>CAMRHE010000145.1:0-2405000 GCA_947044405.1 Leptodactylus fallax | reverse complement strand
CAGTATAATGCTCCACAGTGGTCCCCCACAGTATAATATGCTTCCCACAGTCACCCCCAGTATAATGCTCTACAGTGGACCCAAAGAGTATAATATGCTCCCGAGAAGCCCCACGCAATATAATAAACTCTGCAGTGGCCCCACACAGTATAACAGGCTCCCCACACTGCCCCTTCCCCCCAGTATAAAGCTCCACAGTGGCCAATAGTATAATATGCTCCCCAGAGGGCACCTGCTAGTATAATGCTCCACAGTGCCCCCCCCCAGGATTTTGCTCCACAGTGGCCCCACACAATATATTATGCTCCCCAGAGTGTCCCCCTAGTATAATGCTCCACAGTAGGCCCCACGCAGTATAATATACTACCCGGAGGGCCCCTTAGTATAATGCTCCTTAGTTCCCCCCGAATAATGCCCCACAGTGGCACCACGCAATATAATATGCTCTGCAGATGGCCCCCCAGAATAATGCTCCACAGTGACCCCACAAAGTATAACATGCTCCAGAATGGCCTAGTATAATGCTCCACAGTGCCCCCCCCCCCCCCAGGATTTTGCTCCACAGTGGCCCCACACAATATATTATGCTCCCCAGAGTGTCCCCCCAGTATAATGCTCCACAGTAGGCCCCACGCAGTATAATATACTACCCGGAGGGCCCCTTTAGTATAATGCTCCTTAGTTCTCCCCGAATAATGCCCCACAGTGGCGCCACGCAATATAATATGCTCTGCAGATGGCGCCCCAGAATAATGCCCCACAGTGACCCCACAAAGTATAACATGCTCCAGAATGCCCTCCACACAGTATAATATACTGCCCAGAGAGGTTTCCCCAATATAATGCTCCACAGTGGCCCAAAACAGTATAATATGCTCTCCAGAGGGCCTCCCCACAGAATAAAGCTCCACGGTGGCCCCACACAGTATAATATGCTCTCCAGAGGGGCCACCCAGTATAATTCTCCAAAGTGGCCCCAGAGAATATAACATGCTCTCCAGAGCCCTCCCACATTATAATGCTCCACAGAGGCCCCATACAGTATAATATGCTATCCAGAGGGCCCCCCCAGTTAAATGCTCCACAGAGGCCCCACACAGTATAATATGCTATCCAGAGGGCCCCCCCAGTTAAATGCTCCACAGTGGCTCCACATAGTATAATATGCTATCCAGAGGGCCCCCCAGTTAAATGCTCTACAATGGCCCCACATAGTATAATATACTATCCAGTGGGACCCAGCCAGTATAATGCTCCACAGTGGCTCCACACAGCATAATATGCTATCCAAAGGGCCCCCTCCCCAGTATAATGCTCCACAGGGGCCCCACACAGTATAATATGCTATCCAGAGGGGGCCCCCCAGTATAATGGTCCACAGTGGCCCTACAGAGTATAATATGCTATCCAGAGGGACCCCCAAGTATAATGCTCCGCAGTGGCCCTACAGACTCCCTTAGTGCTAGTATATTATATTATACTCTGGGGTCTCTTCAGACCCCAGAGCATAATTATCGAAGGCCCGGGGGAAGTAAGGGAAAATAACAAACAGTTATACTTCTTCTGGCATTCCGGACATCTCTTCAGACCCCAGAGTATAATTATCGAAGGCCCGGGGGAAGTAAGGGAAAATAACAAACAGTTATACTTACCTTGCATTACATCTCCTGGGCCTCCTCACGCTGCTCCGGTATCCCCACCGGTGCCGGATTCCTCTTCTCTGCGGCTGACGTCACGCGTTGTGGACATCACCGCTGAAGCCTGCGATTGGGCCTCAGCAGTTACGTGAGGCACGCCCTCACGTATCATGGGCGCTGGTGGGGATACCGGAGCAGCGCGAGGAGGCCCAGGAGAGGTAATGCAAGGTAAGTATAACTGTTTGTTATTTTCCCTTACTTCCCCCCGGGCCTTCGATAATTATACTCTGGGGTCTGAAGAGATGTCCGGAACGCCAGAAGATGACATCGGACGCAAGGACAGGTAAAAATTTTTGTTATTTTTACCCACCTGCGGCACATGACGCTTGGTCCCTTTCTGTTATCGATATGGCCGGTCCTGACTCCGGGATCCAGAATCATCAGGCTCCGGATCCCAGGGGCCCCTTTGAGGTTGGGGACCTGGGCAATTGCTCAGTTTGCCCCCCCCCTAACGCCGGCCCTGGCTTCAGGGGGCGTAAAGGACACCAGTATTATATACAGCTCAGGGTAAGAGGGGGCTCCATTGCATATTTTGCATTGAGGGCCCAGGAACTTCAAGTTACGCTTCTGAGTGCCACTCAGGATAAATACAAATGGACTTTTTTTTTTTCAGATGAAACTGAGTAGCCCCTACAGCCACGGGGTTACTGCTGTGAACTACAGTATGCTAGTGCATGAAGTGCGGGACATATGTGAGTAGTTCTTAGAATTATTCAAATACTGGAGTTTTTATGGCTCTTTTGAAAGAAAAAAAATGCAAGGAAAAAATGTAAAGTGAAGGAAGAGATGTAGGTATGGTTATACATTGTACAGACCAAGGGTAGGTAACTTTTTTTGTACAGCGTGCCGATTTAAATGAAAAAAAAATCTAAGATGAGGTACTTGGAGTGCCGCGCAACAATTGTAAGGCTGACAACCCCTATACTAAAGTCATATAGCACAAACCATAACACAGGCCTGTCTGCAGGCCAGATTTAACTGCACGAGAAGTATGCTGCCTCCCAGGAGCAAAAGTTAGGGATGTGGCCGATAGGATTCCATGCCTCTTCAGCTCTAAGGATAACTACCCATTTTTGCTGTTACATGTGGGTACAAACGACACGGCTAAAAATGATTTACCAACTATTCGTAAAGACTTTGAAAATCTAGGAAAGAAAGTGAAGGAACTGGATGCGCAGGTAGTATTTTCATCAATTCTCCCAGTTGATGGTTATGGTATCAGGAGATGGAATAAAATACTAGAGGTAAACAAGTGGCTTCGACAGTGGTGTAGAGAGCAAGGATTTGGATTTCTGGACCATGGAGTGAATTACCTCTATGATGGACTCCTTGCTAGAGATGGGATACATCTCACAAAGCCTGGGAAACACATATTTGCCAGAAGGCTTGCCACACTTATCAGGAGGGCTTTAAACTAGAAGAGGAGGGGATGGGAAGTAAAAAGGAAGACAAGAACATGCAGCTAAAGGATATACTAAACAATGTTACTAGATGTGGTAATGAGGACCCAAGACAGGATACTCAGAATGAAATTAAGAAAAAGGAAGTATCAGAGCGCAATCTGAAATGTTTTTACACAAACGCGCAAAGCTTGGGAAATAAACAGGGAGACTTAGAGCTGATAATACAGAAGGAAAAATATGATGTCATTGGTATTACAGAAACTTGGTGGAACGATAAGCATGATTGGAACATACAGATGGAAGGATACAACTTATTCAAAAAAAATAGAACTAATAAAAGAGGGGGAGGAGTTGCATTGTATGTTAAAAAAGATCACATTTCCACGGAAATCACAGTTTTACAAAATGATAACTTATTGGAAAATATTTGGGTAACAATTCAGGGGAAAAACAATGATAAGGACATCATAATAGGTGTTTATTATAGACCACCAGGACAGACAGAAGACATGGATGAGATTTTTTCACAGCAAATGACCACGCTTTCGAAGAAATTTGAAATTGTTATCATGGGAGACTTTAATTACCCAGATATTCATTGGGAAACTCACACAGCTACGAGTAAAAGCTCTATCAAATTTTTATCCTCTCTAGCAGACAACTTCATTGCCCAGTTAGTAGAAAAAAACACGAGAGGAACATCCATTCTGGACCTAGTTTTAACTAACAAGGAGGGCATGGTTAAGGAATTAAGGGTAGCAGGGACATTGGGATTCAGCGACCATGCTATACTCGAGTTTGGGGTTGTAAGAAGAAGAAGACCTGAGAAGACAAAGACTAGAAGGCTCAATTTTAGTAGGGCAGATTTTAGGGGCCTAAAGGTAAGGGTTAGTAGAATTCCATGGCGAAAAATACTTAAGCACAAAAATGCACATGAGGGGCGGGAAATTTTCCGTAGGGAAATCATTAATGCACAGGAACTAACAATACCTAGAAGCAAGAAAAATGGGAATCACCTAAAAACTCCAGGATGGATGACCAAAAAATTACATAACCTACTAAAAAAGAAAAAGGAAACATACAACAAGTGGAAGATGGGAGCTATATCTAAGGGAGAGTATACAGCAGTTTGCAGATTCTGCAAGATAAGCATTAAAAAAGCTAAGGCTGAATACGAATTGAAGCTTGCAAAAGAAGTTAAGAGTAAGGTAAAAGGTTTTTGGGGATATGTTAAGAGCAAAAGAAAAGTGAAGGAAACCATTGGAGTCCTGAAGAACGAAAAGGGTGAAAAAGTTAACATGGTGGATCAGCAGGTGGAGTTACTAAATTCATATTTTGTATCCGTCTTCTCCCAAGAAATGCATGGAAATATCAACATTAATGGTGATAGTGATGAGGGGAATGAGGACTCCAAGCTGATTATAAGTGAAGGTTTGGTAAGAGAACATTTAGCTAAGATTAAGGAAACCAAGTCCCCAGGACCGGATGATTTACACCCTAGAGTTTTAAAAGAATTAGCAGAGGAAATAACAGAACCCCTTGCAATAATCTTTAATAAGTCATGGGAAACAGGAGTGGTCCCTCTAGATTGGAAAAGGGCAAATGTGGTCCCCATCTACAAAAAGGGGAATAGGGACGACCCAGGAAATTATAGGCCGGTAAGTCTGACCTTGATAGTAGGAAAAATCTTTGAACAAATCGTTAAAGAACATTTAATTAGGTACCTGGATGGGAAGGCTTTAATTAATCAGAGCCAGCACGGCTTTATGCCTAATAAATCTTGTCAGACTAATCTTATTTCCTTCTATAATAAAGTCACTGAATGGTTGGACCAGGGGAATGCAGTGGACATAGTATATCTTGACTTTAGTAAGGCCTTTGATAAAGTATCACATAACATTCTTATTGAAAAAATGATCAAGTATGGCTTTGATAAAATATCAGTAAGGTGGGTTCACAATTGGCTAAATGATCGGGCACAACGAGTAATTCTAAATGGCTATACATCAAACTGGAAGAAAGTAAAAAGCGGGGTGCCGCAGGGCTCTGTCCTGGGCCCAGTACTTTTTAATATTTTTATAAATGATCTGGATGATGGGATTAATGGGGAACTAATAAAATTTGCAGATGATACAAAGATAGGAGGAATGGCCAACACTAGAGAGGAGAGAGAGTGCATCCAAAAGGACTTAGACACACTGGAACAATGGGCTGAGGTGAACAAAATGGTAATTCAACAGGGACAAATGCAAAGTTCTACATCTGGGTAACAGAAATGCAAGAAGCATATATATGTGGCATCCCAGAGCTGGCTATGGCTGGGCTGAGGGTGATCTCTGTGCATTGTATTATTTCCTGTTGCTTCATAGCCTGTGTGACATAGCAGGGGGTCCTGAGTCTCACACAACACAGCGCCACCTAGTGAGCCTCACACATGCATTACACCTCCCATAGGATTGAATAGTAACCAAATGTCCAATGGGAGGACATCGCCTGGGAAAAGGGGAGGAGTCAGCTGATCACTGGGTCCCCATGGTAACACCCCTGCAGGAAGGTCCTGCGTGTGAGGAGTTAGAAGTGTGGAGTGTTAGGAGGAGGAGGTGAGGAGATAAGTGTGATGTCCTGTGAAGAAAGCAGTGAGTTTAGTGCAGGAATCTCAAGTCCTAGACAGGCCCAGGAAGGTTGGAGAGCTGACATACTCCAGCTATTCAGAAGATCCTGTCCCCTGTCTGCCTAGCCATCGCCCTGAAGGAAGTCAAGCATCATTATCTTGTCAGCCTGAGACTGTGGAGAGAACATTCTGGAACACGTGCTCCATAGCAAGTATCACAGGATCCAGGGGCCAAGGCCAGACCTGTGGAATATCCTGCCACCCTGAATATTGCACCCCGAAACTCTGAGCTATCAGGACCACATAACGTGAGTGGGGAATATTATGTACTAGTATCATGGTGGGCATCCTCCTATGAGCCAAATAGGAGCCCAGACGCACCTTAGGGCTGTAACACTGAAGTATAAGGGGCTAGGAACACCTTTCATCAAGTCTACCCTGCACCCCAGGACTTTGCTGTGTCACCAGGCGTACCCCGTTGTTTTGTATTGAAGAAACTGTTTAAGCATTTGTGCCTCCACACCCATGGAAGTAAAAGTTCAACTTTACAACCGTTTCTGTGTCAGCCTGCATCACAGTGACTCTGTTAATAGCTACAGCATTCTTAAAGGGACAGCATTCCAAGTTGTAGTCTCCATTCCCTGCCAGCAAGCAGTTGAGTTTCTTAAAGAGACGGCGACCTAATTCCAGTCATACCTGCAAACAACATGACTGAGCAAAGTGACATTGTGCCATCTGTTTCTAGTGATCCAGCAGTGCCCATGGCGAGCAGCCTACCATTCTCCATGCCATTTTACCCTGGCGCACCATGGCTGCCGCGCTACAAAGGGGAGGCGCATACCCTCAGGGACTTTCGTGAGAAGATGCTGTCTCTCTTCCAGTTCTATCCTCTGAATACAGAACAGCAGATACAGATCCTGCTGGGCCAGCTTGAGGGTGCTGCAGCTAGGGAGGTCAAATCCTGGCCTGCCTCTGACAAAAGAACCCCTGGGCAAATTCTGGACAAACTCCAGGTGAACTTTGACGTGCGATCTGTCTCCGAGGTAAAGATGCGCTTCTTTTCCAGGCGACAACTACCTGGTGAGACCCTGCGGGACTATGCTTTATCCCTCCAAGAGGCGTTCAGAACTGTGGTGCAAGTGGATCCACGTGAAAATGTGGACTCTGATAAAATCTTGCTTGACCGCTTCATAGAAGGGGCGGGTACCACATTGCTCCAGAGTCAGTTGCGAATGCTTGCTGCACAACATCCCAGCATCACGTTTGCTGACTTCAAGGCCCTTTCCATCCAGGTCTTGGGACAGGAGCAGCCCCAGCCGAGCCCAGTCATCTGTGCTCCCTCACCTGGACCCTCAACAAGCATTGCTCCAGTTGTCCTGCCACTACCTCTGGGTACCTCACCTGCTGCCCAAACTGCGCAGACTACACCAGCAGACTCCAGAGATGACCTTCTGGCCCGAGTGGATCATCTGACCCGTGCCATGGAACAGATCACCGTCCGTCTAGATCGTCTGACCCAGCCGTCTTCATCGTCCAGTGATCCTTTGCGAAGTCTCAACATCTCACCTGAGTCGCCACCCAGACGTCCGTCTTCAGTGCAACCTCCGCAGAGTGAGAGGCCATACTGTACCTATTGCCATAGATATGGACACACCAGGCCTCAGTGTTTTCAGTTAAACGGGCCACCCCCGAGGCAGCGGGCCGCCCCTCGGGAGGAAAGAAGAAGGGCCCAGGTGAATCTTCAGTGCCATTGTCACGCTTCGTCTCAGCCTGCCCACACATCACAATCCGGGTGAACGGCGTCCCTCTGACAGCGTTGGTGGACACTGGATCTCAGGTAACAACCCTGCGCAAGCAGGTGTTCCTTGAACATTGGGACTTAGGTGTGTTGAATAGAACACCTGACACATGGATAAATCTGTGTGGCAGTAATGGACAGCCCATACCACAGCAGGGTTATTGGGAACCCACTATCCAGATTGGGGACTTGAAACTGCCTAGACAGGGTGTAATTGTCACTGATGTAGAGGATGATAGGTTTGCAGTTGTAATATTAGGCATGAATGTTTTACGCCATTGCTTTGCAGAAGTGTTGGATGCCTTGCATGCCTCTCTCCTTACAGCTTCTCCCAGTGACCAGCAGACCATTCAGCGGGCCATTCGTGTACTCAATGCCCAGCACAAGTTCGCCAACAAACAAGGTGAAATTGGTCGAGTCCGGATCCAAGATACCCGTCCAGTAACCCTACAGCCTGGAACAGAAACTATGGTGTGGTGCCGTGCCCGTCCGGGCATAGAAAATCAGGACTACGAGGCCTTGCTACAACCCATACAGGTAGATGGCCAACCACTTGTCATGGCTGCCCGCAGCCTTGTCACAGTTTCCAATGGACGTGTTCCTGTCCGCTTAGTCAACTTGGGCGATGCTCCCGTGAACCTCCACAAGTTCCACTCTGTGGCCCTGCTACACCGGTTAGCACCAGAAGACATTCTCTCTGGTGATTCTACCGCCACACAGCGTTCCACCCAAGCTGCTGAGAACATTCAGAATGGAGCCACAAAGTCCTGGTGGGATGAATTGAACGTGGGAGACGCCAATACCCCTATAGAGCACATCAATGGGGTTCGCAATGTGGCCAAGCGTTACCAACAGGCATTCAGCAAACACCCATTGGACTTTGGTAAGACCACGACCATACAACATCGCATTCTGACTGGCGACCACCATCCAATCAAGGAGCGTCACCGTCCAATACCACCCGCGATGTACCAACCGGTGAAAAAGTTGATCCAAGAGATGCGAGATGCTGATGTCATCCGGGAGAGTAACAGCCCCTGGGCAGCCCCGCTAGTCCTTGTCAAGAAGAAAGACGGAACCCTACGATTTTGTGTGGACTATCGTAAACTCAACAACGTCACGCACAAAGACGCATACCCATTGCCGCGGATTGAGGAATCTCTAACGGCTTTGGGATCAGCTACCTGTTTCTCGACCCTGGACTTAACCAGTGGATACTGGCAAGTCCCTATGGCGCCTGAAGATCGTGAAAAGACTGCGTTTACGACCCCGATGGGACTCTTTGAATTCAATGGTATGCCATTTGGGCTATGTAATGCCCCAGCCACATTCCAACGGCTTATGGAGAGGTGCCTCGGCCATGAGAATTTCCAGAGTGTGCTACTGTACCTGGACGATGTTATTGTATTCTCCCGGACATACCAAGAACACCTTCGTCACCTGTCCGAGGTATTCAAGGTACTTATACAGCACGGCCTAAAGGTGAAGCCCTCCAAGTGCTACCTGTTGAAACCCCAAGTTCACTACCTTGGGCATGTCGTGAGCGCACAAGGCGTCCAACCTGATCCTGAAAAGATCACTGCAGTCCAGAACTGGCGAAGACCAACTACCGTCAAAGAAGTCCGAAGCTTCCTTGGATTCGCAGGTTACTACCGGCGTTTCATACCACACTTCGCCCAAGTAGCCGAGCCTCTGAACGAGTTGTTGCGCGGTTGTCCCAGAGAAAACTGCAACCGAAAGCTTCCGGTAGACTGGACAGCGCGTCAAGAGGAAGCCTTTCAAGCGCTTAAAGCACTTCTGACGCAACCACCAATTCTAGCCTATCCCGACTACAGTCAGCCATTCCGCTTGTACACAGATGCAAGTCACCAAGGTTTGGGTGCAGTGTTGTCCCAGGTTCAGGACAACAAAGAGCGAGTCATCGCCTACGCCAGCAGGAGTCTGAGAGGCGCGGAGAAGAACGACCAGAACTATAGTTCTTTCAGACTCGAACTTCTGGCGCTTGTCTGGGCCGTGACAGAGAAGTTTAAAGACTACCTGGCTGCCACACCCTTTACCGTGTACACAGATAACAATCCGTTGGCGCATCTGGACACTGCTCGACTGGGAGCCCTTGAACAACGGTGGGCCTCAAGACTCGCGAATTACAAGTTCTCTGTCAAGTATCGCAGTGGCAAGTCCAACGCTAACGCTGATGCACTCTCAAGGTTGCCTGTGGGAGAAGAACCACCCCGAGAAGACATCTGGGAAGAGGTGGAGATGCCATCATTCTACAACAAGTTTGCCCAACAGGTTGCTATTGGTGTCCCTGTAGAAGGAGAATCTCTGGCGAAAACAGCTGCCGAATCCCTCCAGGAGCCATCTCTGTGGAAAACGTTCCAAGAAGAGAGCAGAGTTTTAGGAGAATTGTCAGATTTCCTGCTTACAGGAAGAATACCAACCCGTGTAAAGAGAGGTCTTCATGACGTGGAATTAAAACGCCTTTGGCGACAGAGGAAGCGCCTGTTTGTCCAACGAGGCCTTCTACATAGAAACACCCTTGATCCTGTCACAGGTGAAAGGCTTCATCAGATCCTCGTACCAAGAAGAGACGCACAGATGATACTTGAGGCGTATCATGACAGATCTGGTCACTTCGGGGTACAAAAGACCGAAGCTACCATCCGTCGTCGCTTCTATTGGGTTGGGATGAGGAGTGACATTGAGAGTTGGTGCCGAGAGTGTCCCGCCTGTAGTATCACCAAGGAAGGTCGAAGAGATCAGAAGGCCCCTCTACATCCAATTAAGACTCAAAAGCCGTGTGAAATTGTTGCTCTGGACCATGTGAAGTTGGGTCCCACACGTTCCGGCTACAGCTACGCTCTGACAATGGTGGATCATTACTCCAAGTTCCTTGTCATCGTGCCTGTCAGAGATCTTACAGCAAGAACTACGGCTGAGACCTTCTACGCAGAGTTTGTCCGCCATTACGGTTGTCCTGAGCATATCCTCACCGACCGTGGATCGGCGTATGAATCCCAATTGTTCCGTGAGCTGTGTCAGTTCCAAGACTGCAAGAAGTTGCGAACCACAGCGTATCACCCTCAAGGGAATGGTATGTGCGAGAAGGCAAATCAAGTGATCATCGGCATGCTAAGAACAGCCGCAGTTACACCTGGTGTTGAGTGGCCTGAGCGTATCAAGGACTTGGCCTATATTTACAACAACACACCCCAAACATCTACGGGATATGCACCATTTTATCTAATGTTTGGAAGACAAGGTCAATTTCCTTCAGACTTAACCCTTGGTGTGAAGGTCCCTGACACCATCAATCCACTACCCATAACAGACTGGGTTGTTGAACACCGCCGACGTATGGAGGAAGCTAAAGAGATAGTTGAAACGCGCATGGATGAGGTTCGTAGGAGACAACAGGAGGATTACAACCATCACGCCCATGCAGCACCCCTGAAAGTTGGCGACCGTGTATGGTTAAGGAATAACCATCGGAATGGGAAATTGGATCCATTCTGGGAGAAAGAACCATACAGTGTCATCTCCATACCATATCCTGAATCCGACGTGTATGAGATCTCTAAACCTGGGAGACAGCCCCAAGTAGTACACCGAAACCGTCTGAAGCTGTGCCTTAAAGAAGGACTACCCACAGAGGTGACCCCAGCTGAGACAACGAGTACAGAGATCTTGTCACCTTCTGAAGCAAAAGAGAGACCCTCAACGTTAACTGAGCTTATGTGGGCGCCTAAACTACTACCATTTAGCTGCTATCCACCAATTGCTCTAGTGCAAGAGAACCCTTCGACAGATGATTTAATTGATTTCAGTGACTCTGTTCCTGATTCAAATCTCGTTCCACTTAGGCGTTCTGAGCGTACCACAAAAGGCATACCTCCAACACGCTATAGTGATGCCATGGCTGTCCTTGAGTAAAAGAGGTTAACTGTCTCTGCTTCTGTATATATGTTATTCCTGCTCTGATTACATTAATGTTTTTCCTGTGTGTATATACAGTATATATATAATATCTTGCCATGTAATATAGTATTTACATTTATATGCAACAATCCAAGCCATAGTGCCTGGCTCACCGAGCCAAGGAAGTTCTGTTACCCCATTGCGGTATGGACATTCGTGCTAGAGTGCCTACTCTTCCTTACAGAAAGGACTGTTTATTGTTTCTCAGAGAGACTCTCATGATAATGGACACTCACGAAATTTGTGCCAGAGAGCCTCTGGACCCATTTGCACTACTGTTGTTTCTATATGGACTGTCTGATGGTACCGCCAAAAGGTTCCATAAGTCTGAGTTTAATTATCTCTCCGTTACCCTTCAGACTTCTCATGGACATTCCAGGACTATGCCGGGAGGTCTTACCTCAAGTTTCTAGGTATTATATTTTTCTAAACTGTTAGTGACATTTGCACTTTATTCGTATTTATTAACGTTATGTTACATTTCTCACCTTCACCCCAGCCCGTCGCCGAGGTCGGCTCAGTGAAAGAGGGGGAGTATGTGGCATCCCAGAGCTGGCTATGGCTGGGCTGAGGGTGATCTCTGTGCATTGTATTATTTCCTGTTGCTTCATAGCCTGTGTGACATAGCAGGGGGTCCTGAGTCTCACACAACACAGCGCCACCTAGTGAGCCTCACACATGCATTACACCTCCCATAGGATTGAATAGTAACCAAATGTCCAATGGGAGGACATCGCCTGGGAAAAGGGGAGGAGTCAGCTGATCACTGGGTCCCCATGGTAACACCCCTGCAGGAAGGTCCTGCGTGTGAGGAGTTAGAAGTGTGGAGTGTTAGGAGGAGGAGGTGAGGAGATAAGTGTGATGTCCTGTGAAGAAAGCAGTGAGTTTAGTGCAGGAATCTCAAGTCCTAGACAGGCCCAGGAAGGTTGGAGAGCTGACATACTCCAGCTATTCAGAAGATCCTGTCCCCTGTCTGCCTAGCCATCGCCCTGAAGGAAGTCAAGCATCATTATCTTGTCAGCCTGAGACTGTGGAGAGAACATTCTGGAACACGTGCTCCATAGCAAGTATCACAGGATCCAGGGGCCAAGGCCAGACCTGTGGAATATCCTGCCACCCTGACTATTGCACCCCGAAACTCTGAGCTATCAGGACCACATAACGTGAGTGGGGAATATTATGTACTAGTATCATGGTGGGCATCCTCCTATGAGCCAAATAGGAGCCCAGACGCACCTTAGGGCTGTAACACTGAAGTATAAGGGGCTAGGAACACCTTTCATCAAGTCTACCCTGCACCCCAGGACTTTGCTGTGTCACCAGGCGTACCCCGTTGTTTTGTATTGAAGAAACTGTTTAAGCATTTGTGCCTCCACACCCATGGAAGTAAAAGTTCAACTTTACAACCGTTTCTGTGTCTGACTCTGCACCGACAACATCAGGGCGCCCCAAACACCACCAGTCGGTACAGTATAGGGGAAGCGCCCCGGGGGAACAATCACCACCAACATTTGTGCAGCCCCCTCATCACCGGTACCAGTGGTGGTAACGTGGGACAGCACCAGCGCTGCGCCCTCGTGCCCAGAGACCGTGACAAGTCTGCGCTGTTTGCACCCCGCAATCCCAACTGCAGCGTTACCTTCCATCTGGTCACCGCATATAGTATGGGAGGAATAGTACTAAGTGAGAGTACAAGGGAAAAGGATCTGGGCATAATAATAGATCACAAATTCAACATGAGTCAACAGTGCAGTGCAGTGGCTAAAAAGGCTAAACAAATTCTAGGATGTATCAAGACGAGCATTGAAGCTAGATCAAGAGAGGTAATTATTCCGCTGTACTCTGCCCTGGTCAGACCCCACCTGGAATACTGTGTACAGTTCTGGGCTCCCCAGTTTAAGAAAGACATCGATTTATTGGAGCAGGTCCAGAGAAGAGCAACCAAAATGGTGGAAGGTCTACAAACCATGTCCTACGAAGAAAGGCTAAAAGAATTGGGACTGCTTAGTTTGCAGAAGAGAAGGCTAAGGGGAGACTTAATAGCGGTATTTAAATATCTGAAAGGTTGTCACAGTGCAGAGGGATCTACCCTATTCTCATTAGCAGAAGGAAGCACGAGAAGTAATGGGATGAAACTAAGGGGAAGGAGATTCAGATTAGACATTAGGAAAAACTTTCTAACAGTAAGGGTAGTGAGGGAGTGAAATAGGCTGCCACGGGAGGTGGTGAGTTCTTCATCAATTGAAATCTTCAAGTGGAATCTGGATAGGTATATAGCTGGGATGATCTAGGAATTCCTGCTTTTGCAGGGGGTTGGACTCAATGGCCCTTGAGGTCCCTTCCAACTCAAACAAACAAAACAAAACAAAACAGAAGTGCTGCCACGATGCTTCTGGATGCATGCATTTACTGCTGTTTCCCAGGATGAACCTGTGCTTTCCCATTTGAAGCAATGAAAGTACATGTGCATCCCCCAATTAGTGATAAATATATGCGACCAGGAGCACTGTATGGCAGCACCCTTAGGGTGGGAAAACATTATGTATCTGGATGCAGCTATATCTGCATCCATTCCTAGGTCACTGGTACTTCCACTTCAATGTAAAACTGCATTCACATGGTGCATTTTTATTAGAAAACTGCCTGCGTTTTTTGTGAAAAAACACACCGTTATACAAAATAATGTCCCATAGTGGCCTCTTCACACAATATAATGTCCTATAGTGGCCCCTTCACACAGTATAATGTCCCATATTGGTCCCTTCACACAGTATAATGTTCCATAGTGGCCCCTCCACGTGGTATAATGTCCCATAGTGGCCCCTCAACGTGGTATAATGTCCCATAGTGGCCCCGCCACATGGTATGTCTCATAGTGGCCCCTCCACACAGTATGATGTCCCATAGTGGCCCCTCCACACTGTATAATTTCCCATAGTGGCTGCTCTATGTGGTATAATGTCCCATAGTGGCCTCTACATGTGGTATAATGTCCCATAGAGACCCCTCCACACAATATAATGATCAATAGTGGCCCCTTCACACAGTGTAATGTCCCACAGTGGCCCCTTCACACAGTGTAATGTCCCACAGTGGCCCCTCCACATAGTATAATGTCCCATAGTGGCCTCTCCACACGGTATAATGTCCTATTGTGGCCCATCCACACAGTATAATGTCCTATAGTAGCCCCTCCACACAATATAGTATCCCAACAAATTTTCCCAAAATTTCGGTTTCAGCCAAAACTGAAATTTTTGGGGTTCACCACTCGCAAGCCATTATTATACTGTGGGGTCTCTTCAGACCCCAGAGTATAATAAGCAGAGGCCCAGGGGAGTTTATCAAACATAAAAAACAATGTTACTCACCACTCATGTGCTCTGGAGTGACTCCCTGTTCTCTGCAGCGCTTTTGCCTGACGTCAGCAACCACTGATTGGGTTTCAGGGGTCACGTCAGCGTCCAGTGGTATAACAAACACAGTCATAGGGGGTGCTGGAAATGGCAATGATAGCGGTCGGGGAAAACATGTCGCCAGGCCCCTTTCCAATAGATGCCAACCCAGATGAAGTAATTAAAAATTATAAAATACTTACCTCTCTGGCCTGTGAATGAGGTTATGCTGACGTAACGACGAAATGCCAAAGGGAACAGGGAGTCGCTCTGGAGGGCAGGAGAGGTGAGTAACATTGTTTTTTATGTTTGATCACGTCATCTGGGCCTCCACATATTATAAGCTGGGGTCTGAAGAGACCCCAGAGTATAATAATAGCAGTCTGAATGAAACAGCTGTTCAAGTGGCGCCCCCTCAGGGACTCGGGCTGCCATGCCAGAGAAATAAGCCAAGAGTGACATGTGTGTCGGGGTTGATGACCTCTGGTATAGACAAAGAAAACGTGGGATTAGTATAATTAGCATAACATGATTGGCTATAAAGTTGTAACATGGTTCTGGCACATAGCTATTGGATAAGGCACAGTAGGAGCTACATTCCATTATAGCTTCTGAGGGGGGTGAGCTATCTGGACAGAACAAAGGAAAAAGAATTTAAGATGGCTACAGGCATGCCCCGGATATGAATATAAAAGGTAGAACAGACATCCTCTACATTTCCCTTCTTTTGTAAATGATATAACCTATACCCTGCGTACATTAGGAGCTGCTAATCAGATCCAGAGGACTTTTATGGCGACTTCACCTCATTCCCATGGATACGTTATTACATTTACATACCTATCAGTCTAACACTCAGAGGGATGACTTCACCGTCATATCTGTCAGTGTGCCCAACCACCCTTACAACCTGCAATCCCACTGTCCTTGGTTTGCGTCTCATTCTAGCAAGTTTCTTTGCAAATTAGATTATAAGCTTTATATTATATTTGAAATATTTGGCTATTCCCTTCAATATTCCCATAAACCTTCCACCTAATCCCTTAAACCAATTCGCAGGATTTAAGAACAAAATCTGACCACCAACTATCCTGTGTTTTCAGATGTTCATTGATCCAATTTTCTCTCAGTTCTCTGACCTTATCAATTTCTGCCCGCACTTGAAGATTCCCTTCGGAGTCGATATAGTGACAACAGGAAGGTCCGATAATTTGGCATATTTTCCCCGATGCTTCTGGGAGGTAATCAAGGACTATGGTGTGTTAATTGATGACTATTATGTGTTGTCCTTGTATTATATTAATGGAATTCAAAAGGCCTAAAATGGTGTATATCTGCTCATCTAGATAATCAGTATATTCTGCCAACTTGTCCCAAGTTTGCACAACCATTGGATACACGAATATTGTGCTGGCAATTCTGTTACTTGTACCCCTTGACACCACATACGGTCGTCCATCCTTCCTATGGTGATTGTCTGCTACATGCTTGTACAATGTATGACGGGTATCATCTCAGGTTTCACAAGTTTGTGGGCAATTATGAAGATGGCTGGGGTCAGTCTTGCTAGAGTACAAGTCTCCTCTCCCCTGGGTGTAGCTACTTGTATGCTTGGTGATCACATACTAAATATACATCCTTGGGCAATACGCATGCTTTCCGGAGCTGAACTAGACAATAAAGGGAGCTAAAGAGTCATTGCATTGAGGATTTTGCACACCACTTATCCCCCATCTTTATGTCTCTTTGGGGTTCGGTACTCTGTATCAGACACCCCTGACTATCCTCAACTAGACGCTATTCTATTGAGGAGTTGTACTCTGGGCAAACCTTTATTCCCTCTGCGAACCACCTGCCACTATCTTGTAAGGGGGCATGAATCTTTTTCTTCAAAATGAACATCATTTTACCTGATCTTACACTAGCGGTGCTTGGCAGACTAAAGCTAATATTAAGTCCTTCTGTGGAATTGTTACAGGCATGAAATGGGACTTTGATTTATGCTAAAAATTTTCCTTTTACCAGGTTTCAGTCATGCAACTTACTTGGTTTCCCTGTCAAGTTCAGTTGTAACCATGGGAGACTCACCCAACCTTCTATGGGAATTGGAACAGCGTGATTATTAATAATGTTCATTCCCTTATAAGTGGCTGGACTCCAAGAAATATTATGGAAACAGAAATCGTAAAAACTTTCATCCGGGTCAAGAGGGAGGGCTAGATAAGCAATAGCCTTTGCCGAGACAGGACTGTGAGTACAAATTCAACAGTCTCTGGGTTTTTCCCTTTCATCCATGTTATCAGTTAACATTTTATGGTGTTTAATCAGTTTATTGTCCCATTCTTCTTTTAGGACATCACGTATCAAGCTCACTGGTTGCATCACCAGGGTTAGGATCAACAGGAGGTACCACATCTTTTCAGTCTTTTTCTGGACAGGTCACCTTGTTACAGTGACTAGCGTGGATCCACATCGACTTTTCCTTCTAACTTGACTGAAGTGGATATTTTCAGAAGCACTTGTGGAAAGGACCATCAAATAATGGATCAAGGCTCTTTCTCACATGTCTCTTTACCACAACCAAGTCTCCTGACGTTAGGGAATGTGATCCCAATACTTGGTTTGGATCTCAAAGAGAACTATATACATTTTCATGTACTTTCCTCAATTCATTATGCAATGCTACAACATACTCTGTCAGCGTGTTATATTGGAATTGTGTTTTCCTATTTGGTGTGTATCTTATTGAGAATAGGGCCAGGAGAGGCACTCAGTCCATGGCTATCCTGTCTCTTCCATAGCTTTTTGGATTTTTAGTTTCAGGGTACCATTTAGCATCTCCACTTTCCCACTACTCTGAGGATGGTATGGGGTGTGGAATGCTTGTTGTATCCCCATGGCCTCCATTATTTCTCTCATTACCTGTCCAGTGAAGTGAGTTCCATTATCACTTTCGATGGTCTTGAGGATCCCATACCTGCACACTACTTCTTTCAGTAGTTTATCTGCAGTTGCTTTTGTGGTGACTTTCTGTATCGGAAATGCCTCAGGCCATCCTGAAAAAAGATCAACACACACAAGCACATAATCATACCTTCCTACCTTTGGTAACTGTATGTAGTCAACCTGCAATCTCTGGAACTGGTACAAGGGCTTTGGGGTGTGTTTCTAAGGAACCTTTGCTTTTTGGCCTACATTATGCCTGGCACATGTTATGCAGACTTGCACATACCTGGAGCTAACCATCATTTGCTCACCAGGTCACACATGGCTGTTTTTGAGTCGTGCACTTGAGCTGCTTGCGCCATCATTAGGAACCATGATCTCGGTAGACATACTCTCTTACCACTGGCCATCAGGCCTTTTTCATCCTTTTTTGCTCCTTGCTGTTCCAAAGTCTTCTTTCCTTCTGGACCAGCTTGGTCCTGCAATGTTTTTAGAACCTGAAAACAGAGCTGAGAATTTTGGTCCAGTATGGTGACCACTTGTGTTGAGGCATGTTCCCTAGGCTTTTCTGCAGCTAGTTTGGCGGCAGCATGTGCCCTTGCATTACCTCTACTTTCTTTTGTTTCAGCCTTGGTGTCTGCCTTGACTTTGACTATACCCACCAGTTTGGGTAGCAGCATCAGCTCCTAAACAGCCAGGAAATCTTGTATAGGCTTACAATTAGACATAAGAGAAAGCTCTTGCTCTCCAGATCAGACCATAGTTGTGTGCTATACCAAAGGCACAGCAGGCGTACCCTCAGCCATTTTACACTGTTTCAGTGAGAGCTTTCAGTTCAGCTTTTTGAACTGAGACATGTAGGGTTCTGCTTGTTTTACCTTGTGTTTAGTGACCATGACATATTCGGTGTAGAATTTGCCATCTTTCCCAAATCGAGTGCCATCTACAAAGAACTCAAAATCAGGATTAGCAATTGGTTCATCATTTACATGCCCAATTCCTATAGTTTCATGTTGTTCATCATCAGAAAATACATGTGTGAATAGGTTGTTTGACTATTGTCATTCCTTTTCCCCCTTTATCTCTCCCTCCTGTGTCATCACACTTTTAGAACCACATGGCCCAGCAAGGCAAAAATACCAACAGAAACTAATCACTGTTGACTTTATACACTATAATTCATAGTTAAAGTATATTTTAAAGTATCAGTTCATTCACACCATCCCATAAAAGTAAATGTAGTCTTCTAGAGCTGCTACACACACCCCAGAATTACAAACAATTCAATGAGATTAATAAATGCACAAACTATTCTTAATTAGTGCAGCAGGCAGAAAAAATGGGAGAGCATAAAATACGGAGTCAAATTCAATCCATATTGTGGCCTTGTGATCTCCCAATTGCCCAATAGAGCACCCCTTTGCTGCATCAGCGCTCTTTTTTGCTCTTGCAATCTCTGTGGCCATGGAGCTATTATATACGTGTCCAGGCAGCATATAGAACATATAACATTTGCTTCAGAGGTGTCCTGTTCCCTCTCTGTTTCAGACTGTCATAATGTGTCCATGAGTCCCAAGATGACCATAAGACTATTGACCTAAGCGAATAGCAGAATAGATGGCTGTCTGTATCTTGCTAAATTGTATACATTAAAAAACCCAAACACATGGTGCTGTAGTAGGCCATGTTCTGATGGAGTCCATTTTGTTAAGAACTTTCTTACCCAAAAATAGAAAAACACAAAAAGTTAGGCCTCAGAAGCAAATTTGTAGGTGCAGAGGATACTTGGGTATGTGGTGTTGATGCAGCATTGTTGCTGTTAGTAGCCTTGTCCTGTTTCTCATGGATGCATCAAAATGGTCTGAGATAGAGGTATAACTGAAAGCTCTTAGAGTCCAATGTTAAATCTGTAACTGAACCCCAACCTACCATGTGTCATAAATGTAATGTCTTATGTGGCAAAACGATCATGAGAGGCATCAGAGCCTGAGTGCAAATGCTGCCTATACACCTCATTCCCTTACAGAGAGCATGTGGTAATGTGGTAATGTGGTAATGGTCTTCAGTACTTGGTAACTGTAAAATATTCTTATTCTCTGAAGTTTCCCCATTTCATATGTTTCATTCATATATACTGTATAAATATATATATATATATATATATAGTGGTAAAGTGCTGGACAGGGTGTATATCTCGCTTGGAGAACATAGTCTGCTAGGGATTTTCTTTAGCTTACATGCAAGGGTGCACCGCTAATGAGGCGAAGTGAGGCGGCCGCCTCAGGCGGCACTATCCGTCACTGTCTGGGGGGCAGCATTTTTAATATTTATCTACCGTAAACCAGGCAAGGACAGGCCGCTTTAAAAAAAAACAACTCTGAGCGGGGCCTGTCCTGGGCTGGTCTGCATGTCAGCGCAGGCGGCGATACAATGACGTAATCACGCCTCCTACGCTGAGACACAGACGTCACGGACAACAGGAGGCGGCGGCGGCTGCATCAAGGGAGGTAGGTGAGGATAAGTTTTTTTTACTTATATAAATAGGCCGTAACCTGTTGGAGTATCCCCGGCAGGTGATGGCCTATTTATTTACTTACCCGGCGTCTGCTCGTGGCCGATCCCGCCTCCCCTTCTGCTATGGGACGCAGAAGAGGAAGTGGATGTTGCTGTGAGCAGCCGTGGGCATCGGTAAGTGAGGCCGCGGGCCGCAAATACTACTATTATTATACTATGGGGTCTTTTCAGACCCTGGAGTATAATAATCAGAGACCCAGGGGAGGTGATAAACATAAAAACATATCCTACTCACCTCTCCTGCGATCCGCTGTCACTCCGAGCAGGCTTGGGCGCACTGGTGATGTCATCAGGTCGCATCCCCGGTCTGATCAAGTGACATCTGTGCGCAATTAGACAGGGCCGAAAGCTGCCTGGAGTGCACCGGTGTCCAGGATAGGTAAGTAACACTAGTTTTTATGTTTGTCAGCTCCCCTGGGTCTCCGATCATTATACTCTGGGGTCTGAAAAGGCCCCAGAGTATAATAATAGTTCGTAGGTGGGCAACTATGGGGCACAATACCGTGTGCAGGGGCCACTATGGAGCCTAATACCAGTGCAGGGGCCACTAGGGAGCATAATACAAGTACAGGGGCCACTACGGAGCATAATACCGTGTTCAGGAGCCATTAGGGAGCATAATACTGTGTGCAGGGGCCACTGAGGAGCAGAATACCGTGTGCAAGGGCCAATATGGAGCAGAATACCATGTGCAAGGGCCAATATGGAGCCTAATACCAGTGCAGGGGCCACTAGGGAGCATAATACAAGTACAGGGGCCACTGTGGAGCATAATACCGTGTGAAGGGGCCATTAGGGAGCATAATACTGTGTGCAGGGGCCACTATGGAGCAGAATACCGTGTGCAAGGGCCAATATGGAGCAGAATACCGTGTGCCGGGGCCAGTAGGGAGCATAATACAAGTGCAGGGGCCACTAGGGAGCATAATACCGTGTGCAGGGGCCAATATGGAGCATAATACAAGTGCAGGGGGAACTATGGGGAATAATACCGTGTGCAGGGGCCACTATGGAGCAGAATACCATGTGCAAGGGCCAATATGGAGCATAATACCGGTGCAGGGGCCATTATGGGGCATAATACCGTGTTCAGGGGCCACTATGGAGCATAATACCGTGTGCAGGGACCAATATGGAGCATAATACCGTGTTCAGGGGCCGCTGCGAGGCATAATACCGTGTGCAGGGGCTGCTGCGAGGCATAATACCGTGTGCAGGGGCCGCTGCGGGCCGTAATACTGTGTGCAGGGGCTTCTGTGGAACATTATAGTGTGTGTAAATGGGGCGGTATAAACAGTGGCTATGGCGCCTGTTTATATCACATGCTGTCTGTTTATAGTGACCGTGTGATGTAATTCCAGCCTTGTCACATAGACGTGTATAGGACGAGGCTGTAGTTACATTACATGGCCGCTATGAGATAAATGACACTATGTAAACAGAGAAGCGGTCACGGCACTTACACAGGTACCAGGGTTCATTCAAACAGCTGATCAGTGGGGGTCAGGGTCGGACTGGCCCACCAGGGAACCGGTGAATCCCCGAGCCCCGACTATTAGTCCTCATGTCATGGGGGCCCGATCGGGATCCTGACCATCCCGATCGGGCCCCTGACCAGAGGCGTAACAATCGCGGGCTCAGCGGGGTATGGGACCCGCGGCCAGCTGGAGATGGCCGGGCCCCGGACCATTATGATAGCGGTCGGGGAAAGCCTGATTCCCGGACCGCTATACATACCGTTATTGGAAAGGGGCCCTGGCATATTGCAGGCCCCTTTCCAATAGATCGCAGGGCACCCAGGGGAGGTGACTCAAAATAATAAACACATATTCTCACCTCTCCTGGGCACAGCGTCCTCTCCGGCGCTCCTCCGTCATGACTGAGGCCTGTGATTAGGCCCCAGCGGTCACATGGGGCGTGGCCGCGTAATGACGTCAGTGCGCCCCCACGTGACCGCTGAGGCCCAATCACAGGCCTCAGCAGCGACGTCGGAAAAGGGCCTGAAGACGCTGAAGACAGCAGGATGGAGCGAGGATGCCAAGGAAAGGTAAGGCAAGGTGAGTATGAATGTTTGTTATTTTTAGTCACTTCCCCTGGGCCTCCGATTATTATACTCTGGGGTCTGAGGAGACCCCAGAGTATAATAATAGCACTGAAGCAGAGGGGGGCTATTGGGCGCATATAATACTGGGTGGGGGCCACTGTGGAGCTTATAATACTGGGTGGGGGCCACTGTGGAGCTTATAATACTGGGTGGGGGCCACTATGGAGCTTATAATACTGGATGGGGGCCCCTGTAGAGAGCATATAATACTGGGTGGGGCCATTGTAGAGCTTATAATACTGGGTGGGGGCCACTGTGGAGCTTATAATACTGTGTGGGGGCCACTGTTGAGCTTATAATATTGGGTGGGGGCCACTGTGGAGCTTATAATACTGGGTGGGGGCCACTGTGGAGTTTATACTCCATACAGTGGCTCCTTCATTTTTTTTAAAATTACGCCGGGGCAGGTGAAAAAAACAAAATAAAACAAAAAAAACCCCAAACTTTCTCTCCTGTCCCCAGTGTCTCCCAGCGCAGTTCGGTCCTTCAGTTCCGTTGTTTTCTTCCAGCTGAAGTTCCCTCTGCACGTGACTACCTGTGACGTCACGTGACCCCTGAGGCCAATCAGCGGCCTAAGGGAAGGGACCTGGGACGTCACAGCCAGTGAGGACTTCTGGCAAAAAGAAGACAGCGGAGCTGCAGGACCGGACCGTGCTGGGAGGACACCGGAGCACCGGAGACAGGTGAATATGTTTAGTGTGTTTTTTTTTTTTTTTTTTTGGGGGGAGGCGGGGGGAGTAGGGGGGGATTCACCTCCCCCAGACTAATTATTAAAAAAGAAAAAAAATTATACTGGACAACCTCTTTAAAGTGTGGCGCATTAGGGGTGCCCTGGGGGGGGTATATTAAAGGGGTTGTCCAGGCATAATTTGTTATGGTTTATCCTCAGGATAGGCCATAGATACCTGATCTGTACGGGGCTGACTACGGACTGATCAGCTGTATGGAGCCACTTCTGATGCCCGTCCTGTACACAATACAGGGCCAGAAGCAGAAAGCTCTGTCCACTGTATATTAGCCAGGCACCTTCACTGCATCTCAGCACTTATTGAAGTCAGTAGGAGCAGAGCTGCAGTGAAGGCGCCGGGCTGCTATACAGCGGATGGAGCTTTCTGCTTCCGGCCCTGTGTTGTGTACAGAACGGGCTCCGGAAGTGGCTCTGAACAGCTGATGGAGCCGTGTGTCAGCCCCCTACCGATCAGGTATTTATGGCCTATCCTGAGCATAGGCCATAAAAAAGATTAACCCTGGACAACCCCTTTAATATGCCCCACACAGTTTAATGTCCCCCCCACAGGATGTCAGCCCCCATCACTGCTCCCACACAATATAATGACCACATCACTGTTCCCCATACAGTATGGGGGACCAGTGAAGAGGACACTATGTGGGGGGACCAGTGAAGTGACCATAGAAATATTTGGCCCAGACAACCCCTTAAAATAGGTTGTCCATAAACTGGAGTGACCACTGTGTCGGTCGCCAGGGAGGTGTAAAAATAAGAAAATTTAAAAAAAATATTATACTCACCTGTCCCCAGCACCCCGTTGTCCCCTGCCTGTGTCTGTTTGGTCTCATGGCGGCGCCTCATTTCTGGAAATCCTGTACCTAATTGGTCTTAGCGATCACATGAGGTGCAGAACTCCCAGCAAGGAGTCGCCGGCACGAGACTGAATGGACACTGACAGCGGACAACGGAGCGCTGGGGACAGGTGAGTATGCTTTTTAATTTACTTATTTTTTACTTTACACCTCCCGCCAGCTACATTGGTTGCTCCAATGCCTGGACAACCTCTTTAAAGGTTTTATCCATCTTTCTAATATTGATGGCCTGTCCTTAGGATAGGCCATCAATATTACATCTGCGATGATACAACAGCCAGGACCTCTGCAGATCAGCTTTTCCAGGACAGTGAAGCTACAGGTAAAGGTAACAATTCTTGGAGCCACGCTGCTTACTTGCCATACAAGGTGTAGCAGTAGGTTTATGTAGTGCAGTGGTGCACATGGTATAGTGGGTGAGCAGCATGGCTCCCAACATGTTATTACCTTTAGCCGCCCTGTCTCGGTACCGCTGATCTGCAGGGGTCCTGATGGTGGGCCCCTAGAAACAATTCCACTGGTGGGCCCTAGACATCCCAGTCCGACACTGGTGGGGGTCCTGGGTTTATGAGCCCCACTGATTAGTTTATTAATGACCTGGAAAACCTTTTAATTAGTTAACACATGGGGCATTATTAATAGGGGGCACTATTTATGGGGGTAGACATGGACATTATTAATATAAAGTTGCACTTGGGGGTATTATTCATTATGGGGAGTTATATCATATATTTTATAATTGGGGGTAGCAGAAGGATGGGTGTGCAGGTGAGGACAATGTGGGTTGGATGCCTGGAAAAGTGAGCAGCCAAAGATGTCTGTGTGGAAACTTTACAGAGACAAGTCACAGCTGGAAGAAGTGGTCATGGCGGTCCAAAGGAAAGAAGGGAAATGTGACCGATTAGTCAGAGACGTCACCTGTAAGTCACAAAATGTTAGTGCACTGTATTCACCTAAATGATAGAGGATAAATACCTGATTGATGGGGGTCTGTCTGAGACCCCCACTGAACCTGAGAATTGGGTTTTTTCCCCCCACTGGGTGGGAATTCAGCCTGACCGCAGCCATATATATAGGTGTGTCACTTGGTGGATGGACGAACCCACGTGGCTCTCATTCACTTCAATGGGAGTGCTGAAGATACCCGAAGTTCAGTACTCAGCTATCTGCGGCGCTCCTATTATAGAGAATGGGGGCCACGTGGGCTCGTCCATCCACAAAGCAGAAGATGTGTGAAGTTATTGTCATTGTTAATATCGTGTTGTTGATCTGATACTGAAGTAATACAGGAAGAAGAATTCTTAAAAACTGTTTTATAACTTTGTGTATTGTGTATATTGTGTGTATATTGTGCGACAATAACAGTGTGTGAAGCTAGTAGCATGGAAACTCAATTTTTTTTTTTTTTGGGGGGGGGGGGGGGGGGCGTCATTCTATAGTCCGCCTCAGGCAGCAGAGAGGTTAGGTTCACCACTGCTTACATGGGCTGGATTTTCTGGACTGGAGGACAGGTTGGCAGTGAGAGTGTTCCAGTCCACACCCCTAGCCCATTACTGGGTTTTTCACTACTCCCTGGTTTAATAATGGGGTGTATATATATATATATATATATATATATATAATATATATAAAATCAGAATACCTTAACACTGTAAACCAAAATTTGCCAAAAAAACAGAGATTTCTATCCCTTCTTATAAAAGAACTTGTAGGAAAAACACACATGAAGGATTGTGCTGAAGGTGCAGAATTCTTAGGTCCCTTCCTCCTTGTCACATGACATGACACTGGTCAAGGTTCAGGGATCACTTACTCAAGTCAACTCTGAGGAAAATGAATACAGTACAGATCTTGCTGTCACTCCTGTCAGTCAGTAAGTGTGCATTTTACTAACATATATCACATCATAATAGCATAGGCCAATGATAGGAAAGTGAATCCTTTCACACATATCAGGCTTCTGTGGGAGTACATCAGCTGGGTCTCCCCAACATGCTCCTGGTCAAGGAAGATAGGATAGATCATGAAATGGTATTTGTGCATGCAAAAAATGTCAATAATCCCAGAAAATGTTTCACTTTTTCTCATAATTTCACTTTTTGATTCAACACCGTGCGCACAGAGATATGGTGCTTAAGAAAAGCTCAAAATGATATGAATACTCTTAAAAATACAAATGTGGTGAGATTCTACATTTTTGCACCTTATGTCAGTGAAGGAAACACAATGGAGCAGATTTACTAATAAGAATGCAACAATTCTGGTGTAATTTGTGCCACAAACTGGCAGACATGTTTTACACCATAATAATACTGGACACGCGGGACCTGTGTATTTGTGATCAGTTGGGGGATCCAGGGGTCAGATTCCCACTAATCAGACAGTTCTGACAGTTCTCCCCATCCTGTTTATAGGGAATAACCAATAATTATTGGAAAAACCCTTTAAAGCACCTGTGCCCCAATGAGAAATCAGTAATAGTGCTCCTACCTCCCTTGTGTCAATTATAATTCTATTATCCTCTTAGGCCGGGGCCCCCATGTGGCATAAATGCCGCGGCACAAACCATTGCATTTTACAGTCCTTGCACACATTGCAGAAATATACATGCAGCGAATTGCTGCGATTTCCAAAACCGTTGCATTTTTGGAAATTACAGCAAGTCAATTATACCTACGGAAATGCCGGTGGTTTCCCTATAGGTAAAATTAAAGTAGACGGTCCGCAAAGGAAAACTCTGCGGACTTTCTGTGGAAAGCCCTGTGAGAAAAACCATGATGCGTTTCCGTCGCGGTTTTTCCCACATCATTTTTTCATTATGGCCCGCTATGTCAGGCCTTAGTCTTATGTAGCAAAGGACCCCAATACACAAAAGCCCAGGTGCAACTGTCCTCTTGTTTCTGTGAAAGGCAAGACATGTTTGGTGTTATTATAAGGTAAGGGTTATAAAATGAAGTTGCTTGGTCAAAAAGATTTCTGGATTGTTTCTGTCTTAAAGTGAGTCTATCAGCAGTAAATTTGTTATAAACTTAATTCTAGTACCTTGTAGAGGTGATTCTACAGTTTCTAAATATGCCTCTGTTATTCAGCTTTGGAGCCCCATTTTCATGTAAATCACAATTTTATTCCTATGCCGATAAATGGGAAAAGTGCTTTTGGGGCATTAGGTTTATAACCAATTTTCTGACAGACTCCCTTTAGACAAGTGTCAATGACTTGTGAAGAATAATATATGCAGAATGTTTGTTCGCCATAAGCTACTTCAGAGCTTTTCCTTTTTAACCTATGGAAATTTCTAATTTAAGTTACTAAAACAGTAACTGGAGTAAAAATATATTACAGGAAGTATTACGATATGATATATTCTAAAATAGAAATGAAAAAACTACAAAAAACTCCAGCACATTCCTGAAACAGATTCCTGTGTAAGTTAGAAGTAAATGTAGTCATTGTTTCAAGATTACAAATAAAATAAAAACAGAAAAAGCTGAAAATATGTACAAAATGAAAAATGTAAAAAAATATAGATATCATAGATATATTTTTTTAGACCTTGAATGCTTCCCTTTAAGTAAATCAAATGCAATGACATATTCTTCAGCTGTCATTAGAGACAGCATTTTATGGAAAAAATAGTCTAGGCTCTAGGGGGAATGCTTTTGGGTAAGTTTAACATTTTTTTTTTCTTTTTCAAGCATTTGCAGTGTCCCCCAAAAAGGGCCACAGCTAAGCACTTTTGTTAATACGAAATGTGTTTGTACTGTTTTGTACAGTTTTACACTGTTTTATACTGGCTATTTTCACTTTCCAGGTAAGAGTTAATCTGCCACTTCTGTGCTGTGCAAGCAAGAGTGACATAAACTCTGGGTTTCCTAGAAGGTGGGAGGATCCTCCAGTCTTTAGCCAGGAAGTCACTTCCTGTTCACTGCAGTCTAAAGTTATCATTAAAAGATGGAGTTAGCTTGTTACAAAGCACATTTAACTCTATAGGCTACTTAGTGGCAGATAGGGTTAGCAGGCAGTCCCATGTCACAAATCCCCTAGCTCACAGAACTAAGACTTTGCGAACCAGAGTTTTAGTAAACACCTACACTGCTAAACAGTGCAAAAATGTGTGGCACCTCCTGCTGTAAGTTAATGTGCCTTCATGTTGCTTGGTAGCTTGATGAAATTGTACCGCAGAAACTATGCCGCAAGCATCATCTGCTCCAACTGCCATCCTGTTTCCTGTGCCTTCATTTGCGCCTAACACCAAGTGAACCCCAAAACACAGTCACACAGAAGACAAGTAGCATTGAGTGCCACGGGGAACCCTATAGCTTCACCTCAGTGTGACCACCTCATCACTGTGCTGACCTATGGCCTGTAAGAGGATATGGAGCCAGTGAGGCAACAATGAGGCCGCCATCTTGGACCTACTCCTGTCTACACCATTTCCACACTGCTAAGCCCATTGCACATTGACTAATTTGCAGCCCAGAACAGATCTCTAGTCTCCAAAAATGTATCTACAAATAGAATTGCCACCTTTTTCACAAAAAAATACTTAAGAAGTTTTTTTTAAAAAAAAGAGGTGTGGTATTATGGGCATGGCGTCACACGGCGTACCAAGATAGGTATACTAAAGGTGGTGTTTTACATAGAACCCCACCAATCTGTAGTGGACAATGGCCATATGTTGTAGTAATAACTCATTAGCCATTGCAGGGGGATGGGATTTCTTCTACATGTGGTGGCAGCCACTATGAGAGACAGCACCCTAAGATAGCTCCATCATGGCTCCTATTGTAACCACACTCCAAAGACATAGTGATAGGACATGTCGATTGTGAGCCCTATATGGGACAGTGACTGACAATGTCTGTAAAGTGCTGCGGAATATGATGATGGTTTGACTGCCAAGACCCCCACTGATCTTGAGAGCGGAGAAGGGGGTCCTTTCCCCCACTTTCCCATCACAGTCAGGCTGAATGTAGACATGACTTGTGGTGGACAGTGCTCCTAGTGAAGTGAATGGGAGCACCATACATCAACTGCGATTTACTCAGTGGCGTAACGATCGTGGTCGCAGGGGGTTCGACCGCGACCGGGCCCGGAGGGGTACGGGGCCTGCGGCCATGATAGTAGTCGGGGAAAGCCTTGTTCCCTGACTGCTATACATATTGTTAATGGAAAGGGACCCTTTCATTTCTATATGCGTACCATATACAAAGTCCACAAATTATGAAGCATGTCCATTTTAGCCCGAATTTGCAGCACAGACAAGAGTATGGGATCATACAAGTCTTTTTGTGGATGACATGCCGACATGTTTTTGCTGATCAGTATTTGCTGACAGTAAAAACCACTGCAGTCATGTGCAGGAGGCCTTAGGTTAGTACTGCCACACTGAGGTTTGCTTATCGGGAAAAAGTTGCACAGTAATCACAAGACTTTAAAAAAAAAAAAAAAAATAAAATCTTGAAATTTTCTCAACTTTCCCATTTATTTATTTATTTATTTGGTAAAAACAACAGAATAGTCTTTAATGTCCACTCCTGGCTACTACAACCCCCTTTAAAAAAGGTATATCCCCAGCCTCACCCCAGATTTCCAGTAAGAACATCTGCATAATGAGAATGTCTGATGTCTTTAGGTTACAGGTTTCACGTGACAATTTCTTTCATTTGTCAATCTCTCAGACCTACAGATTTTCACGGGCGGGGTATCAGCCTCTAGTGGGGCTTCACAGAAATGTGGTTGAATATGCTTGCTGATGTGTACATAAGTATAGGCTTCAAAATGTAACTTGGATCCACTTGCCTCTTCTGATTGACCAAGAGGACCCACTATAAAGTAAAGGCTTGTATTAGTATTTGCAAATACCAAATACATATGCCCTTTTGCTCCACCATATTACCGTATTATGAGGTGGAGATTCCATCTAAACACATATTTGTCCACTATGTAGTTATATATTTATAACTGCAGTTCCCCTTTAATTTAAGGTGCTTCATGCCGAGCATGGATCTGAATAGTGAACCCGGCATGTTACAATGATTTCTCGTGAACATTTTCGATAGTATTAGAGGTGTCGCTCAGTAAAAGAGGAACTATGGGGGTCTGAAGAGGTTTATAGGTCACTGGTTCCCAAATGTCTCTATAGGGGGGTTTTATGCATGTGAAATTACAGCCCTGAAGCCTTTATCTGCACTCCCTGAGGACTGACTGGTGAGTGAAATCCGCCACGATACCAATCGTAATAATGACTCTATCACTACTGATACAGTAAATGAGGGGAATTATACATAGGGATTTTTTGTCTTTAATTTCATAATTTCTCATATATTAAGTTGTACAATGACTGGACGTGATCTGGAATATACTGTAATACTGAGACACAGAAAAAAAGAAATACAACTTGAGAAGGAAAGTGATACAAACACTGAAACTTTAAAAAGAAAGCTGAATGTTGCCCCCCATGTCCATTGTAGAAGCTATTCTTCAAAATAGCATGGCTCAGAGTTGGAGTGCCTCAAACGTGGATCCTCTGATGGGTTCAGATTCTACAGTTACTAAATTACTTGCAGCTAGGATGCACTTACTACTAAAATACTCCAAAAAGATACAAAGAAAACAACATTCTAAGATGGAAACATGGTATATTTGTTCCTAAACCTCCACTTCCTTGTCACTAAGGGGGCGTTCACACTACCATTATTAGTGTTCGTTGCTAGCATCCGTCAGAAAATGTTAACAATGGACACTAACAAATCCGTCAAAAATCCCATTGCTTTCAATGGAATTTGATCTGTTGCCTGTAAGGGGGCATTCACACTACCGTTAGTAGTGTCAGTTGCTAGCATCTGTTACAAAATGTTAATAACGGATACTAACAGATCCATCATAAATACATAAAAAATCCAATAGATTTCAATGGGATTTGATCTGCTGTCCTTTATGTAGATTGTGAGCCCTATATGGGACAGTGACTGTCAATCTCTGTAAAGTGCTGTGGAATATGATGGCACTATACAAGTAAGCTAAATAATAATAAATAAATAATAGTATCCATTTTCACCAAATCCATCACATGTCCGTTTTTTTTAACGGACTTAAGAAGGACGTAAAGCGTCCAATATTTTTTTACATTAATGTCTATGGCTAACAGACAGTCATCCATTATATTGTCAGTTATGGTTAGCACATGCTCAGCAAAAAAAAAAACAACAAAAAAAACCCCATATAAAAACGGACAATAACGGACACTAACTTATGCTAGTGTTTCTGTTTTTTAACTGATCCATTAAATGGAATGGATCAGTTGAAAAAAATGGACACATCAACATCAGTTAGTGTCAGTTAATGTCCGTTATGATAGGTGTCTTTTTTTTTTTTTTTTTTTTTTTAACGGACCCTATCAGAACAGACATCCAATCGTAGTGTGAACGCCCCCTTAGGGACAGTAATAACGGACAGTATAGAGAACGACCTGTGTTATAATTTCCGGTAAAAAAAACGGACATGTGACGGATTTGGTGAAAAATTACACTAACGTGGAGCTTTAGGAACAATTTTAGGTGCAGAGCGACACTATTGGTTACACCAGGGGTAGGCAACCTTCGGCACTACAGCTGTTGTAAAACGACAATTCCCATCATGCAGCTAAGGTTTTCCTGCCTCACATTATGGAATATTTTGGTATGAAATGTTGGAATAATGTAGATGAAATGAATGACCTTTGGCCCCTCTTATTTTCTGCCTTCTAGTACAAGTCTACTGCAGACCTGCTATTCATATTGTCCTCCCCCTGCAGCAGCACTAGTGGTGTTGTGAGGAACAACCTCCTAATGTTATAAATTAATATCTCTGTGTCCATGTCTCCTGTGACAAATGTAATAATGTGGAGATACGTTTCTTTCTTATAATTTCATAGTTGCGATTTCAGAAGCCATTTATAAACGTTGGATTCCTAACACAAACTTTGAGAATGCGTCCAACTGGAACGAACAAAGAGTTCCCTGCGCCCAGGATACAGCAATGTTCTCAAAAGACCAGGTATGCCAAAATATAATATTTCCATAAAGTAACCAGTTTGTTTTCACCTATTTTGTTTATTCTGCACTAATCAGGATAGAAAAATTCCCTATTGTTGTCTGGAAACCATCAACAAGCAGGTTAGCTGGTGCTAACAAAACTTATTATATAGCTTTTCTGAAAAACAGTGTAGTATATAAACCCTTAGGAACTGGTGGGAGGAGGTGGAGGGGGGAGGTCCCTATTCACACCCCTTTTTGACAGCCCATTTACAGGAGGAGACCAATAGGATGTTTTCTTATTTGTCAAACACCATAGGCAGTGTGCCACACAGCCAGTTACCACATGGCCAAACCACATTACTTTTGGGAATTTTTGGTGGTACAGTTTGAAGAGATTAAACACATTGACCCAGATAGTGAAAACTTAGACATGCAAACTGAAAATGCACCAGAGTTATCACAGTAGCTCATAAATATCTTTAGACTGTCTAATCTAAATGTCTACCAACTTTTAGTTAGCTTACTTTCAGCCAGAATTTTGGCGCATTTAAGTCATGCCACTGTTTCTGAGAATTCACACCCACATGTCTAGCAAGTTGAAAAATTTTAGCTCAATCTAGAAGCATCAATAGGCACCAAATATGCATCATGTTAATGCTAGTATCTAGTTGGAATTATAATAATAAATCTGATATAATACAGTATATTCACATTTATGTATTTCATATGTACAAGCTGTGCAGTAATTTGTGCATTTTGGCCCCAATATGAGGGAATACACGCTTATGCATTCATAGTATTAAAAGAATCCCATAGAAAAATAATAGATCCATAAACAGCAGTTTATAGAGCTGGAAAGTGAGAAGAGTGACAAATGAAATTAGTGGTTGCAAGACACAACTCTGATGCAGGCCACATGCATACGACTGTGTGCAAGTGACATCTCCAAGGTTAGACAAAATGTGGATGATATCCATGAGTCGTCTGTGCATCCACGGCCCCATTTACAAAAAGACAAGCAGCGGACATGCTGTGATTTCCAAAACCGTTAGGGTTTTGGAAATTGCGGCATGTCAATTATACCTACGGATACGCTTTTTTGCTGCAGGACACTACGTGAGGCCTTAGCCTAAAAGAGACTTTGGTGGTAGTTGACACCCTTTAAGGCTAAGGCCTCACGTAGTGGGCTGCAGCAAAAAAGCGCTGCGGGAAAAACCGCAGTGTTAACGCATTGCGGTTTTTCCCGCATTGCTTTTCACCGAAAGTCCACAGAGGTTCCCTCTGAAAACGCAGCTTTTCCGCTGCAGCTTTTTTTCTGCAATGTGTGGATGGGATTAGTCAGAATCCCATTTACTTTTCAGGTACTGTAAAATGTTTTCTGCATTTACAATGCAGGATTATCACCCCCCACCCTTCCTCCATTGATCATAGCACTGACTCCTGGGAAGCCACAAGCTTCCATGTATAGTCCCTGGTGTAATCTTGGGTGGATTTCCTCTGCCCTCATTTGACTATGAGCCTCTGTTGTATTTAGTTTCATTTTAACTCCGGTGCCTAAAAATGGAAATGTCTTAACATTTTGCTGCCAGGAAAGACGGGTGCCCTGAGCAGCAGTGGGGGAAGGGGTGTGTGTAGAGCTTTCACATATGTTATATGTTCTTACTGTACACCGTATGTTAATTGAATATGTGATGTGTTCTCTCTACAGAGGGTGTCCGTCTTTATACAGTCATCTCACCACTTGACCAGTCTGGTAAGAAGTATACATGTTACTATCCTTGGGTTTATTAACCAACAGTCCCGTTCAAGAACATTTTCTCTTTTAATGCTAAGGCCCCACATAGCGAATTGCTACAAAAAAATGCTCCGGTAAAGATTGTAGCAGAAACGCTTCATTTTTCACCAAAAGTCTACAGTTTTCCTGCAAGCTTTTTCTGCAATGTGTGGATGGTATTAGTCTGAATCCCATCCAATTTGAAGGTACTGTAAAACGCAGCATTTCAACTATGGCAAAAATGCTGCCTTTTCGCAATATGGGGCCCAGGCCTAAAGGATTGTCCAGTATTAGAAAAATATGACTACTTCCTTCCAAAAACAGCACTACACTTGTCCACAGGTTGGAAGTCGTATTGCATCCCAGCTCTATTCCCTTAGGCCTTTGTTTTGTTATAGTTTTGCTGAAAAATGATCAGTTCAGCTTTTTTTTTCACTTGGAAAATCTGGGTGGCATCCAGTATGGTTGCTGCTGCTTCCTTTCCATTTGTGCCATACGCTGGAATGGGATAGGACATCAATTTTATAAAAGTGGATCACTTCTGTAACTGTAGATGAATAATGCCTGAATTATTTTACCTTACTTTGAACGCTGGATTCTTCTGACTGCATACACAGCAGCCAAACTGAACAAGCACAACTGCAGTATAAAGCAATAGGAAGGGTCAAGGCAGCAGCTACAGTATCCAATGAGACAGTGGAGTAATTTCACATTTTCATTGTTCTTCTGTGTCATAGCAGCAACACAACATAAATATTATAATGATAAAGGATGGCACTGCTAATTCTGTCACGGCAGCGCTGCACTGGATCCTACTGACTATCACAGGGCCTGGCATTTTACTAGAAAAATTAGTGCAGCATACTGAGTTATTTTGTCTGATATTTTTGACAGAATCTGCAATGAAGGCTTTTAACAGGACTCTCAAAATGGACAAAGACACCCTAGATTCAAACGACCAAGTTTCAACTGTGAAACTTGGTCTGTGTGTTCGCCAGATTTACCAATCTGCACTGGATAATATGTCGCTGGGAGGCAGGGACTCCTAGCAGCGTAGATAACTAACGAAGTTCAGGCTGGTAAATCCTGCGAACATACAGACCAAGTTTAATGGCTGAAACTGAGTCATGCGAATCCAGACTTAGATGTGCATCACCGATTAGGTTACCATTAGCCATAACTAGTGACCCATGAAGCCCAAAAATGGATGGATGAAGCAGAGTTGGGCAGAGTGATTCACAGTATAATCTCAATTACAGTGGGCAGAAGAAATAGACAAGTGACATTCTTAGCTCTGCTACATTCCATAGGAAATGTGTGTCCTAATACAAGATGATTGTATGGCATGTTGTCTCTTCCCCTGAGCTCTTTGTAAACCATAATACACAATGAGGAACCAGAGGTGTAACTTAAAACTCCTGGGCCCCAGTGCAGTGGGCCCCCTACTTACCTTGTGCCATTTAAAGTAGAGGTATATTCAGTGGTGAACCTAGCCTCTTTGCTGCCTGAGGCGGACTATAGAAAGATGCCCCCTCCCAAAAAAAAAAAATATTGAGTTTCCATGATACTAGTTTAACACACTGTTATCGTCGCACAATATACACAATACACAAACAGTTTTTAAGAATTCTTCTTCCTGTATTACTTCAGTATCAGATCAACAACACGACATTAACAATGGAAGTAACTTCACACATCTTCTGCTTGGTGGATGGACGAGTCCACGTGGCCCCCATTCCCTATAATAGGAGCGCCGCAGATAGCTGAGTACTGAACTTCAGGTATCTTTGGCACTCCCATTGAAGTGAATGAGAGCCACGCAGGTTTGTCCAGCCACCAAGCGACACACCTATATATATGGCTGCAGCCAGGCTGAATTCCCACCCAGTGGGGGAAAAAACCCAATTCTCAGGCTCAGTGGGGGTCTCAGCAGACAGATCCCCATCAATCAGGTATTTATCCTCTATCATTTAGGGGAATACAGGGCAGTAACATTTTGTGACTTACAGGTGACGTCTCTGACTAATCCTTCACATTTCCCTTCTCTTTCCCCACTTCTTCCAGCTGTGACTTGTCTCTGTAAAGTTTGCAGCACAGACATCTTTGGCTCCTCACTTTTCCAGGCACCCTTGTCCTCACCTGCACACCCATCCTGCTGCTATCCTCAATTATAAAATATATGATATAATCCCCCATAATGAATAATACTCCCAGGTGCATCTTTATATTAATAATGTCCGTGTGTACCCTGTATAAATAGTGCCCCTTATTAATAATGCCCCAGGTGTCAACTAATTAAAAGGTTTTCCAGGTCATTAATAAACTAATCAGTGGGGATAAAAAACCCAGGACCCCTACTGATCAGCTGTTTGAATGGTACCTGTGTAAGCGCCGTGACCGCTTCTCTGTTTACATAGTGTCATTCATCTCATAGCAGCCATGTAATGTAACTACAGCCTCGTCCTGTACATGTCTACAGTATGTGACAGTCTGTGTCTCAGCGTAGGACGGCGCAATGACGTTATTGTATCGCCGCCTGCGCTAAGATGCGACGTCTCGTAAACCAGCTCAGGACAGGCCCCGCTCAGCTCTGTTTTTTTTTTTTTTAAAGCGGCTTGTCCTGGGCTGGTTTACATTGAATAGTAAAAATGCCGCCCCCCAGACAGTGACGGACAGTGCCGCCTGAGGCGGCCGCCTCACTTCGCCTCATTAGCGGTGTGCCCCTGGGTATATTTTATGTGGCAGAAAGACTTTTGGGGTGCTCTCAGGGTCCAATAGCAGCTGCTACCGCTGCTCCCCCTATAGCTACACCCTGTGAGGAATATTTATCATTTTGTAATCCAGCATTCTAGATTTTGAAACATTCCAGATTATCAAAATGACTCTTGATTTTCCATTTACCCCTTCACATTATTGTGATCAAAAGCTTTAGTAAAGAGATGGAACCGCAAATGTTCACACTTCATCCACCATAAATCTCATATACTTGTCTAAGCTATTCTGTCTCAAAGAGTGGAAGATGATCTTTATAGACAAGAAGAGGGTAGAACTTTTTTTTTAAAGATCTGTCCAAGACCAGAATGCCCTTATTTTCCTTGTTCCCCCCTTGCAGGGATTTCCCTAAGATTCTTAAGTGGTGAGGATTGTAGATAAAATCCTTCAGCCTTACATGTATAACACTAGGGGAGGCAAAACAACAGGAACAAAGAGGTGATGAACTCCAAAAAGTGGAAAATCCCTCTGCAAAATAGAAAAACAAAGAACCAAAACCATGAAATAAAACACAAGCATAACACAGCTGTGCGCCTAGTATGGTGAAATGCTTATAAATCTGCCGTTAAAAAGTAATTTACACCATTACTGTGACTGTTTGCAGTACAGTGTGGAGTACCCTTTGCTTTATCCTTCCATATTTGTTAGTTAGTATACACTCCCCCTATATTAGCGACTGCATCGCTTGGGGTCTTGTGCAATGTTAGGATATGCATGTCACATCATTGCTGGTAAAGTAGAAACTATGCAAGATCCCTGCTTATATAGAGAATCCTGAGGCTGCTAAAATGGGCAGACATTGCTCAATGCCCTCTATCCTAAACAGTCACACATAAGGGATTTATTTTATTTATTTTGCTTACTTATATAGCGCCTTCATATTCCGCGGTACGTAAAGAGATATTCTCAAAATTCATGGGATTTATGTAACTGAAGCTTAATCATTGTATATTGAAACATTTTGCATCTTATTAATATATCTTGTCAATTCCTCTCCAGTTTCAAAAACCCTGCTTTCTGTCAGTAAAGTGAGACATTCCTTCTTACATCCAGAGATTTAGTCCTGCCCTGACCATGCTCAGCTGACAGGGCTTGGTATCAGACTAGAATGTTCTCTAAGTGACACTGGAAACAGCTGTGCACTAGCTGTTTGGTTTACTGACAGCAAGCAGAATCTTGAAATGGGTAAATAAGCTGTCAAGTGTGTGACTAACCTTAATGCTAAGGCCCCATGTAGCGAACCGCAGCTAAAAAAAAACAATGTGGAAAAACATTTTTTCCACAGCGTTTTTTAAAGTGTTTTGGCTGTATTTTTCTTCCCTTATTAAATCTATAGGGAAAGCTCTTGACATGCTGCATTTTTAAAGATTTTCTCTATTTATCTTAGTTTTGACAGTCTTTTGCCTTTCTATGGAAAGGAACTTTCTATGGTCCGCCATTTGTCAGAAACCCAGCCATGATTTCCTTATTGTGGGTAGGTTATGAGGCAGGGCACTACATGCATGAGAAGATAATCCAGCCACAATAAGGAAAACATGTGGGTTCAACCGCTATGACCCCACTGATTAGGAGAATGGGGGTGTTTTGTCCCCTGTTCTGAATGGAGCAGTGGTCAAGATAGCTGAGCACTGTACTTTGCTGTGGATTTGGGATAACTTGCTCTAATGAGAATACCCTGTTAACATCAGCCACAAACTGGGTGCCAGTGGTATAAAGCATTGTGAAGCAGCGGTGAAGTGGTGTAACAGCAGTAGAGTGTTGTAAAGCAGCAGTGTATAGCAGCAGTGGAGTGGTGTAAGGCATCAGTGTATAGCAGCAGTGGAGTGGTGTAAAGCAGCAATGTATAGCAGTGGTGGAGTGATGTAAAGCAGCAGTGGAGTGGTGTAAAGCAGCAGTGTATAGCATCAGTGGAGTGGTGTAAGGCATCAGTGTATAGCAGCAGTGTAGTGGTGTAAAGCAGCGGTCTCTGGAGCACTGAAAATGTCTTCTGTGGAGTGACAAATCACACGTCTATCTGGAAGCTTCATGGATGAGTTTGGTTTTGGCGATGCCATTAGAATGTTACTGCCTGACTGCACTGTGCCAACTGTGGTGAGAAGAGATAATGCTATTGGGTTGTTATTCAGTGGATTGCTTACACCCCTTGGTTCCACTGAAGGGAAATCTTAATACTCTAGCATACGAAGACATTTTGGACAGTTGTGCAAACAAATTGGAAGGCCTGTTTCTATCCCAGCATGACTGTGCTCCAGATCACAAAGCACTGGATATGTGAGTTTGGTGTGGAAGAACTTGATTTGCCGGCACAGAGTCCTGACATCAAATCATCAAACACTTTTGGGATGAACTAGAATGGAGATTGTGAGCCAGGCCCTCTTGTCTAACATCTTTCTGACCTCACAAATCCTCTGGATGAATTAGGAAAATCTTATAGAAAACCTTCCAAGAAGAGTGGAAGTTGTTTTACTGGAAACAGGGGTTCAACTTCATAATAATGCCTATGGGTTTAGAATGGGTTGTCATAAAAGTTCCTGTAAGTGTAATGTGTGGGAGTCTCAATACTTATGTCCATATAATGTATATACTGTTTTTTTTTAAATTCCCAAACTGTAATGTCACCATGTGCTTTAACCCTGTGATATTCCTTGGAGGAAATCAGGAGGAAATTGAGCCATGTTCATAGAAAAGATTAGGGACAAAAATGTCTACCGTTTACTTGCATCATTCATTTCTAGTTACCTAACATTATAACCCATTGTCAGTTTATCTGCTCATGGAGATGCCCAGTCTGCTATGGATCCTACTGAGGAGCGCTGCTCTGATGACTGAAACTATTATGATGGTGTCATCTTGGAACAACTGAGGAGAATGATGACTTAATGTTACCTGAGATACCAAATCTTCCTGGGCCAATATTACCGGAAAGCTTGAGCTTAGTTTTGCCCATTATCTCTAAGGAGAGTCCATTCATTGTGTCCTTATGTGTGAATTTTCCTCTAGGTAGGGAATTTCCCTGAAAAGGGAAGCAAACAGGTTTGTGGAAGAATTATGAATATTATATTGTAGCTGTTTCCTCCATGTGTCATTTGCTGAAGATTGTCCTGTCATTACTAGCCCCATTCTGAACTTATTGTGTAAGACACGTGACAAGATGCTGCCTCACAGCCCGAGCACAGGTTACCACAGGTCTGTGTCGCTTCCTCTTATGTTATCCGTTGCTCTGGGGGCTGTCAGTCATTCTAATATGAGTAAAGAATTCCTGTTGCGTAGTCAGACATTTCTTAAGGCCCATACACCTATAAGACTAAAGGTAGTCATAACTGAAGAAAGACATTGCAAGTGGCAAACTTTTTTTTCTAAAAATTTTTTAAACTATTGAGGTGCATGGCTGAGTGCGGTCCATGATCTGTGACAAACTAGAGCATGCATTACTTTTTGATGGAAATATAGCTCTGCCTGAATGCCACCCTGGTGCTGACTGAAAAAACACAACCGAGAATCAGCATGGCTGTGTGAATATTAGTGTGGATATGGCCTATATATAAGATAACCCAAGACCTGACATAAACCCAACAGCTAGTGACCTGCTCTGTCAGTGTCACAAAGTGGTGGCCCTTCTATGCCCAACTATTCTGTCACAGTGTGGGTCAGATCAACTTGGCAAGTAGTGAAATAATATCCAAGATACAGCAGAGATGTTCTTACTGAAAGCTTGCTACTTTGCTCTTTATCGCCCCCTTCTGAGTCATGCATAGAAAGATTGGAGGAGAGAAAGTGACAACTGCTAAGCACATACTGTAGCCTGCAAAACTGCTAAGGCCAGGAAGCTGCTGTCCTGTATATGATTCTTTAGGGGTCATTTCGGTGTAATACATAGTCATCGGGTATAAAAGATTGTAGGCGGTGTGATGATTCCCCCTTTGTGTAGGTTTGCTGCTGATGCGGATGGTAACAAAAATGAATTTTCAAGGTGCAAGTTGCCATGGAAACGTATTGCTTGTGTCAGCAGCCATCAGTGATTGCAGACAAGTCTGCGGTATGTATGAGTTAATGAGCGATGCTCAGTTTCATGTATCTACATTCTCAGTCCAACTCAAGTGAGTGTGTGGCTGACAGGGGAAGAAAATGTCAGGAAATTTACTAAACAGCTACATTTTTAGAAATTGCTATATTTAACACTATCTATCTATCTATCTATCTATCTATCTATCTATCTATCTATCTATCTATTTATCTATCTATCTATCTATCCTGGTCCAAAGACACATAACCACATCGATGATGTTGGCAGTAGATCTTGATTTGTCTGTCATCTCCTATGTGCATGCCGCCAACATACATTGTAACTATCATTTGGTCGTATAAAGGCATATTCCAGATTTATGTCAATCATGTAAAAAGCATTACAACTCTGGGTTTCAATTCTCAACCGCTTGCATGATCTCTGCTTGCTGTAAGTGAACTAGAAAATTATTGTTTTTATCCTGACAAATTTCCTAACAAAGGCACGAAGATCTGCAGTCCAATATTGGGCTGTCCTAACAGCAATATCATGGCCTGGTGTTCAGAAAGCTTGTGCACAGAAATGATAAGGCCGTACTGCAAAATTCAGAAAGGGCCCCACACTGTGAGATTGATGTTCTGTATCGAGCATTATATTGTTACGGGTAGACTATTTTCTTAATATATCTGTATTTCCTGACTAAATAATATAATTCTAGCTGTCTCCAGCCACCTCTAGGGATAGATCATTGCAGTGAATTTATACAGCCAGTATTGTGTGCAATATGAGTATGACGTATAGTACTGTACTGTAAAGTGACAGCTGCAGATAGCCACCATGCAGTGTCAAGGCAAGCAGGAGAAGCATTTGAATACTGAGCCCCTTTCCCCATGGGCTCCAAAGCAGTCACTGCTATGCTCTGTCTATATTGTAGGTACTCCACTGGGGCCCAATATAAAAGCCACAAGACTTCATATGCAAAATGTCAAGATTTAGGAGCTGTGCAGATCACCGTCACTGTCCCCAAAGGGTTACTGACTTTTCTCGGTCATCAAATTGTGACTAACACAGAGAAATGTGCCTGGGAGTAACAGGATCCTTGCAGACTACAGGGACGCTCAGTGTATTGTGTATGCGCCTCATGTACACTGTAGTCTGGCCATGACCCAAGTGACATCAGACCCTTCCCATCACTTATGAATCATTCATCTGCTCTAATCTATCACATTCTGAATAGGAAACTCATCAGTAAGATTGACCGGAGACATTGGGAAGTAGATACAGGAATGATAAGAATACAGAATCTATATACTAAGAGACTAAGTATGCGGTGTGGTGCACATAAAAACCTAACTACATGGGTCCATGGTGACCTCATGTCAAATTGTAAAGTCATATGATCATTCATATTAGGTCAGATACATCATGTTATGTACAACAAATGTAAAGTGAGAAAATGGGGCTTAAAGTGGTTACCCATGCAGGAACACCATGTTACCATTTATATATAGTCTATTAAAGCATGTACGCCAATTTATGGCATAGAAAAGTTTGTGCCAAAAACTGCTTGTTTACTCTTGCATGCTGCTTTCCTGGAAAGTGGGCATGTTGGGCCTGGATTTATGAGGAGAGGCATAGTGTAGATTTGAATTTATGAGACATGGGGCACAAAGAGATGCCCATAATTTATGAAGGCATATGCCTCTCAATAAATTAGCTGAATTTCCACACTAATGCACAAAAGATATATTCCTCCGATGTGCACATACATTACTGTATTTCCGTTACGTATATTGTACCCATCCCAAGTAACTACACTCATTATTTTGCTATTGATGCCATTTTTTTTTTTACATACATCACATTACTTATCTTGTACTGATCCTGAGTTATATTCTGTATTATACTTCAGAGCTGCACTCTCTATTTTATTGGTGGAGTCAGTGTGTGCACACATTACATTACTTATGCTGTATTGATCCTGAGTTACATCATGCATTGTACTCCAGAGCTGCACTCACAATTCAGCTGGTGGATTCACTGTATATATACAGTACAGACCAAAAGTTTGGACACACCTTCTCATTCCAAGAGTTTTCTGTATTTTCATGACTATAAAAATTGTAGATTCACACTGAAGGCATCAAAACTATGAATTAACACATGTGGAATTATATACTTAACAAAAAAGTGTGAAACAACTGAAAATATGTCTTATATTCTAGGGTCTTCAAACTAGCCACCTTTTGCTTTGATTACTGCTTTGCACACTCTTGGCATTCTCTTGATGAGCTTCAAGAGGTAGTCACCTGAAATGGTTTTCACTTCACAGGTGTGCCCTGTCAGGTTTAATAAGTGGGATTTCTTGCCTTATAAATGGGGTTGGGACCATCAGTTGTGTTGTTCAGAAGTCAGGTGGATACACAGCTGATAGTCCTACTGAATGGAGTGTTAGAATTTGTATTATGGCAAGAAAAAAGCAGGTAAGTAAAGAAAAACGCAGTGGCCATCATTACTTTAAGAAATGAAGGTCAGTCAGTCCGAAAAATTGGGAAAACTTTGAAAGTATCCCCAAGTGCAGTGGCCATAACCATCAAGCGCTACAAAGAAACTGGCTCACATGAGGACCGTCCCAGGAAAGGAAGACCAAGAGTCACCTCTGCTGCGGAGGATAAGTTCATCCGAGTCACCAGCCTCAGAAATCGCAGGTTAACAGCAGCTCAGATTAGAGACCAGGTCAATGCCACACAGAGTTCTAGCAGCAGACACATCTCTACAACATCTGTTAGGAGACTGTGTGCAGCAGGCCTTCATGGTAAAATAGCTGCTAGGAAACCACTGCTAAGGACAGGCAACAAGCAGAAGAGACTTGTTTGGGCTAAAGAACACAAGAAATGGACATTAGACCTGTGGAAATCTGTGCTTTGGTCTGATGAGTCCAAATTTGAGATCTTTGGTTCCAACCACCGTGTCTTTGTGCGACGCAGAAAAGGTGAACGAATGGACTCTACATGCCTGGTTCCCACCGTGAAGCATGGAGGAGGAGGTGTGATGGTGTGGGGGTGCTTTGCTGGTGACACTGTTGGGGATTTATTCAAAATTGAAGGAATACTGAACCAGCATGGTTACCACAGCATCTACATGTTACCACAGCAGCGGCATGCTATTCCCTCCGGTTTGCGTTTAGTTGGACCATCATTTATTTTTCAACAGGACAATGACCCCAAACACACCTCCAGACTGGGTAAGGGCTATTTGACCAAGAAGGAGAGTGATGGGGTGCTACGCCAGATGACCTGGCCTCCACAGTCACCAGACCTGAACCCAATCGAGATGGTTTGGGGTGAGCTGGACCGCAGAGTGAAGGCAAAAGGGCCAACAAGTGCTAAGCATCTCTGGGAACTCCTTCAAGACTGTTGGAAGACCATTTCAGGTGACTACCTCTTGAAGTTCATCAAGAGAATGCCAAGAGAGTGCAAAGCAGTAATCAAAGCAAAAGGTGGCTACTTTGAAGAACCTAGAATATAAGACATATTTTCAGTTGTTTCACACTTTTTTGTTAAGTATATAATTCCACATGTGTTAATTCATAGTTTTGATGCCTTCAGTGTGAATCTACAATTTTTATAGTCATGAAAATACAGAAAACTCTTGGAATGAGAAGATGTGTCCAAACTTTTGGTCTGTACTGTACATTACATTAATTATTCTGTACTGATCCTGAATTACAGCCTGTATTATACTTAATAGCTGCATTTACTATTCTGCTAGTGCAGTCAATGTGTACATACATTACTTATCATGCACTATACTATAGAGCTGCACTCTGTTGGTGTGATTGGATTTTTTCAGCAAGCTTGTCATGTGACACCACCCCAAGCATTTTAGGCTGCGTTTATGTATACACGACATGTATTGTATTTTCCCTTCTTTTATTGAAAAGACAGAGGGAATCTGATGCCAAACTAGATCCCTTAGTTTTCTATGAGCTCCGTTGTGGCACATGGGACAATAGTTTTTATGCTGGATGGTGTTGGACCAGATCAAAAAATGTTAAGTGAAGTGCAGAGGATGTGCATATGTGAACATACTCTTAACTGAGCTCCTATAATTTAAGGGGGTAGTTACATTTTTCCTACACAAGATTACCTGACCTCGTTCTGCTCACAGCTGTGGATTTGGTGCATTTAATTCCAGCCTAGATAATCTTGTGAGCTAAATGTAGACTGTACTGCTACATTGCAGGAAACTATACAGAGAAGAGATGTTTGTACTACTAATGTGCCTAGTTTATAAAGGATTGCCTAAACTGGATCCAAGTGTAGCAAATGCTCAGGACTGTACAGATTTGCTATATAACATTGCACATTGGTATAAGGCCTGCCTAAAACCCTTGCTTTTTCCTTGGCAGCGATTGGTTCCCGTTGGACTTTATTTTATGGCAAATGGATCAGGTTCTCATCCCCGTCATACCACAGGCATAGCTATAGAGGGTGCAAGGGTAGCAATAACTTCCGGAACCTGGACCATGACAGGTCCCTGAAGATGTATAAACTAGGGGCCCCATTACAGATTTTGCACTGGGGCCCAGGAGCTATAAGTTATGCCTCTGCATCATACATTATATCCAGTGCAGGGAATATTCTGGAATTTCCACTTTGTTATTTGAAATGTTGGAAATTTTAGAAGCCTCTGGAAATGAGATGGAGAGGAATTAATGATAACGAAAGGAGGAAGGTGGATTGTGCTGCATATACGATGAGCTCAGGGGCTTCATGTGATCTGATTTGGTTACAGTCAAGGAATTTCTTTATTAAAAAGCTTGGGTAGTTTCCGCAGCGGTTATATGAGGTTATTGATGCTCTTCCTTCTAGATAATCCTGCCTGAAAAAGTAGAGAACTGCTCCACCTACTGGGTAAAGGAGGAAAATCATTTAATTCCCCTTTCAATATTTTTAAACCTGAATTTCTTTTGTGTTCTTTTAAAGGGGTTGTTTGGACCAACATCAAATTTCCAGAGGATAGGTCATTAGCATGAGAGCTGTCGATCAGTATGTCATCAGTATGTCAGACCGCGCACAGATCATCTGTTCTAGCAGCCATCTTGTGCCATCTGTCCATTAGCAGAAGACCTGTGCGGGGTCCGGGTGTTGAATAATGTGGATAGGTCATCAGTATTAAAATTTGATTTGGGGCCAGACTACCCCTTTAAGCTTTGATGCTTCTGCTGGGGATAGTTAGTGTTTGAGGTTCTGGTCTTGCTTTTGTGAGTTCAGAGCAACTGTTTTCCAATAAAACACTGGGTATACATCTTTGAGCTCTGCTATTAGTGCACACCCAATATCATTAAAAACTGTTGATTTTTTTTTCTCTCCACCATGCTTTTGACTGCAGCTCTGCTTGTTAAATTGACTGTTGTATACATGAATAGGCCAAGGCTATGTTCACATCTGTGCTGCAGTCTCTGTTGCAGTGTCCGCCAAAAATTGGTAGAGGAAAAAGTCCTGCACAGAGGACTTTTTTTTGTCTACCTGTTTCAGATTAAAAATGACAGACACCTGACGGACCCCATTATAGTCAATGTGGTTCGCTGGGCTCCTTGTGTAACTGCTGTTTTAGCAGTCCATCTCTCTGTTGTTCGGGTGTAGGGTAGCGACCCTCTGATACATATCACACTTTTTCAGAGGTGAAAGGTTTGCATTTCTGTGTATCTGTCACCTCTCTCACATATTGGTTATATCCCACGCCTCTCACACAGTCAGGTTACCATGCCCCCATTATCTTTCCAAATGTTATCAGCAGAAGTTTGTGCAGATACCAGGACCTGGGGTGACACCATCCCTACAGTCTAAGGCCCTGCAAGGTCCATTTTAGTTTTAGCTCAGCAGTGTTTTGCACATACAGGTACTAGATATGGGTACAGGTTGTAGATTTAGGTGGCATCATCAGCAATAGCAGATTCTGAATCTACTCTGATGACAACCTTGCATAGCTAAAAGGGAAAAAACACTTGCGTGTTGCTTTAACTATTTAACAGCAGAGGAAGACCCACATTTACAGGATTTGTAGTATTTCAGGGCAAATTCTCTTTATATTGGAGTTGACAATTATCAACAGTTACGCCTTCCATTCACAGGACATAACACTGTATATGATCTGTCGTCAGGGTCATAGCTATAATGGGTACAGAGGTGGCAGTCTCTACCAGGTCCTGAACCTTGAGAAGCCCAAAACTTCCCTCTGCCACATAAAACATACCACTATTTTAAATTGCAAAAGGTAGGTAGGGGCCCCATTACAGCTTTTGCATCAGGGCCCAGGAGCTTTAAATTACGCCTCTGTCTGTGAGTATGGGCCGGTCAGTGATGTAAATTTACTAAGAACAAGAACATTATGGACAAGCTTGGGGGAACTTCCATTAAAAGAAACACTACTCTGAGGTGGGTGGACAACCATTTAGGGGAATTGTAAGGAAGTACAACTCGTGTTCAAGGAATAGGAACCAGATTCAGTAGATGAATTGGGTAACATTGTTACATTTTCACACAAACTTATTACTAATCATTGCAGATTTTTCCCACACTTGTAGCCTCGGGGGTGTCAGGATTCGACACTCTCTATTTCTATGAGGACATCAAGAATGGTTCAGAAACTTTCCCACATGTGTCACTCAATTGACAAGTGGTACACATGATTCAGGAGTGTTCACTCACTCTCCATCCTGAATTGCCAGAAGTGGGTGCTCTTTATTCTGGGATGTTGCCATTGGGTGCACTCTATTCTGGGGTGTCAGTGGTGGGTACACTGTAACTCAATGTGCATTGGTGGTGGGTAAACTGTATTCACAGGAGTTTTGAAGTGGTGTGTCACAATGTAAGAAGGGGAATAGAGATAAGTGGATGATCGCAGATTGAGTGTTACATAGCCATAGTGAATGGAATAGGGTTCCTAGCAGCACAAAGTATTTCAGGAGAGTCGTGACGTGTTCAGTCATGTGGCAAAGGTGAGGACAGACTATATGGAACATAAGAACCCAACATTATTTTAAGCTGAGCTCAGAAATCCATTAAATGAATGTGAACATGTTCTTAGTAAGGGGAACAGAAACTTAAGCATTGCTTCTAGGGGAGAGTAGTATCTCAGTAGCACATGGAGTCCCTGCAGCTGAGCTGAGGCCTTAGGCTGCCTGTATTATTAGTATCAGGCGAACAGTGTTGGCATTAATGTATATATCTTTATGGTCCTTTCTCTAGTACATGCCCCTGGATGGAGAGTTTATCCTGTCACATGGTGCCACCTTAATGGCTGCTTCCAGAGATGATCCAGAATGTGGTCCAGGTGAGATGAAGATTCTTCTACTTTGTCAGAGAAGCAATACATAGAGGGGGAATTTTTCAAACCTTGCACTCCAGAATTCTGACACCAAAAAGTCTTAAAATTATTATTTACTTTAATACTTATTTGTCCAAAAATATTGAGACATTTTCCATTTTTATAAAACATATCATGGCAGAAGAGTTAGTGTTAAAGATGATCAAACACTGTATAATACGCAAAACTATGCAACGCAGCAAAACTAACTTAAAATCTCCCACCATGATAAATCTCTGACATAGTATGAGAGATATGTAATATATTATGGTGTCTCCTAGTGGACAGCTACAACAGTACATTACAGAAGGGATCATATACCATATACTGCATATAAGAAACGTATAAGTCACTGAGTTTTGTGACTGTTAGATTTTATATATATATATATATATATATATATATATATATATATATATACTACTATAGAGTACACAACTAGATGCTGGTGATCCTCATAATTCACTTATCTAGTACTGTAGAACTTCATAATACAAACCTCATCTGTTGCAGAACCTCATAATACACCCCCTTGCTGATGCAGAACCTGATAACACTCACCTCATCTGCTGTAGAACTTCATAAAATATACTTCAGCTGCTGCAGAACTACATAATACACACCCAGTTGCTGCAAAATCTCATATTACACACAGCAGCTGCTGCAGTACCTTGTTATAGACCCCTACTGCTGCAGAATCTCATGCTACTCATGTCAGCTGCTGCAGAACCTCATAATCCATGTCTCAGTAGTTGCAGAACCTCATAATCCATGTCTCAGTAGTTGCAGAACCTCATAATCCATGTTTCAGAAGTTGCAGAGACTCATAATACTGCTGCTACAGAAGCTGATAATACACACCCAGTTGCTGCAAAATCTCATAATACACATTTGCAACTGTTGCAGGACCTGACAATGCACCCCTGCTCCTACACAACCTCATACTACACAAAAGCTAATTCACTAGCATAAAGTTACATATTCCCAAGAAGGATATCCAGATGGTATTATGTGTATTCAGGGGTTCTGCAGAAGCTGTGTTTTTGTACTAAGTGGTTGTGTATCAGCAATGTACCATAAAATGCAGTGGTGTAGCTAGTCTCAAGCACCAAAAGCATTTTCCTGGGTCTTTACCCAGATACCCTAGGCACTTCTACTTTCAAAAGTTTCTGCTTCCTTATGGTGCTAATACAATTGTAAACCACTGGTGTTTATTACTGCTCCTTAAAGATAGGTGATTATTGCTAATATCAGATCTGTGAGGGTCTGACACCCGGCACCCCCAAGATCAGCTGTTCTCAGCAGCTGATGCATAGAAAATAGAGAAGGAAGCAGACAGATCTGTTCTCTGTGTAGTGGCAACACTGAGTCACTGTAGTTTAGCTCCCATTCAGATAAATAAGAGCTGATCTGCAGTATCTGGTCTGGCCACCACAAAGAGAACGTACACATGTGGACAAAATTGTTGGTAGCCCTCATTTAATGAAAGAAAAACCCACAATGGTCACAGAAATAACTTGAATCTGACAAAAGTAATAATATATAAAAATTCTATGAAAATGAACAAATGAAAGTCAGACATTGCTTTTCAACCATGCTTCAACAGAATTTTTTTTAAAAAGAAAACTCATGAAACAGGCCTGGACAGAAATGATGGTAACCCTGAAAATAATGTGACCAAAGGGACATGTTAAATCAAGGTGTGTCCACTAATTAGCATCACAGGTGTCTACAATCTTGAAATCAGTCAGTGGCCTGTATATAGAGCTACAGATACTCACTGTGCTGTTTGGTGACATGGTGAGTACCACACTCAACATGGACCAGAGGAAGTGAAGGAAAGAGTTGTCTCAGGAGCTTAGAAAGAAAATTATAGACAAGCATGTTAAAGGTAAAGGTTATAAGACCATCTCCAAGCAGCTTGATGTTCCTGTGACTACAGTTGCACATATTATTCAGAAATTTAAGATCCACGCCTTCTATGGACCCTGACCTAAATCCTATTGAGCATCTTTGGAAGGAGCTGAAACATGCCATCTAGAAAAGGCACCTTTCAAACCCGAGACAACTGGAGCAGTTTGCTCATGAGGAGTGGGCCAAAATACCTGTTGAGAGGTGCAGAAGTCTCATTGACAGTTACAGGAATTGTTTGATTGCAGTGATTGCCTCAAAACGTTGTGCAACAAAATATTAAGTTAAGGGTACCATCATTTCTGTCCAGGCCTGTTTCATGACTTTTCTTTTTTTAAAAATTCTGTTGAAGCATGGTTGAAAAGCAATGTCTGACTTTCATTTGTTGATTTTCATAGATTTTTTGCATATTATTACTTTTGTCAGATTCAAGTTATTTCTGTGACCATTGTGGGTTTTTCTTTCATTAAACGAGGGGTACCAACAATTTTGTCCACTTGTGTAGCTGTCTGCTTCCTGCTCTATTCTTTGAGTATTAGCTGCTGAGAACAGCTGATCGGTGGGACTCCCACTAATCTGATACTGATGGCCTATCCTTCAGATAACCACTCTAAAGCTAGAGAAAGGCACACTTGTATTAAGCAAGAGCTTATATAAAAGGAGTGGCGGGCTAGCAGAGGTATTGTGGCTAGCATGGAGGCATTAATGTCAAGTATGTTTATATAACATTGGTTTATATGGTAATATACCAGGCCATGCAGTAAGTGTAAAGATCATTTGTATGACTTGGGATCTCTTTACATTTAGGGATATCTGTAAACTTTCATGATGCAGATCGGTATCAGTGGTTTGACCCAAAGCTGTGGAACTCTGCTCTGTCCATTGATGACTTTGAAATGGGCAGATTCCTCTTCTCCGTGGATGCAGAATGTGTCCCCTGTCAATATGACGATGTCATTTTTTCACCTGAAACCTCTTTTCGGGTACAACTCAAGGAGACTCAGTCAGATGTTCAGCTGAGGAGCATTTCTGTGCTGGGACAGGTAAGTTCATTAAAAGATAAATATTTAATCTTGAAAATAAAGGATTGATTTTTGTATACAGCTCCTATGCAGATCTAGGTGTCTCCATGGTTACTATATGCTGCCAACAAACTCAGCCTGCAGCTCTTGGGGCATGATTGAAGTTGTAGTTATGCTGAAGAGCCACAGGTGGGCGACATAGTGCCTCATCCATGGCCCTGTCTTAAAAGTGCATTTACTTTTTAGCGCAGAAGAGGAGTCAAATGGCCTACCAGAGTAGCAGAGGATCCTCTGGTAGGCTCAGCCTCTAACAAAATAATGTCCTACCACAAAACACCCATTTTTGAAGGGTACTATGGTCTATTTCCTAGGGGTTGTTGGAGGATGGGCCTCAGATGGGACTCTGTGTAGGAGGGAATAGTGAGTACCATAGAGCAACCCATATTACTAAAGCTAAGTTCATATCTACGTCTGACTGTCCATTGTTCTGGTCTGTCGGAGGACCAGAACAACAGACAGTCGGACCTCTACAATAGTGGATATATACAGAACCCAATGGACCCCATAGACTACAATGGGGTCTGTCGGATGTCTGTAGTGCGTGAAGGACTTTTTCATCCACCAATTTTAGGCAGAACTGCGACAGAGACTCTAACACAGATGTGAACTTAGACTAAGTCTGATGCCATTTTTGTAAAGCAACACTCCAGGCAATATATTTATGTGTCTGCAAGCCTAGTACAGAGTTTAAAGGAATCGAATCTCTGTGTCATGTTCTAGAACAGGGGTAGGCAACCTTTTAAGTACGGTGTGCTGATTAAAATAAAAAAAAAATCAAAGACGGGGTACTCGGTGTGCCGCACAATAATTAATATTGTCAAACCATACGTAAGTTATTATAACAGGACTTGCAGCTGTAATAAAGACAGTAGATTACTTCAGTATTACAGCTGTATGAACCTGAAAAAAGTCTAACAAAATAGTGCAGAAAAATGCCAGCACAATACACAGTACAATGCTTCTTATTGCCCCCTATATGCAATATAATGCTCCATATTGCCCCCTATACACGGTATAATGCTCCATATTGGTCACTATACACAGTACAATGCTCCTTATTGTCCCCTCTACACAGTATAATGCTCCTTATTGGCACCCAATACACGGTATAATGCTCCATATTGGCCCCTATACACAGTGTAATGTCCCAGTATAAGTTCCCCACACAATATGTTGCCCCATTTGTGCTCCCCACAGAGTATTAAGCTGATTAGTGGCCCCAACATAGTTTAGTGCCCCGCACAGTATTTCCTACTTACCCTGTGCTTTATTCCTATTGACTGCTCCGCCCCCATTTCCTCAGCCTCTGGCACCCACACGTAGCGATCCTGTCTATAGCTTGGCAGTGATGGACCTTGAGAGTCTATACATCACTGAGCCTCTTCTATAGTATCCCACCGGGCCGTTTTAATGCATTGGGCAGCCCTATGCAAACTTTTTGAAAGTGGGCCCCCCAATGCCCCTTCCTCCCATAATTTAATTTCCCCTGCCCCCTCAACCATCAATCATACAATATTAATGTGAGCAGCACTTTCCTTAGCTTGCAGATGGGTGCACTTATTCCACCAGTGGCTGACCCACCAATTTTAATAGAAGCTTGTTTTAAAGGATGGACAGCACTCCAGGTGGTGGAGCTTGCTTGTAAGTTTTATTTTATTCTATATTAGAGCAATATATCATATACAGGGTGTAGATATTTTAAGAGCAAAGAGCCAAGAGCAACATTTCAGGCTGCGAGAGCCCTTCCTCAGACAATTAGAATCTGAATATGAAGGTGTGATGGCTGCCGCATATCTAGCACAAATATATTTCTCGTGGGGCCCAGGAGAAATGATCCTGGTAAGGAACCCCAGGATGAGGGAGATGTATGTCTTCCCTTAGCAAGCTCTGGACAGCAACCACTGATGTTACATTAAAAAAAAAAAATTAAAAAAAAATACTCACCAAACTTCGTTCCCACGGATGGATATGCGGGCTCTGGCTGTAATGTCTGCGGCTCGGCGCTCATTGGGCTTCCCTGCCGCAGACATAGGTAGAGTTGAAATCACTGCCTGCCGCTTGGAACAGCGGGACAGCACCAGACAAGTGGGCTTGATCCGGGCTGCTGAGGGGGCCCCGCAACCATAGAGCCTGGCTGCACCATTGGCCCTATGGTTAAAGTGGCCCTGCCACTGCGCTCCACAAACTAAAGCAGGAGCGCTGAAAGCTGATTGATGTGTATAGTCACAAGCCAAGCTATGGACGGGATTGCTATGTTCGGGTCCCGGAGGCCGACAGAATGGGGGTGAAGCAGAGGTGGTAGCACACAGGTGAGAAGCCGCTGTGCCACAAAGCTATGGCTCGTGTGCTACTGTTGGCATGTGTGCCGGGGATTACCGACCCCTGTTCTAGACCTTCAAACAACAGCTAAAACTTGTAACAGTGGTTTAATTTTGTCTTTACATGTACATACCACAGACTGCCTGCAGAGGGAGCAAAGAAGCCATAGATGTTCTACAGTAATATCAAGTGATATATAAAACAGAGGGATACTAAGAATTTTATATAGAAAAACCAAGAAATTCTCCAACTTTGGGGGGATTCATAAAGACATATGTCACCAGTTTCTTACCAGTGGCCACTGAGGCCACTGTATGAATAAGAATAAAAATAAAGTCTGTACAGCTTCTGAGCCTCTGTCCATAAACAAAGATGCTTCCAGTCACAAACAGCAAGATTCACTCTCTATGGTAGTGGTCTACAACTTATTACATGCTGGGGGTTGTAGTTTTGCCACAACTTAAAAGCCACTGTACTGTGACTGCTGTGAACAGACTGTAACCTGCTCATGGAGGGTGAGCTGGGTCTATGTGCTAAGGAATTGTATTTGTGCTAAGGTATTGTGTCGCCATTTTTTTTTATTAAAAGCAGATAGTGAAATATAGCAATTGTTTCTAATTTCTGACTGTATACTTTTTTATTCTATCTTCTGTACATGATTATGAAAACTGCCATCTTGTCTGAGCTTCTCATCCACTCTGTTAACAACATTTAGTGATTTACAGAATAGCTATGGCCATAAGCAGCAATAGTCTGGAGCCGATGCATTGAGGTTTGTCATGTATGAAGACTTTTCTAGGCCTGACCTGTAGAGGGAGGGGGGAGCAGATAAGCTGTGAAATCATTTATTTTCAGTAGTGGATGCAATGATGAGTCAGTGGTATTCTCTATAAAGCTGTTTGCAACATAAATGACGTGAAATCTGCACAGTTGGCAAGTATTAGTCTATAATTAGGCATAGTGGCCAGAGTGAAAATAACAGGATCATTTAAAATATAGCTTGGAGATTTCTGGTGACACATTCCCCCTTTATGCAATTGTCTGATATTCTGCAGTGACTGCATCAAACAGATCAGTTTTGTTTGAAGCAGGATCCTTGATTACATATGTTGGTATTGTGATGGTGCTTCTTATGATATTGTTGTGCCATCTTCAGGACACCAAACACTCCACAATCTGCATCAGAGGCGGATGATCAATGTCATCATTCTTCCCTGGATGGGACGTTTTAACCTGTGCTGACTTGTCTCTCTATCGGCTCATAGGTGACTCACATCTTCAAAATTCACAAACACGTCTCAGGTTTCTGGGCGTTTTCTTCAGATGTTAAATAAAGATCTTTCTTTTCTGCTGTTGATACAATAGCAAATTCTCTACTACTGAGCGATAACCTTTCCCCAATTTACAGCAACAGAAATATGTTCTGTAGATTATTACATCACTGACCTTAAACAGCATCTGCAGAACATTGCTCTGTTTTCGCCACTTGACACTAATATATTCTGCAGATCATTGAATCTGCAGCACATTCCTCTGTTCCCTCAACCTCCAGGTGTACACATATTGCTATTTTCTGCAGACTTTGAAAGGCACTGCTGCTATAAACAATCTAATATATTTTGCAAATGATTTAAGAGGACCTTTCACCACCTCTACCAATTCAAGTTCATAGCATGTGTTAACAGATGCCGCTCCACTGATTCCTGGAGGGCAGAAGGGGAAGCAGAGGCGGCCGTGAGCAGGTGCTGGGATTGGTAAGTAAATAGGGCCTGTTACTTACTGGGATTACTCCAGCAGGTAACGGCATATTATAAAAAAAAAAAAAACCAGCAGGGTCCCACCGGGCCCCTAAGGTTGCAGGCTCAGCAGTACTTAAGTTACTTTCTCCTCCAAGAATCTGAAGAACACTGGGGTAGATTTATTAAAACTGGCGTTTCATATGGCACTCTTAAAGGGTTTATCCCAAAAGGCAAGAACAGGAGGAACTTTGACCACAGCCAGGCTAAATGTAGATGTGATTGGTGGTGGATGGTGCTCCCATTCACTTCAATGGATGCGCCTGAGAAAGCCGAGTGTGTTACTTTGCCTATCTCCAGCACTTCCATTGAAGTGAATGGGAACACTGGAGAAGGAGTGCTTTTCTTTGCCTATCTCCGGCTCCCCGATTGAAATGAATTGGAGCATCGTCCACCACCACTCATGCCTACATTCAGCCTTGCCCTGGCCTCTTCATAAATCAGGCATATCCCCATGCCCCAGAATGGAGATCTATGCCAGATAGGAACCGGCATAGATTTTCATTATAATTCACGCCCGCCAGAAAACTGCCGAGTTATAATGAATATGTTGAGCCGAGGTATCCCTTCCCAGAAAACTGGTGTAGAGGGATTACTAATCCCCCCATTGTTTTTTCTATTATACTGCCTGATAAATGATCATAAGTGATCCATGAAATTTACAACAGCTACAAACTAGAGCAGACTTCAGCCCAGTGGAGGGTTTACCTGATTTTTGAGGCACACCCTCCGCTAGTGCATTAAAAACACTAGCATTAAAAATACCAGTAAATCTGCCCCATTGAGTTCCATGTGGATATTCATACATCTGTTTTTTTGATAGTCCATTTTGAAGCACATGAGGGAACCATAAAAACAGGTCCAGATAGATGCCTTAGGCAGTAAAAAATTGACTGTTTCATCTGTTTTTAATGGCTGTTTTCATCCATGGTCATGTAAATATACCTTTAAAGAGGACTTTTTACCTCTTCCACCAGTTCTGGGTTTTTGCATGTTTCAATAGGTCCTCCTCCACTGATTCTGGCACAGCTGAAATCTCTTTTCTAGCCCCCACTATTCCTAAAATATTGGTGCTGTTAGTTTCAGAACCCAATAATCTGCTCAGTTGGGAGGTCTCAGGCTGGAGCATACAGACAGGGACTGCCCACTTGACTGTAGAAAGCATAATTAAAATATTGGGAGCTGAAACTCACAGAAATGTTTGCTCAGGAACCATGTGAGGGCTACAGAAGAAATTCCAACAGCACCAGAATCAGTGAAGTAGAGCCTATTGAAGGATGCAAAGAGTTGGAGTGGGTGATGAAAGGTCCATCTCAAGTGGCTCATTTCCTGTTGCGTCAAGGTACCATAAACCTTTCATTTGTTGAATCTATTGAAACTTTTTAAAATGTATCTCCAGGTTCCTTCCCCTTATTAAGATCCCTCTCCTAGATATAGATGCAACTGTTACTATTTAATAGTAAAGTTCCATTTCTCACAGGGCTTGGTTACTTGGAACGCATCATTCTATGAATTCTGTAATAAATATCTGCCATTTACTGACTTCCTGCTGAGCTTGTGCTTATATACAGCAGCAATTCTGAACAAGAGCTGCGCTGTAAAGCAATGTCCATTACTGCATGCCACCTCGGATGACCTCGTTTTCAGAATTGCTTTACTTTTTGTCTCTTTTTCAGAAATTCACCACCAATGAAGACTTTTCACAATATCTTAAGTCACCCACTGGGAGGCTGCAGTTCCCTGGACCTGCCCAACCTCAAATTACCAATTCCAGATGCCAAGAAAGCACGGGCTGTTTATGCGGCAATGACGGGGTGAGGTCACGGTGTGCTCAATTTACACTAAGAAACAACTTGTACCCGTGAAAACCACATAATCTCCTCACGTGTTTATCTACAGGAAAAGTACAAATTCCTATGTTTGTGGTTTCTTTCTAGATGCTCCAAGAAGTCTGCTCTGCACTTCTTCAAGACAATGGGAACAAGTGTCCAGAGGTGACCTGCGCAAATCCTGTGCATCCTGTAGGACATTGCTGTGGTATCTGTGGTAGGTATAAGCAGGCAATAGAATACTACCCCCATCATCACCAGTACATACCAGTCCATGAGTTTGCCTATTGTTAAAATTTATATTCATCCATTGCTTCATCCTGTTTCTAGGCAAGCTGGGTGACAACTAACATGGCCACCATTACAGCACACCAGGGGAAATGGCAGTGAATTAATAAAGGGACAATTGATTCTTTGGAGATTAATGAACTCAGAGCAGTTTTCCAATCTCCACCCAATTGTCATTTAGGCTGAGAAGTGGCAGTCGGAAATGATGCATCATGGAATATAACTAAATATACAAAATAAATAATATAAATTCTCGTTTTACAAATTAAAAGCCCTAAAAACCTATAGTCAGTACAGCATGACTTTACACCACATCACTATTAGGACAGACTTAACATAGAAATTAATTAGAACTTAATTAGAACTTTCTTAATATATCTTGTTTATATTTGTGTCCCAACACACCCCTACTAAATAATTTTTACCAAAACTCAAAAATTGACCGTTTTGATGTGGTTTTTAGCATAGTTTTTGAATTTACAGCTGAAACATGTAAAATTGGAAAACCGCATCAAAACTGCAATGTAATATTTTAACTGCAACTAGTGCACTGTGTGACTGCACCCTCAATACCACACCATTCTATGCTTCTCACCCAACCACTCCTTACCCAGCACATATTAAAATTTATCTTTTACCATCACCAACCACAATAAATTCACCATCACTCTTAGTTTCCCTCACGCATTATAATGCTCCCCAGGGGCTCCTACAGACATTATAATGGTCCCCAGCTTACATCATAGTCTGTTATTATAGAACTCAGTGTATGAACAATACACAATAAGCTCTTAAAATGGTTGTACCATGAATTAATTGTGCCGTATCCACTGGATTGCGGACAACTGTCTGATCAGGGGTGTCCAACCTTTGCAACTAGCACCCCATCTTGTGATCATGGGGTTCCCAGTGGTTGCACCACCACAATGATCCTGTGGATAGGGGATAATTAATTTATCTAGTAGCAGCTGCCAGCACACAAACTTTAACATTTAGGGTACATTCACATGGCAGAAATGCAAGAGAAATGTGAGGCAGGTGTATGCCAAGGCTTTTACTCACTGATAAGATTCAGATGAATGAATCCATGGCAAGATCAAGCAGGATGCTTATTTTTTCAGTGTCCTGCATTGATCTCTGCCTCCGAGTAAATACAATGTGAGCCAAATAAGTGCTGAATACGCTTCAAAATCAGCACCAAATTCTACCTTGTGAACATACCCTTATGTAGAGGATTTGGAGCTCTGTATCAAAAAATTGAGCTCTGACCACTACTATACAGATATACTAAGAAATTAATCACAACAGAATTTTTGCCGATTTGAGAGGTCATTCTATACAGTGTGATTAAGGGGATGAATGTATATACGTATTTATTAACTATATAACTGTCCTCTTTTGTTTGTTACTAGGCGTCATCATCTCCCTGGAATACTCCTCTGCATTCAACTTGGAGACGTACAGAAGTCGTCTTCTTCACATGTTCCTCAGTCTGGTACTTATATGTCATCCATTATGACTGGTCTCACGTGTAGGAATCTATATCTACAGTGCTGGCCAAAAGTATTGGCACCCCTGCAATTCTGTCAGATAATACTCAATTTCTTCCAGAAAATTATTGCAATCACAAATGCTTTGGTAATAATATCTTCATTTATTTTGCTTGCAATGAAAAAACACAAAAGAGAATGAAAAAAAAGTCAAATTATTGATCATTTTACACAAAACTCCAAAAATGGGCCGGATAAAAGTATTGGCACCCTCAGCCTAATACTTGGTAGCACAACCTTTAGAAAAAATAACTGCGAACAACCGCTTCCGGTAACCATCAATGAGTTTCTTACAATGCTCTGCTGGAATTTTAGACCATTCTTCTTTGGCAAATTTCTCCAGGTCCCTGAGATTTGAAGGATGCCTTCTCCAAACTGCCATTTTGAGATCTCTCCACAGGTGTTCTATGGGATTCAGGTCTGGACTCATTGCTGGCCACTTTAGAAGTCTCCAGTGCTTTCTCTCAAACCATTTTCTAGTGCTTTTTGAAGTGTGTTTTGGGTCATTGTCCTGCTGGAAGACCCATGACCTCTGAGGGAGACCCAGCTTTCTCACACTGGGCCCTACATTATGCTGCAAAATTTGTTGGTATTCTTCAGACTTCATAATGCCATGCACACAGTCAAGCAGTCCAGTGCCAGAGGCAGCAAAGCAACCCCAAAACATCAGGGAACCTCCGCCATGTTTGACTGTAGGGACCGTGTTCTTTTCTTTGAAGGCCTCTTTTTTTTTTCCTGTAAACTCTATGTTGATGCCTTTTCCCAAAAAGCTCTACTTTTGTCTCATCTGACCAGAGAACATTCTTCCAAAAAGTTTTTGGCTTTCTCAGGTAAGTTTTGGCAAACTCCAGCCTGGCTTTTTTATGTCTCTGGGTCAGAAGTGGGGTCTTCCTGGGTATCCTACCATAGAGTCCCTTTTCATTCAGACGCCGACGGATAGTATGGGTTGACACTGTTGTACCCTCGGACTGCAGGGCAGCTAGAACTTGTTTGGATGTTAGTCGAGGTTCTTTAGCCACCATCCGCACAATCTTTCGTTGAAATCTCTCGTCAATTTTTCTTTTCCGTCCACATCTAGGGAGGTTAGCCACAGTGCCATGGGCTTTAAACTTCTTGATGACACTGCGCACGGTAGACACAAGAACATTCAGGTCTTTGGAGATGGACTTGTAGCCTTGAGATTGCTCATGCTTCCTCACAATTTTGCTTCTCAAGTCCTCAGACAGTTCTTTGGTCTTCTTTCTTTTCTCCATGCTCAATGTGGTACACACAAGGACACAGGACAGAGGTTGAGTCAACTTTAATCCATTTCAACTGGCTGCAAGTGTGATTTAGTTATTGCCACCACCTGTTATGTGCCACAGGTAAGTAGCAGGTGCTGTTAATTACACAAATTAGAGAAGCATCACATGATTTTTCAAAGGGTGCCAATACTTTTGTCCACCCCCTTTTTTATGTTTGGTGTGGAATTATATCCAATTTGGCTTTTTGACAATTCTTTTTGTGGTTTTCCATTGAAGACAAATTAAATGAAGATATTATTACCAAAGCATTTGTGATTGCAATCATTTTCTGGAAGAAATTGAGTATTATCTGACAGAATTGCAGGGGTGCCAATACTTTTGGCCATCACTGTATAAATAGTGGGTTGTTACACAACTTTCCCAGTGTCCAGAATGAATAAATAGGCCAGATATGTGACAATAACAATTGTGGGATATAACCAGGCTGGTCATGCAACTCAGAATTGCAGTAGAGCTGTGTGACAACCAGTAATGATCGCGGTTGCAGGGGGTGCGATCGCGAACGGATCCGGCAGGTTACGGAGCCCGCGGCCAGCTGGAGATGGCCGGGCCCCGGACCATTATGATAGCGGTCGGGGAAAGCCCGGTTCCCCGACCACTATACATACTGTTATTGGAAAGGGTCCCTGGCATATTGTAGGCCCCTTTCCAATAGATGGCAGGGCAGGGGAGGTGACTGAAAATAATAAACACATATTCTCACCTCTCCTGGGCACAGCATTCTCTCCGGCGCTCTTCCGTAACGTGACGTGACTGAGGCCTGTGATTAGGCCCCAGCAGTCACATGGGGCGCGGCCGCGTAATGACATCAGTGTGCCCCTATGTGACTGCTGAGGCCCAATCACAGGCCTCAGCAGCGACGTCGGAAGAGGGCCTAAAGACGCTGAAGACAGCAGGATGGAGCGAGGATGCCAAGGAAAGGTAAGGCAAGGTGTGTATGAATGTTTAATCACCTTCCCTGGGCCTCCGATTATTATACTCTGGGGTCTGAGGAGATCCCAGAGTATAATAATAGCACCAAAGCGGAGGGGGCTGTTGGGAGCTTATAATACTGTGTGTGGGCCACTGTAGAGCATATAATACTGGGTGGGGGCCACTGTGGAGCATATAATACTGGGTGGGGGGCCACTGTAGAGCATATAATACTGTGTGGGGGCCCCTGTAGAGTATATACTACTGGGTGGGGGCCACTGTAGAACATATAACACTGGGTGGGGGCCACTGTGGGGAGCATATAATACTAGGTGGGGCCACTGTAGAGCATATACAGTGGGGAAAAAAAGTATTTAGTCAGCCACCAATTGCGCAAGTTCTCCCACTTAAAAAGATGAGGCCGGCCTGTAATTGTCATCATAGGTAGACCACAACTATGAGAGACAAAATGAGAAAACATATTTAGAAAATCACATTGTCTGATTTTTAAAGAATTTATTTGCAAATTATGGTGGAAAATAAGTATTTGGTCAATAACAAAAGTTTATCTCAATACTTTGTTACATATCCTTTGTTGGCAATGACAGAGGTCAAACGTTTTCTGTAAGTCTTCACAAGGTTGGCGCACACTGTTGCTGGTATGTTGGCCCATTCCTCCATGCAGATCTCCTCTAGAGCAGTGATGTTGTGGGGCTGTTCCTGGGCAACACGGACTTTCAATTCCTTCCAAAGGTTTTCTATAGGGTTGAGATCTGGAGACTGGCTAGGCCACTCCAGAACCTTGAAATGTTTCTTACGAAGCCACTCCTTCATTGCCCTGGCAGTGTGCTTGGGATCATTGTCATGCTGAAAGACCCAGCCACGTTTCATCTTCAATGCCCTTGCTGATGGAAGGAGGTTTGCATTCAAAATCTCACGATGCATGGCCCCATTCATTCTTTCATGTACACGGATCAGTCGTCCTGGTCCCTTTCCAGAGAAACAGCCCCAAAGCATGATGTTGCCACCCCCATGCTTCACAGTAGGTATGGTGTTCTTTGGATGCAACTCAGCATTCACTCTTCTCCAAACACGACGAGTTGTGTTTCTACCAAACAGTTCTACTTTGCTTTCATCTGACCATATGACATTCTCCCAATACTCTTCTGGAACATCCAAATGCTCTCTAGCAAACTTCAGACGGGCCTGGATATGTACTGGCTTAAGCAGGGGGACACGTCTGGCACTGCAGGATCTGAGTCCCTGGCAGCGTAGTGTGTTTTTGACCCTAGCCTTTGTTACGTTAGTCCGAGCTTTCTGCAAGTCATTCACTAGGTCCCCCGTGTGGTTCTGGGATTTTTGCTCACCGTTCTTGTGATCATTTTGACCCCACGGGGTGAGATCTTGCGTGGAGCCCCTGATCGAGGGAGATTATCAGTGGTCTTGTATGTCTTCCATTTTCTAATTATTGCTCCCACAGTTGATTTCTTCACACCAAGCTGCTTGCCTATTGCAGATTCAGTCTTCCCAGCCTGGTGCAGGTCTACAATTTTGTTTCTGGTGTCCTTCCACAGCTCTTTGGTCTTCACCATAGTGGAGTTTGGAGTGTGACTGTTTGAGGTTGTGGACAGGTGTCTTTTATACTGATAACAATGTCAAACAGGTGCCATTACTACAGGTAATGAGTGGAGGACAGAGGAGCCTCTTAAAGAAGAAGTTACAGGTCTGTGAGAGCCAGAAATCTTGCTTGTTTGTAGGTGACCAAATACTTATTTTCCACCATAATTTGCAAATAAATTCTTAAAAAAACAGACAATGTGATTTTCTAGAAATGTTTACTCATTTTGTCTCTCATAGTTGAGGTCTACCTATGATGTCAATTACAGGTCTCTCTCATCTTTTTAAGTGGGAGAACTTACACAATTGGTGGCTGACTAAATACTTTTTTTCCCCACTGTAATACTAGGTGGGGCCACTGTAGAGCATATAATACTAGGTGGGGCCACTGTAGAGCATATAATACTAGGTGGGGGCCACTGTGGGGGGGCATATAATACTGGGTGGGGACCACTGTGGGAACTATATAATACTGTGTGGGGACCACTGTAGGGAGGATATAATACTAGGTGGGGCCCACTATGGGGGGCATATAATACTGAGTGGGTACCACTGTGGGAAGCATATAATACTGGGTGGGGACCACTGGGTGGAGCATATTATACAGTGTGGGGCCACTGTGGGTAGCATATTATACTGTGGGTGGGGGGAGAAATGTAGAGCATATAATGATGTGTGGGGGCCACTGTTGCGCATATAATACTATCTGGGGCCTCTACCGAGCATATTTTACTGTTTGGGGACCCGTAACCGGTTCGGGGGGGGGTGGGGGGGCCCATGTCAAATGTTCGCCTTGGGGCCCAGCCATTCCTAGTTACGCCACTGGTCAAGTCCTATCATTCAGAACTGCAGGAAAACTGGGTGATAACTGTGGGAGCTCTCATGGCACCTTTCTTATCTCCCCACTTTCCCAATAATTGGACCTGGTTTGATGGCTGACTAACCTTGTTGATTTGCGGAGTGTACATGGAGTTATGCTAGTTACTGGTAGCTGCGCTACTTGCTTCCTCATCTCAACAATTCATGTGTGGCTTGTGCTGATGGATTCAGGAAATTGTCTCAGAAAGCAGTCGGTCATTTCCCATCATATAAGTCACCACTTCCCCTTTCTAGTGATGTATAATGAGCAATGAATGTCCAATTCTATAAAAATCTGCCATTAAGTTAACCTTTTAAAACTTAGACATGGTATCCTATTTTTTACACATATAATGAAATCTCTCCAGAAGACCAACCATTTGGGAAGACCCCCCTCCCCCTCCCATAAACACTCTCTAGAAGCAGACTATTTTTTGAGCACATTTTTCAGTAGGGACCCCTTTAAAAAGACTCATTGGGCTTGCAGAAACGGAGACCAATATGGAATGCATCTCTGTACGGCAGCTATCAGAAGGAAGACTAGCAAGGGATATTAGAGGAGAAAAGTGACCAGCATCACACTGGAGCGAAGAGCCCATGTCATGGTCCATGTAATCTGCCACTGAGGTGCTCAGCATACAGTCCCAATTTTACCAGGACAATGGTGGGAACTGGGTGAAAAAAGGGACAGACTTTAGGTATACCCTACACCAAAGTGGGCTTTAAAGTTCAGATTCTGTCCTATAAAATGTCAGCAAGTATCAAGATCAGTAGTGAAGAAGAAAAATAGTAAGTGAAGCCATGCAAGCAACCAGGAATGAAGACCCAGATGTAAAGGGATATTGTGGCGGGGTCTAGGAATGAGCAGGGAACCATTCTTGGTACCAGAAATGCAATGGAGAGCCATGTTAGCAACTAGGAATAAGAGGAAAGCCATGCTGGACAACCAGAATGATAGAGCTATCTTGAACTAGGGAATGTGCAGGTCACCAGGAGAGTTAAAGACATTTGGAGCCCCCTATGGTTATGTGTGTGGGTTGGAGCGACTTATGTTCAGTAAGTGCCATTGCTGTTTTATTAGTCCCAGTCTAGCCCTGAGTCTGTGTAATATACTGATGTGCTATCTGGCTATATGTAATATGCTGAAGCATAAAATGTATAATTTCTGGCTCTTTCATCATTTTTTCCGAGCAAATTTAGGTGGCTGGCACAAAGAGATTTCCCTGTATATATTCAGACATACATAAATATATATATAAAGAAGAAAAGCAGTCCAGTCTGCCAGCAACCTGTCCCACAGTCACAACAGGTACACAGAATTAGGGGGACATTCTCCTGCAGGTCTTCCAATGTGGTGTATCTCATAATTTGTGTGCAATGTCCCACCACAGGCCTCTATGTGGGGGAAACAGGGCAGAGACTTAGTCAACGAATGAACTCACACAGATCCACCATTAATAACAGCAGAACAGATCTCCCAGTGGCCGCACATTTCTCCAGAGAAAACCACTCTATTGAAGATTTGCGGGTTGTGGTTTTAATGGGACATTTTAAGACCTAGAGAGAGAGAAAGGAATGGGAATACAAATTAATGCAAACATTTCACACTCTGCAATTTGGACTTAATATTCATGCCAGCTTCATGTCACACTATGTATGAGCTGTGAGGGTCACAAATCACCTCCTGATAGCAAACAGATAACAGCAAGAATTACTGATCCCTCTGTCACGCACCACAACTTTCCAGATTGTTTATTTTTTGACCAGTTGTAAACAACTTCTCTACTTAGATTGCATTTTGTTTTTTTAAGGACTCTAAGATGTTTTGAAGACCCATGTTTTTAGGGTATAAAAAATCTGTGAATTTTCAGTTTCTTGTATAACACCATGTCTGATGAAGGGAGCTAGTACTTCCGAAAGCTTACCATCAAATATACTCAGTTGCCTCTAAAAGGTATCGCCTGATATCTTCACTCTTCCACTACTTTCAATGGCTAACACGGTACAACATTATACTACTAGCAGCCATATAGAGCATAATAGGAATTTTCTTTATTCAAAACATAGCATCACACACCATGTATCGACCCACACAGGGGTCTTTATCAAGTGTCAAAGGACACTTGATAAAGAACCCTAGGTGGGTCAATACGTGGTGTGTGATGCTATGTTTTGAATAAAGAATATTCCTATTATGCTGTAATATGGTTGCTGGCAGACTGGACTGCTTTTCTTCTTTGTAAGTAACCTCTAATGGGAGATGGGGTTCTGCCGTGCAACTAAGGGAGTGACTTTATTCCTATTATCTTGAATGCTGTCACAGAACTTTTTTTCATATATATATATATATATATATATATATATATATATATATATATATCTACAGGAAAAATATTCTTCCATCAAATTGGCAATTTCTAAAGTGAAGAGCTCACCTATCCTCAGTGTTGTTCGCCTTGGTGAAGAACTAAAAATCCAGATTGTACTGATTGATGGGAAGGAAGGGTCATTGGCAGGAAGTGATGCTCTGCAGCTTGGCTATGACATTATGGCTGATACTGAAACACACGGTAAATATTTTCGAATAATGTGTGTATTTAACTGAAAAAAATGCAAATATTTCCATAATATTAAATGGATTTCTTTCTTCCTTTCCATTCGCTACAGGAGACTCTTTTGGCATCACAAAGGCAGAGATGCAATTTGCCACTGGCGGTGTTACAAGTCCTCATAAAGGGTCCATGTCATCTGGGGCCATTTCTGGAATAGTTATTGGCACTGTTCTTGGGTTGTCATTGTTGGGCGCCGCCTATTTCTTTTACAGAATGGATGTCTGCTGGTAATTAAAGTGTAGACTCTAATACTTTGACATAATAAGAAAGTAGTTTGATAAGTGGGAATTGAGCTGAGTAATATTATCACCTCCTCCTGGATACTAATAAGAAGCATTGCTTCAGTATAAAGCATGGCAAAGGTACAAAGCAGCAGACTGATGAGGCAGATGGTATACTTTAGGCCTTAATATACAATGCAGCTACGCTGAAACAGTGCAAGGCAAAATAGTAAACACTAAGTTAAGCCAGAGACCTGTCAGGTAAATTTTACACGCTAAACTGGCCAGCATCAAATAATGCAATTTTGCATGGTGCCCCTCACTAAACTGTGTATTGCTCAAAAGTTATAACCTTTTTAATAGTATCAGATAGAACCTCCAATGTCCATCTCTGGCAGGTGCACGTTCCTAGAAGGGACTGGTCACATTCCCTTAAATTTGTAGTATACAGAAGAATGGAACAGCATTCCAGTATTTTGTGAGAAATATTGATTTTTATTTCAGTGGACACATTCAATTAGAGACAAACATGTAAAACAATATAAAATGTAGCACCGCTCAATAATTCTATCTCTTGATCAAGGCTATAGCCAAGCAGGGCAGTAGTCGTCCACCACAATGTCAGGTCAGTATCCATCCTTCTGTAATGAACCTGAAGTAGTCACTGAGGCGGGCAGCGTCATCATGCAAATCATACCCTGGGAAGAGAGATTGACAAGCCAAATCTTGTGTGCCGTTTTGCCTGCTTTTACGTAGACTATCGCCAGCTTAAAGAGCGCACCTTATCTCCTGAAGCTGGTTACTGTCAAGTGAGGAATACAAGATTTGGCTGGTGGGTAAGGATGGGCAATATAATATCTTGTTCATAAATGTCAGAAATCCATGTTCCTGATACAGTGCTCCAAAGCCTCTGCATAGCCATAATTACATGATAAAATTCAGCCTGTCTGCAGCCACCACTAGGGTGAAATTTACTCTCTCCATCACATTTTTATGTTCAATTTTGTTATAAGTTGTTGAAGGAAATTTCCTCAAATGGTAAATATGCTCTTTCCTCTTAGGCTACGATACTCTGAGTTTGTCAATTCCTGGAGGAATGGATCTAGATTGGAGGACACTGAGTCTGTGGATCACACTGGATTTGAGAATCCAATTTTTGAGCCCGCAGCAGAAAATGACCAGGTAAAGGTACACAGTGCAGTTTCCACTGCCATAAAGATTTACACCAGATCCCAGCAGCATCTAATATCAAGGTAGCAGGCATCATTTCCCATGAGGGATAATTCTCTATCTCTCTATATAAACAGTGGAGTCATTGTGGGGCATTTATCACCCCAGTTGCCTGGCACAAAAGAGGCACATTTTTTGGGCAGTCGTATCCATTTTCTAACTTGCTTGGCACTTTTGAAAGACGTGGGTGTAGTGGGGATACCAAAGTCTGGCAAATTTACTATAACTTGTGCCAGAAAACAGGAGTGAATTATAGCTGAAATCTGCGCCAGACCCCAGCCCAGATTTTAATTTTGGCACGCAGGACGTTAATTAAGAATTATTAAGAGGTTAGAGCAGGGGTAGGCAACCTTTGGCACTCCAGCTGTTGTAAAACTACAACTCCCTGCATGCATAATTGCTCTGCTGTTCTTGGGGCTTCCATTGAAGTGAATGGAGCATGTTGGGAGTTTCACAGCAGCTGGAATGCCAAAGGTTGCTGAGCCCTGGGCTAGAGTATCTCAAGCCAGTAGAATTGATTTTAGACTGGCGTAGGAAATGCCAGTCGTAATAAATTCTCCCCATTGTGTACATAAATAGCTTACCCTATACTGATCCCAAGTTATTTTCTATATTATACTCCAGAGCAGCATTCACTATTTTACTAATGGAGTCACTGGACCGGATTTATGATGGGCTGTTTTGATTTGTAGTGTAAAAAAAACATCCTGCAAAATTTGCAACTTTTTGATCCATTTCTATCACTTTTACCCATTTTCTGAACAGTGGAAGGAACGCAGTGCGTTAGGATAAGGCAGCCTACAGCCCAACGTGTAGTATAACTTAGGACTGGTCTTAATAAACTCCCTCCACTGTGTAATACTATATTTATCCTCAGTTACATCCTGTATTTGTATTCTAGAGCTGCACTCACTATTGTGCATAGGTATAAACTAGATAGTTTACATAACCTTTTAGAATGTTTCATTGATATAGATTGAAATTTAGTTTTTCTTTCACTGCAGGCTTCAGCTACTGAAGAAGGCAACTTGAAGGAAGTCACCCTGCAGGGATTTCAATTCTCCAACCCTGTATTTGATTCCAATTTTGATGTATAAGGCATTTTGCATGATAAATTTTAGCTTCAAAATTAATTTGAGGGAAAAAAAAAATGTAGATCAGGAGGCCACAACGGCTTAATGTTTACCAAGTGGCTGCAGACCGTATACCCTCAATATGACTGACCTAACCGGTCTGTTCTTAAAGGAGCCCTATAAGAAAATGTTTAAAAAAAACAAACAAACAAAAAAAAAAAACGCATTCATGGTGGCACCTTAATCATGTATGCCACTTTTGGACATAAAGTTGCAAGCCTTAAGTGCTACTTGGGCCAAAAATTGTCTGAAGTGGTGATGCCCTCGTTTAAAAAAAAAAAAAAAAAAAAAAAAGTGTGAGTGCGGGAAGCTGTAGGGCCACTGGCCATGCCACATTCATGCCATAAAACTGACACAAATTAGATATTAGTACAGACAACACCCAGCAGAGTTCTCCCTTTATTTATGAGGGGGGAAGGCACATCCACAGCTGCCACAGCAGATATGAAGACTAGCATTGAAAAAAGCCAAGATTGTTTCTCTGGAAGATACAGACCTAATGTCGTCCAAGGCTGCATTAAAATAGTACAAAATCAGCCTCTGGGTCTGTAACATTAGTTGACCTGACCTCCATCTAGAAGAAATAAGAGCATTTTAAACAAGCTTTTTTTTTTTTTTTTTGTAATAAAAGAATATCCCTTTATGGCTGCATGAAAAAACATTGAGTCTGAAGTTTATTGGTTGGAATAAGGATAGGGTGAAACTTTCTGATTTACATCCCATCCCAATTCTGCATGTAGCTGTCATAGAGGGAAGAGCTCCTACGTCCAGGAAGTGTTTTTATGTGCCCATAACAATCATTTCTAAAATTAGGGCTTCTGTATTTTTTTTTTTTATTATTATTTTGAAGACTTGACATTTGCAGCACCATCTGAAAAAAATGCAATGGAAAAGACAGTAAAATTTTCTATCAAATGTCAGAGCTGCTGCCAGTTAATGGGCAGACACACTTTAAATGGGATTTGTTGTTTTGCTTTGATGTTCCTCCTCTTTCTAATGGCGTCACTTGTACAGATCATTGTCTTATCTGATCAGTCACACAGGCCATACACTGCCTCATTGAACAAAAAGTCTAAAGTGTGGGGGCCAAGACCAGAAAGTCAGCACTGGTAGTTAATTATGAGGACTCAAGATTTGTGTTAAATCTGCAGTAAGGTGCTACCTTACCACAACCCTATGCTGAAGTTGCAATAAGTGAAACAGATCACACAATTTGAAGCTTTCCTACATGTGCAACTGTTTCACTTGGGCCATAAAATGAAGCTACATGTGCAACAGTCCCAATGCAGATTCCCATCTGGTTCTTCCTTTGTACCTAGCCATTAGAGGGTCACTCCTAGCAGTTACGCATGGTCTAGGTCAGCATTCTCTAAGTTGTGCCAGTATTCTAGCTGGGGGTCCTACTGACTAATCACAGGAGTGAAAATATATACATTAAAATCAATATTTTTGAATAATCTGTATATTCAACCTGCTGGAATTTTTACTTAATAGGTTGTACACTTTATAGGCCATGAATAATAGATCTGTGATCGTCTAACACCTGGGACCCTGCACATCAGCTGTTCCAGAATGGCATGGCTCCGGGTAACGTTTGCATGCTGAGAGCCGCACTGCTTACTCACTGTACAAATAGTAGAGACAACTTTAGGTACTGCAGTGCTGCCCTATAGACTTCAACACCTAAAAGTCGTCACTACTATTTGTATGGCGAGTGAGCAGCACAGCTCCCAGTATGTAAACATTACTGGAAGCTACACTTGTCGCATTGGTCCCTTGCAGATAGAATATTGATGGCCTATCCTAAGGATAGGCCATCAATATTTTAGAAAGTGGAAAACCCTTTAGATAGAAAAACCTGCAATTGTTTACATAATATAAATGGTTTTCTTTTCCCTACTGAAGAAGACTCTCTTGCATTACAAAGACAAAGATATGGTTTGCCACTGGTGCGGTTACAAATCCCCTGTGTCATCTAGGGTCATTTCTAGAATAGTTATTGGCATGGTGGGTCCATTTAGTAAGGCACTACGGTATACATGTATAAAATATATATATATATATATTATTTATATTATATATTTATTTATTTATATTATATATTTTATACATGTGTTCATGTAGAGAGAGGAAGCAGCCTCAACTACTAAGTGCACAGTTTAGAAGACCATCAAAAGTCGTTAAAGAGGAAGGACATCATAACAAAAAGACAAAATGTAACTATGTCATTTTTTTTTATTAATAAGTTACATTAAAATTTTAGACAACATATGAAAACCGTAATACATTTCTTCTTAAACTGTATTTTTTGGAATTTTTTTTTCAATCAGTGATTGGTGAATTTTTTATTAAAATGCTCTAGGCTTCCATCATGATTTATCCAGGTTTTTGAGCACTTGCTGCTAAATATATACAACAAATTACTATGCAAAAAAAAAAAAAAAAAACTACATTCAAAAAGGACAAGTATGCCTCCATGTAATATGTTTTAATATGTCAAGACAGACCAGTATGACTAGTATGAAGTTCAGAACTGCTCACTGCGGATTTATTAACAGGTCACATGTTTAAAAAAAAAAAAAAAAAAATCTTACAGTTTATAATTACAAAGACAACTTACATAAATCCAAAGAAAAAAAAAAAGTAAAAACCAGACCCCTCCATAGCAGTAGTGTGTGGCTCCAAAGAAGAGCCTTCTCCTCCCTCAGCCTAAAGCACAGGGGCAACCAATCACGCAACAGAAGTCCTTGGAGACTACGTCACTTTTTATTTTAAAAACTTAAACATAAGTGCAAGTCCTATACAGTGTTTCAGAGAAAAATCATCATCATCATCATCATCATCATCAGCCCAATAGAACCAAGAAAGTTTAAATTAATGACAATCCGACTGTCAAATAGAATTGGCACAAAAGGCACGCTAGTAATGACAGTGACAACATGGATATGCCACGCACAAAAAAAATGTAAAAAATTAATTACAAGCCTTTAATGGAGCATGGCCACGATCTTGGATTATAAAATGTATTATACATGGAAGCATGAAGATTAAATATACACGCGGGGGTGGGGGGAGGCCACACATTGGCGGCACAACTGAAGCGAAATATACATGTGTTGTGTGAAATCTACTTTGACAATAATACTCACGGGTCCTCATGCAAGCATAGGCTCAAAAATGTACTGCTCCTGTGCTGTGGGGCGGTTAGGGGGGGTGGGTGTTGGGGAAAGAGATTTAGGGGAACTCCTGGGCTCAAAATATTATGGTCACAATATTTAAATTTTCTAAAAAGCAGCAAGTATAATGATTCCCTGCAAACAAACAAAAAAGACCAAACAAGCTGCAGGTCCAAATGGCAGTGAAAAATTGTAATGGTCCACTATGGATGGCTTAAACAAATTCCAAAATTCTAAAAAGAAATGCAGTGTAGTCAGTGGGTAAGAGGAATCTGGCACTGGAATGGAGCTGGGTACACAACTTTTAGAGCAGCACTTAAAATGCCCCGGTGGCTAGTATACTGATGCGGGTGGGGTATAGAGCAGATCACATATATTTATAATTTTTTTTTTTTTTTTTTTTTTAACTTGGCCAAAATGTTGAGTGACTTTCCAAATACTTTTTGTCTCGATCTTCAGTTATAGGATGGCTTCTTTCCCAGTTACCTCCAAAGCTGAAGCACTGTGCTCACAGACAGTCAGCACTCCTAGGCACCTAAACTGCAATGTACAGGGATGCATAATATTCTCTGAGACCCACCTCCTCCATCCCAAACTACACCATTGTACAGTGCTTAATATAAAATCATTTCAAGTACAGCTTTGGATGTGAATGAAGTATAATTATGATATATAACTTATGATGAAGACAACTCAAGCAGTGCATTTCCATACATACATACTCAATACTATCAACAGAACAGATTTGAGATTATGTGTGTATGTTAAAAAGTAAACCTGTACTTTACAGTCTGTCCATACACAGTTACCTTTCAAGACACCGGGGCTGCTGTGAATGCTTTAAGACAACAGTTTACACAATGTGAAGGTCTACCTTCTATTGCCTATGCCAAAAAAGCAGAAACTTGGTGATAATCACTGAGGCAGGAGGCACAAAGTGCCTCCTACCTCAATGAGCAAAGACTGACAAGAAAGGCTGCCTTTGCTGCAGGTAGGTAAATATACAGCTCGGCACATAAGAGGGGAAAAAAAAAATATATAAACATTTTCCTGTTTACATATAACTATGATGCATTTTCATTAAAACGTATTAGGCTTTAAATACTGATTTGAGAGAAGATATTTCATATTGAGTGGTCTGTACTCTGTTGCCTTCCAGATTTAGTGCAACTACCAGTTCTAGCAGGCTGCTAGGAGTAGTAGTTACACCAATAGTTGCAGAACACTGCTCCATAGACTCTGACAAAGCAGAGTTAGCATTTCTTCTTTTCCTATATGCAATTTTGTTACGGGAAAATCCCGGCCCTATAACCACCACTAGAGGCAGAAACCCTATATTGATCTACACATTCCAATTCAAAAAAAAAAAAATTCTTCCTAAGTCACACGTTTCCTAATACGATCTCCTGTTACTGACACTATTTACTTATTGTGGCAGCAGCTTTCATAATTTCCTTTGTTGCGTCCCAGAAACTAGCAGCATCATACAAAAGGGTGACAATTATATATATATATAAAAAAAATGTACAAAATAAAAACATCCTATCAGGTCTCCATAGTGTAAAACAAATAGAGCGGAACGGATATTAGAAACGGTCAACTCATTTTGCATATAAAAGCTCAATCACATATATTAAACCCCCTTTTTTTTTTTCTTTACGATGTATCTACAATAATGTAAGAGGGGTGAGGGATGGGGAGGTCCGTGCAATACATCTTGGCACTATTGCGTGGAACTGACACACTAAAAAGATCACATCTCCAGAAAAAGCAGGCGCAACATAGAGCGCTATGCGTCACAGGCGGATTGATCCAGGCCGTCCAGAGTCAGTTGATTCCTATGTGGAGAGTTGGGACTCGGTGGACTGCTTGGGTTTGAGCTGTTTGAAGGAGTGGAATGTTTAGTGGAGTCTGAGTCCGGCTGTGTGATAGAAAGAGAGACAAACATACGTAGTAAATATACATGTAGTCAAAGGAATCAAGTCTAAACTATATTTCCCATAGAAAGTGCAGTACATTCTAAATTGGGTAAGAAGTTTCTAAAGAGAATTCTAACTGCAGAAGAGCTAGCACTAAGCGCCACAGGTTATACCCCACAACCCTGAACAAGTAATGTAAAGGATACTTTAGTGATGCCTATAATATTGAGAAGCAATCTTTTCATATTAAAAGAGCAGGTACTCATTGATCCTGAACCTAAATAGGTTCTAATCCTGAACGGATTCATTTAATTATATATCCTGCTTCCTTTTAAAATTCAGGCTGCCTGCAGCCACCACTAGGGGGAGTTTACCACAAAGGGATTAATAAAGCTCTCATTAAAGAGGATGTCTGGGATAAACTGATCTTTCTAACCACTCAAAACACTGCTAAAGGTATTTGTAGGTAACCTATTAATAGCACTAACAGACCTTTTTTGAAAATTGATTTTTTTTTGCCCAGAAAACCCATTTAATGGGAGTTTGTCCGCAGTAAATTTGTTATAAACCTAATCCTAGTACCTTGTAGAGGTGATTCTACATTTCCAAATATGTATCCGTTATTCAGCTTTGGAACCGCATTTTCAAGTACTTAACCATATAGTCATACTATATACTATTCAGCTATATATACAGTACAATGCAGAATACAGCAGCCTTTTACCTCTCTTTCCAGATCTTGATCAGCATCTGATATACTACGTGATGAATCACCAGTACCTGTGGGGTAAACGTATTTCTTATTAAATGATGATTCTGTATAAACGACAGCCAGACATGAGGACTGACTACCTTTCTGTTAGCATAACAGCCAAATGTGCATGGTGCTATTTCTAAAGCAGTTGGGGGAGCGGTAGTATAGCTAACAACTATGCAATAAATACAGCAGGAAGGGGCAGCAAAGTGTGAACCTCTACCTGAAGACGGCCAAGAGATGTAGGACCGGCTTCTCAACTGCTGCTGGCGAGCCAGGTTGGTGGAGGGTGGACGCGATTTTTCCCGAGGGTTTTCCTCTTGTGCTGATGGCATGACGGTCTGAGGAAGAGACATCATAACTTATAACAGTACACAGTATATACTATGTTAAAGGGATTATAACAATTTCTGTGACTATACATTAAAAAGGTGGAGGGCTCAGACTCCTTCAACGATACTTCTCAGGATGTGGCTCCTCCCATAATGTAAGAAGCTCTGAAGTAGAACTGTACTTTTTCCTCTACTCATTTAGTCAGTACTACTACACATATAAGCCCATTTATATTAATTAGATAAAGCGCCCATTTAGCACCTCCCTGTAATACCCCTGAACCTCACCCAGCACGCTCGATCATAAAATAGGTCTCATAAGATTAGATCAGTAGTGTTGCAGTGGTTAAAACTTGAAGAACAGAAATTCTATACAGTAAACTTCCATTAATCCAACACCTGATAATCCAGCCAGTAACTGCAACATGACCTGAAGCATAACATGGAATCTGACAGAGGGCTGAGCAGCAGAATTTTAGGTAAAATTTTAACGTGGGCTACTGTCTGGAGGTTCAGTATACTTGAGTGTGACCACCTGATTATCCAGAACATCCAATAATTCACCATCTCTTCGGACTGGATATTGTTGAATTAAATGAATTTTACTAAAGCACAAGGTTAAAGCAAACTGGGGGTTAAAATTCCACAAATCAAATTCATTAATTATTCTAAAAGCAGCATGATGTGTATGTATACAGCACATTGATGTATACTGCATTTAGTCTGGAATCACATATGAAATTTTTGATGCAGCTCCACTCCTAGCTTTAGCTAAAAAAAAAAAAAAAACACTACATAAAAGATCTGTTATTCCAATTTAAAGTGGTGGTAACACCATTAACTAGGAAAAGAATATTTGGTCTGAGACAACAAATCACTAACCTAGTGATGAGCTGCACTTATCACAATGACTGAATGTCCTAGCCAACAATTCTACAGAGTAAGATGGCTGCCACGCACTGCATGCCCTTTTAAGGGGTTGTCCACAGGATAGATCATCAGTATCAGATGTTTCGGCCACCCAAAGCCATATTCTAGGGCATATGGCCAAAAGCAGACCTGCTTCTATTCAAGTGAATGGAAGCAGGGCTGCAGTTTCCAGTGCCACTGCTACACTGTGCTGAATGGAACCTGTGCACAGTATACGGAGCTCCATACTCTGTAGTTGTATTGGCTGGAACTGCAGGCCGACTCACATTCATTTGCATAAGAGCAGGGCTGCTTCTGGCCATATACCTAGACAAACTCCTGATACAGATATTTGCTACTGAAGACCTAGCCACAGTATAGATAATCGGCATTAGATGGGTTCAGGTGTTATAGTGTCAGTCACCTTCCAGTTGTGGACTACCCCTTTAAGGGATCAGCTAGAGATCTGGCGTGGGAAGATTATAAAAACATGTCATGCTGCTTTCAGTTCTACTGAAACAAATCCAATGGCTGGTTAGTTGTGGTGTTGTTTGGGCCGGCAGGGATAGGAATTCCCGCTTTACTCCTACCCTTGGTAAAGAGGGAGAAGAGGAGGAAGAGGACTGAGAGCTAAGCTCATTCTGAAGATAGATGTTTGCCGAGACAGGGTTCATGTGATAGACGTGCTCAAAGTTTGCAGGAGGTGAGATCAGAAGAGAGTTTCGAGAGCACGGTAAGAGAGGAGGACATTCATTCTGTCACGTTCATAAGAAACAAGAGAAGAGCAGACAACATTGAAGAGCAGTGTCCTTCAAAGCTTAACACTTATATCTAATGTTGATTGGTTGCTTTTGGGTGGAATTAGGTCTTATACTCCAGTCACACTCAGCTGTGTTCAGAATTCAACCTCATCAGCTATCCCACTGTGGCTTCCTACTGGTTTAGTGTCTGCAAAGAATATTCATTGTAGTTTATCTTGCGTTTTGAGCAGCTCCACAGTGCAACAAGCAGAATTGTGAATGTAGCTCTAGTTGTGACTTGAGTATACAAGACAAGCTGGGTAAGTAATTAGCAATGATATTTTACCAGAGGGAGATCCATCAGAACTTGCATCCCATCTCCTGGACCCATGTGTGCCACATGGTTAAAATTGGTGGGATTTGAGATCATCTTTGACCTTAATTCGGGATCTCGGAGCATTTCTCTACAATACAAAGGTGATGTTTCAGTACAAAATCCAAATATATGTTACTAGTAAATAACGAAACTAGTATATCAACAGGACATACCTTCGTTGTTGCAATCTCTCTTCCTCTGGGACTTTAAACACAAATCTCCGCTTACTCCTGGTCCTAACCATCTGCTTCTTGCTATTATCTGAGGTCTCTGGGACTGTGAGGACAGCCACTTCTGAAAGAAATAAAACACAAGACATTACTCAAAAATTCTGAGAGCTGTTTGAAGTGTTGCAGGTTGCCTGCTGCTGACAGACCTTTATCAAGTACTGCTAGTGCGCATGGGTGTACTGCTCAAAACAGGGTAGTCTGGAGAAAACTAACCTGAATACATGCTCTTCAAATACAGAAGGCGAGGTGGCTCGGAGTTTAACAGGTTGAGAGTACCTTCTACATTTAATGGCTTGATCTGTCAAGGAAAAGGGCAAAACTGTAGTTAAATTGTAATCATAATGAATGCTGGATACAACAGACTGCAGAAAGGGAGTCAAATATGGGGGTCAAACGTACCCTTCTCAGTCCAATAGTCTGCACCCAATCCATAGAGTGGACGTCAAACACATCAATGCCGTATTCACTGTAGACTGTCACATAGGAAGGACTACAACCTTAGGAGGAGGGAGGGGGACACACACACAAAAAAAAAAAAATTATAACTTCAGAATGTACTTTTTTTTTGCAGAAGGGATTTTTCCCTTTACTACTTATGCATCATTATTCTATATTATATGTTAGGGAGGACTGTGGCACACATTTTATGTATCCCAACTAAAAGCTGCAGAATCAATATTTTTCCCCTCCTTGGCAAAATATTACTATTACACTGCTTAACGTCCCACCTGTACGACGATCAATCTGATGGGCTCCCACTTATTCCAATTCCCCTTGAAGAAATTGGCAGCTTTTTGATATTGATGACGTATCCTCATGATACGTCATCCATATCACATCATTGAGTATCTGATACACACACCAAACAGCTGTTCACAGCAGCCTCTGATGTCAGGACTATATGGTGGACAGAGACAGATGGCTCCTTCCACTGTGTAGAAACCCTAAAGTTACTGCAGCTCGGCTCCCAAGTGGATGGCCACTAGGGGGAGCTTAAGGGCAAACCGAAAAATGACTTATTATTGAGTTCAATAGGAGCTGTATAGATCTTTAACCTCCCCAGTTCCTCTGAGTGCTTTTTATCCTACCCAAAGGTCTCTACTTACTGCAGGTAATGGGAGTGGCTGGCCACATAAGTTCTTGCAATCGTGTTCTCCGACCCTGTGAATCCACATACATGCCCATCTGACTGAAGCAGAGCAAGTATTCATCGTTACCAAGGTCCACTGCACACATAGCATCTACCGGCTGTTGGGACAGGAATGACAAGGAGGGGTCTATAGGGCTGATGAGGTTTATAAGGGGTCCATCTCCATGGATGTTCAACAAGGAGAATCCTGACTGATAACCAACGCACAGCTTGTCCTTAAATACAGCCATCCACTGCACGTTCCCTGGGGCAGAAATCTCATTGAACTTCTTATGAAATGGTTTAGTTCTGTGCAGCTCATAGCAAAAGATCTGACGTTTGACAGCAACAAACAAACAAGATGCGGGTGATTTCTTCAGGGTTCCTGTAGTGATAAACTGACAGCCTTTGCTCTCTGGAAGTTTGATGTCCAGACTGCCTTCTGAGCCATCCAGAGAGGACCAAGGGACCAAATGCACATGATGGTTCCGGCCACAGACTAGGATGACAACCTTCTCCTTTGGGGCCAATTCAATCTGATAAACCTTCTTGCAGTCCGCTGCTCGGACGATCACTGTGAGAACAGTCAACAATGTCAGTGCCATATCATTTTGAAATATCCTATTAGGAAATTCCAAATTATAGAAAGCAGGGTTTCCTATTCCAGACCTAACAGGGTGTTTTCTGCATATCTGGAGAACCTGATACATCATTGCATTACATGGACAGAACACAGACTTCAAAAGGGAACTATAAAGTGCCATTTTTCTCACATGGTGGCGCTGCTGCACTTGCTGATGTTTCTCCACAGATCACTTTGGGTCTATCAAAGGGTCAGCCATTGTTAAAGCAGAGCATTTCTCACAAAGGGTTATGCACTTTGGATAATTCCTTTTACTTTGACATGACACATCAGCACCTCACTGGTGTAGTTAGAGATGCATTCACATTTCTCACTGTGGACTTGTACACAGTCCTGATAGCTTAGACTACAATCACTTCTGAGATGAAATCTCCAGCACAGAGTCAGTCTAAAACTAGGGGCAAAAAAGTCCTGCAAGCACAACTTTTTCATCCAGCAATGTCATGGAGAAAACATACTCGACAAACCACATTAAGGTCAAAAGGTTCCCTCAGAATCTTTTGTTGCCTGTCAGAAGACGGATGAGTCTTTACTATTTAATTTAAGATTTCAGCTCTGAAGTTGCAAAATTGTGAATGCAGCTCTGATATACAAAAATGAGTGATAAGACAATGTGGAAAGTTACTTGACTTTTGATGTAGGTTATTTCAGTGTGTAAACTGGACTGATATACACTTACCATCTCTGGTGACCTCTATGACATACAGTCCTTCTTCTGTTCCCACTGCTATCCGGTCTCGATCTAAGGAAGAATACGCAGCGTAAAAAATCTGAGGTCCATTTACCATTGATAAACCTTTAACTTGGCTGTTACAATAACTCCCAAAGACTTGCATCACTTATTCATACAAATGCCTTCTAACTACAGTTACGTGAGTAGGAGGGGAGCATCAGTACCCCAATCTAGCAACTCGGGGGTCCTGGTCCTTTTTTCATATTTTTTCTTCTCAGCCTTTCAAAATTTATAACTTTTTATTTTTATGTCGACACAGTTAATTGAGGGGTTATTCTTTGCATGACGAGTTGTACTTTCATTTGGCACCATATTGCGTCCGAACCACCTGGACGCAAGGGGGTTAAACCGCCGGAGTCAGAGTATTTTTTGACTCCGGTAACTAGTCCCGGGTCTCAGCTGTCTAATATAGCCAAGACCCAGAAGTCATGCCGCAGGCAAAGGTCCTGTGGCATGAATGCAGCGTACTATTACAGAGATGCCAGTTAACTATACATTTAGCACGATGTAACAGTATGGCGCAGAGCAGGAAGGAGTTAATGTTTACTTTAGATTATAAATATATGTTTTACTTTGCTAATAAGGATCAATTTCACCTCATGAATTTATTTTTTAAAGGTATGCACCAATCTTCATAAATGTAGCTATAAGTTCATTGTACTTGGTATTATGGGAGCAACAATGCCTACAAGCCTATTCTTCAATACTTTGGGACACATTTACTTTAAAATATGCATCTTTTTCCTTACAAATTTTTTTACTTTCTTTTGACTATTTTTTTTTTTTACTATAATGTACTAGCATATATATTGATATACTAACAGTACACATGCAGTTGTTGGGGAGTACTTGGACATGCCCTAACTACAGAAAATATGGTCAAACAGCCCTAAGGGTCCTTCAATGGTATGGACTTCACAGGAATTCCTGAAAAATGATCAAGTAGGGGTCTCTCATCAGTCTCCTCCTTTGAATTGTGTAACATATTGACTTATAAAGGGTAAATGATGACTATCAGAGGTTCCTCTGATCTCTGCTGTTAGAGCTGATGCTGCCCTGTTCCTTATCAAACGTCACAATTGCTGTGCTCATTTGATCAGAAGGATGAATAGGCTTATCCAACTGGTCAAGACTAGCTTTCGGCCCTGTGTTGCCAGCTGGTTGAGCAAGATATGCCATTATCTGGACAGTACCGAATTCCAATATAATTATACAACAGCGACGACGCATCTGCAACTCCAACTGACAGTGGCAGGGGGTAACATTTGGGTGTATTATGAGGTGTACCTTGTACTGCAGGTTAGTAGCACATACCTACAATAGCAGCAGCCACTATGGTTTTAATGAGAGGCAGAGTGCTGTCATACGCCTCCTGTGGACAGTGGACCAACTTGTTCCTCAGGTTGTTCTTCTGTAAAATGGACTGCAAGCCTTCCAGAATTCCAACCCACTTCCTCTTCTCAGTTTCGCTTTCTGTGAGGATTAGCAGAGAAGTTGTGGTCTTTGAAGGTGCACCTAGAAGAGAGGCTGTTACCTGTATAGAAAAATCACACCACATTGACTGTCAGTGAAACATTCTTGTTTATATCTAGCAGCCTAACACATATGCAGAGCCAACATTTCTTACAGCTGGCAGTTTGCTACAATTGTATCCAGTCTAGACAATGATCTGTATGCTAAACAAGCTGGACTGATATGTTACCACGTAACAAACAGAAGCTCCCCTAGTCTGGATTCAGCTGTAGCAAACACTCAGCTGTGAGAATACTTCAGCCACAGATGTGCACTCTAGTATTAAAATAGCACAAAAAAAAAAAAAAAAAAAAAAAAAAAAGGGAGAAGCACAAATGAATCAAGTCCTTTTTGTTCTATGGAGCTTGGAGGATCTCTTTTGATGGAATTGGACACACAATTAAAAGGGGGAGGTGTGATTAAAGAAGCCCATTTGTGTATGTATTATTACTGAATCATATTGTTCATATCTATATCCTTAGTGAATGTATTGTTTATGCATGTGTTATCAGTCTACCTTGGTGGTATGTGTGCATACAAAGGGTGTTGGGGGGTCAGAAGTGAAAATGCTCCTTCCTGCATTTGCAGGGCCAGATGTCCAGATAAAACCTGGTTTTCTTGGTCAGCCAGGCATACAGAGGGGGCTGTATCAGGAATTTCATCTTGACTTCAAAGATCTGGAAAGAACCCAGGCTCTGCCGGATGTAGATGGGACAGCTCATTCCCTATCTTTCCAATATGCGTGAAGGAGAAGGGAGGCACTCTGGTAGGGGGTGTGGCTAAGCACAAGCCACTGCAAATTCCTTGAACATACACAAATTAAACAATTTTGCGCTCTTTTGGTTACTAAAAGTGCAGCCCTGTACCTTTAATGTGCTTCTCTTACATAGAGCAAGGAAACTGTGTGTGTCGAATTCCATCAGAAGAGATTTTCCAAGCTCCATGGAACAAAAAGGACTTGACTCATTTGTCCTTCTTTTTTGTTTTTAAGACTGTTTGCTTTTGTGTCATTTTTTTGTCTTTTCTTTTTATATATAGCACTGAACTCTTTTGGTATTAAATTGTTGAATTTAAGGTTACTTTGTGTTTGCACTATGAACCCATGACCTTTTGAAGTGTGAAAGACGAATGTATATGCGAGTGAGGTTTCCGTTGAGCCTATCAAACCAGTGGAGGTGGCAGTGTGTATTTGGGGTGCGTGGACTGTGTTGGGGTGCAATTCACGCTCAATTTGCAGCCTAAATGAAGGGCGAGTGCAAGATCGAGCGAGTAGAGTAAATTGACCTGTCAGCTGCACCCATGTCACGTGCTAGGACAGCCAGTACGTGACAAATTGGTGGCAGTGGGGTCAGGGGGAGGTATAGAGAAGCAGGGGTAGGACTCTCCTCATGAATACACCAGATGTAAATAGTGTCCAATGTTCTTTTTCAGCGCTTCTAGTAGCCAAATTAAACAATTGTGCGCTCTTTTGGTTACTAGAAGTGCAGCCCTGTAGCTGTAATGTGCTTCTCTTACATACAGCAACATATTAAACTGACAGATCTGATTTAACTTCATCTATTCACAGAATTTTAGACCCATTTAGGTTTTTTAAAAACTCTTATGGCTTTTGTGTGCCAGTCCGGTCACCAAGGATTTTAGGCAATTCCTTTAATTATGCAGTCCAAAGGATGAAATGAGTGGGTGGATTCCTGTCTGGGCCCCACACCATATTAGGATGGAGACACACTGGTAAATTTCGATCAGAAAAATTGAGCATTATGTTCTGCATGACACTGCTGCAAGAACCACCCCATACTGGGCCAGGCAGTTACCATGCATACTACTGATATAACCCTGACAGGTAAAACCTCAGCCTCAAATATCCAGACCACGCCCGGTCCAAACCTTCCCTGCCAACTAATATCAGAACAAATGTCATTAAAAATTAACTATTCTTCATGCTTGTCTCAAGACACTCAACCAGTGCACGTGTTATAGATAAAAGGTCCACATGACACGTACCCTAAATATGCAGGGAATGTCCTTGCGGGTGGCGTGAATCACATCCGATGCCAAGACTGAACTCACAGAAAACTCTTCATCTCTGAATTAAGCAAACAAAACAAGGAGAATGAGTCTGAGGAGGGGAAGATTAGGTCATATCTTTTAAGTATTGAAACGATCCATAATCCTGCAGGTGGGGGGCTAATATGGCACATACAGTAATTTAGTGATTGTTAGCATGGTCCATGCCAGTGTTTCCCAAACTATGAACCTCCAGAAGTTGCAGAAAAACCACATGCTGGGAACTGTAGCTTTTAAACAACAGGAACACCATAGGTTGGGTGACACTGGTCTATGCACATTACCTAGCACAATACATTGATGCTAGCAATCTACGGTTCCCTGCTTTCCACCATGAAGGAGGAAGGGTCAAAAAATGAGGAACTTCACATACCTTAGGTCTACCACTTGGCTTGCCACCACTCCAGGCTGAGTAGATTTTCCTTCTGCTACATCATAAAGAAAGAGTTTACAGTCGCATACCACAGCGTATGCCCTCTGCCATCCTTTTTTCACACCAGTTGGTTTTGGGATCTGCCAAAAAGGTGGATTTAAGAAGAAAAAAAAAAGAAGGATGAATTAACTTATGGGTACGTTTAAGTTACTTTGTTGAAATGAATAGAAACTTGCTTAACAAATGTCTGAAATTATTTATCTGATTATAAGCAATGGATTCAGTGAGAAACATGATGAAATTAGAGAAAATAATATTGTGCACTATTCCTTTAATGACAACACTTACCCTGACATATCCCTTATAGGCAGTCCCAATACCACGCTGCACGTCCACCCCCAAAGGTCTTTTAGACTGTTCAGCTGGTATCGGACACACTTGTGGGGAGAGGTCCTTACAGGACACATGACAAGCAAAGGGACACACTGTATAAGATGAAGGCAAGAAAAGAAAAAAGTAAACAAACTCTTCATCCTCATCAGATCTGGAGTTATCATACAGCATTTGTTCCATCTCTAAAATTTCAGGAATACAAAAATAGGACCACATCTGTCCATGGGTTGCGTCTGGAACTGAATCTAAGCTCCAGTGAAGTGAATAGGGAAATGTCACACACCAGCTGTGGACAGGTGTGGTGTGACTGTTTGGGAGAAAAGGCCATTTATTTTCTAATAGTTTACCAATTCAGTATAACTAATAACCAACCTTCGCAGGCAAAACCTTGTCGTACTAATCCGACCATGAGAGATGTGCAGTGGGAACACTGTGTTGGGCTGGTGAAAGACTTTATTGCAAGCTGATGAGCCTTGGGCTAAGGACAAAGCAACAAAAAGAAAACAAGGATTTTAATTCTGTGTGCCACATTATCATCCTGTTAACGCTCCATGTTTTTTTGTTGCACCTTGGATTAACCCCTTCCCAACATCCGTACTATTACGGCAGATGCTGGGTCTTTAAAGATGGTGGCCACTCTGCTGAAGAGCGGCCGCCATAGCTATCAGGTCTCTGCTGTATTCTGCAGCAGTGACTTGGCGCTCATGGACACTGATCGCGGGCATTGCAGGCTAGGACCCGCTTCCCCAAATTAAAAAAAAAAAAAAAAAAAAAAAAAGGCCTCCGGGGCAGGTCCCCACCGGTCCTGTATCTTTATTGTTGCAGGCTGGCTCCTGCATAGTGAGATTGCGGGAGTCGACCTGTTCCTCTGACAGCCGGGAGCTTACTGAAGACACCCAGGCTTGTCATAGGCAAATCTTCCATAGACTGCAATACAAGGAGGGGGGGGTTGGGGAGCTAATTAAATAGTAACAACAACAACAAAAAAACACCAAACACACATTCAAGTCCCCCCCCCCCGCCTTGAATACATATAAAAGTAAAAAATTACTGTGAAACACACACACACACACACACACACACACAATTAGGTATCCCTGTGTCCGAAAACACCGTTTTTTGCTGTTTCACCTCTGATAAAAATTTGAATGAAAAGTGATCAAAGCAATAGATATTTCCCAAAATGGTATAAGCACAATTGGCCCCACAAAAAAAGATGCCCTATGCTAATTGGAATGCAAATGACGTAGCCCTTCACTTACAGAGGACTGTATTAGAGCGGCTCCGGCTGTGTGATCTCGTGAGATCTCGCAACTTCTCAGATCACACAGCCAAAGTTGCTCTGACACTGTCCTCTGCTAATTGAACAGTGTCAGAGTGATGCAAATGACGTAGCCCTTCACTTACAGTCAGGGAACGCCCTTCTGACAGTGAAGAGCTTTAATAGCAGGTTTCATAACTCCGCAACGGTGGGGGCTAGGAAGAAAATTCAACGTGCCCCAGGGACTGTGTAGCAGCGCCTATAACAAGGTACAAAAAACTGCACAGCCCTGGTGTAGTGAAAGGTCCTCTTTAAAGGGCTGCAGAAAACTGCAAGATGTTAAAAGCAACACTCCAGGAAAACTGATACAGTATTTTATGTCCACCAAACACTTTGGTATCTTTAACCCATTCCCCCTGCAGGAATTTTTTCAATTTTTGTTTTTGACTCCCTACTTTCCAAACCCCATAACTGTTTGCGGGACAAATTGTACTTTGGATTGGTACCATTTACTATTATATCATTCCCTACGATGCACTGGAAGTTTTGAAAAAAAAATAATTCAGGATTGGGTGAAATTGGAGAAAAGCAGCGTCTGTGCGGGCTTCGTTTTTATGGTGTTAAACATGCACTCACATGACATGTCACCTGTATTCTATGGATCAGTACGATTCCAGGGATACTAAAATGTATTTATTTTACATGTTTTAACCCAAAACTTTGCTAAAATTAAACAAACTCTTTCCCTAGATTTGAAATAAAAATAAATAGTATGGTGAATGTCGGCAAGGGTTTAAAATTCCCATATCCTGGTCCACCCTCTTAGTACCCACTGCAGTTATAACAATATTAGTGTGAAGCAAAGTGCTCCTTTAACTATTGCTGCATCTTCCCTGCTATGCAGTGATCCAAATAAGGACCAAATGTACAAGGAAACTGCATTATTTCACATGTGCTGTAATAAACACTAATACTTCTGAAATTTGCCAAGGTTATATAATAATCATGGGAAATGAGGAAGAACGGGCCCCAGACACATTTATTGTCAACTTCCGGCTTCCTTGCAGAGGCATGCTGACTATACAGAGCAGCAGGAAGACACAACCTCCCTCCATTGACAATATCGGTCCCTTGATAGTGGGCGAGAACATTGTGTCAGCACAGAGAAGATATAGAACAGTGTAAATCAGCTGAATTAATATCAGATATTGGCAAGAGCTGGGAATGACACAAGAGTGAGCGTAAAGTGCCCAAAGACCTGTAATACCTACAGATATGCAGTGCTAGGACAACAAGATCACAAACCAATCATTTAAAGGGAAGCTCTACTTTTAAACATTCGGCTAAAATGCAATCTGCAAAATGTAGCGTTTATGAAACGCACTTTACAGCAGTCTATGTAAGAAGAAAAAACCAAAACACAAAAATCAAACAGCTGTCAGAATGCAATGCAGCTGACCACGGTGCATTGAAGTCTACTGCCCGATTCCACGCAGCAGCAAAAGGGCAAAGGAGGGAGGGGACATACCTTTGGAGCAGAGCTGGACAGGGGTGTAAATGTTGGAGATGGAGCGGGTGGTGTCCGAGGTTGAGATCTTATAACCTCCTGTAATGAAAGACATTTATTAATAAATCAAACTTGTAGCAAAGGTTTGAAATCATTTTCTGGTATAAGGTGCAGTCTTCTCTCAGCAGCAATGACTTGTTTAGAGTACTCAATAATAAATAATATAGGAATCAAATCATCAACAAAATATTACCGTAGCTGTTACAGAGTAAGGTCACGATCACACTGCCATCATTCAAGTCCGTTGTTCTGATCCATCATAGGATTAGAACAGACTGGAAAGCACTGGGTATTATATAGAGCAATGTAAATAGCCAGATTAACGACGTCTACGGGTTAATATTGTAATAAATTTCATAGATCGTTACATTAAAGGGGTTGTCCCATTAAGTACACATCCACAGAATATGGGGTAGGTGTCAGATCCCTGGGGGCCTGACTGCTGGGTCCCTCAGCAATCAGGAGAACAGGGGACCAGATGTCCCCCTAAAACGTCCTTGTGAAAGGGGCGCCATTGTGCTTGTGTGATTGGAGCTCTGATTCACTGCTAGAGGGTTGCTGGGACATAGCAGTGAATAGAGTACTAGACACGCAAGCGCACAAGTGCTCCATTCAGAAGGAGGCGGCATGGGGAACTTTCGGTTCCTTGTTCTACAACCTACTGCTCAGATCCCCAGTGATCGATCTTTTATCCTCTTTAACAGCACAAACCCTTTAACACAAAGTTTCATTCCAATACAACAACTCCCTCTTAAAGTGTTATTTTCTTTAGTCAATGAGTACAGTAAAACCAATACCATCCTCAGTTGATGGCTAAAAAGTGCTTCCTGATTGGAGGGGGAGGGACCTGGCTGACAGTGCCTTCCATCAGTCCTCAGAATTAAAGTGCTGGATGAGAACTGAATTTTACCTGAACAGCGAAACTATGGTCCACTTGTACAGAGTGCTGTTGCAGTGTCTTGAATAATGGGAGGACATGCTAAACCAGGGGTGGGCAATTAACTTTCCCATAGGGTCACATGAGAAATTGGAATGGTTTTTAGAGGGACATCATCATGCACAGCGGGCGGGTCCAAAAACGAAAGTATGCGCATGCGGTATATGACCCCCTTTTTCTGGCCAATCACATGATATATAACCCCCTTTTTTTTTTTTAGCCCCCACACTGTGTATGACCCCCTTTTTTTTTTTTTACCCCCCCACACAGCATATGATCCCCCTATTTATGGCCCCCACACAGTTTATGGCACATTTTATACCCCCCAAATCCCCACCCCTCACGCACGCGCGCGCGCGCGCGCGCACACACACACACACACACACACACACACACACCCCCATGGCCCCCCCCCGGTTTTTGCCCCCCCTTTACCCCCCACAGCATATGATCCCCCCTATTTATGGCCCCCACACAGTTTATGGCACATTTTATACCCCCCTCCCCAGTATATGAACCCTTTTTTAAAGCCCACCCACAGTATATGTGCCCCTGTTATCCTCCCACCCCCACACAGAGTATTGGCTGATGAGGTTTACTCACCTGTCCACGCTCCAGACCTGGACGCCCTCTGCTGCCGCCTCCAGGGTGCACTGTTGCTGACGCTGAAGAAGGTCGGGACGCTGTACATAGCGTCATGGCGATCTTTAGCGTCGTGACGTCAGTGTAGTGCCGCCTAGAGGAGACAGCGGAGGGTGGCCAGGACAGGAGCGTGGATAGGTGAGTAAAAAGTATCGGCAGCTGCTTATTGCAATAACACAATACGTAGCTGCTGATGCGTGTCACCTGTCACCACGCGGGCTGGTCAGAGATAGTTAGAGGACTGGATGTGGCCCGTCGGTCATACAATGCCCAGGTCTGTGCTAGACCCTACAGCCAGGGAAAAAGCAGTTACTGGAGTAGAGGACTCAGACACAAATTTAGTAGCTGCAGATATAAGGACACCTGCTAAAAAAATAGATCTTTACCTCTGGTTGCTGCTCTTGGTTGGAAGGAGCAAGAAGTGATGGAGAGACGTCTGGTTTGGGAGTAGAGACTTCGTGCTCACTGATCATACTGGACTGTGAAGAAAAATTTGTTTGTTACCATTAAAGTAGGAAATGACAATTCTTTTGTATAAGTTTCCAAAATCCGTTACATCCATATTAAGAGCCATCTGGTTAAAGCTTTGTGGATAAATTGTTTCAGTGAATGATAGTTTTACATTTATATATTAGAGAAGCACTCTTGTGCTTTTTCTTTTTCCTTTCATTATGTAGCTCTTCACCTAATATATACAATTCAGTCAGTATTACCTTATTCCTTATTCCTTTCTATCTGAAAATTCACGGGATCATTCTCCTCATTTGGGTCATGTGAAGTCTCTCTCTACTCTGGTATCAATCCCATGATGTCTCGGCACAGCATCATATGGACAGCTAGAGGACAGTACCATCACTGCTGCTGAGGGACAGTAGAATTATCCTTTTCTCTCCATATTCTCCTAAATAATCTAATAGACCATAAACAGTCAGGCTGCACTGTGATCTCCTTCATTATAACTTTGTGACAGAAACTGTCACAAAGGTAACAAATATAACCTACAAAACTAACAAATATAACCTACAAAACTAACAAATATAACCTAATATATAGGTTTATCACTGAAATGTGCCCTGTAACACAGTCATGACACTTGAATTTGCTTTTAGTGAGCGGTTGATTTTCCTTTAAAAAAGTCACAAACCTGAAATTTGCGATTTAATGCCAGAGAACTGGTGTAGAAAACATAAATAAATCTGCCCACTCAGATATATATATGTTGGGGAAATAGGTACATAATGACAGAATAAATAAAATGTTGGAGTGTTTCTTTAAGGAACTGAAGAGAGTCTGCAAAAGTTAATTAAAAAAAAAAAAACAAAGTGGTAAAGGGGAATGGAAAGGATATGTTTCCTCCAAGTCTTGTGAAGTCCCTTCACGGAGACATCATAAAGGAGGATTTAAAAGGGGGGTTAAAACTGTCAAACGATTCCCAAGTTCTGTGATAGTGGTTATAGTAAAATCACATCACCTAATGGCAGAAGTCACAGGTTGCAAAAAATGTCTAAGGTTGTTTTCTCACATTTATAAACAATGCTCCATTACACTTCTATTACTCAAAACACTCCCTTGCTTTTAAAATGGGGGCATCTGGCAATATGGAAACTATATGTAGCATATGCCATGGCTATTAAATTGTGGGGGTCCAACCTCTGACCTCAGCACTGATTTAGGGCTGCATCCCATTCACCTTTCTCCCCTGCATGCATGTGCCTTGCCAGGAAATTACACCACAGTGAATAGGACTAGCTGCTAGTAAACCACTATCCCTTTATAAAATGGGTATAACCCTTTAATTTCAGCAGAGAAACCTCTGTCGATACTTATCTCTGGCTGAAACAATGGACTGGTAAAAATCCAGCATGTTGGACCCTTGTTTCTGAGAACCTATTGTAAAAATGTCAAGACCCCCCCCTCCCCCAGAATCCTAAAATCTATGGATTTAACCCATCCATGCTGCGCACAGACTGAGGTGAACAATTACATTCTATCTAGGAAAGTAAAACTTGCTAAGAATAATAAATGTTATACCCTTTTGCTTGGTCGGCACCACGTTCTCTGAACAATGAAAGGTTAAGCAAATATTACATGAAATAATAATCGCACTGAGGGGACCACACCATGGATTGTTAAAGATATGTCAAAAAAAATAACAGTCTGGGAATTAGTTAAGACATCCTGGTGTCAACAAAGGTTAAAGGTCATCTAAATGATGGACTAGGTTACGATGGTTCATGGTGGTGATTGGACTTACGTCTTCCCAGTAGGCTAGCAGTGAGGACATGGATGAGGTAGACACTGGAGCCTTTCCGGGGACAAATATGAGGGACATCGCATCAGTACCATGTACCCCACAAGTATGGGGATAACAACAGACATGGAAAAAGTTGGAAAGCTTAATCTCTGTATAATAAAAGGTTCAGTATCTTTCTAATAGAATTTGTGCTTCATTTATTCAACCAAATCTCTGCTTTCTGTCAATGAATAAGAACCTTCTGGATTACATCCAATACATATCAAACTTGTAAGGACCAGATAACAGCACAAGCAATGGAGAGCTCAGACAAACAATGGAATCCAGTGTTTGCATGTAGTCTTCTTAAATACAATGGAAACTGCAACACCGGCTCTGAATAGAGCTCCATGCTTCCCACAGCTGATTGCTTGTTACACTTGTATCTAGTCTACACAATCTTCTGTAAGCTACACAGCTTGGATAAATGTACCTTTTGATACACCTGTAGAGACAGTGATTTGCACAGGATTTGCATTTGATGCATTTTGCTCACAGATCATTACATACAGTGATACACTGTAAAACTACAACTGTGTAAGTAGGTCAGGATGGTTTTTCAGGAAGAAAAAAATATTCCCATTAACAGAGTGTAAACACAGATGGTGAGGAGCTGTTGCAGAAGTTTTTGTTATACAATTATGCCCCATTAAAAAAAAAAAAAAAAAAAAAAATCAATATGAAAAAAACCCAAAACGCATTCCGCATATAACTGATAAAGGACATATTTGGTTATCAGGAAAGTGTGCAGTGAATGCAAGTTTGCATGTTCTAAGTATCAAACCCATCTACTCACCCTCAGATCATGTGGTAAAGGTGAGGTGTTGAAATATTCAAAGATCGACTCTTGGAAATCAGGGAGCTTAAGACCTGAAGCAGAAGGAAGAAATAGAATTAGACTGAAGTAATAAATAAACCCCAATGTCCACCTTATAAACCCAGGGTCTGGAGATGTACTGACCACTGTCATCTCTCATTTTCTCCTCCAGCTTTTTCTTCAAACTTTGGATTTCCTCTAGGAGTTCCTTGTTTTTAGCCTCTGCCTCTTTTAGTTTACTTTACGTATATATATAAAAAAAAAACAAAAAAACAAACACAAATTAGTACCAGTACAACTTTGCTGATTGCTACTGGAAACAATCAGCAAGTTTATCAACACAGGAAGCCAGCAAATCTGAGAGAAATTTAAATTTAAAGAGAAATTTAAATTAAAAAGTAGTTTAAAAGGGAGTCCATCACCTCCCTCAAGCCTATTCAACTGCCACCACAGCAATACAGAGCACATAATAGTAATAAACATCATACGTTTATTATGCATGTCACTTTTATAGATATGGAGAAAAACTTGGAAGTCTTATGCAATGAGGAAGTTGGTGCACTATTGGCAGACATTCAGGTCCCTGGAGCACTGCTCTTGCTGATCAATTAGGATGGGCGACACCATAGCAGTAGGAGAATTAACATTACAAAATGGTTGGGGGCTGCAGAGAACTGAAGGCCCACCCCCAGTGCACCAGCTTCCTCACTTGCATAAAGTTGTTATTCTCCAAATCTACAAAAGTGACAACAGATCACTGTTATGTATATGTGATATGTAATATGGTGCTAACAGTTGACTATGCATGAGAGAGGTAGTAGACACCCTTTAACCTGTCCAGAGCAAAATTTTAAAAAAATAGCAGTGTTTGAACGGGCAAGTTATTTCAAGAGGAGGAAGGAGCTTATCAATTTTTATATAATTGTCAAAGTTTATCTCAGGATTAAAAAAGTCTAACCTCCCATTTCCTCAAGAATTATGGGAACAGTCAGGCTCTGCCCCAAATATGATCTTGCCTAGAAAACCCAAATAATAAAACCCCTCCTTACTTCTCAAATGAGATGTTTGCATCTTTCGCCTTTCTAAGCTCCTCCTGCACCACCTGCTTGGCGCGTAATTCAGCATCCAGCGCAGACTGTAGCTCTAGCCGTGCGGACATGTCCAGTTTCTGACTGCGCCGCACCTTCCAGAGCGGATCCTGCAAAGAGCATGTGAATGTTTAATGACAAACTCAAGTGAAACCTCCAGCTCCCAAAGATATCCTTTCAGGGTTTAATTTATAGCCGATAACTCTCATCTACTGTCCATTACAGATGGATGGTTTCATATTCCCTTTATAGACAAAAAATATTCCCGATACTAAGGTAAGATATGGGTTCTTACTATATTCCCTTTCACCAGTCTAGACATTAGATTTTTCTTTTTAATTGACCCTGTACATTTCTATGGGATCTGTGGGCTGTCTACGGGGATTGCCAGGCAGTCCACTGGTGGATTCCACCACTTACTATGCTTTATTTCGACTGGAGATAAGTCGCCAAGCACATACAGTTTGAGTTGTTTATGCTTTTCCATTTTCATTAGCCTGGCTCTATAGTATATAGAAGACATACAACACTATACATTATGTTTTCCACTATGTGTAGGACTTCAGGTGCCTGGAAACTGCTCACCCCTTTTCTCCATTGGAGTGGTGGCCTGACCAAGAACGAGCGATACCATGCTTAGGCTGAGGCCCCTCGTTGCGGAAGCAAAGCTTTTTTTGTTGCAGATTTTGCTACGGTATTTTGAGCCAAAGCCAAGAATGGCTACAAAAGGAATAGGAAATAAACGTCTACCTTTAACTCAATTCACTCCTAGCTTTGGCTCAAAAAACTGCAACAAAAAATGCTGTGTTTCCGCAAGGTGTTGCCTTAGCCTTAAGAGTCCTCAGTCCACCCGGTGAGTAAGTAAATTGCAATGTACAAAGGTTACAAAGAAGAGCAACACAGTGAATTAATGCAGGATGTGGAAGAATTAGCAGCCTGACACCAGATATATGTAAAAAGATCAGAACTATATTTCACCAACCACCGATTTAGGTCATCTGCAACACCAGAAATTAAGAAAAAAAGATCCTCAAGATTGTGGAGACAAGTCGTCCAGGAGAAGCAATGTATTTTATTATAACCTTTTAACACTTTTCCACTAAAATCACAAATTGCCAGTAATAATAGTCCTTGAGTTATCCTCTTCTGTGGGGTCTGTTACATCTATTCTCGGAAAAACAGTATTAACATGGCCTACATTACAGCTGCTGCAAAGTTGACTGAAAACTGTGCGTGACAGCTCCTTGTGGGAGTTGTAATGGTTGTCATCCAGCTTTCTTAGACAAGCAACAAGAATTTACAGTTACTTGACAGATGTGGATGACTCAAGGACAGGCTTGCATTTTAGGGAGAATAGCTTTGTAAAGGAACAGACATTGATTTTTTTTTTGAAGTTGTCAATGTTGTTTGGAGGAGTTTTAGATCACAATGATAATAACTAACACATGCAAGAATGGAATCCTGCTGTGATGGCAAAAATCTGCAAGCAGATACCCACCACCAGATGACTATAGATACTGAGAGGGGCTGCAACCCCAAGTAACTCACCAGCCTATCTGAACTGTAAGGGGCCAGGCCTTGCTGGAATGACATTTCAGGCTAAAGCAATAATCAGAACACAATAAAATTACCAGAAATGAAAGGAAAACTACAACTTACATGAGGACCCTGCTGCTCCCTCCATTAGGTGACCTCCCACAAGAGATCAGGGCACTTCTCTCCTGAAATACTCTGCGCTGCTAGAGACCTTGCTCCTTCCACTAGGCTTCCATTCTTCTCAGATCATGAACCTATTCCTCCCACAAAATAATAAAACTAATCTCCTGAAACACTTATTTGTCACCGTGTTAATTTGCTCCTTCCACTATGTAGTGCTCAGCCTGTGCATAGTTAGGGAATTTGCTTCTTCCACAATGTACCTTTCACTCTGTCAACAGCCACTTAACATCTATTTAAAAACATTATGGAACTTCTTGTCCCACAAGACCTGCATGTTCCTTTCCTGAAATACCCTATATGTTGAGGTGGTACTCCAGGGCTTCCACTATGGGACTCTCAGTCTGATCTCCCACTAGTCTCCAGTCCCTTCACTTATGATGATTAGTCCCTGAACACGTGTGGACATGATCATTCCAATGTTCCGGTTATGGTTTATCGTGCCCATATTTAAACTTTCTGGAGGAATATTAAAGGGGTATTCCCATCTCACAAAGTGATGGCATATATCATGAGGACCCAAAGAATGAAGGGCTGATTTTGCATTGTGCTCTCCTCCCTGTTCTCCATTGCACAGCATGGCTCCAGTCACCTCCAGTTCCCCAACACACTGTTTAGGGACCTGCAGTGCATCTCCATTCCCGTGCACAGGGAGTGGCTGGGATGCTGCTGTGCATTAAAAAAAAAACAAAAAACAAAAAAAACACTTTGGAGTCACAGGACTAACAGAGCCCATTCATTCTGAGGATCAGAGGTGTTCCAAAGGTTGGGCCTCCATTGATCATAAAGTTGTGGCATGTCATAGCCATTTAAATGAAGCAAGTAAGTTCCAACATGCCTCCCAAACGAATAATCTCGGAACACCTTTGTGACCACAAAAACATGGAAGAAGTGAAGAGATAATCATCTTTAATAATCAGGCAAATCAGCTGGCAACTGCACCAGGGACGGCCTTGAGCATCGTTGAACTGCAACTTAAGAAGAGAGCCAAAGCACTTGCTGGTTTTACATACAGGCAGCTGCAAGACAGGCTTGCCTCCAATGCACTTCAGGTCTCAAGGCATATCCATAAAAACATGATTTCTCAGCATTGCCTCATTGGTTTGCAGCCATACAGGGATGCATCAACTCCTATTAGGCCTTATTTATAAAACAGTGCATACACAACTCTTTTTTGAAGGACAGAAAAAATGGTAATGTAAATGCATTATATTTTATTGGTTAATTTTGATGGACACAAAGACCCAGTGTAAGTCAACGGGTGTGTTTTTAATGGACGTAAAAACATATTGGTGGGTTGGGTCAAAGGATGAAAAATAAAAATAAAAAAAACACAAAGGGATTATTTTTCCCCTGAAAAATCTGTTAAAAAATGGATAACACGCAAAAACATACATAGAATTTATGCAAGACTGATTTGCATCTTTTTCCTGGATGACAGACAGGCATAGTTGAGTGAATATAACTATAAAAGGTCACTACTGAGTACTATAACTGGTCTGGTGGCATTTTGGACTTGACAAACTCCCTTTAAATAATAGATGCAGAATATATTCACATTCAACCAATTTTCAATGGTTTAAAACTACTGCAACTTTTTCCATAATTCAATAGATTCCCATTATCAGTGGCAAGACTTCTCTGCCATGAACACTTGTACTTACCAGTGTTCTAGACCCCAGGCTGGAGCTTCTCAGTGTTTCAAGTTCTTCTGTCATCTTAGACGCCAAGGCCTGCAGATAACCTCGAGCGTCCTTCTCGTCACTTACCCTGGAAAAGAAAGGTTCACATACAAAACAACTGACCCAATACTATAAAGGATCTGTCTAAAAGTGGACAATAAAGCTACTTCATACATTTGATAATAATCCCAAGTCTTGTTATTTAAGTAGTTATATCATTGGCTTCAACTATATACATTTCTATTAAATCCAAAAAAAAAAAAAGAGAAGCTAGCTACTTCCTGTGACAGAAACCAAAGGAAGGAAAAGCCTGGGAGTACAAAATACTGAGTGCAGAAAGCTCCACCTTCTCTCCAGGATGAAGACTGTACACAACTAGGCCACGTACCACTGGATGATTTCTGCAATCTGAGCCTCCCAGTGGGCGACTGATTCCTTCTTAGTTGTCAGATCTTGTAGCTCATCCTCCATCTGTCTATTTTGTGCAGTTAGTTTATCCACAAAAGAGCAGAGCTGGAAATATTACAGTAAAACAAAGTTAGATTAGGGCTCTCTCCAAAGGTCAAAGGTAGCTTGCAATTGAGTTGGATGATCGAGTATATAAGAAATAGAGTAAACATCATAATCATAACCCAGACTGATAACAATTGAAAAGATTCCCATTACAGAGGATGCTAGCTGTAAATAAAACCCTTTTTGTTAGAAGGGACCCCTGACAAACAGAAAAGAGTTGTGGGCACCCTGTTGCTGGGACTTCCAATGATAATCTAATCCAGGGGTCGGCAACCCCTGGCACGCGTGCCAAGAGTGGCACACGAGGCATATTTCCCTGGTACGGCAGCGGAGTCCTCACTCAGCAGTTTCAATCGGACCAAACACGGCCGAAATGAAACTGCTATTATACTGTGGGGTCTCTTCAGACCCCCGAGTATAATAAGCGGAGCCCCCGGGAGATGATCAAACATAAAAAAACAATGTTAACTCACCTTCCCTGGATCCGCAGCCGCTCTGTTCTCTTCGGGCGCTTCTGCCTGACGTAAGAGACTGCTGATAGGGCCTCAGGGGTCACGTCCGACGTCATTACGCATAATGATGCGACGTGACCCCTGACACCCAATCAGCGGTCTCTTACGTCAGGCAGAAGTGCCCGAAGAGAACAGAGCGGCTGCGGAGCGCAGGAAAAAGTGAGTAACATTGTTTTTTGTTTGTCACCTCTCTTGGCCCTCCGCTTATTATACTCTGGGGTCTGAAGAGACCAAACAGGATAATAATAGCTAGTGAGTGCGACAATTGGAATATTATAAAAGTTAGAATATTATAGTTATAGGACATAGTACCGTGTGCAGGGGCCGCTATGTGACATAATACCGTGTGCAGGGGCCACTATGTGACATAATACCGTGTGCAGGGGTCGTCAGACTTACAATTATTGACTGACACTCCGAGTACCTCAACTTTGATTCTTTTAATTGAAATCGGCACGCCGAACAAAAAAGGTTGCCTACCCCTGATCTAATCTGTGCTGGAACACAGCAGCAAGTGTTAAATTTACCAGCAGCGCCTCCACAGGAAAAAAGGAAACTTACACAGTCCCATAGAAATCAGTGCGCTATCTATGCAATAAATGGATGTGCAGGACAAGGAAGTTGAAAAAGCCCCCACCATCTATTAACATGCTTGAAATTGGGGTTCCTGAACTGCATAAGCCTTTTAATTCTACTGAGCAGTCTTACCCTCTCTGTCTCAGTAGAAAGCTTTTTATTCTCTTCAAGTAGAATGGTTCGCTCTCTTTCATACTTTTCCTTCACAGTTCCTACAGCTTCTTCCATCTCAGTTTGCCTGGAAAGCAGTGTTTAAAAAAAACAATGAAACATGATGCAACAGGGTAAATGAAGTCTTGTTATAAAGACCACTTACTAGCCCACCAGAACTGCTGGATGATCTCTGATCCCTCTAGTGAAATGTAATTTTAGACTGGATCAAGAGCTCTCTAGCTGTTGCAAAAACTACAACTCCCAACATGCTCTGAAAGCCACAGTTCCCACCTCTCTCTTTTTGCTTTCTCCAGCTTGTCCTTCAACATGAGGATCTCCTTCTGCAAGGCAAGCTGCTGACTCTCAGAGTCATGGATCCCCTTCTTTACGTTCTTTAATTCTAGAGAGTGGGAGGCCTCTCTTCGCAACAGCTCTTCTTCATAGTACAAGATCTTCTTCTCCAGCTCGGATTTGGCTTTGGACAGCTCTTGCTGATGTTCTAATGTGACTCCTGGTGTGCGGCCACCCTGCTTCAACTAACCACACACAAAAGAGATTGGCCACTGTGGTCAGGGTGTGTATCGAATAGAAAACATGTACATGTAGTGCTTTTGTTTCACGGTAACTGTGCTGATATATTCTTACAGTCAAGGGTTTGCTACAACTATATCCAGTCTAAACATTCCTCTGGACGTAATACATTTTACTTACACTTATGCACTGTAACAAACTTACAGCAAACAGAGTACCTATATATAATTAACTCAATAATTTAATATTAATGAAAGCACTATGCGAAGGCGCAAGCCAGTCACTGCCAGACATGGCGATATTTTCTCTATAGTGATGTTACTGCTGTTGGCAGCGATTATCCAATGTAGTCACAACATACTGCTACGTACATAAGTGCATTTTATATATAAAAGCATGGTCTCCTACCTTTAGAGCTTCAAGTTCACCTTCCAGTTGCTTGGAAAAGTTGTCACTATGTTCCCGCAGTTTCCGTTCCTTGGAGGCCACGGCACTGGTGTCTTCAAGCTGAGCCTCCAGCTGTCGAGAAATAAAGTCAGCGCATCTTAAAGTTTCATTAATAATAACAATTTAGTGAGGCAATGTAAGAGCAAAGGGGGCTGAGCTACTGCGGCCTTGATCCCCAACCTCCAAAAGAGCACTGTTAAGAGAGGACCTTTCATGTCCTCAGGCACATGCGGTTTTATATACCACTTGAAAGCCGACAGTGCGCTGAATTCGCGCACTGCGGCTTTCCCGTTATGTTCCCCGGGGCTGGAGATATCGGTGCCGTTAGTTTTCTGCCCATTGTCAGAGGGTAATAGTGGTGCCTTTGTTGGATAAATATGCCTGCAGGCCACAGTAAGGAAAGTCCTTTTAAAATCTATAAAAGCTGTTACCTCTTTTCTGGCTTTCTCAGACTTGCGCAGTTCCTGACGCATGGAGTCCAGTTTTTGCATAACAGCTTCCAGTTCTTCCTCCTTGTCCCGGAGCTGTCGGGAAAGCTTCTGTTTCTGAGAACGGAGATTGGCCAGCTCATCATTGAGCTCTGAAAACTCTTTCAGGGCAAACTTTCTCTGCTGATGCGCGTCTTTCAGTTCTTTCGTCTGAGCCTTCAGTCTCTCCTGGGCTTCAGTGTGTTGCTATAAATGGAGAGATACAGAAGGTAATACTACTGTATTGCTTTCCTTCATTCTGGTGGCTGTGGCTATGTCCAGGAAAGTCCAGTCTATTTACTTCATTATCATGTAATACTAGATGAGAACATGTATTTACATGTAATCAGACAGACACAAGTCAGTCAGAAATAAACCCTACATTCTTTACATTGGTGATGCAAGCGGATGAGGCAACAAATGAAAAAAAGGTTAATATATTATAAATCACCAATTCAATTATGTAATGACTGAGCAGATTATTATTATCTTGAGCCACTTAAAATTTTGGACACAAGATGACAGGCCCTTTTGATCACCAATAGTGGCCATACCCCTGCAACCATGTAAGACACTGAACATACATTCACATTTTTTGAGACAAAGCTAGAAGTGAATCCAAAAGAGAAAGAGAATGCATGCAATGTACAGTGGCTTGCAAAAGTATTCAAACTTTTTCATATTTTGTCACCTTACAACCACAAACTTAAATGTACTTTATTGAGATTTTAAGTGATGTCCGACTTTGTTTCCGACCAAAAAAAGCGGCTTCACGGCGCAGAGGCTGCAATCTGACACCTGTGGGTTACTTTAAAAACCCATCGAAGTGAATGGGTTTTTAAACAAACCTCTTGCAAACTTTTCCCTATCCTTTTTTCTGATATTTGGGTCGGAAGAGTGGCAAGAAGAAAACCATTGATTAAAGAAAGACATAAGAAGTGCCGTTTGCAGTTTGCGACAAGCCATATAGGGGACACAGCAAACATATGGAAGAAGGTGCTCTGGTCAGATGAAACCAAAGTTGAACTTTTTGGCCTAAATGCAAAGCGCTAGGTGCGGCGGAAAAGAAACACTGCTCATCACCCTGAACACACCATCCCGAATGACACATAGTGGTGGCAGCATCATGTTGTGGGGAGGCTTTTATTCAACAGAAACAGGGAAGCTGGTCAGAATTGATGGGAAGATGGATGGAGCTAAATACAGGGCAATCCTGGAAGAAAACCTGTTGGAGGCTGCAAAAGACTTGAGACTGGGAAGGAGATTCACCTTCCAAACATATGGTCAGAGCTACAGTGGAATGGTTTAGATCAAAGAATATTCATGTATTAGAATGGCCCAAAGTCCAGACCTAAATCCCATTGAGTATCTGTGGCAAGATATGAAAATTGCTGTTCACAGATATTCTCCATCCAATGTGGCTGAGCTTGAGATATTTTGCAAAGAAGAATGGGCAACAATCTCAGTCTCTAGATGCGCAAAGCCAGTAGAGACATACCTCAAAAGACTTGCAGCTGTAAATGCAGCGAAAGGCAACTCTACAAAGTATTGATATGGGGGGCTGAATGCTTTTGCATGTCACACTTTTCAGATTTTTATTTGATTAAAATTTTGAAAATCATGGATCATTTTCATTCTACTACACAATTATCTGCTACTTTGTGTTGGTCTATCACTTAAAATCTCAATAAAATACATTTAAGTTTGCGGTTGTAAGGTGACAAAGCATGGAAAAATTCAAGGGGTATGAATACTTTTGCAAGGCACTGTATATGGCTTTGAAAACCCCATCCACAAACTGGGGGGGGGGGGGGAAGAGCATGCTGTTCAAATCCACCATCACCTCGTAATGTTGCAGAAATACCGTGATTTTCACCACCAAGTGCACCCCATCAAAGTACAAGGCAAAATCCATGGTGAACGTGCACCACTATCTGTATCAAAATTTGCATGTGGAATTTTACTACCACGTGTAACCTTCCAGTTAGTGCAGGGATAAATATGGGCTGTAGAAATTTATTATATAGGAGAAATTCCAGTTAACTTCCCACTGCATTTCTTTCTTTTCCACTACGCCAAACTCAGAGAACAAAGACATGAGGAAATGTAAAATTAGACAATGAACACATATTTGTGGTCTTGCGGGTAAACAAAGGCCAATGGTTACTCTCTGTCTCCTTACTGTGGAGTATAGAAACCAGGCATTAAATTGGAGCCTCTACATAATGCTATACACACTCAACACCCTCCTGAAAACAAAAGTTGAGGGTTGCTTTATATTGATTTAGAGGCCCTCTATGAATTCAACATCACAGGGAACCCCTGAAAGACCATGCAGCTAAAGAAATACTGCGCATGCCCTTAGGCTCTCTTTATTCAAGTGAATACCAGACAACACAGACGTTCTTGTGGGAAGAGGATTTTAGGAGAAAAAAAAAAACTAAATCCTAACTGCATAAGAGGAGAACAACAACCTCTTTACGAAGGGACAGGTGTAAGTTAAAATATTAAAAGTGGAAGTGTACCCCTCCAACCAAGAAAGCCTAGTATGTTCACATTCTACATCTCATTCACTTTAGAATAAAAACAGCAGACATGGCTATTACATTCACCCTACTCAAAAAATGTCACACGATTTTTTCCCTTTTTTTTTTTTTTTTAATTAAAGCTCCTCTGTACTGTTGTCAAGGAGGCTTTTAAAGTGACATTGCACAATTAGTTTCATCTTTATCTTCTATGCAGGCACAAGACAATCCTGGAGGACAGATGTGAAATTTATGCAAAGTGACCTCTGTAAACTGTTAACTTTCTTCTTTGTCAACAAGGAAATAACTCAATAGATTTTATATTCAACCAATCCAAAAATCCATAAGTCTCAGCTTTGTACTATTAGAAATCCTGGATGTTATACACACATGCATCTGAATAAAAGAATAAAAGTAAATAACCTTCTGCAGATCATCCCTCTCCTGCTTTAAGGTCCTCTGTTGTCTCTCAAGGCTCTTAACCTTGTTTGCAGTATCCTCCAGTTGCTGCCGTAGAGCGACGGAATCTTCCAGTTGGCGCTCTATTCTATTTGAATCTTCATGAAATAAAAAAAACAAAAAAAACCACAAACATATATACATATGCAAAACAGATCAAGTCTAATAAATTACATGTGAGAATAAAGAGTCACATCATCATTACTGGGCCAAAATACAGATAAAGGCAGATACCTGAGATTTTATTCTTCAATCGCTCGATTTCCTCATTCAGCTTCCGAATTTCTTTGTCCCGGTTCAAGGTACCCATTGGTCTACTGGAGCCCTGGAGGGACTGGACCGCCTGTGTGGACTCTGTAGGAGAATATACAAACAATAATTCAACTACAATATTTTGAAGATATAAAAAGGTGTCTGAAAGTTGAGCCCCCAAGTACATCTTTAGCCTAGGTCAACTTCCCTCTGTAGAAATGGACACAAAGTTGATGAACATCTGCTAACTTTCATGAAGTGTAAGGAGAATAAGGCCTTATTCACACAGTCAGTGTTTCGTTAGTGATTTGTATCATTGTGTACCAAGATCAGGTGCACAGGACAGGTACAATTCAAAAACGGACTCAGTTACAGATGTGAACCCAGTCTAAGCCTGTAAACAGCACATAACTCCTGTGCATCACCTGAGTGTTTATATGGGAAACATGCAATGTTGGGTATCATCTACATAAATATGGTATTGAAAGCCAAATTTGCGAATGGTTTGTCCAACTGGGGCTGTGTACAGAGAAGAGGAGGGGACCTAGGACCGAGCCTTGAGGAACCCCAAACACAAGGGGCAGAGGAGAAGAAATAGCATCAGCGAATGATACACTAAATGAGCGGTCAGAGAGATAGGAAGAAAACCAAGAGGGAGCATTATCCCTGAGGCCAATAGTATGAAGCATAGTGAGGAAGAGTTTGTGGTCTAAAGTGTCAAATGCTGCTGAGAGATCCAGAAGAATAAGTAGTGAATAGCTCCCTTTAGATTTAGCAGTCAAGAGATCGTTGGAGACCTTTGTGAGGGCCGTTTGTGTAGAGTGTAGTGCACGAAAACCTTATTGTAAGGGTTCCAGAAGAGAGTTAGCAGAGAGATAGCGGATTAGGCGGGAGTAGACCAAGCATTTCAGGAGTTTAGAGATGAAGGGGAGGTTAGATTCAGGTCGGTAGTTAGCAGCACAGGATGGGTCAAGGGAGGGTTTTTTCAGTAGTGGGGTTATGACAGCATGTTTGAAGGTGGAGGGGAAGATTCCAGAAGAAAGAGAGATTAAAAATTTTAAATAAGGTGAGTTGTAACAGTAGGGCACAGAGACCGGAGGAAGTGTGACGGGATAGGATCGCTTGTGCAAATAGTGGGGCGAGAAGAAGAAAGGAGCTGGGAGACGACGACTTCTTTTACCGGGTCAAATAATGAGAGTTCACAATGAGGAGCAAGGGAGGGAAGGGGACTGATGCCACTTGGAGAATGGGTTATTTCTTGACGGATGTTGTTGATTTTGTCTTTAAAGTACGTGGTCATGTCTTGAGCACTGAGGTCTGTGACAGGTACCCGCACCTTTGGCGTGAGGAGGGATTGAAAGGTGTCAAAGAGTTGTTAAGGGTTATTGGAGAGAGAAGATATGAGAGGGGTAAAGTAAGCTTGTTTGGCAAGGTGAAGAGCAGAGTTATAGGCTTTGAGCATAAACTTGAAGTGAAGAAAATCTGCAGATGTGTGAGATTTTCGCCATAGCCGTTCAGCACATCTTGAGCATCGCTGAAGAAAACATGTTTGAGGAATGTGCCAAGGTTGCCGGTATCTGTATTGGGATTTTCGGACGGTCAAGGGTGCTACTTTATCCAGGGTGGCTTTGACAGTCTCATTGTAGTGTTTGGTGGCCAGTTCAGGACAGGAGAGAGAAGAGATAGGAGAAAGTCATGACTGTAGGGTATCTGAGAGGTGCTGTGTGTGTTTACAGCTCGTAGATTTCTGCATGTGCGGTAAGTCAGTGTATTTTGTAAAGGACAAGAAGTAGGGTACAACTTGAAATTCTCCTGGAACGGACAATTTCTAAAGGGTGGCTCAGGATTTAAAAAAAAACCAAAAAAACAAACAAAAAAACCCCCACACAAAACAATGGACACCAAGCACCCGTGTGATCACTCTCTTCACTGCCTGGATGCAGTCCGTGCAATCTGGGTCTATTTGTCTCTCACTGACACCTTTCGTTGTTCGGATGCCTTGTTCGTTCTCCCTGAGGGTCCTAGGCTAAAGCTGGCTAGCACAGTGTCTGAAGAGGGTATAACCCAGAGGTGGAGCAGACATTTTTTGATATTCCTTGTGTCAGCCTCCTAGTGGCCAGATCTATACCCATAGTGCTGTGTCCCCCAGTGAAATAAGTGAGAGAAAAAAAAACCCAAAAAAAACCAATCGAACAGATGCTTTATTTAAAAACACACACACCCCCCCCCCCCCCCGTGTAATACCACACTGTGTGAAACTGCAGATCATCCCTATTCATTTCAAAGTTTTCTAATTCTTTAAAATCCTCTTTAGGCTGAGGCCTCATGTTGCAGAATCACAGTGCTTTTTGTTGCAGATTTTGTTGTGTTTTTTTGAGCCAAAGCCCAGAATGGCTACAAAAGAAATGTGAAATATATCAGAAGTACTCATACTTCTACCTTCTACTCAATCCACTCCTGGCTTTGACTCAAAAAAGTGCAGCAAAATCTGCAAGAAGAAAAGCTGTGTTTCTGCAACGTGAGGCCTCAGCCTTAAAAAGAATTCTGAATGTTGATTTTAATGTATATGAATGAATATCTATAGGTTGTGCGCCGTCTGCTCCACAAACCTCCTCTAGAATGATCACAAGTGTTGGGGATTACCATGTCTCCCCTTTCTTTTAACCTAAATGGATGCTGGATCTTGGTTCTCCACAAATAAATGTTCCAGGTGGTAAAACTTAAGGGGTAACCCCATATCATTGATCCTAGCTCAAACTGTTCTTATGTAAAATTATAGTAGTATAATGTTGTACCGTGTTAGCCATTGAAAGTAGTGGAAGAGTGAAGAAATCAGGCGATACCTTTTAGAGGCTAACGAGTATATTTATAAGTAAGCTTTCAGGAGTACTAGCTCCCTTCATCAGACATGGTGTTATACAAGAACTGAAAATCCTTTGAAGACCATGTGTATAAAAATCTGTGAATTTTCAGTTCTTGTATAACACCATGTCTGATGAAGGGAGCTAGTACTCCTGAAAGCTTACTTATAGATATACTCAGCCTCTAAAAGGTATCGCCTGATTTCTTCACTCTTCCACTATGTAAAATTATGATTCTGAAGAAACACACACAGAATATCTATGGTCACCCTCGATTACGGCCACCACCGTAATTCTGCAATTCTGCAGAGGTGGTAGATACCCCTGCTTTTATTCTGACTTTGGCTGTCACAGTAGATCCCATTCTGTTCGCCCCCTCTCTACAGCAATATGCAAGGGAATAGAATGGCTCTCCAGCATGCACAGTGTGTCATCCTATTCAGCTCACTGTCTCGCTGCCTCCTCCTCTCTACAATAGAAGAGAAGTTGTTCTTGGCACACACAAGCTGGCTAGAAGTAAAGCAGAGCCCTTATCAGGGCTGTTACTATGTGCCCTCTCAAGCACTGTTATCTCTGTATGCAACTATACAGATAACAGTGTAAGCTGTATTCAGAGTGAACTGTTTTCGGCTATGAACATGATCTGCTGAAGTAAACTACTACACCAAGGTATACACACCAATACATGCACGGTATGCATTCAGTGCCTGCATCTCACTATGTTGCTAATGATACTATTAAAGCTTACTACATAGTAAGCTGTTTATAACAGTACACATAGCAGCATCAGGAGCATGCATTACTGGTCACCCACAAGTGCAGAGAGGCAGAAGAACAAAGAGAGAATAAGTCAATGCAGGGGCAGAGAAACTGGGAGATGGAATGACCTCTTAAGGCCAGGGCACCATGTGACGTAAATTCCGTGTTTTACAGTCTGTAAAATGAATCCAAACCACACACTGCAGAAAAATATTCGCAGCGGATTGCGGTTTTGGAAATCAAAGCATGTCAATTATACCTACGGAAACGCTGGAGGTTGTCTGCACCACTGTATAAGCAATGCTAGCTCCGATGCTGCCCCTGCTACTTCTTATGTCACCCATCTCTACCTCATAAATTGTAAGCTCTTGCGAGCAGGGCAGTCCCATTGTGTGAATTGACTATTTCTTTCTAATGTATCTTTCTTGTGTGTACTTAAACCCTACAATTTGTAAAGTGCTGCGGAATATATTGGCGCTATATAAATAAAATGTATTATTATTAGGTATAATGGAAGCAGAAAGTTGTGTTGCTTCTGCGGTTTTTCCTGCATCGCTTTTTTTTGCTGCGGCCAGCTAAGTGGGGCCTTAACCTTAAGGTCAGATAGATGAGGATGTTGCCTTGTCCCATGTGAAATCACTCACCCTGCAGCTTCCTATTCAGTTCCAACTTTTCCTGTTCTAGCCTTCTTATCCTGCGCTCATAGGCGTCAATCTGCAGGCTATTCTCCAGTCCACGTTGCACGTCCTCATCTTTGGTCACAGCATTTGTGTGGATGATGTCTTTCAAGGAGCCTCGGTCAGAGAAACAGCTGAAAAGTACAATAACTGCAGTAAGGAAATAGGAAATTTCCCAGAAAGGTTACCCATAATACCTCTGCCACAAGGGTATCCAAGGTTCTTTTATGACTCCCTTCCCACCAAAGTGACAAGTTTGAGAGATGAACATTGCAACAGTTAGACAAGCATGCATGAAAGTGAATCAGTTTACCTGTCAGTGGTGTATGTAAATCCCACAAATGGTAGATGGAACCCTGAAAATCCACTGTGTGTACTTGGGGGGACCACTTCCTGTAATGGATATAAAATACATTAATATATAATTTTAAATACTGAACAGAGTGAACACATAATAGAAAAATAAAGTTATATGAACAGACTGCAATTCTGTCCTTTTCTAGTCTTTACACTGTAGCTCTGCTTATTTAGATGGGCTTCTGTGTACGAACACACACTCAGCCCCACCCAATAAAACAAAAAGGATCTGATGCTTATGACTAACAACAATTAATTCAACTAAGAGAAAATGAAGGCAACTACAGGAAAACATGAGAATGGGCCTTCGTAAAATGGATTCCAGGCTGCAGACAACACTCTTAACTAAAGGGTCTGTCTAGTTCTGGACAACATCTTTAAAACATGCTCTACTCCATATTGCACAATATAGCTAGGCTATAATATTGTGATACAAATATGTAAAACCTATTACTACTCTTTAAGCCATATTGTAAGTACATCACACCCGTTCCCCAACACTTACAGGATTCCGGAGGATGTCGTCATCCACGTCAAAGTTGGATGTGTCGGAAGGACTGCTGACATCAGGAATGTAAGGTGCCTCCATGTTTCGTATATTCTCCCAGTCAATCCCTTCAAAAAACAGGTGCGTCTTAAAGTCGTCTATACCATTCTGCCCAAGTCTGCGCTCTCGACTGCAGATCAACCTCTGGATCAGATCCTTGGCCGTTTCCGATACATCGGCAATATGAGAAGGAAACTGGAATCTCTCCTGGAAGAACATAGGTAAAATGGAAGAATCTGAGCAGATTTCACAAATATTATGTGGTATAATCATTGTAAAATAGAAGGTTCTGCAACTTTCTAACACTGATGTATCAATTCCCCCTATTTCCAAAATCTCTGCTCGCTGTCAGTGAATATGAACACTCTTATTTACTCCCAGCGGCTGTAAAACCACTGTGGCCCAATACTTAGCACTGTCAAGGATATGATACCGTGTTTCTCCAAAAATAAGACCTACCCCGAAAATAAGCCCTAGCTAGATTTTCCAGGTTTTTTGGAGTAGACTTGAAATATAAGCCCTACTCCAAAAATAAGCCTTAGCTAATTTAACCCCTTCCCGACATCTGCCGTGCGATTACAGCGGATGCCGGGTCCTTAAAAGATTAAAAAAAGAGTAGTCACTGATCGCGGGCATAGTTGAGCGTGACCCCCCTCCTTCCCACCAAAATAGCACAACCGCTGGAGTTAATGCCCACTTAAAGTCAATGCCCAGTTAATAAAGTCCACTCTGATCGCGGGCATTGTTAAGTGTGCCAGTCTGTGAAACCCCCCTCCCCCCTTATGAAGGCTGTTTTTTCGCTGTTTCACCTCTGATAAAAATTGAAATAAAAAGCGATCAAATGTGTGATTGTTGTCCATGGAAAAAATAAGCCCTAGCCCTTGTTTCGGAGAAAAAAAAAATATTATAAGACCCTGTCTTATTTTTGGAGAAACACGGTATATCATACCTAAACACCTAGTGAGATTAAAAAGGGGCTGTCCAAGCTTAAGCTATTTATGGCCTATCCTTAGGATAGGATATAAATACCTGATTGGTGGTGGGAGAAAGCTGGCCCCTGGACTGCTCAGCTGTATGAAGCAACTACCAGCGGCCATCCAATACACTATACAGGGCCAGAAGCAGCAAGTTCTATTCCCTGTACAGGGGCCAAGTGTCATCGCTGCAGCTCAGCTCCCACTGACTTCAATGAGCGCTGAGCTGCGGTGAAGGCGCCTAGCTGCTATACAGGTGACAGAGCTTTCTGCTTCCAGCTTTGTATTGTGTATCGGACAGGTGCCAGAAGTGGCTCCATACAGCTGGTCGGTCCGGGCATAGGCCATAAATAGCTTAAGCCTGGGCAACTTCTATAGTACATTAACAGCACAAACCTCTCTCCTGTACTGACCATTTATTACAGCGTATCAGGGCCGGTAGCGTGTGTTAGTTTGTGGTCCAAGCTTTGCCTGGGCACAACTATATTGAACCCTCAGCTGTGAGAAGAATCAGGTTAGGATGGGATTTCAGCTTCCAGAATATTAAACATGAATGAATACTTTTATTCTCCAACAGGCAGAGATCCTAAAAACCAGTAAATAAAAATATAATACACTAATTCCTATTTACACAGAACCCATTAAACAAAACTAAATCTAAAACAGAATAATGGTCACATACAGTGGTAAGAGGGAAATTATGGTCACAGCATGTGTATTTCATGGTGATAGGCTGAGCAGGATGAATGGCTGCCAGCCCTGCTGTATTTGCTCTGCATGGAGTTGGAGCACTGCCATGACTAGTAGGGAGCCGTCAGCATTACATGTATATTTAATAGAAGATCACAGCTACTTAATTACAGACATTCTGAAGTAATTATCTATTTAGGACGAGACAATACAGACTAGTAAAAGCACCAGGATATCTGCTATGCCAAATGTAGAAGGGCTCTTCACAGGCGATACACCAAGCGTATCTCCAGAAGCACGGATGAATTAGGGTAGAACAATAAAACTGCTACACATATTTGATCTCCACTTCCACAGTCTACAGTAAGAGACTGAACGGAGCATCTTCCTCGATAGGCAGCAAGAAATGCAGGAGGAGGAGGAGAGGATTCTATCACTTTGAATGGCTTACTGGAATATTTAAGGCTTGGGCTACAGCACGACTTTGGCCACAACACCTGTTGCGCGGCCAAAGATTGCCAGACTGTCTCGAGTTTCACTTAGGTTAGTGTATGAAGTAGCACTGCAACCCCAAGGAAAAAAAAAAAAAAAAAATATAAAACACACAACACTAGCAGTGCTAGTACTATTCACTAACATGAATGAAAAAGTTACAAAGCATCCCATTGATCTTTAGTCTCACGACAAGAATCGAAACCCAAAGTCACCATGTAACCCTTGCTTTAGAGAGGAATATGGAGGAACTTCTGTGTGACTGAGAAATTTGCCCCATGACAGCCAGTGTAGCTGACAATGGCAGCTGTCACACAGTTACTTCCTGTACTATACAGAATCAATTGATCTGGCATGAGAGAGACTAAGCTACAGTGGTCTACAATCTGAGGAAATCTAACCTCTGTGAAAATTCACAGAATAATACATAGAAAACTAAAACATAACTTTTATTTAATAATTTAAAAACAAACCAAGATATATAGATGAAGGATAAAATAAAATCAGAGGTGGGCAGACTGTTTAGAGAACATATGGACAAACACACATACCGGGGAATGAATATCCCCACTACTGTCCCACTGACGTGATATAACAGCGAGCCCCTCAGGTTGAGGATCACGTCATTGCTCTTAGAGGAGACAAAAACAGTCAGTCAGTCATCAGTCATATAGATCTGAATTTAACGTGTGCCCACACTAACACGATCTAGTCCCAGGCCTACCCAGTACTCCTTTAGCCGCCCTTTTACAATTAATTTGGCAGGACACTGAGGGCTACTAAGTATCTATCTAAAGTAAATAGGGTTACTACTAAAGAAGTTCTCTAAATGGAAACATCGTTAGGTTGACCCACATAGCGGACTTGCTTTGCTAACAGTGCAGTAAAGAGGGGCCACAATACAGAGCCTGATCATTCCGCTGTTTCTCATGCCAATGGCACGTGGGGATATAAAGTAACACCCTCCCCTCAAGGAGGTAGATATGGGTGTACACCTCACTACAGAGCTCCATGGTCATAAAATACTTAATAGCGGTGGGTGGCACCTCTCCACATCATCAGGACAGGTGCAGCCGCTCTGCTCCATTCACAGAAGTGGGAGTCTCTGGCATTGTAGGTCCAACAGACGATAGCGTAGCCACAACACACCACCCTCATCAGCTAGTGAGTCTATGCGGTATAATAACATGATTCCAATATATTAGCATATTTATTCATTTGAGTTTTTCTTTGAATATTTTTTTTTTAGTTTTGAGACATATGGAAGGCTTTCTATCAGGGTCTCGGGATACCCAGACCTAGCTACAAGAAGCTTCTAAAGTTTTTTTCAGATAAACCAGTTATACAACATAGTATCAAACCATTGTTGAAAGGGCCGTTTTAAAAGAATTTACACAGCCCTATAAGGAGCAAATCAAATTGTGGTGGGATGTACAGAGTCTGGAAAACTACATATGGCAGGGAATAGGGTCCCCCTATTACCAGCTAGTTGAGTTAGATTAAATCCAAATGGAGAATGCACGTCGGGATAGGGCCCTGATGGCTAACTGGTGACACGCTGAGAAGTTTTTTGCTGACACGGAGCAAGCTGACAGTATCTGGAGGCGGGGCAACTCTCCTACTTACCGCTGAGAGCACGCATCTCTCCTGCTTCATAGTCAGAGCGCTGCGCGAACGGCAGCCATCTTTCCTCCGTTAGAGAAGTTGGTTGTTAGGGTTTTAGGGCATTAGGCAGTGAAGCCAGAACTAAATTTAATGCAGACTTGCACCCAGACAGCTGAGAGCACTAGAACTGTGTCCCACAGTTGCCCTGTCAGCAGCAGACAGCTGGACCAAGGTCCATTCCAGTGACTACAGTGGGATAGGAGAGTCATCTCAGGCGTATGTGCTCCTTACACCCTGGCCATTAAAGCAGCTACCAAAATCTCACCCTGCTACCAGTGTAGCCCAAAACAGTTACCACATAGCAATACTGGGGGAAGAGAACACCCCATCAGAGACAGTTAACCCTGCCAACACCTCACTGTGCTGCCACTGTACCCCAACAAAGTTACTGCTCAGCAATTCTGGGGGAAGGGTAGTAAGTAGATTCTACTTAAATAATATTAAAACCAATAAAAGATGAAGTTAGTAGCGCTTGCTTGGCCTTGAAGTGTACGAAATACCAACCTTCAATTGAAGATTTAGCAAATGAAATTCAGCAACAAAAAAGTCACTAAGTGGTAAAGTAAAGAATTATCTGTTTTTGCTTTATTAATAAATACAGTACATATATTAAATATAACTTTTTGTTAGAGCTACAAATATCACAAAATTACAGATTTTTCTCAAAGTGACACACCACCCAAGTTATGCTTGTTGGTTTTTTTTTGTTTGTTTTTTTTTTTTTACCAATTTTGACACACCGAGATCAAAAGGTTGGCCATCACTGGGATAGGGCCTAATGCAGTGCAAATCGCTCTTCACTGTTTCCATTAAGAGAACTTTAGTAGCAATCCTATTTACTTTAGATAGTTATTTAGTAAGCCTCAGTTACTAGTTAGTGTAAGTATAGGCACATGTTATAGTCGGATCTATATGACACTGATATCCAACTGTTTCTTTTTGTCTCCTCTAACAGTAATGCAGTGATCCTGAGGGGCTCACTGTTATATCATCTCAGTGAGACAGTAGTAGGCATATTCATTCCCTGGGATGTGTGTTTTCCAATATATTCTCTAAACAGTCTGCCTGAATGCTCATCACACATTGATTTGATTTGATTTTCTCCATCTATATAGCTTGGTGTGTTTTTAAATTATTGAATAAAAGTTATGTTTTAGGCTTCTACATATTATTTTGTGATACTCTAACAGAAGTGGAAGGATCTAGGAGGGGGACCACTGGTTCTAACATTAGTCCTCATTTGAAGTTTTACAGTGGCTGGAGGGCCCTAGGCTGCAGGAGGCTGCTTTGGTCTGAATTTGTTTGCAACCAAACAAGGCAATAACCAAGTTTATGACTCACCTCATGGTTCATGATCTTTCCATAGGTCTCGACCAGGGACTCCGCATAGAAAGGGGTTTCTCCGTATAACATTTCATACATACAGACACCCAGAGACCACCAGTCACACTCGGGTCCATACTTCCCCATACCATCCTCCATCGCTTGTAAGATTTCCGGTGAGATGTAATCTGGGGTCCCTACTGCCACAGAGGACTGCACCTATAAAGCAGAAAGGAATGTGTGAACAGATGAAGAGCAATGTAAAGGCTATACTTTGTGTTTACATTTCACAATTTTCAAGATCCTCTTCTTGCAGTCAGTGAATGAAAACAGTGAAAGCTGAAAACCAAAAACATGCCCAATTACAGCTGTAAGTCTGCTACAAGTGTATCCACTCTAGTCTTGAGACCGATACATTGTAGCAAACTATAAGGCTAGGAGAAAGACTTGTGCTGCTGTAGTTAGCCCTCGCTTGGAAACTACTGTAGCAATCCATCCATTTACTACAAGTATCAGCATGTACTATATGCTTTGGATGTTCCCCATTCACTGACAGTAAATCGAAATCATGACATGATAAAAAAAACCCTGAATCAAAGTCTATAAGGGCACTGCACGTTTCAAAATTAAAAGTTAAAATTTACATACAAAATTAAAAGAGAGTCTATCACCTCCCCCAAGCATATTCAACTTCCTGCACCTTGTTAAGGAGCACAAACAGTAATAAAACATCGTATCTGTTATGTATTTCTCCAAATCTACAAATAAGACTAACAACTTTGAAGTCTTATCTAAATTAAGCTGCTGGTGGACACTGGGAGGGGGTGTGCTTCAGGCCTAGGAGCACTGCTCTTGCCACTCAGACCCCTGCCATCTCCAGCCTGTGCGGAGAGTTAATGCTCCCACTGCTATGACATCACTCACTTTACTTGAGCAGCAAGAGCAGTGCTCTAGGGCTGAAGGTCCACCCCCAGTGCACCAACTACTTCATTTGTGTAAGACTTCAAAAAGTTATTTTTCTCTAAATCTACAAAAGTGACATACATAACAGAGGTATGATGTTTATCTCTGTAATGTGCCCTGTAATGTGGTGGAAGCAGTTGAATATGCTTGTGGGAGATGGCAGACTCCCTTTGAACTCCCATTTAACAGATTCAGGTCCAAGATATTTTGAACCCTCTGAACCAAATACAGTTTAGCCATTTTTACCAATTTAACCACTTAAAAATTATGTCTTCGCTCTATCTGAAACTGAATCTCTCAAAGACTGAATTACTGCTGTTTTCACCATCTAATAGATCTGTCCCTGATATCTCCATTGCAGTCTCTGGCCTTACCATAACTCCTAGGCAGTATGCCCGCTGCCTCGGGGTTATGTTTGACTCAGACATTTCCTTCCCCTCCCCCCCCCCCATTTCCAATCACTCGCACGCTCATGTCATCTCCACCTCAAAAACATCTCCAAAATCCGCCCTTTCTTTACCACAGATACACTAAAGACACTTATTGTTGCCCTGATTCACGCTCGCCTTGACTACTGTAACTCCTTACTAATCGATCTTCCCCTTACTAAACGCTCCCCTCTACAATCTATTCTGAATGCGGTGGCCAGGATCATCTATCAGTCTAGACCAGGGGTCCCCAAACTATGGCCCGCGGGCCGCATCCGGCCCCGGAGGCCATTTACCCGGCCCGCGTCGCAATTTCCTTGTGTTATTTCAATTGTGAGCGCACAGGCGGCGCTTACAATTGAAATAACCCGCCGAGCACTACACGGGAAGTCTCGTTCTTGTGTAGACGCTCGGCGCTCATCATCCGCACCCGGCCCGCGTCGCAATTTCCTTTTGTTATTTCAATTGTGAGGGCACAGGCGCTTACAATTGAAATAACCCACCGAGCGCTACACGGGAAGTCTCGTTCTTGTGTAGACGCTCGGCGCTCATCGTCCGGACCTAGAATGATCACGTCATGACGCACAACGTGCTCATCTAGGCCTTACAGCCAAAGACAGAGGAGCCACGACCACAGCGCGGGAGCGGCTGCAGTGCTAGGTAAAGTATATTTTCACTTTTTTTTTTTTACTGGGCATGGAGGGGGATCAGAGAGCTGGATCTATATGGGGGATTGATGGGACCTATATGGGGGAGAGACCTGGACCTATATGGGGGGGCATGGGACCTATATGGGGGAGACTGCATGGGACCTAGATGGGGGAGACTGCATGGGACCTAGATGGGGGAGACTGCATGGGACCTATATGGGGGAGACTGCATGGGACCTATATGGGGGAGACTGCATGGGACCTATATGGGGGAGACTGCATGGGACCTATATGGGGGAGACTGCATGGGACCTATAGGGGGAGACTGCATGGGACCTATATGGGGGAGACTGCATGGGACCTATATGGGGGAGACTGCATGGGACCTATATGGGGGAGACTGCATGGGACCTATATGGGGGAGACTGCATGGGACCTATATGGGGGAGACTGCATGGGACCTATATGGGGGAGACTGCATGGGACCTATATGGGGGAGACTGCATGGGACCTATATGGGGGAGACTGCATGGGACCTATATGGGGGAGACTGCATGGGACCTATATGGGGGAGACTGCATGGGACCTATATGAGGGAAAGAGCTAGACCTATATGGGGGAGAGAGCTGGACTTATATGGGGGCAGAGTGCTGGACCTATTTGCGGGAAGAGAGAAGCACATTTCAGAGGTGCACTGATGGTGCGCCTAGCATGTTGGGGTCTAAGAAAGGAGTAATTGCTCGCATTAACCAAGAGATGGACAAACGTAATCATTCTCATCCAATAGCCATACATTGCCTCATCCACCAACAAGCGCTATGTAGTAAATCACTGAAGTGGGACTCTGTTATGAAAATTGTGGTATCTTGTGTTAACTTCTTTAGAACTAATGCACTAAACCACAGACAATTTCAGGAATTTCTGTCTGAGCTAGATGTTGCCTATGAAGATGTTCTGTACCACACAGAAGTCCGTTGGCTGAGTCGAGGGAGAGTTTTGAGACATTTTTATGACTTACTTCCACAGATTACAGATTTTATGCTTTCAAAAAACAAAGAAGTACCAGAGCTCAATGATGCAGAATGGAAATGGCACCTCGCCTTTCTGACAGATGTAACAGAGCTACTCAACAGTTTCAATGTGCAACTTCAAGGAAAAGGGAAGCTCATCTGTGATATGCAATCACATGTGAAAGCATTTGAAGTAAAATTAGGCCTCCTTATCAAACAAGTGAAGGAGGAAAATTTCTGCCATCTCCCCTTAACTCAAAATCTGTTAGCGGAAAATCCCTTGATTGCATTCCCAAAAGAAACATGTGTGAATTCACTGGAAAAGTTGCAAAAGGAGTTTCAATTCAGATTTAAAGAGCTTCATCTCCATGAACAGGACATACAGCTTTTCCGTAACCCATTTTCTATTGACATTGAAAATGTGGATGCAATTTACCAAATGGAACTGGCTGAATTGCAGAATTGTGACTCTCTGAAAGATGCATTCAAGGCAAGCAGCTTGCTTAACTTCTATGCATCTCTCTCCTCTGAGACCTATCCTAATCTCAGGAATCATGCACTCAAAATGGCAACAATCTTTGGCAGCACTTATGTTTGTGAACAGACTTTTTCCAGAATGAAACATCTGAAATCTCCAACCAGATCTAGACTAACCGATGTGCACTTGCATCACTTGTTACGGCTAGCAGTGACAAATATGGAACCGGACATTGACCATCTCATTAGCCAAAAGCAGGCCCATACTTCACATTGAAATAATGGTGAGTTTGTTGACTTAAATTTACTATTTCTTTATTTTGAATGTTGTATTTGTTCCCTTTTTGTTTTATTTTAAAATGAGATACGTGTAGTTTGCATAGGGATTTTCATAGTTTTTCTTATAGTCCGGCCCTCCAACGGTCTGAGGGACAGTGAACTGGCCCCCTGTGTAAAAAGTTTGGGGACCCCTGGTCTAGACGCTACAGCGATGTCTCTGGTCGGTGTCTGTCACTACACTGGCTGCCTATTCAATACAGAATACAATATAATCTTATCACCCTCATCCACAAGGCTCTCCATAATGCTGCACCTCCCTACATTTCCTCCCTCATCTCTGTCTATAGCCCAACCCGTGCTCTCAATGATCTAAGACTAACATCCTCTATTATCAGAACCTCCCACGCTTGTATCCAAGACTTCTCCCGAGTTGCACCACTTCTCTGGAATGCTCTATCCCAGACTATCAGATTAACCCCCAATTACCACAGCTTCAAGCGCACACTAAAGACATATCTTTTCAGACAGGCCTATCACAACTCCTAATGTAAACCCTTCCGTAGTTAGAATCCCTAAAATGTACCCTCCTCTGTTTACGTTCCAACATTACCTCACAGGATATGATGCCGTATCAGACTAACTTTATATAGCCAGGCACCATCTGCACGTTAAAAATCATGACTGGTGACGGCTCATACAGCTTAATATATGTGTAATGACTGTAACCTCTATTACAAAATTGTCTGATCATTGTATAAGCAATGCTACTTCTGTTGCCACCCCTGCTACCTCTTGTGTCACCCCCTCTACCTCATAGATTGTAAGCTCTTGCGAGCAGGGCCCTCAATCCCAGTGTGTGAACTGACTATTTCTTTGTAATGTATCTTTTTGTCTGTACTTGAAGCCTACAAATTGTACAGTGCTGTGGAATATGTTGGCACTATATAAATAAAATGGATTATTATTATTTATTAAAAACCCATGACAAAAATACATTTCATGGGTAGATGTCTGTTAAAGGCGTCAGGATATGCATTTTCGTTGTGGTGATCTTGCAGGTGCAGTCAGTGCAAAAGATCAGCAGCAGAATCAGGGCTGTATTAAAAAATTTCTGCTCCTGCTGCAACTGCCTCACTCTAGTTTAAATGTTAACAGTTTCATCCCTTACATGCCACTGTCAAGGCATTTAAGACATTAGACCGAAAGAAGGAGTTCCCACTGTCATCTCAGCTCCCCAACAATGTGATCGCAGGATGCCATTCTTCTACATACAGGTCTCCCAGCACACGTCACCAGTAACATACTGTTTTCACAATGGGACTGCTGCAGCCAGTCACAGGCCCCTGCTGTGATGTGCCATTTGTGAAGATGTGACTGTGATTGACTGCAGAGGTCACCTGACAAAAACAGTCAAGGAACCTTTAGCCTGAAGACCAGACCTATCGCACCTGGAGTACCGGAAAACTGGAGTACAGGAAGAGGTGCAGGAAGTAATGACTTTTTAGGTTTATGGACCCCTCAGCAATAATATTAAATAATAATGAAAAAAAAATATATATATGTATACACATACAGGATATTATATATATATATATATATATATATATATATATATATATATTATATATAAAATATATGAGTCGAAACACCTAACAAAAAAATAAAAATTGTTTCATTGTACAAAAGTGGTAAACACTATGTATATATATTTGGATCATCACAGTTAGAATAATCTACAGAATAAAAAGGTATCCTGTTATTTATAATGCACAGTGAACTGTGTAAAAATGTAACAAAGAAAAAACAAAAACTGCAGATTTTTTTTCAAAGTCCCCTTACAAAAACAATTAATAAAAACAATCATATATAACCCAAAATTTAAAGCTGTCTCACAAAATATAAGCCCTCATACAGCTAAACTGAAAAATATATGGAGCTAATTGTTAGAACCATTCAACTACTAGCTTGTCTTTATTATTTTCATTGTCTGTGCCTCAAAATGTTAAGCAAAAAAAAACAAAATCAATATTATATAAAACCTGCAGTACAAATTCACACTAATACAAGTTTAAGGAGCAATATACTCACCACTGCTTCAGCATAAAGATAGTGATACAGAAGGCGCCATCAGTATTAACTTATGCTCCACTAGTCATATCAAGGTAATCACCATCTACGTGATAGTGGGTAACTTGAAGATCAGTAAGACCCCCAATAATTATGAAACAAAGGTCTTTTGCACCCTGGCTTGAATGGAGGTGGTGTTCAGAAATGTGCTCCCCAGCTTGGTTCATTCAAATGGGGACTGCCAGAGATAGAGTGCTGTACTGCAGCTATTTATGGTGGTCCCAATGAAAATTAAATGAATTAGGTGCGTGGATTTCCAATGACACCCTCCATTCTCATGACTGGTCCCAGCAGTTCGAATGCCTTTGACCAGCAAGTGTGAAAACGTGTGTATCAATACATTTTATAATATATTTTATTAACAAATTTGGTCCCTTCCTCCGAAATCCTGTATAATCCTGTATAAGACACCAGAAGAAAGATTCTACATTTCATAATACCTGAGATATAACTATTTGAAGTGACTGTTCCCACCCTTATTTTCCCTGCATTACACACACAAACCCATACACTGTACATGATGAGATGCAGGTACAGCTCTCTATATAGAAGCAAGGAGAAGAATAAAGAAATGCAGGACTTAATAAAAAGGAGCCAAAACCCTCTAGCAGCGAATGGAGCGCTGGTCATGCAAGTGCACTAGTGATTCATTCACAAGAAGTCCCCCATTCTCCTCATGGCCGGGGTCTCAGCAGTCAGACCCCGAGCGATGTGACAACCACTTTAAGCATTTTAGTCATATAGCTTATATTTCACTACATTAAAGTAAAAGACAAAGCAGGACTACATGCAGAAATAGGTAGAACTTACAGTGCCATCATCATTCATCTTTAAACACGACCCAAAGTCTGCCAGGCGAATATGTCCGTTCATGTCTAGAAGGATATTATCTGGTTTGATATCCCTGTAGATGAGAGATGGAATAAGTAAAGCTTAGCACCTTGCTGTAACTGTCCAGCCACAAGACAACCACTGACAACACACAGATGCATAGTTAGATCCTACTGTCACATCCAGAGCTGCAAGCTGCAACTTGCAAAGCAGAATTCTTTTTCCTTATTCCTATACTGTTTATTAATTTTACAGGGTCAAGGTAAAAATTAGCATTTTATTGTATTTTTGGAGTGTTATGGAAAATCAAAGAGCCTGAGGAAAACACAAACACAGAAAGAACATAATATACAAGCTACATCCATGAGTTACCCTATTAGTAATGTGCAGAACAACAAAGCTGGGGCAGTAAGGCAAATGTGGTCTGCTGCATTGCACTCATGGAGATGTGGACCTGGTGTCACACATTACATCTGTCAGAACAAGTATGCACTGAAACAGCACTATACATAGGGGGGATCAAAGAGGACATGCACCCAGCAGAATAGTCAGAGCAGCTTTGGATGCAAGCCATGATATGATGCAACTTAAAATCAGTAAAATAATAAAGTCATTACAAAGTCCCTTATATAAATTTTACATACATTAGATGACAAGGAAGGTTGGTAAGGTTCTTTTTAGAGGTAGAGCTACAGACAAGTCCTGTCTAGTACAATCACCACACTGCTTACCAAAGCCTTGAACTGTAGGAAACAAAATTGCACAGAACGCTCTCCTCTTTCCGTTCTAGTTTCCCAGCACTGAACAATAGGAAGATAGTCACAGAACAGTGCCACCACCAGTGAGAACACCGCAGCGTCATCAAGGGGTTTTCTCAAAACTGATGTTTCGATGACCTGTCCTTAGGACATATCTGTTCTAGCAGCCTCCAGGTGCCAGAAGTTTCTAGTGGATAGGTGTTGCATGCATACTTATTCAAGTAATAGCAAAGGAGCAGCAGCCCTGTCACTGCATTGTGGATCTATCCGTTAAATGCAGCACTGCTCCCATTACCTGAACAGGAGCATCGCAGCATGCACTGCCTGTCCACTGGCAGCTTCCAGCACCCGTAGGCTGCTAGAACAGATGATCCGTTCAGGGTACAAGTGTTGGACCCTAACAGATCACAAACTGACGACATACCCTATGGAGGGAAGTTTGATTGCAAAATGAAGTGCCCTCTGCTTAAAGCTGGCAGCCTTGGGGACAAGTTGCTCATAGTAAGGGCACTGATGCAGTCAGCATCTGGGAGCTGCAGTCATGTGACAGGGTGCTGGATGACAAATCACACAGCAATATGTGGGATATCCAGTAGGGTTGGCACAGTGCTGCAGTTTATAGCCAGTATATGATAAAGTAATGCAGTCTACTGTTCTCTGTTATCAGCCAATTCAGAGGTTGACAGCATTTAAACATGTGTAATTTACTGAAATATTGTAAACTCCAGTTTAAAAAAGTTAGTGTCTCTTTAATTGAAAAAAAAAAAAAAAAAAAAAATCTTTACCCTTGAAGGACTGTAAAGTAAGTGTTAAAGTGTCTTGAAGAATGTGCTCACCAAAAACGCTTGGCTAAACTTTCTGGCTTTGCAAAATAAAAACAGGCAGCTAGTACAAATATTGACTGAACGGTTTACAAGTGGATTTTTCAGGGTAAGCAGTTGTGTAGGGAAAGAGGCTATGACAAGGCGCAATAATGTACTACCGAAGACCCCCAGCACAATATAAGAACCTGGGAAGGTTGGGGGGGGGGGGGGGAGTGGGTGTATATTGCAGCCTATAGTATATAGCTTCAGTGTCTGAATCTCCACATCCCTCAATGAATGGAACGTGATCAGTTGTGAATCTCAGTGACCCCACCCCTTATCCACCACTGTAATAGGAACCCTATAAAAACATTACAATATGAGTGGGCAAGTGGAAAGACAAATTAAAGAAAAATGCAAAATTCCACATATCCTATGTGGAAAGAAGGTCTCCATGACAGTCTATGTATACATTTAATCTCTCATCATTCCCTGCTTGATAGCACAGTGCTTCCTCTGGTGATCTGCATTCTGGAAAGCGCCATCTAGCATAGCTTAGGAAAACTGCCCCCTCATAGTGATCAGCTGAGCCGTTACAGGATTCTCTCCACTCTTGTTGACTGTTTCTTAAACAAGACCTTTCACCACCTCCAACAAATCCAGCACTTTACATCAATTAATAGGCGCTACTCCACTAATGCTGGAACAGTTGGAATTTTTCTCTAGCCCCCACCATTCCCGAGCAATCAATGCTGTTAGTTTTGGCGCCTGATATGCTATTTAGGCTCTGTCAGGAGGTCTGTGTCAGGCAGAAACAGGCAAGTGGTGTGATTCTGAGCTCTGACACTGGCTGCCTCTGATAGGAGCTCTGAATCCCCCCTCCACCTGACCCTGCTCTTCTGACATTACATAGCTTAAATAACTCATTAGGCATCAAAACTACCTGTGTTTGTTGCTCAGGAATGGTGGGGTCTAGAGAAAAAAAATCCAACTGCACTGGAATCAGTGGAGAAGCATCTATTAATAGATCTTAAAAACTAACACTGGTGGAGGTGGTGAAAGGTCCTCTTTAAAGACTGAGAAATTGTTAGTGTAGCTCTGCAGTAGAATACAATATGTAACTCAAGATCAGAACAGGATAAGTAATGTAAAGTATGTACACAGTAACTCCACTAGCAGAATATAGAGGACAGCTCTGGAGTATAATGCAGGCTGTAACTCAGAATCAGGACAAGCAACGTCATATGTAGAAAGGGATGGTACTTTCTGGGAAACTTGCATCTATATATGAAAGGTAAAATGGTAACAAGGTTTAGATAGACATTTACAAGGATTCTGAGGTCAGAAGAACATTTTACCTGTGCACATAATGCAGCTGATGAATTGAATGTATGGCAAGCACCATCTCTGCCAGATAAAACTTGGCCATGTCTTCAGGAAGGCGGTCTTCAAATTTACTGAGAAGTGTTAGAAGGTCACCTCCCACATAGTAATCCATGACTAAATACTGCAAAGAAAAAAAAAAACCACAAGAGCCATCAACAGCCTAATATATTAAACACATACATATATTAAATACTACACAGTTACAGAACATAACCACAGGTGATAGGCTGACACTGGTATAATCCTATACGAGCAACACAGGCTTAAAGTGATACTCCACTTAGAACTAGTTACTGCACCATCCAAAAGATAAGTTTTTTTAGTAAGTTTGGCAGTGGGCACCAACTATTAAAGATTGGGGGTGCATCTTGGCCATAATAGTGAAATTGAAATATAGCCAAAGAAAAAAAGGTAAATATATACACCTACCCCTTTTTCTGTGTATCTTATGGGAATATGTCTTTGTTTTAAATGTTTTTTCAAAAATTTTGTAACAAATAAAGATTTGCTATATTATATTTAGATTATAAAGGGTTGAGCATCTTTTCTAGGCCATGTACCTTTTTTTTCTTTGGCTATTTTTCCATCCAAAAGATAAGGGCTAACTTACAGATTAGTGAGTGTCCCACTACCGCCTATCTTCGGTGATCCAGATGCTCCAGTCGCAACTGGGGTAGAAAAACACCCCCATTCTTCAGCAAGTTACCACCATTACCTAACTGGAATACCCCTTAAATTAAGTTGATAGATTTTACAATTCTTTGAATGAATCTACCTATTGCTTTGTCTCCGATTGGGAAATTTACCTTCAAAATGGAATGAAATTGAATATGGCTCATAAATATGTGTGTACTATAAGGACCTGTATCAATCATAACTGGGGAATCAGACACCATTATATATAGCATACTGCAAAGCCCTTTTAATTTGGCCCTTTTATTAAGATATTTTAATTTTCGCCTCAGGCAGCAGAAGAGCTAGAATCGGCTATAATGCTACCTTTGCTGCACGGAGAACTTTAAAAAGCAAGAAACATTCTCCAACCCTCACCCATTTTCTCGGTAGAAACTATATTCTCATGGCATATTCACAGAATATCCTATAAACGTGGGTCCCACCTCTGGGACCTGCACCTATGTGGAGAGTGTGGACCCGTAACCCACATCTTGTAGCCGCTGTAATTGGCTCCCCCTCTTAACTACATGCATATTGTATTTTTTAATGTTTCCTCTATTATCAACGCTACATATCTAATATTGTTTTTCACCATCATCCTTTGCCCATTTGTTATTACTTTTTAATTGATTCTTTGTGTCTATTCTTATTTTGTAGTACTATTGTCACTATTTTTAACATTACTACTACTACTACACGCCATGACATGCTTATATCCTTTTTTTTTATGTATTTATATATTTATATGTATGTTTTCTGTCACTTGTTACCTAGTTGGCCTGATGAAGACAATAGTTTAGTGTCGAAACGCATTTCCCGTTTATTAAGTGGAATAAAAGCTTTGGATCTAACTATCGTTTAGGAGTGATCCTCCTTCACACATTTTTTGAACGTGTTTACCAGATATAGCAGAGCTCATGTAGTCCCCCTCCTTTTTTCTATCTATATATTGTTAAAAAGAACTGATACTCGCCTCACTGTCCCCCTTCTGATGCTGCCAAGGCACCACTGATCTCTACACACAGCACACATTTAATGTGTGGGAAGACAGGACCAGGAAGTAGATTTTTTTTTTTTAAACCACCCCCACCCACCCACAAAGCCCACTGCCACCAATTTCTTCCTGATGGAAAATATTTTAAATGAACTTTCCATTCCTACAAACCGTTGAAAAACTGTCCTGAAGTCAAACATAAAAGCATCTAAAAATTACCAAAAAGTTTTCATCCTGAAATGCATAATGCAATGTAGTGATCCACTGACAATCTCCATAAACAAGCACGTTTCTCTCCTCCCGAAAGCAGGCCGTCTGCAAGTGAAAGAAAAAGCAGTGAGTGAAAAAATGAGATGTCTTCCCCTTTTCCTGCACATAAATTATATGACTGCCTACAGACCACCGGCTGAAAATGGGACATGTATTATGAACAATGGCTGTCCTGATGCTTTCTTATTAAAAGGGTGCACTTACTTCTGCTCTTTTCAGCATCTCCCATTTGTTCAGGATTTTCATGGCATAAATGCGCTCTGTGCTCTTCATTCGCACCACAGCAACCTGGGAAAAGAAAATTAAAATGAATGTTGTATGGAAAGAAGTGATCAGTGAGGGAGGAATATAGCTTTACAATGTAAAATTCTTCTTTAGCCTCAATGAGACATGTCAGATGGAATTCTATAAAATGCATCGGAAAGGGTAGAGCGCCTACAGGAGGAGCACAATATAGAGATGTAATGCAGAACTGATAACTGACTGTAAACAGAGAAATTTCCAAATTACTTCTCCTGGCTCAGTCCCTCTACATAGTCCTCAGACTTAAGTGGGTACTCAACTTGCAATGTAGTACAATGTGTTTGTATAGTTGCCTAGGAAAACACTGTACTATTATCTATGACCACACTGGCCCTCCATAATCTTATAGAAACCAGCAGGGTCCTAGCTAACATGCCAGCAGAAGTCTGTAATCACTGGCAACAAAACTTACAGATTAGAAGTTATAGCCGGTATTACAGTCAGAAAAAGAAAGTACACCCTCTATGAATTCTATGGTTTTATGGACATCAGGACATTCAAAAAAAAGCTTATCCTTAGAAGGTCTTAAAATTTGGTAACTACAACCTATAGAACGCATGACAAATTACACTGTGACATTACTTATTTAACAAAAGTTGAGCAATTATTTAACCTATCTGCAGACCCCAGAGTATAATAAGCGAAGGCCCAGGGAAGGTGAGCAAACAAAAAAGTGTTACTCACCTCTCCTCGTCTTTAGCACGGCTGCCAGCTTTCTTCGGCAACTCTGACCGATGCCAGGGACCGATCAGGCCTGCGATTGGGCTTCAGCTGGGCTTCGTGACACAGATTCAAGTGCCACGACGCTAGGTGACCACTGAAGCCTAGTCACAGGCCTCAGGCGTCCCTGACGTCAGTCAGAAGTGCCAAAAACAGCAGGGTCTCTTTGAACCCAGAGTATAATAGTTTCAGTTCGACCGTGTTTGGTCCAAATGAAACCACCAACACATACTCATACTGTAAAAGAGGCGTGGTTTAAAAGGGGAGTGATCCAAATCGCCATTAATTGTAATTGAGGTAAAATCCCAGATTAATCTCAATATTGATTTAGATAATAATTGTCTAGCCCAACATATAAGGAATACCACATCTGTCCCAAATTGTTGTCAAATGTGGCCATCTACCCAACAGCTAAAGCTTGGCCAAAACTGGGTCATGCAATAGAACAATGATACTAAGAACATCAGGAAAACTACAAGAAAGGCTGAAAAAAAAAAAAAAAAAAAAATCAAGGTGTTAAACTGACCCAGTCAAAGTCCAGACCCCAATCTAACAAATTCTATGTTGGGATTTTAAAAGATCAATTTGCCTCAGGTTTTTGCTGCTAAAGATGGTTGAGTTCTACAACTATTGATTCATGGGGTGGATTTAGATTTTCACACATGATTCTTCAATTTGGTTAAACAATGAAACAGTGGAATCTGAGGTTGTATTTACCTAATTTTAAGACCTTCTAAGGACCAGATGTTTTTTTTCATTATATCCTAAACACAAAACCCTAGCGTTTAAAAAAGGTATGCTGCATTCACAATTCTGCAAGCTTCTGAGCTAAAATCTGTCAGCATTCCCTGCTTTCTCAGTGTCTGTATATAACTTGCTGTGACGATTGGCATTCTGAAGAGAGTTGTATTTATACTAGGCAACGCTACATTGTCTGTTAAAACTGCACTTTGAATGATCGAGCTCAGTGGTTGGAGAAAGTCTGTTTGAAGGCTTGCTGTGTTTCCAATGACAACCAGCCGAATAATGAGTGAAGCTCTGCATTATAATACAAAACGTAACTCAGGATCAGTACAGCATGAGTAATGTAACGTATGTACAAAGTGACTCCACCAGCAGGATAGTGAGTGCTGCTCTGGAATAAAATCCAAGATGTAACTCAGAATAAGTAATTTACTTTTAAGTGCAAATTGGCTAGATTTAATATATAGCTCAATTTGATATGTGGAAGATGATGTCAAAAGGTGGACATATCCTTTAAATTTACACTGCAGTTTTGTCTTGAGGTGACAAAAACTTTCTGAAAAACTTGCAAGTCAGTTTATTTTACTGTATTGTGCAGCCAACTGAAAGTGCAGGGACTGAACATTATGTCATGTATGTGGCAATCTGCAGGGTACTAGTGCGCCGGTTCTCATAGGAGAAAAACGTAAACCGCTGCTCAACTTGCACAGTCCAAGAGGAACCCTTTAGTACAATAAAATATTCTGTTGTCGGTCAAGGTTAGCAACACGATGAGACTTTAAAATTCCTACTCCATGAAAGACAATTGGCATATGTTATGTGGCGGTCGCTCTTCACTTCTATCAGAATGCCACTGCTGCATGACGGCACTAAAAAACATTCATATGAAATAATAAATTACCTCTCCAAACGCTCCCCGTCCGATAACCTTTATAATTTCAAAGTCGTCCCGACGCAGTTGCATTCCCTTCAAGAGCTGCGTAAAAGGTTTTGCTGCAAAAGAAAAATGATTTAAAAGTCTCCAACTATCAACTCTTTTGGCAGTTTAAAGGAGTATTCTAATTTTAGATTTATTCTGCATCCCTTCTCCCACTCTCTGCTTGCACTCAGTGAATGGAAACATTGGGGCATATTTATTAGGCCTGGCATATTGAGCTTCTCCAGCTTCTTCATAAATGTGCCTCACATCCTGCTACTTAAGAACTAGTGTAGATTTCCATTATAACTCACACCAAAATAACTGGCATGAACTGTAATGAATATGTCAGGGTGAGGCGTCCCTGGCCCACCATATGCTCCACCCACATTCGCACCATGTGGTAAGAAAGGCGCAGAACAGGGTTGTGGCACACAAATGGTGAGAGAAAGGGCCTTGTGCCAAATATGCGCCACAAGATCATCCCTCTATCCCAGAAAGCTAGTGTAGAGGGATTGATAGATCTTCCCCATTCTTCATTAGGGTAGAAGTCTCCTTTCAGCCACTTCAAGCATGGAAATGGTGACACACAACATAAAACAGCTTTAGAACTTGCAGATATAAAACTGGAGAACTCAAATTCCTTGTTTCCCATATAGTATATTAAATATTCACCAAGCACAATAAGATTGTACAGGAAAGCTCTGTGTCACATTATATCAAGTGCAGGTTGGGTTGTGGAGTGGCATGGCACAGGAATCCTTGTGTTACACACAACAAAAGGTTAAAAGGGATACTTCAAGTCTGACATCCGGCACCCTCACTGATCAGCTGTTTGGAGCATAGTGTACATACTAAGAAGCAGACAGCTCCATCTACTGTTCGGTGGCCTTGACACATTGCTGCATCTCAGCTTCCATTTAAGTGAGCTGTAATAGTGTGGCACTGCCACAATGTACTTCTGCTTCTTGCATTGTACACTGTACTCCAAGGTTTTGACATTAATGAACTATACCAAGGAAAGACTCATCAATATTAACCCTTGAACAACCCCTTTCAGCGCTGTTTGTGGAAGAATGTAGCCAAGTTTTTCTAATTCTGAATAACCTCTTTAGAAAATATCAAGCACTCTCCTCTGATGCACTATCAGGATAAATGTAGATCAATATATATGTATATAAAAACACACAAATTCTGGGATGGTCACATAGCATAATAGTCAGAATGGGGGACAGTTTCTGCATCACTGTGTCATCATTATTATTTAGTCCAGTTGTCTACAGCCTGTACAACTCCCAGCAGGCCCTGAGTCACAGGCTGGATTTAGGCATGAATGTGTGAATGTATAGGGTCTGTGCAGGAAAAAAAAAAAGGCACATTGAAGATTTCCATATGCCGCTCTCGCCTCCACCAACCTACTGATTTCCAGCAATAATGAACCCGGGCTGCACAGGAATAAGACCTATCCTGAGTTTTGCTCCTGGGCTCACCGCTCCATGACAAGACACGTGTGTGTGTGAGATCTGTGTGTGTATATATATATATATATATATATATATATATATATATATATATATATATATATATATACACAGCCATTGGAATATAATGAGACAGGGTATTAGCTGTTAAAAACCACACACTAGCACACTGACATATTTGTTTGACTGGAGTCTTCATAGAAACAGTCTTATCCAAGAAAAAAGCTCTGATGATGTGATTTACAGGTGTAGAAGCTACACAATATCCACACTAGGTAACCAGCAACTTAATTATTAAGCCGTGCCGCTCCAGAAAAACAATCAGAAGCTTTACTGCCCTCAGGATCGCAGTGTGAATGAGGAAACAAGTCTCTGGGAAGAACAACTGCTGCTTGTGTCCTTCACTTTAGAGCTATGTATTGAGGGAAAAAAAAACAACAACTTATCAATAAATCGAGATTTTACACTGGTACAGTGGGGGCATTATCATGGCACTTATATTTTTGCACATTGGGGACAGTATTATAGTTGTTACAATGTATATTGAGGACAGTTTTATAGTAGTTATATTGTCCATTGGGCACACTATTATAGTAGCTATAGTCCTGTACAAAGGGGGTAGTATTATGGTATATTCTGGTTCATAGGCAGCAGTATTATAGTAGTTATATTCTTGTACATAAGAGAGCGTATTAAGGTAATTACAGAAGACATTGGGGACAGTAATGTAACAGTAGTTATATTCTTATACACGAATATGGCAGTTATTCTAGTATATAAGAGATTCTGCTATAGTGGTTATATTCTTGTACATAGGATGCAGTATTACAGCAGTTATTTTGTACTGAGGGGGCAGTATTATGGAAGTACCATATATTTTTGTACACAGAGCAGTAGTAGTCAGTACTCAGATTCTAGTATATTGAGGCCAGTAAACCTGGCCATGGCCTCCCGGTCAGCCTAACAGATGCCCTGCAAACAGTGCTATCTGCAGGGTCACAAACAAATGAGTCAAGAGCCTAAAACAGAGGAAAATTTCACACCTACTGTCACTTGGTTTATAGTGCAATGCAGCCAGAAAAGAACCCTTCATGTCATACAACAGCAGATATTAACCCCGCCTTTCTATTAGACAATAGGGTAAATCTTGAATTCATCAGTCTCTCTTATTTACACCTTTGAGAGAACAGTTTCCAATGTTTAGGGAGATTCCCGCACCCAGTGTATACTGGGGTTCATGGTTCCCTACTAGCAGGTTGCAGACTCCAGACCTGGGGACACAAGTGTCTGATCCGGCACAATTACCTGTTCTAACAAGATCATAAACAATTTTCCTTTTCATATTTGCAAAGTGACTCAGCGCAGATAATAAAAAGTGCAGCAAAGGCTCCGCCCGACAGAGTGGCAGCTGAGGCTGTGCAGTAGCAAACCATTGCTTACTTAAAGTGATAGCACACCTATATGACTGCCTGTGTGTATAGTTTGAAAGGTATAGTATGATGACAACTGGGCAAGAACTGGGCATGAGATGGTATATAACTCATATGGTCTGACAAAATACAAAAATTTCCTCATGGGGAATGATATTTTAGGCCGAGGAGGAGACAAATACTGGGCTAGAAACCTGAAATGGAAAACCTATAAATAGGGAGATGTGCTATAGATGCTCCTGTAAGTTCTCAGCACTGAGGATGAGTGACATAGCAGTGGCAGACATGTCTCATCTGTCAGCTTATTCACAGGGAATAGAGCAGAAAGCTCCATTCTCTGTTATGACCCAACAGCAGCTTAGTTCACTTTCAAGTGAATGGGAGCTGATCTGCAGTACCAAATATGGCCACTACAGCGCTATCTGCTTCCTCCTGCAATTCTCAGGCTAGGGTCACATCTGCGTTCAATGACCGTTCAGAGATTCCGTCCCCCATTCCGCTTGAAACCCGGAGGACCCCATTATAGTCTATGGAGTCTGCAGGTAATCGCTTTTAGCTGGATAGGGTTTCTGTTTTTGGGTCCCCAAGAGCACCCAAAGAATGGAAACCCCAACGCAGGTGTGAACCTAGTGTAAGAGTACTAGCTGTTGAGAATAGCTGATCAGTGGGGTGCTGGGTTTTAATGCCCCATCATTAGAAAAGGTCAGCAATATTTTTAGCCGCCGCCCCCCCACCCTTAAAAAAACAAACAAAAAAACAACAACAAAAAAAAACCCCACACCTTTAAAAAAGAGGAGCTGTGACCTTTACGGATAAGTATATTTAGTAAATTGTATTCCCAGTGAAATATCCTGAAGCTTCTGTTCTCATACCTGTGTTTGGTTCAGTTATTCCTTCTAAAAATGTATGAGTACACCGACAACTACAGTAGGTCTTAGGCTAGTTTCACACCTGCATTATAGTGTCTTTCTGGTTCATTGGAGGAACAGAACAGACAAATGAACTAGAATAGGGTCCGACGAATATCGGACATTTTTAGTGTGTGTGTGTGTTGTGCAAATGCAGGATTGTTCATCTGCTGATTTCAGGCAGACACTGCAAAAGAGATCTGAATGGAGATGCCGACACAGATGTGAACCCAGTCAGGGTTATGTCTCTACACCAGGGGTCCCCAACCACTGGTCCGCGAACCGGCCATTGGGGTCTTTTGCCGGTCGGCAATCTGGCCACAGTGTTGTGGCTCCTAGCTCTATACTAAACATGATCCCCCCACCCCTCTACACTATCTATAGTACACCAAACAGCGCTGTACACCAGGATGTGCTGACGGGACCTCGATGTACAGCGCTGTAGACCAGGTCCCCGCCATTAGCTACGTAGCTAATGGCAGGGACCTGGTCTACAGCGCTGTTTGCTTTATAACCCCACCCCCATATGACCAAAGCCCTGCCCCTAAACTGGGGACCCGAAGAATGGAAACCTAATCCGCTTAAAAAGCAGTTACCCGTGGAAACCCACGGACCCCATAAGACTATGATGAGGTCCACCAGGTTTCTGCATGAAAAATGCAGAAAGAAAAGTCCTGAATGGAGTTCGAACACTGGTGTGAATCCAGCCTTAGAAAGTTGTAGAACTCTTCTTGGCACGATGAATAAGCTTCATTTACATAAAAGTCTTCCTATAAAACCGAAAGCCCAGCAAAACAAGAAGTGGTAAAGAAAGTCTTTGCCATATTTATGTACTTTGAGTATTTGATTTGCATATTGGTAAAAAGCAATTCTTGTGGAATTGTGACAGTAGCAGATCTGGGCTTCCTCGTAGCCTAGGCGTGCCTGCACCAGCTGGTCCAGCTGCTCTTTAAATGTCAATATATGACATGTCTGGCCCAGGAACACACCCAGCCGTGGTATAGAAGAGCATTCACAGCAACAATGAGGGTGGCCAGCTTTTATTGTGCACAAGCGCATGACAGACGTGTTTACCGAAATCTCTGTGCAGGTAACAGGAGACGTGGCTGCCCTCTGCAATAACAACACGCCACTCTGCTCTATACTCAACGAAGAGGAAAGGGCTGTGTAGCTGACACCAAGATAGAAGGAAGCCAACCCAATATTTTCTACAGATGTTGGTAGGTTCACATCTGCGTCAGAGACTCCGTCGCAGAGTCCGCAAACAAAAATCGGCAGAGAAAGTCCTGCAAGGAAGATTTTTTTTTTTTCTCCGCCGGTTTCAGTTTCAAAATTTTAGTCAATGCGGTCCGCTGGGCTGTGTGTGTAATCACGGTTTTAACAGTCTACCTTCTTCATTATTCAGGTTTCCCAACTGACCTGATTGACTGAGAGCAAGTGCTAATGTGAATCTTGTGTAACTTGTACCACTGAGCAACTTAACTATAAATTTTTACTCCCCCAGAAGGGATTAAGGCATGCCTCTCTACAGTTGCCTACATCCAAGTGTATATGTCTCCAATTTTGCCATGTGCTCTCTACGCTGCCTGTTAAAGGACCATACAAAGCAAAAACTCTACAGAAAGCAGTTTTTAGTGGTTGAAAATATTTTATATGTATAAGATCTGCATTTAGTTTGGGCCAATAAATTTGTAAATCTGCAAGTTAGGCAGTTTTCTTCTTCTCTGCCTGTGTAAATGTCAGCCTACACTGTAGTCTGGTATTCTATTCCTGAATCAGGAAGTTCAGGATAAGGGTTCTCCACAGGAAGGATGGAAAGACACAGATGGAGATGTTGCATGACCCCAGCTGACCATGCTCTAGCAACCATTCTTGATGATGTAGATTTGTGCAGGCTGGTCAGCTGAGACATGGGACCAGGGCGGTGGAGTCAGTAAGCCAAACTACCAACTTCTAATTTTCATTCTGACTCCAACTCTGACACCGATTCCGTCATAAATGGCTGACAGCCATGGTCAGTCAGAAGCAGCAAAGATCCTCTAATTCATGAAAAATCTAGTGATCGAATTGCTAAGAAAGTAAATAGGTAACAAACTATACATCTAATTATACAATATTAATATTTGTAAATTATAATGAAAAATAATCAATTTAGTTTGCAGATGGAGTCAGAAACATTTTTTCCTGACCCCGACTTCCTGCATGATTGGCTGTCTGGATTCAGATGTTAGGTAACATCCATTTCAATTTAAAGAAGGAAGAGAAAAAACAAACAAACAAACAAAAAAAAAAACCAAAAAAAAAAAAACCACAACTTAGCACCCTTTATTTCAATAGACAGATACCACAAAAGCACCTTCAAAGTGTAAACAGGGACTGGCGCAAGGCAATTCTCAAGACTGGTGGCAGTTGGGTAAAGCTACTAATTTCACACTTGACAAGTCTAATTATCCACTGAGCCCTTAAAGGGCTTTTCCGCTTTGGATAAACCTTTTTCTGGCTCATAGTTGGGTGGGTGTAGACAGAAAGGTGAACAACTTATCCACCACCCCACATAGAAGTATCAAAAAAAAACTTGTGTGCATGCAACAGAATTCTTAAAGCAGTCGCTGGAAAGGAAAGAGTTAAGTGGCCCTGTGAGACTCCTTCGTACATGTACATTATAAGCTGCCCCTGATACATCTCATGGAGAGAGATATATGGCCACTTCCTTATAACACATGTCAGTATCCTGTTTGCTCCCCAGGCTGCAGCTGCACGTTGTGTTTCGCGGAGGTCCTCGCTTCCTCTCCTTTTCCTGGCCATTATGCCATGGTATAAATCCGCAGGCCAGGAATTTCCTCTTCTGGATCTGATATCCCCTCTAGATGAAATACAAAAGGCCTGCAGACAGCGGTGCCAGGGTGAGCTGCCGCCTTATAGTGACGCAATGCAACTCATTATCAATGTGCAAATTCATAGGCAATTTGTCTGCACAATTTGCCTATGGCTTTGAAAGCAATGATTATTTACATCTACAATGATTATTTACATTTACTGAATTTCCCCACTGTGGGACTATTAAAGGACTATTATTATTATTATCTCTGTGGTCAATGGCACCCCCTGGTGATATATGGAGCCTTCTGGCACTGCAGTACATGGTGACTTGATCAGCTTACTGACAGCCCAAGGAAAATGTCTACTGTAGACACAGAAGTCCTCAGCAGCAGCGCCTTATGGATCAGCAGCTGTAACATTACACCCCCACCCCAGTCTCTGAACTTGTGGAGACTCAGTTTATTACAAGGCGTCCACTTTCCATAACAGTCAATGATGGAAATCTGATGAGTGTTGTACCTAATGGGCTTCTGGGTAATGACTCCTGCGGTGAGCAAATCACATGGTTCAATTAACTAGTAAAAATGGAAAAAATATATAGAAAATACTAAGTGCATGCAATTACAGGGAACCAGGGACTGCATTATAGTGAAGATCCACCACTATCTCCAATATATAGTCATTATACATTTCATTTTTCAGTTACTTATCAGATTCTGACTGGAAACCTCCAGAAAGTTGGTTGATCGTTCTTAAAGGGGTATTCCAAGACTAGAATATTGAGGACTCCTGCTAATTTCTGTGCACTGCAGCTCCTCCCTCATAGGGGAGGGGCTGGGTGTCAGACAACTGTCAGGCTGCACTACTGCAGCTCAGCTCCCATTCACTTGTGACCAGTGTTAGCTAAAACTCTATAGTATAGGGCCCACTATGAATAGCTTTCTCTATAGAACCTGAAGAAAAAAAAAAAAAAAGCTTAAAATAATCATATAAAAATGTAATAAATACAAAACAGCACTAAGTGTCCTTGCCAAAAGAGCGATGAAAACATTTCTCTGGCAGCCCCACTGATGTCCTATCTGGACATCCAGGCATATAGACAGGATCTGCCCGGATGGGATAATCCCCTTAATAAAATAAGAACTACTAATAAAGAAATACATGTCTGTCTCACCAATACTTTGAAGCTACACTTTAGCATTTCTTTTTTAATTCTTGCAAATATATCCATTGGCTTGGCCACCAGTATTAGATTGGTGGGGGTCCAACTCCTGCCACTCCCCAATAACCCCTCATTATTTGCCCAAGCACACCCACTGACCTGATACTTATGGCCTATCCTAAGGCTAGGTCATCAATATCAATGCCATAGGAAAACTTTGTAACCCCTTAGTGAATGGCCTATTTTGGGCCCAATGGGAATTTTTTTTTTCCGTTGTTTCATTGTCACATTCCAAGAGGGGCAGAATGTTTTTTATTGTTTATTGTGTAAAATAAATAATATATTTAAAAACTACTATGTATTTGGAATTGCTGTAATCGTAAAGAACCAGAGTAACGTCATTTTGTAGCATAGTAAAAAAAAGGCTCTCACTAAGGGGGTTAAGTATGAAATGTATATTGAAAAGCTGTATTGGAAGCTGCAGATTATTAAAATAAATGACATATATGTGATCTAGTTTAAGGCTAAGTCACCACGTTGGGGAAACTCAGTGTTTTTGGCTGCTGGGGCAATGCAGCAGAAAACCAAAAAAAAACAAAAACCAAAAAAAAAAAAAACACACACATCACTTTTTACAGCACCAGCAAAGTGAATGATATTTTGGTTACTCTCACCTACAAATTGCAAAAAAAAAAAAAAAAAAAAAAAAAGAAAAACTGCATTTTTGAAAAATGCAACATGTCAATTTTAGCTATGGAAAACGCAAGCAGTTTCCCTATAAATTATATAAAAGGAAAGAAAAACGCAGCAAAAAGCTGCAGAAAAAAAAAAAAAAAAAGCGATGCGACCATTTGTGATGGCCATGGCAAATCTGAGATACTACCTTTAAAACTCTACAACCACTGCCACAGCGGGCGGCATACCCTTAATCCGACATCTTGCAATTTTTTTTTGACGCAGCACATACAAAGTTACAAATATTTTTCTCTGACCATCCAATAATCAAGAACATTTGATAATCTCTAAACTAAATCTAAAAAAATTAGCTTCCACAAGTCTCCTGCTGTGATATGAGAGCAGATAACACATCAATGGCTGCCCCCTGGTCCACATACAGGCGTTGCAGACATGGCCTCTGTGGCCTGTTAAACAATGGAGGTGAAAGGTTGTCAGCTGCTGAAGTGATTGCTTCCTTTTCCTGTTCCATCTACTTCCTGGGAAGTTATGGTTAACCCCTCGCAGGCCAGTGAAGCTTTATATATTTACCAGGAGGGACCCGGACCATTAAATATTTACACGGAGTAACATTCCCGCTGGGACATCTGGCCGGCAGCTCTGACTACTCAGCCTATCACTATAATCCATGAAGTCACGCCAGCTGCCAGCTATGTCAACCGGCAAGAAATCAACATTTTATGGAGCTCTACGATTTTATAATATATATATATATATATATATATATATATATATATATATATATAATGTTTATTTACACTCACAAGACCAAGTCAGACATGGTTTTGGAACTAAACGGGCCTCACCATTGACTCTAACACAAATATGTGGATACCATCAAAACCAACTAGAGGGGTCAATAAGCATGCAAGAAAATGGAGTCAATAATGGGTAAAGATTAATCTGGCATATGTGTGTCATTTTATAGTGTGTAGTATATAAAAAGGTGCCCCTACGTGTCTTCTGTTGAAAATTTATGACCCTGACAACTTTAGTACTCTCTGCGCTACCTGTATATAGTTAGTTATGGCCATACTCAGTCGTCTTGTATATAAATGCTCTGTAAAGTAAACAGCTATAAAACACTCATTAACAAAAAAAAAAACAAACAAAAAAAACCCCACAAAAACAGTGAAATAAACTGCACATACTGTAAAACAGGGAGTGCAGACAAGTCCTGCAGCCTTACTGAACATTTAAAAGGGACACAACACATTCACGAGTTATCCGACCATTAAAAATAATATTCATTGTATAATATACACAATTTTTCTTTTTACATAGTTTGGTGCCACCTGGGGTTTAGACTGTAAAGCAGTGTGCGGTTCCACATGATGAGCTGAGCGCTGGTGGACACACATGCTCAGTCACTCTCCCCACTGCCAAGTCTCTACAAAGTGATCCTTACTGTAAAGCAGCCAACAGAAATAGCTATGCGTTCCCAGGTTTCTAGGCTGGCTTTGACACAGGAGTCACAGAATCGGAAGCAGCACCCAACACAGAAACAATCGGCCTCCCCCCATGTTCACCTGTATGATTAGGACTGGTAAACTAGATCATTGCAATAGTGGAGCCAGCACCCATAGTACTGGTAATAACATTGAACATGGGAGAGAAACCAGCATGGAAACCCTGGCCGAAATAAAACCCCAGAGGAAGCAAGTTTTTAGACCGTCCCTGGATAACACCTTTAGGCCAGGGTCCCACGCAGCGTTTTACAGTCACTGCAAGCTAAAAATACGCACAGCGGACATGCTGCAATTTCCAAAACTGTTGCGGTTTTGGAAATCACAGCACGTCAAATATACTTACAGAAAGCCAGCGGTTTCTCTATAGGTATAATGAAAGCAGAAAGTCCGCAGAAGAAAACTCTGCAGACTTTCTGTGAAAAACGCTGCAGGAAAAAACGAAATGCGCTCCGCTGCGTTTTTTCCCGCAGTGCTTTTTTGCTGCGGCTCACTACGTGGGGCCTTAGCCTTAAGCAGCCCATACACATTAGATATATTTTGAGCACACCTGGTTGGATTTTGTTGGGTTCAGCGGACCATGTGTATGGGGTCCTCTCAAGTGTTCCCATACAGCAGATATTGGGGAATACGAGGATCAGACAGTTGGATTTCAACTGCCCAACCCTTGTTTTCTGAAAGATAAGCCACCAAGTGAGTCTGGCAGCAGCTTTCTCCCCTATCCTCATTCTGTACACATACACCGATCATCGGCGGCAGGCATCCATGTGTACAGGGGAGTTGTATGAGAAAGCTGTTGGCTGACTATTTTATGTGTAAGGGCAGCTGTAGGCGGTATTTACACGCCCACAAGTGTCCATCCATGATAACACTTGCTTCAGATGTGATAGCAGATGGGAAGCTGAAGTAGCCTGAAACCTATGGACAATAAAAGCTCAGTTGCAGTCATTGCTCATATTCATAGTTGTGTCCTAAAAGAGCAGAATCCAACAGCAGCCGACACAAATAATTGGCACAGAAAGATCATTAGTGCACCTCCCCTTTAATTAAAGGTGACCTTCACTCCGCCAGTCACTAATGCATTAAGTAAAGCCTGGAGGGACACTGCACAGGAAATGGTCATCTGAAGAGCAGTCCATTATAATAGTGCATTAAATATTAACAAGCCTCTATACAGAATGGACCGGTCTGGACAGGTTCTTCTAAAATCCTGCTTCTTAGTGCTGCTTGCTTCTAGGAAAGCTGAGTAACAAGCAACATGGCTGCCCATAGAGAATCTGTCACCCTTCTCTCCCTAACTCCTATCCATTATGCAAATATGAGGGCAGACTGAGTCAGCTGGAAGCAGTAATGGTAGTCATATTGATTGTCACTTGGCTTTCCCAGAAACAGATGAGAGTCAGTGCAAGTTTTATATACTACCTATACCTGTTTGCCAGCTGACAATATGGACGCCATGACTGCTCCCACAAAGGTTGTTCCACAGCTTTCTGCAACCACTGAACGGCAGGCTGACAATCAACAACTGTGAAAATTGCTTTAAAGAGGTCCCTTAATTCCATGGAATACAGCTCTCCATATTCTGACTGCTTCATGAACAGAATGCTAGATTTACAGTGAAGACTGATACCAGAGCCATCACAGGACAAGTTTTTAAAGTCTGCAGAACAATAAGTTGACAGTCACCGCTCAACCTCCGGAGTGCATCTTTGTACAGGAAAGGCTTCCCTGTTCAGTCAGGTTTTTTTTTTTTTTTCTTCACCTTCTCGGAGCATCTCAAATGTCAATTCCTACAATTCCATTCATCTTTTAATGGTGGACCCATCTGTCAGCCAGATCACTTGGCAAAGCAGTGTGAAAGACATGCTTACAACAGTTTGCAATGTGGGGTGCTGTAGCTGGTTAGTTTTGGAATATGCTGGTAGTTGTAGTTTCATGAGAGTTGTAGAAGTCCGGGTTGTAAAAGAGCTCAATAGCCTAAGCCTGAAGATGGCCGTCAGGATATGATTTGAGTTATAGTTTATTGTCAGCTACAATTGGAGAGCCCTAGGTTGCATATGGCTACCACAGCATGCTGGGATTTGTAGTTTAACAAAAGCTTTAGAATTGCAGGTTGCATGTGACTGACAGAACATGCTTGGAGATGTATCTAGAAGGATTCAGGATGAAGATGGCATGCTGGGAGTTGTAGTCCAAACATGTGGAGAGACACAGGATGCAGACCTAATACCTAAATGAACTCTCTTGTAATTTGACTGGATAGCGTCCTTGAAATCGGTTGACACCTTCCCATCCGCCGTCAGATAAAAGTCTTCACAGGCGGCTCCCAGCAACGCTCAGTTATTCTTGGTCTTATAAACAGGAAATAAAATTTCCTGCTTCATACTTGTGGAAGCTTGGAGCACAAGAGGCTTTAAAAAAGTGAAAATGTATGCACTACAAGGAAGATGCGACTACCAATAAGAATACAGAAAAGAAATACAGGATCCATCGATTTGAGTGGCAGATTCGCTTGGTCTCCATGGCTGAGCTTCACCTCCTGGAATGACCTGTCTGAAGTCCAGTCATCGCCATCATTCATGTGGCTCGTAAATATATAATACAACACAGACCAGCATGACAGCATGGCCTTTAAGGGGGCGTTCACACTACTGTTCTTAAGAGTCCGCTGTTAGCATCTGTCCGAAAATGTTAACAGATACGTCAAAAGTCTGTTCTGTTGTCCGTTTTCATCAAATCCGTCACAGGATTTTGGCGAAGATAATAGCATGGGGTGCAGGACTTTCGGCACCGTTCAAAATAACAGACTTATGACGAATGTAAAGTGGCCATTATTATTTATTTTAACATTAATGTCTATGACTAATGGAGGTATGACAGATGGTAATGGTAGTCTGTTATATGTCCGTTTTTTTTCCGGCACATGCTCAGAAAGCAGAACACAAACATCTCACAAAAACAGACTGTATAATAACTAACTGATGTTAAAGTGTCTGTTTTTTTAACAGATCTATTAAACGGACCACATCACAACAGAATTTCCAACGATAGTGTGAACCTACCCTAACACTTTACAACATGGAGAGAACTGGCAGCACTGTTCATCCAGTTCTGCCTGATCCACACATGCTAGAAGTGCACTGACTGGCGCCAAAGCATGTGTTGGATCGCCCACCCCAGGACAAAACTGTGTTACAAGTGAATGGGAAAGATGGACAACCTTTGGTGAGGCTACCACTGTGCATCTGGCATATAACTGTAAATGCGACTATTGCCACAGGTTTCTATGGTATCTATATTCTGTGGAAAGCTAAGTAACCAAGCCCAATTCATGAACAGAACTCTAGGACTGCACTGACACTGACTTATTTATATATTATGGTTACTTATATAGCGCCATCATATTCCGCTGCGCTTTACAGACATTGACTGTCGCCCCAAAAGGGCCCCCCAATCTACATTCCCTATCAGTATGTCTTTGGAGTGTGGGAGGAAACCGGAGGAAACCCACCAAACACAGGGAGAACATACAAACTCCTTGCAGATGTTGTCCTTGGCAGGATTCGAACCCGGGACTCCAGCGCTGCAAGGCTGCAGTGCTAACCACTGAGCCACCGTGCTGCGACTTATCAAACTGAATGTAGGTGAAGTCTGAATATTTCTGCAGTTTATGCCATTCAGACTCTGGGGAAAGCTGGGTGAAACCCCGGCAATTGCCGTCACCTGTGTAGTGATATTCTCAGCAGGCAGAGCGGAGATTATTGCAGCATTCCTAATGTAAGGCTCAGGCTTCCTGGAATCTACAGACTGTGTATACATTCCATACTATAGATGTTCTCCAGATCTAGGCTGGGCGGCAGCAGGAAGTGCACCGACCTGACTACACAAAAATATCTTCTGACTAAGTGACTCAATGTTTACCTGAAATCAGAGACGCCACAGCCGCCATATCACAGCACAGTGCCAATATACAACAGAAGGGTTAAAAGTCTTTCCTGCATTGTCCGATGAGAAGTTTTACAACTTTCTTATATTTTCTGGCCTAGATTTACTATTTGAAATACACAAAGAAATTGGCCAAACATTCGCCTCAACTTGGTGACCTTTTGGTGCACCATGGCACATCTCCGCGCCTTCATCCAGCTCGTTTTTAGACTGTGATTGGAGTAGGGCGGGAGTTTAGGCAGGTCAGCAGTGCCTCGGTTCATCAGATGTACTATAACTCACAGCAGAAAACTGGCAGAAGTAATACCACACATCTATACCAGTCCCTACTACAGTAGATTTCATATCTGGACACTTACATGCTCTAGCCTTTTAGTAATTCTGGCAAGTCTTCATAGATTCCCACCTCTGTTTCTTAACCATTCAGCATTTTCAAGACATCTGCTTGCTGCTAGTGAATAGAAACATTCTGGTTTACATCCAGTAGGATGAAAACCACTACAGACCATTAGCAGCAGGTAACTATGACGTCACTAAAGCAAGTGAACCTTAGACAATTGTCCAGTGTAATGTAATAGTGAACACTATATTAAGGGATAGCATTCACAGCAATTGCAAGATATTCCTCCATGCTTAGTTGATGTCTGCTGTTTTGTAACCGCCTGTACCAGGATACAGGCTGCAGGGTAGGATGCTGGGGATTTCCTGGAATCTGTCTTGGCTTATTATCCCATTTCCATGAGCATACAGGAAGTGATTCTGTAATAGACAATTTAGGGAATTGCTGTGTATGCAACTGTCCAATACTTAACCACAAAAACCAGGAAGTCAAAACCTCAGAAGAGGCAGCGGGCAAGACAAGGGGATCCGGCATAAACAAAATGCTGGCGGTGTCATCTATATCATGGTCTCAAAGCTGTGGTAAATCTACACGTCTCAGCAGGCCCTGACAGCCTTCAGCTGGGAGCTGAGACCACCAAGATACACTACTGCTCATAGACCCTGCATCATACAGGAAGCTCTTCTCCCAGATGTAGACACTAACTGGATTATAATCTACATGATTCAATTTCAGGATCTGCTAATAGGCAGCCGGCCGCTCATTATAACCCGTCCTATGATGCCAAGTCTACAATCCTCTGTCACCCAACTCTCACAGTCTCCTGAAAGGCAAATCTGCCCAGCTCTGGAGGGAAACTATCCCCCCCCCCTCTTATGGTCGATCGTAAAACACTTCTCACTTTGGAAAAGCTGGGCAATAACATCTACAGAAAATATACTGTGGTCAAAGTTTGTTGTTATCCAGATATTCCCAAACCAGATTCCAACTACAGGACTGGCGGTCACACATGAATGATACGCAGCGAAAAGATCAAATCTGCTATGCAATTGCTCCCTGGTATATGTACATCTCAACATCATACAATTATATGGAGCAGTCTGCAATCTGTAGCAATGCACCCTCCAGCGTGCCCTGGCAGTCTGCTGAGAGTTGACCACAATTGTTGCACGTCCCTATGTATGTTTAGTGCCATTCAATGAACAAACGCCAGCACTGACACACTGCTATGTCAACTGGGTAGAAAGTCCAGACTGGCACTGATAACCACACCCTGGGCAATACTCCCCAGGTGTCTCAATAATGTTGAAAGAGATCAGCATGATGCCCTAGGTGATAATATGTTGTATAATTATGTAATGTACCAGCAATGTGAGATACCACCCACATTATTTTCCAGTGCCATCTCACCTCTGCCACATTACAATACTCCTGAGTCTCTGCAAAGCCCATGTCTTGTGCCCAGATCTGGTGTTATATCAGTTCCCTTTGTAATGTAGTGATTTCACTTTTCCTCCTTGCGGCAATGGTGCCATGTCACATGCCGCCATGAATAAACCCACCAAAACCAACCAATTTTGTTTCAGGCAATGTCTCATCTATCCTAGTGCAAAGTTCACATGCCCTCCTGCTTAATGTGCCCTCACCAGCAACAACAAATAGGTACACCAAACCCAAAATATTTCATCCAACCACACACACATGTAATACCACCTCTTCCATCCACTGTAGTGCATCAGACCATATAAAATTGCCCATGCAAAAATTAGTAAGGTTTTCCCCATTCCTCGTATTTTACCCTTAAGCCGATCACATGATAAACTCTATACAACATCCTTATGAGATATGCCATTCATGCCCATCCTGCAATGCACTAGCATGATAATCCAGTATAGCACTGCAGTGTCCCTTCTAAATCTATGGATGGCTGCTGTATCTGGCAATGTTTACCCATCATTTACTGTACCACTTCTCATACCTTGCCTGTACCCATACCAACCACTGGGAAATATCCCTATAAATTGTGCCACCCCAATATAAGTGCACTGTTGATACTCCTCTCCATAGTGAAAACTCACAACAATCCAATGTAGCATTGCCAGGGCAATGCCTGTCCAAACATAAGGTGCCCAGTTCTATCACCCAAGATGAATGGCCATTGAAATCTGCACCACCTGCAGAGGGTGCCAATACTCCACAAGCCACAATGTCCATTTATGTATGTGCCCCTTACAATTCTATGGCACACATTCTGTGTGAGGTGCCCCGTGCAATGCTCCATATTATGCCATTTCAGACACATGCACCCTATTGCTACCATTCTCCTGTGTATGGTTCCAATGCCCGCAATCCACTGTGCCAGCCTGTGCAATACTCACAGCCCCATGCCATGTCCCATAAGACAATGCCTGCGGCCGGGCACTCACCCCACTCCAGGAACTCGCTGACATACTTGTCGCGGCGCAGTGTGGAGCCGCTGCACTCGGTCACCAGGCACAGCAGCACGTCCAGCAGCGTCTCCACACTCAGCGCCGCCTCATTCTTCTGCGGCCCGTCCAGCAGCAGCTGCTCCAGCTTCTTCAGCCGCACCCGGGCCGACATGTTGTGCGACAAATCCGAGCGACAACAACGAGAAAATGTCCGGAGTCGAGAAGAAGAATAATCCGGGATGTAATCCCCGCACGGCGGAGGGCGCGGCTCTCTCCTCCCGGGAGTCAGTCCATGCCCCGGCTTTCTGCCTGCTGTGTACTGCCACTGCTCTCCGGGAACATGGCCCAGCACCTTCCTCTCCCTGTCCCTGGGATTCGGGATCACCGAGCAGACCGGGAGAGCTGACCCAGCCCACCGGAAAGGGAAGGAATGTCCGAGCCGACGTCACGACAATGTTGGAAGAGCCCTCTTCCGGTCATTGGGCAGCATTGCACATCCATAGGGAATAAAGACTACACAGGAGTACGGGCAGCTGGAGGGGACAGAAGAGAGCGAACCTCGAACTACTGTTTATCATATGTGATACTGTCTGCTGTGCTGGCGCACCTATTAGTAACTCTGAGACTATTATGTGTGATACTTTATCTTTAGAGTGTGTATCTAAGGCTATCAGGATGTCTGTGGTATCTGCTGACCCAGTCTAGGCCTACCATGTGTGATATTGTCTTGTGAGCTGGTTTATAGCCTGTCATGATGTCCTCCAAACATTTTGGACTGTCTAAGGAGAACACTAAATGCCTGGAAAATGAAGAAGAATTGAGATGGGCTTCCTCTTAAAGGGGTTGTCCAGGCAAAAATGGACAACCCCTTTAACTTTTAAATCAGCAGGGGACTGTGAAAAAAAAAAAAAAAAAAAAATCATATTCATCTGTCCTCGATGCTCCGGTGTCCTCCTGGCGCCTTCCGGTCCTTCTGCTCAACTGGTCTCTTCCAGAGTTCCGCTGAAGTCGCTGATTGGCCTTAGCAGTCACGTGACTGCTGAGGCCAATCATCAAAGGGCATGCAATGTCACTACCTGTGACATCACAGGTCCCTTCCTGAGGCCAATCAGCGGCTTCAGCAGAACTTAGGAAGAGACCCGGGAGAAGCCGCCGGAGCAAAAGAACCGGGACGCGCCGGGAGTACACCAGAGCATCGGGGACAGGTGAGTATGCATTTTTTAAATTTTTTTCACTACCCCGGCTGATTTAAAAGTTAAAGAGGTTGTCCAATTTTGCCTCTACAGCTCTCTGCCATGGCTTTCACTCGATGATCAGTCTCAGATGAATGGGGTGATCAGCTAAGTGTTTTACACCATAGGTTCTGCATCTATTCCGCTGCAGAATCCGTGGCAAGATCGAGCAGGACACTTATTTTTTCAGTATCCTGCTTTGATCTCTGCCTGCACATTGAAAGCAATCCATTTCCCATATCAAAAAGAGGGACATTTATGACGCAAAGAGGGACTTGGGTCAAAAATCAATCCAAAAAAGGGACACTTGCGAGGAGATCCAATCTAAGCCTATCATGTGTGATGTCTGGTGAGCTGCTGTATCTAAGCTTATGCTTGATACAGTCTGCTGAGCTATGTATCAAAGCCCATAATATGTGATCCTGTCTGTAGGGAAGGTTTATTTACCACACTGTGACCTTGTTGACAGTGAAATCCAGGCTGTCAGTGATGGTCAAGCTTTATGGAAACAGCGTAGTTCTCTGAGCTACACTGATTCCTTAACACCCATAAAAGTGAATGGGAGTCACTGAAATAGCATAGAGCATTGAGCTATGTTGTTTACGTAAGTCCCAAATACTTCTATGGGAGTTACGGAAACAGCATAGCTCAGAGAGCATAGCTACACTGTTTCCATAAAACTCGACCATCTCTGATAGCTTGGATTACACTATACTATCAATGAGGTTACGCTGAGGTAGAGCCAGGGAATGGACCCTGGGGCTTCATTTTAGAGACCCGCATCTATCAGATATTTATGGCATATCCTTTGGGTCAGTGGATCAATATGTGCTGAAGTTGACTATGCATCCCAACCATAGTAATGAATAGTCATCTAAGGACGGACTACATCAGCAAGTGATCACCTATCCACACTGTATCATGAAAGGTTCTGCTACATTCTGGAATACATTTTTGTATTTCAATTCCCCACCATCTCTGCTTGCTGCCAGTGAAAGGCAATATTTTGGTTATATTCAGAGGCAGAAAACTTGTACATACCCAATATTTTTCAAAGCTGAGGGTTTGTTAAAGTTGTATCTAATCTAGACAAGCCTCAGTGGAACACCAATTTAATATATTTTACCTGCTCTGATACATTGTAAAAACTGTTAGGACAGGAGAGAGATTACTGTTGCTCAGGGTAGACTTGATACAATTGTAACAAACTCTCATCTGTGATAAGTAGCCTCTGGATGGTAGCAAAATGTTACCTTCTCTGTTCACTGACAGCAACCAGAGCTCTTTTTAGTTTGAAGCACAAGGATTATTAGAAAGGTTTAGAATTTATACAGTGATTACATTTTATGTAAATTCAATACAATCATTCACTCAATAGAATGGCTCAGGATGGATATTTTAGATTTTTCCATATTGACACATTACAGATGTTCCTGTATTTCTTCCACAGAAAGCCCATGGGTCATAAACCTGTCACTTGGTCATCAGAATAAAATGACATTAAGGAGGCTCCTCAGGGCAGGAGATGCAGGACAGAGGGTCATCTTCCCTGGAGAGAGGAAGAAACCAGAGGCTAAAACTAATGGACATATAGACAGCGTTTTCTATGAAGCAGCAGGCCACCTCTAATAATTCATGCATGGATGGGAGTCTGCCAGCAAATGGCCTCTGGACATTATACAATGGGCAGAAGGGGCAGCCCAGAGTTTTCTTAGTTAAAACTATACAATATTTATTACTGAGACCTTATTTTGACCTTCCTTTCCATTAACATTCATATACATTGTATTCCTATTCACTGTGCAGATAAATGTGCTGGTGTCCTCTTAAAGGGCCTATCGAGTTTTCGCAATAGCAAGAATAACACTGATGATGTATTAATTTTATACCATCAATATCTGATTGATGGGAGGGAACGATGGCCAGAACCTCAATATTTAATGTAGCAATTTTCTTTTACTATGTCCTAATAGAGTATCACCTACAGTCAAGGGCAGAAAAGAGGAAAACCAAAGTACATGCAGAAGACTTCAGACAGTATGTCTACTGGTTTTCTTGCAGTTGGACAAGTTCCTTTGTAAAGTAGCAGTCATTGGCCCAGATTTGCTATTGTGGTTATGACTAGACACTGGTGCAAACATGGTGCATCTTTGGCACAGTGTCGGACCCACCACTGGAATTGTTTCTAGGGGCCCACAGCCAGGACCCCTGCAGATCAGCTGTACCAAGGCAGTGGGGCTGCAGGTCGGGAGCCATGCTGCTCACCTTCCATACACTGTGCACCACTGCACTACCTAAACCCACAGCTACACTATGTATGGCAAGCAAGCAAGCAGCGTGGCTCCTGGAATTGTTACATTACCTGTAGCTTCACTGTCCTGGAAAAGCTGATCTGCAGAAGTCCTGGCTGTTGGACCCCTGCAGATGTAATATCAATGGCCTATCCTAGATTAGAAAGATTCCTTGTCCAGGAATTGGAGCAACCCATGTGTTGGGTGGGAGGTGTAATATAAAAAAAAGCATATTCACCTGTCCCTGGCATTCCATTGTCTTCCGCCAGTGTCCATTCAGTCTCGTGCTGGCACCTTCTTGCTTGGAGTCCTCTACGCCTCATGTGACTGCTGAGACCAATTAGGTACAGGATTTCCAGAAATGACCATCGCCATGAGACCAAACAGACACAGGCGGGGTACAGGTGAGTGTACTTTTTTAAAAAAAATAAAAATTTACTCCTCCCTGGCCGCCACAGGGGTCGCTCCAATTTATGGACAACCTCTTTAAAGGGATTGTCTGGGCCTAATTTATTTATGGCCACTTCACTGGTCCACCCCACACAGTGACTTCTACCCACTTCTGCAATCAGTGGACAGAGATTTCTGCTTCCGATCCCTTATTGTGTACAGGATGGGCACCTGAAGTGGCTCCGTACAGCTGATTGGTCTGATCAGGTATTTATGGCCTATCCTGAGGATCGAGCATAAAAAAAAATGAAGCCTGGACAACCCCTTTAATACACCACCTAATGCTCCACACTTTAATGTCCCCCCCCACATGATATTAGCCACCATCACTGCCCTCATACAATATAATGGCCCCATCACTGGTCCCCCATGCTGTATGGCACTGTATGGGGGGACCAGTGAAGGGGCCACTGTATTGGAGGGACCAGTGAAGGGGCCACTGTATTGGGGGGAACAGTGAAGGGGCCACTGTAGGGGGGGACCCGTGAAGTGGCCCCTGTATGGGGGGAATAGTGAAGGGGCTCCTTCACTGGTCCCCCTTATAGCAGTATTGGGTCATTACTTACCTGTCTGCTCCCTGCTCCCGCTCTGTCTGCCTGCTCTAGGCGCACTGTTGTGACGTCATGTGTGCTTAGAACAGGAAGGAGCGGGAGGGGCCTCGAGAGCAGACAGGTAAGTATTGGTACTTAGATTGTAGGCCACAGGCTCATTGTGGCCTGTGGCCTACAAGTCAGGGAGTGGTAGAGCAGGAAACCTGCGGAAAATGTGCTGAAAAACTCTGCCACAAAGTAAGCCAACTAAAAGGGGGTACAGAAAACTAGCATACCAACAGTTTTCTATAATAAATGTCCACACCACGATCCCTGCCCCACTCTGGCTTCATTCTCACAATGTGATGAGCAAGGCATGGGTCATGGCTTATGACGTACGTTTGGTGCAAGAAAGGGCATTGCACCAAATGTGTGCCACAAAATAATCCCCCTATGCTATAAAACTGGCGTAGAGGGATTGATGAATTCCCCTCACTGTGTACGTACATTGCATTACTGATCTTATACTGATCCTGAGTTACATCCTATATAGTGCTCTAGTCTGGAGCTGCACTCACTATATTGCTGGTGGAGTCGCTGTGTGAATACATTGTGCAAACGTTTTAGCATGATCGCTTTAATAGATAAGTGGGACCAGTTCAAACTACTTCTAAGAGCCCCCCCCCCCTACATACACATATAATTTAATGTCTTCCTTAAGTAGCCCCACATAAAGCTCCCTGCGCCCTCAGTCACCAGCAGGGCCATTTTAACACATTGGTGGGCTCTGTGCAAAGGTTTCATAAGTGTCCCCTCATCACCCCCACTTAGAAATACCTGACCTGCACAAACTATAATGCCCCTTAGTGGCCCTCACACAGTATAATGCCTCCCCATACAATACAATGCCCCTCAGTGGCCATTCACACAGTCAAATGCCCCTGCATGCATCACATTTTAACCTTCTTGCCCCCCGTTATGGCCCCACAGACATTATATTATAATGTCCGCCTCCAGTTGCTTCCACATTTTCTTGTCCCCCTCCAGGTTGTCCCCACAGTTTCATCCCCCCCCCCCCCGTTTGCCCCCACAGTTTCAAGTCCCCCTCCTGGTTGTCCTCACATTTTCATAAGCCCCCCCCCCCCCCCCCCCGTTTCCCTACAGTTTCATGTTCAGTTGCCCCCACTGTATATATTAAAAAAAAAAAAAAAAAACCTTAATACTCACCTTTCCCCGTTCCCCTGTTCTCTCCTGTCTCTGGTCCTGGAGTCTTCAGGGAGCAACAGTGATGACTACATAGTGTCTACTGCTCCAAGACACTGGGAACTCCCTGCTTCACAATTGTCTTCAACTCTTCGCTGTCCAGAGGTTGTCCCAAGGGAGCCCCCGCTATCCCAAGGGGACCCCCTCTACCATGGGGCCCGATGCAAGTGCACCATTGGCTTTATGGTTAAAGCAGCCTGGGTTACCAGTATAACATACAAATAATGAAAAAACACGAAAGCAAAAAAGTTATACTCACCTAGCCCATTCCTACAGACTTCCCTGAAATCTGAATAATGGATACAGAGTAGAAATCGCTATCCACTGCCCAAAACAGCGGGACACTCCCGCTCGATTGGGGTCAGTTGAGGGGAACCCCACTACCATATGGCCTGGTGCGGATACACTGCTTGTCCTATGGTTACAGCCAGTGACGTAACTAGGAATGGCTGAGCCCCAAGGCGAACATTTGACATGGCCCCCCCCCCCGAACCGCTGCTCCCAATCCCCCCCCCCCCACCCCCTCCAACCCCCCCCCCCCCCCAAAAAAAAATGCATTCCTGCGCACACTATTATGTGCCATAGTGGCTCCTGCACACAGTATTATGCCCCATAGTGGCCCCTGCACACAGTATCATGTCCCATAGTGGCCCCTGCACACAGTATCATGTCCCATAGTGGCCCCTGCACACAGTATAATGTCCCATAGTGGCCCCTGCACACAGTATCATGCCCCATAGTGGCCCCTGCACAAAGTATCATTTCCCATAGTGGCCCCTGTACACAGTATCATGCCCCATAGTGGCCCCTGTACACAGTATTATATCCCATAGTGGCCCCTGCACACAGTATCATGTCCCATAGTGGCCCCTGCACACAGTATCATGTCCCATAGTGGCCCCTGCACACAGTATAATGTCCCATAGTGGCCCCTGCACACAGTATCATGCCCCATAGTGGCCCCTGCACAAAGTATCATTTCCCATAGTGGCCCCTGTACACAGTATCATGCCCCATAGTGGCCCCTGTACACAGTATTATATCCCATAGTGGCCCCTGCACACAGTATCATGCCCCATAGTGGCCCCTGCACAAAGTATCATTTCCCATAGTGGCCCCTGCACACAGTATCATGCCCCATAGTGGCCCCTGCACACAGTATCATGTCCCATAGTGGCCCCTGCACACAGTATCATGTCCCATAGTGGCCCCTGCACAAAGTATCATTTCCCATAGTGGCCCCTGTACACAGTATTATATCCCATAGTGGCCCCTGCACACAGTATTATATCCCATAGTGGCCCCTGCACACACTATTATTCCCGATAGTGGCCCCTGCACTATTTTGCCCCATAGTGGCCCTTGCACACAGTATTATGTCCATTGTGGACCACCCATGAACAATTATTATACTCTGGGGTCTGGGGTGTGCAACGGAGCTAGGGAGGGTGTGAAATTATCTCAGTTTTTCTGTGGATGTAGGATTGCTGAAATCCTTCTGTCTCTTTGTATAATCCTAGACAGACTGGATGATGTTGAGACCAGGGCTCGTGGGGTCCGTATCATCACCTGCAGGACTCTTCCTCTTTAGGGTGATCACACCAAATATTGATTAAATTTAGATTTTTCTTTTATTCATTCTCTTTACATCTTAAAGAAGTATCACTTATCCTGCACTGATCATGAGTTACATCCTGAATTATACTCCAGAGCAACGTCACTATTCTGCTGGTGGAGTCACTGCATACATTGTATTACTTGCCCTCGTCCTGATCATAAGTTATATCCTGCATTATACTTCATATGCTTCATCCTTTATAGGTATACAGTGACTCCAATAACAGAACAGTAAATGCAGCTCTGAACTATAACCCAGGATGTAACTCAGTACAGGATAAGTAATGTAATGTATGTACCAAGGGAGTCCACCAGCAGAATAGTGAGTGCTGCTCGGGAGTATAATACAGGTTATAACTCAGGATTAGTACAGGATAAATAATGTATTGTATGTACCCAGTGCAGCTCTGGAGTATAACACAGCATGTAAGTTAAGGTCATATGCCTACGTGTTGAACAATAATCATACTGTGATCACATAATTGACTAATAGAGAAATTACACGCTCACCTTCCTTATTAGGATACGGTTTATGTATTGCGTTACATACTTTATGTGTGTGTGTTATTTCAGATCTGGGGTGAATCATCATCTCTATATGGTAAATACCAGAACCTGCACATGGCAAACAATGTAATAACTGCGCTGCTTCTCCTCATTCATAAGCTGTGCTTATAGAGAGTCCTATTATCTCCACTGAAAAACTCATTCCTAGCAATTATCAGTAAAATATTGTACGCACTTGGGTTACACAGCGTAATCGGTTTCCTCTAAACAGCGCTTAGGTCACAGTAATATAACTGCAATTACACAAAAGAGGTTAGCACCCAACTTTCCGAGACTTTCCAAATAGTATACTGTATCTACCCAGTTATGTATTAAAGGAATTTCAGATTCATTAAAAGATTGCCAGTAATATGTATGAACAGGGCCGGTTTTAGACAAAGTGGGGCCCTGGGCAAAATTAAAAGCGGGGCCCCAAATGCTGATATGCAAACAACACCATCGTCTTCCAGTGGCAACCTCTATAATAACGCCTCCTTTCTGCCAACAAAAAAGTAATAACAAGCCCCATTTTACCACACACAATTCAAGTGAGCACCTTTGTACCACCTAATAGATTTTTGCACGCAGTCATCAGTTATTATAGCGCCTCCTTATAAATAATAGTCCCTGCTTATAAATAATATTACACCCTTATCAGTAATAGCACCCTTATAAATGATAAATAGTGTCCTGTATCAGTAATATTCCCCCTTATCAGTAAGTCACCCCGTAAAAATAATACTGCTCCCTTATAAATAATAGCCCTCACATAAATAATAGTTACCCTTATAAATAATAGTCCCCATTATCACTAATAGCCCCCTTTATAAATAAGCCCACTTAACAATTATACCCCCTTATAAAAAGTTTCCCTCTTATAAATAATAGCTCCCCCCTTATAATGGATGCCTTATATATAATAGTTTCCCCCCCTTATAAATAATAGTTCCCCTTTTTAAAATAGCCCCCTCATATTTAAGTTTCCCAATTATATATAGTAACCCACCCTTATATATATTAGTTCTCCGTTATACAGTGTTGGACTGAAGGGGGAATGACATGGCCATGGGGCACTACATGTATGTGCAAGATTATAGTGAGGGAGCTGTGATGCAGACATAGCAAACAGGGCTGCCAGCAGGCATTTTGAGCCCCTCCCCCACAGTATAATGCTCCACATGGTATATAATGCTCCACAGTATAAAATGCTCACCTGAGCCCTCCACAGTTTCCCCACATGGTATATAATGCTCCACAGTGGCCCCACACAGTATAAAATGCTCCCCTGAGCCCCCCCATAGTGGCCCCACATGGTATATAAGGCTCCACACAGTATAATACTCCACAGTGGCCCACACAGTATACTACCCCTTAGTGGCCAAAGATAGTACAATATGTTCCCCAGCAGCCTCACACAATATAATATGCTCCATACAGTATAATATGCACCCCAGAGGGCCCCCCACTAGTATAATGCTCCACAGTGCCCCCCCCAGTATTTTGCTCCACAGTGGCCCCACACAATATATTATGCTCCCCTGAGTGTCCCACCAGTATAATGTTCCACAGTGGTGCCACGCAATATCATATGCTCTGCTAATGCCCCCCCAGAATAATGCTCCACAGTGACCCCACTCAGTATAACATACTCCAGAATGGCCTCCACACAGTATAATATACTGCCCAGAGAGGTTACCCCAGTATAATGCTCCACAGTGGCCCAAATCAGTATAATATGCTCTCCAGAGGCCCCCCCAGTATAATGCTCCACAGTGGCCCAAAACAGTATAATATGCTCTCCACAGCCCCCCCCAGTATAATGCTCCATGGTGGCCCAAAACAGTATAATATGCTCTCCAGAGCCCCCCCAGTATAATGCTCCACGGTGGCCCCACACAGCATAATATACTGGAGGGCCCCCTCTGGAGAGCATATTATACTGTGTGGGGCCACCGTAGAGCAGTATACTGGGGGGGGGGCTCTGGAGAGCATATTATACTGTTTTGGGCCACTGTGGAGCATTATACTGGGGGGGGCCCTCTGGATAGCATATTATACTGTGTGGAGCCACTGTGGAGCATTATACTGGGGAGGGGGTCCTCTGGAGAGCATGTTATATTCTGTGGGGCCACTTTCGAGCATTATACTGGGGGGCCCCTCTGGAGAGCATAATGCTCAAAAGTAACCCCACAGAATATAACATGCTCTCCAGAGCCCCCTCCCCCCAACATTATAATGCTCCACAGAATATAACATGGTCTCCAGAGGGTCCCCTCCCCAGTATAATGCTCAACAGTGGCCCAAAACAATATATATGCTATCCAGAGGGGGCCCCCAGTATAATGGTCCACAGTGGTGCCACGCAGTATAATATGCTCTGCTGATGCCCCCCCAGAATAATGCTCCACAGTGACCCCACTCAGTATAACATACTCCAGAATGGCCTCCACACAGTATAATATACTGCCGAGAGAGGTTACCCCAGTATAATGCTCCACAGTGGCCCAAAACAGTACAATATGCTCTCCACAGCCCCACCCCCAGTATAATGCTCCATAGTGGCCCAAAACAGTATAATATGCTCTCCAGAGCCCCCCCCCCCCAGTATAATGCTCTACGGTGGCCCCACACAGTATAATATACTGGAGGGCCCCCCTCTGGAGAGCATACTATACTGTGTGGGGCCACCGTAGAGCATTATACTGGGGGGGCTCTGGAGAGCATATTATACTGTTTTGGGCCACTGTGGAGCATTATACTGGGGGCCCCCCTCTGGATAGCATATTATACTGAGTGGAGCCACTGTGGAGCATTATACTGGGGAGGGGGTCCTCTGGAGAGCATGTTATATTCTGTGGGGCCACTTTCGAGCATTATACTGGGGGGCCCCTCTGGAGAGCATAATGCTCAAAAGTAACCCCACAGAATATAACATGCTCTCCAGAGCCCCCCCAACATTATAATGCTCCACAGAATATAACATGGTCTCCAGAGGGCCCCACGTGATCGTTACGGCTGAGGCCTGGCCTCAGCGGTGATGTGCGCAACGCCAGAAGATGACGTCAGACGCCAGGACAGGTGAGTAAAAATGTTTGTTATTTTTACTTTATTGATATGGCCGGGCCTGACTCCGGGATCCGGAGTCATCAGGCTCCGGATCCCGGGGGCCCCTTTGGGGACGGGGCCCTGGGCAATTGCCCAGTTTGCCCCCCCCTAACGCCGGCCCTGTGTATGAATACAGTAGAATTATATAAGATTTGGCAACCGTGGCTGTCCTCCTCTCTTTCCTCCAATCTGTCATTCTACCTCACAGTCAGGGGTGTAACTATAGGGTTGCAGCGGCAACATCCACTACCAAGCCCTGGATCCTGAGGAGGCTCTGCCACATAAAATATATTAAGACACAAGGTAGGTAAGGGACACATTGCAAATTTTGCCTCGGGGCCCAGAAGCTTCAGGTTACACAATATAAGGTATTATAAGTGACTCCCTTTCCCAGTCTCCTAGAGCCATGCCTGATTCGATTTTAGAAGTGTGGAATACATCACCGAAATATCCTATGTACACTGCCATTGTTCTTTTACTCCAGTTAGGCTAGTTTCACACTACTGTTATATTAGAGTTTATGGGAATGGACACAGATACAGGGGGCATGGTCTTTGTCCGTTACTCCGTTGCTGTTATCTTATGACGGATGACATTAACAGCTGTAGTGTGAACACAGCCTTACTCTTTTATTCTGCAGAATATGTTTTTCTTTACTTTCTTTTGTGTACGTACCCCAATTTGTGGGGAAACTCTGTAGCTCCCCTTGTCTTATGTTTGCTAATAAACCAATAACTGCATTTTGAACCTAAAAAAATTGCCTAACATTAGGAGTTGTGATAAATAAAGACAAACAGCAAATGTTCACACATTAAATTTGGTTATTAGGGGGGGGGGGGGGGGGGGGGGGGGGGGGGGGGGGGGGGGGGGGGGGGGGGGGTGGGGGGCGGGGGGGGGTTTTGGGTTTTAAAAGTTAATAAAACCTTTAATAAAAACTAATCTGAATTGTGATAAAATACCAGCAGATCATATATTCACTTGTTTCATCCTCTCAGCTCCAGCCTAAGCTGCAGACATGCCGTGCCTGTATACCCCACATGAACTCTGCAGCCAATTACTGGTCTCAGCTTTGATTTTGGGTAGATGGGCACGTCATGACTGCAGCCAAGTATTCTTAGCGTTGGTCATCAATATCAGATTGGTTAAGGTCCCACACTCAGCACCCTCATGATCAGCTTGAGGCTGCAGCATTTGGATAGGCACTGCGACCTCTTCATTGCTTACCAGGCACAGTGCTGCAGATTGTATAGTGGCTGTGCTTGGTATTGCATCTCAGCCCCTTTCATTTCAATGAGAATGAACTGTTCTACAGTACAAGCAAAGTGAATATGAATTTGTGTAATATCCACACACTGTGAAACAAAATACTGTAGAAACGTCTTTAAAAAAAATGAAGCATGTTAGTTTTAACTGCGGAAACGCTGCCTTTTTCCTATAGACTTATATGGAGTGGGGAAAGCAAAAGTAAAAATGCAGAAGAAAAGCAGTGAAAAAGCAAGTATTTTTGCTACACTTTTTTCTGCTTGTTTTTTTTTCCACAGCGTTTTTTTTTAGCTGCGTTGTGCTACATGTGGCCTTAGCCTTAAGGAAAAAAAAATTCAGTATATAGATTAATATCAGTTGTATCTCATGACTCAACACAAAAGTGTTTACATGTTGACGTGTTTACATAAAATATCTTGGGACTTAAAGGGGTTTGGTAACTGTACAATGAGAAGTTCTGTGGCTTTTTTTTAATCTAACTTATGTGTTGATTCCTTGTTCCAGTGAATGGGAAGACTGATTTATTTATGATTAAAATTGCACTAATAAACTCATCCACATGCCGTGCTGCCAAATCTGTCATACAGCACGCTCCACTGTAAACAATTCTATTCGACTGCCATGTCTAAATTTATGCTGTCTCAATACAAGGTTCATTCATACTTTGAAAAATGAAGAAGAATTTGAGACCTCAGATTCTTCTTCATTTTCCGTTCCCTGGCTCCTAAAAACAGTAGGAGGCAGAATTCCACTGTGTGAACAGGCTCTTAGGAATACCTCACAACCGTCCCGGATTCTGCGAGACAGTCCTGAATTCTGGGTTCTATCCCGCAGTTCCGGTCGGCGGGAGGTATGTCTCAGATTCAACTCATCTGAGTCCGGAGAGGACGCAGATGAGTTGAATACAGTGGTGAACAGTGTCCGTGAACAGCTCCTGCCTCACCACTGTACCCCCTGTGTGCTCCGGCTGTGGGAGCTGTAGGCGCGATGTGATGACGTCACTCGCATCACACCTGCTGCTCCCTTAACACTCTGGAACAAGAGACTTCAGACTGCACAGCAGGGGAGTGAGGAGAGTTGAGTATCAGTGTTTTTTATGTTAAACTTTGGCAGATGAAGAGGGACATTAAACTGTGGGGGCAGATAGAGGGGGGACAATAAACTTGGGGGCATATGAGGGGGACATTAAACTGTGGGGGCAGATGGAGGGGGACAATAAACTGGGGGTCATATGAGGGGGACATTAAACTGTGGGGGGCAGATGGAGGGGCATATGAGGGGGACAGTAAACTGGGGGGCATATGAAGAGGAACATTAAACTGGGGGGCATATGAAGAGGGACATTAAACTGGTGGGGCATATGAGGGGGGCATTAAACTGGAGGGGCAGATGGAGGGGGACGTTAAACTGGGGGGCATATGAAGAGCGACATTAAACTGGAGGGGCATATGAGGGGGACATTGAACCTTGGGGCAGATAGAGGGGGCATTAAACTGTGGGGGCAGATGAAGAAGGACATTAAACTGGGGGCAGATGGAGGGGGCACTAATGTCCCCCTCTAGTTGCCCCCAGTTTAATGTCCCCCTCCAGTTGCCTCAACAGTTTAATCTCCCTCTCCAGTTGCCCCAGTTTAATGTCCCCGACCAACTAACCCCACAATTTAATGTCCCTATACAGCTGCCCAAGTTTAATGTCCCACTCTAGTAGCCCCCAGTTTAAACTGGGGCAGCTGGAGGGGGACATTAAACTATGGAGTAGCTGGAGGGTTACATTAAACTGTGGGGTGAGCTGGTGGGGGACATTAAACTGGGCCAACTGGAGGGGGATATTAAACCGTGGGGGCAGCTGGAGGGGGACATTAAACTGTGGGTGCACCATGAGAGAGACTTTATACTGTGGGGTCAATTTGAAGACAACATTAAAATGTGGGGGCATATAATAGGGTGACTGTAAGAGCATTATACTGTGTGGGGAGCACAAAGAGAAATTGAGGGAATGGGCTGAGTCAACTTAGAAGTGTGTAGAGCTAAATTTGCTGCGGCGAGCATAGCATTTTGTCCCACTTTCTGTCCTCTAAAAGTTGGGAGGTATGCCTTAGGGTTAGTGCTAGTAATTCTGCCCCAGTATTGTTTACATCCACAAGCTGATGCAAACCTAAAACCTATTTCTTCTCACATATGAGAGTTTGTTATGTTTGTATTCAGTCTAGACAATCTTTTGTGAGCTAAAATCCTCAACAGGACAATGCGGGTCTAATCTTCCAAGTGTCCTTCTTTTGGAGGTCCAGCCCCTACCCAGCATAGCCACCCAGCCCTGCAGATCGATAGGTTAGGGTCACCTAAATCAAACAGTGTTTCCCCTTGTGAATCAGTGCTTCCGTTCCCAAGTTATAGCTGTTTTTGTCAATATGCAGCTAAGCTCTTTGGCGCAATGAGGGTGTTGCCATTGTTCCCAAGAGAGAAACAGCCATGACCTCATTGTTCCAAAGATCTAATCTAATGTAGCGGCCCGCAGTAAAAAAGTGGTGCGGGAAAAACCGCAGCGGCAACGCTTCGCGGTTCTTTCCGCAGCGATTTGCACAAAAAGTCTGCTTTCTGCGTCAGTTATACCTATAGGGAAACCGCCAGCGTTTCCGTAGGTATAATTGACATGTTGCGATTTCCAAAACTGTGATTGCTTTTCCGCTGCGTGTATTTTACTGCAAAGTGGGGAAGGAATTCGCAAGTATCCCATCTACTTTGCTGTGACATCCCGTGTTCTTTCCTTAGGCCTAAGGAAAGGGACACGGGACATGACAGTGCGGTGGGGACTTCCGCCGCAAGAAAACAACCGAGCAGTAGGACTGGACTGCGCTGGGAGACACCAGAGCACCGGGGACCGTTGAATATGTTTTTTTTTTTTTGTTTGTTTGTTTTTTTTTCACCTTCCACTGCCTAATATAAAAATATATTTTCCTGGACAACCCCTTTAACTGTTGTAGGTATGTGAGCCAGAGGGCGCTGTGGAGCGACCCAGGCCCTGCCCTGAAAAGGCCTTCAGCCACACCTTTGAGTGGGTGGCACGTAACTCCAGAGGGGCTGTAGCATCCTGCAGGAAGTAGTGGACCAGCTAGGACAGACAGAGAGGGTCTGTGCCAGAAGGGCTGGGTCCCACAGAGACTCTTTGCTAGAGCTGAGCAAGAGTCAGGCTAGTGAGGGGCTCTATAAGTGAGTTAGGGCCCTAACGGCGGCCTAGGTTTTGTTTGTTGTTTTGTTATGTTGCCCTTAAGCTGTAATAAAGCCACTTTGTTTTAAATTGGCACCGTCTGAACGCTGTCTCACCGGCGCCCAGTACCACGAACCACCGCTGTTGGGACCAGGAAAAGCCACCATTTGAGTCTAATTCCCCAAGTTGTCACACTGTATAGGAAAGTAAACTAATTCATGTGTGCAATAGTGTGACAGCCAATTGAGAGAAATACATCTAGTGAGAATTCATACACAACAGATTTGTTGCAGAATTTCTGACTGAAAATCAGTTTTATTCATTGGAATGGGTTTCTTGCTATGACAATTAAGACAAATGGGACAGTCACAAAAATTTCTGCAACAAATCTGCCACATGTGAGTTCACTACTAAATGTGCAGAATCTATCAATCTAAGCACATTTATTATCATTAGATAAACTAGGCATATTCATTGTCATTAAATTAAGATTTTGAACTAAGATGTCTAAATTGTAGGCTCTGGCGGTTAAAATATAACGTGTGCAGGTCCCTTTAAGTGGTAAGAAATCCCCTCATGTTCAGCTGACAGGAAGCACAGTACACTAAAATCCATTTATCCTGCAAGGCTTCTTGTAATTGTGTTAAGACAGTTCAGTAAAAGCCGTTGTCTGTTCTTAAAGTGCTCACTTAGCTTTTATTGAGGAGCAAATAAGATTCCAAATATATGGTTGTAGCTGTTAGTCTTTCTACACACACACACACACTTTGTAAAAACTTTGTAAAAAGGTCATGGTATACATGAGTTTTTAACAAGTATTTTGGGTGACTTTTTTTACAGATATTTTAGTCATGCATTTTTTTCAGGCATTTTTCCATAGGATTTTCTATTAAAGAAAAGTCATGAAAAAAAAGCCATACCTAAAACATGTTGCCTTAAAAAAAAGGTGCTGCAAAAATGCATAGTTATTTTTCCTAAAGAATGCTTGAAACCACACTATGGGGTACGTTCACATGGAGGAATTCAGGATTCAGGATGGTCTAATTCAACTATAGGGAGGTTCAGGATGGAATATGGCACTGATTTTGGCACAAAATCAGCATCATATTCCATCCTGAATCTTCCTGTCATTGAATTAGACCACCAAAAGATGCTAAAAAAGATAAGAGGTGCGAGGCACTCAGATCGAGACAATCTGCTGACGAGCCCCATTGTTGTGCAGCTAAAAGCTGCGGCATAAATCTAAAGCTCCGCCTCAAACTCATTTCCATTTATACAATTCTGGTATCTTGCGGCGACAAACCAAATCACAATGAGCCTAAACAAAAGAGTATCTCGCACAGTGGGGTCTGTGACTAAATCAGCCAGGGATTTTGGGGCAAGATCGAGCTGCGCACTTATTTTTTCAGCGGCTTGCTTTGATTTCTGCCTCTCATTCAGGGACAGATTATAATAAGGGTAAAATGTGTGGTTGCCCAGGGCCTGAGGCTTCCAGTGGCAAGTAATTGCATATTTGCCCCCATTATAGTCCTTGCTTGTATCGGCATGCATTAAAATGGTGGGGAATGGGAATCTACTGGAGGTATTTGTTGGGTGAACCTCGCAAGATTTGCCTCAGTTTCATTCAGACTGAACACATCAGAACTGTCATTATTATACTCTGGGGTCTCTTCAGATCCCAAAGTATAAGTGGAGGCCCAGGAGAGGTGAGTAATATAACAGTGTTACTCCCCTCCCCTGGGCTTCAGCACGTCTTCATCGGGCCTTTTCGGCCTCCTGAATGATGTCAGGGATTGTTGAGGCTTGTGAGAGCACAGACACATTTAGAAGACCAGAAGAGAAGACTCAAAGAGGACAGGGAAGAGACCCCAGAGTATAATAGTAGTTTGTGGGTGGTGAACCCCAAAAATTTTGTGTTCAGTTAACCCTATGTTTGTGCCACTATGGCACATTATGCTGTGTGGAGGGGCCAGTATAGGACACTATACTGTGTGGTGGGGCTACTATGGGACATTACACTGCATGGGGGCCATTATGGGACAGTATACTGCATGGGAGCCATTATGGGACAGTATACTGCATGGGAGCCATTATGGGACAGTATACTGCATGGAGGGTCATTATGGGATATTATGCTCCATGGAGGGCCGATATGTGACATTATTCTGTCAGAGAAATGTTTGAATACAACGGAAGACAGAATCAGGGCACAATTTGGCACTTTTTTTTAGGTTGAATCTTCCTCAAAGTCATCGCCACATTTTATCATATGAACAGGCCCTTACAGCATTTCTAGGATTACCTATCATCATCCTGCCTCAAGATGGAGCATAGTTACATATTAACATTAATTTTGGAGGGGATTTATTGCTTTAAATCTTCTCCCTATGTACAAGAATATAACTACTATAATACTGCCCCCTGTATACAAGTATTTAACTACTACAATACTGCTTCTTATGTACAAGACTATAACTACTATGATACTGCTTCTTATCTACAAGACTACTATAAAACTCCTCCCTATGTAGAAGAATAAAACTACTAGAATACTGTCCCTAGCAGAGGGGGAGCAGAGTGGTGAATAATGAATGCAGTTCACTCCTCAGGGCGCATGCAATCCCAATGAATGCCTTCATCAGTACTGATGGAAACACTTATTGCGCTTCTAAACTACTGGACGGGACAGCCTGCTTAGACAGATAGGCTGTCTAAGGTCAAAGTATGGATGGTGCCTGTGACTGTTCTGCCTTACAGATTGGGGGGCATTCTGGAAGATGCTCAGCTGTGCACCTTATTTGGAACAATGTCCCTATGTAGAAGAAAATAACCCCCACCTAGTGTCTCTGTTCTCCATCCCTCATATATTGTAAGCCCTTGCGGGCAGGGCCCTCTGTCCTACTGTACTAGTTGGTTACATCATTGTTCTTGTTTTGTGTGTTTTGTGTATTGTATGCAAACCCTCAAATGTACAGCACTATGGAATTAATGCTGCTTTAAAAAAAAATAACAATAATAATAACTTCTAGAATGCTGTTCCCTATGCGCACAAAATTAACTACTGCAATACTGACTCCTATGTAGAAGAATAATATCGCCACTTACAGTGGGGAAAAAAGTATTTAGTCAGCCACCAATTGTGCAAGTTCTCCCACTTAAAAAGATGAGGCCGGCCTGTAATTGACATCATAGGTAGACCTCAACTATGAGAGACAAAATGAGAAAACAAATCCAGAAAATCACATTGTCTGATTTTTTAAGAATTTATTTGCAAAATATGGTGGAAAATAAGTATTTGGTCAATAACAAAAGTTCATCTCAATACTTTGTTATGTATCCTTTGTTGGCAATGACAGAGGTCAAATGTTTTCTGTAAGTCTTCACAAGGTTGGCACACACTGTTGCTGGTATGTTGGCCCATTCCTCCATGCACATCTCCTCTAGAGCAGGGATGTTTTGGGGCTGTCGCTGGGTAACATGGACTTTCAACTCCCTCCAAAGGTTTTCTATGGGGTTGAGATCTGGAGACTGGCTAGGCCACTCCAGGATCTTGAAATGCTTCTTACGAAGCCACTCCTTCGTTGTCCTGGCGTTGTGCTTGGGATCATTGTCATGCTGAAAGACACAGCCATGTTTCAACTTCAATGCCCTTGCTGATGGAAGGAGGTTTGCACTCAAAATCTTTCATGTACACGAATCAGTCATCCTGGTGCCTTTGCAGAGAAACAGCCCCAAAGCATGATGTTGCCACCCCCATACTTCACAGTAGTTATGGTGTTCTTTGGATGCAACTCAGCATTCACTCTCCTCCAAACACGACGAGTTGTGTTTCTACCAAACAGTTCTACTTTGGTTTCATCTGACCATATGACATTCTCCCAATACTCTTCTGGAACATCCAAATGCTCTCTAGCAAACTTCAGACGGGCCCGGATATGTACTGGCTTAAGCAGGGGGACACGTCTGGCACTGCAGGATCTGAGTCCCTGGCGGCGTAGTGTGTTACTGACGGTAGCCTTTGTTACGTAGTCCCAGCTTTCTGCAGATCATTCACTAGGTCCCCCCGTGTGGTTCTGGGAGTTTTGCTCACCGTTCTTGTGATCATTTTGACCCCACGGGGTGAGATCTTGCGTGGAGCCCCTGATCGAGGGAGATTATCAGTGGTCTTGTATGTCTTTCATTTTCTAATTATTGCTCCCACACTTGATTTCTTCACACCAAGCTGCTTGCCTATTGCAGATTCAGTCTTCTTAGCCTGATGCAGGTCTACAATTTTGTTTCTAGTGTCCTTCCACAGCTCTTTGGTCTTCACCATAGTGGAGTTTGGAGTGTGACTGTTTGAGGTTGTGGACAGGTGTCTTTTATACTGATAACAATGTCAAACAGGTGCCATTACTACAGGTAATGAGTGGAGGACAGAGGAGCCTCTTAAAGAAGAAGTTACAGGTCTGTGAGAGCCAGAAATCTTGCTTGTTTGTAGGTGACCAAATACTTATTTTCCATCATAATTTGCAAATAAATTCTTAAAAAAACAGACAATGTGATTTTCTAGAAATGTTTACTCATTTTGTCTCTCATAGTTGAGGTCTACCTATGATGTCAATTACAGGTCTCTCTCATCTTTTTAAGTGGGAGAACTTACACAATTGGTGGCTGACTAAATACTTTTTCCCCTACTGTATGTATAAAAATATAACTACTATAATACTGCCCTATGTACAAGAATGTAACTATTATAATACTGTCCTCTAATTTCAGTCTTCTAATGAACAGAACTACTGCACTACAATCTCTTATGTGCAAGGCTAGAACTAATCCAGTATATCCTTTAATATAATATAAAAGAATCTGACTACTATAATACTGCCCTTGTATACAAGAATTTAGGTATAATAATACTGCTACCTATGTACGAAAACATAACTATTATAATACGATCCCTATGTACAAGATTATAACTACTACAATTACCCCATGTGCAAAATTAAACCCCTATAACACTGTCACCAATCTACAAGAATATAGGTATTATAATACTGCTCTCTACATACAAGAATAAAACTACTATAAAACTACCCCCTATGTACAAGAATATAACTACTATAATATTACCTCCTATGTACAAGAATATAACTACTATAATATTACCTCCTATGTACAAGAATATAACTATTTTATGTTGAAGAATATACTTTGTATAATACTATCTCCTATGTAATAGATTGTAACTACTATATATAACTACTACTTTGTATCAGATCACCCATATGTAGAAGAATATAACTACTATAATACTGTTCCTATGTAGAAGAATATAACTACTATAATTTTGTCTCCTATGTAGAAGACTAAGATGACTTTGTATTTTCTTCCGTCTCGCAGGGAGTTGTGGCTGGTGAGTGGTATTCTTAGTATCAGGCTGTCAGGCGTATTATGTCATTATCAGATTCTTGCAGTTCTTGTCATTGATTTGCTCCATGTCTGGTATTAGTTCTCAACACATAGAGTATGGATATAACAATATAAATTATCGGCGTCATCCTTGAGAATTTGATTTATTTGTTGTTTATCTGTTATTGGTGATAAGTGAATTGATATGCCTGAATCACTCTGTGCATTATATCAGTAGCCTATAGTAAACTGTCTATAGGGTATTAATGCTCTGACTGCCAGTAGGTAACAGACATTTCAGAGAGACAGGGTTTTTTTTCAGGGTTAAGTGCTGTTTCACTATTACATTTGCTCACAGTTCTTTTTTGCTTTTAGAGTGACATGTTAGTGCTGGAGCTGCAGGCACAAGTGATGAGTATTTTGGAAATTGTCCCATAAAATTCCCACAGTCAGTATTCTATGGATTTGTGGGCATGAAAGTAACTGTTATGTGGACACAACTCTTCTTACATGGTTATTGACTGTGACTAGCAATACCATGATGCTACTTACTGATAGTATTTTGGGGCATAATGTAATATGGCTATCCTATGTGGGCTTTAACTGTTAAGCAGATATTGACAGGCAATGTTATGAAGGCGTGATCTGTACAGTTAATGTCATGGGAAATTTACCATTTCTGTGGGCACTAACTGTTGCTGGAGTTACTATTTGGGTATTGACTATGACTGGCAATACTATGAGGGCATCAGATGCAGCTGGTAATATTGGTACACTAATGGTGGAAATAATGGTGCACTACGATTGAGACTGTTATAGAGGGAGCTGGTATCTAAAAAAGAGGCACTTCTCATTTCTCGAAATTTAGATATATGATATCCCTATGACTCAGGGGCATAGCTGTAGGGGAGCAGAGGTAACCAACACTATCAGGGCCTGGGTCCAAAGGGAACCCTAAAGGGAACATAAAATATACCATTATTTAAAATGGAAGACGGTAGATAGGGGCCCAATTACAGATTTTGCATCGGGGCCCAGGAGTTGAAGTCCTACAGAACAGCTCTATATGTGACAACTGCTCCTCTTATAATGAACCTGTACTATTATAAACTGTGGATTTTATTCTCAGTGCACTTTAAATTTTTTAGCTGTATCATGTAAAGTCCAAAGCTGCTTATTTTTAGATCTCAGTGTGCCCTCTGCTGGTAGTTTCTGAAATTTCAACTACTATACAGTATTTTATAGTAACTATGACTTAAAAGCTCCTTAAAAGGGTTATCCGGTTTATTAAAATATTATTCATATTATAGGAATCCTCAATATAAACAACTTTCTAATTTACATCATGTTAAAGTTTGGCTCCATTTACATTCAGGTCACGTGATCATCTATAACGTTTTATTTGCGAGGGAAACTGGATAGGCACCGGATAGCGACAGGTTAGCGACGCTTTGCTTAAAAACCCATTCATTTGAATGGGTTTTTAAAGCAATGTGCGGGTGTGCGCTTACACCCTCTGCGCTGCGAATCCAGTTTTTTCATCGGAAACAAAGTCGGACATGCAGGACTTTGTGTCCGACGAAAAAAAACGGCTTTGCAGCGCAGAGGGTGTAAGCACACACCCGCGCATTGCTTTAAAAACCCATTCAAATGAAGGGGTTTTTAACCAATGCGTCGCTAACCTGTCAGTATCCGATGCCTATCCTGTTTCCCAAGATTTTCACTCGGATTGGCAGCAGACGGACTCAAGCGCAGGTGTGAATCCACCCTAACACAGAGCCTCTACACAGTTTCCTTTCATATCCAGCACACGCCACACATGTTCATTAGCTACATGGAAGGAGATACTGGCCCCTAGAAGCCCCTGACTTCCCCACATGTTGCTAGGTGTGACCTCCACCTCTCATTGTCTTTGTGTTGAAAACCTTCAGCTTCATTTGTTTCTCTAATTTGGCTTCCAAGAGAAGTCGGAGACATGCAATAAACTACAAAGTGTACTGTGTGTCCACTGCTGTCTCTGAGCTTAGAACATGCAAAGCAGATGGAGGCAATGAGGGCTACCACGTGCACAAGTATATCCGCAGGCTCCCAGCTCAGAGACAGCCCCATGTCAGAAAGTGGACTGTGACAGCTGGGACGAGTGAGTACCCAAGCTGTGGACACACAGTACATTTTGTAGTTTACTGTTTGTCCCCAGTGCTGTCACAGTCCATTCTCCAAGATCTCTTGAAAGCCAACATGGAGAAACAAATGAAGCTGGAGGTTTGCAACACAAAAACAACAAAAGTGCAAGAAGTGGAGGTCACACCTAGCAAAATGTGGGGGGACCAGGGGCTTCTAAAGTCCAGTATCAGACTCTGCAGCTTCCAAGGAGCTAATGAACATGTGTGGCATTTAATGGTTGTGGAAGGAAACTATGTAGAGGCATTGCCGAGTCGCTGCTGCACCACTCTGTGATAGCCTTCAATGTCACTCGGCAATGCCTTTACACAGTTTCCTCTCTCACAATGCGCTGGAATAGGTGGTGTGTGTGTGTGTGTGTGTGTATGTGTATGTGTAGAGACATTTCTTTTCAACAGGTCACATAGTGCTGTGACGTATCGTTTGCAGGGAACTTGCAAATGAAATGTCACAGATGTTCACGTGACCTGAATGTAAATCAGATAAACAGCCAATTTTTAACATTATGTATATTTTAATAAACCGAAAAACTCCTTTAACTGTAACTTTTTTCCCATACGTATTTTACCTTATGTGCTTATATAACCCAAGAAGGGGCAAACATAGCTCCTCAGCTCTCCCCCACACCTTTCATCCTTCATAAATGGTATATTAAGAAGAAAAGTCACATACATATGGAAAAGGGCAGATGAGGTTGGGTGAAGAGGTGAGAAGCCATGCTTATGTTTAAACACCCACTTTACATAATCATGTCAAATGTGTTGAAACATAAATGTAGTCTTATTGTAACTTCTGTATCTTTTGGACAGTTCCTGAAGTTGTGCACCTTTGTTAGCCAAGCTTTCTGTCCAAAACACATACTACTCCTGACCTGAATAAGGCCACTGATGGAGGTGTAAGTACCATCTCTATATTTTCTTACACATTCAGGAGTTGATGAAAAGAGCAGCTGAAAATTGGGTGTAGCACTTTTGTCGGCGATTGCACAGTTGTTGCATGTGCAAGGAACTAGAATGGGCACAGTGCATTTCAGTGAGACTTCTATATGGAACGCACCACATTCCCATCCATCAGCAGACATTTTCAGGACATGCGCGATATGGGGTCTGGGTATGACTTTAGGAAATATCAAAAAGGCATAGAACTCATAATAAAGATACAGGATATTTGTAAGTTTAAAGGATTTATCTAGCACCTCTCTCTTCTGCCTAATTTGACATTGGGTACAGATATACTCTACTGCATGCTGGGTGGGGCAATTGATGAGGACTTGTGCCCGATACTTGACTTCCAATGCCCAATAAGTATCAGGCACACAACCTACTAATAAGGACCATAATGTGACCAATTCCCGCACTGAATATGGCTTGCAACCATCTCTCTGTGCAAACTGTAGATCTCCGGGTAGGAAAAGTTGGAGCACAACTGCACAAAATGTTCTTACAATGCTGGAAGCATATCATTGACTAAAATATCTTGGTATGCTGAAGAAATAAGATTTCCTATAATTGGAACCTATACCAATGCCTAAAAACAACCCCATAATATTATCTCTCATCTACCAAACTTTATACAGATGGCACAATACAGACAGGCAGGTATCATGCCCCTGACATCTGCCAAACCCAGACTTGTTCATCAGACTGCCAGATAGAGAAGTGTGATTTGTCACTCCAGAGAACATGTTCTCCAAGTCCAGAGTCCAGTGGTGGACTTTACGCCACTCCATTCAATGTTTGTCATTGTGCTTTGTGATGTAAGGCTTGCCTGCAGCTGCGTGGCTATGGAAATCCATGCTATGAACCTTTTGGGGCATAGTTTTTGTGCTGATTTTAAAGGGGTTTATTGGCCCCAAATTGAATTTTCATACTGATGAGGACCTATCACTCACAGTTCATTGTGGAATATCTAAGAGAGAAGACATTTCACACACTGACTTCATGCAATGGTAACATCCTATTACACTACCAGACTCAAATTCTTTGACAAATGTTTGTAAAGGCGACTGCATTTTAGACAACTGTGGCATTGGAACTGCATGAAACACCTGAATTGAGGGATTGAGAGCTGGGGCCCAATATTTTTCTCCATGTAGTGTATGAATTTTTAAGGCCATTCTGTGCATTTTCCATTTTTTGCATTTTTATATTATAGATAGGGATTGAATGTCTGGCCTTTATCACTGATGATAAACATTCTACATTGTGAATGTCTCAGTATATAAGACATTGTTACATGACGTAAGCTGTAACCATGGAAACCTATAGAAGCCATCATGGGAACTCTGCCGATACGTTAGGGGGAATTTATCATGCTCATTAAGCTAGTTTTATGTAATAAAAAAGTCACATTTGTGACCTTTTACCATTTATGCAGTGAATGCTATTTGCTGGAAAGTGAATGGGGCATGGCACGAGCTGGCAAATTTACTATTATAGAACTAGTGTAAATTATAGCTCTAGTAGATTTGCCTTTCTGGTACACAGAGGGCCAGAGATGTGCCTAATTTATTACAAGGCATGTGTATGTATACCAGTCTTGATAAATTTCCCTATTGAGTTGTGTTAGAACCTTCTAAGCTAATCTTTTCCTAATTGAGCCCTGGAGTACATGAAGCCTGGTCTCCACTATGTATATGTTAAATTACAAAGCAGTTCTTCCTTCACCTTGTTACCTGGGGTTTCCCAAGTAGTTACTCTTTTCAAGAAGACACATGTAGACCAAATACAGTTCTACTTTACTTTATTCTTCTTCACATGCAGCAAGATTGATGCTTATAGACTCTGATAAAGCACAAAATCTTAATTGTTACAATTTTTATTAGACTCCTAACACTATGCTATACAGTACCTCAAGACTGAACTAACCAAGTCCCATTTCAGCTTCTCACTTGTCCCTATTGAGCTGGTCTCTTTCACAACTTCCCAGCTGGGCTTTGTTGCAGCCTTTCCTGGGTATGAGCTCAGCGCTGCGCAGCCTTCCCTGGTTTCCTCTGAGCTGACAACACTTTCGCAGACTAACCGTGTCGAAGTCTGATAACACACTCATCCTATACTACCATATTAATGACAACATGCCAGGCTTGAAGCAGTCACACAGCTCCCTTGCACAGAATTTTCTGAATACACCAGAAGACCCTCCACAGAGTTTCTGTCACAACTGTCCACCACTAAGTCCATAGTGGGAAAGCTATTTTATTCTATAGTTCACCACTTCTTCTAATGTTGGCCAAACATAGCACCCAGAGGCCCAGATTTACTATTGTGGTTACGACTAGACACTGGTGTAAATGTGACGCATCTTTTGCGCAGTGTGGCACATCTTTGGCAAACCTAGAATTTTTTGTCTTGCTATACATGCGGCTGTGGATTCCCAGAAAAGGGGACGTGGCTTAAATGTGGCACAGTGCATCAAAAATGCACCAAATTTGTGTCAAAAAATTCTTTCTCAGAGTAAGCCAACTAAAAGGTCTTAGGCAGTCTAAAGATACACCAGATCCATCATCAGCCACTGTGATAAATGTGGTGCGCAGAGCAGTACAGTGTATCACTGGATAGCACTGATGCCTTGCAGTTCTGGAGTCCTAGGTTTGAATCCAGCCAAGGACAACATCAGCAAGGAGGTTGTATGACTCCCTGTGTTTGTGTCCAGGTACTCCGGTTTTCTCCCACCCTCCAAAAACATACTGATAAGGAAATTAGATTGAGAGCCCTATATGGGACAGTGACCGACAATATCTGCAGAATATGATGGCGCTATATAAGTAAGCAAAATAAATACTAATATTTTCAGACTGACTAAGGAATATTTATGAAGACTGGCAAATTCCATATTCATTTATAAGGAGGTGCCCACATCTTCATAATTATGATGGCCTTTCTGCTAGGGCTGAGTACCTGTGCTGCAATCTACTCCAGCAGTAAACTGGCGTAAAGATATTAAATGTAGTGCAACTCCCACACTACATTCACTTTCATAAAAGTGGCATGGAAGGCGCAAAAATGCCTGTTGCAACAATTGTTGTTGCAACTTTTGTTTAAAAAGTTGCAAACCTGATTTGTACACCTGAAATCTGGGATAAACTCAATACTACATCTCCCCCATTAAGATTACACTGTCAAACTATTAGTAAATCTGAGTCAGAATAGTTGTTATGTTGGAGAAGTGTTAGGGCTTATTCACACAGCTGTTTTGTGTGTTGTCCATTAAAAAAGGACATCTTTTTTAAGTGTGCAGCTCTGCAAGTAAGAGGTAAACCTGGACTGCACATTACAATGGTTGAGACTTCCTTCAGAACTGGACAAAAGTAGTACAGGCCGCAATATTCTCTACATAGACCAGCTAGACATGTGAATTGGCTCACTGGCTATAATGTGTCAGTGTTCAATCTGTGTACTGCATTCTACACTTGGACAAGAACAACAACCATGAGAATAAGTGCTGGTAGTGCACTGTTCATATGTGTAAGGCAACAGAAATCCACTAGAGGGCGCTCTTATACAGAGAGCCTGCAAACAGAGAGGAAGCTGTAGGTTAATTCAATGGGCTTTAGACTAGGAAAGCAAGATATTTACACCTATCTACCTACCTACCTATCTGGGCTCCATCATTTTATCATTTGAAGAAGCAGACAGAAGATTTTTTTTTCTTGTTGAGTATATTTATTTTGAATTTACTGGTTCAATTCAGGCACCAAAAGTGTAAATTACCTTAAAAAGGTTTGTATGGTGTTCTGACAGCTCCTAAGATTTTATCTATTCCCATTCTATTTTTTTAGCGCAAACATAGCTTAAGGCTGACCCACGTTGCGGAAAAGCTAATTTTTTTTTTTGTTGTAGATTGTGCTGGGTTTTTTTTTTTGAGCCAACGCAAGGTGTGTCTTCAAAAGGAATGGAAACTATAAAGGAAGCGCTTATTCTTCTCCCTTCTGCACAATTTATTCTTAGCTCTGGTTAAAAAAACAAAACAAAACAAAAACGCAGCAAAATCTACAACAAAACAACCCAGCTTTTCCGCAGTGTGAAGCCTAAGCCTTAGTAATGCAAAGAGACACCAACAAATATGAGTAAATGGAGTGTAACCACTGGTAACAAATAGCCTATTTAATAAAGTTATAAACAGTCCAAAAATGACATACAATATAATATGCTCTCCAGGGGGCCCCTGCAGTATAATGCCCCACAGTGGCCTCACACTGTATAATATACTTCCCAGAGCCTGGAGCCACTTCAGGCGAATCCCTCGAAATTCGTTTTGATGAATATTTCTGAGGTTCACCCGTTCGTTACAGTGCTATTATTATACTCTGGGTTCTCTTCAGACCCCACAATATAATAATCGGAGGCCCAAGGGAGGTGAGGGAAAATAAACAGCTATACTCCTCTTGCCTTACCCCTCCTGAGCATCCTTGCGCTGATCCACTCTCTCCACCAGCTGCTTCTTCATTACTTTTGGATGTGGGATGGACCCTCACTCCTTCCTAAAACACCCAAACTACAGTAAACACTGACTTTGGAATAAACGCACAAAACACTTTATTTTAGTTCTGTGATTTAAATAAAGCTATAGCCATTTTGACACCCAATAATAATCACAGAAGGAGTCCGGTGAAGTGCTAGACCATTGGGATTCACGAATACTGTGAGATCCCCAGCTTCTGGGGATACAGCACCCGGCCAGACAGCAATAAAAGGGCAGCACGCTCCGGCTTGCAATTCGAGCCAGTACACATTAAGGGCACCAACGACCCTGTGCTTAACCACTGTGCCCGTCCCTTACCCACTGTGCCCGTTACTATTACGACATCCTTCAGGCTGGCCATTTCCAAAGCTCAGCCTGTTCACCACCATGAGGTTTAACCTCCTCTATTAGTTAAAATAAGTCCACAATAACTTGCCTGCAACTTCCACCTGACTCCTCAACCGCAAAAGTAAAGCTGTGACAGTTTACTAATGGACCATGTGACATGTAACACTATTACATACAACTGACTCCCTTTTATAATTTTTTTTCTTTTTTTTTTGCTTAATATTATTTCAATTCATTTCCACACTTATTGCCAATGCCATGAACAAATAACTTAAAACTAAATGTTCAGGCAAATACTATGAAATATGGACTAAACATGGCAAACCCCTGGCTCACGAAGAGTCATCCTACAGCACTCAGGAGAGGAAAAACCCCCTGTGGAGGAAACCTCTAGGGCAGGGGTCCCCAAACTTTTTACACAGGGGGCCGGTTCACTGTCCCTCAGACCGTTGGAGGGCCGGACTATAAGAAAAACTATGAAAATCCCTATGCACACTACACGTATCTCATTTTAAAGTAAAACAAAAAGGGAACAAATACAACATTCAAAATAAAGAAATAGTAAATTTAAGTCAACAAACTCACCATTATTTCAATGTGAAGTATGGGCCTGCTTTTGGCTAATGAGATAGTCAATGTCCGGTTCCATATTTGCAAATAGGTCCAGCACTCTGCCCCCATATAAGTCCAGCTCTCTCCCCCATATAGGTCCAGCTCTTTCCCTCATATAGGTCCCATGCAGTCTCCCCCATATAGGTCCCATGCAGTCTCCCTCATATAGGGCCAGCTCTTTCCCCCATATAGGTCCCATGCCTCCCCCATATAGGTCCCATGCCTCCCCCATATAGGTCCCATGCCTCCCCCATATAGGTCCCATGCAGTCTCCCTCATATAGGGCCAGCTCTTTCTCCCATATAGGTCCCATGCCCCCCCATATAGGTCCCATGCAGTCTCCCCCATATAGGGCCAGCTCTCTCCCCCATATAGGTCCCATCAATCCCCCATATAGATCCAGTTCTCTGATCCCCCTCCATGCCCAGTAAAAAAAAAAAGTGAAAATATACTTTACCTAGCACTGCAGCCGCTCCCGCGCTGTGGTCCCGGCTCCTCTGTCTTCGGCTGTAAGGCCTAGATGAGCACGTCGTGCGTCATGACGTGCTCATTCTAGGTCCGGACGACGAGCGCCGAGCGTCTACACGGGAACAAGACTTCCCGTGTAGCGCTCGGCGGGTTATTTCAATTGTAAGCGCCTGTGCCCTCACAACTGAAATAACACAAGGAAATTGCGACGCGGGCCGGGTAAATGGCCTCCGGGGGCCGGATGCGGCCCGCAGGCCGTAGTTTGGGGACCCCTGCTCTAGGGAACCATGGCTGGAGGACTGCCCTTCCCTTGGGCTTAGAAGGATAACGCCAACTTTAACTCATAAAAGTCATCTTAGAATTGTATATATGGCCAGAAACACAACTGAGGTATCAAACAAAGAAATGATACAATAACACATACATTATACAGATAAACGTGAAAAAAGCAATTGTAAAATAGTGATTAAAAGAGGGCGGGTGGGAGGGAAATGTTTCCTCCAGTCCTTGTGGTGAGAGAAAGAGATGAAAGAAACAGGAAGTGACATCTATTCCTAAACTCCTCCCTCCCTACAGTAACACACTAGCCACTATATACTCCTAAAGCTGAATATACACATATATATACTCCTAAAGCTGAATATACACACATATACTCTTAAATCTTAACCAGCCTGTATAAATCCACAAAATTACTGCACAAACATGAAACTGCAGGAGTTATTGGTTCCCCCATCCCAAAGTCATGTCCCCCTTTGCTGATGACTCCTTCCTAAAACCATCCAAACTACAGTAAACATTGACTTTGGAATAAGTACACAAAACACTTTATTTTGGGTGTCAAAATGGCCACAGCTTTATTTAAATCACAGAACTAAAATAATCACAGAAGGAGTCAGGTGAAGTGCTAGACCATTGGGATTCACGAATACTGTGAGATCCCCAGCTGTCTGACAAACAGCAGCCGGCCAGACAGCAATAAAGGCAGCGGCACGCTCCGGCTTGCAATTCTAGCAGAGCCAGTACACTTTAAGGGCACCAACAGCCCTGTGCTTAACCCCTGTGCCCGCCCCTGGATGACGTTACTATTACGACATCCTTCAGGCTGGCCATTTCCAAAGCTCAGCCTGTTCACCACCATGAGGTTTAACCTCCTCTATTAGTTAAAATAAGTCCACAATAACTTGCCTGCAACTTCCACCTGACTCCTCAACCGCAAAAGTAAAGCTTTACTTATGGACCATGTGACATGTACAGTGGGGAAAAAAAGTATTTAGTCAGCCACCAATTGTGCAAGTTCTCCCACTTAAAAAGATGAGGCCGGCCTGTAATTGACATCATAGGTAGACCTCAACTATGAGAACCAAAATGAGAAAACAAATCCAGAAAATCACATTGTCTGATTTTTTTAAGAATTTATTTGCAAATTATGGTGGAAAATAAGTATTTGGTCACCTACAAACAAGCAAGATTTCTGGCTCTCACAGACCTGTAACTTCTTCTTTAAGAGGCTCCTCTGTCCTCCACTCATTACCTGTAGTAATGGCACCTGTTTGACATTGTTATCAGTATAAAAGACACCTGTCCACAACCTCAAACAGTCACACTCCAAACTCCACTATGGTGAACACCAAAGAGCTGTGGAAGGACACCAGAAACAAAATTGTAGACCTGCACCAGGCAGGGAAGACTGAATCTGCAATAGGCAAGCAGCTTGGTGTGAAGAAATTAACTGTGGGAGCAATAATTAGAAAATGGAAGACATACAAGACCACTGATAATCTCCCTCAATCAGGGGCTCCACGCAAGATATCACCCCGTGGGTTCAAAATGATCACAAGAACGGTGAGCAAAAATCCCAGAACCACACGGGGGGACCTAGTGAATGACCTGTAGAAAGCTGGGACTAACATAACAAAAGCTACCATCAGTAACACACTACGCCGCCAGGGACTCAGATCCTGCAGTGCCAGACGTGTCCCCCTGCTTAAGCCAGTACATATCCAGGCCCGTCTGAAGTTTGCTAGAGAGCATTTGGATGTTCCAGAAGAGTATTGGGAGAATGTCATATGGTCAGATGAAACCAAAGTAGAAACACAACTCGTCGTGCTTGGAGGAGAGTGAATTCTGAGTTGCATCCAAAGAACACCATACCTACTGTGAAGCATGGGGGTGGCAACATCATGCTTTGGGGCTGTTTTTCTGCAAAGGGACCAGGATGACTGATCCATGTACATGAAAGAATGAATGGGGCCATGTATCGTGAGATTTTGAGTGCAAACCTCCTTCCATCAACAAGGACATTGAAGATGAAACGTGGCTGCGTCTTTCAGCATGACAATGATCCCAAGCACACCGCCAGGGCAACGAAGGAGTAGCTTCGTAAGAAGCATTTCAAGGTCCTGGAGTGGCCTAGCCAGTCTCCAGATCTCAAGCCCATAGAAAACCTTTGGAGGGAGTTGAAAGTCTGTGTTTCCCAGCGACAGCCCCAAAACATCACTGCTCTAGAGGAGATCTGCATGGAGGAATGGGCCAACATACCAGCAACAGTGTGTGCCAACCTTGTGAAGACTTACAGAAAATGTTTGACCTCTGTCATTGCCAACAAAGGATATATAACAAAGTATTGAGATGAACTTTTGTTATTGACCAAATACTTATTTTCCACCATAATTTGCAAATAAATTCTTAAAAAATGAGACAATGTGATTTTCTGGATTTGTTTTCTCATTTTGTCTCGCATAGTTGAGGTCTACCTATGATGTCAATTACAGGCCTCTCTCATCTTTTTAAGTGGGAGAACTTGCACAATTGGTGGCTGACTAAATACTTTTTTTCCCCACTGTAACACTTTATTAGATTCAACTGACTATCTTTATAATTTTTCTTTTTTTTTAACATAATATTATTTCAATTTATTTATTTTCATACTTATTGCCAATGCCATGAACAAATAACTTAAAAACTAATTGTTCAGGTAAATGATATGAAATATGGACTAAACCCAGCAAACCCCCGACTCACGAAGAGTCATCCTACAGCACTCAGGAGAGGAAAAAACCCCTGTGGAGGAAACCTCTAGGGAACCATGGCTGGAGGACTGCTCATCCCTTGGGCTTAGAAGGATAATGCCAATATTAACTCATCAAAGTCATCTTAGAATTATATATATGGATAGATATACAATTACAGTATCAAACAAAGAAATGATATAATGATACATACATTATACAGGTAAACGTGAAAAAAGCAATTGTAAAATAGTGATTAAAAGAGGGCGGGGGGTGAGGGAAACGTTTCTTCCAGTCCTTGTGGTGATAGAAAGAGGAAGAGATGAATGAGACAGGAAGTTACATCTATTCCTAAATTCCTTCCTCCCTACAGTAACACACTAGGCACTATATACTCCTAAAGCTCAATATACACACATATACTCTTAAAGCTGAACCAGCCTGTATAAATCCACACAACTACTGCACAAAGATGAAACTGCAGGAGTTATGGGTTCTCCCATCCCAAAGTCATGTCCCCCTTTGCTAATGGCTCTGGGGGTGTCTTGACTGCGGCTGACGTCACATGTTCCGGACGTCACCGCTGAGTTCTATGATTGGTGACGTCCGGAACGCGTGACATCAGTTACAGGCCAGAAGATGACACTGGATTACTGAAGATCGCCACACGCCCAGGAGATGTTAGTAAAAATGTTTGTTATTTTTAAAGACCTCCCCTGTCCAGTTTTCTATTGAAAAGGGGCCCTGTGGCATGTAATGTTGGGCCCCTTTCCTTTATCAATGTGGCTGGGCCTGACTCTGGGATCCAGAGTCATTTGGCTCTGGATTCTGGGGGGCTCCTTTGGGGATGGGAGCCCTGGGCAATTGCCCAGTGTTCCCCCTCTAACGCCAGCCCTGGAAGGCATAGGGCCCACTGGGGGATTCACTGGTACCCCAGTGGGCCAGTCCGAGCCTGTATACAAACATGTTGGACCAAATAGAACCAGAGGATTGCTTTGTTTGAACATGAGATGAAACATACAGTATCCTTAGAGGTTTGCCCATCTTTATTCTTGATAGTGATAGGGGATTGTTAAAGCAATAAACCTGTCCTGTCCTGCATGACTTCAAAGAACCTGCTGTACAAGTTTTGCTTAACAGGGTTGTCCTGTTATGGGCACTTATCCTTTATCCATAGGACAGGGAATAAGTGTCCAATTGCTGGGGACCAGAATTCTGGGTCCCCCAGTAATTGGGAGGACAGGGGATCAAAATTCCCCCTAAGGCCTCTTTGTGAATGGAGTGCCATTGCTCTTACGTGACCGCCACTGCATTCACTTCTATGGGGTTGGTGTGACTGTAGTGTCTGGCAGCACCCACCGCCCCATAGAAGTGAATGGAGTGTTGGTGGATAGGGAATAAGTGTCCATAACTGGACAACCCCTTTAATGAATGTGTCCCACTGTGTGTAAAGAATGAAATACGGTCATTTTTCAAAGATGCTGTAAATTACACCAAGGAAAGATCCATCCGTAGCAACTGGCCCACTTGTTGATGGTTTCCAGATAAGACCAAATATATTTGTATTGAAAAATTGGTCAAAATGTTCATTTCAGGTGGAGTTATTTTGAGAGGGCAATCTAATATGTTCTAATGTGGCATCACATAGACAGATGTACTCCCTGAGCTCATACTATTGCCTATTTCAAAGACCATACAACACCCACAACCAACACTTCTCATGCCAAGCAAAAGCTCATTCACTGAATTCTACATCAGAGACAGGAACTGAAATCTCTGGACAATGCCAAAGGGCCTGAGCATTCTATAGAGTACTTTGCACTCTCCTGTTCACAGATTCCCCTGATATGATCTGGAACATGACAGAGGATCCTTTTTTTGTCTGCATTTCCCATTTAAGAACCTGTTTTTCAACTGATTCTAGAAGCGTCACATACATGTGGCTCAGCTGATATTTGTGCTAGTTTGCTGCAATGTCCCCCAGGCTGTGAGGTTTAGTACTGTTCTCTTTTCAAGGCCAATTCCTTTGTTAGGGTCCAGAATACACCAGGTTCTCTGCACAAAGGAAAGACTCGAGCTGAGACTGAGCTTCTACATACATACAGATTGTCACTTCCTGTCAAAAGGCAGCTGCTGATAAACTACACGTAGAAAGTGAATCTATGGAGGCAGGAAAGGGCACACAGAGCCAAATAGTGACAATGCATGGTGAACTGCCATTAAACACTATGCAACTTGAAAATGCACCAGATTTATGACAGTGGATGATGCTTGATGATAAATTTACACTGTTTAGTCTATGATTCTACCACCTATTAGATTGCTTGTGGAATATCTTATGTAAAAGTTGAGTGGCAACCAGAAGGGTGAATCTGCCCCATTGTAGGAAACTATTCTGAAGGAGGGAGATTTGTATTGCCAATGTTTTTAGATCACAGAGAATTACCAGGACTAGATGCAACTGTAACAAAGTTTCAGATCTACGAACAGGGACTAGGTCTGTAACGACTACAATGTCATTTTCTTTAAGTGACAGCAAGTAGAGGCACTGTATACAGTGAAGAATTGAGACAAATTACCAGAGGAGACATTTGGAGACATTCTGATATTAGGCTAAGGCCCCACGTAGCAGGCCGCAGCAAAAAAGTCCTGTGAGAAAAAACGCATTGAGGTTTTTCCAGCAGCGCTATTCACAGAAAGTCCGCAGAGTTTTCCTCTGCGGACTTTCTGCTTCCATTATACTTATAGGGAAACCGCCGGCGTTTCCATAGGTATAATTGATATGCTGTGATTTCCAAAACCACAACGGTTTTGAAAATTGTAGTGTGTCCACTGCACTTATTTTTCCGCAATGTGTGGATGGGATTTGCTAGAATTCCATCCATTTTGCATGGACTGTAAAACACTGCAGTTTTTGCTGCAGCATTTACGTCACGTGGGGCCCTGGCCTAGGCTGTGCACACATATCATCTTTCCTCAGTATTTGGGAGACTTCTCTTCATTACTTTCACTTGCATGGAATGTGTGACAAAATCCCAACTGACCTGATAGGATACAGATCCCTTCTCTTTTTCAAAAACTCCATACTCTCCATTTTCTATTGTGTCATATTTTATATGTAAAAATGTTTTCTTTTCATTTTTTTTTTACATTTGTTACTTTTTTATTTCCATTTTGCTTCATTGTACTGTTTGCATCATTTCCTAATTTATAGCACAATACTTAAGTTACTCTGTAATTTTTTTTATTATTTATTTTTAAAGTTATATAGCCAATATGACTGAGGAGGACTGGTCGATTGATGACGCACATTTGCCACATGATCCTTAGCGTCTGTGATCTGATATTATCAGCCCTTTCACCCTTCATTAGACAAATCCTAACAACCATAAATGTGTGTAAGAGCTGATATACTGAATATAGAGTGCAGCTACATATGTGACACTGGAAGAGCTGTGTGTATTTCCTGCATCCATAGATAAAGACATTGCTCTGATACCAGGGATGCACATACATACACACATGGACAAAATTGTTGGTACCCCTCGTTTAATGAAAGAAAAATCCACAATGGTCACAGAAATAACTCAAATCTGACAAAAATAATAATGTACAAAAATTCTATGAAAATGAACAAATGAAAATCAGACATTGCTTTTCCACCATGCTTCAACAGAATTTTTAAAAAAAAGAAAATTAATGAAACAGGCCTGGATAGAAATGATGGTTCCCTTAACTTAATATTTTGTTGCACAACCTTTTGAGGCAATCACTGCAATCAAACGATTCCTGTAACTGTCAATGAGACTTCTGCACCTCTCAACAGGTATTTTGGCCACTCCTCATGAGCAAACTGCTCCAGTTGTCTCGGGTTTGAAGGGTGCCTTTTCCAGACGGCATGTTTCAGCTCCTTCCAAAGATGCTCAATAGGATTTAGCTCAGGGCTCATAGAAGGCCACTTCAGAATAGTCCAATGTTTTCCTCTTAGCCATTCTTGGGTGTTTTTAGCTGTGTGTTTTGGGTCATTATCCTATTGTAAGACCCATGACCTGCGACTGAGACCAAGCTTTCTGACACTGGGCAGCACATTTCTCTCTAGAATCCCTTGATAGTCTTGAGATTTCATTGTACCCTGCACAGATTCAAGACACCCTGTGCCAGATGCAGCAAAGCAGCCCCAGAACATAACAGAGTCTCCTCCATGTTTCACAGTAGGGACAGTGTTCTTTTCAAGATATGCTTTTCTTTCATTAAACGAGGGGTACCAATAATTTTGTCCACATGTGTATATGCAGTATATACACGAGTATTCTGTTTCTGATCTCTTTAGTTCTTTTCCTATAGCAGTTGCCAACCATGATTGTTTTCTGGTTCTCCTATTGATGGCCTCTCCCTAGAATAGACCATCAGTATTGATCAGCAGTACTGATCAAACATTAATGACCTATATTTAAGATGGACCCTTAAATGTTTATTCCTGGAATACCCCTTTAACATACATCTCTGGTTCCCAATGAATGTGACTTCGAACCAACTCATGGTTAGTGGGTTTTTTAAGTTTTATATAAGACTGGGCTACATAGTGATCATTGGCCAAGAGACAGGAGCTGCAGTCAAAATCTCTGTGTGGCCCCAGCTGAAATGAATAATGCATAATGCAAAGTTCTACAATTTTGTAAAATTCCTGATATTTTAATTCCTCATTGTTCTCTGCTTGCAGTCAGTGAATGAGGGCATATTGTATGTTTATATCCAGAAAATCTGTACAGACCAATGTGAAATGTTTAGCTACAAACATCAGCAGCACAAATCTCTCTCATCTGCTGAAAGTTTCTTGCTATGTATCCATGTACATAAAATGAATCAGTATCAGGTATTTTCTACACTGTTTAGGATCGCAGCAATCCCTCAAAGTGAAAAGTATTAGGTTTAGGTGGTAGTAGTTCTTTCCCCCAGGGCGCTTGCAGTTGGAGAGGGGACCTCTCCTCTCAGAGCCGGTGTGGTGTAGGTCGGAAGGGCCCTGATGTTAAAGCAGGCACGACTTAGGCAGCCAGTGGTAACAGTTGAACCAGGAAACAGTTTATTACTACAACTGGTAATAGCAAAATGGCAGCTTCCGAATGGGGGTAGTAGTACAGTGTCAAATTCCCCAGCCTTGGTTCTAGGAGGGCAGCCAGGGTTAACTATCACAGTCTTGTGCTCCACTCCTCCTCCTCTCGTGCCTCTTCCAGAGATGGATGATAGGGAGAGTGGTGGTACAGGGAGGCCTGACAGAGTTCTGGTTATCTGAAGACTAGGGCCAACGCGATCCTCCTGTCAGGGTCCTCTCCTGTTCCTCCTGGCACGGCACCGGAATGATCCAAAATAATGGACAGCGGAACCAGTACTTCTGGCTGTCTCTGGGCCCGATAATACTCCTCCTAGAGGCTGTGATGGCTGACCGTTGCCCTCAGTTCAGCTTGTGGGGGCAGGAACTCTCTGCACACCCTCACTGTTCCACTGCTCACACTGAACAAGTCCAAAGATATAGACAGCTACTCTTCCTTGCTCAGGGCTGTCTCTGGATGAGCCTGGGGCTGATGTTATTCCTCATTGAGGCTGTAGGCTGACCGTTGGGCAGGGAAACACTGCACACCTTCTCCAGCTAACTGCACACACTTGACTAAAGACCAACCGTTGCTGGGGAGACTAGGTCTCCTTACAACCCCGCTCAGTGGCCTGTGATAGGCCAGGGCTGAACCAAGGCAAGGTTTGAACATTGCAGGGGGGAAATACAGAGGATAGCTGCATAACAATCACATTTAAAGGGAATCTGTCAGGTCAATTTGGGACACCTAACCACAGGTTCTTATAGACCTGGGGTTCAGTGTCCCAGATCGCCCTGTTGTAATGCAATCCGCAGGCTCATTAAAAATAAAAAACCTTTATACTTACCTAGAGAAAGGTCCAATCGACGCTGTTTGGTGAGTACAGTCCGGCTTATTCATGAGGCATGCCTCCTGGCGCCTGTGCTGTTCTTCAGTGAAGCCAAAGATGAACACCCTGGCTTCACTGCGTAATTGCGGGTCATGTGCACTGAAGCCGAGGAGTACTCCTCTGGCTTCATTGAAGAACTGCGCAGGTGCGGAGAGTACAACGGCAGGGTGATTTTAAAGCTTTTTTATTTTTAATGCGGCCATGGATTGCGTTATAACAGGGCGATTTGGGACACTAAACCCCAGGTCCACATGGATGTGTGGGTGGTTTAGTGTCCCAAATTGCCCTGACAGATTCCCTTTAACATAGAATGGATCATACCAACACAATCCCAGAGGCACAAAAGACAAACAATTAAAAGCAGTAGCCTCCGGGATGCTACAGCAAAACCCATTAGTGGCTACAAAGGGAATGGGAAATATACTTCTCCCTTCTGCTCAGCCCATTCTTAGCTTTAGCTTCAAAAACTGCAGCAAAATCTGCAAAAAACAAAACAAAACCTTTTCCGCAACGTGGGTCCATAGCTTAATGCCTCATGCACACGACCATGTGCACAGTCAATGTGCTAGCCATGTTTTTCTTCATTTATTGATTAGGATTTATATAAAACTTGAAGACTCCAGTCGATGCCTGTGGGCCTCATACTATGGGGTTAATTTTACAGACTGGTAGCCAGTGAAAAAATACATTGAACATCTGTGTATGGGCACTCCTATTGGCTCATCATCACATGCTATTTTTAAAAACCTTCATTTTATGCAAATATGGTCATTTGAGGTGAAATATTAGACGTCTTCCCTTTCGTTGCCTGGTGCAGCTGCATTCTCATTAAGAAAAGAGCCTAAAAAAAAAAAAAAAAAAACGGACCACAGATTTCTGGGGATAAGGTGACACATGAAGATTATAGGTGGTGGTACATGGCCTCTTCTATGTGCAGGAACCTTGCTATAAATACCTTACATGCACCTGCCTGCTGCCAATGGGGCGTGCTGGTTAAATATATGTTTAGCAATTCAGGGTGGCATGAAAGTGGGGGAGGATATTATATTTATAAAGCTGCTGTTCCCTGTGATCTAACACAGAATGCAGAGTAGCTTATTATAGGAGAATAATGTATATATAGAGCCCAGTGGTAGATGCAGCTGGAGGCTCCAACAATGCATTCTAAGACTTGTAGTTCTACAGATGCTGCAGTTAGCCACCGCACTATGCTATTCACTCACTATGATTGTTATAATACAATAAAAGCTGTCCTGTGAAACCATAAGATATTCATACAAGCTATAGTACTCTAGTTTCAAGCGCTGCACTGTAAACAAGCCTCAGCATTGGGTAAAAGAAAGTGATCCTGAGTAGGATACCCCTTTTAATTAAACTGGTTGTCTCACAACTTATTTTCATATTCTCCCTGCTCTCATTTAGATTGTCAGCATGTAATATTACTTTTTTTCCTGGAGAGGCCACTGCAAGTGTGGATTTGCAGCAACTTCCCCTAGGGATATTTGGGCACATTTATTAAGACTGGTGTATTGTAGCTGGTCTTAATAAAGGGCCCGAGTAGCAGAAGGGATTCATGAAGAAGCTGCTGAAGTCCCTGCACCAGAATGGAAATCTACACCAGGTCCCCTCCTTGGCCCACCACGATCCCCGCACCGCTCTGCCCACATTCACACAATTTAGGGGACGAGGATCAGGACGTGTGACACATGTTTCAGTGTGCGAAACGCCTTTACTCAAAAAGTGCACCTTACTATTATCCTTCTAGAAAACTGTCCTTGAGAGAATGAAGAATTTCCCCCATCATCTGATGATTCCTGATACAGTTTTTTTAGGGTGCATCCACATGGTATGGCAGCTGCATGCAGATGAAATCCTGTCTGCAGGTGTTCACCAATGATCACATGATTACACAGGTGATTATGAGGGCGAGGTGTCATCCGCATACGCCAGCCACTATGTTGGAACACAACCATAAAATATCGTCATAAGGCTGTATTCTCACAAGATTTTTTCTTAACAGATTTAAAAAATGCATTTATTGGAAAACACGTGGATTTAAAAAGATGAAACAACACGTAAATGAACAAAGTAGCAGCTGCTCCTCTGGTTTATTCATGCATTTTAAAATTTTAAAAATTAATGTGTTTTCTAAAAAAAAAAAAATTAGTCCCCCTCCTCTTTAACTTGTGTGACTTTCTATCGTTGGCATTTCTATTCTCATTCCAGCTAAAGAATTATCTAAAAGAGGACAAAATGAGCAATGTTCAAAAACTCTCCTTCTTTCCCACTCTCCTTCAGGGAAGCTGGGTAAAAACCAATGCGGCTGCTATAACAACTCTCACAGGGAATGTCGCCTAGTTTTCGTATATCTCTGACCAGTTATACAGCTGCTGCAGTTCTAGGTAAGGCGAATGGTAACCCTTGTGGGCCTAATACTGGTAATAGTGGTTGCCACCCATCTTCTCCAATAAAAGATATAGCAAAGGCATTACTGAATAGACATTGGTCCAGATTTACTAATAATAAGACAAGTAAGTGCAAACCTAGACAGGCAGTCTGACAATATGCCAGATATATCACAGTGACTGGTGCTTGATGATAAATCTGTCGCATCTTTACACTTTCTAGTATAAGTTTACATCACCTTAGTAGCTGACTTACTTTGAGCCAGAACACAATCTTGGCACATTTTTGGTGCATTGTGCAGATTTAAGCCATGCCTTAATTTTCTAAGAATCCACACCCACATGTCTAGCAAGTTGAAAAATTTTAGCCCAAATTAGATGCACCAAGATCAGGACCACATGTGTCCTGAGGAGAGATGAGTATCATGCCTCAGGCGGCAGATGAGTCCCTGGCAGTGAGCAGATTAGATGCATACATTGAGTGGCAAGCTACAACACTGTCTGCACCTGAGCCACGACCTGCAAATCTTGCCCGGCACTCCCTGCTGCCCCACAGCTTTAGAGATGCCTCTGGGCGCCCACCCCCCCTTCATAATTACAGTGGGGAAAAAAGTATTTAGTCAGCCAACAATTGTGCAAGTTCTCTCACTTAAAAAGATGATGCCGGCCTGTAATTGACATCATAGGTAGACCTCAACTATGAGAGACAAAATGAGAAAACAAATCCAGAAAATTACATTGTCTGATTTTTTAAGAATTTATTTGCAAATTATGGTGGAAAATAAGTATTTGGTCACCTACAAACAAACAAGATTTCTGGCTCTCACAGACCTGTAACTTCTTCTTTAAGAGGCTCCTCTGTCCTCCACTCATTACCTGTAGTAATGGCACCTGTTTGACATTGTTATCAGTATAAAAGACACCTGTCCACAACCTCAAACAGTCACACTCCAAACTCCACTATGGTGAAGACCAAAGAGCTGTGGAAGGACACTAGAAACAAAATTGTAGACCTGCACCAGGCTGGGAAGACTGAATCTGCAGTAGGCAAGCAGCTTGGTGTGAAGAAATCAACTGTGGGAGCAATAATTAGAAAATGGAAGACATAGAAGACCACTGATAATCTCCCTCGATCAGGGGCTCCATGCAAGATCTCACCCCGTGGGGTCAAAATGATCACAAGAATGGTGAGCAAAAATCCCAGAACCACACGGGGGGACCTAGTGAATGACCTGCAGAAAGCTGGGACTAACGTAACAAAAGCTACTGTCAGTAACACACTACACCGCCAGGGACTCAGATCCTGCAGTGCCAGACGTGTCCCCTTGCTTAAGCCAGTACATATCCGGACCCGTCTGAAGTTTGCTAGAAAGCATTTGGATGTTCCAAAAGAGTATTGGGAGAATGTCATATGGTCAGATGAAACCAAAGTAAAACTGTTTGGTAGAAACACAACTCGTCGTGTTTGGAGGAGAGTGAATGCTGAGTTGTATCCAAAGAACACCATACCTACTGTGAAGAATGGGGGTGGCAACATAATGCTTTGGGGCTGTTTCTCTGCAAAGGGACCAGGACGACTGATCCGTGTACATGAAAGATTGAATGGGGCCATGTATCGTGAGATTTTGAGTGCAAGCCTCCTTCCATCAGCAAGGGCATTGAAGATGAAACGTGGCTGGGTCTTTCAGCATGACAATGATCCCAAGCACACCGCCAGGGCAACAAAGGAGTGACTTCGTAAGAAGCATTTCAAGGTCCTGGAGTGGCCTAGCCAGTCTCCAGATCTCAATCCCATAGAAAACCTTTGGAGGGAGTTGAAAGTCCATGTTTTCCACCATAATTTGCAAATAAATTCTTTAAAAATCAGACAATGTGATTTTCTAGATATGTTCTCTCATAGTTGAGGTCTACCTATGATGACAATTACAGGCTGGCCTCATCTTTTTAAGTGGGAGAACTTGCACAATTGGTGGCTGACTAAATACTTTTTTTTTCCCCACTGTATATCCTACTTACCATTCACTTATGCGGTGCATGGGACCTTTTCTGGCACACACGATGTTGGAGGAGGAAATGTTAAGTGTGGGGGGGTTGCTATTAGGGCACTATTATAGTAATAGTGCCATCCCACAGGTAATAGAATTACTGATTTGGGGAGCACTATTACTGTAATAGTTACTAACATTGCTTATGTTGGGGGGAGAATATTACCTATGGGAGGTTGCTATTAGGGCACTATGATAGTAATTACTTATTACTTTATATGGGGGGCGCTATTACTGTAATTGTTTCCCCCTTGACAGTTAATAACATAATTTATGTAGGGGGGAGACTATTACCTGTGGTGGTGGCACTATTAGGGAACTGTTGCAGCAATAGTGCCCCCCACAGGTAACTGCATTACTTATGTGGGGGGGCTATTACCTATTGGGGGTGACATTAAAGCACTGTTACAGAAATAGTGCCCCCCACAAGTAATAGTGCCCCACGTAGGTTATCGTGCTCTTATTACCTTTGGAGGCACTATTATGCAAAGTGGGGGGGGGGACCTATTACCTGTTGGTGAACTATTAGGGCCGTTCTCATGGCGGAATATGAAGAGGAATTAAGGAAGACTTCCGCCTTAGATTCTTCTCCATTTTTGGAGCCCTGCTTCCCTTTCATTCTCTCGCTGATTAGTCTCAGATGAATTTGGCTAATCAGTGAAAAGGCTCCTGCTGTGAGTTCTGCGGCTGATCAGCGGCAGAATTTGCAGGAAGATTGAGCAGTACTCTTATTTTTTTTCCTAGTGGAGGCATTTTAATTTTTGCCTCAGGCAGCAGATAACCTACAATCAGCCCTGACCAAGATGCCCCACATGTATGCGACTGTCTTGTCCAAACCACTATAGTAAATCTGGGCCTCAGAAGGTAGACTGAGTAGACCTGACAAAAGTTGATGGTTTGAAAGTAATTCAGTTCTTCACCAAATCAAGATCTCCACTTGCTGTCAGTGAATGGATACATTTAGAACAATCAGAAGACATGAAAATGCTGAGAAGTTGAAATACTGTATGTTATATACAATGAATATGTTTTATATCAAACCAATATTCACCATTTATGGATAGATATAATTTTCAATAGTCCATGCTGCTGCTTGTTGTTCCACCACAGCTGTGGATATTTTGGCACCAAAGTAAATGTCTTCAAGCACTATGCAAATAGTGTGTATGCCTGTGGTTAAACAGAACGTATCATTAAAGCATTGTAGGATCTGGTTTATCTTTACGACCCTTCTCTTTCTCTTCCACTGAGTCCCTGGTTTGCAATGCAAAATTCTATTTTATTGGTGCAACTCAAGGCCATAAACAAATAGACAAGGATTAGGAAGACGCCAGACCTGGACCAACAGTAGTGTGAATGAGTGAATGATCATTCATCTCCTTGGCAGAGGGTTATGATACAGGTTTCTTAATGGTTATTATTATTTTATTTTATAACATTTCCTGCTATTAGCTTAATTTCTTAAAACTCCCTGACAACTTCTGTAGACCAAGGCCACATGTTGCAGAAAAGCTATGTTTCTTTTTCTTTTGGCCAAAGCTAGCAGTGGATTTGGCAGTAGGTAAAAGTATAAGTGATTTCTTTGTATTCTCCATTCTTTTTGAAACCACATTGACATTTTAATAGAGAGTTGTGCCCATGAAAATAGAGCATTATTTTTGACCTGTCAAAGATTAGAGTATTCACCCCTTTTTACAGGTCACAGACAGCATTCGAATGTGAATATTGTAGTGTGAACAGAGCTTTAAGATTCTTAGTTCAAGTTACTGTCTGCGACTGTCACTAAGGGCTGGATTCAGAAATGTAGGTAGGTGTTGATGACAACAGGGCCGAGCCTAGCCTCTCTGCTGCCCAACCCAGTGATCTTTGGTTCCGCAATGGGCCCCCTATTTGCAGATCAAAAAATCTCCTTATTTGTCCCCCACACACAGTATAACAACTCCTTTACTGGTCCCCACAGTGCATTACCCCCTTATTGGCCCCCACACAATATAACACCCCCTATACTGACCCTCACACAGTATATTGCCCCCTTTACTGACCCCCAGTATAGTGGCCCCTTTACTGGCTTCCACACCGTATGTTGTCCCATTTTAGGCCCCCACACATATTATCGCCCTCTTCTTTTTGGTCCCCACAAAGTGATATGTTAGCCTTACATTTGGTCTGAATTTTCCAAATGTTTCGGGCTTGAGCCTAAACTTTTGGGGTTTGTCACCCACAAAGCGCTTTTATACTTTGGGGTCTCCTCAGACCCTAGGGTATAATAAGATGAAAACCAGGGTTGGTCAGAAAATAACAAACACATATTCACCTTGCCTCACCTCTACTGGACATCTTTGTGGTGGTATTTATTATTATTATTAATAATAATAATAATAATAATAATTAACTTTATTTATATAGCACATTTATATAACATATTCCGTAGCACTTTACAATGAGACATTACAATGAGACAATGAAAGAAACATATCAAACAATAGCAGTGAGGACCCTGCTCGCAAGAGATTATTCTATGAGGAGATAGGGGGACACAAGAGGTCAGAGGGCTTGTTTGCTACAATGGTCCAGCCATGTTTTAATACAAAAGGTTATGTAACTGAAGCTGTATGAACCCGTCACCAGCCAATATCTGTGAATAAACATATACTAAGTGCAAGGAGTGCAGTGTAACTTCTAGATGGAGAGGACAGGATCTGAGGAACAGAGGAGGAAGGATAAAAGGTTCTACACCTTGCTCTCTACACGGTGATCAGGTCACGTGATAAGGCTGACCATACAGATGTGATTTCAGGACAGTTTTGAAGCTGCTGTAGTTGGGGATTAATCAGATTGTCCAGGATAAAGTGTTTCAGAGCACCGGTGCAGCTCGAGAAAAGTCTTGGAGACGGGAGTGGGATGTTTGGATAACAGAGGATGCCAGTCTAAGGTCATTGGCAGAGCGGAGAGGACGGTTGTGGCGGTAGACAGTGACGAGAGTGGAGATATAGGGGGGGGGGGGGCGCAGCGCTATGGATGGATTTGTGGGTGAGTGTGATAATTTTATATTGTATACTGTGATGGATGGGCAACCAATACATCAACTGACACAAGGTAGATGCGTCTGTGTACCGGTTTGACAGAAAGTTGAGTCTGGCGGCTTCATTCAGGACAGATTGTAGTGGGGAGAGTTTAGTAAGAGGAAGCCCAATTAGAAGAGAATTGCAATAGTGAAGACGAGGGAGAATCAGCGCAACAATGAGGGTTTTAGATGTTTCCACCGTGAGAAAAGGGCAAATTCTAGAGAAGTTTTTAAGGTGCAGGTGGCAAGAGCGTGCAAGTGTCTGAATATGTGCAGTAAAGGTGAGATCTGAATCAAATACAACCCCCAGACAGCGGGCATGCCGCGTCGGTGTAATAGTAAGGTCACAGACAGAAATGGAAACATCAGGGTTAGGTCGGTTATTGGATGGAGGGAACACAAGAAGTTCAGTTTTTGAAAGATTCAATTTCAGAGAAAGAGAAGACATGATGTTAGAGACAGCAGAGAGACAGTCATTGGTGTTCTGTGGTAGTGCAGGGGTGATGTCACGGGATGAGGTATATAGTTGGGTATCATCAGCATAAAGATGGTATTGAAAGCCAAATCTGCGAATGGTTTGTCCAACTGGGGCTGTGTACAAAGAAAAGAGGAGGGGTATTTGATGTCCTTTTCAAGTCTCCATCTGGCTTCATTTGCAGCAGGAGTCATTACTGAGGCCTGTGATTGGGCCTTAGCGGTCACATGGTGGGGCACCAAGCATCAGACACAGGCTGGAAGAGGCCTGAAGAGGATGCTGGGGGACCACTGGATGCCCAAGAGAGGTGAGTATAGCTGTTTGTTGTTTTTACTCACCTACCTTGGTGCCGCACAAATTTGGCCAGTACCTATTCAATTACTCCAACAGTTTGTGGCCAATGTTATTCTCACCACTGTCGCATCTGGCCTCCACTTCTGACTCCAGTGTGCGGATGCTGAAAAATGCTGCCGTGCCCTCTGGAGGAAGAAGCGGAGGAAGGTGGTGGCTGATAAAAAATGTCTCCCTTCAGATTGTCACCTTAGGTTTCCTCATGGCAGGTGTGCCCTGGTTAAGAAAACAAAAAAAACATAGCTTTAAGAAAATGGCAGATGTGACATAATCTATTTGCCACGCATTGCTAAATATGTTAAGTTCTGTTCACTGGGATTTCCAGTTGTCTGTTCTGTCATATGACAGACACAAATGGATGTCAATGGAACCCTTTGACTATAATGAAGTCCGTCAGTGTGAAGAATATCGCCTCGCCCAGCCGCCTGGCACGCCTGCGATCAAACTTCTTTCTTAACCTCCCACTCACACACCGTGAGTAGACCGGGTCATAGGATAAAAACGAAACGAGCGGTATAAATTTTATATATTTAATAACCCAAGTGGGTCGGTATGAATTAATAGCATATACAGAAATATACAATATTAATATGATCAAGCATAAACATACAAGCAAAAGAGCGATGATACCATACAAAACAAAGTAAAAGGGAAATAAAAGTTTAGAAAAGATACCTGAGCACACAGCTTTGTCCTAGCTGTCTCTCTTCCATGCTCAGCACAATGAATACTTGTAGTCCTTTTCTCTAGGCCACAGCAGAGTTTTGGGCCTAGGGCGCAAGCTTAAGCAAGTTGCATAAAACAATCCTTCTACATGCTGTCCAGAACTAGGCCCTCAATGCATTCCTCAGTAGGGCAGGCCCTCTCATCTTCTCCCAGATCAGAGCTCCTTACTGCCTCTTTGCTGAATGACCCCAGAATCCAGGTCTGCCCACAGCATATGGCTAGTGCTCCACCCACCCCTTGCACCCAGGCAGCCCCCCTTCTCCCACCTTTGCAGAACCCTCGGAGAGAAGGGTGAAGTTAAGGCTTGCTATCCCCCATCCCATCTGGCCAGGGATAATAAAAGTGCCTGGCTATAGCAAGCCACCTCCAATGAACACACATAAAACCAGTGAAGCCTATCGTCCAGCAATGTGGACTCAACTAAAGCACCGCATTCCAAGTGGGGGAAGGACTGACCTAAGCAAGTAAAACACACTTCCAAGAAAGATATAAAACTGAGGGTCGGTTCATCACAGTCAGGTATCCAATATAGTGTATATTATTTTGCTGGACGAAAAAGTCATTGTATTGCATTGTCTGTCATTTTTGACACAGATGTGAACGCAGCCTTACACAAATTTATGTATAAAGGGGTTGTCCAGGAATTACTGTACTTGGGTAGGAGGCCGGAGAAAGTGAAACATATAAAAAAGTTATACTCACCAGTCCCCGTTGTTCTGGTGTCTCCGGCTGCTGTCCGATCCAGTGTGTGCCAAGCTGATGCCGGTGGAAGTCCACGCCGCACATGACCACTGAGGAAAGGAACTGATGACATATGTGAGTGATGTCACCAGTTCCTTTGCATAGACTGCAACTTTTGGGACACTGGAGTACTGGGGATCGGTGAGTATGACTTTTTTTTCACCTTCCCCGGCCTCTGGATTTCCTGCATAACCCATGCCAGAAAATTATGGTCAAGGAGTCCCTGTCCAACCTTTGCCCAACTCTACCCAAATCCACAGAAAGTAGCAAACAAGGTGCAGAACAGGGGATGTATCACATCTTTGGGTCAAAAGAGAGCCTTACACCATAGATGCACCACATTATCACACATCTACACCTGAAAACTGGCGTTGTGTTGCTGAATTGATGTCATATAACAGCTGTGACAATATTTCAGGTTTCCGTGGCCATCATGCAGCTTCAATGTTTTTCTATGGAGAAAAAGCTATGTACTAATATCAAGAATTATTTTAATTGATTCTCTATATTATGTGACATGATAATCCTCGATTTTATTGCCACCAAAAGTTGTGGCATCATGTCTTAAATGACTTACATCAGTAATTTTGAAGGGAGAGGAAACAATTGTTTCTTATTGTTTTGTGGATATTTGAAGCTGTTCCCAATTTACTACAATTACCCGGATTGGTTCGCGCTCTAATCATAGCTTTGTTCCTCGCTGTTGACAATGTGTTCCTTTCTTGGCGGCCGGAGCGTCACTCAGAGCTGACGTGTTCCTTCTGAAGGGATATGATAATACCTGGCTATGCCATTTCTAGGCTGGTATTTTAAGCAGGCTGTTATTTATTCTGAGGTGAAAGTGTCAACAAATGGCAGGAAACAATGAGACGGCATTGTGCCAGGCTCCAGAATTTACATTACACACAAATGGTTCTGTTTTATACAAATTCCATCTGGATACAATGGCAGCCATTCCCTCCAGCGCAGCCCCTGATTTCCTCCATATTAATGCTCTGTGTAGCCTGGAGACTGCAATGCCCTGCGTATTACACTATAACAGCCTTCCCAGTCTTAAGTGACATCACCCCTGCACTACTACAGAACACCAGTGACTGTCTCTCTGCTGTCTCTAACATCATGTCTTCTCTTTATCTGAAATTGAATCTTTCAAAAACTGAACTTCTTGTGTTCCCTCCATCTACTAACCGACCTAACCCTGATACCTCCATTTCTGTCTGTGGCCTTACTATTACCCCGAGGCGGCATGCCCGCTGTCTGGGGGTTGTATTTGATTTAGATCTCACCTTTACCCCACATATTCAGACACTTGCACACTCTTGCCATCTGCACCTTAAAACATCTCTAGAATTTGCCCATTTCTCACCATGGAAACATCTAAAACCCTCATTGTCGCACTGATTCTCTCTCGTCTTCACTATTGCAATTCTCTTCTAATTGGGCTTCCTCTTACTAAACCCTCCCCACTACAATCTGTCCTGAATGAATCCGCCAGACTCAACTTTCTGTCAAACCGGTACACAGACGCATCTACCTTGTGTCAGTCGCTGTATTCGTTGCCCATCCATCACAGAATACAATATAAAATTATCACACTGACCCACAAATCTATCCATAGCGCTGTGCTCCCCTATATCTCCTCTCTCGTCACTGTCTACCGCCTTAACTGTCCTCTCCGTTCTGCCAATGACCTTAGACTTGCATCCCCTCTTATCCGATCATCCCACTCCCGTCTCCAAAACTTTTCTTGAGCTGCAACGGTGCTCTGGAATGCTTTACCAAAGACAATCCGATTAATCCCCAACTACAGCAGCTTCAAAACTGCCCTAAAATCACATCTGTAAGGTCAGACTTATCACGTGACCTGATCACAGTGTAGTGTGCGGAGGTGTAGAACAATAAAACCTTTTATCCTTCCTCTGTTCCTCAGATCCTGTCCTCTCCATCTAGAAGTCACCCTGCACTCCTTGCACTTAGTATATGTTTATTTGCAGATACTGGCTGATGACGGGTTCATACAGCTTCAGTTACACAACCTTTTCTATTAAAAGATAGCTGGACCATTGTAGCAAACAAGCCCTCTGACCTCTTATGTCCCCCCTATCTCCTTATAGAATGTAAGCTCTTGCGAGCAGGGCCCTCACTCCTATTGTTTGATATGTTTATTTCTTTGTCACATTGTAATGTCTCATATTGTCTGTTCATGTGTCCTCTGATTTGTAAAGTGCTATGGAATATGTTGGCACTATAGAAATAAAGTTATTATTATTATTTTTTCCTGCCTCTTAAAATATCTTGACCAGGGTATTGCCAAGTTTCGCATACTTCCTCTTCCGAAATTGTACCTAAAATAAATACTCCACACCATCGTTAGATTAAATTGGCCACAGCAGCCATTTTATTAAATTAAATAAATAACATAAATAACCGTTTTAAAGTGCAACCAACCAACAATCTCACCAAAACACTATAAATAACCCAACCCGACGACGGAGGTCCTCGAGGCCCAAATCCCAAATTTTACCCCATAATCCGTGGGCACCAGCTGTTACCCCTAGCCGCTCCACACCAGCTCAGGGGCACCTCTTTAATTAATCTTCTTGGTGCTCACTTTTCCCTAAGGCCATAAAGCCCTTAATACCCCTTAAACCATAACGAATCCAGCCACAGCCCAAATGATCTGGGGAGTCCAGCCACTACCGCGGGGCCCTCCCCACCACAACCATTTCCAATATCCCAGCCTCGAGGACCCCCACCACCATAGCCACTGTGACAATAAAGCCATCCCGTAACTAACCCTAACTAGAGCAAAACCAGGGTGGGCGGGGCTTCTCTCACACTCTGCTTTACTAAAAGTGGCGGGAATCTTCCCACTCTTTCTTTAAATAAGCCCTTACCCCACCCCCTTTCCTTAACCCTCCTCTTCCCATAATATCCTGATTTCCTTGCAACTGCCAATTTAACCCCTTAGCGTATTCCCCTGTCTGCTCTCCTGGCTAACTCCTGTCATGCAGGCCTCCCCTTCCATGCTTCGCCTTCGGTTCTGCCTCACTTGACCAGGGTATTGCCAAGTCTCGCATGCTTCCTCTTCCGAAATTGCACCTAAAATAAATACTCCACACCATCGTTGGATTAAATTGGCCACAGCAGCCATTTTATAAAATAAAATAAATAACATAAATAACCGTTTTAAAGTACAACCAACCAACAATCCCACCAAAACACTGCAAATAACTCGACCCAACGACGGAGGTCCTCGAGGCCCAAATCCCAAATTTTACCCCATAATCCGTGGGCACCAGCTGTTACCCCTAGCCGCTCCACACCAGCTCAGGGGCACCTCTTTAATTAATCTCCTCGGTGCTCACTTTTCCCAAAAGCCATAAAGCCCTTAATACCCCTTAAACCTTAACGAATCCAGCCACAGCCCAAATGGTCTGGAGAGTCCAGCCCCTACCCCGGGGCCCTCCCCACCACAACCATTTCCAATATCCCAACCTCGAGGACACCCACCGCCACAACAAATTCCGATGACACCTTATCGGCGGGCGTCCCACCACACCCGCAGAGTCGTCTCAATGTCCTGCTACAGTCCCAAACACCACATATCTATACCGATGGCGTTCAAATGAACCCCGTCCCTCCTCCAAAATGCTCCATTATGCTCCATTAAGTGCCATAAACCTGCCAATAGCCCTGGTTACCCTAATACAGGCCTTGCTCCACTGATCGGGCCCCTCTCCATACCTTCCTCGGCACCATGTCCGACCATACGGTCACCAATCCCAGAAACATTGCCCATAACCTCAATAAATCAAAATTTATATCATTAATTAATTCCCTAAAAGGGCGAACTCCCAAATCATTCCCTCTGACATGTAGTAACAGCACATCCGGGGGTCTATCAAGTATCGCATAGCAGTGAAATTCAGGGAGTACCCTTCCCCACACCATACCTCTTAACCCAAGCCATCTCAGCGTCGCCTCCTCCCTTGCGAATCCCAGTTGCCGCCCGTCTGGACGCACCGCCGCCCGCAAGGCTCCCTAAAACACAAATGAATGGCCCATCAGCCACACTAGGCAATGCCTGGCACCTGAAAAACACCGAACAATGAAAGAACATAAATCAAGCAAAAACACCACTTCCAAAGAAAACCCCACACCGTTCCCTCCGCATATAACCTCCAACCCCCCAAAACCACTCAATCTGCCAAGCCCAACCCTCCCGGGCGGATATAAGACCGGAACCGCACCGATTCCCAACCCCCCATTGCGCCGTATGACCTCATCCCCTAAACCCCTCCTGGCAGCCTCCGTCACCGCCCCAATGAGTGACTACTAAACTGCTCACCTCCCAAACCCAAAAATTGCAAACATCGCCGAAACACCCCCACAAATTGAAATTGTGAGAAAAATGAGCCATCCTCATGGACCAGGAGGGGGGCCCGCCGCCCTCCCCCTGTCCGACAAATAATTCGTTTAACAGAAAACCGGACACATCCCACACCCAGGCACCGAAAACAAACGCACACTACAACCCCGCCCTTCCTGGTCTGTCTTAGAGCGCCTCAGCCGGAATTCCACCCTATCCTTATACCAATCCACGTCCTCCCAAAATAACTCCCCATGACGATTCCTGGATCCACTAACCAATTCCCCCACATGGAGGGCCCCGAAAAAACACAACAAGAAAGTGGCCCGAAACAAAAGAACCTCTGACTGAGACGACCCCACCGACATCAATGCCATGCCCAAATCCAGCAACAGCGAAAATTACACCGGCCGGCGCGAGTTGTTAGCCATCTTGAACCGGCGCCACCCTTTCACTGCCTGCCGAACTAAAAATGACTTCGTAAAGTCCCACACGTCCCTACAATTAAAACCAAAAGTCAGACCCGCCAAACAACTATTCAACCGGGAAACCGACCACCCCGCCTCCCCACAATGCCCCACAAACAACAACAACGGCATTTCCAAATCCCCAGAATCCACTCCTAATAAGCCCAACCACTTCTCCCACTGCTCCCATGCCCTTGCATACGTAGCCCAAGTACCGTCCACCAATGAGGCTCGAATTAAGGTCTCAGCCGCCCAACCGGCACAGTCCACAACTCCAGAGGCCACTGCACTCCGACCTCGTCCGCCTCCGGCACCAATCGCCTGAAACGCTCCCACTGTAAACGAGAGAGGGCGTCTGCAACATCATTCTGAACCCCCGGAACATGTACGGCTATAATACAAGCATTCAGTTTCAATCATTCCAAAACTAACTGCTGCAATACCCGAACTACCGGCGGTGATGAGGCCGACAACCTATTAATCGCCTGAACCACTCCCATATTGTCGCAATGGAAACGAACCTTCTTGTTACAGAATTCCCCCCACACTACCACCGAAACCAAAATGGGGAATATTTCCAATAACGCCAAATTTCTAACCAGTCCATCTGCCACCCAATCTGCCGGCCACGATCCCACACACCAACTCCCTTTAAAATAAGCCCCAAACCCCACGCTCCCAGCCGCGTCAGTAAACAAATCCCAATCCACTGCATTTACCACCTCCCCCCATCCAAAGAGAGCGCCCGTTATATTGTTCCAAAAAGGAATCCCAAACCTGTAAATCCCCCCCGCAACTCGCCCCCCAACCGAATAAAATGTGACGGAACTGACACCCGGCCGTTGCCGCTGCCGCGGACGAGAGAACACCCTCTCCATTGGGATAATCCGGCACGCGAAGTTCAATTTGCCTAAAAGAGACTGCAATTCCCGCAATCACAGATTTTTTAGCCGACACGCTCTCTGAACCTCCGGCCACAGCCCACACAGCTTGTCCTCAGAAAGACGACACTCCATGCGGACTGTATCAATCGTCATGCCTAAAAAACTAATAACCGTCACCGGACCCTCTGTCTTGTCACGCGCTAGAGGAACCCCAAAGTCCGCCGCCACAAGCTCCTTCGAATGCAACAAAACCGAACAAATGGAAGAGTCCCCGGGACCAATACAAAGAAAGTCATCCAAGTAATGATTGACCAAGGCACAACCAGAAACATCCCTGACCACCCATTCCAAAAAGGAACTAAATTTTTCAAAATAAGAACACGACAGAGAACAACCCATCGGCAGACAACAATCCACGAAAAACCTACCCTCCCAAAAACAACCCAACAAATGCAGGCTATCAGGATGCACCAGGAGCAGGTGGAACGCTGCCTCGATGTCCGTCTTTGCCAACAATGCCCCCTGTCCAAAGCGGCGGACCCAAAAAATCGCATCATCGAACGAAGTGTATTCCACAGCACACAACTCCGGATCAATCCGATCGTTCACCAAGATCCCTCAGGGAACGACAGGTGGTGAATGAGCTGAAATATGTTCAGCTCTTTTTTCGGCAACACCCCCAAAGGCGAAACCCTCAAGTTCAGCAGGGGAGGCTCCGAAAAGGGGCCTGCCATATGGCCCAACTCCACCTCTTTCTCCAGCTTGTCCGAGACCACCTCCGGATGCTCCCGTGCCGAACGCAAGTTCCTTCCCACTCCGCAACTTCAACAAACGGAATTCTAAAACCCATTCTTAACCCCTCTGTCAATAAGGCCGCTGCCGCCCTGTCTGGATATCTACTTAGGAACGGCGCCATCTTTTCCAGCCGAACTGGAGTCACCCCTTTCCCAGGCCCCTCTGAACCCTTCTGCTTGTATCGGAAACACCGGTTGGCTCCATGAGCGCCTCCGCAAGAGGAGCACTCATGCTTAAACTTACATTTGTAGCCAAACTTGCACCCATCTTCGTTGAACAAAAGCAGAGTCCCTTTTGTGTGGCGACCGAGCGCCCCAAAGACTCGGAGTCCCCGGTCCCCCCTGGAAAAGACAACCCCGAGCGTGCCTGAGCCATAATCCTGAGCCACAACGCGATATCCTTATGGTCCCAGTGTATGCTGGACCGCACCGCCTTCTGCTGACGAAATTGTGTGTCATAGCGGAGCCAAGCCTGACCCCTGTAAACCCTGTACACCTCCCCGATCGCATATAGATAACAGAAAAGCGGCGAACAATATTCCGGTGCCTTCTCTCCTAGCACGCTTGCTAAAATGGCAAACGCTTGAAGCCAATTAGCAAACGTCCGCAGAATGAGCCGATACCGCCTCTTCTCCTCCTCCTCCTTCTTCTCCTCCTTCCTAGGCCTGTCTAAATTAAAATGCTCCAAAGGCAAGAGGGAAAATATATCCACATACTCGCCTTTCCAAATACGATCTCTAAACTCCTACTTCAAATGGGCCCCCAAAGGGCCCTCAAAGGAGACGTAAACCTCCCCTTTTGCCGCATCGTCCAACCACGGCGCATCCCCTTTCTCCTCACTCTGAGTTTGAACTGACACTGATACCCCCGCCACCGAAGACGACTCCGCCGGCAAACTCCCCACCCCCCACGCCAGTGATGGCAACGGCGACCCTCCTCCTCCACTACTAACGCCCCTGACCACGTCCGCTAGGGCCCCCATAAATGCCACCAACCCCCTGCCTAGCTCCCCAGGATTTCTCCCTAAACTACCCCCCCAGGAACAGCTAGCAAAGGGCCTACTACAGGAAAGGAAACCTCACCTTGGCGTCTGGGTGCTGTGAACCCAGCGGCCGAAGCATCCTGGTCCTGTCCTCCTGTAGATGGTCCTCCCTGCGACTCCACGCTGTCAGCCACATCAGACCCCCTGGCCAGGGCCTCCGTGAAGCTCCGCCCCCCAGCGCGATCACTGTGGGCACCGTCCTGACTCACACCATCTCTGGCTTCAGCCGTCCCGCCCGCACTTGCTGAAGAGAGCGCCAGCCCCGCTGAGGCTGCAATGACATCACTCCTCCGTGCTGCACGCTGAGCCGGGTTCCCCGCCGATGCCGGATAGCTCGCCTCATCTTCTCCTGGCTTCCTTGAGGTACGAGACGAAGGAGAGGGGAGTCCCCTCCCCTGCTGCAGGCCCCACCGTTGCCTCGAATTCCTCCCGGTCCTGGATGGTCGCTCCGCAGCGCGCCAAGCAGCAGCCTGGACCGGAGGGTCCCGTGAGGGGCTCCTTACTCGGCGCCGGACTAAAGGGGTCTCCTCAGGGCTAAGGCGCGCCGGAGGCCTAGTCCTCCGCGGCCGTCTGTCAGAAGGAGAGGGGCGGCATGCCTCCTCTCAAGACCCCTGCACTTGGGACTGTAGCCACTGAGGCCCTCTAACTCCAGCTTCAGCCCTGAGCTGGGCCAACAGTTCCTCCACACCAGACTCTCACACACTGCTTTACTAAAAGTGGTGGGAATCTTCCCGCTCTTTCTTTAAATACACCCTTACACCACCCCCTTTTCTTTACCCTCCCCTTCCCATAATATCCTGATTTCCTTGCAACTACTAATTTAACCCCTTAGCGTATGACCCTGTCTGCTCTCCTGGCTAACTCCTGTCATGCAGGCCTCCCCTTCCATGCTTCGCCTTCAGTCCAGCCTCACTGTATCTGCAATAAATACCTTGCCAATCCTCCACCACAGTGAGGTGCTGTCCATAGGAACAACAGATCCAGAGATCACAGGATCTCTAGTCTGTTGTGATGTTACCACAGCAGCCGATGGCTCATCAGCGGGCACAGAGGAACAAGGAGAGTGGCACGGGGCTTGCGAGACTGGAGGGAAGCGTAATGAATTCAATTAGGTAACTAGATAGTACAGGTTAATATCTCAAGGAACCCTTTAATAAAGCTTAAATAGGCACTGTTGTTTCAACAAACCTTGCACGAATAAACCGGCAATGATAAGAAACTTTGGACTATATTTTATCAGAGAGAAATGTCTCTCTCTGTTCCTATGAGCCTGCTCCCCTTTCCTCTCCTAAAAAGACAGAAAATTCAGCAATATCCAGGGTCGATTTTAGACAAAGTGGAGCTCTAAATTCTAAGACATACCCAGTGGCGGTAGGCCCGGTGGGGCCATGCTGCTTTTATTTTTTAAATAGACCATTAACTGCTGGAGTAACGGGCCCCATTTACTTACCGTTCCCCACTCCTGCCCATGGCCATCCCCGCTTCCCCTTCAGCCCTCCAGGGGGCCCTGTGCGTCCCATATCACGTCGCTGAAACTGAACAGCGTCAGGACTTCACTGACAGGGACGTGATATGGAATGCACAGGGATCAGTAAGTATGGCCACGGTACTTGGTATTTGTTGGGCAAACCTCATAAGATCCGTCTTGCGAGGTTTGCCTGGCAGTTTCGCTCGGACAAACTGCTATTATTATACTCTGGTATCTTTTCTGACCCCAGAGTATAATGTTCAGATACCCAGGGGAGGTGAAAAAAAAAACCAAAAACGGTCTTACTTACCTCTTCTGTGCTCCAACGCGAATTCTTGCTGTCTTCGGCCAGCCTGTCCAACCAAAGCAGAATCAGGTCATGTAGTCCCCCATATGTTGCAGCCATGTATAAATAAGGCTAAACTGACATCTACGCCAGAGTCTCCAGAAACCGTTGAAAATTGATGGAGGCAAAAGTCCTGCATAGAGAAATTTTCTCTCCAATTTTCTCTCCAATTTCAAGAGGACCTTTCACGTCCTCTGGTACTTGCGATTTTATATACCGCTGGAAAGCTGACAGTGCGTTGAATTCAGCACACTGTCCGCTTTCTAGCAGTATATAATAGTGCGGGTTCAAGAGGACGTGAAAGTTCCTCTTTCAGTTTTGAAACGGCGGACGCCATTCTAGTCAATGGCTCCCCGGGTGGACCTGAACGACAAAGAGGCTGGAACAGATGTGAACCTAGCCTAAGAGTTTTCAATTTATTTTAAAATTACAGTTTTTATCTGGCCTTCATCATTTACATATATAGCAAGAATCTTAGGAAATAGAATGGTGATCATCCTGACAAATATAATGCAAAACTGCAGTAAATACTGACACCATAGCAAAGCAAATATATATGAAATTTTGGTTCAAGTTTTGGATACCATAGGGCACAGGTGTCAAACACAAGGCCCGCGGGCCGAATTCGGCCCGCTGCCTTCTGTTATCCGGCCCGGCACTTATCTGGCCCCGGGCGGCATTTTTTATTGTCTATGTAATGTAAACCAGCCCAGGACAGGCCGCTTTAAAAAAAAAACAAAGCTGCGCGATACCTGTCCTGGGCTGGTTTACAAGACCTCTGCATGTCAGCGCAATCGGCGATACAGTGACGTCATCGCGCATCCTACGCTGACACGCAGACGTCGCGGACAAGAAGAAGAGGAGGCGGCGGCTGCATGAAGGCATCGTAGGTAGGTGAAATAAGTTTTTTTTTATATATATATATATATATATATATATATATATATATATATATAAATAGGCCGTTGCCTGCTGGAGTATCCCCGGAACGTAACGGCCTATTTACTTATCGATCCCCGCTGCTGGTCGTGGCCGCCCCCGCTTCCTCTTCTGCTATGGGACGCAGAAGCGGCTGTGTGCAGGAGCGGGGATGGTAAGTGAGGCCGCGGCCCGCGAACCCCATCAAATACTACTATTATTATACTGCGGGGTCTTTTCAGACCCCGGAATATAATAATCGGAGACCCAGGGGAGGTGATAAACATAAAAACCTGTTTTACTCACCTCTCCGGCGATCCGATGATACGCCCAGCAGGCTTCGGCCTTCTTTGGTGACGTCGCAGGCGTCACATGAGCCGGTCCGACGTCATTATGTCGTGACGCCGGTCTGTGCGACATTGAAGAAGGCCGAACGCAGGGAGAGCACCGGAGCCCAGGTAAGTAACACTGGTTTTTATGTTTGTCACCACCTGGGTCTCCGATTATTATACTCTGGGGTCTGAAAAGACCCCAGAGTATAATAATAGTTCATGGGTGGGGGGTCACTATGGGACATAATACCATGTGCAGGGGCCACTATGAAGCATAATACCATGTGCAGGGGCCACTATAGAGCATAATACCGTGTGCAGGGGCCACTAAGGAGCATAATACCGTGTGCAGGGGCCACTATGGAGCATAATAATGTGTGCAGGGGCCACTATGGAGCATAATACCATTTGCAGGGGCCACTATGGAGCATAATACCGTGTGCAGGGGCAACTATGGAGCATAATACCGTGTGCAGGGGCAACTATGGAGCATAATACCGTGTGCAGGGGCCGCTGTGGGGCATAATACCGTGTGCAGAGGCAACTATAGAGCATAATACCATTTGCAGGGTTAAACGGTATTTGTATATTGCTTAATTTTTTATATATTCAGAAAAGGATGAGGATAGTATGTAACATGCCAATGTCTTAGGTTTTAACAATACATTATGTTCTTCCTGGTTGCCCTTAAAGGGCTGATTGTAACAGTAGTAATGTACAAATGTAACTACTCCTTAATAGCTCGCTTATCTGTTAAGGAGAAGTTACTTTTATACATGTGTAAAATAATCTTGGCCCTTCAAGGTACCCCGTGAGGCTGAAGTGGCCCCCGGAGAAAATGAGTTTGACACCCCTGCCATAGGGAATCTGTATTAGTGAATACTACACATACACAAGACAGAACATGTATACACACACACACACACACACACACAAAAAGATAGAACAAGTACACACACACACACAGACACAATACAGAACATGTGTACACATACACACAGACACAAGTCAGAACATGTGTACAGACACAAGACAGAACATGTGTACACACAAACACACACACACACACACACACAAGACAGAACATGTGTACACACACACACACACACAGACATAAGACAGAACATGTGTACACACACACAGACACAAGACAGAACATATGTATACACACACACACACACTCAGACACAAGACAGAACATGTGTACACACAAACACACACACACACACACAGACACAAGACAGAACATGTGTACACACACACACACACACACACACACACGACATAAGACAGAACATGTGTACACACACACAGACACAAGACAGAACATGTGTATACACACACACACACACACACACACAGACATAAGACAGAACATGTGTACACACACACAGACACAAGACAGAACATGTGTATACACACACACACACACACACACACACACACACACACACACACTCAGACACAAGACAGAACATGTGTACACACACACAGACACAGTTGCAGTAGCCCAATGTAATTGATCATACCCTGCCGTGCAAGATTCCAGGAGGAGGAGGGTGAGGGAGCTGTCAGCCTGCGCGGACACTTGGTAAGTAAGTGAGGGGAGAGAGGCCGTCAGCACCCAGTAGCTAAGTGGGCCCCCTTAATTTGGCGAAGCATTTCACTTCATGAAAACAGTTGAGCAGCAGGACCACGCTGGGAGGACACAGGAGCACTGGGGACAAATTAATATGATTTTTAAAAAAAAATTCCCATTAAAGGCGTTAAACAATCAGTGATCAGGAAGAGATAGAGGTTGCTTTGTTGACCTGCCTACTTGGTATATACCCCTCTATTAGGCATATATCATGGCTAAGGGATAAGAGTAGTAGTAGGATAATAGTGGGATAATCTCTGTTAGGGCCCCTTAGCATGGAGGAATCTGGTGCTGATTTTAAAGCGGATTCAGCCCCAAAATCATTGGCAAATTTCATCCTGATTCTGCCTCCCCTTGTATTCAATGGAAGGCAGAGACTGGAGCAGGACGCTGAAAAAATAAGCATCCTGTTAGATCTTGCCATGGCTTGAAACTATCTGAGGCAATATACAGCAGTCCAACTGACAGAGCTGCATCATGAACCTCTAATAAGACAGGAAATGGATTTCAGACTATCTCAGATGCCAATAGACAATGCAGTTAAGACTGAGTTAGTGATAGCTGTATCCTTATGGAGCAGCCTGAGAAAGCAGTTGACACTGATGAGAATAAATAGGTAGACATCAACCATGGGTAGAAACTTGGTTACATTTTTAAAGATGTGTCCCCTTTAAATAAACTTCTTTGGTTTAGCTGCTATAATAACTAAAGCTACACAATTGTGTTGATTGATACGTTCTTGTGTAGTGTTACAGAAGTGTTAAGATGGATACAGTGTCACTGTAAGGAATGGGCTTTATTTATGGGAAAGGTTACATTTACATCACAATGCCACTTGAAATTACTGCTCTCAGCATCTGGCATACAGGTTCAATGCGGCCATTGTAAACCCTGAACAGTTCATTAAAGGGGTATTCCCATGAACATAATCATATCTATATTTGTAGATAAGTAAAGGTTAAACATTTTTACAAATATAAGTAGTTAAAAATTCTGCAGAGTTTTAAAGATTTTTTCTATCTTAGTAATGACAGTCTGTTTTCCTGATCGGTTGCCAATGGATACGACCACAAATGTAGAAACTTTCTATGGTCTGGGACTTGTCAGGAACCCAGCCATGATTTTTTTATTGTAGCTGGGTTATCAGGCAGGGACACTACATGTATCAGAAGATATCCCTGCACAAAAAGGAAGTCATGGCTGATTTTCTGAGCTTAGAAAGGTCCTGCATTCATGGCCGTATCCATTGGCAACTGATCAAGACAACAACTTGTGACCACAAGATATTTAGAGAAAATCTTTAAAACTCTGCAAAATGTTTAATTACTTATATTTGCAAAAATGTTTAACTTTTAATTATCTACAAATTTAAAAATGGTTATGTTCGTGGGAATACCCCTTTAAGTTTTTTTTGTTTTTTTTTGGGTGGTGGTGGTCGCCAGGGTCCCTTATTTATGAAATTAACGCAAGTGATAAATATATCATAAAGCATAGTCCAAAATGGTCAGGATACATTAAATACATTTTGGAAACACTTGTATAGTAAAGTGTTATAATAGCAAACAATTCATTGTAGCTTGCAATTTTTGTAATGTCACTAACTCAAAATTTACCCCAAGTGGTATGATCTGGCTACTACAGTAGGGCCGTAGCTACAGTGGAATGCAAAAGTTTGGACTCCCCTGGTCAAAATGACTGTTATTATGAACAGTTAAGCAAGTTGAAGATGAAATGATCTTTAAAATGCACAAAGTTAAATATTTAACACACTTGTCTATAATTTTAAGCAATTTCAGTGTATTATTATGTTTGAGTAAAATTCTAGAGTGAAAAAGGGAAAGGAGTACCTTGCAAAAGTTTGGGAACCCTTGCAGATGTGAGTGCTCAGATAACTTTGACCAAGGTCTCAGACCTTCATTAGCCAGTTAGGATTATGGCTTGTTCACTATCATTGTTAGAAAAGGCCAAGTGATGCAAATTTTACAGCTTTATAAATACCCAGCCTCCTCTAGCCTTGTGCCAAAAACAGCAGCCATGGGTTCTTCTAAGCAGCCGGCTATCACTCTGAAAATGAAAATGGTGGAGGCCCAGGAAGCAGAGAAGGCTATAAGAAGATAGCAAAGCATTTTCAAGTTGCCTTTTCCTCAGTTCTAAATATAATTAAGAAATGGCAGTTAACAGGAACAGAGGAGGTCAAGATAAGGTCTGGAAGACCAAGAAAAATTTCAGAGACAGCTGCTCGGATGATTGCCAGAGTGGCAAATCAGAACCCCCGCTTGACTGCAAAAGACCTTCAGGAAGATTTAGCAGATTCTAGAGTTGTGGTACATTGTTCTTCTGTTCTAATATGGCCTTCATGGAAGAGTCATCAGAAGAAAACCTCTCCTGCGTCCTCACCATAAAATTCAGAGTGAGGCTTGGTTCACACTTGTGCCCGCAGTCCGTCCGCCGTGAATCCGACCTAAATATTAGAAAAAAGGATAGGGAAAGGTTTGCAAGCGGTTTGTTTAAAAACCCATTCACTTCAATGGGTTTTTAAAGCAACCCGCAAGTGTCCCATTGCAGCCTCTGGGCTGTGAAGCCACGCGGCGAAGTGTGAACCAACCCTCAGAAGTTTGCAAAAGAACAGCTAAAGAAGCCTGATGCATTTTGGAAACAAGTCCTGTGGACCGACGAGGTTAGAATAGAACTCTTTGGCCACAATGATCAAAGGTGTGTTTGGAGAAAAAAGGGCACAGAATTTCAGGAAAAGAATATCGCTCCAGTCATTAAACCTTTCCTGACATCTCCCGTAATAGTACAGCGGATGCCGGGTTTCTGCTGTATTATACAGTAGACACCCGCTAAAGCCCGCGATCAGTGCCCACAATTATTGCGGGCATTAACCCCTCTGGCGCCTCGGTCAAAGCTGACCGAGGCGCCATTTCACCGGTGGCACGCGGGCGATGCCATTTTGCCGGGGATCGCTGGCACCTGGAGCAAGCTCCGGGTTCGGTGTCCCGTTACTATGACAGCTGGGAGCCTTGTGAAGGCTCGCAGGCCTGTCTTTCATTAACTTCTATTGTAGGCTACTCCATTGTAATGCATTGCATTAGTGATCAAACCCCCTGGGTTTCAAGACCCCTAGGGGGTCTAATAAATGAAAAAAAAAAAAAACAATAAAAAAAAAAAGTACAAAAAAAAAAAAAAAATTTAAAGTTCAAATCACCCCCCTTTCCCTAGAACACATATAAAAGTACTTAAATACTGTGAAACACATATACATTAGGTATCCCTGTGTCCGAAAATGCCCAGTCTACAAATCTATAGGTACATAGGTACGGTAAACTCCATTGCAGAAAAAAAAACCAAAAGTTCCAAACTGCCATTTTTTCACTGTTTTGCCTCTGATAAAAACTTGAATAAAAAGTGATCAAAGCAATATTAATTCCCAAAAATAGTATAACTAAAAAGTACACCTGGTCCCACAAAAAAGACACCCTATGCATCCCCGTACACAGAAGTATAAAAAAGTTATGAGTGTCAGAATATGGTGATTTAAAAAAAAAAAAAAAAAAAAATTTTGCACAGTTTTGGATTTTTGTTAAGGGGTTAAAATGTAAATAAAACCATATAAATTTGGTATTCCCGGAGTCATACCGAAACATAGCATACAGATCACATGTCATTTTGGCTGTAGAGCGAACGCCTTAAAAATGAAGCCCGTAAGAAAGTCACACAAATGCACTTTTTCTTCAAATCCACCCCATTCTGAATTTTTTTCCAGCTTTCCAGTACATTGTACAGAATAATCAATGGTAGCATCATGAAAAAAAATTTGTCCCACAAACATTAAGCCCTCATATGGCTCTGAGAATGGAAAAATAAAAAAGTTATTAGGTTTGGAAGGGGGGGGAGTCAAAAACGAAAATTGAAAAATGTCACCGGCGGGAAGGGGTTAAGCATGGGGGTGGATCAATCATGCTTTGGGGTTGTGTTGCAGCCAATGGCACAGGGAACATTTCAAGGGTAGAGGGAAGAATGGATTAAATGAAATTTCAGCAAATTCTTGAAGCAAACATAACAACATCTGTAAAAAATCTGAAATTGAAAGAGGATGGCTTCTACAAATGGATAATGATCCTAAACACACGTCAAAATCCACCATAGACTACCTAAAAAGGTGCAAGCTGAAGGTTTTACCATGGCCCTCACAGTCCCCTGATATGAACATCATTGAAAATCTGTGGCTAGACCTCAAAAGAGCAGTGCATGCAAGACGAGCCAGGAATCTTACAGAACTGGAAGACTTTTCCAAGGGAGAATGGATGAAAATCCCTCAAACAAGAATTGAAAGAATTGGATACAAAAAGTGTTTACAAGCTGTGATACTTGCCAAAGGGGGTGCTACTAGGTACTAACCATGCAGGGTGCCCAAACTTTTGCATCGGACCATTTTCATTTTTTGCTATTTTGAAAATGTAAAAAATGAAAATATTTTTTTTTTCCAAAAAATACATTGGGAATGTGTCATCTTTAATGTTATGCCTTTTGTAAATTATTTTATCTTCAACTTGCTTAACTGCTCACAATAACAGTCATTTTGACTAGGGGTGTCCAAATTTTTGCATGCCACATTATGTGATTGGATGAAGTTATCGGAGCTGCTGTTAATGATATCACATGATTACTAGTTGGTTCTACTGAAAAAGTGACCTTATGCCAATCTGTAGTGCTCATGCCAGGACATAGCTATAGGGGTTGAGGATTGTATAGACACACTCAAGTCCAGGTGCTTTAAAAGTTCCATTAGTCCTTCCACCATATACTGAGTTAGCCTCTAAAAGGTATCGCCTGATTTCTTCACTCTTCCACTCCTTCCACCATATACAAGGTCCCTCTTATAGAGCTTAGAGAGGGACTTAGGAGTTTCAAGTTATACAGGTGCATCTCAATAAATTAGAATATCTTTGACCTCCTATATTTTCTAGATTCTTTACACACAGAGTGTTCTATTTCAAGTGTTTTATTTCAGTAAATGTTGATTAAGGATTACAGGTAATGAAAACCAAAATCTAAGAAAATTAGAATATTGTAAAAAAGTTCAGTATTGTAAATTCAGTGTGTCACCTGTCAAGGTTTCCTAAGCCTTTAAATGGTCCCTCAGTCTGGTTCAGTAGGACACACAATCATGGAAGATGCTGATTATGAATTGTATTACTGAATCACTGAAATGAATGAACGTTTCAAAAATATTCTAATTTATTGAAATGCACCTGTAAATGTAAGTTTTGAGGTGGGGTATATGCCCAGACTATCTCTTACTCTTTCTGCATTGTTGGTCAACATAATGGATGACAATAAAAAAATATATAATTCCTCAGCTGTAGATCCAGACTGCTCAGGCTCCTTAGTGCTTAGTGACACTATCTTATTAGAGACTTCACAGTGTTACTATTCTGGGCAAGTCCACTGTAATGGTCCTCTTAAAATAGGTGTGCGGTACAAAAGGGGCCAAAGAACTGCATGAAATTTCTGTGTCCACTGCTGCTGGATGTTCTGTCTACAAGAGCAAAAACACTGACTACTGAAGATGCCTTATGCTGGGTCTGGCCTCAGAAATGCACTGGGGACTCCAAACAGTCTGTGGAAAGTCTGCGTCCTGGATTTCGGTTTTAAAAAAAATAAACATGGATTTCAATGGAGCAGTTAGAGAATTTCCCCTTTAATCAAAGTCCTCAAGTCACCCTCTTCTGTCAGCTATTTCTAAGTTGCATTTGTCTTTGGGAAAGTTGGGTAACAGCCAATGTGGCCACCTTCATATCTCCCATTGGTTTCCTATAGTCCTGTAGCACTGACATCCCACCTGATGAAGATCTTGGAGAGATTGGTTCTCACACATCTCCGCCCTCTAGTGAGCCCCGCTATGGACCCCCTCCAGTTTGCTTATCGGCCGGGCATTGGGGTAGATGATGCCATCATCCATCTTCTGCACAGGGCTCTGTCTCACCTGGAGAAACCAGGGAACACAGTGAGAATAATGTTCTTTGACTTCTCCAGTGCTTTTAACACCATACAGCCCAGGTTATTGAGGGACAAGCTGGGCCTTGCTGGAGTGGACCACCACCTCTCCAACTGGATCCTAGACTACCTCACAAATCGACCTCAATACGTGAGAGCCCGAGACTGTGTGTCAGGTACCGTGATCTGTAATACGGGGGCACCTCAGGGTACGGTTCTCGCCCCTTTCCTCTTCACACTGTACACTGCAGATTTTAGGTGCAACTCATCCAGCTGCTACCTACAGAAATATTCTGACTACTCTGCAATAGTGGGTCTCATCACAGATGATGATGACAGGGAGTACAGAGAACTGAACCAGGATTTTGTGGACTGGTGCCACCGGAACCACCTGAAGATTAACGCGGGGAAGACCAAGGAGATGGTGGTGGACTTCCGCAAAGGCAGATGCCCTCCAAATCCAGTGGACATCCTGGGGACGGGCATCGAGATTGTGAACACCTATAAGTACCTGGGTCTGCTCCTTAATAATAAGCTGGACTGGGCAGATCATATGGAGGCCCTGTACAGGAAGGGCCACAGCAGGCTCTACCTGCTTAGGAAGCTGAGAGCCTTTGGAATCCGGGGGGCACTTCTTAGAACTTTCTTCAACTCGGTAGTGGCATCAGCCATCTTCTTTGGAGTGGCCTGCTGGGGGAGCAGTATATCAACCAGGGACAGAAATAAACTTGACAAGCTGATTAGAAGGGCCAGCTCTGTCCTGGGGAGCCCCCTGGACCCAGTGCAGGTGGTGGGTGACAGAAGGATACTGTCCGTGGTGAGCTCCATGCGGGAGAATAACTCCCATCCCATGCATGAGACTGTGATCGCGCTGAGCAGTACTGTCAGTGACCGACTGCTCCACCCTAGGTGTGAGAAGGAGCGCTATCGGAAGTCTTTCCTCCCCCACCGCGGTTAGGCTGTACAACCAACACAGACCTAAGCGGAGATCATTACATACAGAGAACTGAAATATCTCTCTGCCTGTTATATCCCCCCCCCCCCTCTGCTACGTCCTATCTGTCTGTCTGCTATTAATGTAATGCCTCTCACCTTGGAACATTCCTGTACATGTTGTATTTGTATTTGTATCTGCTTATCTTTGCTGCTGTAACACACTGAATTTCCCCATTGTGGGACTATTAAAGGACTATTATTATTATTATTATTATTATTATTAGATGGTAAATATCACTAGTTATGTAACAGTGTGGCAGCATAGGCATATGAAGGCAGATACAGGAGACGGGGAAAGCTGGGTGATAAGTAATTTGACTTTCTGCATAGCACCAGCAGGTTTTCTATCACCCTATACACTGGGGCGGATTTATTAAGATTGGTCATTTGTACACTGGTATTAATCCCTTTGTGCGCTGGTGTGAGAAGTGCCTGTATTATTAAAAGGCTCCAGCCAACTAATAATTCAGGCTCATTGCAGAAGGTCCCATTACTGGAAATTAATCCTACACTTGACCTACCGTCATCCATACCCTGCTCCTGCCACTGAAAACTGGTGAGCAGGGCACAAAATGAACAAAATTCAATTTTTTTTTCTTTTCAAAAAACATATGTGCAATATGATTGTGAGTTTGTTATGCCTTGTATGCCAGAAAACTGGAGGGAAATGCATGATAAATTGGAGCCAATGTGTACACATAGCAGTGCACAAGAAAGATTTGTCATTAAAGGGAGTCTGTCAGCCTGTATATCAGCCTTTAAGTGCATCGGGTTATGGTTATCTGTAGGTCAATCTATTAAATGAGGCCCTGCGTCAAATGAACTTGAAACTGATTTGCATATCCATAAAAAGATGAATATCTATGCATTGCTTCATCAGTTGTGGTCACAAAAAAACCCTCATTTAACTATGTCGACAGGCAAATAAAAAGTTATGAATTTTGGAAAGCGGGGAAGAAAAATATGAAAAAAATTTGCTGAGCATTAATGTACAAACTATCCTGCGTCCTTAAAGGGGTTTTTCGGGCAAATATTTTTTTTTTAAAAGGTCTATTAGTGCTATTAATGAGTTAATAAGTACACCCATGTACCTTTAGCAGTCTTTTGAGTGATTTCTGGGTTTCTCTGGGAGCTCCTGGCATCTTCTGCATTTGTTTACATGGTTTAGCTTCCTGTGTAGCTTTCCACACTACCTCCCCATCACTGCCCCCCCTCCTCTCTCACTCCATTACACCCCCCTCCCTGTCTCCCTAGCTATCCCGCCCACTACTAGCCCTTCCCAACTAACTAACTAAGCCCACCCCCACCACATCATACTTACCTGTCTTCCTCTATGGGAGACGGCTCCTCTTTTCTTTCACTATGCGCAGGCTGGAGATGCTTCTCTTCCTCTCTGCCAGTGTATACAGAGACCGAAAGTTCCTCTGACGCCTGTGCAGTAGAGATGGAGTGCCATCTCTACTGCACATGTGTCACAGGCACCTCCAGACTACGCAAGTGCTTGCGGAGAGGAAGAGGGGAGGAGCCGTTCCCGGAGAGGAAGGTAAGTAAGTATGATGGGGTTGGGGGAGAGTAATGGTGACGTTCCATTTCGGAAACGGGAAAACGGAACATCACTGGATTATCAGAAAGTGTCCCTGGGGTGGTCACATAACCGCCCCATGGATATGGGTAATTAAAGATTATTTTTAATACAAATAAATTAGAAGTTAGGTGGGGGAAGGGGGTTTAGTTTAGGGGTTAATTTTTGTTTCATCCCGGACAACCCCTTTAAAGGGTTAAAGAACCCTACATGGCACTACTATTATTAGGCATTTTTTTAACCTAGATTCCCTGGTTGGGCATTTTGGTTGTCAATTACCTTCATAGTGCCCATATGTATAGCAAAGTCCAATATGGCAAATATACCTAGTTATGTAGAAATATGAGAGGATAAATAGTCAGCTGTTCAGGAATCTGGAAAAGCTGTGATGAGATTTACAAGGGGCATTCTGTTTAAGAAGGAATATTGTGTTCAGACTTGTGCCCCTCATTAACTATAATTCTGTGACGTCTTTATCATACCCTTGTCATGATCTCTACAAACCACAAATCTGCTGCTGGTGGATTATAAAGACGTCATAATTGCACCGTATTTACTGAATTTAATCCTCGCGGCTAACGCTGGAGACTTGTCAAATACTCCATCTTCATTAGAGTAGGAGTTGAAACAAAATAGGGAGGCGGATAGTCCAGGCTTGTCCTGTGTGTCATCACACAATGGCGGTTAAATGAAAAGAAGATGAAAAAGAAGACACATTTTCATGATGAGATGAGAGTAAATTTGATGCGCAAAAAACCCCAACATTTTATGTAAACAATGTATTTACAATCTCTGTCTGTTCGGTCTTGCATCGTGACACCAGCACAAGACCAAACAGACACTGGAGCATCAGGGACAGTATGCTCTATTTTTTTAGTTACACTTTGCCCCAGCCTCCACACAGGTTGCTCCAGTTCCTGGGCAACCCCTTTAAGTCTAAAAAGTAGGTTCCTACCTCTTCTTTGAAGTCAGTGCAGCAAGTGGCCTCTAGTGGAACGTTGCATTGGCAAATGGGGACCAGGGAACACCATTGCCTCAAAAGGCAAAATCTCACAGCTGGGACCCTGCTCCCATTTGTTCTGTGGCTATATCATAAATGCTTCATTTGGGGATACCCTTTTATATATATGTATGTGAGTTGTCTTTGTTCCGGTTTTGGTTGGCATTTTTGTAATAGCATCAAAGCTGTGTTGTTTTTCTTTAAAAATTATGCAACTTTCCCACAATTACTAAAACTGCAACAACAAAAAAAAAAATCAAAATGAGTCATATATATATACAGCCATAGAAAAAATATATAACAGTCAGGGAGGGACAGCTAAATTAATCCATACAGTAAATCTAATTGGCCGTGAACCAGGGAAATGGTAACATGAATGCCCTCCTCAACATTGAAGCTGCAAAACAAAGAAAGATAAGATGAAAGGTTATGCAAATAGAAGGAGTAGCAGGTGCTACTAAGATCTACAACTGATCACATTTTCAAGCACCTGGCTCCGATCTGTGGTATGTGGGAGGAGCATAAAAGCCAGATTGAAAGCAAAGTTTTTATGAAACCTAAAAAATCAGATCGAGTGGTGTGGGATAATCGTGTGATGTCTCCTGTATGTTGCCACTTGTTGCAAACTGAGAAGGACAGAATCCTTGAATTGAGAGTCCTTGCTTTATCATTTTGGTAGCTTGGCACCTGGCTAAGATGTCAGTACTTTTCAACATTGCGTGTCTGGGTGGTTGAGAGAACAACAACAAACTGGAATGACAGCAAGAGGTAAAAGCTCTGCATGGATGGATTGTCTGATAGGAAGAATGGCACATAGTGATCCATTCCGTACTGCAAGTCAAGTTGGACATCACATCCTAAGCTTACGATGGGAAGCAGTGTTGATACAAACCATCAGAAGGTATTTGCACAACACTCGACAAGACATGCAGCTACAGATATTCCATTTACGTCATGACACCAGTGTCAAAGGCTATTATAGTGCACAGCAAGACAGCAATAGAGGTTGGAATGGAGTTCAGCGATGAGTCCCGCTTTTGTCTTGGATGCAGTGATAGCTGAAGAGTGGTCATGAAACGTTACAAGGAAACGTCACACTGGTTCTACACCCAGGATTATTGTGTATGTGGCATAATGTATGATAGATGGGCCCCTCTAGTCTTTATTTCAAGTACACTAAAAGTTCAGGGTTACATTGATTTGGTTGTGGAGTCAGTGGTATGACCATTTCTCCAAAGTGTCCCAGGAGCCTTTTTTCAACAGAACAATGCCAGGACGCATCTTATTTATGCTACTGTGAGCACCCTATATTGCCTAAACATGCTACTATGGCCTGCACAGTCTCTGGACTCTCCCATCAAGCACATCTGGGATGTCATTGGTCTACAATTGCAATGAGACCTGCCAGCAGCCAATCTTGAAGATTCACCATGGCATGACATTCCTCAGACAACCATTAATAACCCCTTTGATATCATGTCAAAATGTGTAAGTGTGCATATTTCTGAGCATGGTGCTCATACTTGTATCTGAATAAATTGAGATGTTTTGAGTATTTTATTTCCATTTTTTTATGATTTGCATGCCATTATCATGTCCATTGATCTTATCATTTACATAATTCCAAGACTTTTCCTGGCTGGTTTTGCAATTTCAGTTTTGAGGACTATATCTGGTATATCAGGCTGTCACAACTTTTATTTAATTTTATCATAAAGTTTCTGAATCTGTAGATTCCACATTTCTGTGAGAACAAGCAGAAGATACATTGAGCTTCTCTCCTTCTTTTGCCGGGGTCGACAATTATAGGTCTTAAAATAGAGGAGCAGATGAATGCTGGACGCAGTGTAGTAATTATCCTTCAAGGTAAAAATAGCTTTTCTAATCCCTAATATACAACGAACGGGTCATTGAAATAATAATCACATGTGATGATAAGAGCCAGGATTGTGGGCCATAATGTAACCAAGCCCCATTCATACTTGGGTGCACATGACCATGCAGCCCCCACACAATTAGCCATAGAATGGTGGCAGCCCCATACAATAGCCATATCTGTAGCCATGGTCTAGTCGTTGGGGAATGTTGCATCTAAGGGTAACGTAGTGCTTGGCTGAATCGTCATTTTCTGTGCGTAGACAGGGACCAGGAATTAGAGATAGAAAGGGTACCTGGACAATGTGGGAACAGGAATGGTGAGGAATAGATCAGGTGAGGACTACTTCATTGTTTTTAATCTATTCTAAGCTTATGAAGTGGAAAACCACTTCAAAGGAGTTTACCACCTATTTAAAATTAGATAGTCTAGATTAGATAGTCTTTAGTATAACTCATCTGGCTTCATCTCATGCCAGTGGGGGAATTATTTAAAACACTTACTCCCAATGTGTTTTAAAAATGGCATTTGACAACTGTTTTTTTTTTCACATTCATGTGAATAAAGCCTTAAAGGGGTTGTGGGAAGGGAGCATTGTTATGTTCTATGTAACTATAATGGTAACTTCCTTAATGCATTGCACTTGTACCAGTCTAATTGTAAGTGCAGCTCTGGATGTGAGTAGAGAATAAAACATTAATAGCAGTACAGTATTTGCTTAGTAGCTCAAGAATTTGTGGAGGTTTATAATATAAATTTTATAAGAACATTGCTCAAACAGACAACATAGAGAAGAGAAGACCTGCACAAATCCTCATCTAATGGATCAAGGAGAATGAACCTAATGCAGCACCTATGTACATTTCACCCAGGTGTCAGCTCATTGTATTAGCTACACTGTGACATCACCTCAGAGCAGTGAATACTAATGAGTTTTCTGGGGGGATCCCCCGATCTATTTCAAGTTTTATTTTATTTATTTTTTCATTCGGTGTATGAAAGGCAGTCACTCTTTTAGTTGAGCCACTGGTAGGTTTTGGTACGAGTTACATCATCATCCCAAGGATATAATTTTTTTTACACTAAAACTTTGACGTGGTACAATTACTCATGAAGTTTGGTAAGAGTAAAGCCTGTGGCTTGAGCAGTAGAGTGTCTGCCTTGTATACTGCACCATTAGGTATGATTCTAGGTTCAAGACTTTAAATAGATGGGGTGGAATACCTTTTCATTTCATTGGGAGTGCTGGAGAATGCCAAAGGACAGCACTCCCATTGAAGTGAATGACGTTCTGTCTGACCACTGCTCCATTCGTTCTCCTATCAGTGGGGGTTTGACTGGTTGGACCACTGATCTGAAAGTTATATCTCAAAAGTTTTAGTAATTAAAAAAAAAAATAAATAAAAAAAAAAAAAAAAAAAAAAAAAAAAAATATATATATATATATATATATTACATGCAATATTTAATGTGATCACTAAATGGTGTGAATAAAAATGGCACAATTGTTTATTTTATTTAAACAGGAGCAGCCTATTGAAAAGGCCTCTCCTACTTTTGCAGTGAAATGCGATTGGGAAATCACCCTGTGAAGGGTGTGTAAAATAAGTCTGTATACCATGGTGAGGCAGTCTTTTATACAGCAGATAGTATCATCTGTGACCATTTCTCTATGTGTAACTGCATGTAGTGAAACAGTGGTCATCCAGGCAGGAAGTCGAGTTTTTGCTAGGCAATATGGACAACCTAATGTTGCAAAATGCACTGGATAGGGAGGGGCCACAAAAAACAAATAAAAACAATAATACTATATGCATGCTTTAACTATCATGGCTTTAACTAGACAGATGGAGGATTAGGAGATCGACCTGTAGGGTTATAGGTTGGACTCGATGGAATGATTTCTTCATCCAACCTCATCTACTATGTAACTATGTCCACAAAGTAAAGTCGCTTAATAAGTTTTATGATCCTTGTTACTCAGTTCAGGATTCATATACCCTTGTTTTTACATCTGAGAAGTCTTGTCTACCATAAACTGCATATGTATGGGTCAGTAATCCCGCATATAACCAGGATGCTGATATTTGTCCCTAAAAGTGTGTGGAGTCCTGTTGATCTGTAGTAATTATATATATATATATATATATATATATATATATATATATATAAATACATTTATTTATTTTACATAAACCCAATGTTCAAGTAGACTATAAGAGAATTAAATGGCAATAGAGAGAACATGCCATATATTTGCCATTTCAGAGAACAGTTGCACTGCTCTCTTTGGAGGACCTGATATGCCTGTGTTATGTGTAATGTACAGAAAGCCCATTTACTGAATTTCAGTAGGAACTGTGTCATGCTTCATTTCTCCTGTGGTGGCAATGCAGGGAAACGGAATACTTCCTGCTGGATAGCCCTGCAGATTACAGCTGTATGCCAGAAGTCCTGTGATCAGCTTATAGTTGGGGGCCCTATTAAAAAGGTATTGTAAAAAGCAGAGTTTAACCGCTTTACATGTGTAGTAAGAGCTGCTGGTGGAAAAAGTTGTAATTCAAAACAGGACAATATGCATCCCTTTTTACTGTCTGTATATGTTGTTCCAGGAAAGATGAGACTATTTTGCAATATTTTTAAATATATATGTAAAAGTAGGAAAAATACAACTGTACAAATCTGTTGTACATAGCAGAGCATTAGTACATGTCACACAATACATAATATCCTCCAACATTACGTAACATTATTTGCAATAGTAAAAAAGTCAATATATAATAATTATAAAAGTAATCATTTTTATTTTAGTCTAATATTATGAAGCAATATGCTTTATAGCTAAGCATAACTTCTGAATATCAGATATTATTACATGCATAATAAAAATAAATCAGATGCATAAAAATAATAAAGAAAATATACAGGGAATAAAATTATTAATAATAATAATAGTAATAATCTTATACAATAGTAGTAATAATATACAACCAAAATAATAATAGTAATAATAAGGATATGTTGATGTTCTGTCCATTATAATAGAAGATCGATGGAAATATTGGAAATGTTGTATGTTTAAAATGACAGACACCATTGAAGCACAAAAGATGTCACTGAGTATAATGGGGTCTGTTTGGCTTCTATTATTGTGTCTGTCATTTTGCCATATTAGGCTATGGTCCCACGTAGCGAGCTGCAGAAAAGACCACGGCAGAAACGCATCGCATTTTTTTTCCGCATAGTTTTTCACAGAATGCCCACAGAGTTTTCCTCTGCGGACTTTCTGTCCCTATTATACCTATATAGAAAATTCCAGCATATCTGTAGTTATAATTAACATGCTGCGATTTACAAAAACGCAACGGTTTTTGAAATCGCAGCATTTCTGCTGCAGATAGTTTTCTGCAATGTGTGGATGGGATTAGCCAGAATTCCATCCACTTTGCAAGTTCTGTAAAACGCTGCAGCGTTCTCACAATGTGGGGCCTTAAAAAGTCTTGTCTGCAGGACTTTTTTGTTTACAACTTTTAACGTATTCCGTGACAGAGGATCCTAATGAAGCTTAGCTTAATATATAAGAAATGCTAAATTCTTATTTACACCAGGAGGCCGTCCAGTGCAGATCTGTCATAAATCTCTAGATAAAAAAGTGCCTGATTTCACGCCCCCAATGGACACCTGACATATCCCATTATAGTCAATGGGGTCCCTTGGGCTCTGTTCGTCTCCATCATAGAATGGATACATTATTGTTAATTTTTCCGTTATTCTGATGCTCAGCTGGACCAGAAGAATGGACAAAACAATGCTGATGTGAATGTAGCATAATGCTAATAATTAGGATTAGGCTACACTTACATTACTGTCCTTTTTCAGTTTTTTTTGTATTCTTTCATATAACAGATAGCACGCAATGGACTCCATTGACTATAATGGGGTGTGGATTTCCAACTGAAAGTACAATATTGAACTTTTTTTTTTTTTTACCAATTCTGCAAGAAAGTCTCAGATGCAAATGATACTAGGTTCACACCAGCGTCGCCTTTATGTTGTTCTGGTCTGTTGGAGGACCAGAACAATGGACAGTCGGACTGCTGTAATAGCAGTTACACGTGGAGCACGGTAGACCCCATCAACTATGAATGGGGGTCCATTGGGTATTTGCCTGTTTAAAGCTGAAACCGAAAGAGGAAAAAGCCATCCAAGCAGGACTTTTTTGTCTGCTGATTTTAAGCTAACATTGCGACGGAGTCACTGTGGCGCAGATGTGACCTAAGCCTGAGAATGTAGCTTTATTGTTATTATTATTATGTATTTATTCTATGTGCTATTCTTATATCATTATTATTTAGGATTTGCTGCCAGGTATTATGACAATGTGTAAAATACATAAAAATAATAATTAACATTTGCAGTCTGATATTTTCTTCGTTTTTGTATAGAACCTGAAATAACCAGTAAAGCCAGTTGCTCCCAGCGATCCCTGGTACCCTCCTGAGTATGGTCGTGCAGTCAGAGTGTGTGGCACCTCCTCTGCTGGTGGTGGGTGCCCCTGTTGTGTAGACAAGCTCCCTCTGCCTGTACTATAGTGTGCACAGCCCTGAGCACAGCTCTGCACAGTCTGTCTCTTCTGTGCTGCTCAGAATCAAGGTCTCCCTCTGTCTCTTCCTCTCTCTCTGTCTCTCCAGCACACTCTCACTCTGCCTTGCACACAGTCATTTCTCTTCCACCCTTGACCCAGTATTACCAGCTCTGGAAAGCGCAGAGCACACTGATCAACACAAGAAGAAGCAGCAGGAGCAGCAGCAGCACTAACCCAAGGAAGGAGGCAATTCCAGGATCCCCCTACTCCAGGTGAGCACAGAGCCCCCCTCCCTGCACACATACATCTTATGCCAGCAACCCCCACCACATGCATTGGTAGCTTACATCCATCATACAGATCCAGCCTGTGATGTGCAAGCTCTGAGCCCAGTTATCAGCTCATCTCTCAGGGCTTCATGTTGCACGAATTGAGTTTCAAGAGGAAGGAAGGAAATGGGAGTTAAAAATATATTTAAAAAAGAACTTTGACTTGAAGCTACAGCCTGAGCTCTGTAGACAACTCGCAGCCTGTGCATGTGCTGGATCCTACAGGTCTATCTGCCTTGCTGAGCTCTCACTGGGGTGCAAAGATCGTCAGGGATAAAATTGCACAGATAAGATCGTTCCCTGCACCAGGCTGAGGAGTATAGTTCTCTTTGCAGAAAGAGAAGGGTTAAAGGATAAAACCTGTGTGTGCCGAGTGTGATCAGGTAAGGAATGGCTTATGTCTCCTGGGGCTTTATATATCGGCCGTATGAATGAATTGTAAGACAGTTCTATAGCATGTATGCATTCAATAGCATGTTCAGAAGGGTTAATAGTTTGCAGTTCCCGGCTGTGCACATGGGGAGCGCTGTTGTCAATTCTGTTTCCCAATTAGCGCCCTCTGCAGGAAAGTGTTGCGTGGGTAATAGGAAGAAAATGTCTTGATAAAACGGATATATCTTGTTAGAAAATGTTAGTTACAGATTATATTCATATATAAAATATGCATAGACTTTCCCCTAATATATTTCCAAAAAGCAACTTAGGTTGTGGGGAAAAACATCTGGAACTTGTAATATCCCATACTGCAGATAGGGGGCCAAAAGTACGCCCCATGCCTAATAAGAACTTGCATAAGCCAATCCTTAAGATATTTAGTTCCGCCTGTACCTGATAAGAGGTAATAATATTTAAAGGGAACCTGACACATTAAAAATGCAGTGCAGTGTGTCATAGAGCAGGGGGAGCAGAGCAGACTGATGTATAGTTTTATGGGAAAAGATTCAGTATAATTTTATCCATTAAAATCTCAGTTCTTTCTATGGTGATAAGTTAAATAGGGCAGTCCTGACCGTGACTGGCAGCCTCCCTCCTATGACAGTTCATACATAGATAACTGTCAGTCACTGGTGGGACTGCCTCCATGATAATATAGCAAAGATCAGAGATTTCAATGGATAAATAACAATTTATACTGAATCTTTCCCCACAAACCTATATATCAATCTGCTCAGCTACTTCTGCCCTATGATCTGCTGCTTAAAGATTGAACAGTATTTTCCATTTGACAGGTTCTCTTTAAGACTATGTTACAGTTAACAGTAGTGTAGCTAGGGGGCAGAGTTGCCTGTTTTGTCTGTAATGCCCTCTGCAGGAATATGCTGGAATTGTTGCGTGTAAAAAGACAGCAATTGCAGTATCAGTTCAGTAAAGACTTTAGACAGAATATTTAGGCAGTACATGAATTAATGTTTTATGTTGTAGATATTCCCCCGCACTGCATGATGTGTAATCCAGAATTTTTATGGTTTACATATCCCGCCATTGCTAATGAACACAAAGCACCATATTGATTTGAGAAAAGACAGCAGGTACCCTGTGACATAGCAGTACATTGTAGTACAATACAGTGCTATAATTTTGCAGTGTAATATAATAGTGTGAAATTACATATTGTAATAGTTACATAATAGTAACATAATATTATAATATAGCAGTATAACTTAAAGGTATAATATAGGATTATAGTATAAAGGATTTTTTTTTAGTAATAAAGTGTAATATAGTAGTATAATATAGCAATGTGCTATAGCGGTATGGTTTAGTAGTATACTGTTGCAGTATAATATAGTAGTATAACATGGTGGTATAATATATCAATATGTTAACACCATGTCAATTAGCCTCTAAAAGGTATCGCTTGATTTCTTCACTCTTCCATCAATATACTGTGTAATATAGTACTGTAATATAGTAGGGTAATAAAGCAGCGAAGAATTGCAAAGAAACATTTGTGGTTTTCAAAGGAGTCACCAGAACCCAGCTTGTCAACCTAGCCCCAAAGAGACATAGGTTAGGGTCACCTGAATCAAAAGTGAATTCCTCAAGTGAATCTGTGCCTCACTTGCCATATTGCCATTTTTGTCAGTATGCAAATTAAATCTTTAGAGCAATGAGGTAATTGCTGTTGCTCCAAATAGGTAAGCAGTAACACCTGTGGGACTGGGTTGACAACTCTTCAGCTAAGGCCCCACGTAGTGGGCTGCAGCAAAAAAGCGCTGTGGGAAAAACTGCGGTGGTAACGCATCATGGTTTTTCCCGCAGTGCTTTTTCCTCTGCGGACTTTCTGTTTCAATTATACCTATAGGGAAACCGCTGGCGTTTCTGTAGGTTTTAATTGACATGCTGCGATTGACAAAACCGCGACGATTTTGAAAATCACAGCATGACTGCTGTGCGTATTTTGCTGCAAAGTATATTGCTGTGACTGTAAAATGCTGCTTTTTCTTTATGCTGCGTTTCCATCGCTGGCAAACCACAGCGTTTATTCCATGTGGGGCCCCGGCCTTAAGCAGCCTATACACCTAACCATTTCTATAGGTTCACCTTACCATCTAATGTGTATGGGTGCCTCCAAACTCTCCCCCTGATACTGCCCAATCATTTTGTTCTTGGGGAGATAAGTTTCTGCCAGAGGTTTTATCCCCTATTATGCCACTTCATTACAAATGTGCTGCATGGCTGAGCCAAGTATGCATATGTATGGTTCTTCAGGTGACATATTTGTCAGCCAACAGCTATCGTTTGTGTATAGTCAGCTTTTGCTACTTGAAATAACTCACAGGGGGGATTCATAATTCTTTTCTGCCAGTTTTTTTTTTCCTTAAGTGGTCACAAATTGGTAATTGTGACTAAAAATAGTGTGGGCCACATTTATCATCATTTATGCGTAAATGACTGCAAAGGACTGCAGGGAGCTGGTGTAGATTTTCACCTAGGCACAAGCATTCCTGGAGGATGTGCCTATCTTATGAGAAGGTGCAGCCTCATCATGGATTAAAACGCGTCCTCCGCTTAACGTAGGGGACATGAGGATCGGTTTAAAATATGCCATTGTTTATGAATCCCCCCAGTCTCTAATGTATAGCATCTAATGTCCTTTGTTCCCTCTTAAAGGGAAACCTGTCAACCATTTCAAAAATCATATTTAAGATGCCCTATCATTGTTGAACAGATGGCCACCATTGCTCCCAATGAGCAGGACCCTACATGTGCCTACAAGAGAAATATAGAACAGAGGATATTATAGGCTAATGAGTATATTTGATAGATCATACCCCCCCTCCTCCTTTATAGGCTAGGCCAAACCAATACAGGTGATGGAGAACACCTGTAGAGAAATCTAGTAGCTACTGTTCTTAGTATAAGGCTACATTAACATGACCATGGAAAAAATTCAACAATACTTTTTTTTCATGGACGTTTTACGTTAGTGGGGCATCTGTTTTCATGGATCTCTCAAGGACATAAAAGTCTATGAGGGATCTTTAAAAAAACGGACAGAAATAGGACATATTCTATTTTCTGATGGTCCATTAAATGGGCCATCAAAAATATGGACATGTGAATAGACACATTGAAATGAAAGTGTCCTAAAAATGTCTGTGTGACGGCCATTACAAAAACAGCCATCACATGGCCATTTTTTGATGTTTGAGTAAATACAGTGGGTACGGAAAGTTTTTCACTCTTTGTTTCATTGCAGCCATTTCTTAAAAGCAAAAAAGTTCATTTCATTTCTCATTAATGTACACTCAGCACCCCATCTTGACAGAAAATAAACTGAAATGTAGATATTTTTGCTAATTTATTAAAAAAGAAAAACTGAAATATTACATGGTCATAAGTATTCAGACCCTTTGTTCAGTATTGAGTAGAAGCACCCTTTTGAGCTAGTACAGCCATGACTGTTCTTGGGAATGATGCAACAAGTTTTTCACATCTGGATTTGGGGATCCTCTGCCATTCTTCCTTGTAGATCTTCTCCAGTTCCGTCAGGTTGGATGGTGAACGTTGGTGGACAGCCATTTTCAGGTCTCTCCAGAGATGCCCAATTGGGTTGAGGTCAGGGCTCTGGCTGGGCCAGTCAAGAATGGTCACAGAGTTGTTTCGAAGCCACTCCTTTGTTATTTTAGCTGAGTGCTTAGGGTCATTGTCTTGCTGGAAGGTGAATCTTCGGCCCAGTCTGAGGTTCAGAGCACTCTGGAAGAGGTTTTCTTCCAGGATATCTCTGTACTTGGCTGCATTCATCTTTCCTTCAATTGCAACCAGTCGTCCTGTCCCTGCAGTTGAAAAACACCCCCATAGCATGATGCTGCCACCACCATGTTTCACTGTTGGGATTGTGTTGGGCAGGTGATGAGCAGTGCCTGGTTTTCTCCACACATACCGCTTAGAATTAATGCCAAAAAGTTCAATCTTCGTCTCATCAGATCAGAGAATCTTATTTCTCATAGTCTGGGAGGGCTGCAGTGATAGTTGACTTTGTGAAACTTTCTCCCATCTCCCTACTGCATCTCTGGAGCTCAGCCGCAGTGATCTTTGGGTTCTTCTTTACCTCTTTCACCAAGGCTCTTCTCCCACGATTGCTCAGTTTAGCTGGACGGCCAGGTCTAGGAAGAGTTCTGGTCGTCCCAAACTTCTTTCATTTAAGGATTATGGAGGCCACTGTGCTCTTAGGAACCTTGAGTGCTGCAGAAATTCTTTTGTGACCTTGGCCAGATCTGTGCCTTGCCACAATTCTGTCTCTGAGCTTCTTGGGCAGTTCCTTTGACCTCATGATTCTCATTTGCTCTGACATGCGCTGTGAGCTGTGAGGTCTTATATAGACAGGTGTGTGCCTTTCCTAATCAAGTCCAATCAGTTTAATTAAACACAGCTGGATTCCAATGAAGGAGTAGAACCATCTCAAGGAGGATCAGAAGGAAATGGACAGCATGGTGAGTTAAATATGAGTGTCACAGCAAAGGGTCTGAATACTTATGACCATGTGATATTTCAGTTTGTTTTTTTAATAAATTTGCAAAAATATCTACATTTCTGGGTTTTTTTCTGTCAAGATGGGGTGCTGAGTGTACATTAATGAGAAATAAAATGAACTTTTTTGCTTTTAGCAAATGGCTGCAATGAAACAAAGAGTGAAAAATTTAAAGGGGTCTAAATACTTTCCTTACCCACTGTAAGGCCTAGTCTGAGGGCACACATTGCAGAAAAGCAGCATTTTTGGGAATGCAGTGTTCATTTTATGTGAAAACACTGTGTTTACCAGTTAGTTATTTGGAGAGGAGGCAAAAAATAAAAACTCAGCATAAAAGCAGTGAAAAATGCAATTGCTTTTGCTGTTTTTTTAACTTGATGCGTTTCTGCTGCATTTTTATTTCTGCAGCATTGTTTTTTAGCTGTTTTTTTGCTATGTGTGACAATAGCCTCACACTCTGCTAATGGAGTAAGCAGAAAGGCTGTCAAGATGTTTTAAAGTTCATTGTCGACACACCCAGTTCTCTTTTTATAAGCAGAATATAGGTAGTATCGTAGAGCAAGTTAGGAATTTAATCTTCCTGAAGCAGCTCTCTCTTTTTTTTTGATTGAATCTAGAGATATCCAGGCTAGGGAAGTATATTAGACAATTTTTGGCAATACAGTTCCATAATATACCAGCAACATTACCTAATTTAGTTCCAGTGCAAGTCTCTAATATTGATGTGGCAGATTTTCTTAGGCAGACCTGCCATTTAGGAGTGTAACACCATGGAGTTTTAACACATTGGTGGACCCAGTGTAAACATTTTTACAAGTGGGACACTTTTCCTCCCCATACTTAAGTGTAGATCCTCACTATTGGAGAACGCAAAGAGGAACAAATCTGGTGGTGCGTTCAGAATGCTGTGGCAAAATTTTTGTGATAAGCCACTCCCATAACCATACCCCCTTTGACTCCACCTAGTCCTTTGTGCCCCCATGCAGTACTAATGCTCACCTCTATAACATGATAATGCCTTCTTGGTTCCCCATATACAATATGATACCCTGAAGTGCCTATACAGAATATAATGTGTCCACTGAAAGCATAAACCGCCAAAATCCAGGACAGTGGGATCCTTAATAGCTGACATAGGTCCTGGTGCAGGTGCGCCTTTTGCTCTCTGGTTAAAGTGACTGTCTGAAGGCACTCGTTGGAGCGGTGATGGCAACTGTAGTTGTTGTCACCCCGCTTTCCAAAGATCAGTCAGAATAGAATTCTGTATATCTAAAGTTATGTTTATTCTTCTCTTAGTCAATGGTCCATAAAGCAGACATGTCAACTCACCTGGCTTTCTCGGTTTTTAGGCCCCCCCCCACCCGATTACTATTCACTTTAGTGCAGTTTATAGTAATGCAGTGGTTTCTGGATTCCTCCACCTGGTTAAAATTTTATGCTACAAATGGGAGATTTTCCTCTTTCCATCAACATTGTATGCTTAACTATTGAAGTTTGGTAAGGGAAAAAACTCCAATTGAGATTTGTATCAGTAGTGCAGGAGGATACCTGAACTGTAATATTTTAGCATTTCCTTCTTGTTCAATGTCTGCACAGAGCTTGCTTTGGAGATTTGCATTCTGGGAAGTCTTATCTTTACATTAGACCTGTACAGTCTTTTGATGTAGGAAAATATAATTATAAATTATAGAAGCTCAATTAAGCTGTTAGTGGCATATCTGACCACATGCTTGATGATTGTTTCCAATAACTAGCAGAATTGTGAGTGAAGCTCTTGTTACTATATATTAAGTATACAATTCAGTATCGAGATAAGTAATGTAAGGCATGTACACAGTAACCCCACCAGTAGAATAGAGAGTGCAGTTTGGAATATAATACCATATCCTCTATGACAGAAAATTGGCATAGTTGGAAATAGTTGTGGCACGTGGGACTTTTTTTTTTTTTTTTGTGCGAAAGATCCACCACTTTTCTCTTTTTGAGCCATGTTTACCACTTTTTTTATGAAAAGGGGTGGAAGAGTGCAGGACCAAGGCAAGATAGGGCGGGAATTCCTCGGCCTACCAAAAAACTGAGTATAATACAGGATGTTACTGAGGATCAGCATAGGATATGTAATGTATGTGTTACAACTCCACACATTCTTGATAGTGTTGTGTAGTCGTGTAGTGCAGTAGAGCCAAAAAGAAACCACTAGACGCTCTTTATTACTGGATATAAAACTTTACTAGACAGCAGTAGGAACACACAGGATATGGCACGTATTCAGTAACGTAAATCACTCGAGACTCACTTGCATGCGCTACTGGGTATCACTCCTGTTCTCACAGGCAGCACTCCCTACCATACTCATGGACTAGGCCTCAGACTTTTAGTGATAGGTTGCCCTTTGCAACCACATTTGAAAATAAACCTGTTTGCAATATACTTCTATGCTCCTCTCTGAAGCACTAACCACCTCTCTGCTTCACCGCTGCACAAAATGTTTACTGTTTGAACAGGAGGGCAAACTCACAATGAAGGTCTATTATAGCCTCTAACTACCCTGCATTGACCGCATTGTGATTTTGATCACCTGTGCACACCGGAAACATTGTGTACATCAATGAAAAAGAAAGGAGGTCAGTGCTCTGGAGGGAGCATATAACTTTAAAATGAAGCTCACAGTAATTTATTCAGTAACATTACACTACTGTACACCCAGGCTCATTTTCAAATGGGGAAAAAAAATGTACTAGAGTCCTTCTTTAAAGCTGTCAGATTAGTGGATACAAACAAAACTATTTATGACTTCTCTGTCCTCCTCATAGACAACAAAGGTACTTCCGTGGGATTTCTGTTTTCTTTTTTACAGAAAAAAAAAGTCTAATGTGGTGTTCTTTTTTTCTCCATAAAAACCCCCCAGAAAGCCAATGGAAGGACCTTCTTTTATTTTATTTTAACATTGCTATGTTGACAGATACAAACAGAAAGTGTTACTTTTGTTTCAGTCATTCTGGCAGTTTTAATGCCCGTTCTTCTGAGCTGCTGACAAGATTATGGCTACCATAGACCCTGGGCTGTATGAAAATTGTGGGCTCCCCACCAGTCTAAAGTCATCTGACACAAAAGAAAAAAAAATAAACAGGGATGTTCCAATACATTTTTTTTAACACATACAGAGGCCTAAAATAATAAACCATGTATACTCGCCTGTCCATTCTGCTTGGGATCCAGTGGAAAGTCTCCATTCAAATCCACAGTGTTCCTGACCTATGACCTACACAAGAGTGTGTCAGCCAGGCGGTGACTGATCAGAGCATCAGCGCTCAGCCACTGATTGACTGAGGTGATCGTGTATATGCAGAATGTGAACAAATACCAGGGACTCGAACAGAGACTATTTGCTGGGTCCCCAGATGAAAAGACACTTCTCTAAAGGGAGTCTGTCAGCAGAAAATCATAATCATAGTAATCACAGTACACAGCTGAATTAGACATTCACAGGCAGACTTATACTCACTCACAGACCGATAGGCTCACACCTACCTATATGTGTTCTGTGTCTTCTCTGTGCAGAACTCCAGAGGCTTGAGGACCTTCGAACTTTAAGGACCTTGAACAGATCTTGCATACACCTGTGTCAGGGGCCAGTATACATGTATACACGAGTGCATACTGTTTGGCAATTGTTTTGGGCCAAATCAAACTTGGCGGGCCCACGGGCAGCCACCCAAGCTGCCTACATAATAAGCCACTATTGCTTCTCAGATCAAAACAACAAACTAAAAAACTGTAGTGTGTAAGTAGTGTAAAATATGTGCATAGTAGAATAGTGAGTGCAACTCAACAGTATTTTACTAGATTACAGGATAAATAATATAATGTTTGTCTACAGTGTAGGTGAATTTATTAAGACTGGTGTTCTGTAAATTTCCTACACCAGTCAATTCATTTTTCTGCTGGTGGCAGATGCACCTGAATTATTAATTATTAATAATTCTGGCGCATCTTGTTAGGTCACAAGAACTGGTGAACCGCATTCTCCAGTGACACTCTGCAATTCATAAAAAAAAGTGGGCAGAGCATGGAGGTAGCCGGAGGGGCTGGCAGACCTTTACAATCTGACTTATTTACTATTAGTTAGAAAATTGGCAAAGGTAACAGTGCAGCAGCTGATAAAGAGTGCCTTATGTAGGGTGAGGTGTCACTCCTACATTATGCGGGACACAGATTTTCAAATGTTCTGAAAACATTAAAATGGCTGTCTACTTCAGCCAAACTTTGTCATGGACTGGCATAGATTTCAAGTATAACTGGCATGAGTTATAGTAAATCTGGTCTGCCTTGATCTCTGCCCCGATCCATGCACTTTTCTAAAAAGAGGCAAAAAGATTAGAACATGAAGAAAGAGGCATATCTTGGTACATTTTTTTTTTTTCTGCAAACTGCAGGGAACCAAAAGATTAACCTCTTTTGTGCCAGAAAACTGGCATACTTATTTTAGGACATTTCCCAAACTGACTTCACCCGCAGAATAGTGAGTGCAGCTCTGGAGTATAATAATGGGTGTAACTCAGGATCAGTACACGATAAATAATGTAATGTGTTTTCAAAGATATAAACTATTATGTAGATTATATCTATAAATAAACTGTCAATTAGTCTTTTAAAGGTGGAGCTATACTTTAATGCATCGTATACAAATTAACCTGCTGATGGTTCGCTTTACTGGTATCAGCAGGTATCAATCTGTTGCTCCAATGTTAAATCAGCTCTTGAAATGGCCGACTCCAGTGCCCTATGCGACATATATTTCCCATTCCCCCATGCTTTGTCCTATCTTTGGCATGTGCTTTGTCAGCACAGCTATTTCATATGTATGAGTCTCATAGCTCATCCCTCAGCTCCCAGTCCCAGCTACAAATGCTCTTGTCCCTGCATTAAGGCTTATGGATGCTCTGAAGGTAGTTGTTTGATATTCCAATTTTGTAACTACATGAAATAAATGGAGCAAAATAAGACCAAAGGTCTGTGAAACAATGCATCACAATATATTACTCTTAACCGCACCCCACTCGAAATAGTGATCTGGGTACATAAAATCTAGTATACTACACTAGGTTCACTAGAACTGGTACACTACATTCTCCAGTGACAATTTGCGCTTTTTTTTGTAAAAAAAAGTGGGTGGTGTATAGATGGAGCTTTACAGTCTGACTCATTTACTACTCGATACTCCAAAAAAAAAAAAAAATTGGCACACATAACACTGGAAATCTATACCACCTATTAGTTTGCATAGCTTTTGGTTTCTGGCATGTGTCTCTCAATAAATTTGCCGCATCTCACACCAGTGCAGCAGTGGAAAGGAGAGGTATTCCTGTGTTCTGGAAACATTAAGGGGGCTGTCTACCTTTAACAAACAAACTTTCTGTACAACAGCCAGTCTTTCATGCCTTTCAAGTCTGTCAGCAGAATATCAGAGGCTGTTTATGCTGTAGTAAGTCCTCAGGACATGCTGTCTGGCTGCAGAGAAGATGCAGGAAACTTGATTTCTCCATTCCTGTCCTTGTCAGGTTAAGGTAGAGATCCTTATAATAGGGAGAAGGCTATCTGTGCAATTCTCTAATACTGTATGTAAGTGTAGGTTCGCCAAAAGAAAACCGTCAGCAGGGAGTAAAAGTCCTGACATTAATCCCATAAAAAGCTTATGCTATCAGTTTTCTTGAAAGGGGACAGTTCTAAGAAAAGTTCCTACAACTGATTCTATGGGGATTGCATAGGTGTCAGTGTGTGATTAGAAATAATATGTTTAATTCTCAGCATGGGGTTTGGGGAGGCTGCTACTATAGATCACTGCAGGTTGACTAACCCACTGTGATGATTTCTCTTCTGACCTGGCCTGAGGATATGCTCCCATACATTCTGTTCAGTATTTTTCATGTTTTTAAGGCCAAAACTAGGAATGAAATCTATGGAGAAAACGTGTAATGTAAAGATCTGTGCTTCTTCTGTTTCGGACCCACTCCTGGGATACTACCATGTGAATAAAGCATTAGGGTATGTCCGCATGGGACATGCACACAGGGGATTGGAAAATCCCCTGCTTTGTAGACTAGTAGTAAAGTGGATGATATTTAATAAAATTTCAACTACATGAAAAAAAAAACGGCAGTTGAAAATGATCTGCGGTACAGTTTTTGTACCCACAGCATATATTTACTGCAGCATCCACCCATTGCAGTGCAAAGGTGAAAGTATTGATATACCTGTAACCAGGGGCACATCTTCCATGAGGTGACCTGAGGCGATGGTCTCAGGAGGCGCCTCATGGAATAAACTGGGGGGGGGTGTCATTTCTTTATCTAATCGGTTGCTACTTTTTGTATCATTGCAATAGGTAGTGGCTGATACTTTTTACTCACCTATCCATGCTCCTGTGCAGGCTAGTCTTCGCTTCTGCCTCTAGGCGGTGCTTCACTTATGTCACAACACTGAAGGATGCCAGGACGCGGATGCTATGTCCAGCATCCTAACATTTTTCAACGTCAGCTACAGTGTACCCTGGAGGCAGCAGCAGAGTCGGCCTGCACAGGAGGGTGGATGGGTGAGTAAAAAGTATCGACTGCTACCTATTGCAATAATACAATAAGTAGCAGCTGATTAGAAAAGAATGCTGCCCCCCAGTCATATACTTGGCAGTGTGGCATAAAAAGAGGGTCATATACTGTTGGGAGACCATAAAAAAGGGGTAGTCATATACTGTGGGGGGGGGGGGGGGTCATAAAAAAAGGGGTCATATACTGTGGGGAGGCCAAAAAAAGGAAGTCATAGTGGCGGGCGGCAAAAAAGGGGCGTCATATATTGTAGGGGGCAAAAAAAAGAGGATCACATACTGTGGTGGGGGCAAGAAAAGGGGGTAATATATTGTGGGGGGCAAAAAAAGGGATCATATAGTGTGACGGTCTAAAAAAGGAGTCATATACTGGGAAGGAGCCAAAAAAGGGGATCGTATACTGTGTGGGGGCCAAAAAAAGGGAGGCCGTATACTGAGTGGGGGCCAAAAAAAAGGTGGTTGTGTACCATGTGGGGGGCAAAAAAAGGGATTGTGTACTGTATAGGGGCCAAATATAGGATTTTTTTTTATCTTGATGAGGGGTTGTGTTCTACAGTTTTAATTAGGGAGTTGGGTATCTTTTTTTTTGGTGGGGGGGGTGCCTTTCTATAGTTCACCTCATGCAGCAGAGAGGCTAGGTTCACTCCTGCGGTAACAGTTACACTATGAATTCCAAAGCAAAAAACACTCCTTTTGGAGCTTTTTTTGCTACAATGAAATTTGGGTGAATCCACTGCTGATTTCCTACAAGATATACATTTAACAGACGAGACAAGACATTTAGCAATGAAATATCCTGTGTGGACATTCCCTGAAGTTAAAGAGATTAACTAGTTTATTAAAATATTGCTCATATAACAGGATTCCTTAATGAAAAAAACTTGCTGTCAGAAGTTACACATTCCTCCTTCTGCAGTGTCCTGGCAGGGAAAGCTGTGTGTAGACATGCAGAGGCTGTGAAGAGAGACCTGCTCCTCCCCCTCCACTTCCTGTTTTCCCCTGTTGAGCCTGCTGGTTTCCAAAGGCAGAACATCCCTAGTAACAGAGTGAACAGCAAATTATCAAGAAGAGAGACACCTAGTGGGAGCAACTTTAGACAGGTTTTCAGTCAGAAAACAGCAACATTTTTTAAATAAAGTGTATTACATTTTGGTCTAGAATCACGTGCTGTAATAAATGAGATTAAATTGTCTGAAAGATAGTGAACATTTAAAAAGGGCCTTTCATGTCCTCATCAATGTACGTTATGCTGAGCTGTGATGAGCGCCCCCTCTGACAGTACAAGGCTATGTTAGAGTACAGTCAGGGGGAGCGTTCCTCACAGCCCAGCGATGACGCTAACCTGTAAGGCCCGCCCTTCTGACAGTGGGGAGTTATCAGTTCCGAAATTAACGGCGCAAATATCTACAGCACCAGGGCACATACCGAGAAAGCCGACAGTGCGCTGAATTCAATATATATAATACCGCACATTGATGAGGACATGAAAGGTGCTCTTTAAAGGAATACGCTGCCTGCATCATCAAAGGGATTTCTGTCAAAATAAAAATAAAGTCATATTTGTTGCAGTGCCCACACACCATTGTTTATTGTGGTCCACGCTGCTTTCTATTTCTATAGTATTATATATTGCTATGACGTCCTGGAATTCGTGAATGGAGATAGATGATAAATTTTTGTCTTGTGAGGAAAACAGAAAATAGAGGAGCATCAACTATGATGTAAATCTTTTTTTACTATGAGTGGTCTTTTGACTGTAAATTTTAGGGGATGAAAAATACCTTAAAGCAGAAGAAGTGTAGGTTGTCATAAAGACCCATTTTTTGTTTAATGAATTGCAACTCTTATACACAAAAAATGGCCGCCACTATATTTGGCATCTGAACAGTTAAACAGTAACCTCCTAAAGTTAGCAAACAGATTATAATTTCATGTACAGCGGGGAAAGCTCGCCACATCCTGTAAATAGGTCGCTGTTTGTTCTATGGGTGTGAATGTGTTTTTCACCGGTCTACACTTTGCCAAAATTAAATCCCACAAAAATTCAGAATTCATCTGTTACTGGAGAGTATTTTTGCTTGCAGCTCTTTAGGGTGGGGGGATGTGTCTGAGGAGTTTATTTTTTGTGAGCTGTAGGGAAATGAATCGTCACCTCAAGATGGGAACAGAACCAAATTCTGTACAAAAATGTCTATTGGCAGACAATATGACTATTCATGATGATAGATGTACTGATAGGGGATCCTATATTTTTTAGGGGTTAAATGGCAGTGAATATGTTATTTTCCAGTCATCTAATATATATATATGAACCTATATGCGCAGATATAAAATGGAGAAATTTCCCAAATGTAATTGGTTGCTATAGGAAAATCCTCTGTTTTATAGTTTAATAAATCTCCCCCAAGTGACACCTATATTACTGTTTTCTAATCTGTTTTTACTTTGTAATTTTCGACTTTTGTATTTTATTTTCTTTGCATGTTTATAAGGGCATCTTTCTTGCTCGAGCTGCTGTTAACAGCATTTAGAGATATGATTTACAGCAGTCACATGGACCATAGACACAGAGACTGGAGATGTTCATTGAAATCTATGGGATAGTTTTATAGACGTATCTGTGAGTTAAGCAGTATGTAGCGAAGGGGAGTAGATCACCAACATTTTTAAAAAGTATGAGTAACACAAAAACTTGACACTGCTGGGGGAGATCAGGGTCTTAATAGAAACTTTAATGAAAACTAGGTTTGCCCTGAGCTTGCTAGGTGGCGGCTGAATTAGATCTCTGTTCACACTGGCACCATGGTTCCATTTTTGAAAGGATCTAGTTTTATCCATTTTGTAATTGATACAGCCAAATTGGTGGTGGATGGCGCTGCTATTCACTTTAGTTGGAGTAGCAGAGGTAGCCGAGTGCTAAACTTTGGCTATCTCTAGTACTCCCATCGAAGTGAATGGGAATGCCAGAGATAGCCATGTGCTTTACTTCGGCTGTCTCTGGTGATCCCAATGAATGGGAGCACTGTCCACCACTAGTCATGTCTACATTCAGCATGGCTGTGGGAAAAGGCCCCCCCCCCCCCCCCCATTTTTTTTTTTTTTTTTTTTTCTAGCAAACTTTTTGGTATTGCAGACTATTTTAACCCTCTGGGTCAGCAGAAATCTAACCATAGTGACAGACCCTTTGACAAACTTATACAATAAATCAATAGTACAAACCAATACAATAAAATATGTAATATAAAACTGCTCACTCTCTGCTAAATTCTCTGCTAAATCCATCTGACGTCACACTAGCATCACCTCTCCATTGTTCTGTCGAAGGACAAGAACAACGGAGAGGTAGACCTCTTAAATAGCGGTAACACACGGAGTCCGACGGCCCCCATTGACTGGTGTAGTTTGCAAAACTAAAACTGGCGGAGGAAAAAAGTCCTCTGTGCGGAATTTTTTACGACAACGATTTTCAGGTGGAAATTGCGATGGAGTCTGCAATGGAGACTTCGGCACAAATTTGAACTTCGCCTTAGTTTCCCAAGAAGGACTGTTAGCCCACTGACGTATCAAATTGCATGTGTCAATTGGCTTCAAAAAGAGGTTGATACCCCGAAATGCATTGCTGTGTATTTGCCTGAATAATCCATTTACTTCCTACTCAGAGGGTAGCGTCAGACCAAACTCTTTTTTCTTTACCTATTTGCTTAAGTCTATAGCTAAGGGAGGGGAGAGATGGAGACTAGTGATAGAGAAGCAGAGACATACATGCACACATGCTGCTGCATCTAAGGCCTCTTTCACACAGTCAGTATTTAGTCAGTATTTTGCATCAGTATTTGTAAGCCAAAATCAGGAACCTAAAGAGAAGAGGTATAATGGAAAGATGTGTACCATGATCATGTTCTAGAACCTTTTGGCTTACAATAGTGTAAAATATTGACTGTGTGAAAGTGCTTTTTTCACATCAATACTGTTCTGTACCTTTCTATGTCATCCATGCTACTTCTCAGTGTGAGAGAGAGTTATACCACTTTCACACAGCCAAAACCAAGAGCGGGGCCAAAACACAATGTATATATTTTCATTATACTTTTTACGTAGGTTCCTCTTCTAGCTTTAGCTCACAAATACTGATCCAAAACATTGACCATATACTGTGAAAATGGTCTTTGGGAGCAGAATCTATTGTTTTCTCCATGTTTTTGTAAAGGAGACATCCTAGCAGCTACTCTCCACCCCCACTAGCTCAGGTTAAACAGAGAGTTAGGCTATAGTTACATGACAGTGCCATGCACTTGGCCGTTAAGAAGTATGTTTTTCATGGCTGAGTATACACTTGACTTGATCCTAACAATATCTTGTGGTGTCCAGCTGCCCTATAAACACCAGTTGCTCCACATTGCTTCCAGTAGTGGCAGTACACCATGTATGTTTTTGTTTTATTGTAAGACGTATTTGGTCATCTTATGGTCCACAAATATAAAACTTTCCCTATATCATCTAATTGTTACAAGAAGCCAATTTCCAGGATCTGAGCAATGAATAATTCAATCTGCTCTGACTTCCTCTTCCTCTGCTCTTTGCAATTAACAACATTTTTGCTCAGAATAACTGTATCATCTGTTAGGATATGAACACAAGGAGGATATTGGTTTTATTACAAGGCTAAAAGACACCCACATGTGTTTTTCCATTGAATTAGCATTGTAGTTCAGCAATGTGGACTTAAAATGATCATTGTCAAGGAATGTGAAAGTAGACAGTGCAGTGTATGAGACTGTGATTGCGCTGGGTAGTACTGTCAGTGACCAACTGCTCCACCCTAGGTGTGAGAAGGAGCGCTATCGGAAGTCTTTCCTCCCCACCGCGGTTAGGCTGTACAACCAACACCGACCTAAGCGGAGATCATTACATACAGAGAACTGAAATATCTCTCTGCCTGTTAAATCCCCACCCCACCCCTCTGCTACGTCCTATCTGTCTGTCTGCTATTAATGTAATGCCTCTCACCTTGGAACATTCCTGTACATGTTGTATTTGTATTTGTATCTGCTTATCTTATCTTTGCTGCTGTAACACACTGAATTTCCCCACTGTGGGACTATTAAAGGACTATTATTATTATTATTATATGGCACCTTATAGCACTACTATTAGTGTACTGTATGACATAATTCCTGCATGGCAATTTTATGTGGGGACTGTATCTTAGAATAATTTGGGTACGCTATAGGGATATGACTGTATAGTATTGATAGTAGGATGGAGTTCTGTGATGACTGTACAATTATTTTGGCACTGTAAGGGACTATTATAGCTCTGTTAGGTTACTGTATAGCGTTATTGTATTGTATTACTTCAAGTGATGACTGTTCTGTGGTACTATTACAGGGACTTCTTATTTGCAGCTTGTACAAAATTCTATATTGAATATTTTATCCCTAAAGGGTGACAACTGGCCAGATGAGCTGCAAAATGGCAGATAAGATTCACTGTTCATAACTGCAATGTTATAGTGTACTATTGGGTGAGCATACAATGGAGAAAGATTTGGGATTAATTGTTGAGACTACACGAAGTTATAGTATGCAATGTCAGTCTGCTAAATTCAAAGTCAACAAGATATTGTCCTGTATTAGGAAAGGCATGGCTTCAAGAGAAGAAAGTATTATTTTGCCTCTCTATTAAAGGTGTTTTCCGGGCAAATTTTAAATTTTTTTTTTTAAAAGGTCTGCAGTGTTTTGAGTGATTTCTGGGTCCTGGCATCTTCTGCATTTGTTTACATGGTTAATCTTCCTTCTATGTAGCTTCCACACTAGCTCCCTTCCATACACCCCCTTCCAGGCTCTCTAGCTATCCCGCCCACCCCTGACCCCATTATACTTATGTGACTTCCTTCTAGTCTTCTTCCTGGGGGATGGCCCCTCCCTTTTTTCTGATTCTGCCAGCACGTGCAGTAGTCCCAGTGCTTCTCTGTGCTCTGCAGCCGGCGATCCACCTTTACTACACAGGCGTGGGAGCTGCTTGCACACCTGTGCAGTAGAGGTGGATTATTAGCTGCAGAGCACTGCTGGGACTATTGCGCACGCCGGCAGTCAGAAAAGAGGGAGGAGCCGTCCCGCAGGAGAAAGCCTGTAAGGAAGAGAGGAAAGTATAATGGAGTGGATGGGGGAGAAAGTAGTAGTGACATTCCGTTTCCGGAAACAGAGAAATGGATCGTCACCAGATAACCAGCAAATGTCACATGACCTCCCCAGGGATATGGGTAAATATACATTTTTGATAAATTATGTTATTTAGAAAGTAGTCGGGGGGGGGGTGTTTAGATTAGTGTAAGAATTAGCTTTTATCCCGGACAACCCCTTTAAGCACTGGTGTGGTCGCTTCTTGAGTATGCTGGAAAGTTTTGGGCACTAGTCCAAAAAAAATATCAGAGAGCTGGAGAGTGTTCATAAAGGGGCAACCAAATTTATTGTGGAATATGAAAGATCTCTAAAAAGATAGGCTATAAAAACTAAATATATTTTGTCTGAAGAATAAAAGTCTCAGGGGAGATGGGATATATTTAATAAACATGTAAATGGTATCTGTAATACAGTGGGGAAAAAAAAGTATTTAGTCAGCCACCAATTATGCAAGTTCTCCCACTTAAAATGATGAGAGAGGCCTGTAATTGACATCATAGGTAGACCTCAACTATGAGAGACAAAATGAGAAAACATATCTAGAAAATCACATTGCCTGATTTTTAAAGAATTTATTTGCAAATTATTGTGGAAAATAAGTATTTGGTCACCTACAAACAAGCAAAATTTCTGGCTCTCACAGACCTGTAACTTCTTCTTTAAGAGGCTCATCTGTCCTCCACTCATTACCTCTAGTAATGGCACCTGTTTGAAATTGTTATCAGTATAAAAGACACCTGTCCACAACCTCAAACAGTCACACTCCAACCTCCACTATGGTGAAGACCAAAGAACTGTGGGAGGACACCAGAAACAAAATTGTAGACCTGCACCAGGCTGGGAAGACTGAATCTGCAATAGGCAAGCAGCTTGGTGTGAAGATATCAACTGTGGGAGCAATAATTAGAAAATGTAAGACATAGAAGACCACTGATAATCTCCCTCGATCAGGGGCTCCATGCAAGATCTCACCCCGTGGGTTCAAAATGATCACAAGAACGGTGAGCAAAAATCCCAGAACCACAAGGGGGGACCTAGTGAATGACCTGCAGAAAGCTGGGACTAACGTAACAAAGGCTACTATCAGTAACACACTACGCCTCCAGGGACTCCTGTAGTGCCAGACGTGTCCCCCTGCTTAAGCCAGTACATATCCGGGCCCATCTGAAGTTTACTAGAGAGCATTTGGATGTTCCAGAAGAGTACTGGGAGAATGTCATATGGTCAGGGTGAAACCAACATAGAACTGTTTGGTAGAAACACAACTCGTCGTGTTTGGAGGAGAGTGAATGCTGAGTTGCATCCAAAGAACACCATACCTACTGTGAAGCATGGGGTTGACAACATGCTTTGGGGCTGTTTCTCTGCAAAGGGACCAGGACGACTGATCCGTGTACATGAAAGAATGAATGGGGCCATGTATGGTGAGATTTTGAGTGCAAACCTCCTTCCATCAGCAAGGGCATTGAAGATGAAACGTGGCTGGGTCTTTCAGCATGACAATGATCCCAAGCACACCGCCAGGGCAACGAAGGAGTGGCTTCAAAATTGGTGGCTGACTAAAAACTTTTTTCCCCCACTGTAACCATTGCAATAAATTATTTTCTTTATGGATTTCACAGAGAACATGGGGACCACTGCCATTTAGAAAGTGCTTTTTGCCTTCGTATGAGATTTGGTCAAGGTCTTCATAGGTCTCAGTGCTTGGGTATAGAACTTTGTGACTTCTGCCTTTTCCTGCACATTCCATTTCTTGGTGATATTGGAGGCGCTCTTCTGGTTCTCCTCTTATCTCTCTGACCGCACTTTATGTGTATCAATGGCAGGCTCTGTTTCTTCTCCTCTTCCTCTCACCGTCGGGGTTCCTAAGGGCTCGGTGCTAGGCCCCCTGCTCTTCTCTCTCTACACGGCCCCCATTGGACAAACCATCACCAGATTTGGCTTCTGGTGCCATCTTTATGCTGATGACAACAAATTATATACGTCATCCCGTGACATCACCCCTGCACTAATACAAAGCACCCGGGGCTGTCTCTCTGCTGTCTCAAATATTATGTCTTCGCTCTATCTGAAACTGAATCTCTCAAAGACTGAATTACTGCTGTTTCCACCATCTAATCGATCTGTCCCTGATATCTCCATTGCAGTCTCCGGCCTTACCATAACTCCTAGGCAGTATGCCCGCTGCCTCGGGGTTATGTTTGACTCAGACCTTTCCTTCACCCCCCATATCCAATCACTCGCACGCTCATGTCATCTCCACCTCAAAAACATCTCCAGAATATGCCCTTTCCTTACCAGAGATACACTAAAGACACTTATTGTTACCCTTATTCACTCTCTCCTTGACTACTGTAACTCCTTACTAATCGGTCTTCCCCTTACTAAACTCTCCCTTCTACAATCTATTCTGAATGCGGCGGCCAGGCTCATTTATCAGTCTAGACGCTACAGTGATGCCTCTGATCTGTGTCGGTCACTACATTGGCTGCCGATTCAATAAAGAATACAATATAAACTTATCACCCTCATCCACAAGACTCTCCATAATGCTGCACCTCCCTACATTTCCTCCCTCATCTATGTCTATCGCCCAACCCGTGCTCTCTGTTCACTCAATGACCTAAGACTAACATCTATTATCAGAACCTCCCACGCTCGTAAACAAGACTTCTCCCGAGTTGCACCACTTCTCTAGAGTGCTCTATCCCGGACTATCAGATTAACCCACAATTTCTACAGCTTCAAGCGCAAACTAAAGACATATCTTTTCAGACAGGCCTATCACAACTCCTAATGTAAACCCTTCTGTAGTTAGATTCCCTAAAACATACCCTCCTCTGTTCACGCTCTCACATTATCTCACAGGATATGATGCTGTATCAGACTAACTTTATATGTCTAGGCACCATCTGCACATTAAAAGACACGACTGGTGACGGCTCATACAGCTTTATATATGTGTAATGACAGTAACCTCTATTACAAAATTGTCCGACCATTGTATAAGCAATGCTACCTCCGATACCGCCCCTGCTACCTCTTATGTCACCCCCTTTACCTCATAGATTGTAAGCTCTTGCGAGCAGAGCCCTCAGTCCCATTGTGTGAATTGACTATTTCTTTGTAATGTATCTTTTTTGTCTGTACTAACCCTACAAATTGTACAGTGCTGCGGAATGTGTTGGCGCTATATAAATAAGATGTATTATTATTATTATTCCATGCTATATGCTGGCTGCACCTGGCTCTACTATGCTGTACTCACTGACATCATCAGTGCTTCTCACTCATACCATACTGGTTTTACTAGTACTGCACCTTCACTGGGGAATTCCCAGACTTGCTCAAGTTGCTTTTTTTACTTCCAGTATTGAGATTGTTTAGATCAGGACATGTCAGTGTGATTCTACAAAAAAACATACAAAATGGCTATTAATGTATCACTGGATATAGCATTAAATGGGATATCGATCTTTTTAAAACTGATGTTCTATCCATAGGTTAGGACATCAATTGTAGGTTGGTGCAGATCAGCGGATTTTCCAACTGTTATCCAGTTTTTTCAAACTGATCTTCTATAAACTGCTGGGACCCCTGCAAATCATCCGTTTCCCCATGTACTCTTAACAGCAGCCGTAGTCAGAGCTGTAGAGAATGTCCCATTCAAGTCTATGGGATAACCACTCTAATACTCACTATGACTGCTTTTGAAAGTACAGCAGATGAGCACTGCAACATGGGAAACAGCTGATTTGCACAGGTTCCGGATAGGAAATACATTTTTAAAAGCTGGATGACCCCTTTAAGTGAAGGACCTTTCTGTTGCCACTTAACAGAGGGTCTCATTCATTTTCATTGGAACACCTTTAAAATGCCTTAATAGAGGGGACTGAATCCCACTAGAAAGTCATCCATAGAGAATTGTTATTTGATGCTCAGAATACAGCTTGGCAGAATTGGAACAAAGTTTAGGATATTCAGTGGCAAGGTGTCAGCATACATTTAGTACAGGAGGGAGTATATAGGGTATGGTTGTAACGTAATGAAGAAGATGGTGAGGCACGAAAAAAAGAATGGCGGGTATGGTTGTATATATTGAGGAACAAGGCATAACATGGTAGAGTCTACTTATATAGTAAGACACAGTGCATAACTTGGCAGGGTCTGGTTATATAGTGAGACACAGGAAATAACATGGTAGGGTCTGGTTATATAGTGAGGCACAGGACACAACATGTTAGGGTATGGTTATATAGTGAAACAGGAAATAACTTGGCAGGGTCTGGTTATATAGTGAGACACAGGAAATAACATGGTAGGGTCTGGTTATATAGTGAGACACAGGAAATAACTTGGCAGGGTCTGGTTATATAGTGAGACACAGGAAATAACATGGTAGGGTCTGGTTATATAGTGAGACACAGGAAATAACATGGCAGGGTATGGTTATATAGTGAGGCACAGGACATAACATGGTAGGGAATGGTTATATAGTGAGGCACAGGACATAACATGGTAGGGTATGGTTATATAGTGAGACACAGGAAATAACATGGTAGAGTATGGTTATATAGTGAGGCACAGGACATAACATGGTAGGGTATGGTTATATAGTGAGGCACAGGACATAACATGGTAGGGTATGGTTATATAGTGAGATACAGGAAATAACTTGGCAGGGTCTGGTTATATAGTGAGACACAGGAAATAACATGGCAGGGTCTGGTTATATAGTGAGACACAGGAAATAACATGGTAGGGTATGGTTATATAGTTAGGCACAGGACATAACATGGTAGGGTATGGTTATATAGTGAGACACAGGAAATAACATGGTAGGGTATGGTTATATAGTGAGACACAGGAAATAACTTGGCAGGGTCTGGTTATATAGTGAGACACAGGAAATAACATGGCAGGGTCTGGTTATATAGTGAGACACAGGAAATAACATGGTAGGGTATGGTTATATAGTTAGGCACAGGACATAACATGGTAGGGTATGGTTATATAGTGAAACACAGGAAATAACATGGTAGGGTATGGTTGTGAACCGAGAGCAAGGCAGGTGGTTTGGACTCCGCAACCAGAAATGAACGCACACGCGGTAGTTCAAGAAAAAAAAAATATATTTACTATAAGTTAATAAAGGCTAGTTAAAGGTAAAATGACAGGGCTAAAGACAAGCAAAATATACAATATAGCATGAACAATTTCAAGGCAAATTCTGCAATGGTTTCTACTTTTACTCTGTCCACTTCTGCAGTATGGACACTGAATGAACAATATACTCAAAACTATCCCTAACTGACCCTGACTTCACATTTGGGTGCACCCCCTTTTCCCCAGTGGTCCAGGTGGACCGCTTACAGTCCGTAGAAGCGCGCGGTGGGGCCCAAAGTCGGTCCTTTCTTTTATAGTGAAGCGTCCTCTCCTCACGGTTATCAGGATCTTGGGAGAAATGAAGTCCTCTTTAACAGACAGGGAAACCAACTGAATGCAATGTAATCCAACAGCAGATTCCACTCAGCACACTGACAGTCCTGCCGAATCCATACACTGAGCTGGGATGTAAGCCGGGATTTAGCAGGTGCCGTCCAGTACATCAACAGCACTGCGAGTCTCTATCTGTGGTATCCATATACACAGTCACAATGTCAGTCTCACTGATCAGCCACTGAGCACAGTTCCTTTCACGTGGACTCACTAGTCCTGTTGTCTCTTTACACTCTGTTTGTCTCTGGACCAAGATACAGCTTAGCTGTACAGAAAAATCTCCACACCAGTTCAATACAACACTTGCCAAGATGGCTGCTGCTCTCTGTCTCGTCACTTCCTGCTTCTCTGCTCACACTCTGTCTGCAGAACAGGCAAGCTGACATAAAAGGGGGGGGGGGTCTCACTCCAGCATCATGTCACAATTACAATGGCTGCTGTCTTAAAGGAACAGAATCACAGAAATACATTCAACATTAACAGTTTATACAGACAAATGAAGCTTAAGACAACATTGGCTGTCTCTTACATATTCCCCCCCACTTTAAGATTGGCAGTCCCTGCCTATGACTGTATATCCAGAGGGTTGTACTTTTATGCACAGGGTGGTAGTATACCGATGTATGGCAGGCCAAACAAACTCATCCTGCGCATACCGAACAGGGGGAATACCAGCATTTGGCCTAGTGGTCCGTCTGAGGACCGGTGGTATATTATGGGGTGCTGCAGCTATGGGCTGAGAAGGACCAGCGGATTCCGCACCAGAGGGGGCACAGGCCGGAGATACAGTAGTCACAGGTGGAACATCCCCAGGAGCAGGGATCGGCCAACAATCATCCTCCTCGTCGGAGGCCCATTCCGCACCTCCATTCTCTGACTGTGGGAGCTCATTCACATTGGCAGGCCCATCGTGATTTGTCCCTTCAGAATGACACAGGCGCAACATATTTCGGTGAAGTACTCGAACACAATCAGTTCCTTCTTTCTGGACCTGGTACACTGGCCCATTCGCATACTTGCGGCCAACAACACGATACGGCAAAGCCTCCCATCTGCTTTCCAATTTCCCTTGGGGTTTCTTGACACGAACTAGCACCAGGTCGCCTGGTTGCAATGGTGCTTCTTGCACTGGGGTCTTATCAGGATGGGGATGTTCTTGCAGGCGCTGCCGCACCAATCGATGGATCGTCTCAAGTCTCTGCCGATGCGCCCGCACCCAAGAGGTTGGATCCCTCGGAGGGAACCCATCCACATCATTCAACTGTAATTCTCCTATACTTCGCCCAGACCGCCCAAAGAGAAGTGTATAAGGAGAGTACCCCGTTGTAGAATGGACCTGATTGTTATAGGCCCACACCATTTCAGACAAGAACTGAGGCCACTGTAACTTCTTGTCTTCCTCCAGAGTCCGCAGCATCTGTAGCAGAGTTCTGTTGAATCTTTCACAGGCCCCATTTCCCTGAGGGTGGTATGGAGTCGTGTGCGACTTCTTTATCCCGTAGATACGTTGAACTTCTTTCATTACGTGTCCCTCAAAGCAGGCGCCCTGGTCGGAGTGGATGCGTTGGGGGCACCCATATACTCGAATGAAATCTTGGCACAGAGCACGAGCTGCTGACTCAGCTGTCTGGTCCTTGGTGGCGGTTACCACCGCAAATTTGGTGAAGTGATCCACCATTACGAGGCAATACTGGTGTCCGCTATTGGATGGGCCCACCATTAGATAGTCTATCATGACGATTTCTAAAGGTTCCTGGGTCACGATGGTTTGCAGGGGAGCTCTCTGTTCTATTGCCTTATGGATCTCACAAGTTCGACAGCTGCGGCATACTTCTTCGACCATTTGACGAAGACCAGGGCAGTAAATCAGTCGCTGTAACCAACGAAAGGTCTTCTCATGACCAAAATGTCCATTCTTATTATGAGCCTCAACTGCCAACGAGCGAGCCAGTTCACTAGGCACCACAATTTGGTATCGAATGTCGATCTCAGAAGGTAAATAGACCTTTCGGCATAGCACTCCATTTTTCATCTCCAACTTTTCCCACTGACTCAAAACAGATAATATCTCACGTGTCAGTCGTTCTCTTTCCTCTCTACAGGGCTTCTGGCCTTTCTCAACACACTTGATCATCTGCGCCAGCCCCTCATGGGTCTGTTGTATCTGTGCCCATTCCTGTCGTGAGGGACCAAAGAAAGGAGCCATTTCAGTCCCCTCCATCTCAAACTGATTAGTGGCGGTCAAGGCCTGTGAAAATCTGCTGAAATCGGGCACCTCCACATGCTCCAACTCATGATCCACGTCTTCTGTGGGGGTCTGGGCAGTTACCCTAGAAAGTCCGTCAGCATTCTGGTTCTCTGTCTTGGACCGATACTTAATGCGGTAATTGAATGTAGACATTCGGGCTATCCACCTCTGCTCTAACGCCCCGAGCTTGGCATTTTCCAGGTGAGCTAGTGGGTTGTTGTCAGTCAGTACTAAAACTTCAGCACCGGTCAAATATTCAGAGAATTTCTCGGTCATGGCCCATACCAGTGCCAACAGCTCCAATTTAAATGAACTATAATTCTCGGGGTTTCTTTCAGAATCTCTCAAAGACCGGCTGCCGTACGCTATGACCCTCTCCTGGCCATCCTGAAGCTGGGAAAGCACTGCTCCAAGACCATACAGGCTTGCATCTGTATATAGCTGGAACGGCAAGTGGTAATCAGCATATGCCAAGATTGGGGCTGTTGTCAGTGCATCCTTCAATGCCTGGAAGGCTTGTTCCTGTTCAGGTCCCCACTTCACGGACCGGTTCTTTGGACCACCGGATGTGCCTCGTAGGAGAGCATTAAGTGGTGCTGCTACCTTGGCGAAATCCTTAATAAACCGTCGATAGTAACCGGCTACTCCAAGGAACGCCCTCACTTCTCGCAGGGTAGTCGGTATCGGCCAATCTTGAACAGCCGCTATCTTGTCTCTTGATGGTCTCACCCCTTCTCCTGATACGCGGTGACCCAAGTAATCAATTTCAGATTGGAACAACCGACATTTACTGGGTTTCAATTTGAGCCCATGTTCCCGCAATCTTCGAAATACTTGCCCCAACTGGTGGAGATGGTCTTCAAAGGTCGCAGAATACACTATAATGTCATCCAAGTAGATGAGAGTGAACTCAAAGTTGAAGTCACCGAGACATTTCTCCATCAACCGCTGAAACGTTCCGGGTGCATTTGTCAACCCGAAGGGCATCCGGTTAAATTCGTATAGTCCCATGGGCAAGATGAATGCCGTCTTCTCCTTGTCTTTTGTGGCCATCGGCACCTGCCAATACCCACTAGCCAGATCTAGTGAGGAGAAGTACCGGGCTCTCCCTAGCGCTGAGAGGGACTCCTCAATCCGTGGCAAGGGGTAGGAATCTCGTACGGTGCAAGCGTTTAACTTCCGATAGTCTACGCAAAATCGGATGGACCCATCTTTTTTTCTTACTAACACCACAGGAGCCGCCCAGGGACTCTGGCTTTCTTGGATGATCCCACCCTGTAGCATCTTAGCTAACAGTTCTTTCACTTCCTGATACAACTGTGGAGGAATTTGTCGGTAGCGCTCTCTAATTGGAGGGGTGTCTCCTGTGGGAATCTCATGGTAGATCCCTGTGGTACATCCAAAATCTTCAGCATACCGTGCAAAGGTGGCTTGGTTCTCCCACAACAGCTCATCTACCTTCTGCACCCATTCCAGAGAACATGAACTTACATCCATCTTCATCTGTTCTCGAATTGCACAGCCATTCCATTCAGAGGTGGGTTCCTCATCTTCTCCCATGGACACAGTTACGGTCCACTCATCCCTTTCAGTCGGCTTCAGCTGCATTGGAGTTACTTTCCTTACTTCCTCCGGAGTCACATAGATGTTAGCCAGCAGCCTCCCTGGGGTCAGGTCCACACTCTGGTCCTGAGTGTTTACACATCGAAGTGGTACTCTTCCATTGCGAACTATTGCCAAGGAACGGGCCACTAGCGGATCAACACCTCCTTCGGCTGCCTGCAGTGGTTCTACCAACACAGCTATGCCCTCTAGTTTCCGACAGGTGCCTACGGGCATGGACACTATTGTCTCCCGACTGGGTGGCAGTGTAACTTTTGTATGCAAAGGAACTGAAATTCGAGCCAGAGGACGCTGTGCATCTGAACTTTTCTGTAAGCCACATGTCCGGATCAGCCGCTGGAAAGCTGTTTGAGTAGGCCGATGGGTGGTGGTTTCTTTCCAATAACCGTGACCTTTCTTTTCAAAGAGGATCTGATCTAATTCTTTTAACACATTCATCCCCAAAATGACAGGGACCTTTACTTCATGTGACTCCTGTACCACCACAATGCCTTTCCTACCTAGATCTTGGCCACATACCCGGACATTCATCCAGGCCACTCCCACGACCGGAACTGGTAACTGGTTAGCTGCGACCACTCGTACGAATGTATGGGGATCATATTTCACATGTTGCCGGAAGTACCGTTCATAACAGTCTCTACTCAAGGTTGTTACTTGGGAACCCGTGTCAATCATCCCGGTAACCGGAATACCCTCCATTTCCACCTGTATGACAGGACTTGCAGCGATCAGGTCATCATCAGGGCATTCTCCCCACATAGTCTCCTTGTCAGTCTCCCCTACTACACGCCCTTCAGCAGCAGGGGACTTCAGTTTAACGGCGGTCTCTCATAAGTTTGTCGCTGCTCTGGACATCTAGCAGCAACGTGGCCCATCCGTCCACACTCCCAGCAGCGTATCCCCCGTCGTTCTGGCCATCTGTTTGGGCCCCTTCGGTAAGCCCCTTCGATTTCTCCTGAGCACTGCACTAAATGATTTGGACCCCTTCGGTAGGTCCTATCCTCACCCCTCCAGCGGGGTGGTGGGTGATTCTGACTTGCTGGGTGTGGATGGCTCACCCTTTCATCTCCAGTCTTCTGGAAGTCTGCAATTTTCATAGACTGCTCATCACAACGAGTGTGCAAGTGTTCCATTTGTTCTTGCAGTTTCTGCATTACTGTGAGAATTTCTTTAACCGTCCCTTTTTCTACTGTCTCTGAGCCAGAACTAGCCCCCTGTGACAAAGTAACTTCAACTGCGGTCTGCGGCCTCGGGACCATACTATTGGCACGGGAGATGGCCTCTACCTGTACATCATGAAATTTAGCATCAGTCTCTCGTCGTATAAAATCCTGCATAGTCACAGTTAAACTGCCGTCACGTATCCCCAGGACAAACTGGTCACGGAGAGTCCGATCAGGGTTACAGAAGGCTGGCGAGCCCCCTCTTTCCTTCCTTTGAATATCTCGGAGCAGTTCTTGTAGGGCATTTGCATATTGGGGAAGGCTTTCATTCTCCTGTTGTACCCTCTGGAAGAACCGAGCCTGCAGAGACCCCAGCAATGCAGTTTCTCCATAGATGGTTTCTAGAATCTGGACTACTTGCTCAAATGTCTGCCTTTGTTCAAATGGCCTCAGTATCACCGTGGTCTTAGCATCCCCTTGTAATGTCAATATTGCTAGCTCTACTAGTACTTCTGGTGCGGTCTGGTACATTCGCTGTATCATTCGTATCTGTTCCACCCACATACTCACTGACATATTATTGCCATCAAATTTAGCTAACTGACTCATTATAGCCCCTGCTGGCATTCTTCCTCCAGCACCATTCTCCCGAACGGGTGCGTCACCGTCCATTCTGGTAAGCGGATCCTGCCGACTATGCCAATTTGTGAACCGAGAGCAAGGCAGGTGGTTTGGACTCCGCAACCAGAAATGAACGCACACACGGTAGTTCAAGAAAAAAAAAATATATTTACTATAAGTTAATAAAGGCTAGTTAAAGGTAAAATGACAGGGCTAAAGACAAGCAAAATATACAATATAGCATGAACAATTTCAAGGCAAATTCTGCAATGGTTTCTACTTTTACTCTGTCCACTTCTGCAGTATGGACACTGAATGAACAATATACTCAAAACTATCCCTAACTGACCCTGACTTCACATTTGGGTGCACCCCCTTTTCCCCAGTGGTCCAGGTGGACCGCTTACAGTCCGTAGAAGCGCGCGGTGGGGCCCAAAGTCGGTCCTTTCTTTTATAGTGAAGCGTCCTCTCCTCACGGTTATCAGGATCTTGGGAGAAATGAAGTCCTCTTTAACAGACAGGGAAACCAACTGAATGCAATGTAATCCAACAGCAGATTCCACTCAGCACACTGACAGTCCTGCCGAATCCATACACTGAGCTGGGATGTAAGCCGGGATTTAGCAGGTGCCGTCCAGTACATCAACAGCACTGCGAGTCTCTATCTGTGGTATCCATATACACAGTCACAATGTCAGTCTCACTGATCAGCCACTGAGCACAGTTCCTTTCACGTGGACTCACTAGTCCTGTTGTCTCTTTACACTCTGTTTGTCTCTGGACCAAGATACAGCTTAGCTGTACAGAAAAATCTCCACACCAGTTCAATACAACACTTGCCAAGATGGCTGCTGCTCTCTGTCTCGTCACTTCCTGCTTCTCTGCTCACACTCTGTCTGCAGAACAGGCAAGCTGACATAAAAGGGGGGGGGGGGGTCTCACTCCAGCATCATGTCACAATTACAATGGCTGCTGTCTTAAAGGAACAGAATCACAGAAATACATTCAACATTAACAGTTTATACAGACAAATGAAGCTTAAGACAACATTGGCTGTCTCTTACATGGTTATATAGTGAGACACAGGAAATAACATGGCAGGGTCTGGTTATATAGTGAGACACAGGAAATAACATGGTAGGGTCTGGTTATATAGTGAGGCAAGGAACATAACATGTTAGGGTATGGTTATATAGTGAGACACAGGAAATAACATGGCAGGGTATGGTTAGATAGTGAGGCACAGGACATAACATGGTAGGGAATGGTTATATAGTGAGATACAGGAAATGACATGGTAGGGTATGGTTATACAGTATAGTGAGACACAGTGCATAACTTGGCAGGGTCTGGTTATATAGAGAGACACAGGAAATAACATGGTAGGGTATGGTTATATCGTGAGACACAGGAAATAACTTGGCAGGGTCTGGTTATATAGTGAGACACAGGAAATAACATGGTAGGGTCTGGTTATATAGTGAGACACAAGAAATAACTTGGCAGGGTCTGGTTATATAGTGAGACACAGGAAATAACATGGCAGGGTCTGGTTATATAGTGAGACACAGGAAATAACATGGCAGGGTATGGTTATATAGTGAGGCACAGGACATAACATGGTAGGGAATGGTTATATAGTGAGACACAGGAAATAACATGGTAGGGTCTGGTTATATAGTGAGACACAGGAAATAACATGGTAGGGTCTGGTTATATAGTGAGACACAGGAAATAACATGGTAGGGTCTGGTTATATAGTGAGGCACAGGAAATAACATGGTAGGGTCTGGTTATATAGTGAGACACAGGAAATAACATGGTAGGGTATGGTTATATAGTGAGACACAGGAAATAACATGGTAGGGTATGGTTATACTGTATAGTGAAGCACAGAGTCTGGTTAGGGACAGGACATATCATGGTAGGATATAACATGTCAGGGTATGGTCATGTAGTGAAGCTCATGATATACCATTGGATATGGTTATTTCGCAAGGTAGAGAGCATAATATGTTTATGTAGGAAGGTGTAGGTTATAACATGACAGGGTATACAGTATTGTACCCTGTACTGAAGGATATAATAACCTCTTGCATTGGAAGCTAGATACCCACACTCCTGAATTACAGAGCTGACATGAAGACGAGCCTCTTTCACTGTTTAGAAGGGGGTTAATGTTGGCGGGCATCTCTGCTGTCCTTGTCTTCATTGACCGATCTGAATGTATCTCTGGATAATATCTGGATGCTGGATCTGCTGTATTTTAACTGATTTGACTGATGGATTCCTCTAAAATGAGACCATAATTATTGTGACAAAGGATCAGCGGCGCAGCCTACATCATTTCTGGGATAAATGGCTGCCAGTGTAATGGGGAAGCGCTGTGTGAAGGAAGGGGATGAGCCTCTATTGAAGGCTGTATTTCAAGCTGCACTGCAATTTATATGTCTTCTCATTGTATTTCCAGTGATGATTGATATTAATATGACGAGTGCAGAAATCATAGTGAAGTAATATGGTGAAGAGATTTTATTAAATAGTCTGATTCCTGAGTCTTATTGTCCTTCCCATCATGCCTCAGGACACATTTCATATCCTTTTGGGAGGAGCTTTTTCTGTGCTTATTGTTGCCCACTGCTGTTTATGAGCTGAAGTGGGGAATAGAGTTAAAGGAAGTGACAACTTCTCTAAGCACATTTATTTCTTATTTCTCATAGTCTGGGAGTCCTTCATGTGTTTTTTGGCAAACTCTATTCATATGTCTTGCACTGAGGAGAGGCTTCCTTCGGGCCACTCTGCCATAAAGCCCCGACTGGTGGAGGGCTACAGTGATAGTTAACTTTGTGGAACTTTCTCCCATCTCCCTACTGCATCTCTGGAGCTCAGCCTCAGTGATCTTTGGGTTCTTCTTTACCTCTCTCACCAAGGCTCTTCTCCCACGATTGCTCAGTTTGGCTGGACAGCCAGGTCTAGGAAGAGTTCTGGTCGTCCCAAACTTCTTCCATTTAAGGATTATGGAGGCCACTGTGCTCTGAGGAACCTTGAGTGCCACAGAAATTCTTTTGTAACCTTGTCCAGATCTGTGCCTTGCCACAATTCTGTCTCTGAGCTCCTTGGGCAGTTCCTTTGACCTCATGATTCTCATTTGCTCTGACATGCACTGTGAGCTGTGAGGTCTTATATAGACAGGTGTGTGCCTTTCCTAATCAAGTCCAATCAGTTTAATTAAACACAGCTGGACTCCAATGAAGAACCATCTCAAGGAGGATCGGAAAGAAATGGACAGCATGTGAGTTAAATATGAGTGTCACAGCAAATGGTCTGAATACGTATGACCATGTGATATTTCAGTTTTTCTTTTTTAATACATTTGCAAAAATATCTACCTTTCAGTTTTTTTTTCTGTCAAGATGGGGTGCTGAGTATACATTAATGAGAAATAGAATGAACTTTTTTGCTTTTAGCAAATGACTGCAATGAAACAAAGAGTGAAAAATTTAAGGGGGTCTGAATACTTTCCATACCCACTGTATATGAAAAAGACTTATGAGGTGGGAGGTGCTGTTAGACCCCATTGATCACATATCAAGTGTATCTCATGGAGGATGATTCATACTGGGACGCTTCTGGTTGGCTTTGTTATGTGTAGATGGACATGTGTCAACGATATATTGGAGTTCTAGACTATTGCGCGCTTTCAGCATTCTCTGCCAGGAGGACTCTTTATCTTTCCAACTGTCACTATCAGCTAATCCCTCTTTATGCCTAATGCATATACTGTGCTGCGGGTCTCAGTAAGATACAAAAGACACAAAGAAAACTGTGGATTGTAAAAAAATCAAAATATAAGTTTCTTGATCTTGTCATTTGAAGATCTCTGAAGTGACATGTGTTCTGTGTGGGATGTCATCTCCCTGCATCTGACAGACTGTTCTGGAGAACAGGAAGTACTCATTCAAATGGACATTACAATAAAACATTACCTAGACCAAAAATACTACAGTATGTATGTGGCAGGGCTGTTTCTGTTGAACAAAATGGACACTTATTTACCTGAAGTTTTGTAGTCTTGAAATGCATTTTCTGTTGTTAAAGCTGTATGTATGTTCTGGGGGTGGGGGGCACTTACTTAAAGGATAATTTAATAAACATTTCAGTGTTTAAATTTGTAGAAGAATTTGTCACCTTTAATGTTTTTTTGTACTGATTTTGAGTTATTTCATGTTATTTTCTTCCTTCATTAGAGCTTCTTTAGCATTCTTCTGATCACCCCTGGATACAGATACTGGTCTAGCTCCTCCCTGATCTCAGACATGTGACCATCCAGCTTAGCTCTAATGGTTTAGTGTCACATGAGCTCCCACAATGCACTGTTCTTTAACAGGAAGTCAGCTGAATTCTTAGTCTACCTTTAGACATAAATAGAGAAGAAACATCACAAGACTTATGTACATTGTTGTGGTTCCTTTTAAGGGATAGTACCATCTTAAAGGGGTTCTCCATGGAGTCTATAATTTTTTACTTCCTCGATGGTTTTGTATACAATGATCCCGGGGTGTCTGAGTTGGTACCAACACCTGGTCACATGATTGGAACCAGCACCTGGCCCCCAAGTCACTTTGCCTCCTCTCACGCTTTCATCACTACATTCCAGTATTATGGAAGCTGACTTTACTATTATAATGATATATTCAGAATGCCTCATAACACAGGTAACTAGTGGTAAACACAGTAGAGGGGGAAGAGGCAGAGCAACTCATGAGCTTGGTGCTGGTTCCAATCACATGACCTGGGGTCGGAATCATCCTGGAACCCCTGGGTTTGTTCCGTACAAAACCCCCAAGGAAGTAAGCAATGATAGACTACCTGGAGAACCCCTTTAAAGGAGCTTTCCAGGAAATATTTATTTATGGCCTATGGCCTGTCCATGCTGCCTCACTTCCAATGCCTGCACTGTACTTTTATGCAGTGTACTGCACTACACGGAGCCAGAAACAGTCCCTGTATAATGGCTGAGTGCTATGACTGCTGCTCAGCTCCCATTGACTTCAGTGGGAGCAGAGCCACAGTGATGGTGCCAGTCCAGTATACAGGGCATGGAGCTATCCGCTTCCAGCTTCATGCAGTGTATATAGTACAGACATTGTAAGTGGGCCTTGTAGAAATGATCCATACAGGGGCCATGTGAATAGGCCATAAATAAATAAGTGCCTGCCAGCCCCTTTAAAGGGATTCTCCTAGGAGTCTGACATCACTTACTTCCTCTGTGGTTTTGTATGCGACGAACCCAGGAGTTTCCGGGCTGATTCCAACCCCAGGTCAGCTGATCCATATGGGGGCTGACTTTCGGCTGCATACTTATCTTATATATGTGGCCTATTCTAAGAATAGGCCACAAATAAAAATTCTTGGCCGACCCCTTTCAGATTGTGTTTGCTGTTACTGTATAAATGTTGGAATGTGACTTCTGGAACCACTATTTACAGTGGGTACGGAAAGTATTCAGACCCCTTTAAATTTTTCACTCTTTGTTTCATTGCACACATTTGCTAAAAGCAAAAAAGTTCATTTTATTTCTCATTAATGTACACTCAGCACCCCATCTTGACAGAAAAAAACAGAAATGTAGATATTTTTGCAAATTTATTAAAAAAGAAAAACTGAAATATCACATGGTCATAAGTATTCAAACCCTTTGCTCAGTATTGAGTAGAAGCACCCTTTTGAGCTAGTACAGCCATGAGTCTTCTTGGGAATGATGAAAAAAGTTTTTCACATCTGGATTTGGGGATCCTCTGCCATTCTTCCTTGTAGATCCTCTCCAGTTCCGTCAGTTTGGATGGTGAACGTTGGTGGACAGCCATTTTCAGGTCTCTCCAGAGATGCTCAATTGGGTTGAGGTCAGGGCTCTGGCTAGGCCAGTCAAGAATGGTTGCAGAGTTGTTCCGAAGCCACTCCTTTGTTGTTTTAGCTGTGTGCTTAGGGTCATTGTCTTGTTGGAAGGTGAACCTTCGGCCCAGTCTGAGGTCCAGAGCACTCTGGAAGAGGTTTTCTTCCAGGATATCTCTGTACTTGGCCGCATTTATCTTTCCTTCAATTGGAACCAGTCGTCATGTCCCTGCAGCTGAAAAACACCCCCACAGCATGATGCTGCCACCACCATGTTTCACTGTTGGGATTGTATTGGGCAGGTGATGAGCAGTGCCTGGTTTTCTCCACACATAACACTTAGAATTAACGCCAAAAAGTTCAATCTTTGTCTCATCAGACCAGAGAATCTCATAGTCTGGGAGTCCTTCATGTGTTTTTTGGCAAACTTTATGTGGGCTTTCATATGTCTTGCACTGAGGAAAGGCTTCCTTCGGGCCACTCTGCCATAAAGCCCTGACTGGTGGAGGGCTGCAGTGATAGTTGACTTTGTGGAACTTTCTCCCATCTCCCTACTGCATCTCTGGAGCTCAGTCACAGTGATCTTTGGGTTCTTCTTTACCTCTCTCACCAAGGCTCTTATCCCACGATTGCTCAGTTTGGCTGGACAGCCAGGTCTAGGAAGAGTTCTGGTCATCCCAAACTTCTTCCATTTAAGGATTATGGAGGCCACTGTGCTCTTAGGAACCTTGAGTGCTGCAGAAATTCTTTTGTAACCTTGGCCAGATCTGTGCCTTGCCACAATTCTGTCTCTGAGCTCCTTGGGCAGTTCCTTTGGCCTCATGATTCTCATTTGCTCTGACATGCGCTGTGAGCTGTGAGGTCTTATATAGACAGGTGTGTGCCTTTCCTAATCAAGTCCAATCAGTTTAATTAAACACAGCTGGACTCCAATGAAGGAGTAGAACCATCTCAAGGAGGATCAGAAGGAAATGGACAGCATGGTGAGTTAAATATGAGTGTCATAGAAAAGGGTCTGAATACTTATGACCATGTGATATTTCAGGTTTTCTTTTTTAATAAATTTGCAAAAATATCTACATTTCTGTTTTTTTCTGTCAAGATGGGTTGCTGAGTGTACATTAATGAGAAATAAAATGAACTTTTTTGCTTTTGGCAAATGACTGCAATGAAACAAAGAGTGAAAAATTTAAAAGGGGTCTGAATACTTTCCGTACCCACTGTATACCAATAACAAAGAGGCAGCAGACCCTTTAGCTGTTTCTCTGCATAGTGTGGGACCAGTCAGCCCAACTGGCTCTGTTCAAAGTCCATCACCAGTCTGTAATTGGTGACATACAGTATTCTAGTTAAGGGCTTTCACGTTTTTCTGCTGGAAAATTTTCTATAAGTTGTAAAAAATATACCTAGTCATAGCCTAGTGTAATTCTGATCATGCCTCAGGGTAGAGCACAGTTGGAAAACTAGCTATCGCACCTGGTACCTGGTGCCTGAGGGGGCCCAACGTCCTCTTTACCACATAAGATCACACCAGTATAATAAGTACACATGGTAGTTGGGGCCATTTACAGATGTTGCAATGGAACCCAAGAGCTTCAGGTTACTCCTTATGATTTTATAGTCTATATCCTGGTAGGTGCTTTCTTCTCTGCTGTTTGTTGTCCCCAGCTGAGAAATGCACAGAAATAAATTGAAGGAAGGGATGTGACCATTACTTTGTGCAGAATCAGTAAAAATTGAACAATTCCTTTAATTGTCTCACTTGTGGTTAAAGGAGAAGGGGCAGTCATGTTCTAAGTGACCTCTTTTATTTCCATTGGTTAAACATTGTTGTTGTATTACAGAAGTGAGCTATATAATCTTTATATCTCTACAAAGAAGCCTTCACATCAGTGGAGGCTGATACAGTACGTACTGCATTTCAATAACATAGAACACTGTCTGCCCCCTTAAGTGCTTTATTGTGGCGAGAAGCATTTAAGAAACAATAAAAGGCAGATTATGATCAGACATTATGACAAACACTTCAATGAGTGCGGAGGCTCAGCCACATACAGGGGCTTAAAGAAAATGAAAGATGCTGTATTATAGGATCACATGGATGAATATAATGTATATGCAAAACTCTATTATTAGGGGATATCGTAAATAGCCTTGTCTTAAAGATGTCTTGTCAGTTCCCCTGGATTTGTCTGTTTTGGTAAATACCTGAATATCCTATAGAAAAACCCTTCAAGCAATAACCTTATTTTATAATGGTATTATTAGAATCACATGAAGTTGTTCACTATAGAGCAGTGGTTTCCAGACTTTCTGAAAATGGGACCCCCTTTTGGGTGAGACTTTTGTTCAGGACTCCCCACTAACGTAATTAGTCCCATTTGAAGAAAAGTCAGTTATATTCGGCCTCTATTCTGATTTTCACCTGTATACCTCTTCTGTTCTACTGTATCTTCCTTCAGACACACCTGCTAAACACACAAATCTGCTATCTCCATGTTTCCCTCCCACATTCCCTGTCCTACCTTCACATTCCCTACATACAGCTCTGCTGTCTCTATGTTCTCAACACCCACAGCTGTGCTACCTCAATGTTTTACCCATCGCAACACACACAACAATGCTGCCCCCAAGATTTCCTTCCTGCGCACAACTCTACTACCTCTATTCTTCCCCCCTCACACTCAGCTCTGTTACCTCCACAATTTCTCCCGCACTTAGTACTACTACCTCTGTGTTCTTTGTCCTACAGGCAGCCCTGCAAATGATGTGTAGATTGCTAATGATCCAGGTCTATGTGCTGGTTCTTTCAATTGAACAATGGTAGTCTTCTCCCGACTGAGAGTCTACAGCTCACTTAACCCCGTCCCTATGTGCATAACTTCAGCCCTATACTTTTCCACCCCAAAATAGGTCACCCATCCTCCTTTTAAAATAATGTTATGACATGCTGTGACTGACAGCAGCCAACGGACCATATCATTAGGTTAAATGGTGGAGTTGAGGGGGTGCCTGACTCTCTACACAGAGTAGACAGTAGTAATAGCCATTCAGGAGCCGAAAGAACTCAATCTTTTCAGTGAACAGATGATCCAAATGACCCAGCCCACTAAAAGAAGCCAAAGTTCTTTCATTAACCCTGCACAGCTTCTACTATACATGGAGCTATTGTACAACGAGCTCCGCACCTCCATGTGGCGACATCATGAAAGGTCCTATGGCAGTGCCTGCAAAATATCAGCAATCAGTCTGCAGTCCGATCTGCACTCTGCAGTGTGGAGAAGAATTTACTCAATTTGACTCACGACCCCCACATAGGTCTTTACACGATCCCCAGGGAGTTGTGACCTTCATTTTGGGAAACAGTGCTATAGAGGACCTGTCAGCTCTCTTGACATGTCTGTTTTAAGAAATGTTAGTATTGTAATTGCATAGTTAATGAAACTAATTTGATTAATCTGCAATTTCAAAAAAATGTGATTCAGATTTTCGCCAGATTTGTGAAATCACTGTTAGGCCGGAGCCCCATGTGGCATAAACGCCACGGTCTAGCAAATCCCATCCACACATTGCAGAAAAACGTGTAGCAGAAACACTGCGTTTTCCAAAACTGTTGCAGTTTTGGAAATCGCAGCATGTTAATTATACCCACGGAAATGCTGGTGGTTTCCCTATAGGTATAATGGAAGCAGAAAGACTTGCTGTGAAAAGTGCAGCAGGAAAAATCACGTTTTTTCTCGCATAGCTTTTTTGCTGCGGTCTGCTACGTGGGTTCTTAGCCTTGCCCCGGCATCTGATATATTCCATACAAGGTTTGTCCCCCTGCAGCAAACTATGATGAACAGTTTCTTCATTGGAGCCAGTATTTGCAAAAACATGAAACTCAAGACAAAAATCAAGAATGGCCCATAAGCTTAAAAAAAAATTTGAGATTTTATTGTAAAAATTGCTCAGCCCAGTTAGTAATCTTCATGAAATAGCAATTCTGGAGCATCTTTTCTTAGATCTCTGCCTTGTGCTGTTCCTCTTGTTTATTTCCATTCCTTTTGTGAAAGGGGTGTGTTCCTATACAGTATGAGTGTGTCAGTGCTTATGGGACAGAATCATACTGGACATCCCTCCAATTGCTACCACCAAGCTGTCAATTTAATTATAGATTTCTAGGAGTTGTAACAGAGAAACAGAATAAATACTAGAGATGCTTCAGAATTGATATTTCATGAAGCATACTAACATTTGTTAAAATAGATATGTCAAGAGAGCTGACAGGTCCTATGTGATTCTAATAATACCATTAAAAATAGAATAGGATTATTGTTGGAAGGGGTTGCCCCTTAATACCCTATAAAGGTATATGGACAGGAACCGCCAGAGTAGAGAGTAGAGAGCCATTGGAAAGAGTAGTGCTGAAGAAAGGAAGACCCAAAGTCTTCAGGCAACGCTAAATCTAATACAGATCTACAGCTGCTGAACACAGTATGACAGCTTTTTATAACACTTTAATGTAACAGTAGGTGTAACAGCAGTCACATGAACCAGCCTTTGTGATAATAAAACTAGTGCTTTGCTTTAGCCAAAGCCTAAATGTCTGGTGCTGCGTATATGCTATATATATGTGTGGTTCAGCTTTACTAGCCCTTTAAGAGATAAACTGTGACTTTGTCGCAATAGCTGATATAGATCTCATCAGAGATCATTAAGGAAAATCTATTCTCCTAGGACAAGAACTGAGCAAGAGCTGGTGAAAAAATGTTTCTATGAACGAGATTGACTAGATGTGTATTTTTCAGCCTCTGGAAAGTAAATCAAAGCATCAATTACAGTACTATTGAGTGTTCACAACGCCATGTCCCTTTTCATATGGACTTCCTACATGTACAGTAGTAAGCTGCAAACATGTTCGGTTCACATGAATTTCAAAACTTCCTCAGTACTTTTCAGAGCTGAGTGTTTGTTAAGGCTGCATGCATTATAAATAATTCTCTTTACGATAAATACATCAGCAGCACAAGACAAATGCTGCGCTGCTACCATTCAAGTGAATAGTGAGCTACAATATTGTGACTCAGCCATTACACAGTGTACAGAGCTATCTCTTTCTGGCTTCTCACATGGAGTAGATCAGGCTACTGCAGCAGCTCATAGGTGGGGGTGCCAGGTGATCCTGATGATCTATCCTAAGGATTGGCCATCAAGATCTAAATCTTGGACAACCTCTTTAGGAAAAGCTGCTTTTTTTGTTGCAGATTTTGCTGCTTTTTTTGAGCCAAACCCAGGAGTGGCTACAGAAGGAATGGCAAATATAAAAGAAGTACTTATATGTCTTCCTTCTGCTCAATCCATACCTGACTTTGACTCAAAATCTGCATAAAAAAGCAGCTTTTCTGCAACGTGGGGCCTTAGCCTAAAACATAGAATTTTTTTCCACTGTGTTTCCGCAGCAGCCAAAATGCTGCGTTTCTGTAACGTGGGACTTTAGTCTTAAAGGGAGTCACCAGAACCCACATTAACCCAGCTGTGCAGATAGGTTAGAGTCACTTGAACAGTGTTTTCCCCTTGTAAGAGTGGGTTCACACCTGCGCTTCAGTCCGTCCGCTGCCAATCCGAGTGAAAATCTCGGGGGAACGGGATTGGCATCGGATACCGACAGGTTAGCGATGCATTGGTTAAAAACCCATTAATTTGAATGGGTTTTTTAAAGCAATGCGCGGGTGTGCGCTTACACCCTCTGCGCTGCGAATCCTTTTTTTTACGTCGGAAACAACGTCGGACATGCAGGACTTCGTGTCCGATGAAAAAAAAACGGCTTCGCAGCGCAGAGTGTGTAAGCGCACACCCGCGCATTTCTTTAAAAACCCATTCAAATGAATGGGTTTTTAACCAATGCGTCGCTAACCTGTCGGTATCCGATGCCAATCCCGTTCCCCAAGATTTTCACTCGGATTGGCAGCGGACGGACTCAAGCGCAGGTGTGAACCCACCCTCAATTGGTACCTCGGCTGCTGAGATATGCAAATTAGGTCTTTGGAGCAACAACCCTCATTGCTCCAAAGAGTTCATCTGAACATTGACAAAAAAAAAAAATATCTCAGCAAAGGAGGCATCGACTCTCTTTAAGTACTGTTACTTACATGAGGCGAAGGCATGTCAGACAAGAAGTCGGCCAGAAAAGGTATGTTCAGACAACGGACATGGAAGAGGAATCTGATGTGGATTTTCGACTTAAATTCCGCTTACATCTACACCCATCAGCTTACCACTGCATCCTATACCCCTTACGTAAACGCAGCGTTTTACATTAACTGCATAGTGGATGGGATTCTGGTTGATCCCATCCACACATTTCAGAAAATAATCTGCAGTGGAAATGCTGCTATTTGAAAAACGCTTGCGTAATGGAAGCAGAAAGTGAAAACCACAGTGCATTTCCGCCGCGGTTTTTGGATGCGGCCTGCTACGTGGGGCATTATTCTCTGATGAATAGGGTGTAATCACCACGTGTCCTGTGGCTGAATCAACTGTGAAATCTGCTGCAAGGTTGAGCAGGGTACTTATTTTTTCAGTGTACTGCGTTGATCCTTGCTTCCCATTGTATTTAGTTGGGGTGGAATTTGGTGTTGATTTTGAAGCGGAATCCGACTTGAAAACATCACATAATTCCGCCATGTGAACAAGCCCTAAGGATTCAAATGGGAGTGATCACGGAGCACATGCAGGCTGTACTGTTGCTGTCTAGAGGGGAGAATTGTACTACAGCCAACTAGTCAGCATTAAAGTGGAACGCCCCCTTAGTAAGACACAAAAGGGCAGCTGCTCAGCTAATACTTAAGCCTTATATTATAGATGAGTTAAACCTGACTCCTGCAGTCAGTGACACCTTCTCTAGATGGTTTGGTGTCATTCAGACCACTCTATAATAGTATTTATACAGATCTATATCTCTCTATATTACTTTTCTATTTCAATTTGTTTCTAAAAGCTGCAGTCAAGGATCTTGTGATGTTATGACTGACAGCAGGGATGTCTGCGGCGGAGCTCATGTCAGCTGTACATCTGCCGTATGAAACTAGCAGATGATCCCATGTTTTCGCGAAAGGTTTTGTAAATGAGAAGTAAATAAGATCTAATTGGCTGAGGCACATTCTAAATTAGTCATTAGATGAGAGAAAAATAATATAGTGTCACAAGCGCCCGGCGTCTGACTGCACGAGTTCTGGATCTTATGCTCTGACCTATATACATTCTAAAATAATCCTGAGAAATGTACATTTTATATGGAATGTCTGCCTTAAAGGGACAAACAGACTTTTAGAGTAAAATACCGTTCAGGTAATCCAGTGATATTTATATATGCCCAGCCAGGATCAAATTCTAATCCATAGAAGGCAGTATTATAGTTTCAAAGGTATTTATTGAGTAAAAACAGAGATACAGGCAATAAATGAAATGACAATGAGTAAAATAACAAGGCATATATTATGGTATTATAGTTGTTATATTCTTGGACATACGGTAAGGGGCAGTATTATAATAGTTATATTCTTGTACATAAAGGGCAGTATTAAAGGGGTTTTCCGGGCAAAAAATGTTTTTTTTTAAAAAAGGTCTGTTAGTGCAATTAATGGGTTAATAAATGCACCCAAATGCTGTACCTTTAGCAGTGTTTTGAGTGATTTCTGGGTGTCTCTGGGAGCTCCTGGTATCGTCTGCATTTGTTTACATGGTTCAGATTCCTGCTATGTAACTTCCATACTAACTCCCTCTCACCTTACTCCCCTCTTCCTCTCTCCCTCCCTCCCATACACCCCTCCCGTCTCTCTAACTATCCTGCCCACTACTAGCTCTTCCCAACCTACTCAGCCTAACCCCCGACCCCATTATATGCTTACCTCTCTTAATTCCTTCCACGCTTCTTCCTGTGGGACGGCCCCTCCTTCTTTTCTGACTGTTGGCGCACGCTCTTGTCTCAGCGCTGCTCTGTGCTCTGCAGTGGCGATCCACCTCTACTGCGCAGCTCCCAAACCTGTGGATTATTGGCAGCATATAGCAGAGAAGCGCTGAGACAATAGTGAGCATCGGCAGTCAGAAAGGAGGGAGGAGCCGTCCCACTGGAAGAAGACTGGAAGGTAAGTATGATGGAGTGGATAGGCGGGGAGTAGTAGTGACGTTTCATTTCCGGAAACGGGGAAACAGATCATCACCGGATAACCATATGGGTATATATACATTTTTGATTAATTATGTTATTTAGAAAGTAGGAGGGTGAAGGTGTTTAGATTAGTGTAGGAATTTCCATTTATCCCGGACATCCTCTTTAAATATTTTTTTCAGCTTGACAAAAGAAGCAGTGTGAACTTACTCTTATTGTGCTTATATCCTTGTACTTAGAGGTAGCATATATTCTTGTGTGTGTGTGTGTATATATATATATATAATATATATATATATATATATATATATATACACAGTGGGGAAAAAAAAGTATTTAGTCAGCCACCAATTGTGCAAGTTCTCCCACTTAAAAAGATGAGGCCGGCCTGTAATTGTCATCATAGGTAGAACTCAACTATGAGAGACAAAATGAGAAAACAAATCCAGAAAATCACATTGTCTGATTTTTAAAGAATTTATTTGCAAATTATGGTGGAAAATAAGTATTTGGTCAATAACAAAAGTTCAATGACAGCAATGACAGAGGTCAAACGTGTTCTGTAAGTCTTCACAAGGTTGGCACACACTGTTGCTGGTATGTTGGCCCATTCCTCCATGCAGGTCTCCTCTAGAGCAGTGATGTTTTGGGGCTGTCACTGGGCAACACGGACTTGCAACTCCCTCCAAAGGTTTTCTATGGGGTTGAGATCTGGAGACTGGCTAGGCCACTCCAGGACCTTAAAATGCTTCTTAAGAAGCCACTCCTTTGTTGCCCTGGCGGTGTGCTTGGGATCATTGTCATGCTGAAAGACCCAGCCACGTTTCATCTTCAATGCCCTTGCTGATGGAAGGAGGTTTGCATTCAAAATCATGGCCCCATTCATTCTTTCATGTACACGGATCAGTCGTCCTGGTCCCTTTACAGAGAAACAGCCCCAAAGCATGATGTTGCCACCCCCATGCTTCACAGTAGGTATGGTATTCTTTGGATGCAACTCTCCTCCAAACATGACGAGTTGTGTTTCTACCAAACAGTTCTACTTTGGTTTCATCTGACCATATGACATTCTCCCAATACTCTTCTGGAACATCTAAATGCTCTCTAGCAAACTTCAGACGGGCCTGCATATGCACTGGCTTAAGCAGGGGGACACGTCTGGCACTGGAGGATCTGAGTCCCTGGCGGCATAGTGTGTTACTGACGGTAGCCTTTGTTACGTTAGTCCCAGCTTTCTGCAGGTCATTCACTAGGTCCCCCCCGTGTGGTTCTGGGATTTTTACTCACCGTTCTTGTGATAATTTTGACCCCACAGGGTGAGATCTTGCGTGGAGCCCCTGATCGAGGGAGATTATCAGTTGTCTTGTATGTCTTCCATTTTCTAATTATTGCTCCCACAGTTGATTTTTTTCACACCAAGCTGCTTGCCTATTGCCTTTTTTACCCCACTTTTTTACCCCACTATTTATATATACAGTCATATGAAAAAGTTTGGGCACCCCTATTAATCTTAATCATTTTTAGTTCTAAATATTTGGGTGTTTGCAACAGCCATTTCAATTTGATATATCTAATAACTGATGGACACAGTAATATTTCAGGATTGAAATGAGGTTTATTGTACTAACAGAAAATGTGCAATATGCATTAAACCAAAATTTGACCGGTGCAAAAATTTGGGTACCCTTATCATTTTATTGATTTGAATACTCCTAACTACTTTTTACTGACTTACTGAAGCACAAAATTGGTTTTGTAACCTCACTGAGCTTTGAACTTCATAGCCAGGTGTATCCAATCATGAGAAAAGGTATTTAAGGTGGCCAATTGCAAGTTGTTCTCCTATTTGAATCTCCTCTGAAGAGTGGCATCATGGGCTCCTCAAAACAACTCTCAAATGATCTGAAAACAAAGATTGTTCAACATAGTTGTTCAGGGGAAGGATACAAAAAGTTGTCTCAGAGATTTAACCTGTCAGTTTCCATTGTGAGGAACATAGTAAGGAAATGGAAGACCACAGGGACAGTTCTTGTTAAGCCCAGAAGTGGCAGGCCAAGAAAAATATCAGAAAGGCAGAGAAGAAGAATGGTGAGAACAGTCAAGGACAATCCACAGACCACCTCCAAAGATGGTGTCACTGTGCATCGGTCAACAATACAGCACACTTTGCACAAGGAGAAGCTGTATGGGAGAGTGATGCGAAAGAAGCCGTTTCTGAAAGCACGCCACAAACAGAGTCGCCTGAGGTATGCAAAAGCACATTTGGACAAGCCAGCTTCATTTTGGAAGAAGGTCCTGTGGACTGATGAAACAAAGATTGAGTTGTTTGGTCATACAAAAAGGCGTTATGCATGGCGTCAAAAAAACACAGCATTCCAAGAAAAACACTTGCTACCCACTGTAAAATTTGGTGGAGGTTCCATCATGCTTTGGGGCTGTGTGGCCAATGCCGGCACCGGGAATCTTGTTAAAGTTGAGGGTCGCATGGATTCAACTCAGTATCAGCAGATTCTTGAGAATAATGTACAAGAATCAGTGACGAATTTGAAGTTACGCCGGGGATGGATATTTCAGCAAGACAATGATCCAAAACACAGCTCCAAATCTACTCAGGCATTCATGCAGAGGAACAATTACAATGTTCTGGAATGGCCATCCCAGTCCCCAGACCTGAATATCATTGAACATCTGTGGGATAATTTGAAGCGGGCTGTCCATGCTCGGCGACCATCAAACTTAACTGAACTGGAATTGTTTTGTAAAGAGGAATGGTCAAAAATACCTTCATCCAGGATCCAGGAACTGATTAAAAGCTACAGGAAGCGACTAGAGGCTGTTATTTTTGCAAAAGGAGGATCTACTAAATATTAATGTCACTTTTCTGTTGAGGTGCCCATACTTTTGCACCGGTCAAATTTTGGTTTAATGCATATTGCACATTTTCTGTTAGTACAATAAACCTCATTTCAATCCTGAAATATTACTGTGTCCATCAGTTATTAGATATATCAAATTGAAATGGCTGTTGCAAACATCCAAATATGTAGAACTAAAAATGATTACGATTAATAGGGGTGCCCAAACTTTTTCATATGACTGTATATATATATATATATATATATATATCTTTATATTCTTGTGATTAGGGTACAGTATTATAGTAGTTATATTGTTGTACATAGGAGGCAGTATTATAGTAGTTATATTCTTGTACATAGAGGGCAGTATTATAGTAGTTTCATTCTTGTACATAGAACCATTATTATAGCAGCTATACTGTTGTACATTGGAGGCATTATGATAGTAGTTACATTCTTGTACATAGGTGATAGTATGACAGTAGTTATAGCCTTGTACATATGTACATAGGGGCAGCATATTCTTGTTTGTACTGTAACGGGCAGTATTGTAGTTGTTATATTCTTGCACATAAGAGACAGTATTATCATAGTTATGTCCTTGTACATTTGGGGCAATGTTATAGCAGTTATATATTTTACATAGTGTGTAGCATTATCATAGTTACACCATTATACATGTGGGTGATACTATAGCAATTATATGTTTTACATAAGGGGCAGTATAGCATAATAGTACAATATTCCAGTAGCATACATTGTATGGGAGGAAGTCCATAGGAAAAAGTAAAAGGGCCTCCTGTTTCTGATTTAGGCCACCCTCAATACCTCCTCTTTGGAAGGCCTATCACTTTGTCCTACATATCTCATTGCCTGATTATTCTCCCTTTGGAATGCCCTGCATGAGTGGTGGCCTCCTCATCTGTGTACTCGATAGCAGCCATATGTGGAACCTCTGTGGTATTTACATCCATATTTGTAGCAATTGAAACCTCAAAAGTGTGCTGATATATGATAGATTTTTAAATCTGATCAAAGAACTAAAGATAAACCTTCATATACCTCAGAAATACAAATGTTGGTGTTAAATTCCAGCTAGAAACTTTAGGAGTCATTTTGCAGTTGAAGAGAGTGACAGAAGCAGAATAGGTAATGGGTCATAGGTCTAAGATGTCTTCAGGTGACACCCGTCATTTCAAGCAACTTATTAGCCGGTTGTGCCTCTTCATACTTTCCAGGGTGCGTCTCTAAAAACTTGCTTATTGTTTTCAGTCTTTACAGCATGACGGAAGTGATGAATACGTGTGAACCTGGAATGGAAGAATTTATGCTTAGTGCAACATCTGGGGCTGAAGGACATGCTGTTCAGGTGAGGTTCGTGTTTGTTTTCTAGACCTGTAGCACCTGGGGTGTTTGTAGATGTTATAAAACATGATAAAAATGTATGTATAATAAAGAATTCTTCATATCAATGATCAAAATGGGTCTTTTTCATGAAGATGCTTCTAGCACTGTATAACCCATCTGGAACATGAAGGTACTATTTTTGCTGACTTTGTGTGCTAATGTTGTAGTGTTGGTATAGAGGTGGAGACTCACCATTTGCTTGAAATAGTGCCAACCTGAGCAGGGACGCCTCCTCTCCTATAGAGACTGCATGGAATTCTTTTGTAGTATATACTGTATGCCCCTGATGCAGATATGTATGCCACATGAGCTTTTTCCATGCTTTAGTTTGGTTAGTTAACCAGGCTATCAATGTTGACAACACTTTTGGAGATCAGCTTGGTCAACTAGTATTATAGGTTATTGCACACATTGCGGATTATATGCAATTTTCTTATGTAGATGTTCATACAGAAAATTTGCAATGTAATACTATAGCATTTCAATTAATAATATGTTCTTAATTTTGTGCACACACTGAAGATTTGGCATGTCAGTTCTTTGTGTTGATTTCCATTGTCGATATCATTTATTTCACCTGAGAGGGTGAAATTAACACCAATGTCTGTTACAGAATCTACATTACAAATGTGGATTTTGTTGCTAATTTTGCTGTGGACAAGCTGCAACCTTTTATGTGTTTGTGCAGCTTTAAAGCAATCATATTTCTTCCACATCACTGGCCTTATGGTTACTGATACTTCCGTTTACTGGAGATGATAGCCAATATTTCTCTGCAATGGGAACCAGCAGCTTAGGAGAGAGTAGAGTAAGAGCCCAGCAAGAGATTCACTATATGGAGAAAAGTATTGATTCTCAGCTTTTAATCATTGGCAGAATTTACTAAAGTTGAAATCTGTAGCATATAACGCCTTATTCACACATGTGTTTCCACAGTCCGTGCTTTTCACATACAGCACCCCACACTGCTCATTTGCAGAAAAGCAAAAATATGTGAAAAGCAGATCAGTTTTTTTTTACATTTTCTATATTTTGAATGTCTCTGGGTCAGTGAAAAACTGACACAGACCCCTAGATTTTCATTGACGTGATGCATCAACATTAGTGGAAAAAAAAGGATGTGCTGACATGTGGGAAAATGTAGACACCATACGCATGTGAAATATGAATGTGTGAGTAAGTTCTTAGGTGTAAGACCCTGATTTGCATTTAAGATGTGCCATAGCAGTTTTTATCTTTGCTTGCCACTTTTTAAGACAGTGAGCACAGTGAGGCAGAAAGGTGGCATGCAGTATACCGGAAATCTACACCACTTATCAAAGTGCGCTACAGTTATTAAGAGGCCGGAGACGCTTGATAATGATGGTGCAATAATCGTCAGCAGGGAAATGGATAATGACTGGCATGCAAAACTTCAGCCTTAATAAATTCTGCCCAATGAATTTAAGTGTTTCATTTGGTCCCACTGGTACAGGTGTATAAAGAGCCCACTAAATTCCTATGTGGTACTGTAATAGAATGTCACTATTGTAACTAGTCAGTTTATGAAATTTCTTCCCTCCTACATACTTGTATTCCTTGATGAACTGTGAGTTATATTAAGGAGCATTTAGGAACCAAAGAAACTCAGCCATGAAGTGGCTGACCATGTAAACTTACAAAGCGGGATTTCTGAGTGCTGAGAAGATGGAGTTAGATGGAGTGGTGTAAAGCACAATGCCGCCAATGGAGAACTGGAAACGTTCTGTGGAGTGACAGATCACACTTCTCTATCTGGTAGTCTCATGGATGAGTCTGGGTTTGGTGAATGACAGGAAAACATTCCCTCTCTGGCTACATTGTGCCAACTGTGAAGTTTGGTGGAGGAAGGATAATGTTATCAGGACTTTGGAGTCGCAGTTGGGACCAATTTTGAGTGGAGTTGGAATCAGAAAAAAGTTGACCTTTTTTTTTGACTTTTAAGTAAAATGATGAATTATTTTATTTTTATTTCACTATTATTAATATTGCATAATTAATTAGATGCATAGTTTGTTACATATTTACTTTTATAGCAATTCAGTCACTATCTTTTTCATGAATTTGAGGATCTTCACTGCTTCTGACTGATCATGGCTATTAGCCATTTATGAAGGAGTCAGAGCTGGAGTTGGGCTGTAGAAAAATAGAGGATTCAGTGTCGGTGATTTGGCCTACTGACTCCATAGCCCTGAATGACATGGAGTTGTTTATCAGGGTTTGCCCTTGGCCTCTTATTTCCAGTGAATGGAAATCTTTTATGCTTCCAACTTTGTGGGAACCGTTTCGGGAAGGCCCTTTCTGTTTCAGCAAGGTCTATAAAGGTATGGTTGGGTAAGTTTGGTGTGGAAGACCTTGACTGGCACACACAGAATCCTGACCTCAACTTTACTGAACATCTTTTGGGGGAACTAGGACAGAGATTGTGAGTCATGAGGCTATCTTATCCAAAATCAGTGTCTGACCTCATAAATTCTCTTCTGGAAGAACAGTCAAAAATTACCACATGCCAAAATCTTGTATAAACCCTTCCCAGAAGTAAGGAAGCAATTTTAGGTAGGGATACCAACTCCATATTAATGCTTATGTAGTTAATTAGGATGTCATAAAAGCTCGTGTAGGTGTCCTAAGACTTTTGCCCATATAGTGTATTTTATTATATTTCCATGAAGAAGAAACTATCATTTATTCTTAACTTACTGTAGATATTTCCAGACTCCCATGACAAGCACCCTAAGTTGACAAAGAGGTTACCATCGATAGTGGTGGAGCCTACAGAATCTGGGGATGTAGAGAGCGGAGAACTCCGTTGGCCTCCAGAGGATATCTCACCCACAGACGACAAACGAGAGGCAAAGTCATGCCAAGGACATTCAGATGTTGAAGGTAAGAACAGGTTTGGTCTTCCTCTCAGTCACGTATAGCAAAATGCTCACAGCCATGTCTAACATATATCTTGGCTCTACAGTACTACTGGAATGCATTGGTAACAATCGGAGGCTTGCGCTGGTTCCATATTGCTGTAGAGGCACTGCAGGGAAAACAAGCATTTACTATAATGTACTTGTTGACACCTCCTCTGTCTGCTTCACGCTTTGGGGTAATTGAAATATGAAAATAGATTGTCTAAACTAGTAGCCAATCAGAAATCTGCCAACTGTTACCAGATCAGAGATGAGTTGTTGATGAGTAACCACAATTGAGACCAAAAACCTAAAAAAGAGCATTTATCATACCATTTAAGTGCATAAAATAGAACTTGCAAAATCATTTAGCTCCATATATGTTACTCAAAGAACATCTGACATAGATTAATCTTAGGAAACCACGTCATTCAGATATGATACAAATAGGTGTTTATTTATCCAGCATGTAAAAAAGAAGGTTCCACCGGCAACATTTTGGACCTTTATCATGGCCTGGTGTATGCCTATAGTAGGGAATGCCCAAATCCAGCATTCCCCTCTATATGATGTATAATAAATATCTATCTGTTTGCAATCTATATGACTATTCTGAGTTCTGGTTCATTTAGCTTGGTACGTCATCTGTACTGTACTGATCTGTACTGATCCTTGGTAAATTATCCATACTGTATCACTTATCCTGTACTGATCATGAATTAGAAGCTATATTATACTTCAGAACTACCTTCACTATTCTGATGGTGGAGTCATTATTTACCAACATTACATATTTGGTAGTAATCCTGAGTTAAAGCCTATGTTGTACAGTACTTCAGAGCTGTATACTATAGTGCTGGTAGAATCATTGTGTACATTCATTACATGACTTACCATGAACTGATCTTAAGGTACAACCTGTATTATACTCCAGAGCGGCACTCACTGTTCTGCTGGATGCCATTAGAAACAGCCAGGACAATTGTCCTCAAACACTCCCCTAACAGTTTAGCTTAGAATACTAGCTCTGTTCAGATACTGGACAAGCAAGAGATGCTAAGAATTTTTAGCTCTGAAACCTGCCAAATACTCAAAGCAGCTCTGAAGTAATAACTCAGGAGCTTTTTATGCAGTAGAATAGGATGATGATGAGAATATAGACGTGTTCATGAAAATTATGTTTTTTTCCTAAATCTCTCTGTAATTGTATCTTTTTGGCTTGGAATATAATTGCTGCATTGTCATCCAGTATATACCAGTATGCTACGCCGTGATTGTGGCGTGTTCCCACCACGGGCTGGCTTGCCAGTTAACAGTAAAATCTCTCTCCTGTATAATATATCTTAAAATCCCCTCTTGACCTCTTTTTTCAGGCCAAGAAGACAGACTGTGTTTTTCCCTCAATCCCACATTTTGTGAAATCGTTAAATCCTATAATCAGTGTTTCTGCGAATCTTTCTTTTTGCCTGTTAAAACTCTGTCGCTTTAATCTTCACAAGATCTCCAGTTCTATCACTAGCACTTACATATTCTGTGGCTCTTAAAGGAACAATGCAATGTCTGATTTGGGCAGGAAATGACAAAGTAATTACCTATATTTTTGGTTGGACATTGCATCAGTACATATTGAACTACAGCAGTGCATTCTATCTATATGCTTTGTGATGTGATCTTAAAGCTATGAGATATTGAGCTCCACATCACAGCTCACATCCATGGTATAATATTTCATGAAACTGGAATCGTTTCTGAAATCCTTACCACTTGTTAATATGCTGTACATAATCCATCAAATCTCTGACGTACTAGTTCATATCCTTGTTATAACATGTCAGATTTCAATAAAATATCTCATATCCCCAGTACAGTAGATAAGATCCCTAGTATAATTTAATATGGTTTTTGTAATTTCTCATTGGCAAAAAATATATTCCTGGTTTAATATGTCATATCCCTGTTATAATATCTCTTGCATAATATCTCAATTCTCTGCAAACTATCTCCTATCATCATATGTCATATCCCTGTTTATAATATTTCTTATCATTGCATAATATCTTGTATCCCTGGCATAATATATCAAATCTCCGATGTAAATATATCCTATCCCTGTCATATTTCATATCCCTGTTATAATATGTCATATCACTGTATAACAGCTTACAATCTTAATGTAATACCTCATATCCCTGTAAAACATCGCTTATCCCTGGCATATGTCACATTTGTGTTATAATATGTCAGATGTTATATAATAGCTCTTTCATAATATGTCGTATCCCTGTTATAAAGATGTAATATCCTTCTATAACATCTTACACTTTGGCTGTAATACCTCATATCCTTGCAAAACATCTCCTATACCTGGCAAATGTCATATCCCTGTTATAATATGTCATATCATTGTATAAACATATAACACTTCTGATGTAATTAATACCTCATGTCCCTGCAAATCATCGCCTATCCCTGGCATATGTCACATCTATGTTATAATATGTCAGGACCTTATATCACAACTCTGGCATAATATGTCATATCCTTGTATAACATTTCACACTTCGGATGTAATACCTCATATCCCTGCAAAACATTACCCATGTCAGATCCAGTGGAACAACTCTGGCATAATATGTTATATCCCTTCATAATATCTTATATATTTGCATAGTATCATGTATGGCAGTTTTATGGCATTCTTGGGTGTAAATGTGGCTTATCTTTGGCGCACGGACCTTTTGTGCACTAAACATACGCACATTGTTGTGTCTGCGCCCGCACTCACCACTTTTTCAAAAACAGTGGGTTGGAGATCAAGGTGAGCCTTGGCCCATCAGGTTTACCATAACTCACAGTAGTTTTTTGGCCTGAGTTATAACTGAAATTTAGATTTCAATTCTTGCGCACAGGAGTGCACCAAAATTATTAACAGTCCAGAGCCTTTTAATAAGTCATGCACCGGTGGGGTAACTGATATGCCAGTGCGAAATGCCAGTTTTAAAGGGAGTCTGTCACCAGGGTGAGGCATATTAAACCAGCCACACACCTAGACAGGTCAGGCTCACCTGAATGTAATGCCTCTTTCCCTATGAAAATTCGTGCCTCTGTTGCTATTAATTTATTTTACAAGATGCAAATGAACAGTCTGGAACACTGAGGGCGTCTCGATTGCTCCAAACTGCTACACCTCATACTTCTCTAATAGGTTGGCATGAACATGAGAACACAGGGCTAGGCAGAACATATATGCCTAGTGTAATATGTGATATTGATTGCAAAATATGTTTTACTGTATGTCTAGCATAATAACATGTAATATTCCTAAATAATATCTTATAATATCTTATATCATAACTAGTGGCATAACTAGGAATGGCTGGGCCCCAAGGCGAACATTTGACATGGGGCCCCCCCTCTGAACTGCCGCCCCCTCCTGATCATAACTAGTGTTGAGCGAACCCGAACTGGAAAGTTCGGCTCCGTACCGAACTTCGTGGGTTCAGGTATACGAACCTGAACTTCAGCTGTAAAGTTCGGTTTCGGCTCATCCCTAAAGCTGGTTGATTGACTGCTGAGCACAGACATCACAGACATGCCCAGTATGTCATGGCTGTGATTGGCCAGGTGGGACATGTGACCTATCTGTATAAGAGGCAGGGTCACAGGTCCCATTGCCATTCCAGCTAGTTAGGCTAGGTAGGGAGATGCTGCAGCTGGAGATAGGGACAGGCAGGGCCTTAGCTAAATTTAATAATTGTCCTTTTCAGAGCAGAGCAGCGAGGTAGGGAGAGGAGCCTGATACTGTGGGAGACAATTACCCTATAAATAATAAGGGCAGTGACAGTAAACTGTGTGTGTATACCCATACCGTCTCCTAGCGCAGTAACAATAACTGTGTGTGTACCCATACCGTCTCCTAGCGCAGTAACAATAACTGTGTGTGTACCCATACCGTCTCCTAGCACAGTAACAATAACTGTGTGTGTACCCATACCGTCTCCTAGCACAGTAACAATAACTGTGTGTGTACCCATACCGTCTCCTAATAACTGCGTGTATGTACCCATACCGTCTCCTAGCACAGTAACAATAACTGCGTGTGCAACCATACCGTCTCCTAGCTCAGTAACAATAACTGCGTGTGTACACATACTGTCTCCTAGCGCATACTTTGACTCACATGATGGATGAGTATCTGTCGACACGTCTCCTGGTACCGAGCGATGGGTCCTCCCTGTTCAATTTCTGAGTTGGACACGTGGCTAGAGATTGCCTCCTATGCCTTGGAGGTGCTGGCCTGCCCTGCGTCAAGTGTGCTATCAAAATATGTGTTCAGCACCACAGGGGGTGTCATCACCGACAAGAGGATCCGCCTATCCACAGCCAATGTGGACATACCTACGTTCATTAAGATGAACCAGGCATGGATCCCACAGGACTTGGCCAGCGCCTGAGTGAGAGGTTAAAGTGTTGGCTACCTCCTCCTCCACCTCATCCATTTACACTGCCACATCCACCTCCACCTCCTCCTTCTCCTGGTCCTCTACCACCTGTTTCAAAATTATTATTTTATTTTATTTGTTTTTATTTTATTTATTTATTTATTTATTTATTTATTTATTTATTTTATGTTATTATTTTAAAGGGAGTCTATCATTAGAAAAACACATTTTTAACTAATGGCATGTTGGAATAGCCTTTAAAAGGGCTATTCTACTCCTACCTTGCATTCTAAGCTTCTCCCTGCCGATTCTGATAAAATCGGTTTCTTCTGTTATGCTCGGTGCACAGGGGGAAATACCCCGATGCTCTGTGATTGTAATTTGCATAACTGAAGAACCAATTTTATCAGAAACGGCGGGGAGAAGCTTAGAATGGAGGGTAGGAGTAGAATGGCCTTTTTAAAGGCTATTCCAACATGCCATTAGTTAAAAATTAAGTACTTTCCCTACCCCATTTTTTTGCAGGGCTCTTGTCCTGTTATTACCCATCAAGTTTGGGTCCCCATTGATTTCAATGGGGTTCGGGTTCGGGTTCGACTTTGGGTCAAGTTCTGGTACCTGAATCGAACTTTTGGGCAAAGTTCGGCCAAGCTCGTCGAACCCGAACTTTAACGGGTTCGCTCAACACTAATCATAACATGTCTTGCGTATGATTTATATTAGTCTAATAATAAAATTTTATAGTCTGGCCGAATGCTGGAATTTTATAGTATTATTTAATGCTGGAATAGTATTACTTACATTGAAAACCATATAAAAACTATATGATGGGGGAGGCCTAATTTGGCAATTAAACTAAAAATAATCAAAATGAATTATAATAAATATATAAAAATACAATAATAAAATGTGTCCTTTTTATTTATTTATTTATTTGGTTATTATATAATAGTGGCATTGATTTAAGGTAGGTTGTTCTTTAGTCTCCTCTTCAGCATTGTTTGTCGATGCTGCTGCGGCTTAGCGGCATATTGTTTGCATGTTGTTCTCCATATGTACTGCGCTATTTGCCTTCAATCACAATTTCCATTTCTTCTCCTGTTCAAATATTCACAGAACTCCCGCTGTGCGGCTAATGGGATGATCTGTGACTTAGGACTTGGATTCTTATTCCTCTCATAAGCGGATAAAATGTAATTTTGAAGATGATGTTTGGGGCGTAGAGGAATTTGTGCCTGATTAAATTTTATTATTATGTCACATTATTGAATGAAAATTCCACCTAAAATATATAATATGTAAACTAATTTGAGGTTCTCTAAACAGATGATTGGCCAGGTTTGAACATAGTGCTACAGTATGAATGTGTGAACCAGAGGTGGATGTAAGCACTAACATTGTTGAGGAACCGAAACACAAAACCTTGGACATTTATAGCATAGCCAAAGGAGCACCAACTTATTCCGTAGCACTTTACAAATCAGAGGACATATGAACAGACAATATGAGACATTACAGTATGACAAAGAAATAAAACATATCAAACGATAGGAGTGAGGGCCCTGCTCACAAGAGCTTACATTCTATGAGGAGATAGGGGAACACAAGAGGTCAGAGGGCTTGTTTGTTACAATCTTCCAGCCATCTTTTAATAGAAAATGTTGTGTAACTGAAGCTGTATGAGCTGGTCACCAGCCAGTATCTGTCAATAAACATATACTAAGCGCAAGGAGTGCAGTGTAACTTTTAGATGGAGAAGACAGGATCTGAGGAACAGAGGAGGAAAGATAAAAGGTGTTATTGTTCTACACCTCCGCACACTACACTGTGATCAGGTCACGTGATAAGCCTGACAAAACAGATGTGATTTTCTGGTAGTTTTGAAACTTCTGTAGTTGGGGATTAATCGGATTGTCCAAGGTAAAGCGTTCCAGAGCACCGGAGAGGCTCGAGAAAAGTCTTGGAGACGGAAGTGGGATGTTCGGATAACAGAGGATACAAGTCTAAGGTCATTGGTAGAATGGAGAGGACGGTTAGGGTGGTAGACAGTGACGAGAGAGGAGATATAGGGGGGCGCAGAGCTATGGATGGATTTGTGGGTGAGTGTGATAATTTTATATTGTATTCTGTGATGGATGGGCAACCAATACAGTGACTGACACAAGGTAGATACGTCTGTATACCGGTTTGACAGAAAGATGAGTCTGGCGTATTCAGGACAGATTGTAGAAGGGAGAGTTTAGTAAGAGGAAGCCCAATTACAGTAGAAGAGAATTGCAGTAGTGAAGACGAGAGAGAATCAGAACGACAATGAGGGCTTTTGATGTTTTCATGGTGAGAAAAGGGCGAATTCTAGAGATATTTTTAAGATGCAGGTAGAAAGAGCGTGCAAGTGTCTGAATATGTGGGGTAAAGGTGAGATCTGAGTCAAATACAACCCCCAGACAGCGGGCATGCCACTTTAGTGTAATAGTAAGGCCACAGAAAGAAATGGAGATATCAGGGTTAGATCGGTTAGTGGATGGAGGGAACACAAGAAGTTCAGTTTTTGAAAGATTCAATTTCAGATAAAGAGAAGACATGATGTTAGAGACAGCAGAGAGACAGTCACTGGTGTTCTGTAGTAGTGCAGGGGTGATGTCACGGGATGAGGTATATAGTTGGGTATCATCTGCATAAAGATGGTATTGAAAGCCAAAACTGCAAATGGCTTGTCCAACTGTTGCTGTATTCAGAAAGAAGAGGAAGGGGCCTAGGACCGAGCCTTGAGGAACCCAAACCGCAAGGGGCAGAGGAGAAGAAATAGCACCAGCGAATGATACACTAAATGAGCGGTCACAGAGATAGGAAGAAAACCAGGAGAGCGCAGTGTGCGTGAGGCAGACAGAGAAGAGCATAGTGAGGAGGAGTTGGTGGTCTACAGTGTCAAATGAATAAATAGTTAATAGTTCCCTTTAGATTTAGCCGTCAAGAGATCGTTGGAGTCCTTTGTGAGGGTCATGTCTGTAGAGTGTAGTGCACGAAAACCTGATTGTAAGGGGTCCAGAAGAGAGTTAGCAGAGAGATAGCGGATTAGGCGGCAGTAGACCACGCGTTCCAGGAGTCTAGAGATGAAGGGGAGGTTAGAGCAGTTTTTCTTGGTTGGATGGAGGAGGGAGGAATGTTGATGTACTGTCAGTTTCTGACATGAATTTTAATAAATTTGCTTTCTGCCCTACTCCATCCACTTTCTAAAAAAGTAAGAACTATGTGGTGCATCTTTGACGCAAAAACAGGCTGTGATCCACAGATGAAAACTGGCACAGAAGGGTTAATAAATTCCTCCCAGTTGTCACTTCTGCTTTGTTCTAGGTGTGCACCTTCCTACAGGTTGAAGACCACTGTATATGAGTAGTAAGGGAATCTACTAGATCTCATACCATCCTGGGGTTTTATGAAAGTGTTGCCTTGGAGCAGCCTGTACTTGGGCTCTCAGTATTGATCTGTATTTACATAGATTTGTCTCATGCATTTTGTGGATAGGGAAGAAAAACACAATTTGCATGTTCATTATTTGCAAAGCCTTGAATGTGCTGTGTGGAGGAGTGGGTAAGTTTTGTTTAAGTAGAGCTGAATCATCATTGCTCCAAAAATATGTCGAAAAACACATGTTTCTGTAGCTTTGGTTTCTACCCTTAAAATCAATGATGAAGCAGGGAGGGTTTTAAAGGGACAGTCCAGCCACTACGCTATGTCTACTAAGCACTGGGCTTATTAGACACCTCTGTGTGACACTATTTTAGGCTGAGGTCCCACATTGTGGAAAAGTTGCATTTTTTCTTTTTTGCAGATTTTGATGCGTTTTTTTGAGCCAAAGTCAGGAGTGGTTTGAGAAGAAGGTAAAAGTATGAGTACTTCTTATATATTTTCCATTAGTTTTGAAGCCACTCCTGGCTTTGACTCAAAGAACAGCAGCAAAATCTACAAAAAAAAACAAGGGGCCTTAGCATCAGATAGCTGTTGGCCAAAACCTCATTTGGTTGACAGCTATCTCTCCTAATAAATGTCCCTCAAACGTCTCAAGACTTAGACCCTGTTGCTTTAAATACCACAGTCAATTATACTACCCCCAACTTTCCCCTGAAGTTTGGGCTAAATACCCAAAAATACACAATCCAACATTGGACCATAGTTCTCTCTTCCCAGGGATGGAGCCCTGAATGTAAACACTTCTAGGCAGTGTGTGTAACCACACTGGATCTCTGCAAGAACATGGAGATCAGAGTTGTCACTTGTGGGCCACACTCTTTAGGGGTATTTATTAAGACTGGTGATTCTTATGCCAGTTTCAATTCATTGTGCTTGGTTCTGGCCTCTTAATAATTTATGTGCATGTAGGTGCACCTGAACTGAAATCTACACCAGTCAGGAACTGGCATAGATTTCTGATGTAACTCATATTAGTTTTCTGGCATGAGCTATAGTAAATTGGACAGATTGGGGTGCCCCACTCAATCCTTGCTGTGTTCTCCTGACAGATATACCTCTTACAGCTAAACCAAAATCCTATAATGCATTCTGCTGTGCTGCATTGTGGCAGATGTGGTGTCTGCTTCCACATACTAATGCAAGATTTCTACAGTGCACGCAGCTGAGCATGCAATATGTAGATAATAAAGCAGGAGTGAGAGGAGATTAGAGGAAAAAGAAAGTAGCAGAATCCTGAATGCAGCTATGGGTGTAACTGGAGTACAAGATACTGAATTCTGTTTTTAGACAGGAACTGAGGTCTGACAGCTGAATACCTGCCTCTGTGGATAGATAAGGTCACACTGCCTAGAGGGAGCAGTGGCTATCAGGATCGGTCAGCCCAAGATTATCTAATATCTAGAAAGTCCGATCCTTACATATTTAAGGTTAAAGTCTGTGTTTTCAGAGTCAGTCTATTTCTAGCTTCTCCCTTGCAGCAGACTGCAGGCCGGGCTGTCTCCCTGGGGAACCCTGGTGATGTTTGTGGGAGACCCAGGATGACAGAGTGGAAGTTCTGTGGGAGATGTAACTAAACAGTGTAGCAGAAGCAATGACACAGAAATGGAGATCATTAAGTGTCAAGCATCAGATTCCTTCCTAAACCTCTCTGTGTTATGCAGTTGAGAAAAGCTGTTGCTCTCGGTTATCAACTGTTTCAGGCTTCAGAGTGGCTTAACAATCCCTGCTTGTATGGGTTCTATTGTGTGTCTAGGTGCACTAAAGAACTGTGGAAGATACCTATGTCAACTCTTCACCACTTTCAAGATCTCTGCTTGCTGTCAGTGACAACTAAAAGACCTTCCTAAGGCTACATTCACATCTGCACAAGAGTCTCCGTTGGCAACTCTGACGTAGTGTCCACCTGAAAATTAGCTTTCCTCCACCAGTTTTGAAACGATAGACACCCAACGGACCCCCTTATAGGCAATGGGATCTGTTGGACGCAGTGTATTACTGCTATTTTAGTGGTCATCTGCTCTGTTGTTCTGGTCCTCCGATAGACCAGAACAATGGAGAGGCAATGCTAGTGTAACCTTGACACATTGTTGCTTGTACATAGTAGTTTGCATCATTGTATCAGTGCAAGTTTATCAGGCTTTATTCACATGACGGTGGATAAAATTGGTTGTGAAATTGAATGAAATGGTCCATTTGTTCACAACCATTGCATCTGTGAAGAAGCTGTTTTCACAGATCCCTTATAAGCTTGAGTCTATTGATTTATCGGTGAATACTAACAAAAATAGGACATGTTCTGTTTGTCTGTTTCAACAGGCCATAGAAAAAAATAACAGGTATGTGAATAGCTCCACTGTAGTCATGTTTCCTTCGCTAGTGTTAATAAATCAAGTACATGCCCATGTGACAGAATGAAACTCTATGCCATTCCAGAATTGTCTTAGATTTCCTATATAACCAATTTTGTGGTGTTCGTTATAATAAATATGCCGGGGCCAAGGCGTCTCCACCCTGGACTACCCCATTCCGCCAACATTCGCAGAAAGTGGCAAGCAAGGTGCAGAACATGGGATGTTGTGTATGTTTGGTGCAAGAATGGGCCGTGTACCAAAACTGTGTCACATTATCACTGATCTATGCTGGAAAACTGGCATAGATGGGTTGATAAATTCCTCCCAATGTGTTGTTGGAGTGTTTTTGGAGCTGCCAATCATTGTATGATTGTACTGTATAATTGTGCGATCATTGGCAGCCACATTCAGTACTGCTATGTGGGCAGGCACCCTAAAACTATGTTCACACTGTCAGGATGTGCCCTAATATGTACTAGGATTTTAAAGATAATCTGTGGCAGAAATCTGAAGCTGTAACTCAGATATGTGTGTGTGTTTTTGTGTTGAAAATGGTGTAGCATTGGAATGCATATTAGAAACCGATAAATATGTAAATTAATAAAATTATCTGCTTTATTACAGGTGCCGCACGTTTGGCTCATGAAGAGGAACGTTATGGCGGATGCAGAGCAGGGGGGAATGGCGCTAATTAAAAGCCTTAAATATCGTGTGTCTCTCTCTCTCTCTCTCTCTCTCTCTCGTTTTTTTTTTTTTAAGTTCTCATCATTGTGAGAATAGGCAGAAATAGAACAGAGATCCATTCAGTATCAGTGGAGTAGTTAGCGATTGTGAGCAGCAGTTGGGACTACACTGATCTGTTCCTCCAGATTTCCAGGAAAGTGCCAGGGTCGCTTGGCACCATTTATTCCGCGTAGCTTCTCTCAGTTTAGGATTGGAGTTTCTAGCAAGCTGACTCACGAGCAGAAGATTCCAACATGTACAAACCTCAGCCAAGCTGTTGAAAAGGCATCAAATAATACTAAGGCCTCGTCCAAGGCGCAGTATAACCCCCACCAGGAGCAGCGGGCTTAATAAATCTAAAATAAATTCTGAATCATCTTACTTGTCGTCACATAATGTAACCTTCCAGGAATTGGAATCCCGCTCCGTATGTATATAGCTTTCCGTTTAGGAGTCTCACTTTACGATAATTTACATTGAAGATGTGACTAAATACATATTCATTCTGGTTGTAAATGTAATGGCGCGTGTTATTATTTGATAGAAATTGCAATGGGCCATATGGAAACATATTGGGACATCTTTATACAAAGATTGCTACACTCATGTGCTAACATGGTGAAGAGTCACTAGTTCTTTCTAGGACATGGATGTATGGCATTTTTATAAAGAACATGGTGATTATTGCACTTTGTGAATGAGGCAGATCACAGAGCTGTGGTTAACCTGGGGGTAGGGGACATGAAATGACATAAGTATATGCTGATTTAGTTGTCTGCCATTTTATTATTGCAGAAAATCTGCAACTGTTGAATTGCTGACTTTTGCAACACTTTGGAATTTCATGCCCATCCCCCAAATTAACAAGCACATGATTTACTACAAGTGAGATAATAAGGGTACATAAATACCATGGAGACTTGGCCTAGCTAGGGGTTAGTAGTATAATGTTGTACCGTGTTAGCCATTGAGAGTAGTGGAAGAGTGAAGAAATCAGGCGATACCTTTTAGAGGCTAAAATAGTGTGACATGAAGCTGGCATGAATATTAAGTCCAAATTGCAGAGTTTGAAATTTTTCCATAAACTTGTATTCTGATTCCTTCCTTTTTTTCCTGCGTCTTAAAATGTCCCATTAAAACCACAACCCGCAAATCTTCAACTATGTATGACCTGTGAGGGTCACAAATCACCTCCTGATAGCAAACAGATAACAGATCCCTCTGTCACGCACCACAACTTTCCAGATTGTTTTTTGACCTGTTGTAAATAACTTCTCTACTTAGATTGCATTTTGTTTTGGCTTTTTTTAAGGACTCTAAAATGCTTTGAAGACCATGTGTATAAAAATCTGTGAATTTTCAGTTATTGTATCACACCATGTCTGATGAAGGGAGCTAGTACTCCTGAAAGCTTACTTATAAATATACTCAGTTAGCCTCTAAAAGGTATCGCCTGATTTCTTCACTCTTCCACTAGCTAGGGGTTATACAGCGGCTTTGCTTCTATACAGTTACACTACCTTTGGTCACATACAGTGGGGAAAAAAAGTATTTAGTCAGCCACCAATTGTGAAAGTTCTCCCACTTAAAAAGATGAGGCCGGCCTGTAATTGACATCATAGGTAATTTCTCAACTATGAGAGACAAAATGAGAAAACAAATCCAGAAAATCACATTGTCTGATTTTTAAAGAATTTATTTGCAAATTATGGTGGAAAATAAGTATTTGGTCACCTACAAACAAGCAAGATTTCTGTCTCTCACAGACCTGTAACTTCTTTAAGAGGCTCCTCAATTACAGGCCTCTCTCATCTTTTTAAGTGGGAGAACTTGCACAATTGGTGGCTGACTAAATACTTTTTTTCCCCACTGTAGAATTACATTGAGGAGGGAGCATGCCCCCTTTTGGAGCTCCCCATAGTGCTTCCTGTCACACAGAGTGTCCCATGTCCCACACAGGATAATGCCCCCCTCTCTGCACCCACACAGGTAAATGGCCCCCTTAGTGCCCCCACACAGTTTAATGACTCCACTCAATGTTCTCACAAAGTATAATGGCATTGCCAACACACAGTTTAATATTCCCCTCCATGATCCCACACAGTGTAATAATATGAATTGATGTAATGTAACAATGTAATATGTACTGATACTCACCACTCGCTTCCCGACAGCTTGCCACCAACAAGTTGGAGACTTGGGGTTCAGGACCTTTTCTCCCTTCTGTGCGCTGGCAGTATTTTTAACAACTGAATCAGTAGCACCCGCCTATGCATCTAGGCTCCAATGTAAAAACTGTAACAAAACCCCCAAATTTCACATGGCATTTCTAGCATTGCCTTTGTGTTATATGTCAAAGCAAGCAGCAAGTTTCTACAAGGACCATGATCTTGCTGCATCTGTAACTTCTGCATCTGCTTTATTTGCGGCCCCTGTTATTATTTTTGTTAGCAGTAGCCTTATCATGAAAGTTGCATCAAAGTCATATGTGTGCATGGGATGTGTGACTTTGGTGCACCTGGGAATTGTGACCTAGGTTGTCCTGTAACATTATCCATCAAGAGCATGAACCTTACGTGTCCATAATAGGGGTGTATCATGTACATGTCAGGTCTCCTTACCTGGTTACCCATTAAATAGTCACTTTCAAATGTCTGCCAGCTGTATTTTACTTTCTCTGCATAATGTATTGGTATATAGCGATATTTCTGTATTTGGAGATATTTCTCAATAGATAAATACATTATGAAAGGGAAAGGGAAACACTATTGAAGCTTGGTATAAGAAAAAAAAAAACTCTAGTTGAACCTATTAGAGTGAGTAGGGAAACATATTACATAGAACCAGGCCTAGACTGGTACTATAGACAATTCACTCCAACTCACACACATAACCATAGGGGGCCCCAACTATTTCTTACTTCCCTGGTGACCTTCACAGTTCCTAGTTGAAGATGGTCCCATCTTTCTTGGTCCTCAGCATGGCTTTCCTCTCGTTCTTATTTGCCAGCATGGCTCCCCACCCCAATCCTGGTTCCCAGCATGGTATCCCTTTAAGTTGTAGTCCTTAGCATGGTCCCCCTCTCATTCCTAGTTCCCACAACAATATCCCTTCAAATCTTAGACCTGACCATGGTCCTCCTCCTAGACCCCAGTTTGGCTTTCCTCTCATTCCTAGTCCCCAGCGCAATATCTCATTAAATCCTGGTTCTCAGCATGGTACCCCTCCTGCACCCCAGCATGGTTCTTCTATTATGCCTGGTTGTTAGTATGGTTCCCCTCTCATTCCTAGACACCAACATGGATCTCTTTTCCATTTCCCCCCTTCACTGCTAATCATGACAGTACTTGCTGAATCTTCATGAGCCAAAGTCTAAACTTTAAAGTGAGTCTGTCAACAGGAAAATTGGTATGAAACTAATGACTGTACCTTGTAGGGCAGTTTCTACACTTTCCAAAGATGCCTTTCTTATTTGAAATAGCAGTTTCATTTTCATGAAAGTCAGCATTTTATTCATTAATTAGATGAAAAGGACTTTAGGGGCATTTCGTCTGCCAGGGCTTCACTTTCCATTGTAGATAACCAAACCTAACTGCAGACAAATTGTAACAAAGTAGAAGTTGTTACTCAGGCAATGAGCAGGGCGAGACTGGGTGGCAGTATGGGGAGATTATCTAGAGCAAAAATTTGCTCAAAAACTGGTGTTTGCTGAATTAAGGAGGTGGTCTGCTTATAGAGAGACACTGTCCGTAGAGTATAATGGGAGGAAAATCACTCACTGAAACAATTTTTAAGAGGCGGGATCTTCTCAAAGGAGAGGTTTTATGGAAAGGTCTTAGGGTATGTTCACACGGAGGAATTTGCTGCGGACTTGGGGACGGATTCCGCCCCCCCGAATCCACGGCAGAATCCGTCCAGAGTCATTGTTTTGAATGGGAGGCAGAGATCACAGCAGGATACTGAAAAAAACAAGCGTCCTGCCTCCAAAAAAAATTGAACAAAAAGTGATCAAACCACCAGACCTTCCCCCAAATGCTATCAATAAAACTGTCATCTTGTCCAGCATAAAAAGACGCCATACCCATCTCCATACTTAAATATGTTACAGGTGTCATGGCGATAAAAAATGTTTTTTCTATTTTGCAAAGTTTTTCATTTTTTAAAAGGTATCAAAAGATTACAAATACTATATATATTTGTTATCGCCGTGATCAAACTGACCCACAGAATACAGGTATCATGCCATTTTTACCCCACAATGAACAACGTAAAAATTAAACCTATATGAAATTGGCGCAAATGCGCTTATTTTCCAATTCCACCCCATTCTTAAATTTTTGCAGCTTCCCAGTACATTGTACAGGATATTGAATGGTCCCATTAAAAAGTACAATTTGTTTCCCAAAAAATAAGTCATCCTGTGACTCTGTAAACTGAAAAATTAAAAAGTTATGGCTTTTGGAATGTGGGGAGGGATAAACAGAAATGCAAAAACAAAAATTGGACTGGTCATTAAGGGGTTAAATTACATGAAGCTTTGTACTCTAAACACATCCAGAGCTGCTTTCAAAGTGCTGCTGTTTAGCTCAGAAATCTGTCATTTAGCTGCCTATCGCTAGGTCAACCATATAACTTAACATCTCTATTTGTGCAGCTGTCATGTCAATTCCCACATAGCATTACTTTTTGGTGCGCTGATTTGGGTGTCAATGGAGAGTAATGAAAGAAAAACTCTGTATCAGCAAAAAAGACCAAGTAGATCAGTGCTGTATGCAGGGGCATAACTTGAGGGGGTGCGGTTGCATCTGGGCCCACCAGCCTTAGGGGGCCCATAAGGTGTCTCTTCCCTATATGAGGAAACAAGTATTATAAGCAATATATTATATTTGGCAAGCCTGGTATAGATTTTGCACTGGGGCCCAGGAGCTTCTTGCTACACCCTTGGCTTTATGCAATATAGTAAATCTAGCCTGCAGAATATTGTATCAATTAGGCTTTTTCTTTTACTATCCTACTGTGTTTATGTAATTTTTTTTTTTTTTGTTGGCAAAAAAAAAAAAAATTAGAAATATTCTTGACCCTGCCTCTTGTCACATAAAATTCTGGCCTTGCTAACATCATCACATGAATGGACAGGTCATTGCATCCCCAAAGATTGGTTCACTCCTCTCCTGAAATATGCTGTGCTCCTGGAGTCCTGTGTCTTATAACTACCAGTCTATGACCTACCACTTATCCCTTCTGTTATTCTGACATTGCCCCTTTCACATGCAGCACTGGCCTTAATAACATTATTACATGAGTGTAAAGGTTACTGTCAATAACAAGACTAGTACACTCCTCTCCTGAAATACTCTGTGCTGCTTGAGCTTTGTATTCTATACCACTCAGTCTGTGACCTCCCACTTGTTCTGCAGCTCTCCTCACATATAGTCCTGACCTCACTAACTTCACTAACTGGCCCAAGAGAGGATCACCACACTCCCCTTCTGAAATACTTTGTGGTACTGTGGCTCTGTTTTGTATAATTCTCAGTCTACAACATCCCACATATTCCTTTCTCCTTCTAACATTCTGACACAACCCTTGTCATATGCGGACCTGACCTTATTAACATCATGACGTTAGTGACAGCAACAGAATAGCACCGGCTGCAGTTTTGTCTCGGCTACAGAAGTCCACTGATAGTCTAAGTCTGAACACTATGGGAAAGAATAGTCAAGGGACTGGATATACCAATTGTCTTGTATTAAATATAATAGCATTGTGTGGAATTCAACGTATACTGCGGTTAACAGGGAAGAGATGTCCTACAGTGTGAGGATCATAGCAAACAGCTCCTCATATCTCATCTTCCTCACAGTGTGACATGGAGAATGGGATATTTTGGGGTTAATTGCAGTCACTCCTGTATTTTCAAGTTCTGACATGGGTCCCTTCTGGTTAATCGTGGTCCAAACTTCTTTGCAGGCCATGTGCAAAGTTGTCACTTCCCTTCCCTACTGACCAAAAAAGGGTCATGAAGCTCCATTTGATGACGTAGAAGCTAGGAGGTATTTTATACTGTGTTTTCTTTTGTTACTCTTCTGCTAAGATTTCCAAGCTCAGCTTCTAGATCTTGGATCATAACTCATCATTAGAATATGTGTATATATAGTATATGTGTATACCATATCTACCGAATCAGCAGTGTTATGTTCATTGCATTCCTTTGTGTCAGGAGCCAAGGCAGCTCTAAACAGACATCATGAGCCCATTGTCTCTTCCACACCATAGATTCAGATTTCATTGTATGTGCAGACATCAGTCCGACAATAGAGAAGCAGATTTAACTACTGGTTATCTGCGTGTGATTATCTCCTGCTAAATTTGGTTCCTTCACAGAGATATATATATTCCTACCCAATGATATTGAGTGCCGGGGCAAACGGTAAAGAAGCCTGACAGATTTATCAACAGCTGCAGTGGGTTTGCTCATGAATATTTGAAAATGAAGGCAATTCCAGTGTGTAGGAGGAGATGAAACAGCCGAAATTAGGTTTTCTTTGCATGTGAAAGCCCCTGCCCTGGTTCAGAAAGAGAAGTCATGTCTTATACAGTAATTAATTTGCTGTCGAGAGGCGGAAAATTCATATTGTGAAGGTATTTCACGGATTAAAGGGATACTCCAGCAAAAATCAATACTTTTTTTTATATGTTACGCCTCTGTCTGCTTTTTTCAACAGGCTAGGAAAAGTGTTATATGTTGTTCTATCCAGCAAAAAACAAAAACATGATACTTTTTTTTTTTTTTTTTTTAATTACAAAAGCAGATGCCAGATACAACGGGTAAGATTTTTGACAGATCCATCAAAAAAAAAAACAAAAACAAGCATGAAACAAATAAACATGATATGAAAGCAGCCTTAGGCTAAGGGGGCGTTCACACTACCGTTGGTGACTGTCAGTAGTGTCCGTTGCTATTGTCCGTTACAAGATTTTAGCATCGGACACTAGCTGAACCGTCAGAAATTCGTTAAAATTTCCATTCATTTCAATGGGTTTTTATATTGTATCCGTTTGTGTCCATTTACACCCAATCAGTCAGAAGTTGTTTTTTTTTTCGAGGACAAAAAATCCTACATGCAGGACTTTTTTGTCCGTTTGAAAAAACGGATTCTTGACGAACAGCAAGTGTCCATTATTTTTTTAACATTGAAGTCTATGTGTAATGGACTTAGAACGGACAGTAACTGATAGCCATCAGTTACTGTCCGTTATTTTATGTCCGTTTTTTTCCTGCGCATGCTCAGAAAGGAGAAACAAACAAAAAAAAAAACGGACAGTGTTAAAAAACGGACACTAACTGATGCTAACGGACACTAACTGATGCTAATGTGTCCGTTTTTTTAACTGAACCATTAATTGGATCAGTTAAAAAAACGGACACATTAACATCAGTTAGTGTCCGTTATGATAGGTGTCCGTATTTTTTTTTTTTTTTTTTTTTAACGGACACCTTCATAACGGACTCCAACGGAAGTGTGAACCCTGCCTAAGGCCCCACATCACAGAAAGGCAACTTTTTTTTGTTGCAGCTTTTGCTGTGGTTTTATGAGCCAAAGCCAAGAATGGCTACAAAAGGAATGGGAAGTATATAGGAAGATCTTATACTTCTACATTCTGCTCAATTTACTCCTGGCTTTGGCTCAAAAAAACACAGCAAAATTAGCCTAAGGCTGGAGTCCCACTTTGTGAAAACTGCAGTGTTTTAGATTTCCTGCAAAGTAGATTCTAGCTTATCCCATCCAGACATTGCAGAAAAATATCCACAGCGGAAATGCTGCGATTTAAAAAAAAAAGTTGTTTTTGTAAATCGCAGCATGTCAATTACCTATGGAAATGCTGGCGTTTTCCGTTTAGGTATAATAGGAACAGAAAGTCTGCAAAGGAAAACTCTGCGGACTTTCTGCACTGGAGAAAAAAATGCGATGCATTTCGCTGCGTGGCAACTAAGCCTAAAGTGGTTTTCATATCAAAGGGTTTCACCTGCTCTCAGTGTCGGACTGAAGGGCCTAGGGCCCACCAGTGGAATTTGTTCTGGGAGTCCACCCAACAGCTTCCTGCTAATAGCCTACACCACAGCTCCTTTACTGACATCTTACATGTGCTGACTATCCGGCGTTACTGAGTATGTTCCCAGTATAGTCATATAGTATAGTACTATAGTACTGTGTTGGCCCTAATAGCTCCATGGCCGGTTCATGCACAGTACAGTATGGGAAATATAATATGCTCCACAGAGGCCCCATGCAGTATAATAGGCTCTCCACAATGCAGAAGAATAAATCTGACAATTTAATAGGCTCCCCACACTGCCCCCTCAGTATAAAGCTCCACAGTGGCCCCACACAATATAATATGATACCAGAGACAACCTAAGTATAATATGCTCCCCACAGTGGCCCCACACAGTATAATATGCTCCACAGTGGCCCCATACAATATATGATCCCCAGAGGCCCCCTAAGTATAATATGCTCCACAATGGCCCCACACAGTATAATATGCTCCATAGTTGCCCAACACAATATAATATGATACCCAGAGGCCCCCTAAGTATATTATGCTCCCCACAGTGGCCCCACACAGTATAATATGCTTCACAGTGGCCCCACACAGTATAATATGTTCCACAGTGGCTCCACACAGTATAATATGATACTCAGAGGCTTATAATTATAATATGCTCCCCACATTGACCCCACACAGTATAATATACTCCCCACAGTGGCCCCACACAGTATAATATGCTTCACAGTGGCCCCACACAGTATAATATGTTCCACAGTGGCTCCACACAGTATAATATGATACTCAGAGGCTTATAATTATAATATGCTCCCCACATTGACCCCACACAGTATAATATACTCCCCATAGTGGCCCACACAGTATAATATGCTCCACAGTGGCCCACACAGTATATGCTCCACAGTAGCCCCACACAGTATAATATGCTACACATTGGCCCCCACGCAGTATAATATGCTCCACAGTGGCCCCCATGCAGTATAATATTCTCCACAGTGGCCCCACACAGTATAATAGTCTCCCACAGTGCAGAAGAATAAATGCCACAGTACAATAGGCTCCCCACACTGCCCCCCCAGTATAAAGCTCCAAAGTGGCCCCACACACTATAATATGCTCCCCAGAGGCCCCCAGTATAATGATCCACAGTGGCCTCACACAATATAATATGCTACCCAGAGCCCACCCTTTATAATATGCTCCCCACAGTGGCCCCACTCAGTATAATATGCTCCACATTGGCCCCACACAGTATAATATGCTCCCCAGAGGGTCTCCCTAGTATAATACTCCACAGTGGCTCCACACAATATAATATATTCCCCAGAGTGCCCCCCAAGTATAATGCTCTGCAGTGGCCCCACATAATATAATATGCTCTCCAGAGGGCCCTCCCAGTATAATGCTCCAGAGTGACCCCACACAGTATAACATACTCCCCAGAGCCTCAAGCCGCTTCAGATGAATCCCTCGAAATTAATTTTGATGAATATTCGTGAGATTTTCCCATTCACCGACACCCTGGTGGGCTAGTCCAAGCCTGCCTGCTCTATTGTCTTCCCTCCCCCCCACTTCCTGGTTTCAGTGACAAGTTGGTAGGAGGACTTAGCCTGTGTGATGCACAGCTCATGCCATCAGTGTTCTGCGAGATTTATTGAACAGTGTTATCTGTGGAGTTACAAACAGAGATAACAGATACTGATCATTCTCTGTTCTAGCCCTCATCAAGGCTCAGCAGCTTCAACACTTTGCAGAGCTGAGACACTGCTCCATTAGCTGTCAATCACAGTGATGAGAAACAGGGACTGATGTAACCAGCCCAGCTAGTGTTGCTAGATAGTAGAGGTGGTCTGAAACTTGGGCAATGGGCTGTGAACAATAAGGAGATATATTCAGCTGTATCTGACCAATGGATCAAAATGTATTGTGTAAAACACTTCAGGTAGCTTGAGCTACAACTTTAAATATAATCTTGGAGATGGGAAAAACCCCTTTAAATATATGTGATGCCTCCTTTCATCCATTAAATGGCAACTAAGTAGTGATGTATTCTTAGGCTAGGTTGACATGGCAGAAAATGAAAAATATTCCTGATTCCATGGAATTGCTGATTCCATATTCGGCCGTGGGATTGTGGCTTTCCACTGCTGATTAGGCCCAGATAAATAGGCCTAATCAGCAGGGACTCCTGAGCCGCAGAATCTGTGGCAAGATTGAGCAGGGAGCTGATTTTTTTTCCACGTCCTGCTGCAATCTCTTTCTCCCATTGAAAGCAATGGGAGGCAGATTCAGGATAGAATCTGTCACGGATTCGAGGGTGGAATCCGCTCCTAAATCCATGGCAGATTCCTCCGAGTGCACCTAGTCTTATTCTTCAGCCACCTTCACATTCTAGGTCTTCAAGTTCTGACTTCCCATGGCTCTGTTTTCACATGTCAATTCTTTCCAAAATTGCTGCAACATGCCGCTTTTTCAATGCATTTTTTAAAACCAAAATGGGGCAAAAAACAGTGATGTGAATATATGCAGTCATTGGCTTGCCTCCAGTTCTGTTGCTCTGTGTTCCCTTATATGTAGCACCTGGTCCAGCCTGTAAGGCATAATGTGTACACCTGTAAGCACTCCTCAGCCAATCCCTGAAGGCTTCCACCTATAGTAGTCTGCTCAACCCTCTAAACAGTGCCCAAGTAATATTGATTGTACTGCTACTTATTCTGCGAAGATTCTGTACTACACTGTATCTGGATTATTGTTGATTGACCTCAGCTTGCTTGTGACTACACTTCTGATCCTGATTCTGTGCTGCTGCCTACCCATGTGTCACCTCCGCCTGTCCTCGACTTAAGAACCTGATCTGCCCGTCCTGATCCTCTGGCTTGTTTACAACCTTGTTTGTCTGCTGCCGGCCACTGACCTTTGGCCTGTACCTGACTAACCTCTGTTTGTACCCTCTGGTGTGTTGTAGGAAAATACCACTTTAGACCTCAAATCTTCAAGAAGTATAATTCTTTATTCACCTCGAGATGGGAGACTGCATCATGACCATAAAGATACAATTTGCATTCTCAAGACATACAAGCCCAGTTCTCCTTTATACATTAAAATCCCCATTTATGACATCATTCTAACCTCCTATTGGAGGAAGTTTTAACATCAATCACTGTCAACAATAATATAGTTTCAGACAATGAACTACACATATGCGTATCCAGACGTTTCTGATGTCTGGCTCACACCTAGGCCTAGTCACTATCTCCACAATAAAGATGCTCGTTGACATCAGCTAATGGCTACCCCCACCTAAGGAATGTCTCACAAGATATAACATTTTCTTAAGAACATATGGGTACAATCACCAAGTATGAGAATATATGTATACATTAGAACACAAAAGACTTCATTACATTACATTATCTAATGTGATAATATGGCACTACAAGTGGATATATATTTAATAATTTCTCTTCAGGTGCTTCACACCAAAATCTGTCTGGTCCCTTGTCAGCTGCCACCTATACCAAACTGCTAAGAGAGTCGACACAGTGGGTCCACCATCCACTGCCTGTGACAGCTATATTATAGTACAGTATAGTACAGTACATGCTGCTGCAGTAGAGTGGCTATATAAAAGTTGTACAGCGCCAAAATAATACCATTCATAAGTTTCTAAGTATAGTAAATTGTGACAAGACACCAGGGAGGAAGTTTAGGGTCAGTATGAATGTGGTGGCTTATAAATGATAGTAACTAGAATTTAATATAAGTAGCCCTATAGCAAAGTCAGGGATTGGCCCTCATCTGAACTGACCTGCAATACAGGAATGGCTAGTAATGTCATATATAAGATCTATACAGGAACCCGCATACAAGTGTCAGATAACAGCCATTATCTTATTTCACCACCAAAAATGAATGAAGTTTCAACATCTGAATGGGCCTTTAGCCACCAGGCCCCAAAGTAGCTGCCAAGGCTGTAGTTACACCACTATGGGGTAGACTCCAGGGAAAATTGCCTAAACTTAATCCAGTGCTAGGAATGTTCTTTGAAGAGCTATTTACTCTTGGCAAATCATCTCCTGGTTAACAATGGGCCCATAGACTATTCTTCCTCAGGTGCCCCTGCTACACGATAAACCCTCAGAAGCTTATATCCACAATTGACAAAGCAGATAAATGAATAATCAAAATTCAAGTGAGTTCATGAGACCAAGGAGAGAGGCGGACAGAAGCTCTTGATATTCCCATGAAACATAAAGTAGGCACAAGGGGCCCAGAGGAGGGAGATAACATTCACAATTCATCTTCTAGATGCGTAGTAATCAGCCCTTTGATTTCCAGCCAGCTCCCTAAGATTTATACCATGAGATCTGCAGCATCTTAAGTACGAAGTACATGTTCATTAGTCTTCAATGTCAATCTGCACTTCTAACAAGATGTTTAAAGAGACAGTGTGAGTTATAGGAAGGTCTGCAAAGAAGGGTGTGAACAAAGATGGACTCTGAACTCTGTAGCTAGATTGTAGGTGCATTGTCCTTTTATCAATCATTCTTAATGTTGCTTAGATGCACCAAATATAGGAGATAAAATAAATTCTTCAGCCTAATGAAGGGATGAAATGTGTTACCTTATAGTCCAATCCTAATAAATTATTGTCTAGTGAAATTTTTTTTTAAAAATACACTTATTGATTTATCTGCAGCAGTCCTATGGCCATCTGGCCTTTCCTTCCTTCTAGCTCCAAAGGCTATGGGGCACAGCTACGGTAAATTCTCACCTACAGTCAAGGACATAACTAATAAATACTGGGCTCCATAGCAAACTTTTGACTCGGGGTCCCCCTCACTGCATAGTGCTCCCTTTCCTAGCCCCCACAGAGTATAACGCCCCATTTACACACACTATAATGTCCCAAAGTGGCCTCCAGACAGTAAAATATCCCATAGCGGCCTCTCCTCACATTATAATGTCCCATAGTGGTCCCTGCACACCATATAATATTCCATAGCAGCCCCTCCGCACACTATAATGTCATATAGCGGACCCTCCACACAGTATAATGTCACATTGCGGCCCCTCCACACAGTATAATGTCCCATAGCGGTCACTCCACACAGTGTAATGTCACATAGTGGCCCCTCCACTCAGTATAATGTCTCATAGCAGCCACTCCACACAGTATAATGTTCCATAGCGGCCCCTCCACACAGTGTAATGTCCTATAGTGTACCCTGCACATTGTATAATGTTCCACATCGTCCTCCATACAGTATAATGTCCCAAAGTGGCCCCTCCACACAGCATTATGTCCCATAGTGGCTCCTCCACACAGTATTATGTCCCATCGGGGCCCCAACGGTGTTCGTAGCAAATATACCAAAGACCCCCGGAGTATAATATCAGTATTTTTTGGGGTTCGCTCAACAAATCCTCTTACCACAGGCACGCGGCCTTACTTACCAATCCCCGCTCCTGCTCTTCCCTCCAGTGGCCCCCAGCAATGTTAATAAGTAGATCAGTAAGTAAATAGGGCATATAAAAAAAAATAGATAAAAAGCAGCAGCGGCCCACCGGGTCCCCTAAGGTTGCAGGCCGGCGGTACTTATGCCACTGTCTACAACAGGGGTAGGCAACCTTCGGCACTCCAGCTGTTATAAAACTACAACTCCCAGCATGCATACTTGCTCTGACTTTCTTGGAACTCTCATGGAAGTGACTAGAGCATGTTGGGAGTTGTAGTTTAACAGCAGCTGGAGTGCCAAAGGTTGCTGACCCCTGGTCTACAATATTATTGTCTCTGCTTGATAGCAGTTACTAAACACATCCTTACCATCATTTAAATGGGCACTAACTTTCAGCAACAGCTGAATAGTATATGCCATTATAATAAACTTTGTAATATATAAGAGAAAAAGTCTCTTTCTGCTCTGGCTGTTCCCTATTTCTCCTTTCTCTGTTAAACTAACTATCACACTGAAAATTCTGCTGTATCTGTTTCAAGGTGGACTGCAGGTCATATGACTCAGATTACTACTGTCTACAGAAGTCTATGGAGAGGGGAGAGGGAAAAGTGAGCAGAAAGTGCAGGAAATAAGAGAAGAAAGATGCCGAATAGAAGCTTTGTATCACAACCATAGCAATTTACTCACATCGGTATAGATTAGAACTTGTCTATAAATGTCCTATTTACTGTGTACAGTGTATTACAGCTAGTCTACACCCACCAGATCAGGGAGAAATACAGACTACAGAAATAACCTGTAAAATTACAAGCCATATAATGATCAGTATTACTTCTCATGTATACACATGACAGCTTATCCTGAAAATTCAAATTAAACAATAGGTCTGCTTTAACCCCTTCCTGACATCTACTGTGCTATTACGGCTGCCATGACTTTGTTGTATTATACAGCAAAGACCTGGCACTAATACCCAGGATCAGTGCTGATCAAAGATGACCGAGGCACCATTTTCCCGACAGCACATGGACACCACCATTTTGGAGAGGATCGCCAGCTCCCAGAATGAGATCCGGGGCCGGCGATCTGTTGCCTTGACAGCCAGGAGCCTATTGAAGGCTACTAGGCTTGTCTCGGCATTACTTCTAGGGGGTCTAATAAATACAGTATAAAAAAAAAAAAAAAAAAAAGGAAAAAATATTTAAAAAAATAAAAATTAAATATTTGAATCACCCACTTTCCCTAGAATACATATACAAGTGAAAAATTACTGTGAAACACATTAGGTATCTGGCTGAGCTTGAGCTATTTTGCAAAGAAGAATGGGCAAAAATCACAGTCTCTAGATGCACAAAGCTGGTAGAGACATACTCCAAAAGACTTGCAGCTGTAATTGCAGCAAAAAATGTCTCTACAAAGTATTGATATAGGGGGCTGAATACTTTTGCACGTCACACTTTTCAGATTTTTATTTGATTCAAATTTTGAAAACCATGTATCATTTTCCTTCAACTTCACAATTATCTGCTACTTTGTGTTGGTCTATCACTTAAAATCTCAATAAAATACATTTAAGTTTGTGGTTGTAAGGTGACAAAATGTGAAAAAGTTCAAGGGGTATAAATACTTTTGCAAGCCACTGTATTCTGGTAATAATGGCAGATGACAACTGTATTCAAGGAAACTGTTCTCTAACATGAAGGCAGCTAAGAGAATGATCTATCCATAAAATATGTCGCCATTGGTCACAAATGAACATTCATTTAGCTTTTTGTGTAGGACTGTGAACAGCTTATTTCAGCCCACAGATCCCTGATTTATCCCTATTGGTCCTGCACCAGCATCCTATTAGATTGTCTGCTGGTGCCCCACTTGATAGTCATCATGTACAGTGGGGAAAAAAAGTATTTAGTCAGCCACCAATTGTGAAAGTTCTCCCACTTAAAAAGCTGAGAGAGGCCTGTAATTGTCATCATAGGTAGATCTCAACTATGAGAGACAAAATGAGAAAACAAATCCAGAAAAACATATTGTCTGATTTTTAAAGAATTTATTTGCAAATTACGGTGGAAAATAAGTATTTGGTCAATAACAAAAGTTCATCTCAATACTTTGTTATACAGTAATACATCGTACATTCGCGAGGTTAGGTTACAGAGCGGGTCGCGGATCGCGAGGAATCGCGAATGTTTGGTACAAGCGCTTAGAAGCACTTACAATGCCGGTTTCTAATGTTTAACCCCTAAATATCAATAAACTTTACCCTACAGTACTGTACAGAATACTAAAGTATACTGTACAGTACTGTATATTAATACATTCATTCATTTTTCTTATACACTCACAGTAAAATGAAACTAATTACCGGGTACGTAACGAACAGGACGCTACTACCCAATAGCGAAGGTGTTTTTTTTTATTAAATTTCACAGATCTGAGAAAAAAGAGCAAAATCTATATATGTTAGTTGCCAAAAAAATATCGCGAATCTGTGAATTCGCAAATTCGGAAACGCGAGTGTACGAGGTATTACTGTATATCCTTTGTTGGCAATGACAGAGGTCAAACGTTTTCTGTAAGTCTTCACAAGGTTGGCACACACTGTTGCTGGTATGTTGGCCCATTCCTCCATGCAGATCTCCTCTAGAGCAGGGATGTTTTGGGGCTGTCGTTAGGCAACACGGACTTTCAACGCCCTCCAAAGGTTTTCTATGGGGTTGAGATCTGGAGACTGGCTAGGCCACTCCAGGATCTTGAAATGCTTCTTACGAAGCCACTTCTTTGTTGTCCTGGCGGTGTGCTTGGGATCATTGTCATGCTGAAAGACCCAGCTATGTTTCATCTTCAATGCCCTTTATGATGGAAGGAAGTTTGCACTCAAAATCTCACAATACATGGCCCCATTCATTCTTTCATGTACACGGATCAGTCGTCCTGGTCCCTTTGCAGAGAAACAGCCCCAAAGCATGATGTTGCCACCCCCATGCTTCACAGTAGGTATGGTGTTCTTTGTATGCAACTCAGCATTCACTCTCCTCCAAACATGACGAGTTGTGTTTCTACCAAACAGTTCTACTTTGGTTTCATCTGACCATATGACATTCTCCCAATACTCTTCTGGAACATCCAAATGCTCTCTAGCAAACTTCACACGGGCCCGGATATTTACTGGCTTAAGCAGGGGGACACGTCTGGCACTGCAGGATCTGAGTCCCTCGCGACGTATTGTGTTACTGACAATAGCCTTTGTTACGTTAGTCTCAGCTTTCTGCAGGTCATTCACTAGGTCCCCCCGTGTGGTTCTGGGACTTTTGCTCACCGTTCATGTGATCATTTTGACCCCACGGGGTGAGATCTTGCGTGGAGCCCCTGATCGAGGGAGATTATCAGTGGTCTTTTATGTTTTCCATTTTCTAATTATTGCTCCCACAGTTGATTTCTTCACACCAAGCTGCTTGCCTATTGCAGATTCAGTCTTCCCAGCCTGGTGCAGGTCTACAGTTTTGTTTCTGGTGTCCTTCCACAGCTCTTTGGTCTTCACCATAGTGGAGTTTGGAGTGTGACTGTTTGAGGTTGTGGACAGGTGTCTTTTATACTGATAATGTCAAACAGGTGCCATTACTACAGGTAATGAGTGGAGGACAGAGGAGCCTCTTAAAGAAGAAGTTACAGGTCTGTGAGAGCCAGAAATCTTGCTTGTTTGTAGGTGACCAAATACTTATTTTCCACCATAATTTGCAAATAAATTCTTAAAAAATCAGACAATGTGATTTTCTAGATATGTTTTCTCATTTTGTCTCTCATAGTTGAGGTCTACCTATGATGTCAATTACAGGCCTCTCTCATCTTTTTAAGTGGGAAAACTTGCACAATTGGTGGCTGACAAAATACTTTTTTTTCCCCACTGTATTTGAAGATATTGTGCATGCTATTTTACTTGTTCTTCATATACTATGTACATAAATTGTGACAATACCTAAAGAAACTATGGTCTGCTTTCAGTCTGAAGTCTGAACAAACTTCTAAGTCTAAGGGCATAACTATGGGGGAGGTAACAGTTGCAATCAGGTGCCAGTGCCTTAGGGGGCTCAATGGCTATATAAAAAGACACCAGTATTCTATATGGCACATAGTAAGTGGGGCCCTGTTAAAGATATTGCAAGGGGATTCAGGCGCTTCAAGTTATGTCTCTTTGGGATAGTCTATCCATGAAACACATTGCAGTGGAACACTGATAAAAATTTGTTTGAAATTTCACTTGCCATTCGTGTCCACATGATTTGATGCACTAATCTGTAAACTGATGTTCTATCTTGAATTTTAGCAACCGTTTAGTATTGATAAGCGACAAGAATTAGATGTAAATGGCAAGCACTCCCAGGACAGCTGTTTTTATGTTTATAAGTTTGACACAGTTCTTGAAAAGTCCCCATATTCACATGCTCAAGCAATATTAAATATCTTTCACATGTCAAGCCAAAGTATAAATTAGGATACAAAAACAACAAAAATTTTTTTTGTTTTCATTGGCGGCTTCTTTGTAGGAGCGAGAAAATTACATTTCATAATATCTAGTTAAAAAACCAGAAATATGCATTGTAAAAATAAACTACTGTGGAACATGCTGTGCAATTTTCTTGTTGGACTGCAAAATATGTTAAGCTGCATTTCCAAATTCAGAACAATTAGGAGATGAAATGAAAGAAATTCCTGAGAATAAAGTTCAGTTATATTTTTAAAGCAAAGAGGACAATATTGTCTTAAGAAGGACTTCAGATCAGGAGTGGACATACAATTGGTGCAGAACAGCTGCAAAGGGACCCAGTAAATCAGGGGGTCCTATAACATTAATAGCCTCTTTCTACTGTCTAGATTATGGGTAAATGCCTGAGCTAAGAAATAGTGGTGGACAGGACATAAGGGGGTGTTCTATGCTGGATTATTGGAAAACAATGGTTCCATCACTGTTTTTGCACAGGTGCTGTTTGTTGTCTACCACTGCTTCAGGTAGGGGGCATTTTTTATTGTTCACCCTACACCTAGGATCAGACACAATGATAGGCTAAGGTAAGGTAACCCTATTTGGAGCTCAGTTTGGAGACCCTCACTTCCCACTAGGGTCTAATGATTTTTCACCAAAAGCACCCCTTTCACCCCCTCACCCATTGTCCTCAGGGCCTATTCGTGGGAGAACTTTTTGTTTTTGAAGTTTCTCTTTAAGGCTACTGTAGGTCCATTTATGGGAGGCATAGGTGAAGTTGAGTATTTACCCCATGGCAAAGAAGATCTCATGAAAAAACTGTTTTTAAAGTATTTAAAGGGACTGTTCTAGTAAACCACTGGGCCTCATAATCATCTGACATTTTAGTGCACACTATATAATACACTTCTTTATAAATTTGGTAGGCCTTTTTTGTTATCATAAAATCAAGTTGTTTTTGTCGAGAACCACCAATGGACTAGTAGATTAGATTTAGATTTTTTATTTTCCCTTTCACAAGCATCACCAGGGATGCCTGCCAGGCGCTGCTGAATTGCCTATTGTGATTATGAGGAAGTCCTTCAAATTTCCTAATGGATAAATGTTATGACCCCATTGTGTGCAAAGTAACAGCCTGAATATGACCATTACATTATGATAAGTTACAGTCAACAGGTGAAATATCTACATCTCCACTCCTAGATGTGTTGTGATAGGCACAGGTGGGCATTTGCAAGTGTTGGGATAGTAGCAATATGGTTGTGGTCAGCACCACACCCCATGGCCAATGTGCTGCTGTGTTTTTCCTATCTTCTCCCAAGCTACTGCCTAGACACCAACTTCTTCAAATCAACTGAAGCCTGGCTATAAAGGAACACAAGATACTCAGTTCCACACTGAAGTCTTCTTTACTGAGGTAAATGTTACATACAAAGGAATGGAATACTTCAGCAGAATGTATGTGACAGTTTAAAGGGAGTCTATCATTAGAAAAACACCTTTTGAATTAATGGCACATTGGAATAGCCTTTAAACAGACTATTCTACTCCTACCTTCCATTCTTTTCTTCTCCCAGCCATTTCTGATAAAATCCGTTTCTTGCGTTATGCAAAATACGATCACGGAGCACAGGGGGCATTTCCCCTGCACTCTGAGCACCCCTGCGTCATAACCTTCCTCTGCCCCTTAGCTGATTGTGTTCACTTCCCTCTTCATCTTCCCCGGATCTTCTGCCTTGCGTAGGCATCGGATTGCATAGGCAAAATGGCGGCCCAGGCATGCGCAGTCGGTTCTGCCAGATCCCAAAGTGGCAAAGCCGATTGCGCATGCATGAGATTTCATATCCGTGTAGCATTGCGTCCGATGCCTACGCATGACCATGCTGTTCAATCACGGACGGCGGCCAGCACATTAATTACAATGCCTGGAAAACCTCTTTCCCTTTCAACTAGCCATAAGTTTGTGTTTGTCCACTTCACGCTACCTTACATCCCTTCATTCCTTTTTGACTGTTGTCCCAAACAATCAGGGTACATAGGGACAAGTCTAGCAATCCTGTTTTCAAACACTTCACCATACTCATGAAAGTGCTTCACAGTGGAACCTACTCTATACCCATCTATACACCTGGGCACTATCCCTCATAGGAATTTACCTTGCACATACACACCTGGGGCTTAGTCCCACTTAGGAATCTTAACCTGGCAACCAACCATGAATTTTAGTTTGATCCACTGCACTTGCTATGGGAGGTAATAGGGAATAGAGGAAGTTACTTAATTCTAGATTAGGGACTGACACCTAGCTAACCACAGGGTCCTATACTGACCCAAGCGTCTCCCCTACTGCAGAACGTACAGTACGGCAGGTAAAGCACTCTTTTAACCCTTTAAGGATGCAGGGTAGTTTGTATGTTAATGGTCAGTGACTTTTTTCATATTTTCCTTCTCCACCTTCCAAAATTCATTACCTTTTTAATTTTCTGCCCTAGGTGAAAGCTTATTCTTTGCATGACAAGTTGTACATTCATTTGGCACCATTTTGAGGTGCATATAATGTTTTGATTAGCTTTAATTAGTATTTTTTGGTGAACCGTGTAAAAAACCCACTATTCTATCATTATTTTTTGCTTTTTGCTTTCACACCATTCACTCTCCATTAGAAATGACATGGCAATTTTGTCCAGTGGGTCATGACGGTTACAGTGCTAGCACATTTATATTCACTTTATTATATTTTACTGCATTTACTGTACTAATATAATGTCATTTTTTCGAAAATGAATGATTATCCTGGGGTCACCGTTTTCTGATGTCTATAACTTTTTTACTGTTTTACTGACGGAGCTATGTCAGGGCTCTTTATTTGTGGGGTAAGTTTTTATTGGTACCAATTTTTGGTATGTGTGACTTTCTGATAAGCTACTTTTGGAGGAAAGCAAAGTGTCTAAAATGCATTAATTTGCGCACTGTGGTATTTTTCTTTTATGGCATTTACTGTATGGGATAAAAAACACTATTTTTGGATAGTGCAGACTTATATGCACATGGGAATACCTAACATGTTTGTTTACATTATGAGTTTTTTGAACTTTTTATTATGTCTTTACTTTTTATACTTTCTTTTTAACTTTTTAAACTTTTTTTTACTTTGTTCCTCCTGTCCCCGCTTCATGAATGTGTCATACTATTAAGGCACTGAGCATTAACTATACGCTCAGTGCAATGTAATAGCAAAAGATGTCGGTTATGTGCCTATTTGCACAGGTGTTGTATGGCAAGCTCACTCAAACTCTGCTACTCCAAGCCATCGCCACATGTTGCACCACTAGATTTCAGAACGAGGCTCTAAAACTCCAAATTTGACTGATTTCAGCTTCTAGCTCTGGAACCCAACCGTAGCCAAACACACAGGCACAACAAAGTTCTGCCAATGGGGAAATCATTGCATCCCTTCCCTTCCAGAACATGCTAGATTAAAAAGTGGTGCAATAACTACGCAGTGACATTTAGGCTGGGGCCCCACGTTGTGAAAACTCTGCGTTTTACCTTACCCGCATACCTGGAAGGGATTCTGGCTAATCCCATCCACACGTTGTAGAAAAGCTGCATTTTCAAAAACGCCTTACAGAAACATGGCTCATTGTGTGTAATATTGTATTGCAACAATGTGGCTGTATTGATGTCATGTTACCGACCGTAGAACTGTCTCATCAGCTAGTACTTGTAACCTACAAAATCTTGGAAAAAAATACACCCTCCAAATTCTAAAAGAGTTTGGTTGCCAGAGTTTTTAAATGCAAGACTAAATAAGAAAAAGTATTATGGCACATGAGGTCAGATATCAATGTAATATCCCATACTGGGAATTCTCAGACAATCCTCCATGTTGCTTTCTGGCTCGCTGAAATTGGGTTGAGTAACAGGCTCTTCACTTCTCATATAGTCCTGTTATTAAACAAAAATAGGTTGTTATGGAAACAAATCTGGAAGATGGCAGAGATCAAAAAATAGCAGGATCATCTGTTATTTGAGTCACTTGGATATTCATGTAATCCTGTACTACTTCCAATGTGCTAAAGGTGCTGTACCTAAGAGAATTATAATAATACAGTACAAAGAGCTCTGACAGTACAAAAGTGTACTGCTCTCAGTTGTTAACCATCTCCTCTGTCTTATAGAAACCACCAAAGGTCTTTATTCATGGCAACATCTGCATTGGAGGTTAAAAAAAGAAACCATGATGTAAGTGTGAACATAGTCTAAAAGGCACAGTATAGGAGTCTAAGCAGATTAGAGCAGACTGGAACCTGATCTTTGGTGAGATGTTGCTGGCGATACAGTGGCTAATTCCTTTGTGCTCAGAGTTGACATCCACAAGCCTTCTAGTTGTTGGTGATATGTATTGATGATAGGCCACCTACACCTTCACACCTATGAATATAATGGGGTACTATAGCCTAAACAATTGATCCAATACATACGAGAAATGTTAGATTGGTGGGGGATCGCTTAAATGTTAGTCTGGTGAAGGTCTAACTGCTGGGATCCCCACCAAATGCTTATGACTTAGCTCCCTTGCACACGACCGTATGAATGGTCAGTGTGCTATCCGAGTTTTTTTTAATGTTCAACTCTGGAGTCAGGATTGAGTGTTGCCATTTTAGAAATAAATGCAGGTGGGCACCAATAGGAGACATCACCCTTAAGGTGGTGACACAGATAGCATTTTGTGGAAAAAAAGCCACAGCAGTTTTTGATGTAAAAGCCAAAAGTGGATAGAATAAAAAGAAGCAGGAAGTCTTTCCTTTACATTTCCTGTTGTAAAACTGCAACATTTTTTTTTTTTTTGCAAAATACACTGCAGGGCCCTTTAAATCCAAAAGAGACTAAACTGATGTCTCAGATGAGGTAAAAAGATAGTTTTCTTATTTCCTGTTTGCTATTGTAATAAAGGCATTGTTGTGTTGTGATCCAGATCTTGTTCCACTTAATAATAAATGTATCCTTGGCTTATAATATTTCAAGAAGTAATGCCAACACCTTAAGCAAATATGTATACTTCCCTGCTGTGACATGTGTAATTGGTCAGTGAGTCTTGGTTTGGATCATTCTTCTTTCTTCTATTTATATCTGTGCATTCAAGGTCTCCGCATAAACTAAATAATAGCAACCTTAAAAGAAATGTATATGAAATCGATAGGATTTACATTAATTTGTCTCACTGTCTCATGTTACGCTATAGTACTATGAGCTGTATGTTTCGGACTTCTTATCATTTTAGATGACATTTAGACTTTTATACCCTCGTTGCTTATGGGTAGACCTGTACCATTTCAGTGATCTTATAGTTATTAAAGGGGTAGCCTGGTTTGGATATCTTCTTAGCAAATTCTCCGCTAATAGAGGAGGTATCCCTCATTCAAGACCCTGAGCTACTAGGCATAGCAGAGAGTAGCTACTAAAAGCACATCTTGCTCTGGCGGACTTGTCCCATCCTGTATTACATAGGCAACACACTGATTTCAACAGGGCCCATGTAATGCTTAATTTCTTCTGTGGCTGTGTTGTAGGAAATGTGAACATTTTTGCCAGAGCACCCTATGAATTATTGCTGATTGGTGGGGGTCTCAGCAGGACACCCTCTGATCAAGAAATCAAGGAAGTACACTTCTAGCAAAAAGGGATCTGACAGAGTAACAGGGTTGTCCTGCAGTATACTATCAATAGTAGATCAGTGAGATTGTCACCTTCCCATCAGTTGTTTGCCCACCATTCCTGACCCTCCTGTGCAATCTGGCACGGATTAGACCGAGCAAGTTGTCCGCCATGCTGCCTGTTCCTTCTGCCAGACTGTGTAAGATAACGTGTAAGATAACATGATCTTCCCGCCTCTGTGTTATATACCCCTCCCAAAATCCCGCTCCAACTACAGTTGGGAGATTGCCCCTCCAAAGTTTGAAATGATTAACTCTTGAATGCCCTGCAGACCCTGGCCATCTCCTTAGTCACTTCATGGCCTTCTAGACATTAAACTGACACATTCACTTTAAAATAAACTTGCGTTAGGATTTTTCCCTGGTTTGTAAAAAAAAAAACTCCCTATTGTGTAAACTGCCATTACTAGCTACCTAAATTCTACAAAGCCACGCAATTTGGTGCCTAACTGGAAGGAAATGCACAGCAGAAAATATCATAGTGGAATCCTGAGGACATCAGGATATCGCTTAAAAAGTTCCACAAATGGGGTTTTCAGTACAAAAAAAGTATGGGAAAACTAAGGTTTTTACTCCAGTTCCCCACAAAGCCCTGTACAGGTGCAGTAGAATATCACTTTTTCCTTGAGGCACATGAAGTCTTATAAACTGAGCAATATCTTCTGGAAAATCTGGTATGCAAATTATCTTAATCGAGGAGCTTCATTTTTACGGTGTTCACTCTGCAGCAAAAATGACATATAATCTGTATTCTATCTTTCGGTAGGATTCAAGGGATACCAAATTTATATAGTTTTATTTACATTTTAACCCCTTCACAAAAATCTAGTGATTGTCTAACCACTAATAACACAGAATTGTGTCCCTTACTATCAGGGCGTAGGCCTAGTGCCTAGAACCTCAAAAAAAATGACATTCATACCAGAACTTGTGGGTGCAGCTCTCCAGGACCTTGGCTCAAGCTGTCTTTCTCAGAGTCAGCCATGTCTCAGTGATGATCTTCTTTTCTTTAGGAGACTTCCCAGCCGATGCTTAATGAGGTTTATTAAGCAACCCAAACCTTGGACTGCCCTGCTATATGGAGTGGACCATGCTCTTTTTTTCTTCCCACTCCAGCAAACCAGCCACTTGAATAGCTGCACTGCCACAAAAAAAAAAAAATATATATACAGTCATATGAAAAAGTTTGGGCACCCCTATTAATCTTAATCATTTTTAGTTCTAAATATTTGGGTGTTTGCAACAGCCATTTCAATTTGTTATATCTAATAACTGATGGACACAGTAATATTTCAGGATTGAAAAGAGGTTTATTGTACTAACAGAAAATGTGCAATATGCATTAAACCAAAATTTGACCGGTGCAAAAATTTGGGTACCCTTATCATTTTATTGATTTGAATATTCCTAACTACTTTTTACTGACTTACTGAAGCACAAATTGGTTTTGTAACCTCACTGAGCTTTGAACTTAATAGCCAGGTGTATCCAATCATGAGAAAAGGTATTTAAGGTGGCCAATTGCAAGTTGTTCTCCTATTTGAATCTCCTCTGAAGAGTGGCATCATGGGCTCCTCAAAACAACTCTCAAATGATCTGAAAACAAAGATTGTTCAACATAGTTGTTCAGGGGAAGGATACAAAAAGTTGTCTCAGAGATTTAACCTGTCAGTTTCCACTGTGAGGAACATAGTAAGGAAATGGAAGACCACAGGGACAGTTCTTGTTAAGCCCAGAAGTGGCAGGCCAAGAAAAATATCAGAAAGGCAGAGAAGAAGAATGGTGAGAACAGTCAAGGACAATCCACAGACCACCTCCAAAGAGCTGCAGCATCATCTTGCTGCAGATGGTGTCACTGTGCATCGGTCAACAATACAGCACACTTTGCACAAGGAGAAGCTGTATGGGAGAGTGATGCGAAAGAAGCCGTTTCTGAAAGCACGCCACAAACAGAGTCGCCTGAGGTATGCAAAAGCACATTTGGACAAGCCAGCTTCATTTTGGAAGAAGGTCCTGTGGACTGATGAAACAAAGATTGAGTTGTTTGGTCATACAAAAAGGCGTTATGCATGGCGTCAAAAAAACACAGCATTCCAAGAAAAACACTTGCTACCCACTGTAAAATTTGGTGGAGGTTCCATAATGCTTTGGGGCTGTGTGGCCAATGCCGGCACCGGGAATCTTGTTAAAGTTGAGGGTCGCATGGATTCAACTCAGTATCAGCAGATTCTTGAGAATAATGTACAAGAATCAGTGACGAATTTGAAGTTACGCCGGGGATGGATATTTCAGCAAGACAATGATCCAAAACACAGCTCCAAATCTACTCAGGCATTCATGCAGAGGAACAATTACAATGTTCTGGAATGGCCATCCCAGTCCCCAGACCTGAATATCATTGAACATCTGTGGGATAATTTGAAGCGGGCTGTCCATGCTCGGCGACCATCAAACTTAACTGAACTGGAATTGTTTTGTAAAGAGGAATGGTCAAAAATACCTTCATCCAGGATCCAGGAACTGACTAAAAGCTACAGGAAGCGACTAGAGGCTGTTATTTTTGCAAAAGCAGGATCTACTAAATATTAATGTCACTTTTCTGTTGAGGTGCCCATACTTTTGCACCGGTCAAATTTTGGTTTAATGCATATTGCACATTTTCTGTTAGTACAATAAACCTCATTTCAATCCTGAAATATTACTGTGTCCATCAGTTATTAGATATATCAAATTGAAATGGCTGTTGCAAACACCCAAATATTTAGAACTAAAAATGATTAAGATTAATAGGGGTGACCAAACTTTTTCATATGACTGTATATATGTATATATATTAGAGCCAATCAGACCTGTGGCCTACAAGCTGAGTGGCATAACAGGTAAGTATCAGTATTTACCCCTCTGCTCCCCAGTCCTGCTCCTTCCTGCTCTGGACCCACTATTGTGACGTCATGTGCGCTCGGAGCAGGAAACAGAGAGACAAAACAGGATCAGGGAGCACACAGGTAAGGAATAAGCTAATTCTGCTGTATGGGGGGCTAGTGAATGGGACACTGTATGGTCCATACAGCAACTCCTTAACTGGTCCACCATACAGAGGTCCCTGCATTGGTCCCCCCCATACAGTGTCCCCTTTACTGGTCCCCCCCATACAGTGGTCCCTTCACTGGCCCCCCCTATATGGTGGTCCCATAACTGGTTCCCCCATAAAGTGGTCTTTTTGCTGATCCCCCCATATAGTTTCCCCTTCACTGGTCCCCCCCATACAGTGTCCCCTTCACTGGTCCACACATATTGTATGGGGACCAATGATGGGGCCACTGTATGAGGTACCAGTGGGTGTTTGTTTCTTTTTTTTGGGGGGGGGGGGGGGCCCCCCCCCCCCGGGGGGGGGGGGCAAAGGGGTGGGGGGCGGGGGGGGGGGTAATAATAATAATAATAATAATAATAATAATAGTCCTTTAATAGTCCCACATTGGGGAAATTCAGTGTGTTACAGCAGCAAAGATAAGATAAGATAAGCAGATACAAATACAAATACAACATGTACAGGAATGTTCCAAGGTGAGAGGCATTACATTAATAGCCGAAAGACAGATAGGACGTAGCAGAGGGGGGGGGGGGGGGATTTAACAGGCAGAGAGATATTTCAGTTCTCTGTGTGTAATGATCTCCGCTTAGGTCGGTGTTGGTTGTACAGCCTAACCGCGGTGGGGAGGAAAGACTTCCGATAGCGCTCCTTCTCACACCTAGGGTGGAGCAGTCGGTCACTGACAGTACTGCTCAGCGCGATCACAGTCTCATGCATGGGATGGGAGTTATTCTCCCGCATGGAGCTCACCACGGACAGTATCCTTCTGTCACCCACCACCTGCACTGGGTCCAGTGGGCTCCCCAGGACAGAGCTGGCCCTTCTAATCAGCTTGTCAAGTTTATTTCTGTCCCTGGTTGATATACTGCTCCCCCAGCAGGCCACTCCAAAGAAGATGGCTGATGCCACTACCGAGTTGAAGAAAGTTCTAAGAAGTGCCCCCCGGATTCCAAAGGCTCTCAGTTTCCTAAGCAGGTAGAGCCTGCTGTGGCCCTTCCTGTACAGGGCCTCCATATGATCTGCCCAGTCCAGCTTATTATTAAGGAGCAAACCCAGGTACTTATAGGTGTTCACAATCTCGATGCCCGTCCCCAGGATGTCAACTGGTTTAGGAGGGCTTCTGCCTTTGCGGAAGTCCACCACCATCTCCTTGGTCTTCCCCGCGTTAATCTTCAGGTGGTTCCGGAGGCACCAGTCCACAAAATGCTGGTTCAGTTCTCTGTACTCCCTGCCATCATCATCTGTGATGAGACCCACTATTGCAGAGTCGTCAGAATACTTCTGTAGGTAGCAGCTGGATGAGTTGCACCTAAAATCTGCAGTGTACAGTGTGAAGAGGAAAGGGGCGAGAACCGTACCCTGAGGTGCCCCCGTATTACAGATCACGGTACCTGACACACAGTCTCGGGCTCTCACGTATTGAGGTCGATTTGTGAGGTAGTCTAGGATCCAGTTGGAGAGGTGGTGGTCCACTCCAGCAAGGCCCAGCTTGTCCCTCAATAACCTGGGCTGTATGGTGTTAAAAGCACTGGAGAAGTCAAAGAACATTATTCTCACCGTGTTCCCTGGTTTCTCCAGGTGAGACAGAGCCCTGTGCAGAAGATGGATGATGGCATCATCTACCCCAATGCCCGGCCGATAAGCAAACTGGAGTGGGTCCATAGCGGGGCTCACTAGAGGGCGGAGATGTGTGAGAACCAATCTCTCCAAGATCTTCATCAGGTGGGATGTCAGTGCTACAGGTCTGTAGTCGTTGAGGTCCATAGGGTGGGGTTTCTTTGGAACTGGTACCACACAAGAAGATTTCCATAATTCAGGGACTATTTCCTGCCTCAGGTTCATATTATACATATATGTAATTATACCACACAGCTGGTCCCCGCAAGTCTTAATTAGCCTTGCACTGATGTCATCTGGCCCTGCGGCTTTCCTCGCCTTGATCTTTTTCATCTCCTTCCTCACCTGGGCCCGTGTGAAGGTCAGACTGTGGCCAGATAAAGATGGATTTCTGGATTTACTGGTCTGTTGGGAAGTGGCCGCATGGGGAGAAGTCATTGTGGTGGGGGGAGCTGAAGGACATACTGGGGTGGGAGGAGCTGGTGTGTGATCAAATCTGTTGAAGAATAGGTTTAGTTCATTAAGCCAATTAACATCTGCCTCAATCTGGCAGACAGACTGTTTATGACCCGAAATTGACTTAAGCCCCTCCCAGACCCCCCTTATGTCTTTTCTTTCCATTTGCTTTTCCATTTTTTCTTTATAACTGGCTTTTCCCTGCCTGATTTGATGCCTCAGCTCCTTTTGTACTTCCCTCAACCCCTCCTTATCTCTTGTCCTGAATGCCATCTTTTTCTCCTTAAGTAGTGTTTTTATATCAGAGTTAATCCATGGTTTGTTGTTGGAGAAGCACCTCACCACTTTTGTGGGTACTGTGTTGTCCACACAAAAATTAATGTAGTCCGTTATGCAGTGTGTGAGTCCTTCTATATCTTCTCCATAAGAATCCTGCAGCACTTCCCATGCGATTGTGTCAAAACAATCCCTCAGAGCCTCATCACTCTCCTCGGACCATATCCTCACTGTGCGGGTGACAGCTGGTTCTCTACGTACAAGTGGCTTGTACACAGGTCGGAGATGCACTAGGTTGTGATCCGATCTTCCCAGGGGCGGTAGGGCTGATGAGTTATATGCCTCCCTCACGTTGGCAAAGAACAAGTCCAGTGTTTTGTTGTCTCTTGTGTGGCAGGTTACATACTGTGTGAAACTGGGCAGTGTGGATGATGGAGAGGCATGGTTGAAATCACCCGACAGAAGAAAGAGGGCCTGGGGGTGCTGAGACTGTAACTGGCTCAGCGTGGCTTGTAGGACCTCGCAGGCAGCGTCAGCTTTCGCAGAGGGGGGGACATATGCAGCTATCACGATGACATGTGATAGTTCCCTTGGTAGGTAGAAAGGTCTCATGCTCACAGCTAATAGTTCAATGTCCTTACAGCAAGTTTGATCCTTAATCACAATGTGCCTAGGATTACACCATCTATTATTCACAAACATTGCCAGCCCCCCTCCTTTCCTCTTACCGCTCTCCCTTGTCCTGTCTGCCCGAAGGAGTTTAAAACCATCCAAGGAGACCAGAGGGTCAGGAGTAACTTCAGTGAGCCAAGTCTCTGTAAGTAGCATCATGCTGCACGCCTGAAACTCCTGATGATGCCTGGTGAGCGCTGTTAGTTCATCCATCTTGTTTGCAAGAGATCTCACATTGCCCATGATGATGGAGGGAAACAGCTGGTCGGTAACGCCTCTTTTTAATCCTCTGAAGAGTACCAGCTCTGCATCCCCTCACCCGCTTTTTCTTTCTCCAAATCTCACGGGGGATGTGTGACCAGATGGTATGCCCCCCTGCTGTGCCTCTGAGCTGCAGAATTTCCTCTCTTGTATAGACAAAGGAATTGTCTGCATAAACAAAAGATCCCATTTTCAAGCAGAACAAAAAGACAGATAAAAACAAACAAAAAAAAAAAAGTATCACAAGGGTCCGAGTCTTTGTGTGTGTTTCATAGTGCAAAGTCCTTAAGTAGAGAGGTACAAAACGAGTCATAGAAAGAAAAATAAGATAGAGAGTCTCAGAGCTGCTGTAGCTGGCAGCCACTCCAGCGGCGCCATCTTGGAAAAAAAAAAAAAAAGTAATAGGGTTGACCATGAATTGCAGTGTACCCTGTGGCGTCCAGAGAGGTGTAAAATCAGAAAAACAAAAAGCATACTCACCTGTCCCCAGCACTCCGTTGTCTGTTGCCAGTGTCCATTCAGTCTCATGCCAGCTCCTCCATGCTGGAATTACTGCTCCTCATGTAACCATTGAGAGAAAACAGTGCTCTCAAACGGCTCACCAGAAGCCACTGAGGCCACAAAATTGGTGGTGCAGGACTCACAGCAAGAAGTGGCTGGCATGAGACTGAATGGACACTGGTGGTGAACAATGGAGCATTAGGGCAGGTGAGTATGCTCAAATTCTTGGACAACCAGTTTACAGGGTTTATCCACCTTTCTAATATTGATGGCCTATCCTTAGGATAGGCCATCAATATTACATCTGGTGGGGTCTGACAGCTCAGACTCCTGCAGATCAACTCTTCCAGGACAGCACAGCTACCAGTAATGTTGATAATTCCAGGAGCCATGTTGGCTGCTCACCATACAATGTGTACCGGTGGATTTAGGTACTGCAGCGGTGCACATCGTATGGTAGGTGAGCAGAAAACTGTCGTAAATGATGATACATCTGACAGGGCCAGGAAAGTGGCATGGTTTTCTTTATGGCTTATATACCAGTAGCTGTAGGCTGGGCCCCTAGAATCAATTCCACTGGTGGGCCCTAGACATCTCAGTCCGATACTGCTCAGATATCTTTCTGTGGGGTAAGGTACCTTATATAACCAGGGGTTTAATTGATGCATACTGACCCCGGAAGTGAACTGCAGTCCTTCAAGAAGCAGACAGGGCTGGAATGCACCATGGGAATACAACTAGCATTAGGATTTGGTGAACGCTGGGTCTGAGGAGCCAGGTTAGAGTGAGCCAAGCAGTGGCGTAACTAGGAATGGCTGGGCCCCAAGGCGAACATTTAACATGGGGCTCCCCCCCCCGAACCGCTGCCCCCAATGGCCCCCCCCGAACCGCCCCCTCCAACTCCCCCCCCCCCCAAAAAAAAACGCATTCCTGCGCACACTATTATGTACCATAGTGGCTCCTGCACACAGTATTATGCCCCAAAGTGGCCCCGGCACACAGTATCATGCCCAATAGTGGCCCCTGCACACAGTATTATGTACCATAGTGGCCCCTGCACACAGTCTCATGCCCCATAGTGGCCCCTGCACACAGTATCATGCCCCATAGTGGCCCCTGCACACAGTATCATGCCCCATAGTGGCCACTGCACACAGTATCATGCCCCATAGTGGCCCCTGCACACAGTATAATGTCCCATAGTGGCCCCTGCACACAGTATCATGCCCCATAGTGGCCCCTGTACACAGTATTATGCCCCATAGTGGCCCCTGCACACGGTATTATATCACATAGTGGCCCCTGCACACAGTATTATATCCCATAGTGGCCCATGCAGACAGTATTATATTCCATAGTGGCCCCTGCACACACTACAGTATTATTCCCCATAGTGGCCCCTGCACTGAGTATTTTGCCCCATAGTGGCCCCTGCACACAGTATTATATGTCCCATTGTGGACCACCCATGAACAATTATTATACTCTGGGGTCTTTTCAGACCCCAGAGTATAATGATCAGAGACCCAGGGGAGGATAGAAACATAAAAAAACAATGTTGCATACCTGTTCCTCGCTCCGGTCCACTCCCTGCTGCTTCAGCCGCCTTCAATGTTGGACCAGGCCAGCGTCACGTGATGCGGGCAAGGCGTCGCAACCCAAAATGACGTTGGGGACGTCACCAAACAGGCCCGAAGCCTGGAGAAGCGCAGGAGAGGTAAGTACATTGTTTTTTATGTTCCCTCACCTCCGCTGGGCCTCCGATTATTATACTCCGGGGTCTGAAAAGACCCCAGAGTATAATGATAGCGGAGATTGTGGGGTTCGGCCCGCGGCCTCATATACCGATCCCCGGTCCTGCGCACAGCTACCTCCGCAGAATCGGAAGCGCAGGCGGCCGTGAGCGGGGCCCCAGGGAACGGTAAGTATATAGGGCCCGTTACCTGCTGGGGTTACTCCGGCAGGTAATGGCCTATTAAAAAAAAAAAAGCATCGGGGGCCCGCGGGGCCCCGTAATGTCCCGAGCCCTGTGGCAGCTGCTACCGCTGCTACCCCGGTAGTTACGCCCCTGGAGCCAAGGATAGTGAGTATACTGGCAGCTGTGACTGCTTAGAGAGCAGAGATGCTGGCAGACATAGAATGCCGGCATTTCATTAATGAATCTGAGAGAGCAAAGAAATGATAACCAATGGAAATAAAGGTCAACCTTCTCATGCCCTAAAATGACATTTCCACCTGTTAAAGGTACAGGGAATATCAATTGTATGTTATCACTTGGGCTGCAGGGCTCAGAGCATCTCTACCTTGTATTTTCTTAAGTCATTCCAATACATTACCATACGTTACTGGCAGAAATCAGGAGATTCAGCAGCCAAGAAGATTAGTAATGAATCATGAATGCACCTCAGCTTCTGCTCCCCATGATTGGCATCGTAAATCAAACATGGACACCTCCGGAGTTCTGAAATCAAAAGACCAGTCATTAAATTGATTGACACTTCACTTGGTGACAAACTCGCTGCTCTGTAATCAATTAAAGCGCGATTCATCAACAATATACTTCAAGTATATTTAACCAATGTTTTTTCTTGGATGTTGATGGAATATAAATAGGCTATAATCACTGAATCTTTAACACCCTGAGCTTGCAGGAATATTAGCTATGGATGGGTTAGCAAAATGTAGGATGAAGGCTGCAAAATTTACATTAAAAAATTGCAAGTCTCAGCAATGGCATGTAGCTAAAATAAATGAATGTCACCCAGATTCTGTGACAGATCCAAATATTTTACTGAAGAAGGTTTACTTTGACTGGTAGAGTTCATCTCATGTATAACAATACAGGAAGCGGTTTTACAGTATTTATATTCTTGTACATAGGGATAGTATTATAGCAGCTATACTCCTGTGCACAGACAGCAGTATTATAGTAGATCTATAGTTGCATATAGAGACCAGTAATTATATTTTGCATGTATATTCTGTATGTGCATAGGGAATAGTATTATATTAGTTATATTCTTGTACATACTGTTGGTGTTATGATAGTATCTCTGGAGCAAACAGCAGAAGCTACAGGAACTTGCTGACAACAGAGAGCAGTAGAACAAGGTGTTTAAATCTCACACAGTGCTGAGAGATAGATCCCAGGCACTCAAACATCTTTACCAGCACCAACCGTGAAGCCAGATGGACTTGTGCTCAATTTTGGGCTCAAGTTATCACCACAGAAACTAGCGTAAGAAATAAACTCTCCACAAACTAAAGCCTAACCAGAACCCACAATAAACTTACAAGTCAGATCAAAACCAGGGGCATAATCAGAAGAGTGAACATGTCCAAGCCAAAAGTAAGTTTGAGAGGTAAAAGCAGATTTCCAGGAACAAGTCAAAGGTCAAAATTAGAGTAGTGCAGCACAAATTATCAGGGTATGAGAGCCTCACTCAAGTACAACCAAATAGCAGACACCTGGATGAGAAGGAACAGGATTTAAATATTCCTCCTCAGCTGCTAATTGGAGCAGCTAAACTGAGATTCCTCAAAGTTGGAGGCAGTATTATAGTACTAATATTCTTGAACATAGAGAGCAGTATTATAGTTTTTATATTCTTGTACATAGTGGAAGCATTATAGCTGTTATATTCTTATATAGGGGCAGTATTATGATAAATATGTTTAAGGCTAGGTTCACATCTGCGTTGGAATCTCCATAGGAGACTCTGCCGCAGAATCCTCCTAAAATTGGTGGAGAGAAAAGTCCTAAAACCGGTGGAAACCTGGCAGACCCCATTATAGTCTATGGGGTCTGCTAGATGTCCAGGGGTAACCGCTTTGTAAGTGAACAGGCTCTCTGTCTTTCATGTCCTCATGTGGACCCGAACGACGGAAAGCTGAATGCTAGTGTGAAACTAGTGTAACTATGAACACACTTTTCCATTCCAATTTTTTTAAAATTTTCTTTGTAGATTCATATCGAAGACATGAAAATTATGACAGTACACATTTGGAATATAGTAGTGAACAAAAAAGTGTTAAACCAAAATACAGTATGTCTTCATTTTGGTCTTGCATGCCACCAATCTGCCTACAACTGATTTTAATTAGAGCATAATATGGTTGAATTACACTCACCCTTAATTTAGAGAGAGGAGACTATTTGTGGTGAATAGAATAAACTATTTTTGTGCGTAGCTTGCACACTCTTGGCATCCTCTCAATCAGCTTCATGAGGTAGTCACCTGGAATATTTTTCAATTGACAGGTAAGCCTATCAAGAGCTACTTAATTCCATATGTGTTCCTTCATAGTTTTCATGTCTTCAATATAAATATATCATATAGAAAATAAAGAAAAAAAAACAAGTTTGACCAGTACTGTATATTCTTGGACATAGAGGTAGTATTATAGTAGTCATATTCTTGTACAAAGGAGCATTATTATAGTAGCTATACTCTTATATACAGGCACAGTATTATAGTAGTTTTATTCCTGTATATAGGGAACAGTATTATATTAGTTATATTATTGTTATGATCAAATGCAGTATTCACTCAGTTTACAGGAAGAGGTCACAGAACCAGAACTAGTAACTACTATGGCAAAAGGTTGCTACCAGAGATACTGCACACCTAAATTGATACCAAAATCAGCCTCCGGACGTCTTCACCAGAGCTCCTAGTGGTGGAGTTGAAATTTGCAGGCTTCTTCGGCCGGAGTTAGCAACAACTGAACAGTATACCACAAGTAGCAGCAGACACAGAATCACAGACACTCACCGTAGGAACGTAGGACCTGACAGAAGATTGAAGGATTTGTCTATCCAGACGTCCACAGCAGATGAGTATGAAGTAACTTCCGTGCTGCCGAGTGCTGTAGACATTGGAGCAGCAAAGAAACAGAATGGTCGTCTATCCGGTCGGCAACAGAGATGGCAGCAAAGTACAAACGGAAGAAGCCATGGAGTAGTCATCTATCCGGTCGGCAGCAAGATGGCAGCGAGTTACAGAGCGTAAGACAAAGGCAGGTCCAGGAGAAAAGCGATGCACAATAAGGAGGCACTTGAAGAAAAATGGGCTGCATGGTCGAGTGGCCAGAAGAAAGCCATTACTGCGCAAATGCCACAAAGAATCTCGCCTTCAATATGTCAAACAGCACAAAGACAAGCCTCATAACTCCAGGAACAATGTAATTTGTAGTGATGAGACAAAAATCGAACTTTTTGGCCACAACCATAAACGTTACATTTGGAGAGGTGTGAACAAGGCCTATGATGAAAGGAACACCATTCCTACTGTAAAGCACGGAGGTGGATCACTGATGATGTGGGGATGTGTGAGCTTCAAAGGCACAGGAAACTTGGTCACAGTTGAAGGAAAGATGAATGCAGCACGTTATCAGCAAATACTAGAGGCAAATTTGCACTCATCAGCCAGGAAGCTGCACATGGAACGTACTTGGATGTTCCAACATGACAACGATCCAAAACACAAGGCCAAGTCGACCTGTCATTGGCTACAGCAGAAGAAAGTGAAGGTTCTGGAGTGGCCATCTCAGTCTCCTGACCTCAATATCATTGAGCCATTCTGGGGAGATCTCAAGTGCCCAATACATGCAAGACAGCCCAGGAATTTACAGGACTTGGAGACTTTTTGCTAAGAAGAATGGGCAGTTTTACCATCTGAGAAAATAAAGATCCTCATCCACAACTACCACAAAAGACTTCAAGCTGTCATTGATGTTAGAGGGGGCAATATACGGTATTAAGAACTGGGGTATGTGAACTTTTGAACAGGGTCATTTTGATGTTTTTGGTTGTCATTATGATTTAAAAAGAGAAAACACAGAAGTTTGACAATAAATGGCTTCAACCAACCACTAACCTTGAATGGAGAAAAAGTTTTTGTGTTATCATTCATATTCTCTGAAAAAAGGCCAAAAAACCCCAAAATCTGCCGGGGTATGTAAACTTTTTAGCACAACTGTATATTCTTGTACATAGGGAGCAGTATTAAAGTAGTTGCATTCTTGTGGGTAGTGACACTATTATAGTACTTATTTTCTTGTCCAAAGAAGGCAAAATTATAGTAGTTATAGTCTTATACATGGGGCAATATTATAGAGGTTGTATTCTTGTACATAATGACATTTTTATTGTACTTATATTCTTGTACGTAGAGGGCAATATTATAGTAGTTATATATTAATATATTATATGTTGTACAAAGGGAACAATATTTCTATAGTTACGCTAGGTGCACACCTGCGTTTGGGTTTCTGTTCGGGGGGTCCATTTGGGGACCCCACGAACGGAATCCTAATACATTTAAAAAAGCAGTTACCTGCCGAAACCCGCAGACCCGATAGATATAATGGGGTTCGCCGAGCTTCTGCATGCAGCGCGTTTCTCTCCACATTTTTCAAGTGGGTTCAGGGACAGAAACGCCGAACGTGTACCAGGCGCAGGTGTGAATCCAGCCTTATATACTTGTCCGTAGTGGGCTGTTTATAATTAATTTATTCTTGTCCAAGGGGAACAGTATATTAGTTGTATTCTTGCATCACAGAGTGTTCCTATTATCTAGGAGGATGGAAGCTTCCCCAACCCATACACAGCTCAGGAAATACTAATTATTTGGATATATTTCTTTACTTACTGCTTATAGTGGGATTGTTTAGAAGAATATTTAAATTTTTGGCACCATGTTTCATGTTTTCCTTGTTTTATATATTTGAGTAATCATCTGTAATGTCTGTGACAGGTAAAATATATCTCATGTCAGCCTGGAACAAGTGTCTCTGTAATTTAATTCTGGTAGAACATGAAACTGAGTCATTTAAAACATGGATTTTGTTCACTGAGTCATTTTTCAAGGTTTTCTTGTTTGTTAGATCTTATATCACATCATGTAATGAGGGCAGTTCAATGTTATCTTGCTCATGTCATTCTGGCCTTAAAGCATTGATACCATTTATTATTTGTATACAAGGATCCTAATGAATATTGACTGTGTTTATTGCTCTTCTGCAAGGCCTTTTAGTGTATCATGCAGATTCGTGGCTCAGGTTATCTACCATTTGACTTTCTGTCTTAGTGACCACTATTTCAGTACATATGGTCACAAGAAATTCTATGTGTTGAAAAATAAACAACCTTGAATACAAATATATAATTTCATGCAATAGGAAGTGGGAAGCAAAATAAGGCCTCATGCACACGACCGTAATGTAATAGCCAGATTTTTCACAGCTACCACATTGACTCATTCATTTCTATGGTCCCATATACATAAATTAACGAGTATTATCCAGGTTCCCTGTATGGAGCCGTGAGCAAAACTCAGGACAGATCCTATTCCTATTCGTTTTGGGGCTTGTGCTCACAGACCTGAGTGAATGAAGCCATGAAGGCACAGGTGGCACACGGATATTATCCATGTGCTGTCCGTGTCGCTCAATCATGGTCCGGCGACACGCACACTGCGTTTCTTTGAGCCAAGGTCAAGATTGGATTCAACAGGAATGAGAAATATATAGGAAGCACTGATATTTCTGCTAAATCCACTCCTGGCTTTGGATCAAAAAAATGCAGCAAAATCTGCAGCAAAATGCACAGATTTACCGCAACATGAAGCCTTAGCCTAAGACTGGCTTTATACACAGTGTGAAAAGTTATTAACCCATCTACACCAGGTTTCTGGTGTAGATGGATGTAAATATGGAATATCTTTGGCGCATAGCCCCACCTGCTGCTGTTTTTTCCTGATAGAAAATCAGACAAGCAGTTTTCCTGTATGGACCTGGCTTTTTCAGATGCAGATGTGGAGGTTGGATGTGGTTTACAGGGAACAATTTGTCACCTCCACCAACTCCAACTTATTGCATTCTTTAATAAGCGCTACCTCCCTGATTCCTACGCACTTTTTCTCTAGCACCCACTGTTCCCATGCAATCTTTTCTTTTAGATTCAGCACCCAATATGCTAATTAGGCTCTCTACTGTCAGCTGGGTGGTTCCAATGTTTGCGTTTTACAGTCACAGCAAAGTGAATGGGAATCTAGCAAATCCCATCCCCACTTTGAGGAAAAATATGTGCACGGACATGCTGCGATTTCCAAAACCATTGCGGTTTTGGAAATCGCAGTATGTCATTTATACCTGTGAAAAGCGCTGCAGGAAGAACCAAGATATGTTGCCGCCGCATTTTATCCTGCAGTGCTTTTTTGCTGTGGCCCGTTACATGGGACCTTAGCCTTAAACACATTTATTTAACATGTGTCACCTGTAAAATCAACACCACACCACAAAGTGCAGCAAAACTGAATACTGTTCTTTTCTTTCCAATCTTAATGCACCCGGATAGATGCACTATATGAATATACCTGAATGGAAAAATCAACAGCAGATTTTCACAGCTGAGCCTTAGCTACATGCCACTGTTTAGCAGTTTTAACTAACCTGGATGTGAATACAGATGTAGTGACATCCAATAGGACTAATCCACATGTGACCACCTGCTGTGGTTTCAGGAATTCTTCTATGCTAAAACTGTGGCAATAATTGACACGCTGTTTTTTTTTCTCTTAAAATATAAAATTCAATTCCATTTGTAGGAAAATCCATGTCGTAGTTCATTATTTATGTATTGAAACAATCAGAAACAGCAAGAGGGAGAAAGCAGGTATTTTTCAAGCAGATTTAGACCTGGAAAACGAGCTTTTAGGCTAAGGCCCCATGTAGCGTTCCGCAGCAAAAAAGTGGAGGGGGGAAAAACCGCGGCGGCAAGACATCGCGAATTTTCCCGCAGTGCTTTTCACAGAAAGTCCGCAGAGGTTTTACCTGCCGATTCCATAGGTATAGGTGACATGCTGTGATTTCCAAAACCACTATGGTTTTTGAAATCGCACTGTATCCGCAGTGCATATATTCCCCCATTGTGGGAATGGGGGATTCACTAGAATTCCATCCACTTTGCCGTGCCTGTAAAACGCTGCATTTTTTTTCCGCTGCGTTTCCACCGCAGGCAACCTGCCATGTGGGGCCCTGGCCTGACACATACAGGTTTTGGTCAGGGTTTTTGATACAGACTGCCTCAGGAAAATAGCAATAAGGGATGCAGTAGTTGAAGTCGCAGCTAAAGGTTGACCACTATACAGGTCAAGAGACAAATAATGCAGCTTTAAGGCTTCTTGATTGATGTTGAATGGTGGATCCAGAGCTACAAGTTATATCTCTGGATAATCTAAGCATTTTTGAATCTTATTACCGCTGTAATAGGACATATGTACATACTGCTCATCCAATCCATAGACATGGTCACATAACTCTACACAATCCATATATAATGACTAATTACCTAATACTACAAAGTACTATCCTATTAAGTCATCATCATTTATCTGTAGCACATGTAAAAATGTAAAGTTACAGGGAATTAGTGTACATCATAGAGTATTTAAGTATGGAAAGGCTTGCCTAGAGGGCGGCCATTATATCAGACAAGCTTTTATCTTGGCGCTGACAATTAAATTGCTGTATTTAACATTTATTCCAATATCTTGTCTAATTCTGTTCAGATTTGAGCAACCGAATGTCCAATTATCATCAAGCTGCAAAATAAAATTGTCATGGAGGATTAGCTCTCATAATAATTTTTAAAAAATTGGTTGAGGGAAGGGGTACTACAGCCATGAATAATCTGCCATACAATTCAGCAGTCCACCTGGTAAAGATTTACACTGTCAGGCTCAGGGGCACAGGGGAGGCATGTAGCCCAGAAGCTGGGTGCCAGGGGTCACCAACAACCCACTGTTTCAAACTGAATGTTTGTCCTAGATGAAGGAAAGCATAAATATGACTCTGGTAAAAACTCCACCTAAAATAGATGCAGATTGTCTGTTGAACCAGTTTTTAGAGTATATTGAATTTAACTATAGATATTTAATATGTAGTTTTGTGCTGTGAGTAATTGTACTTATTTATAGTTCTAAGGGATGGTTGGATGAAAGGGCTGGTGGATTAAATGGTAACAATCATCTGATCACTGAAGGTCACTGCAAGAGATCACTGCTGTATTCATGTCTGCCAACAAGGGAAATGGAAGTGTTCTGGCCCATCAAGTTGGGTCCAAAGAAGGGGACCTGCTTGATGTCTATATACAGTGGGGAAAAAAATATTTAGTCAGCCACCAATTGTGCAAGTTATCCCAATTAAAAAGATGAGAGAGGCCTGTAATTGACATCATAGGTAGACCTCAACTATGAGAGACAAAATGAGAAAACAAATCCAGAAAATCACATTGTCTGATTTTTTAAGAATTTATTTGCAAATTATGGTGGAAAATAAGTATTTGGTCAATAACAAAAGTTCATCTCAATACTTTGTTATATATCCTTTGTTGGCAATGACAGAGGTCAAATGTTTTCTGTAAGTCTTCGCAAGGTTGGCACACACTGTTGCTGGTATGTTGGCCAATAGAGCAGTGATGTTTTGGGGCTGTCGCTAGGCAACACGGACTTTCAACTCAATCCAAAGGATTTCTATGGGGTTGAGATCTGGAGACTGACTAGGCCACTCAAGGACCTTGAAATGCTTCTTACGAAGCCACTCCTTCATTGCCCTGGCGGTGTGCTTGGGATCATTGTCATGCTGAAAGACCCAGCCACGTTTCTCTTCAATGCCCTTGCTAATGGAAGGAGGTTTGCACTCAAAATCTCACGATACATGGCCCCATTCATTCTTTCATGTACATGGATCAGTCGTCCTGGTCCCTTTGCAGATAAACTGCCCCAAAGCATGATGTTGCCACCCCCATGCTTCACATTAGGAATGGTGTTCTTTGGATGCAACTCAGCATTCACTCTCCTCCAAACACGACGGTTGTATTTCTACCAAACAGTTCTACTTTGGTTTCATCTGAGCATATGACATTCTCCCAATACTCTTCTGGAAATCCAAATGCTCTCTAGAAAACTTCAGACGGGCCCGGATATGTACTGGCTTAAGCAGGGGAACACATCTGGCACTGCAGGATCTGAGTCCCTGGCGGCGTAGTGTGTTACTGACGGTAGCCTTTGTTACGTTAGTCCCAGCTTTCTGCAGGTCATTCACTAGGTCCCCCTGTGTGGTTCTGGGATTTTTGCTCACCGTTCTTGTTATCATTTTGACCCCACAAGGTGAGATCTTGCGTGGAGCCCCTGATCGAGGGAGATTATCAGTGGTCTTGTATGTCTTCCATTTTCTAATTATTGCACCCACAGTTGATTTCTTCACACCAAGCTGCTTGCCTATTGCAGATTCAGTCTTCCCAGCCTGGTGCAGGTCTACAATTTTGTTTCTGGTGTCCTTCCTCAGCTCTTTGGTCTTCACCATAGTGGAGTTTGGAGTGTGACTGTTTGAGGTTGTGGACAGGTGTCTTTTATACTGATAACAATGTCAAACAGGAGCCATTACTACAGGTAACGAGTGGAGGACAGAGGAGCCTCTTAAAGAAGAAGTTACAGGTCTGTGAGAGCCAGAAATCTTGCTTGTTTGTAGGTGACCAAATACTTATTTTCCACCATAATTTGCAAATAAATTCTTAAAAAATCAGACAATGTGATTTTCTAGATATGTTTTCTCATTTTGTCTCTCATAGTTGAGGCCTACCTATGATGTCAATTACAGGCCTCTCTCATCTTTTTAAGTGGGAGAACTTGCACAATTGGTGGTTGACTAAATACTTTTTTTCCCCACTGTACAATAATAGGGTATATGGTTGCACTAATGGTGGAGATAGAGAAGGATCTATGATTCATCTCACTGTATCATACACAGCACAGTTCTGAAAATCTTACAAATTTGCAAGCAATAGAGCTAGAAAATCAAGTTAGGAATAGTAGAATGTAGACAGATTTAAGTAATTACAGGCAAATAGTGATAGAAATCATAGATAGGAGTGAGGGTGCATATCCAATAGGCACCGGCCAATTAAAAAAGGATTCCGCCCCCCAGTTCATGCCATGAGGCACCGCCTAAGGTGATCACTTCAGGTCGTTTCATGGGAGAGACGGCCTTGGGCTGTGGGCCACAAAACACGATGCCACAGGCCAGATTTGACCAACGAGCCTTGTGTTTGACACTTGTGATATAAGTGGACGTTATTTATATAAAGGGTCATTAGAGTATATTATGAATATGGGGGGGGGGGATAATTTATTTAAGGGCACATAAAGAATATAAAGGGTCATTGGGGGACATTATGACTATAAGGGGGAAGATCATTTATGTAAGGGGGCATTGGGGAGCAGTATTTATCTCAGGGGGCATAATAAAAGGAGGCAATTGGGCAGTATTAAATTGAGGAGCACTTCGATTTTATTACAGGGGGTTTCCAGATAATTTTTATCAATGATCAGTCCTCTGATAAGTATAGTATTTGCAGGCATGGTGACCCCTTCACTATTTATATTGCATGCTCTCTATTTTATAGTGACCATGTAATGTAATTACAGCCTAGGCCTATAGAGGTATATAGGACGAGGCTGTAGTTACATTGCATGGCCACTATGAAACGAACAATACAATGTAAACAGACATATTTACACATGTACTTTGGTCCTCTTCAAACATCTGATCAGTGGGGGTCCCAAGTGTCGGAACTCCACTATTTTTTTTTATTATTGCAAAATGAGCCAAAGATGTCTGTGTTGCAAACTTTATAGAGACAAGTTACAGCTGGAAGAAGTGGTCATTGCAGCCCAGTCCAGATAGAGAAAAAATGTGAATGATTACAGTCAGAGACGTCACCTGTAAGTCACAAAATGTTTTCTGTGCTGTATTCACCTAAATTGTCTGCAGAGTCCTGTGCAGAGCCAGTACTTACCACTATATCCTAACTGTATAGTGATAATATTGGTATACCTGAGTTGAGGGCCCATATGGACATATTTGCTCCCCCTGTGCCAAACCCTTAGCTACGACTCTGTTAACACATAATTTACCACACTGTCTTTCTGTACTGTCAACCATGTCTTCTTCACTGACACAGATCCAATTCTCTAGTAGCAATTCTGCTAAGAAGATATTCCTCACAGCCCAAGACTTCCTCTTCTTCCTCTTATTGATGAGTTGTATGATATTAATATTGGCAGAGGTAGTTGTGGCAGGGGGTGTGCTACTGGTAATAGTGCTATTAGGGGCACTAGGGGAAATCTCTTAGGAATTGCAAGGGCATACCGGAATCCAATTGCCATGATGAGTCACAAAAAAAGTGGGGAAGATAATGACATTACTGATGATGAGTCTACTACAGATAAGACCTGACAACCAGGTCAGGGTAACAGAATGATATCAGAGGAAGAGGGTGGTGGCAGCTGCAATAGTAAGAATTCCATCCAATGTGCAGCCCCAACATCCAACAGACCTTCCAGGGTAGATCTAAGGCAAGCTCAGGTGATGGTGGCACTGGCAGACACCTTTCTGATCACATTTCTTAGCTGGTCTTTCCTTGATTTCTCCCCATGATTGTCTTTGTAGACAGGCCACATCCACACGTAGTACATGGTCATAGTCATTATCATCTCCATCAGCTTCTCTTCCTCCTCCACGCCAACATCAGTCATCATTCTTAGAGGAATGTGTGTCCAGTAAACAGCAATCTGCACCCAGTTTTTCAGCTGGTCTGCAACTTTAACTCCCACCTGGTCAAGTTACTGGCTGTGTAGTTGCTGCCATGCCACTTAGTGGAATCCTCTGCGTTTTGCCAATTGATGGAAGTGCACAGTCTCAATGGAGAATGGTCGCCATTATTTCTCGAGGAGAGCTGTCCCTGCTTGATATCGCCATGTGGGCCTCTCCTTTTAAATGACCATGTGGGGAAAGGTGCACGCCACTGTTAATACGTAGCCCATCAATTCTGGGCATGGACAATACATAGATTTCATGGCTAACTGGGTCAATGTTTTGAGCATGAGAGGACACAATTTAGAAATGCAGCAAGTCTGCTGTTTTCTAGTACTGACATCATCTCATGAGTGCAGGGCAGGTACAGTTTAAACACCCATCTGCCTCCTCTAGTTCTTTCACACTGGATCATTAACCACCCCAAACTTCAACAGGGCAAGCCATTGGTTACAGTCCCCTCCCTCATTTCATGGTTGTATAGTGTGGTACACATTGAATGGTATTGTGGGACATGTTGGAGCATCAGTTTGAACGTCCGTATACGGTGAATGATTACTGCATGCAGGAAACCTCAGACACAATGAAGTGGATAACCGTGAGAGGAAGAAGAAGAACAAATTCTAACTCGTGATCACATTTCGAAGATATTTCAGTTGGTTAGCTAGGCAGTAGGCACACTGAAAATTTTTCTTGAAATTATGTAAGTTGTCACTACTTGGTGACGAACGTTCACCTATAATGGGGTCTTTTTGGTGCCTTTTTTTTTTACACTTAATTCTTTTTCAAAATGGCAGGCACACTGATGGTGTGCCACAAATTTTCCTTGAAATTCTACAAATTGCCACTATGTCAACAAGATGTTGATGTGGCATTTGCTCATTCAGGGATAACCGGAAGGATAATCCAGTTTCTTTCCTGCTCCCAAGTTTTGTTCTCATGGTCATTAAAATCCTTTCCATTTCAGAATATATTCTAGCTTTTCAACTGGCAGGCTAGGCATGCTGATACTGTGCCCCAAATTTTTATTAAAATTATATAAATTGTGACTACTTAGAGCTGCACTTGCACCCATAAAGGGGTCTTTTTTTGTGACTTTATTCTACACTCAATTCTTTATTACTTTTTTAAATGGCAGGCACACTGAGGGTGTGCCACAATTTTTCCTTGAAATTATTTAAATTGTCACTCCACCAACATGATCCAACATTATGTTGATGTGGCACGTGCTCCCATACAGGCATAGCCAGCAGAATAATCCAGGTACTTTTCTGCCTCCCAAGTCCTGTTCTCACAGTAATAGAATCCATTAGATTCATAGAATCCATAGATCCATAGAATTCAGAGTATATTCTTGCTTCTTTTTAGTTGGCAGGCCAGGCATGCTGATAGTGTGTCACAAATTTCTTTTCAAATTCTATAATTGTCACTCCACGGTGCTGCATCTACTGCCATAAAGGGACAAGTTTTGCTGTCTTTTTGGTGTCTTTTTGGTGAAATCTTTACCACTTCACTTTTCAAGTAGCAGGCACGCTGACAGTGTGCCACAAATTTTTCTTTAAATTCTATTGTTGGCTGTGCCACTTGCCACTGCCACTCTGTTGACATAATAAGGAGAAAATAAAACAAACAATCTCACCATTGCTTCTTCTAATACAAGCACAATGTTGGTGTGGGATTCTGCTCTCATAAAAGGATATTTTTTTTTTAAAAAGCCAATTCCTGACTTTTCAACTAGGGTCACAAAGCAACTTTATCTCCCAAAAAACAAGCCTGTAGCACTTACAAGTCATTAAAGCAAGCTAATTTTTCTTCAAAGGCATTGATTTTCACAACATAGCTGCCATCTGTGTCAAAAAAGGGTTATTTTAGAGCTTTTTATGATGCATAAAAGCGAGTGCTAGTGCCAGGGCCAGCTCCAGGTTTTTGTGGGCCCCTTTTGGAGCAACTCATGTGCACCACAGCAAAAAAAAACAACCAAAACTGGGTGTTTTTTTCCTAAGGCAGCCCTACTGGAGTCGACTGTAATACAGTCCATTCCATACAAGTAGATAGGACCTGTTCAGACGTCAGAAAGTAAAGAATTTTAGGTGGACATCTGCCTCAGATTCCACATTATTTTCTATCACCCGGCTCACGGTGGTGGATGAAGAGCATCAGCATTCTATTGTGCCTTTCCACTGCTTATTAGGACTAAATGAATGGACCTAATGAGTGGGGAGTCTCAAGCCGTGGCCTCCAAATCAGCTGCAGAATGTGCGGAAAGAGTGAGCATGACGCTTTTTTTTTTCCAGTGTCCTGCTCCAATTGTTTTCAATGGGAGGCAGAATGATGGAAGAATCTGCCACTGATTTGGGGGTGAAATCCGCTGCAAAATCAGCGCCAAGTTCGACGGGGCCTGATACACATACAGGGGTGTAAGTAGCAAAGACTGGGTCCCATAGCAAACTTTTGACTTGCGCCCCCCTACAGCATAGTGCCCCCTTTACTGGCCCCCACATGGTATAACATCCCATTTAATAATAATAATAATAATAATAATAGTCCCACAATGGGGAAATTCAGTGTGTTACAGCAGCAAAGATAAGCCGATACAAATACAAATACACACACTATAATATCCCACAGTGGCACCTTCACACAGTATAATGTCCCATAGTGGCCTCGACGCAGTATAATGCGATATGTGATGCACAGAGTCCTCTGAGGGTTGAAGGGGAAATGGCCGTAAGCAGGAGAGGGGATCAGTAAAAAAAAAAAAAAAAAAAAAAAAAGCAGCAGCCGCAGTGAGCCCCAACAACAGAATGGGCCCCATCAGGAGCTTGGGGCCTCGGCACTTTCCCGGATACACTGAATGCTGACACCAACCCAGGTCAGCACAGTGTATGGTTAAAGGGGTTGTCTAGGATATTTCTAGGATAAATAAAACCGAATTTATGTCAAAGTGAAAGTGAATGCATGTCTTTGTAAAAACAGATTGTAATCAGTGGATACAAACTCTGAGTTCAAAGGGGTTGTCTAGGATATTTCAGTACTGGGCCAGGAGGACTGGGGAAGGTGAAACCTAAATAAAAAAAAAAAAAACATACTCACTTGTCCCTGGAGCTCGGAGGTCCGCCGATGCTGACTGGTCCAGCGGTGCCCGTCAGTTTGTTCTGGCAGAAGTCTTTGCCACATGTGACCGCTGAGGCCAATCAGTGTCCTCAACAGGCACAGGAAATGACCTGGGACGTCCCTCACATAAGTCACCGGTGATTTCCCAGTTCCCTTTCTTTCCTTTGTTTATTTTAGGTTTCACCTTTTCCGGTCTCCTGGCCCAGTACTAAAATATCATAGACAACCCCTTTAAACTCAGAGTTTGCATCCACTGCTTACCATTTGTTTTTCCATAGACTAGAAATTGAATAGAGCCCTAGGAGCCCTGACAGTGTTATACACTATATTTTAAGCCAAGTTATGATTCATACTTAACTTATTCAACCAAAACGAATGTGGGACCCGAGCCACCTGAATCTCAAACTAACCGAATCTTGAAAGGTTTGTCCATATCTAGATACAACCTTAAACTGGGCCTGCATGGTGGTGCAACTACTCTATATATAGGAGTGCCCTGTGCACTTTGTCAGTTTGCGTCCCCTGAAGTGCAGCCATTGAATTGTCAAGTCGAACTGGCTTGCTGATCTACCTCAGAGAGTTTACCTCCTGTGTCTTGCTTTGCTTGCTGAACTGCTTTGTTCCATTAAGAACTTTCATGGAATGTGAGGCACATATTTAAAAAATCCAAAAAATGCCACAGAATTGCCAAGATGTAACTTTATTGCAGGAGGTATGGACAATTGTGTTCCATGTGTTTTTTGAGCCACAGTGAACATCAACCTGTTGGTTGTGGTAAGTGGACTCTAAGGGGCTGTTCAAACTTAGGCTTTGGACACTGATTTGGGGGCGATTCCGCCCCCAAATCAGCAGCAGTTTCTGCCCAGATTTGTCCTGCTCGATCTTGCCATGGATGCCACTGCTGATTCAGCTGTAGAGTCCCCGCTGATTACCTGGGCCTAACCATTCACCTGGGCCTAATCAGCAGCGGAAAGCCGTAATGGAATATTGATGCTCTGCATGGGCATTCTGCTGTGGGTAGCCAGCGGCCGAATAATGCCATACCCTATTTTATTCACATGGTCTAGTTAAAAGTATGGATAGGAATTTCCTAATTAAATATCTACAGCTTGACAATCAGGGTGAATTTCCTCATTTTTACCAAAGCATCTGATGGATTATAAAGCAATCCTATTCGAGAATAAAGACATAAGTGGTTTGAATCACCACAAGGTCAGCATCAGCAATCTCATTTTCTGAATCACTCTCTTCTGCACACTCGGGGCTGTCAGACTCCTGCAGGCCTGAGCTCAGAGGCTTAGATGCAATGTAAATGCCTGCTCACACAACATTTATTTCTTACCTTTAGCGTGCACATCAGGAAAACTCCCAATGTATATACTAAATGTTTCCATAGGACTCCAGTAGTCAAATGGAGGCCAAAAAAGAACAAAAAAAAGAGAGATATAAAATTGGCTATATTCACACCTATGTTGGTTATTTCTTTCATTCTGTCATATTATCAGAACAACAGACTGATAGCATAGCTGGATCTGTTACATAACTAACAACAACATCTCAGGACACATATCTTGTAACGGGTCTGTAAGATCTTTGTTATGGTGTCTAGCATTTTATTGTAAAAAAATAGATAAAAAAAATAGTGCAGCATGCTGTGCTGTTTTTTTTCTGGCTTTAATGATGGAGCCTAAAACAAAGATTAGTCAGCCTACCCTTATTCTGGTAAGTGAAGTCAATGAGTTTGGTAATGGGTATGGCTTACTTGGAAGTTGCATTCTTAAACATCCCATATTCATCTAAGGTTCCCAAATTGCCGTCTCTGGCTTCTCTTTTCAAGGGAGATGTCACTGTTCTTCCTCCTAACTTGTCGAGTCCCTTTCATTAATCTTATCTATTATTAGCATGTACTAGCCAAGAGACAAGCGAGCGCTGGTGCTTCCAACACTTTAACCTTCTGCTTTCTGCTGTATGAAATTTTTTGCTTTTTATACAACATAAAACTGAGAAGATTGGAAGGAAAAATCTTAGTCCAGAAGAACATCACACTCCACACCTCATGTATACTCATGTATACAGCCGTATTTGACTTTCATAGAGAGATACATGAGGGCCCTTCTGTACTGATTTCATACAAACATACTGGACAAATTCGTACAGAAAAATAGTGGCCTGCTCCATGGTATTCCATATTTAGACGGATGTAGGAAGCATTGATGGTAGGGTAGTACTGCACATAAGATGACTAAAACAGGCAGTACTAAAGCAGCAATAGAAGCTCTGTATGATTGAGTCCTAACTCATATCAATGATCATAATGAGTCATTCACACCATTTCTTTTGTTGTTGGCCCATTTTCTTACCCCTGTTTTTGCTTTCACTATAGCATTTCTTTAGAGGGTAATCCTGCACGCAGGATTTAGTGGCGTAACTAAAGTAATGTGGGCCCCGGTGCAATCTTTTGTCCGGGGCCCCCTACCTCATCCCTACAGCGAATTCTTGTTAGTGATGGTTACGGGTGCTAAGGAGTTTAATCAACCTTAGTGTGGTTAGGGTAATCTGTGGGTCTCCTTGCCTTATGGAACAGATGAAAGCTGCAATCTCAATACTAATGCCAGTGCTTATGGGCCCCCTAAGGCTCCTGGGCCTCCTTGCTACTGCACCCCTTCAAGTTACGCCCCTGCCTGCACAGGTTCTTGCAAATCATTAGCAAGGGGGTGGGACTACTATTGGTGGGCCCCCTCTATTAAGGGCCCCATTGAAGCCACGTGGGCTACCACTATGATATGTATAGTGTGGTCACAAACTAACAAAATGGCTACTGCTCTGGATTGCAACCTTTAAGAACGTGACTTGATCTGACTTCTTCCTTGAGAACTTTTTTATTTTGAATATTAATTATCTTATTCTACGTGAACATTAAACAATAATTTGCCTCTTTAATCATTCTCATTGTACTGAGCAGCTTGCAGCCCACACAATGTCAGGAAAGCTTCCCAGTAAATTGATATGAGCAGCCCAGAACACACACATTGATACAGAGACATAGCAGGCAGACATGTTTCCTCCTGCACTTTTACCCTGGAACAATTAGATCCAAAGCCAAACTCCATATTTAATAATAAAGTATGGGGGCAGGGCGGCACAGGAAACCTCCATCTCCAGCCTTGTAATCTTTGCTGAGTTGAAGTCTTTAGAAGAAAGTAGTTAACAGTTACAAGCTGGGACTAAGAAAACTAAATAAAAAGCAAATATAGCCAGTATACAGACTCCTCTCCCATGTTGAGACTCCTCCCCCTAGTCTATGTATCTACAGCATAGGCCATCAGTATGTGATATGTGTGGGTGCAACACCCGAACCCCGCACAGATCAGCTATTTCAGCAGCATTTGGGTACCAGAAGCTATAGGAGTGGATGAGGAGTGTGTGTAGCCTCTCTTAGATTAGTAATGTTCTGGGAAAGTGCATCACTGCTCCTATTACTTGAATAGGACAGCCTGCATGCACTCATCCAGAGCTGCCAGAACAGCTGATTAGAGCAAAACATCAAGTTGGGGCCGAACAACCCCTTCAATTGCTTGATGTAATGGAAATCATCTCAAATGCATTTTGCTTGAGTTTCTGAACAAGCAGAGTTGCAGTATAAAGCATGGAGCCCGTGATGAGACAAAAGGTGAATTTCAGACTACCTAAGACTACTACCAGTAGTCTATGTAGCTAAGCTGGAGTCATTTGGGGAGATTTACGAAGACTGGCGTTTTTGCCATAAATTAAAATAAATCTGACTGGGCTGGTGGCCCTGCCCATGACTCGCCACTCATTACAAGTTACGGATAACACTGTGGGAGGCGTGGGGTCAGAGTAGCACAGAGTGTTTTAGGAGAGCAGTGTACTGAACTTTATGAAAGACACCCCCGGAGCCATTAGCAAAGGGGGACATGACTTTGGGATGGGGGAACCAATAACTCCTGCAGTTTCTACTTTGTCAGGGGCGTAACTATCGGGATAGCAGTGGTAGCGGCTGCCACAGGGCCCGGAACATTACGGGGCCCGGAGCCCTGTGGCAGTCGCTACCGCGAACCCCACAAACACTGCTATCGTTATACTCCGGGGTCTTTTCAGACCCCGGAGTATAACGATCGGGGGCCCAGGGGAGGTGAGCGAACATAAAAAACACCGTAACTCACCTCTCCGCCGCTCCGCAGGCTTCGGGCCTGTTTGGTAACGTCCCAGACATCAGCCGATGTCATTATGCGTCGCGACGCCGGCCTGGATCGCACGAGATCCGGTCCAACATTGAAGATGGCCGAAGTAGCGCACGGGAGTGCACTGGAGCGAAGAAGAGGTAAGTTGCAGTGTTTTCTATGTTTGTATCCTCCCCTGGGTCTCCGATCATTATACTCTGGGGTCTGAAAAGACCCCAGAGTATAATAATCGTTCATGGGTGGTCCACAATGGGGAAAACTACTGTGTGCAGGGGCCACAATGGGGCAAACTACTGTGTGCAGGGGCCACTATGGGGCAAACTACTGTGTGCAGGGGCTACTATGGGGCAAACTACTATGTGCAGGGGCCACTATGGGGCAAACTACTGTGTGCAGGCGCCACTATGGGGCAAACTACTGTGTGCAGGGGCCACTATGGGGCAAACTACTGTGTGTCAGGGCCACTATGGGGCAAACTACTGTGTGCAGGGGCCACTATGAGGCAAACTACTGTGTGCAGGGGCTACTATGGGGCAAACTACTGTGTGCAGGGGCCACTATGGGGCAAACTGCAGCATCCCAGAGTGCTTCTGCATTTGTGTGTTTGTATTGTGTGCCTCTGGGTTTTATGTCTGTGAGTTTGTTCTATGTTAAGTGTAATTATGTGCAGCTTTCCCTTTGTATTTTTCCCCCCTGCAGCGTTCAAACCCAGACTGGGTTCAGCCCTGGCCTATCACAGGCCCCTGGGCGGGGTTGTGAGGAGATATAATCTCCCTGGCGACGGTTGAAGGTTAGTTCAGTGCATGCAGCAAGCCAGACAAGGTGTGCAGAGCTGACCTGCCACCAGGCTGGACTGAAGGCCAACCGCCGCTACCACAGCCTCAGGAGGGATAACATCAGCCCCAGGCTCATCTCAAGACAGCTCAGAGCTAGAGAGTGGAGATTTCCAAGTGGCTGAACTTGATTCGTGTCGTGCCCGGAGGAGCAGGAGAGGACCCTGACAGGAGAGTCGCATTCGGGCCTAGTATCCAGGTATCCAGTTCCCTGTCAGGACTCCCTGCAACTCTATCCCCAGTATAGCAAGCTGGGAGAGGTACAGAGGTGGAGTAGAGGAAGCCATTTTGTGGAGCCGATACTGTCTTTGGGCACCCTCCTAGAACCCAGGCTGGGGTTAGGACACTGCAGGACTACTACCCCCATCTGGAAGCTGCCGTTGTCTTCTGTTCCAGTTGCCTAAATAAAAAGGCTGTTTGGTTTACCTGCAACGCTGACTCCTGAGTCGTGCCTGCTTTACCATCAGGGCTCTTCCGACCAACACCACACCGGCTCAGGTAGGAGAGGTCCCCCTCTTCAACTGGAAGTGCCCCGGGGGAAAGAACTACTACCACCACCATCCGGTAGTGCTGCAGGACCCCCCTTGACCTTGTCCGGCCTAGGAGTGCGACTGGAGCCGTTTGGGAGCGTGCTCGGCCTGCTAGGTGGCACAGCATCCGCCACTACTACTCCCATCCTCCGGTCTCATCCGACTGGGTTGCGGCAAGGCGATTTTTGGCGTAGGCGGCAGGATCGTGACTCCCGTGTCCTTACAACATCTTCAGACTACGGTGTCAAGATCCTAACTTTATCATCTCTACAACGGGTGAGCTGAAACCTTTATTGGCTGTTTGAGAGACTTTTGCCCTGTGGATTTATACTGAGGACTCTGTCTGTGTGCCCGGAGCTGTTTGTCGCTATCTCTCTGGATTATTTGCAAAGACTGTGGACTGTTGCAACTGTTTGCGTGTGTAAGCCACTTTATTGTGAGCCAGAGGACTGCCAGCCGTTACCGGACTGTATACTGTGCTGCGACATCACCGGTGCACGTGAGCCCAGCCCACGAGGGGTTAACTCCAGCCTCAGACGGAGCTGCATCATTCAAAAATTCTACAGCTCCGCAGAGGTTAACCGCCAGCCCGCCAAAACCAGCGCTCAGGCGGGAAAGACTGACGTCAGAAGTGCATCAGCCAAGCTCCACCCTCCAACTTTGAAAAGGACGAATCAGCAGCCGCTGACGTCAGTGGGACAGCCCTGTCTACAGGACAGCGTCATCGGAGCCTCCTGGGCGCCGCCATCTTGGGTGAGTCCAACCCAAGACCTGTCCTATGCGTAGTAGCACCGCCCACCAGCATCCATCTTGAGGAGAAGTCCTGGAAAGTTCCAGAGAGTGTGCGTTAGTCGACTTGTGTACATGCAGAGTAATTTGTCCTGCTACATTATGTCACGTCCCCCATCTGTCCGAGGTATTAACCCTGATCCGAGCGCCTGGACTTGGGGAGAGGAGATGGACGTTGAGGAGGCTATGGAAGAGATTCCCGTGGCTGCGGTGCTGACTACTTCGGGGACTCCGGCCGGGGCCCCCGTTTCACCTGCTGCTGTCCCGCCAACTGCTGTTCGCGCCCGAAGGCCTACTACTATCGCCGGGCGCCAACAACTTAAAGTGGAGGAAGAGAAGGCGTATTCTCGTCGACGAGCTGGCTTAGAACCACCTGTGGAGGGCGAGGTGCCTGACCGGAGAAGAGGTACTGTTATGGCGTTTGACTGGAGAAATGGCTGTGGATACATCGCGGAGGACTCTGAGCGGGCCAACGTGTTTGTTAACCGGAGGTCGGTGAAGAGGCCTGGGTTGCCAGACTATCTACACAATCTGCACCCAGGTGAGAGAGTGGAGTTTACCCTGAAGGTAGGCCCTAAGGGTTTCTGGGCAGCCGATGTGGACCAGATCCCTATGTCACCACCACGACACGAGGTCTGGGAGGACTCTGCCACAGCCACCCCTGGTCGCCTGCTAACAACAGCCGCAGGCCTGGCCTACGGACCACTTCCCTCCGGGGCTGCACCCGCAGCACCTGCATCACCACCACGCCCTGCTCCTGCTGCATCGCCACCTGCTGTCCTGAGCACTATAATCATCTCGGGGGGTGACCACATCTGTATTGGAGGTCACTCTGCAACTCCTGCAGCTGCACAGCAAGGAGAGCCACCTGTCTACAAAAGCAGCATGAATCCAGCCACCGTCACCGCCTTCTACAAAGAAATGGAGAAGAAGGGCCTGGACTTCCGACACCTGTCCAGGTTGCCTAAGGCTGCACCCCCGACGTCTACACCAGCTTCACGTCCCAAGACACCGGGATCTTCTTCCACGGAAGCTGAGGATTAAAAGGTAGCCACCCGTAAGCTTTGTGCCCCCCAGTCTACACCTGACTGGGGAGATCAAGTTCCTTTGCCCTCCAGGGCACCCCCTGGAGTGATTTCTTTGAACTTCTATACTTGTGTATAGTCCCGAATTTTGCCCCTCTACAATTTTGTGCCGAACTTTTGGACACTTCCCCTGTTTGACCAGTGCGGACTTGTGGACACTGCCCCAGTTTTTCCCTATTTATATCCACCTGTCCCCTTGCTCCAGGATGGACACTAAGTTACCTGTGCCCTGGAATTTCTATTGAGGCCCTGGGAGTGGACGCTATCACAATTGTGCCTCAGGGACCTTTATCTGTGTTTCCCTTTTTCCTGGAGTTTTGCTGGTGCCTGAGAAGGGACACTCCTAATTTTGTGCCTCAGGTACCAGGTGTAAATGTGGACTTTTATGTGAAATGAAACATGACAACTATATGCCTTGTATATACTTTATGTGCTTATCTGTTATGTTGTCTGTCTGCTGTATTACCTTCCCTAGCCTGGGCAAAGATTCGCCGAGGGCGGTTCAGGTAAAAATAGGGGGGTGTGCAGCATCCCAGAGTGCTTCTGCATTTTGTGTGTTTGTATTGTGTGCCTCTGGGTTTTATGTCTGTGAGTTTGTTCTATGTTAAGTGTAATTATGTGCAGCTTTCCCTTTGTATTTTTCCCCCTGCAGCGTTCAAACCCAGACTGGGTTCAGCCCTGGCCTATCACAGGCCACTGGGCGGGGTTGTGAGGAGATATAATCTCCCTGGCGACGGTTGAAGGTTAGTTCAGTGCATGCAGCAAGCCAGACAAGGTGTGCAGAGCTGACCTGCCACCAGGCTGGACTGAAGGCCAACCGCCGCTACCACAGCCTCAGGAGGGATAACATCAGCCCCAGGCTCATCTCAAGACAGCTCAGAGCTAGAGAGTGGAGATTTCCAAGTGGCTGAACTTGATTCGTGTCGTGCCCGGAGGAGCAGAAGAGGACCCTGACAGGAGAGTCGCATTCGGGCCTAGTATCCAGGTAACCAGATCCCTGTCAGGACTCCCTGTAACTCTATCCCCAGTATAGCAAGCTGGGAGAGGTACAGAGGTGGAGTAGAGGAAGCCATCTTGTGGAGCCGATACTGTCTTTGGGCACCCTCCTAGAACCCAGGCTGGGGTTAGGACACTGCAGGACTACTACCCCCATCTGGAAGCTGCTGTTGTCTTCTGTTCCAGTTGCCTAAATAAAAAGGCTGTTTGGTTCACCTGCAATGCTGACTCCTGAGTCGTGCCTACTTTACCATCAGGGCTCTTCTGACCAACACCACACCGGCTCAGGTAGGAGAGGTCCCCCTCTTCAACTGGAAGTGCCCCGGGGGAAAGAACTACTACTACCACCATCCGGTATTGCTGCAGGACCCCCCTTGACCTTGTCCGGCCTAGGAGTGCGACTGGAGCCGTTTGGGAGCGTGCTCGGCCTGCTAGGTGGCACAGCATCCGCCACTACTACTCCCATCCTCTGGTCTCATCCGACTGGGTTGCGGCAAAACTACTGTGTGCAGGGGCTACTATGGGGCAAACTACTGTGTGCAGGGGCTACTATGGGGCAAACTACTGTGTGCAGGGGCCACTATGGGGCGAACTACTGTGTGCAGGGGCCACTATGGGGCGAACTACTGTGTGCAGGGGCCACTATGGGGCGAACTACTGTGTGCAGGGGCCACTATGGGGCAAACTACTGTGTGCAGGGGCCACTATGGGGCAAACTACTGTGTGCAGGGGCCACTATGGGGCAAACTACTGTGTGCAGGGGCCACTATGGGGCAAACTACTGTGTGCAGGGGCCACTATGGGGCAAACTACTGTGTGTCGGGGCCACTATGGGGCAAACTACTGTGTGCAGGGGCCACTATGGGGCGAACTACTGTGTGCAGGGGCCACTATGGGGCAAACTACTGTGTGCAGGGGCCACTATGGGGCAAACTACTGTGTGTCGGGGCCACTATGGGGCAAACTACTGTGTGCTGGGGCCACTATGGGGCAAACTACTGTGTGCTGGGGCCACCATAGGGCAAACTACTGTGTGCAGGGGCCACTATGGGGAATAATATTGTGTGCAGGGGCCACTATGGGGCATAATATTGTGTGCAGGGGCCACTATGCTGCATAATACCGTGTGCAGGGGCCACGATGGGGCATAATACCGTGTGCAGGGGCCACTATGGGACATAATACCGTGTGCAGGGGCCACTATGGGACATAATACCGTGTGCAGGGGCCACTATGGGGCATAATAGTGTGCACAGGAATGCAGTTTGTGTGTGGGGGGGGGTGGGGGCGGCGGTTTGGGGGGGCCCCATGTCAAATGTTCGCCTTGGGGCCCAGCCATTCCTAGTTACGCCACTGTACTTTGTGCAGTAGTTGTGTGTATTTATACAGGCTGGTTCAGCTTTAAGAGTATATGTGTGTATATTAAGCTTTAGGCGTATATAGTGCCTAGTGTGTTACTGTAGGGAGGGAGGAGTTTAGGAATAGATGTAACTTCCTGTCTCATTCATCTCTTCCTCTTTCTATCACCGCAAGGACTGGAGGAAACATTTCCCTCACCCCCCGCCCTCTTTTAATCACTATTTTACAAATGCTTTTTTCATGTTTAGGGTGGATTCACACCTGCGCTTGAGTCTGTCCACTGCCAATCCGAGTGAAGATCTCGGGAAACAGGATAGGCATCGGATACCGACAGGTTAGCGATGCATTGGTTAAAAAACGATTCATTTGAGGGTGTAAGCGCACACCCACGCATTGCTTTAAAAACCCATTCGAATGAATGGGTTTTTAACCAATGCGTCGCTAACTTGTCAGTATCCAATGCCTATTTTGTTTCCCAAGATTTTCACTCGGATTGGCAGTGGACGGACTCAAGTGCAGGTGTGAACCCACCCTTACCTGCATAATGTATGTATTATTGTATCATTTCTTTGTTTGATACTGTAATTGTATATCTATCCATATATACAATTCTAAGATGACTTAGATGAGTTAATGTTGGCATTATCCTTCTAAGCCCAAGGGATGAGCAGTCCTCCAGCCATGGTTCCCTAGAGGTTTCCTCCACAGGGGTTTTTCCTCTCCTGAGTGCTGTAGGATGACTCTTCATGAGTCGGGGGTTTGCCGGGTTTAGTCCATATTTCATAGCATTTACCTGAACATTTAGTTTTTAAGTTATTTGTTCATGGCATTGGCAATAAGTGTGAAAATAAATAAATTGAAATAATACTAAGTTATTTAAAAAAAAAATTATAAAAGGAGATAGTTGTATGTAATAAAGTGTTACATGTCACAAATAAACTGTCACAGCTTTACTTTTGCGGTTGAGGAGTCAGGTGGAAGTTGCAGGCAAGTTATTGTGGACTTATTTTAACTAATAGAGGGGGTTAAACCTCATGGTGGTGAACAGGCTGAGCTTTGGAAATGGCCAGCCTGAAGGATGTCGTAATAGTAATGGGCACAGTGGGTAAGCACAGGGTTGTTGGTGCCCTTAAAGTATACTGGCTCTGCTAGAATTGCAAGCCAGAGCGTGCCGCCCCTTTATTGCTGTCTGTCCGGGTGCTGTATGCCAGACAGCAGGGGATCTCACAGTATTCGTGAATCCCTGACTCCTTTTGTGACTATTTTAGTTCTGTGATTTAAATAAAGCTGTGGCCATTTTGACATCCAAAATAAAGTACTTTGTGCATTTATTCCAAAGTCAATGTTTACTGTAGTTTGGGTGGATTTAGGAAGGACTGAGGGTCCATCCCAGATAAAAAAAAAAGTCATGTCAGTTTCGGGATATAAGGAGAAGTACAAATACAAGGTCTAAAAGGAAAACTGTTACTATATCAGATGTGTCTTAGAAGAAGGCGTGGGGTCTAAGCAGCACAGAGTATTTTGAACAAAAAATAGTTACATCTGCTGATATTGGTGGAGGGGCAATTAATGATCTGACGAGGGGGTTGAAGACAGATGGAAGGTCACAGATGAGATTTAGTGGAGGGGGCCTCAGCAGCACAGAGTATTCTTCGTGTTCTTCACATAGAGCTGCATGTGTCTAGGAACGATATGGAGTAATTTGGTGTGCCAGCACTTAGCAGCCCACGGTTCACGTGACTTCCCCCCCATCTTCTCGGGCTCATCTGGAACATATTACAGTCACATCACATCATTTTTACTCAATTTGTTCTATCCTCAGTGGAGACCAGCTCCACCTTGTCAATCTTCTGAAAGAAAAGCACTCTAAGCAATACGGCTGGCCAGCAAAATACAAGAGACAAAATCTCAGCATGGCCATCTATCATGTATGACCGCAGAGCAGAGTCCTTATTCTAGGGCATTGGTGAAGAATTTGTTCCGCTTGTCATTAAAAGAAAGTATTAGCCTGCTAGATAATGTAATGTAATATACTCCAGCACTGACACAAACACTGCCAGGCCTGTGCTCCACAGCCAGTGCCCCTGGCTGTTGGAAGCTGCTCTTACTATTGTCAGCCACTGGCACCAGAGTTATCATAGCTTTACTGACGCTTGGCACCAAAGTCAGACTCCAAGAGACTTTTCATATGCCCATTTTCAGTGTTTCAGCAAGTCACAGTGCCTCTAATAAGTGACATCTCAGAGTCCTCATAGCAATGACAACCACAGTGACTACATAATGACAGTCTTAGTGTCCTCATAGCAGTGACAAAGGGGATAGAGGTTCCTTATTAGAGCAGGAACATAATTTTTCTATGTAGTCTCACGTTCCTACACTATGTTGTATGGCAATATCTAATGCTCAGAAGTGACTGCCTATTAGGATAAGGCCCCACGTAGAGAGCTGCAGCGAAAAACGCTGCGGAAAAGACTGCAGCAGAAACGCATCACAGTTTTTTCCGCAGTGCTTTTCACAGAAAAGTCTGCAGAGTTTTCCTCTGTGAACTTTCTGTCCCTATTATACCTATACAGAAAACGCCAGTGTTTCCGTAGTTATAATTGACATACTGCAATTTACTAAATGCAACGGTTTTTGTAATCGCAGCATTTCCGCTGCAGATATTTTTCTGAAATGTGTGGATGGGATTAGCCACTTTGCAGGTACTGTAGAACGCTGCAGTTTTTGCCTCAGCGTTTCCACCGCAGCCAAATCACGTAGTTTTCGAAATGTGGGGCCTTAGGGTTGTAAAAGTGATACAGACCAGTTTGCAACTATATCAGTAGCACCTCATCCCCAAGTCTGGGTGATGTTATTGGCAATATCACGTGAGGTTTAGGTATAACGTTCGTGCTAAGATGCAGGAGTCCCAAAATATGTCTCTGTCAGCAATGTTAAGGGCTTCTTCACCAAGCATTTTCCTCAGTTTTTTATAGCATTTTTGGACTGTAACACTTGAAAATTGCATATTTTCAGGCATTTTACAAGTTCTATGGGGAAGGATATAGTAAAAATGCCTTGAAAAATAACATACATGCAAGGTTTAAAAAAAATGGCAAAACCAAGAAACAACACAAACAATGTGCAATACATTCCCTTTTTAGTGCCTCACTCACCACTTTCTGCGACTGCAAGTATGAGTGGAGCAACGTGGGACTGGGTGGGGACAACTTGGCTCAATAGATTTATTAATACAGGAGATCTACGCCATTTTCTGACTGGTGTAGAAGTCCATTCTGGTGCATGGTGTGTGCCTCATTTATGAGGTGGCCTGAGTCTCTTGGTAGATTAGGCATGCCTTGAGCCTGTTGGGCCCTTCATAACAAGTGGCGTGCGAAAAGCCTTTCTTAATAAATCTGACCCATTGGGTATACACATAAGTCTACTCCTTCTGTTCAGGCTCCCTGAATGTATAGACTGTCATATCCCAGTATATGGTGCTAATGTTTTTTAACATGTTTTTAGCCCGTGTCTTCCTATTTTCTGGATGTCACTTTGTGTTACCTTTATAATTACATGATAATTACAGTTTTAATTTATTCTATTATTAGGTTAGCCGCCACACACGACACGCTGTTCCCTGACGAGATGATTAAAGATTTGCTATTTAAAGACTTTGCTGTATTTCTCAGAATTGTATACCTTGTCTCTTCAGATCTGTACCTGCCTACTGCTAATGTATTTATTCCTCAGGAACTCACAGTCTACACCATTCTATTATTATTATAAACTGTGGTATTGTGATGCTGAATTCACGGTTTAGGGCATGTTCACCCGGCTGATTTTCAGTGATTCCAACATGTATTTCATGCTTAAATCCCTATGAAACCCCAATGTATTCTCAGCCCATTGTAGTTCATATGGTGTAAATTTCATCATACAGATTTGAAACCTGAATTTCAGAAAAAAAAAAAACTGACATGAATTTTTAAAAAATAATTTTACTCCATTCTGGGTATTTATTTAAAAGAAGAAAAACAAAAATCAACCCCATTAAGTAGCGAACTGTATAAAAAAACACAGCAGAAAAAAAAACAGTGGAAATGCAATGTGTTTTTTCTGCTGCATTTTTCATTTTCTTTTTGCAGCGTTTTTCTCAGCGATTTTTCTTCCCTTATTAAATCTATAGGAAAAATACTCACATTTCTGTGAGTAAGAAAAAATATTTGGTATCCCCAGAATTGTACTGAAACATAGAATATAGGTGACATGTCATTTTGGCTGCAGAGTGAACGCCATAAAAACAAAGACCATAAGAAAGTCGCACAAATACACTTTTTCCTCAAATCTACCCCATTCTGAATTTTTTTTCCAGCTTCCCAAAACATTGTACAGAATAATACATGGTAGCATCATGAAGAACAATTTGTCCCCCAAAAATTAAGCCTTAATATGGCTCTCAGAATGGAAAAATAAAAAAGTTATGGGGTTCGGAAGGTGGGGGAATCAAAAACGAAATCGAAAAATGTCACCAATGGGTGAGGGTTAAAGGGATGTCCCTATCAAAAACCTCTTGGAGGAGGAGACAGACCTCTGTCAAAAATGGAACTATAAGGGGGCAGGTCTAAAAAACATGGCATACAGATCCACTGGGGTAGCTACATCTCCAGCATACATTGGGGATCATGGGGTCTCACCATCTCCACCTGTGTGCTAGAGGAGTGGTGTAACTAGGAATGGCTGGGCCCCAAGGCAAACATTTGACATGGGGCCCCCCTGAACCGGCCACCCCCAGCTCCCCCGCACAAACCACCTTCCTGCGCACACTATTATGTGCCATAGTGGCCCCTGCACAAAGTATTATGCCCCATAGTGGCCCCTGCACGCAGTATTATGCAGCATAGTGGCCCCTGCACACAGTATTATGCCCCATAGTGGCCCCTACACACAGTAGTATGCCCCATAGTGGCCCCTGTACATAGTATGCCCCATAGTGGCCCCTGCACACAGCAGTATGCCCCATAGTGGCCCCTGCACACAGCAGTATGCCCCATAGTGGCCCCTGCACACAGTATTATGCCCCATTGTGGACCACCCATGAACGATTATTATACTCTGGGGTCTTTTCAGACCCCAGAGTATAATGATCGGAGACCCAGGGTAGGATACAAACATAAAAAACAATGCTACTTACCTCTCTCTGGCACCGGTGCACTCCCGTGCGCTACTTCGGCCATCTTCAATGTTGGACCGGGTCTCGCGTGAGTCAGGCTGGCATCGCGATGCATAATGACGTCGGCTGACGTCTGGGACGTCACCAAACAGGCCCAAAGCCTGCGGAGCGCAGGTGAGGTGAGTTACAGTGTTTTTATGTTTCCTCACCTCCCCTGGGCCCCCGATCATTATACTCTGGGGTATAACGATAGTAGTGTTTGTGGGGTTCGCGGTAGCAGCTGCTACAGGGCTCCAGGTCCTGGGCCCCATAATGTTCCGGGCCCTGTGGCAGCTGCTACCGCTGCTACCCTGGTATTTACGCCCCTGGCTAGAGTTGATGTGAGGGGTAAATAGGAAGAGAGTCAGGGGTGAGATCAAAGTTGCTAGTTGATATTGGACTCTACAGGTCTACAGCCAAATATCCCTAGAAAAAGCCATAGGACCTAAGAGGTTCCAAGGTCGTATCTCCCAAGAGGAACCCCAGATAAGAGCACCTGGATGAACAAGGGGTCAGCCATAGCTTCTTCACCTCTGTCGAACGTGTCCACAGTGTCAGATACTAAATGTCTTAAGTGGGTGGCATGATAATACAGTATGATACTGGAAAGGCTAGTCCTCCATGCTATCAGGGCAATTAAGACTGTTTTAGAAATACGGTGCCTCTCGTAGTGCCAGACAAAATTCAATAGAGGGGATTGCACTCTTTTAAGCACAGATAGGAGGACATGTATCTTCAGGGACTCAAATAAATAAAGGAATTTCGGCAAAATGTACATCTTCACTGTGGAGATACGTCCCAGTAGTGAGAGAGGTAGAGTCTTTTATTTGGTTAGCAGCGCATAATGCTAAATATTTCAGTGAGGTAGTTTCCAAATATAGTGGAAGGTAGTTTTAAGGGCTGCCAGCGTAGAAGCAGGAACATTAAGTGGCATGGGTTCAGCTTTAGTAGAATTAATCTTATAGCCCTATTAATTTACTATATTGATCTATAGTGTTATGGAGGTTGGAAAGGGAGACTCTAAGGTTTGAAAGTGTTAAAAGAATGTCGTCGGCAAATAAAAAAATGATAAACTGTTTGTTGCGGACAGAGATTCCTGATATATTAGGGTTTTCTCTAATGTGGGAAGCCAGTGGTTCTATGCTCAAGAGATATAGCAATTGGGACAGGAGGAAACCTTGCTTGGTACCATTCTGAATCTGAAAGGGGGGTGAATGAGTGTGCAATAGTCAGACCAAGGCTCCAGGTGCGTAATATAAACTCTCTAAAGCCCAGAGAAAAGTACCAGTAAATCCAAAGTGGTGTAGGGCATGAAACATGAATAGCCTTCTCCTCTTCTATTTAATAGATTGATGGCCTGGCTTCCGGTTAACTGATATATGGGAATGAAGCATTGATCCCGGAATCACAGAGCTCAATATAAAGCCATTAAACAACTTGACCATGTGTGGAGTCAAAATATCTGCATATGTTTTGTAATAGCGATATGTCAGTCCATCAGGACCTGGGGATTTTCCCCCAGGAACAGCTCACAGCATCTCACCCAACTCCTCTACTGTAATCTCCTAGTTCAGATGGATTAAGGACTGAGGAGATAATTTAGGAATTGCATATCCGGCAAGATAGTCGTCTAGACCACAACTTCTAAGAGTTTCATCTTGCAGTAGTGAGTCAGGTATAATAGTCATGAATTAAGCGCGCTATATATTGGGGGTCATAACGAGGAATTCTCAAGGGTCCTTAATCGTCTGCGGGTTATGACTGAGGGTTTGATCACGTAACTGTTTTGCAAGCATGGTATGGTGCTCTGGAGGGCCAGGTCCACTATTACAGGGTCATGATCCGACCAGCTGATGGGACCTACATCCGCTACAGTGAGGGATCGCAGAGTGAGCATATTTCCAAAGAAATAATCTATGTGAGTATGGGATTTATGTGGGTGGGAATAAAATGAATAGTGACGGGTAGTGGGGTTGTCAATCATTCCTGGGATGGTATTGGTGGTGGAGGCGTATGAGCTTGCGAGAGATGAGATGGAGGACAGATATCCTATCCTTGGTGTCATAAAATAGCATGTTGAAGTCCCCCCCCCATTAAAAAAGTGGCTGCTTTGCTGTGTAGAAAATTGATATAGAAAACTGGGGATGAAAACTGAGGTTGACCAGTACTGGGGGGTGTAAATGTTACATAGAACAATAGGGAGGCTTTGCAAAGAGCCGTGGATAATAACATTGACCATCAGGGTCAGTGTTGACTGTGTGGTTCTGCAAAGGTCAGGATCTTGATATTAGAACCACTACTTTGGCTTTTTTGTCAATGGTAAAGGTGTCATTGAGTCCTAAATAAGTCTCCTGTAGGAAGACTATGTTGGCCCAGAACTTGCGCATTTCCTGCAGGGTTAGGCATCGCTTTACATTGGAGTTTAGCCCTTTAACATTTAAGGTATGAAATCTGACCATTAAAAGGTCTGAGTTAGGCACGCCAGGCTGCACCTCAGCACCATTTGGAAGTGTACAGCTGCAGAACTGTGGATACATGAACAACAATTATACCAACTAAAAAATCAACAACAGTGATCTGTAAGGACTGTGTGGTGAAGCCCTGTAAGGGGAAATTGTAAGAAAACAGAGCTAATCAGCAACCCCAGTAGGGGGACAAAAAGTAAATAGCGTCTCCATGTGAGGAGCGTGGCAGTCGCCAAGGTGTAGATCTCTGAGGTGGCCATATAAAACAGAGCGTAGGGGAAATAAAGGCCCTCAATAGTAGAAATAGTCTCCTAGACTATGATAGCTATGGTAGATAAACTTAATGCAATACTGGTGTAAAAAAATAAGGAAAATGTACCCAAGTAAATAATGTGAACCAGTGGTCTCTATTAAACAATGGGTCGGTATTAGAAAACAATCTAATTAGCATTAGCATATTATCATTAGCTTTATATCATTATCATATCATATAACATATTATATCATAATATTATGTGACACAGCATATGATGTCCCTTGGGTTACCAGAAACTGGATGAGCTCTATCCAGCGGTACAGGGCTGTCTTGGGGCCATCCCAGGAAGAAGTTAAAGAGGTGCGGTAATTTAAAAAACACATTTTCCTCTCTCAAGGATTCAGGAACTCCTTGAATTCTGATGTTGTGTCTGTGTCCTCCATTGTTTAGATCTTCAATATGGCATTGGATATCCCAGACAGTCAGTGCTTGGGATTCCACCTGATCCTGAAGGGTGCAGATCACTGTACCACTGGTCATCTTCCAGCTGACTGACTATTTGGGTTACTTGTTTGACATCTTGACGTACAACTGCTATTTTCTGCCAACAGGCATCTTGAATTTCGGCAACTAGTGGGTCCGTTTTTAACATCCATCAAAATGGATTTGCATCCATGTGACCACTGATTTAAAAGCAGATGACAAACTAATACAAAACAGACATTAAGAATAGACGGCTAGAATACTGATGAAAAATAACTGGCACACTGATGGAAAACGCATGTTAAAAACTGACAGTTTCAACCATTTTGAATATTGTTTTTTTCACTGTGCATTTAGCGTAACTGTACTTTTAAAATGAAAGGCACTGTACAGGTTTATGTACACATGATTTGTATTCTGTATAACATAAAAGATCTTCAAATATTTTTAAAACTTTATTTTTTAATACTTCCCTTTTTTTAGGATCTCTAATTGTTGCTAGTGAATGAATATATTCTGTCCACGCTGGTCTAACAGAACTCACAATTTAAAGTTTTTAACAATGTTATATTGTCTAGAATAAATACATACATTACAATGCTACAAATGTTTACAATGTTTGGTATAAGGTCCATCCATTTTTTCATTAATATTGTAATACATATCATTGTAGCAAACACTCTGCTGTGAGAAGTATTATGTCTCTACAGATTTTCGCCATCTGGATGTAAACAAGATGTTATCATTCACTGACAACAAATATCTCGAACAAAGTATTTTAAAAAGTTGCTATATTATATAACATAAATTGGATTCTATTGACTACGTGTTCAGGACACTTTTATTCAGTTCACACACAGATATAATGTATTACACTCTGTATTATTGTTTCATACAGGGGAGATCAATGTCAAGTTTTCTCTCTAGACTGGTTTGTGCTATGTAATGATCATACCGACAACTGATGGATCAAAAATAGCAGCCCCTGAGCATCTGCTTCTATTCTGCATGATTCATAAAGGCATACGACTACGAGGAAGCTGGTAATGTATATGTTCTTCACCAGTCAATTTATCATTTTCCTTGTTACAATCAGAATACAAATCCAGCATTTAGTGGATGTCATTATACAAAATCAGGAGGAGGAAGAGAGCAGGGGATGTATTAACACATTGTATGACAGATAACAGTAACATCTGAGTGCACTCCATGACACATTTAGTCTATGGGGCTTCCGGATCCATTCCATTCTGATAACACAGAGCAGGATAAGACCTGCTCTATAATGATCCGTGTTATCAGAACGGAATGGATCCAGAAACCTCATCGATGTGAATGCATCATGGAATACACTGAGATGTCACTCAGATGTCACTCACAAGTGCCATCCAACTGCATTCCATGAAAAACTTGGCCCCCAATTTGGATGCACACTTAGTCGTGTTCATGGGCCCTAAATATTGGCTAGGCTTGAACACAATCCCTGTTTCTAATAGATCGACCTTAATGGGGAAGAAAACAAAAGTGAAATATTGTGGGTGACTAAAACTAAATTATAAAGCATAACTATTTAAAGGAAACCTGACACCAAGATTGGGGCCCCTAAACCAGCAGTGTGTCCTTATGCTGCTGAGGTTTAGAGCCCCAAACCTGGTGAACCAGTCGTATCAAGTGAGACTAGGCCTCAAGCCTGAGGTGAGGTCTACAAAGACTGGGCTCAAGTGTGACTAGTGGCCTGTGGAGTCCTGTAGCAGGGGCCAGAGTCAGAGCAGAAACTAGAGAAGGAGCAAGGGCTAGAGAGACCATTGCAATCCTTGCACAGAGCAAGCCCAGTGGAGACAGTGTGGCACAGAGGTAGCAAGTGGCAGTGATGCCTGAGTTTAAAGAAGGTGACCAATAAGCAACTAGAGTGAGTGACAGGGGTTCATGAGCTGGATGTCCATGTCTGGGGCACAGTGTAAGTGATAATTCTGTCACTAGTGACAAAAGGATTGGTGAGCTGAGGTCGCTAGCTGTGAGGCAGAGATGGATTGGACAGAGGCTGCTTTGTATCTGGTGTAGTGGTGGAGGTGAGGTATCAGAGAGTGTATGGTCACAGGGAGCAGTCACAATTGATGATAAGTTGCATGAAACGCTAGTAGGTGTGATCAGAGCCCACTGTGGTGTACTATATACAGTATATGAACTGTATATATGGTTTTCTGCAACATTCAAGCAGATGTGCCTTTTGCTAACATTTAGGAGTTAAATGAACCATGTTTAATGCAATAATTTTCTGAGTCCTTCTTACCACCTATTGTAACAACGACACCTGTGTAGTGCCGGGTACTTGGCGTACTGCCACCATGACTACAACTACCATCATTGTCCACACACTTCCCAGTCTCTTACAAATACAAAATTTGTATTTGATCCATATTTTCATATGCAAGAGTGAATTATCCCTAAGACAGGATCACACATGATAGGCTTAGATACAGTGGATAAGCAGACAGTATCACTCATGTAAGGCTTACATACACTGAGCAGACATGACACATGACAGGATTCATAACTAGAAAAGACGGCCACATAGCAAACTTTTGACTTGCCCCCCCCCCCCCCACAGCATAGCCCCCTTTCCTGGCCCCTGCATAGTATAACACCCCATTTATACACACTATAATATCCCAAAGTGGCCTCCAGACAGCATAATGTCCCATAGCAGCCCCTCCACACAGTATTATGTCCCATAGCGGCCCCTTCACAAAGTATAATGTCCCATAGTGGCCCCTCCACAAAGTATAATGTTCCATAACAGCCCCTCTACACTGTATAATGTCCCATAGCGGCCCCCCACAAAGTATAACGTCCCATAGTGGCCCCTCCACACAGTATAATGTCCCATAGCGGCCCCTGTACACAGTATGATGCCCCATAGCAGCCCCTATACACAGTATAATGTTCCATAGCGGCCCCTCCACACAGTATAATGTCCCATAGTGGCCCTTGCACACAGTATAATGTCACATAGCAGCACCTGCACACAGTATAATGCCCCATAGCGGCCCCTGAACACAGTATAATATTCCATAGTGGTGCCTCCACACAGTATAATGTCACATATCGGCCCCTGCACACAATATAATGTCCCATAGTGGCCCCTGTACACAGTATAATGCCCCATAGCGGCCCCTGTACACAGTATAATGTTCGATAACGGCCCCTCCACACAGTATAATGTCACATAGTGGCCCCTGCACACAATATAATGTCCCATAGTGGCCCCTTCACACAGTATAATGTCCCATGGCGGCCCCTGAACACAGTATAATGTTCCAATGTTCCATAGTAGCCCTCCACACAGTATAATGTCATATTGTGGACCCTCCACACAGTATAATGTTCCATATCAGCCCCTCCACACAGTACTATATCCCATAGTGGCCTCTGCACACATGAGTATGTCCCATTGTGGACCCAATGGTGTTCAATGCAAATATTGCAAAAAATTTTCAGACCCTAGAGTATAATAATCGGAGGCACAGGGAAGGTGACAAACATAAAAACCAGTAGTACTCACCTGTCCTGGGCTCCGCTGCAGCTCCCTGCTGTTTTCAGTCTTCTTCATTGACATCACAGACGTGAGTTACACTGGCATCATTATGCATCGCGAAGCCAGCCTGACCCACATGACATCTGTGACGTTACTACATAGATGCAAAGACAGCAGGGAGTCAAGCTGGAGGACAGGAGAGGTGAGTAACACTGTTTTTTTTATTCGCTCCCCTGGTCCTTCGATCATTATACTCTGGGGTTTGACGAGACCCCAGAGAATAATAATGGCAGTATTTGTTTGGGTTTGCTCAACAAATACTTTTGCCGTGGGCCCATGGCCTTACTTACCAATCCCCGCTCCTGCTCACGGGTGCCTCCGCTTCCCCTTCTTTCGTCAAGGGAGCCCCAGCGACATGATTTGGGACACACGGGCCCCCTGGAGGGCAGAAGGGAAAGCGGAGGCGGCAGTGAGCAGGAATGGGATCGGTAAGTAAATAGGGCCCAATACCTGCCCACGAGGCCCCCTAAGGTCAAGGGCCCTGTGGCAGCCACTACAGCTGCTATGGTGGTACTTATGCCACTGACAGGATTAGATACACGGATGAGCAGACAGTATCACACATGACATGCTTAGATGCACACTAACAAAAAACCAGTATGGCACATGGCAAGCTTATAAACATTGGCTCAGTTGACAGTATTACATGATGGCTTAGATACAAACGGGGAATTTATTAAGATTGGTGTTTCTATGAGATTCTAGGTATAACTTACACAAGTTTTCTGGTGTTAGTTATAGTAAATTTGTCAAGCCGAGGCATCACCACCCCAGCCTGCCTTGGTCTCCACCCCGCTCCACCCATCTTCATCACCACTTTGGTGCTACATTTACACCAATCTACACCAGAAAACTAATAAAAACTAGTAAATCCCCCCCACTGACTCTGTCCCTAGATATGATTTACAATGTAGTGAGTTATGTAACTGGTATGTGTGATCAATCTAAGTTAAACTAAGGACAGATTAAACACAATGGGAAAATTCAGTGATTTTTGGAGCTACATTATAAATGTTGTTATTAATCGATTCCATGATGACTAAATCTACGAGTAAATGGATTCCCTGCCTGTATTATGTGCTCAGACTCAATACCTGCAGCACATGCCTGAGTCATAGCTCCGCTTTCTTTCATGCACATAGTAATATTCATCTAAGATATAGTGCAATGAAAAGTGTGTAGGAGGCAGTTCTGCTTGGCGATACTCTACAATCAGTACAGGTAGACACACAGCAGTTGCTGAAGAAATGAAACTGTTGTCAAACCCATCTGTATGATCCAGAGGTAGCAAAATTCTGTTATTACTCATCATTACATCCTCTTGTGGTTGAGCATTAAAGGGGATAAAACATTTTAGAAAAAGGCAGAATGATTTAAAAAAAAAAAAAAAAACTGTAGCATTGCTCACCTTTCTGATCCACCATTGCTGCCACTCCATGCCTTCCCACATTCCTTGCCACACTCTGTTTTCTGACTACTCTAAAAAGATAATGACTGGACAGCTTACCTGCACTATGTGCAAGATTATAGTGAGGTAGTTGTGATGCAGACATAGCACACAAGACTACCAGCAGGAATTTTGAGTCCCCCCCCCCCCAAACAGTATAATGTTCTACATGGAGAGTATAATAATCGGAGGCCCAGGGGAGGTGAGGTAAAATAGCAGTTATACTCACCTTGCCTTATCACTGGTGTTATGACGTCCAAAGCATGTGACGTAAGCTACAGGTGAGAAGATGATGCCGCATGCACAGGAGAGGTGAGTAAAAATGTTTGTTATTCTTGCAGAGCTCCTCTGGGAAGGCTTCTATTGGAAAGGGTAGCTGACACCGGGCCCCTTTTTGTTATCGATGTGTCTGAGCCTGACTCCGCAATCCGGAGTCATCAGACTCCAGATCCCGGGAGGCCCCTTTGGGGATGGGGGCCCTGGGCAATTGCCCAGTCCCCACCACCCTAAAGTTGGCTCTGACTGAAGACAGTCCGAGCCTGAGCATGGGAATGGCAGTGGTGGGGGATCACTGAGGTGAGGTTCTACCCTTTACTAAAAATATTTATCCCACCAGACAACCATTTTAAAGACTTGACTCCTCTAACCTTAAAAACTGTTTCCAACATTAATACTAGATCTGCCTTTCCTCGACACAAGATGTAAACTGTAAGGGGTTTTCCAGCTTTTAAAAATTGATGGCTTATCCTTATGATAGGCCATCAATTTTCGAACAGTGGAGATTTGAATGTCGACATTCTCGAATTGTTTACCACAGAATGCAGCTCCTGGCATTAACATGCAGGGTGCTGAATTGATCGCTCACCATACTTTTAGTAGTGGTTATCAGTAAAAGTATGGTAAGTGAGCAGCGCCTGACATGTTAATATTTCACTCTCCTTAAAACAGCTGATCTGCAGGGGTCCTGATGATCAGCCTTCACAGTTTTAAAACTGAAATAAAGGCTATGGCCCCATGTAGTGGGTCGCAGCCAAAAAGCGCCGCAGAAACACTGCGGCGGAAACGCATCACAGTTTTCGTTGCAATGCTTTTCACAGAAAGTCCACAGAGGAAAACTCTGCGGACTTTCTCCTTTTATTATACCTATGCGGAAAACGTCAGCGTTTCCATAGGTATACTTGACATGCTATAATTTACAAAATCGCAACTTTTTTTTGAAATTGCAGCATTTCTGATGCAGATATTTTTCTGCAATGTGTGGATGGGATTAGCCAGAATCCCATCCACATTGCAGGTAGTGTAAAACTCTGTGGCAAAAACCGCAATGCAACATGAGGCCCCGGCCTAAAGGGGGGTTCCAGTTTTTTTTGGTAACACATAAGATGGTTTAAAATAACAAGCAGTGTATACTCACCTGTCCATTTGGCTAGGGATCCCGTGGAGAGTCTCCATTTGAGTTCCCAGTCTTTGTTTATTTTCTGCCTGTGCACAAGTGTGTCAGTCAATCAGTGGCCGATGCTCTGTTTAAGTACACCATCACTGTTTAATAATAATAATAATAATAATAATAGTCCTTTAATAGTCCCACAATGGGGAAATTCAGTGTGTTACAGCAGCAAATATAAGCAGATACAAATACAAATACAACATGTACAGGAATGTTCCAAGTTGAGAGGCATTACATTAATAGCAGACAGACAGATAGGACGTAGCAGAGGAGGGGGGGGGATTTAACAGGCAGAGAGATATTTCAGTTCTCTGTGTGTAATGATCTCCGCTTAGGTCGGTGTTGGTTGTACAGCCTAACCGCGGTGGGGAGGAAAGACTTCCGATAGCGCTCCTTCTCACACCTAGGGTGGAGCAGTCGGTCACTGACAGTACTACTCAGCGCGATCACAGTCTCATGCATGGGATGGGACTTCTTCTTCTGCATGGAGCTCACCACGGACAGTATCCTTCTGTCACCCACCACCTGCACTGGGTCCAGTGGGCTCCCCAGGACAGAGCTGGCCTTTCTAATCAGCTTGTCAAGTTTATTTCTGTCCCTGGTTGATATACTGCTCCCCCAGCAGGCCACTCCAAAGAAGATGGCTGATGCCACTACCGAGTTGAAGAAAGTTCTAAGAAGTGCCCCCCGGATTCCAAAGGCTCTCAGTTTCCTAAGCAGGTAGAGCCTGCTGTGGCCCTTCCTGTACAGGGCCTCCATATGATCTGCCCAGTCCAGCTTATTATTAAGGAGCAAACCCAGGTACTTATAGGTGTTCACAATCTCGATGCCCGTCCCCAGGATGTCCACTGGTTTAGGAGGGCTTCTGCCTTTGCGGAAGTCCACCACCATCTCCTTGGTCTTCCCCGTGTTAATCTTCAGGTGGTTCCGGTGGCACCAGTCCACAAAGTCCTGGTTCAGTTCTCTGTACTCCCTGTCATCATCATCTGTGATGAGACCCACTATTGCAGAGTCGTCAGAATACTTCTGTAGGTAGCAGCTGGATGAGTTGCACCTAAAATCTGCAGTGTACAGTGTGAAGAGGAAAGGGGCGAGAACCGTACCCTGAGGTGCCCCCGTATTACAGATCACGGTACCTGACACACAGTCTCGGGCTCTCACGTATTGAGGTCGATTTGTGAGGTAGTCTAGGATCCAGTTGGAGAGGTGGTGGTCCACTCCAGCAAGGCCCAGCTTGTCCCTCAATAACCTGGGCTGTATGGTGTTAAAAGCACTGGAGAAGTCAAAGAACATTATTCTCACTGTGTTCCCTGGTTTCTCCAGGTGAGACAGAGCCCTGTGCAGAAGATGGATGATGGCATCATCTACCCCAATGCCCGGCCGATAAGCAAACTGGAGGGGGTCCATAGCGGGGCTCACTAGAGGGCGGAGATGTGTGAGAACCAATCTCTCCAAGATCTTCATCAGGTGGGATGTCAGTGCTACAGGTCTGTAGTCGTTGAGGTCCATAGGGTGGGGTTTCTTTGGAACTGGTACCACACAAGAAGATTTCCATAATTCAGGGACTATTTCCTGCCTCAGGCTCATATTATACATATATGTAATTATACCACACAGCTGGTCCCCGCAAGTCTTAATTAGCCTTGCACTGATGTCATCTGGCCCTGCGGCTTTCCTCGCCTTGATCTTTTTCATCTCCTTCCTCACCTGGGCCCGTGTGAAGGTCAGACTGTGGCCAGATAAAGACGGATTTCTGGATTTACTGGTCTGTTGGGAAGTGGCCGCATGGGGAGAAGTCATTGTGGTGGGGGAAGCTGAAGGACATACTGGGGTGGCAGGAGCTGGTGTGTGATCAAATCTGTTGAAGAATAGGTTTAGTTCATTAAGCCAATTAACATCTGCCTCAATCTGGCAGACAGACTGTTTATGACCCGAAATTGACTTAAGCCCCTCCCAGACCCCCCCTTATGTCTTTTCTTTCCATTTGCTTTTCCATTTTTTCTTTATAACTGGCTTTTCCCTGCCTGATTTGATGCCTCAGCTCCTTTTGTACTTCCCTCAACCCCTCCTTATCTCTTGTCCTGAATGCTATCTTTTTCTCCTTAAGTAGTGTTTTTATATCAGAGTTAATCCATGGTTTGTTATTGGAGAAGCACCTCACCACTTTTGTGGGTACTGTGTTGTCCACACAAAAATTAATGTAGTCTGTTATGCAGTGTGTGAGTCCTTCTATATCTTCTCCATAAGAATCCTGCAGCACTTCCCATGCGGTTGTGTCAAAACAATCCCTCAGAGCCTCATCACTCTCCTCGGACCATATCTTCACTGTGCGGGTGACAGCTGGTTCTCTACGTACAAGTGGCTTGTACACAGGTCGGAGATGTACTAGGTTGTGATCCGATCTCCCCAGGGGCGGTAGGGCTGATGAGTTATATGCCTCCCTCACGTTGGCAAAGAACAAGTCCAGTGTTTTGTTGTCTCTTGTGTGGCAGGTTACATACTGTGTGAAACTGGGCAGTGTGGATGATGGAGAGGCATGGTTGAAATCACCCGACAGAAGAAAGAGGGCCTGGGGATGTTTATCCACCAATTTGCTGCGGGCCAAAGGTAAGGAAGACTGGGGACCCAAACTGAAACTCTCCACTGGATCCCCAGCCAAAGTAACAGGTAAGTATATTGTGTTTGTCATTTTAAGCCTCACTGTGTTAAAAAACCAACTGGAACATTAAGGATAGGTCATTAATTGATTAAAACTGAATAACCCCTTTAATAGTCCTCTCAAGCTTACCAAGTCCAATTTTCCCATCACCTACACCTTTTATTAATCTAGCTGATATATTCTCTGGTTCTGATTTATTATTGGTAGTGAGATAATATATATTTGATTGACAGGTTTTATCTTTTGATCCAACCTAAAATGTTGCTTGCTTTCCTAGTTGTTGCTTGGCATTTCTCTTGCTCCCTTTTCAAATAAGGGCAAGTAGTGATTGAGAAAAATTCCAATCACTGGCAATTGTCGTCAGCAGAATATGAAATAGTTTTTGGGATTTTGGAGAAAACTTAAAAGATGGGGATACCACAAAAAACTCCACACAGACAATGCCTATTTTGATCCCATGAATCTAGATTTACCAGACAGTAGTGCTCACTGTTGTGTCATGCAGAATTTCTGTGGTCAGTCTTTGCTCTCATGTTTTCTTTTCACAAAACAAAAAAAAAAAAAAAAACAAGAAGCATTGCAGAGATTTAGCAGAAAACATTAAATGCATTTCTACAGCTTTTAGTTATTCCAATCATCTAAGCAAAGATTGGATTTGTCTGTGTTCAAGAGCCCTTGACTCGCACTTTAATTGCTGGAGAATAAATTAGGACATCTATGTACAGTCATGGCCAAAAGTTTTGAGAATGATACAAATATTAATTTTTACAAAGTCTACTGCTTCAGTTTTTCTAATGGCAATTTGCATATACTCCAGAATGTTATAAAGAGTGATCAGCTTAACAGCAATTACTTGCAAAGTCAATATTTGCCTAGAAAATGAACTTTAGCCCCCAAAACACATTTCAACATCATTGCAGCCCTGCCTTAAAAGGACCACCTAACATCGTTTCAGTGATTGCTCTATTAACACAGTTGTGGGTGTTGATGAGGACAGGGCTGGAGATCAATCTGTTATGATTAAGTAAGAATGACACCACTGGACACTTTAAAAGGAGGCTGGTGCTTGCCATCATTGTTTCTCTTCTGTTAACCATGGTTATCTCTAAAGAAACACGTGCAGTCATCATTGCACTGCACAAAAATGGCCTAACTGGGAAGAGTATTGCAGCTAGAAAGATTGCACCTCAGTCAACAATCTATCGCATCATCAAGAACTTCAAGGAGAGAGGTTCCATTGGTGCCAAAAAGGCTCCAGGGCACCCAAGAAAGACCAGCAAGCGGCAGGACCGTCTCTTAAAAGTGTTTCAGCTGCGGGATCGGGCTACCAGCAGTGCAGAGCTTGCTGAGGAATGGCAGCAGGCAGGTGTGAGTGCATCTGCACGCACTGTGAGGCGGAGACTCTTGGAGCAAGGCCTGGTCTCAAGGAGGGCAGCAAAGAAGCCACTTCTCTCCAGAAAAAACATCAGGGACAGACTGATATTCTGCAAAAGGTACAGGGAGTGGACTGCTGAGGACTGGGGTAAAGTCATTTTCTCTGATGAATCCCCTTTTCGATTGTTTGGAACATCTGGAAAACAGCTTATTCGGAGAAGAAGAGGTGAGCGCTATCACCAGTCTTGTCTCATGCCAACTGTAAAGCATCCTGAAACCATTCATGTGCGGGGTTGCTTCTCAGCCATGGGAATCGGCTCTCTCACAGTCTTGCCTAAAAACACAGCCATGAATAAAGAATGGTACCAGAATGTCCTCCAAGAGCAACTTCTCCCAACCGTCCAAGAGCAGTTTGGCGCTCAACAATGCCTTTTCCAGCATGATGGAGCACCTTGCCATAAAGCAAAGGTGATAACTAATTGGCTCAGGGAACAAAACATAGAGATTTTGGGTCCATGGCCTGGAAACTCCCCAGATCTTAATCCCATTGAGAACTTGTGGTCAATCATCAAGAGACGGGTGGACAAACAAAAACCAACAAATTCAGACAAAATTAAAGCATTGATTCTGCAAGAATGGACTGCTATCACTCAGGATTTGGTCCAGAAGTTGATTGAGAGCATGCCAGGGAGAATTGCAGAGGTCCTGAAGAAGAAGGGTCAACACTGCAAATATTGACTTGCTGCATTAACTCATTCTAACTGTCAATATAAGCTTCTGTTACTCATAATATGAATGCAATTATATTTCTGTATGTGATAAAAACATCTGACAAACACACATAAAAACCAGAGGGCAGCAGATCATGTGAAAATATAATATTTGTGTCATTCTCAAAACTTTTGGCTATGACTGTACATGCTCTCGACAGACCCATTGATAAATGCAGAAGAGATGGTTACAAGTATACTTGTCCTTTTCTGATTGGATTCAACATGTGGTGCATTCAATGTGTCTGTGCCAAATAGTCTCATACTCTGCTCTATTCTCCCAGGCTCCACAATTGGTTGTTCCTGAGCAACATGTGTGGTCCTTAGCATCTGAAGGACATAAAAATAATTTCATAGTTTCTATTCATTATGGGATATGGAGAAATTGTGGTACATAGTGAGATTCTTGCTCCCTCTCTAAGGCTAAGGCCCCACGTAGCGGGCCGCAGCAAAAAAGCGCAGCGGGAAAAACCGTGGTAACCGTGGAGGCTTCCTCTGCAGACTTTCTGCTTCCATTATGCCTATAGGGAAACCGCCGGCGTTTCCGTAGGTATAATTGACATGCTGTGATTTCCAAAACCACAATGGTTTTTGTGAAAGATCCTCAGTGCGCCAACACCGCTTTGGCTCACACCTGAGTCTTCTTTCATAAAAAACCACACTCACCGCCAGTGAGTGTTGGGTTCACAAGATAAATACAAGACAAGCTTTCTAAATTTTATATATTTATTAACCCCTAAATGGGTCGGTATTAACATCTAACACATGCAGTTCAGAACAGATATGCAGCTATATGCAAGCATTAACAGTTACTAGTTACAAGATACAGTGCAATGAAATAAAAGGGCATAAAAGTGAAATAGTTACTTTACCACACATCTCCCGGATGTGGCTCTATAGTCCAACACTCACACATGGCATGTGGAGATCACCAGTGGAGGCAGCGGCATTAACTCCTAGCATGTGGCATCACAGTATTCCAGCCTGCATGCTCCTCACAGTATTCCAATAGTCTCACACAGGGGAAGTCTGTCTGTAAAAACTCTGTAGTCTGTGATGGTCTGTAAAAAACTCCCCCACTGGCCTCTTACCTCATCTTTTATACCCTTGATGACACCACCCAGAATGAGGTCATCAACAACAGCAAGTCTGATTGATTAATGCACTCAAGTCCAGATTCTTTGTAAAGAGCTGAGACCAAGTGGAATGATACAATGTTATCAACCATGTCTGATCTACCAGTGCAGGCTGCACCATGCATGTTTATTTGATCAGCCAGGACTGTGTAGGAATTCAATGGAGCCCTGCTGGGATGGATACAAAGCCCTATTGTTCTAGTCCGGCCACTATTGGCAATATACCTTTGAGTAGGCTGTGCACATTATGAATAAATGCAAGTAAGAAGGGAGATACTATACCCAGAGATCAAAATACAGCTTTGAGTTATAGCCATATTTAAGCAGAATCATCACACCTCCCCCTTTAGATGGGGCTTGTAGGAAGTAGGGGCCTGTGCCCCTCTTCTGAGAGCACCTATGCCGCTTCAACTCCTCAGGCTCTGGCCCCAAGGCTTCACAACCCCCAGGGTCCCAGTAGACTCGGGCCTTGTCAGACTCCGAGGGTGGTTGAGCGCCACGCGCCTTCAATATGTCCAGACTAGGGTCAGCTTGGACAGCATCTCTGAACTCTTGGCTGGAGTGAGACAAAAGAGAGGTGCATGTTACATAGCTGCCGGACCCTTCTGGCTCTCTAGTCTGACTAGGGACACTTCTAAGGCTCATGCCCTGAGCCACGTACACTTGGCTACCTCCCCGCCTGTTCTGGGTCCGCTTTCTGAGTGCGGGCATCCCGTAGCTTTACACTCATGACCTCAGGCCCTTGGGATACTATTCCAGAGATCCCATCCCGGAAATCTCTGCTCTCCTGGCTACCCTTGGCCTGCTCTCTCAGGGTCTTCCCCACACTAGCCGCTAGTTGGGAGAGTTCTAGGGGGTTCTGCACCTCCCCCTTTGCTTCCAAACCTACATCCTGTTCCTCCTGTACTTGGGTGGGTGATGGTGATACTTTGGGCAAATGACTGAGATCATGCTTCCCCAAACCATCCCCCCACAATACATTGACAGGTAATACATTGGACATACCCTCTTCTTGGATCACACCTCCAGTACCCCATGCCATCTGCACTTAGGCCATGGGCACTCCTGGAATAGAACTGGACCGAAGAGACGTGTATGTCTCATACTGGCCGGACTCCTCCGGCTTCAAGGGGGTGAGGCTAGTCATGGCGGTCTCAGCACCGACTCCATGTGGTGTAGGCAACGGTTCAAGGGTCGAATCGCCCTCCACCCTTGTAGCACTCTGGCTGCGGGCTAACACCGCACTACCAGCAGTCCGTCTCTCACCTGGATCGGTCATGAGATCCCCATAGCCTACCTGACCACCTGGCACATGGTCAGCAGTTGGGTGCTTATCGGATGCACTGGGCGAAATAGTAGAAGTCACTTCCAGTGACTCAGAAGAGCTACCCTGTACACTTTCACAACAAGCATTGGCAATTACATTGACAGTACATTCATTAGCAATTGTTAATTCACACCGGGCCTCAATAAGATCAGTAGTAGACCTATCGACAAGCTGGGAGGGAGACGCCACCGCAGATGTGGGTGTGTCTACCGACCAGATCTCATTGGCCCCTAGCACCGGAGTGAACAAAGCATCAATAACATTTTTGCTGAGCTGGGTTGCAGGAAGTTCAGTTGCATCTTCCCTGCTCTCAGCTGAAGGCAACTCATTAGCATGTACACTTACTGCCATGGGAAGTATCTCAGAGGGGGGGTTACGGGCCCTCTCTGCAGATATGACAGACACATTATCAACATTAGTCATAGACAGTTTATCACAGTAAATTGGGGTGCTCCCCACCCCATATTGGGACATCATAGGTCCTAAATCAGATCCCAACAGTACATTAGCCGGCAAATCAGTCAATAGTCCCACAGTCCGCATTCCTTTCCCTGCACCCCCGTCCAGATACACAGATGGGCCACCTGCTGTGGCTTGGGAAGCAGGGAAGTTCTCAGGGCGGTTGGGGCACTCCTCCTTGAAATGTCCTGTCTGGTTACAGGCATGGCCCCACCGCACCTCCCCTTGGGGTTTGAGAAAGGTCACCAGGGCGCCCAGAGTTCTTGGGACAGGGGAGGGACCACCCGGGGCATAGTTTGTCTCACCCGACCTGACGACAGACGGCTGTGGTGAACTCCGGCCTGGCTTCTCCTTCCAACTTGAGGGTCTCTGCAGGGTTGTTGGAGTTTGCGCCTGCTGGGAGATTTCCCTCCTCTTCAGCTCAAGCTGATACTCCCTCTCGGCCTGTCGCTCAGCAGCCTTCCTCTCTCTCTCTGCTTGTCGCTCAGCAGCCTGCCGTTCTCGTTCTGCTGCCTCACAATCTGCCTGCCGTTCTGCGGCCTGCCGTTCTCGTTCTGCAGCGTCACGATCGGCCTGCCGTTCTGCGGCCTGCCGTTCTCGTTCTGCTGCCTCACGATCGGCCTGCTGTTCTGGAGCTTCCTGAAAGCGGCACAACACCTGCAGGTATGTGTTAGGGTCACTGGTGCCTACTTGCTGTAGGGGCATTTGCCAGTATGAAACCGTTCCCATAGCAAGGCTGGGGTTACTGGTCTCTCCTGGTGAAGTAATCCTTGGGACCGGGCTGCTTGCTGCACTTCCTGGCCTAGCCCCAAAATCAGGACTCTGCTCGATTCTCTGCATAGCTGTGGCTGCCTCCATTTCAGCCATACGCTCAGGATCTCCAAAAGCCTGGTTCAGCAGTTCTGGAGATCTGCTTCTGAGCCCACTAGCCATCCACTGGTATTTGGCAAATAAAAGATAGGATAGAATACAAAGAGTAAGGGAGGGGAACAGCACTGTATCAAACTTTGACTGTATCTTAATGCTTGCTTTAATACCGAGCTTGTCTCATAGGATTACTACAATCCCCAGCATGTGAGTGATAAAGGTCACCAACACACGCTGTTTATCCTAAGATCCCACTGCTGCCACCAATGTGAAAGATCCTCAGTGCGCCAACACCGCTTTGGCTCACACCTGAGTCTTCTTTCATAAAAAACCACACTCACCGCCAGTGAGTGTTGGGTTCACAAGATAAATACAAGACAAGCTTTCTAAATTTTATATATTTATTAACCCCTAAATGGGTCGGTATTAACATCTAACACATGCAGTTCAGAACAGATATGCAGATATATGCAAGCATTAACAGTTACTAGTTACAAGATACAGTGCAATGAAATAAAAGGGCATAAAAGTGAAATAGTTACTTTACCACACATTTCCCGGATGTGGCTCTATAATCCAACACTCACACATGGCATGTGGAGATCACCAGTGGAGGCAGCGGCATTAACTCCTAGCATGTGGCATCACAGTATTCCAGCCTGCATGCTCCTCACAGTATTCCAATAGTCTCACACAGGGGAAGTCTGTCTGTAAAAACTCTGTAGTCTGTGATGGTCTGTAAAAAACTCCCCCACTGGCCTCTTACCTCATCTTTTATAACCTTGATGACACCACCCAGAATGAGGTCATCAACAACAGCAAGTCTGATTGATTAATGCACTCAAGTCCAGATTCTTTGTAAAGAGCTGAGACCAAGTGGAATGATACAATGTTATCAACCATGTCTGATCTACCAGTGCAGGCTGCACCATGCATGTTTATTTGATCAGCCAGGACTGTGTAGGAATTCAATGGAGCCCTGCTGGGATGGATACAAAGCCCTATTGTTCCAGTCCGGCCACTATTGGCAATATACCTTTGAGTAGGCTGTGCACATTATGAATAAATGCAAGTAAGAAGGGAGATACTATACCCAGAGATCAAAATACAGCTTTGAGTTATAGCCATATTTAAGCAGAATCATCACAGTTTTGGAAATCGCAGCGTGTCCACTGCGCATATTTTTCTGCAATGTGTGGATGAAACTTTGTAGTTTTCACCACGTGGGGCCCCGGCCTAAAGTAGACATGATACTCAACATGATTCTTCTACAATTTTATTTGGATTGCTTTTGCACATAAAATTTTGGGGCAAAAGGGATTGGAACATCCTAGCAAAAAATAAAACAAAAATAGCTTGGCCCCTTGATTAGAGCTCTCTGGGACTATAACATTGATGGCCTAGTCTTAAGACAGACCATCAGTGTTTAGTGTAGTGTACACTGGGAGCACTGCAAAAGGTTTGCATGAATGTACAAGGGCATCTCAATAAATTAGAATATCATCAAAAAGTTATTTTTTTTTTTAGTAATTCAGTTGATAAAGTGAAACACATATATCGAGTCATTACAAACAGAGTGAACTTTTTTAAGTGTTTATTTATGTTAATGTTGATAATTATGGCTTACAGCCAAGGAAAACCCAAAAGTCATTATCTCAGAAAATTAAAATATTATATAAGACCAATTGTAAAAAAAATATTTAACACAGAAATGCTGGCCAAATGAAAAGTATGTAGAGTAAATGCACTCAATACTTGGTCGGGGCTCCTTTTGCATGAATGACTGCATGGAGGTGATCAGCCTGTGGCACTGCAGAGGTGTTATGGAAGCCCAGGTTGCTTTGATAGCAGCCTTCAGCTCGTCTGCATTGTTGGGTCTGGTGTCTCTCATCCTCCTCTTGACAATACGCCATAGATTCTCTATGAGGTTAAGGTCAGGCAAGTTTGCTGGCCAATCAAGCACAGCGATACTGTGGTTATTAAACCAGGTATTGGTACTTTTGGCAGTGTGGACAGGTGCCAAGTCCTGTTGGAAAATGAAAATTCCATCTCCAAAAAGCTTGTCGGCAGAGGGAAGCATGAAGTGCTCTAGAATTTCCTGGTAGACAGCTGCGTTGACTTTGGTCTTAATAAAACACAGTGGACCTACACCAGCAGATGACATGGCTCCCCAAACCATCACTGATTGTGGAAACTTCACACTAGACCTCAAGCAGCTTGGATTGTGTGCCTCTCCACTCTTCCTGCAGAATCTGGGACCTTGATTTCCAAATGAAATGCAAAATTTACTTTCATCTGAAAACAACACCTTTGACCACTAAGCAACAGTCCAGTTCTTTCTCTCTTTGGCCCAGGTAAGACGCTTCTGGCGTTGTCTATTGGTCATGAGTGGCTTGACACATGGAATGCGACACTTGTAGCCCATGTCCTGGATACTTCTGTGTGTGGTGGCTCTTGAAGCACTGACTCCAGCAGCAGTCCACTCCTTGTGAATATCCCCTAAATTTTTGAATGGCCTCTTCTTAACAATCCTATCAAGGATACGGTTATCCCGGTTGCTTGTGCACCTTTTTCTACCACACTCTTTCCTTCCACTTAACTTTCCATTAATATGCTTTGATACAGCACTCTGTGAACAGCCAGCTTCTTTAGCAATGACCTTTTGTGGCTTACCCGCCTTGTGGAGTGTGTCAATGACTGCCTTCTGGACATTTGTCAAGTCAGCAGTCTTCCCCATGATTGTGTTGCCTACTGAACCAGACTAAGGGATCTTTTTAAACGCTTAGAAAGCCTTTGCAGCTGTTTTGGGTTAATTATTATGAATTCTCTTAGATAATGACTTTTGGGTTTTCCTTGGCTGTAAGCCATAATCATCAGCATTAACATAAATAAAGTTTACTCTGTAATGACTCAATATGATATATGTGTTTCACTTTTTCAATTGAATTACTAAAAAAAAATAAAAATTACTGTTTGATGATATTCTAATTTATTGAGATGGACTTGTACATGTCTCTGAGAACCAGCATTAATGTCATATGTATCTGTGCCTTTTAATGGATCAAATCACAGGAGAATGGGTGCTGAGTTAAAGGTGTGAACCCAACTTCAGTCTGGGAAAGCCCATCACAGGGTGATTTGTGAATGGCACTTTGCGACAAAAGTAGGAGAGGCCTCTTCAAGGGTTGCAGCCTTCATAAGAGGACACAGCTAAATACACTCAGATCCCATATAATATATTGGACCATTTTTATTTACGTCATTTAGTGACCACAATAAAAAATTGTGTTAAATATTTTATGTTGTTCATAAAGGCTATGCTGACACCAAATATGTCTGTTACTTATTTTGTGACTGTTAGTTAATAAAGTGTATTATTAAAATGGGTTTCTTGTAACTTTGTTTTTTATTGTAATGTTTTAGTAATTTCTAAACTATATATAATCTCTATAACTGATATATATCTGTTAACACTTTAGATGCCGTGGTTAAATGCGACAGCGGCATCTAAAGTAGCGAAGGCGCCATGGGCACAGCCAACTTTTACTGATTGCTGCCATCTAGAATGTCGTTCTGGAGGGCGACGATTGGTTGCCATGACAGCTGGGAGCCTATTGAAGGCTCCTAGGCTTGTCTCGGCATTACTTCTAGGGGGGTCTAATAAATACAGCATATAAAAAAAGGTAAAAAAAATCTAAAAAAAAAGAAGGCTCCCGGCTTGTCATTACCATAGTAATGACAGTTACTAGAAGTGAATGGATTTTACTATACACTGCAATACATTAGTAGTTCAAGGTCCCTAGGGGGTCTGAAAATAAACGTAAAAGAAAAAAAAAGTTTTTAAAAGTATAAAAAAACACAAAAAACACAAGTTCAAATCATCCCCCCTTTCCCTAGATCACTCATTCTGAATTGTTTAACAGCTTCCCAGTACAAGATACAGGATATTGAATTTTGCCATTACAAAGTACAATTTGTCCCACAAACAAAAAGCCTTCATGTGACTCTGTGAACCGAAAAAAAATAAAAAGATGGCTCTTGGACCGTGGGGAGGAAAAAACAGATATGCAAAAACAAAAATTGGCTCGGTCTTTAAGAGGTTAAACATACAGTCAGCCTGCTAGTGAAAAATCTTTTGTTAGGCTAAGGCCCCACCCAGCAGGCCTCAGCGAAAAAAGCACTGTGGGAAAAACCGTGGCAGAAACACATTGCGGTTTTTCCAGCAGCGCTTTTCACAGAAAGTCCGCGGAGCTTTCCTCTGCGGACTTTCTGCTTAAATTATACCTATAGGGAAACTTCCGGAGTTTCCGTAGGTATAATTGACATGCTGCGATTTCTAAAAACGCAACAGTTTTAGAAATCGCAGCATTTCTGCTGCGCGTATTTTTCTGCAATGTGTAGATGTGATTCTCCATCCACTTTGCAAGAACTGTATAACGCCACGTTTTTTGCCACGTGGGGCCCTGGCCTTAAGAGATTCTGATTCTGCTGCGGTAATCTGAAAAAAATCGTCATTATTTAAGCATTTTTCTAGTTGTTGTTAACCCAGTAAACAGCCTAACACTGTTAGTGTGTCCTGATCTGAAAAAAAACCCCTCTTTTTATGTAATTTTTTTTTTTTTTTTGCTGTGCTCTTCCAATTCACAGTGTGATGGAGCGTCAATTGGAAAAACTATTCGCTTCTTAAGCATTTTTTTTTTGTTGTTCGTGCGCATATATACAGTATTGCAGTCTTCGATAATCTAAATAAAATCTCTGTTGTTTTTTGTTGTTCACCCAATATACAGTCTAACAGCCTGTGCTAATCTGAAAAAAATGGGGTTTTGCTGCTCTGCTCACCCAATACACAGTGTGACGGATTGTTCATTTGAAAAATATACGTTTCCTAAGTGGGTTTTTTTTTGGTGTTGCTCATATATACACTACTGCAACCTGCGCTAATCTAAAAAAAAAACTGTTATTTAAAGTTTTTTTTGTCTCAGCCAATAAACAATGCAGCCTGCTAATCTAAAAAAAATCTCTGCTTTTTTTTTTTTTTTGGTTACCCACTATACAAACTGCTGCCATTTTAACGTCAAGAAAATTATAAACTGACTGACGCAGTTCTAGACTAATAATACTCACTGACCAGGTGACCCTTTTAGTGCTTTGCTTTTTTTCTTGAAATAGTTTTTTGCAAAAAAAGGACCCACATAAAAAACATACAGTGTGAGAATTGTTGCCAGTCACTATTATAATTAAGCAGTGTGCAGTAAAATGACTGGAAAAAAAAGAAAAAAATACTAACAATAAGAATGTGGATGGTAACAGCAGCACTACTTCTAGACTTGACAGCCCCGCAAGTGTTGTTGTACTTCCAGAGAATAAAGATGTTTTTGAAAGAAGTGAACCAAAAATGTTGAGTCAGGGTTCTGTGTGTTCCTCTTTGACATGTAATTTAGCATGCTGTCTTTCTGTACTGTCAACCATGTTTTCTTCACTGACACAGATCCCATTCTCTAGTAGTCATGTAGCATCCGTGGAGAGATATATTCCTCATAGCCCAAGACTTCCTCTTCTTCCTTCTCTTTTTGATGAGTTGGATGAGAACTGCCAGTGTGTTTTTTATGTAGAGGAGGTATATACAGTGGGGAAAAACAGTATTTAGTTAGCCACCAATTGTGCAAGTTCTCCCACTTAAAAAGATGAGGCCGGCCTGTAATTGACATCATAGGTAGACCTCAACTATGAGAGACAAAATGAGAAAACATCTAGAAAATCACATTGTCTGATTTTTAAAGAATTTATTTGAAAATTACAGTATGGTGGAAAATAAGTATTTGGTCAATAACAAAAGTTCATCTCAATACTTTGTTATATACAGTACAGACCAAAAGTTTGGACACACCTTCTCATTCCAAGAGTTTTCTGTATTTTCATGACTATAAAAATTGTAGATTCACACTGAAGGCATCAAAACTATGAATTAACACATGTGGAATTATATACTTAACAAAAAAGTGTGAAACAACTGAAAATATGTCTTATATTCTAGGGTCTTCAAAGTAGCCACCTTTTGCTTTGATTACTGCTTTGCACACTCTTGGCATTCTCTTGATGAGCTTCAAGAGGTAGTCACCTGAAATGGTTTTCACTTCACAGGTGTGCCCTGTCAGGTTTAATAAGTGGGATTTCTTGCCTTATAAATGGGGTTGGGACCATCAGTTGTGTTGTTCGGAAGTCAGGTGGATACACAGCTGATAGTCCTACTGAATGGAGTGTTAGAATTTGTATTATGGCAAGAAAAAAGCTGCTAAGTAAAGAAAAACGAGTGGCCATCATTACTTTATAAAATGAAGGTCAGTCAGTCCGAAAAATTGGGAAAACTTTGAAAGTGTCCCTAAGTGCAGTGGCCAAAACCATCAAGCGCTACAAAGAAACTGGCTCACATGAGGACCGCCCCAGAAAGGAAGACCAAGAGTCACCTCTGTTGCGGAGGATAAGTTCATCTGAGTCACCAGCCTCAGAAATCGCAGGTTAACAGCAGCTCAGATTAGAGACCAGGTCAATGCCAGAGTTCTAGCAGCAGACACATCTCTACAACTGTTAAGAGGAGACTGTGTGCAGCAGGCCTTCATGGTAAAATAGCTGCTAGGAAACCACTGCTAAGGACAGGCAACAAGCAGAAGAGACTTGTTTGGTCTAAAGAACACAAGGAATGGACATTAGACCTGTGGGAATCTGTGCTTTGGTCTGATGAGTCCAAATTTGAGATCTTTAGTTCCAACCACCGTGTCTGTGCGACGCAGAAAAGGTGAACGAATGGCCTCTACATGCCTGGTTCCCACCGTGAAGCATGGAGGAGGAGGTGTGATGGTGTGGGGGTGCTTTGCTGGTGACACTGTTGAGGATTTATTCAAAATTGAAGGAATACTGAACCAGCATGGTTACCACAGCATCTTGCAGCAGCATGCTATTCCATCCGGTTTGCGTTTAGTTGGACCATCATTTATTTTTCAACAGGACAATGACCCCAAACACACCTCCAGACTGTGTAAGGGCTATTTGACCAAGAAGGAGAGTGATGGGGTGCTACGCCAGATGACCTGGCCTCCACAGTCACCAGACCTGAACCCAATCGAGATGGTTTGGGATGAGCTGGACCGCAGACTGAAGGCAAAAGGGCCAACAAGTGCTAAGCATCTCTGGGAACTCCTTCAAGACTGTTGGAAGACCATTTCAGGTGACTACCTCTTGAATCTCATCAAGAGAATGCCAAGAGTGTGCAAAGCAGTAATCAAAGCAAAAGGTGGCTACTTTGAAGAACCTAGAATATAAGACATATTTTCAGTTGTTTCACACTTTTTTGTTAAGTATATAATTCCACATGTGTTAATTCATAGTTTTGATGCCTTCAGTGTGAATCTACAATTTTTATAGTCATGAAAATACAGAAAACTCTTGGAATGAGAAGGTGTGTCCAAACTTTTGGTCTGTACTGTATCCTTTGTTGATAATGACAGAGGTCAAACGTTTTCTGTAAGTCTTCACAAGGTTGGCACACACTGTTGCTGGTATGTTGGCCCATTCCTCCATGCAGATCTCCTCTAGAGCAGTGATGTTTTGGGGCTGTCGTTGGGCAACATGGACTTTCAACTCCCTCCAAAGATTTTCTATGGGGTTGAGATCTGGAGACTGGCTAGGCCTCTCCAGGACCTTGAAATGCTTCTTTTGAAGCCACTCCTTCGTTGCTCTGGCGGTGTGCTTCGGATCATTGTCATGCTGAAAGACCCAGCCACGTTTCATCTTCAATGCCCTTGCTGATGGACGGAGATTTGCACTCAAAATCTCACGATACATGGCCCCATTAATTATTTCATGTACACGGATCAGTCATCCTCGTCCCTTTGCAGAGAAACAGCCCCAAAGCATGATGTTGCCACCCCCATGCTTCACAGTAGGTATGGTGTTCTTTGGATGCAACTCAGCATTCACTCTCCTCCAAACACGACGAGTTGTGTTTCTACCAAACAGATCTACTTTAGTTTCATTTGACCATATGACATTCTCCCAATACTCTTCTGGAACATCCAAATGCTCTCTAGCAAACATCAGACGGGCCCAGATATGTAATGGCTTAAGTTGCGGAACACGTCTGGCACTGCAGGATCTGAGTCCCTGGTGGCGTAGTGTGTTACTGACGGTAGCCTTTGTTACGTTAGTCCCAGCTTTCTGCAGGTCATTCACTAGGTCCCCCCGTGTAGTTCTGGGATTTTTGCTCACCGTTCTTGTGATCATTTTGAACCCATGGGGTAAGATCTTGCGTGGAGCCCCTGATCGAGGGAGATTATCAGTGGTCTTGTATGTCTTCCATTTTCTAATTATTGCTCCCACAGTTGATTTCTTCACACCAAGCTGTTTGCCGATTGCAGATTCAGTCTTCCCAGCCTGGTGCAGGTCTACAATTTTGTTTCTGGGGTCCTTCCACAGCTCTTTGGTCTTCACCACAGTGGAGTTTGGAGTGTGACTGTTTGAGGTTGTGGACAGGTGTCTTTTATACTGATAACAATGTCAAACAGGAGCCATTACTACAGGTAATGAATGGAGGACAGAGGAGCCTCTTAAAGAAGAAGTTTCAGGTTTGTAAGAGCCAGAAATCTTGCTTTTTTTGTAGGTGACCAAATACTTATTTTCCACCATAATTTGCAAATAAATTCTTAAAAAATCAGACAACGTGATTTTCTAGATATGTTTTCTCATTTTGTCTCTCATAGTTGAGGTCTACCTATGATGTCAATTACAGGCCGGCCTCATCTTTTTAAGTGGGAGAACTTGCACAATTGGTGGCTGACTGAATACTTTTTTTTTCCCCACTGTATGTAAGACATGAGTATTGGTGGAGGTAGTAGTGGCACATGGTATGCTACTGGTAGTCATGCTGGTAGTGGCACTGGGTGATAATCTGAAATTGTGCAGGCATAAAGGAATCCCATTGCCATAATGAGTCACCAAAAAATGGGGAAGATGATGACATTACTAAATCCGGAGATGATTCTATTACAGATAAGACCTGGCAACCAGGTCAGGATGACAGGGTGACATCAGAGGAATAGGTTGGTAGCAGCTGCAATAGTAAAAATTCTACCTGATGTGCAACCCCAACGGCTAAATGACCTGCCTGGGGTAGATCTAAGCAGGGGTGCATCGCTAATGAGGCGAAGTGAGGCGGCCGCCTCAGGCGGCACTATCCGTCACTGTCTGGGGGGGCGGCATTTTTACTAGTTATTTAATGTAAACCAGCCCAGGACAGGCTGCTTTAAAAAAAACAAAGCTGAGCGGGGCCTGTCTTGGGCTGGTTTAAGAGACATCGCATCTCAGCGCAGGCGGCGATACAAGGACATCATCGCGCCGCCTATGCTGAGACACAGACGTCGCAGACAAGAAGAGGCGGCGGTGCCATCAAGGCATCGCAGGTAAGTGCGGATAACTTTTTTTTTTATATATAAATAGGCCGTAACCTGGTGGAGTAACTCCAGCAGGTTACGGCCTATTTATTTACCTACCTCCGCGTCTGCTGTGGCTGCCTCCGCTTCCCCTTCTGCTATGGGACGCAGAAGGGGAAGTGGATGCCGCTGTGAGCAGCCGCGGGCTTCGGTAAGTGAGGCCGCGGGCCTCAAATACTACTATTATTATACTATTATATATTCAGACCCCGGAGTATAATAATCGGAGACTCAGGGGAGGTGAGGGAACATAAAAACAATGCTACTCACCTTGCCTGCGATCTGATGTTACTCCGAGCAGGCTTGGGCCCTCTGGTGACGTCATCAGGTCGCGTCGCCGGCCTGATCACGTGACGTGTGTGCGCAATTAAACAGGGAGTGCACCGATGTCCAGGATAGGTAAGTAGCACTGGTTTTTATGTTTGTCACCTCCCCTGGGTCTCCGATCATTATACTCTAGGGTCTGAAAAGACCCCAGAGTATAATAATAGTTCATGGGTGGGCAACTATGGGGCATAATACCGTGTGCAGGGGCCACTGTGGAGCATAATGGCCTGTGCAGGGGCCACTATGGAGCATAATACCGTGTGCAAGGGCCACTATGGAGCATAATACTGTGTGCAGAGGCCACTATGGAGCATAATACTGTGTGCAGGGGTTGCTGTGGAACGTAATACTGTGTGCAGTGGCCACTGTGGAGCATAATACCAGTGCAGGGGCCACTGTGGAGCATAATACCAAGTGCAGGGGCCACTACAGAGCATAATACCGTGTGCTGAGGCCGCTATGGAGCATAATACCGTGTGCTGGGGCCACTATGGAGCATAATACTTTGTGCAGGGGACACTATGGGGTATAATACTGTGTGCAGGGGACACTGTGGAGCATAATACCCTGTGCAGGGGCCACTATGGAGCATAATACCAGTGCAGGGGCCACTATGGAGCATAATATCGTGTGCAAGGGCCACTATGGAGCATAATAACAGTGCAGGGGACACTGTGGAGCATAATACCCTGTGCAGGGCCCACTAGGGAGCATAATACTGTGTGCAGGGGTTGCTGTGGAACTTAATACTGTGTGCAGTGGCCACTGCGGGGCATAATACCGTGTGCAGGGGCCACTATGGAGCATAATACCGTGTGCAGGGGCCACTATGGAGCATAATACCGTGTGCAGGGGCCGCTGCGAGGCATAATACAGTGTGCAGGGGCCACTATGGAGCATAATACCGTGTGCAGGGGCTGCTACAGGCCGTAATACTGTGTGCAGGGGCTGCTGTGGAACAATATAGTGTGTGTAAATGGGGCACTATAAACGGGCTATGGTGCCTGTTTATATTATACGCTGTCTGTTTATAGTGACTGTGTGATGTAATTACAGCCTTGTCACATAGACTTGTATAGGATGAGGCTGTAGTTACATTACTTGGCCGCTATGAGATGAATGACACTATGTAAACAGAGAAGTGGTCACGGCGCTTACACAGGTACCACGGTTCATTCAAACAGCTGATCAGTGGGGGTCCTGGGTTTTTGAGCCTCACTGATTAGTTTATTAATGGAAAACCTTTTAATTAGTTAACACCTGGAGCATTATTAATAAGGGTACACAGGGACATTATTAATATAAAGATGCACTTGGGGGTATTATTCATTATGGGGGGGTTATATCACATATTGTATAATTGGGGGTAGCAGCAGGATGGGGGCTTTGTGCAGGTGAGGACAATGTGGGTCGGATGCCTGGAAAAGTGAGGAGCAAAAGATGTCTGTGTTGCAAACTTTACAGAGACAAGTCACAGCTGGAAGAAGTGGTCATGGCGGTCCAAAGGGAAGAGAATGGAAATGTAACGGATTAGTCAGAGACGTCACCTGTAAGTCACAAAATGTTACTGCCCTGTATTCACCTAAATGATAGAGGATAAATACCTGAGTGATGGGGGTCTGTCTGCTGAGACCTCTACTGAGCCTAAGAATTGGGTTTTTTCCCCCTCACTGGGTGGGAATCCAGCCTGGCCGCAGCCATATATAGGTGTGTCGCTTGGTGGATGGACGAGCCTGCGTGGCCCTCATTCACTTCAATGGGAGCGCCAAAGATAGCCGAAGTCCAGTACTCAGCTATCTGTGGGGCTCCTATTATAGAGAATGGGGGCCACATGGGCTGGTCCATCCACCAAGCAGAAGATGTGTGAAGTTATTGTCATTGTTAATACCGTGTTGTTGATCTGATACTGAAGTAATGCAGTAAAAAGAATTCTTAAAAACTGTTTTATAACTTTGTGTATTGTGTATATTGAGCGACGATAACAGTGTGTGAAGCTAGTAGCATGGAAACTCAATTTTTTTCTTTTTTTTAGGGGGGCGTCTTTCTATAGTCCGCCTCAGGGAGCAAAGAGGCTAGGTTCACCACTGGATCTAAGGCAAGTTTGGGTGGTGTTGACACTAGCAGACACATTTCCGCCGCCACTGGTTTTGACAGCAGGAGCAAGGTGCTGTTTTTGTACATTTCCAAATGACAAATCAATGGCAAGGTGTAAGATACACAAGCAGATAATTAGCCATGGGCATGCAGACACACGTGTAGGACTAGTTCTCTCTGTTCTCACATGAAATGACATCACCAGGTCATTTGACAAAATTGAATTGGCATTGGCACCAAGTGAGCAAGACTGTTCTATTCCTTCTTCCCATGATTGTATCCACACCTAGCATATGGTCATCATCATTATCATTTATTATCAGCTACATATGCAACTCCTCCCCCATGCCAACAATAGTCAGCACCCATAAAGGAATGTGTGTCCAGTAAAGAGAAATCTGAACCTAGTCATCCAGCTTGTCTGCGACTTCAACTCCCACCTCCTTGTAAATGTACATGTGGGAAAAGGTGCACTCCACCGTCAATAAGTGGAGCAGTAATTATGTGCAGTTTATAATACATAGCTGTCATGGCCCACTGCGTCAATATTTTGAGCATCAGGGGCCACAGTTTAGAAACACAGCAAGGCCCAGTGCTTTCTAGTACTGAAACTCTTGGGTGCAAGGCATGCACAGTTTCACCACTGGTCGGACCCATCTGCCTCCTCCAGTTCCTCTACACTGGACCAATTCCCACCTCCAACTTCACTAGGGCAAGCCATTGATACAGTCCTAATTTCATGATTGTAGGGTAAAGGACACATTGAGTGGCACTGCCACTTTTGCATATGCTGAAGGGTCAGTTTGAGCAGCAGTATATGGTAAATGATTACTGCATGCAGCAAACCACAATTCAGTGGATAACTGTGAGTAGAAGAAGAACAGTTTCTACCTCAGTCATGATCAGTTTTTGAAGATAGTCCAGATTTTTCAGCAGCCTGGCCAGGAACACTAATAGTGTCCCCCAAATTTTTCTTGAAGTTCTGTAACTTCTCACTTGTCAACACAATGTTGATGTGGCATTTGCTTCCATACAGAGATAGCTGGCATAAAAATCCAGGTTCTTCTCTGCCTCCCCAGTATTGGTCTTAGGATCATAGAATCCTTCCTATTTAAGAAGATATTCTGGCTTTTCAGCAGACAGGCCAGGCACCCTTATAGCATGCCCCAAATTTTGTCTTGAATTTCTGTCAATTGTCACTCTGCTAGCAAGATGTTGATGTGGCATCTGCTCCCATACAGGTATAGCCGGCAGACTAATCCTGGTTCTTTTCTGCCTGTCAAGTGTTGTTCTCATTGTTACAGAATCTGTTCCATTTCAGAGTATACTCTTGCTATTTCAGCTGGCTGACCAAGCACTCTGATAGTGTGTCACAATTTTTGCTAAAATCTTGTAACTGTCACTCATTGGTGCTGCATCTGGTCCCATAAAAGGACAATTTTTGGTGACTTTTTAATTAATTTTAATTGCCCAGGGCCCCATCCCCAAAGGGGCCACCGGGATCTGGAGCCTGATGACTCCGGATCCCGGAGTCAGACCCGGCCATACCAATAACAGAAAGGGACCCAATCACAGGCCTCAGCGGTGACGTCCACAACGCATGACATCAGCCGCAGAGAAGAGGAAGCCGGCGGGGATAGTGGAGCAGCGCGAGGAGGCCCAGGAGAGGTAAGGCAAGGTAAGTATAACTGTTTGTTATTTTCCCTTACCTCCCCCGGGCCTCCGATTATTATAATCTGGGGTCTGAAGAGACCCCAGAGTACAATATAATAATAGCACTGAGAGAGTCTGTAGGGCCACTGTGGAGCATTATACTGGAGGGCCCCTCTGGATAGCATATTATACTGTGTGGGGCATTATACTGGGGAGGCCCCTCTGGATAGCATATTATACTGTGTGGGGCCACTGTGGAGCATTTTACTGGGGGCCCCTCTGGATAGCATATTATACTGTGTGGGGCCACTGTGGAGCATTAAACTGGGGAGGGGGCCCTCTGGAGAGCATGTTATATTCTGTGGGGCTACTTTGGAGCATTATACTGGGGGCCCCTCTGGTGAGCATATTATACTGTTTTGGGCCACTGTGGAGCATTATACTGGGGGAACCTCTCTCGGTAGTATATTATACTGTGTGGGGTCACTATGGAGCATTATTCTGGGGGGGACCATCTGCAGAGCATTTTATATTGTGTGGCGCCATTGTGGGGCATTATTCGGGGGGGAACTAAGGAGCATTATACTAGGGGGCCCTCTGAGGAGCATATTATACTGCATGGGGCCTACTGTGAAGCATTATACTGGGGGGACGCTCTGGGGAGCATAATATATTGCGTGGGGCCACTGTGGAGCAAAATACTGGGGGGGCACTGTGGAGCATTATACTAGCGGGGGCCCTCAGGGGAGCATAATATACTATGGACCACTGTGGAACTTTATACTGGGGGAGGGGCAATGTGGGGAGCCTGTTATACTGTACGGGGGCACTGTGGAGTGTATTATATTGTGTGAGGCTTCTCGGGAGCATATTATACTCTGGGGTGCCATTGTAGAGCGTTATACAGGGGGGGGACTGTGGGGTGCATATTATACTGTATGGAGCATATTATATTGTGTGGGGCTGCTGGGGAGCATATTGTACTGTCTGGGGCCACTAAGGGGTAGTATACTGTGTGGGTCACTGTAGAATATTATAATGTTTGGAGGATTCTATACCACGTGGGGACATTATGGGGGGCTCAGGGGAGCATTTTATACTGTGTGGGGCCACTATGGCGCATTATATACCATGTGGGGAAACTGTGGAGGGCTCAGGGAAGCATTTTATATTGTGGAGCATTATATACCATGTGGAGCATTATGCTGTGTGGGGGGGGGGCTCAAAATTCCTGCTGACAGCCCTGTGTGCTATGTCTGCATCACAGCTCCCTCACTATAATCTTGCACATACGTGTAGTGCTCCACGGCCATGTCATTCCCCATACAGTACTGTGCATGAACTGGCCATTGAGTTATTGGGGCCTGCACAGTATTATAGGGGCTGACTATAGTGGGAACATACTCAGTAACTCCAGATAGTCAACACATACTGTATGTAAGACTTCAGTGAAGGAGCCGTGGTGTAGGCTATTAGCAGGAAGTAGTTGGGTGGGGTCCAAGAACAAGTTCCTCTGGTGGGCCTAAGGCCCTTCAGTCCGACACTGTATAACGGAGAACTATTATATATAAGGGTGAGTTACTATACAGTATATAATTGGGAAACTTAAATATGAGGGGGCTATTATAAGGGGGAACTATTATTTATAAGATGGGCTATTATTTATAAGGGGGAACTATTGTATATAAGGCATCCATTCTAAGGAGGAGCTATTATTTATAAGAGGGGTATAATTGTTAAGTGAGCTTATTTATAAAGGGGGCTATTAGTGATAATGGGGACTATTATTTATAAGGGTAACTATTATTTATGAGAGGGCTATTATTAATAAGGGGGAACTATTTATAAGGGAGCAGTATTATTTTTATGGGGTGACTGTTACTGATAAGGGCTAATATTACTGATACAGGGCACTATTTATCATTTATAAGGGATCTAAACTGATAAAGGAGCAATATTATTTATAAGCATGGACTATTATTTATTAGGAGGCGCTATAATAACTGATGACTGGGTGCAAAAATCTATTAGGCAGTACAAAGGTGCTCATTTGAATTGTGTGAATTTGTTGGCAGAAAGGAGGTGTTATTATAGGGGTTGCCACTGGAAGACGATGGTGTTGTTTGCATATCAGCATTTGGGACCCCGATTTTAATTTTGCCCAGGGCCCCACTTTGTCTAAAACTGGCCCTGCCTGTCAGGCTGTCAATGTTGCAGCCTGGGCATCTTCAAAGCTATAGCTAAGTTTCTGCTCAGCCTATTTTGCCCCAAGTAGACTTGCTCATAGGTTAAAAGGGACATGTCTATATTGGACTAGTGCCCACAACTACATTCCCTGTCTTCCCACTTACTTACGTGTTTTGACTCTTTTCTGAGTCTCCTCAGGTGAATTTGTTTAACTCTATAAATCAATGGGGAGGTATAGCAGCCACCGTCTAGTGCACTGCTCATCCATCCACTCCTACATCTCAGTTCTTAGTGCAGCTGCACAAATTACCCTGAGGAATTTTCCAAAAATTTCAGGTTCTGCCAAACATGAATTGTTCGGGGTTTGCCACCCATGAACTCCTACTGTACTCTGAGGTCTCTTCAGACCCCAGAATATAATAAGTGGAAGGTGAACAAACAAAACAAACAGTGTTACTCACCCCCCCCCCCCCCCCCCCAGGCTTTGGCGCAGTTCCCAGTCTTCTTCTTGTCTCTTTTGGTCTCCTGAATGTCGTCAGGGACTGCTGTGATTGGGCCTGTGATTGAGCCTCAGTGGTCACGTTAGTTACACTGATGTAATGATGCACAGACGCTGGAAATATTATGCCAGTGTGACCCACGTGACCGCTGCAGCCCAATCACAGACCTTGGCTAGCGATCTTTGATGTCATTCAAGAGGCAGGAAGAGGCACAAAGATCTGAGCTGAAGTCCTGGGGAGGTGAGTAGCACTCTTTGTTATGCTCACCTCCCAAGGGCCTCTGCTTATTTGCTTATTACACTCTGGAGTTTGAAGAGGACCCAGAGAATAATAATGGCAGTTCCTGTTTGGACATTTGTTCTGAACTAAACTTCCAGGTGAACCTTGGGAATATTCACAAGACGAATCTCGCAAGGTTCGCCCAACACACACACACATATATATATATATATATATATATATATATATATATATATACTCACCTCCAAGAGACTATTGTGCCCTGCCACTGTAATCAATCAGCTAATTACATGGTCGGATTATAATGAGGCAAATGTAGTTACTTGTCGCCTGTCCCCCTTACAGCCTCGGGCACCAGGCAACCCCCCATTGCATACTTATCTGTCTCTTATGCAGAAATTGCCCACAAACCTATTTCGACATACATCATTCCTGCCTACAGAATATGTAGTGGAAAGATTCAGGCGTTGCAACATCCACCATGAGGTCAGCACAGGGCACCAAGATCATCTGAAGGAGTTCACAGCACATTGTAGGGAAAGATCATCCTCAGCAGCTCACAGCACAATATACAGGGAAGTTTGTCACAGGTGTAGAGGGGAGGAAAAAGAGGATAAGTTACACATCTTATACATCTAATAGTAAGAGGGGGCAGAGGTAAACCTGTGGTCCTTCATGAGAAATTGGACGTGTCAGAGAAGATACCATGTGGAAAGTGCCAAGGAACATACCCAGACTCCTCAGACTGTTAGATATCTCAATATGTATCAAAGTTGACACTTTAAGTTTGTTATGTCTACAGGTCAAACTCTGGCTGGGTCTGCAGCCAGCCAGAGTCTTGAGATGCTCAGGCAATTGGTGGTGTGGTCTAAGACCGCAAGTGCACTTATTTTCTGATGCTAGATTCAGTGGGCATCCTGGGTCTCTGCTTTGGCAATTCTATTACACTGAGGTTTTACTGTAGACAGAAACCTAGCTACTGCATGGGGTTTGCTGAATAAGAAAACCATGGAAAAATAAATTGCTACTTTTATTTATTATAGCAACTAAGTATGAGGTATTAATAAGGTGTAAAAGACTATAAAGACACACGTACTGGGTCTTATTTTCCTTATGTGAACCTATACATTGGCACCTGTAGCCTACTGGCCTTACTACTCAAATTCCTTAGGTCTTGCAATGTACAAGCAGCTCAGGCGAGCTCACATATACTCCTCTGATGAACAAGCCTAGTCTCAACTCTTTTTATAGGCCAACAGCAAGTCTTCCTGGCACCACATGTGAACCATCTACACTCAGACCCTTGCTGCTAAACCACTTTCCTTTTCAGCTCCTCTCCTGTCCCTCCTACCCAGCATTACAAAGTGAACACTCACATCAGCAGCAGGCCTTTCCTGGGCCTATGCCAAGGGTGGTACCTCCTCCTGTGAGCACTGCTGCAAGCCGGCCTGAGCAACCTAGGACCTACTTCTGGAGAAAAATCCCATACAACCCTTTTAGGCTTCCTTGAATGTACTTACAATGGGTCAAAAGTACATTGCATACTCCTAACCTTCTACTTGTTCTTTCTACTAGTTGTATAAATCTCATTACATTAGCAAAAAGAGATAAATTAAACCCTCGATTTCACTGATGGGCCTGGCTCATATAATAAAATCATCTTCAACTACATCTGTGTGTTGATGCTTCGTCATCTAGTTGTCAGCTTGAAATATGTGTTCCCTTGAAATGAATGATCCTTTTAGCTGGAGAAAAAGAGAGCACGACATTCATCTCACATACAATACAACCGAGAGTTCTCTTTTTTTTCTACCGCATCATTCAACACCAAGAACATGTCAAAATCCTTTTACAGCTAATGTGGGAAATGGATGATAATATAGCAAGTGTAAAAGCTAAGGGAGGAACTATAAGGCGCATTCAAGGTAAAGCAGAGGAGGCGGGGGTGGAGGAGATGGGCTCTTGAAACAGGGTTCAAAATCATTAGTCATGCAAATAAAAATAATATATAAAGGTGGAAGTATGACTCAGATAATACCATAAATGGTGGCTGTGTCAACGGATACTGGGCCTTGGCTATCAAATGTTCCAAGGCTGTCGGAGATCATAATAGGGCTTGTAGTTTTATAGCATTATGTCCTGTATGGTAGGTCTCACCTATGTTGAATGCTAGGTTACCTCAGAAGACACATGACAGAACATGGTAGGGTGTGTTACATTTAGCATATGTATAGGGTACCCTTTGACCAGGGGCATAATTGGATGTAGTGGCGTAACGACCGGGCTCGGCGGGGTATGGGGCCCATGGCCAGCTGGAGATGGCCGGGGCCCCGGACGACTATGATAGGGATCAGGGAAAACCTGGTTCCCCGACCGCTATATATGCTGTTATTGGCATATTGCCAGGCCCCTTTCCAATAGATGGCAGACCAGGGGAGGTTACTGAAAATAATAAATACATATGCTCACCTCTCCTGGGCACAGAGTTCTTTCCGGTGTTCTCTCCGGAGGCCTGTGATTAGGCCCCAGCGGTGGCAACTGTGGGAAGCATATTATACTGTGTGTGCTGCCACTGTGGACCATATTATACTGTGTGTGGGGGGAGCAATGTGGAGCATATCATGCTGTGTGGGGGCCACTGTGAAGCATATAATGCTGTGTGGGGGCCACTGTGGAGCATATAATACTATCTGGGGCCACTGCCGAGCATATTATACTGTTTGGGGCCCCGTAACCGTCACTATCAAGAATTTGCTGTAGGGAGGGGGTAAGGGGCCCCGGACAAAAGTTTGACTTACGTCACTGATTGGGGGAATAGGGTTGGGGCAACAAGAGCATGTTCCCAGGGTGCTGAATACCAGAGGGGGCGCTAAAAAGTCACTTTGCCTTGGTCAAAGTATTTAAATACAGGGATAGGGCAGCAAGCGTATCCTTTAACTTGGGTACAGACAAGTCTATCTCCAGCTCTGCCTTAAACAACATATAGGGACACTTAAGTAAATTAACTAAAATACCAACACTGCTTACTATGCCAAGCTCTATTCCATCATGCTCCACATGGTTATTGGGAAAAACATTTTGTTTGCCTCCTCACCTTCCCTCAAAGCTAGCGTATGGAAGCTTGGAAAGCGGATTAGACTTGTTTATTTTATCAGGCTGGAAGGTAGCTTTTTCCAGGAGCTATCTCCACTCACTGAATTGCATGCAATGGAGACCAGGCAAGGTATCTCAAGTCCTATAAGCCAATCCACACCCATATAAGTTCCTAGCCAGGACTAGACTGTCTGTAAAATGCAGCCCTGGCACCCAAACCCCACAGCCACATACAATATGACCCCTCTATATGGAAAAATGTCAATGCTGAGTGCAGCAAATTTTGCTGGTTATGTTCCTCACTACTCCCTTAAATATATTAACACAAGAAGGAAAATAAACTGTAACATACCAAGACCTAACAATACCACCATACAGTGTCCATATCGTGGATATTTATCTGAATCACATGATTTGTAAAGGTATGTTAACATTATGTTGCATTGTGTGCAAAGTATTGGCATTGCATATTGTTAAGAAGACCAAGTTTACCAAGCTGTTATAGTCTGCTGTATATGTTATCTGCAAAGGGTTGTCAAGGTAACTTGGAGACTATTTGTGGGAGAAGAGGGAGACTCCCTCCCCACAGATGTGCCGTTAAAAAGACAGGGTGTTTCAAAAAAGTTAATGAACTGTTATATGTGCTGGCTATATAAAAGATTATCCAAGGTGAGTGTTTGCCAATATGCCTGCACTACATTACATATGAATTCATAAAAAGTTTGAGTCAATATACTGCTCAATTTATTCTCTGAGGAGAGCTGTCTCAAGGCACCTTCACATCATATCATAATGAAAATATGAATTTAGAAAAAACAGAAAGGAAAAGGGCCTAAAAACATAGGTTAGACCCACAGTTTCTGGCTGCACTACATTAAAAGACCACAAGTGACTTTTTTCTTCCAAAAAATGCAATGTTAAGACAGGCTGTTTTTGCCACTGCCATATCAGTACCAAAATGCAAATATTTATATGCTATTTTGCTTTAGGAAAAATAAGGCTTCAAGGCATCTATTTCCCCTGTATACATTTTCAGTCACTGAATCTAAAAACAATTTGTTTCTTTAAGACACGAGAGCCTCTTCTCCAGCTGTGCAAATAGATCTTTCGTTGCAAGATGAGAGCAATTGCCTGACGCTGCCGTCCAACAGCGCAGTTCACCAAGGTCATCTATACAGTGGTCGGGGGAGGGTGATTGCATGTGACATGCATCGCAAAAATGTGTGTAATTAATAAATAGGGTGAGACAGGTTTAATAGCGGCATCTGGCTACTATTCAAATGAGATTTTTTTTCCACACAGAGTCATATTATGTGACACCCGTCAAGTATATCCCTGCCAGGTAATTGCTTTGATTAGCAGGTGCGCCAAGATTTTGCATATTAAAGAAATAGATAATGAACATGAAGCTGCACATTGGTTATATATGTCCTAGATCTATCTGTGTTCATGAAGGGGTGGGGGCAGAGGAGGTGATGGCCATGTGCTCTATGCATGAAACTTACAGACCTATTTATAAATATGATACATAAAGGTGTTAGAGAGAAAGTAGAGCAACCGACAAAACTGGAACTTGCAAAATCTGTAACAGGGCCCCCACCTATCATGTGCCATTTATAACACTGGTGCATTTTTGTGCAGCACAGAAATCTTCAGGCACACTGGTATATGGTATGAAGGCATGGACTGGAACTGTCTTGCACAAAAAGTGGCAAGTGTGCTTAATTGTGACATGGAGGCCCCCTTACTTAAAAAAAATTGTGGCTTTAACATCAGTTGTGGTTCTGCGGTATAATGGAAGTCAACACTTCCCTCTACAAAATCATGAAGAGCCAATGTAGTCATCTGCTGGCTTTGGCACCTGTTGCATGACAACAACCCAAACTTATTTTGGTGCTTCCTAGGATATATTGGGATGCGAAGCTGCCTACTGATAAAGGGGTGAAACCAGAACTGTCCAGATCATCATCAGGATACATTTTTATTCCAAAATAGACAATCCTTTTAATTTGACATATACCTACAAACTCCATACTACATTCAGACAATATAGTGTCACTTTTATAGTCTTCCATTGCATATATTTTCACGCCCCATAGAAACCTCCTATTCCAACCCATCATCATGTTACTGTTTGCTTATTGATTCTCAGCGGGAGTTTTTCTTTCCACACGAACAAAAGATCATATTCAGGAATCTTTTGTCTCTTTGCACGCATTAGGCCCGGTAGAGTATTAATTATTTTCTGCATACCAATGCACAGTGAACCAATTACAGCAGAGTGTATCCATTTCAGCGTGCTCTACTGTGCGCACTCCCCCTCAGTCACTTCACCTTGCAGGGCTGAATATTCCATCGCTACAGAAACACTCCACGCTGGAGGAATTGAGCTCTAGAATGTGCTTATTCTTTGTTTGCCTGAGCCTCCCCCAGAGATTGGAAAGAGCGTGCACTGAGCAAGGCTGGGGGTCTTTATGTTGGAACAACTTGCATCTGAACGTGGCTTATTACACATGATGGGAGCAAAAATGTTCCATTTTCATTGTGACAAAAGGCTTTGAGATCACACGGCTTGTGTCTCAGAATAGTCACACGGCACCCCTTTTCGCAGATTTTGGACGCTTATGTATAATGATGAGATAACTATGTCTTCCTTAGAACTTATTACATCTCCTATTATAGGCCCAACTTGTTCCTATTACATCAGACCCGCCCCAGTAGGACCCCCTGCATCATTCACTGTATAAGGCAAACATATATATCTATACCTTACAGGGGTTGTCCAGGATAACCACTTTTTTAATATGAGGCTGGGGAAGGTGCTCCGGTGTCTCCCAGCGCATTCCAGTCCTGCTGCTCTGGTGTTTTCTTCCCTTCAGCGGTCATGTGTGGTGGGGACTTCCACCAGAAGAGAACACCAGAGCAGCAGAACCAGACTGCAGTGGGAGACATCGGAGCACAAGGGACAGGTGAGTAGATGTTTTTTTTTTTTAATACAGTATTACACGGTATTATGGCCCACAGCAGCCCCTGCACACAGTATTACATGGTATTATGACCCCGCAGCGGCCCCTGCACATGGTATTATGCCCCACAGCGGCCCCTGCACATGGTATTATGCTCCGCAGCTACCCCTGCACACGGTATTATGCCCCGCAGCTGCCCCTGCACAGGGTATTATGCCCAGCAGCGGCCCCTGCACACGGTATTATGCTCCATAATGGCCCCTGCACACGGTATTATGCCTCACAGTGGTCCCTGCACTCGGTATTATGCTCCATAGTGGCCCCTGCACTCGGTATTATACTCCATAGTGGCCCCTGCACATGTAATTATTTCCCATAGTGACCCCTGCACACAGTATTCTGCTCCATAGTAACCCACCCATGAACTATTATTATACTCTAGGGTCTAAAAGATCAGTGGTGACAAACATAAAAACCAGTGTTACTTATCTGGGCTCCGGTGCGCTCCCTGCTTTCGGCCCTCTTCAATGTTGCACAGACCAGCGTCGCAACATAATGACGTCGGGCTGGCTCACGTGACGCCTGGGACACCACCAAAGAAGGCTGAAGCCTGCTGGGAGTAACATCGGGTCGCCGGAGAGGTGAGTAACAATGGTTTTTATGTTTATCACATGCAGAGGTCTCGTAAACCAGCCCATGAAAGGCCCTGCTCAGCGTTGTTTTTATTAAAGCGGCTTGTCCTGGGCTGGTTTACATTGAATAAATGGTAAAAATGCCGCTCCCCAGACAGTGACGGACAGTGCCGCCTGAGGAGGCCGCCTCACTTCGCCTCATTAGCGGTGCGCCCCTGGCCCCAAAGCATGATGTTGCCACCCCCATGCTTCACAGTAGGTATGGTGTTCTTTGGATGCAACTCAGCATTCACTCTCCTCCAAACACGACGAGTTGAGTTTCTACCAAACAGTTCTACTTTGGTTTCATCTGACCATATGACATTCTCCCAATACTCTTCTGGAACATCCAAATGCTCTCTAGCAAACTTCAGACGGGCCCGGATATGTACTGGCTTAAGCAGGGGGACAGGTCTGGCACTGCAGGATCTGAGTCCGTGGCGGCGTAGTGTGTTACTGATGGTAGTCTTTGTTACGTTAGTCCCAGTTTTCTGTAGGTCATTCACTAGGTCCCCCCGTGTGGTTCTGGGATTTTTGCTCACCGTTCTTGTGATCATTTTGACCCTACGGGGTGAGATCTTGCGTGGAGCCCCTGATCGAGGGAGATTATCAGTGGTCTTGTATGTCTTCCATTTTCTAATTATTGCTCCCACAGTTGATTTTTTTTTTCACACTAAGCTACTTGCCTATTGCAGATTCAGTCTTCCCAGCCTGGTGCAGGTCTACAATTTTGTTTCTGGTGTCCTTCCACAGCTCTTTGGTCTTCACCATAGTGGAGTTTGGAGTGTGACTGTTTGAGGTTGTGGACAGGTGTCTTTTATACTGATAACAATGTCAAACAGGTGCCATTACTACAGGTAATGAGTGGAGGACAGAGGAGCCTCTTAAAGAACAAGTTACAGGTCTGTGAGAGCCAAAAATCTTGTTTGTTTGTAGGTGACCAAATACTTATTTTCCACCATAATTTGCAAACAAATTCTTAAAAAATCAGACAATGTGATTTTCTAGATATGCTTTCTCATTTTGTCTCTCATAGTTGAGGTCTACCTATGATGTCAATTACAGGCCTCTCTCATCTTTTTAAGTGGGAGAACTTGCACAATTGGTGGCTGACTAAATACTTTATTCCCCCACTGTGAGATATATATATATATATATATATATATATATATATATATATATATAGTAGTAGAATATATGAATACCAATTTTAAGTAAATCGTTTGACCAATGATGGGGTTTTTAGGGTATAGGAGAAAGTGAAGGTCTAGAGGTATAATGTGAATAATAATGGTTCACAATGCAAAATCTATAGCAGAGTCCTCTTACCTACCATGCGGTATTTGTGTGCCTTTTTATGTGGCATAGGGGCTATAGGGCACTGGAGGGTGCTACCTGTATAGTTATCTGATGTAGAAAATGGTAGAGATCCCACTACATGCCTGTGACACTTATGACATATTCACGGGATACACAACTCCGGGACCCGCACTTATCACCAGAAAAGACTATTTGATCTTATCTCATCATATAAGTGTGTGGCTTTCCATGCATGAGAAGCAGTCATGGACCAATGGACACTATTCCCTTCACAGCTTGTATTTACAGAGATGTCAACCTACAGTGCTGGCCAAAAGTATTGGCACCCCTGCAATTCTGTCAGATAATACTCAATTTCTTCCAGAAAATGATTGCAATCACAAATGCTTTGGTGGTAATATCTTCATTTATTTTGCTTGCAATGAAAAAACACAAAAGAGAATGAAAAAAAAAGTCAAATCATTGATCATTTTACACAAAACTCCAAAAATGGGCCGGACAAAAGTATTGGCACCCTCAGCCTAATACTTGGTAGCACAACCTTTAGACAAAATAACTGCGAACAACCGCTTCCGGTAACCATCAATGAGTTTCTTACAATGCTCTGCTGGAATTTTAGACCATTCTTCTTTGGCCAATTTCTCCAGGTCCCTGAGATTTGAAGGATGCCTTCTCCAAACTGCCATTTTGAGATCTCTCCACAGGTGTTCTATGGGATTCAGGTCTGGACTCATTGCTGGCCACTTTAGAAGTCTCCAGTGCTTTCTCTCAAACCATTTTTTGTGCTTTTTGAAGTGTGTTTTGGGTCATTGTCTTGCTGGAAGACCCATGACCTCTGAGGGAGACCCAGCTTTCTCACACTGGGCCCTACATTATGCTGCAAAATTTGTTGGTAGTCTTCAGACTTCATAATGCCATGCACACGGTCAAGCAGTCCAGTGCCAGAGGCAGCAAAGAAACCCCAAAACATCAGGGAACCTCCGCCATGTTTGACTGTAGGGACCGTGTTCTTTTCTTTGAAGGCCTCTTTTTTTTTTTCCTGTAAACTCTATGTTGATGCCTTTTCCCAAAAAGCTCTACTTTTGTCTCATCTGACCAGAGAACATTCTTCCAAAAAGTTTTTGGCTTTCTCAGGTAAGTTTTGGCAAACTCCAGCCTGGCTTTTTTATGTCTCTGGGTCAGAAGTTCTTTGGTCTTCTTTCTTTTCTCCATGCTCAATGTGGTACACACAAGGACACAGGACAGAGGTTGAGTCAACTTTAATCCATTTCAACTGGCTGCAAGTGTGATTTAGTTATTGCCACCACCTGTTATGTGCCACAGGTAAGTAACAGGTGCTGTTAATTACACAAATTAGAGAACCATCACATGATTTTTCAAAGGGTGCCAATACTTTTGTCCACCCCCTTTTTTATGTTTGGTGTGGAATTATATCCAATTTGGCTTTTTGACAATTCTTTTTGTGGTTTTCCATTGACAACAAATTAAATGAAGATATTATTACCAAAGCATTTGTGATTGCAATCATTTTCTGGAAGAAATTGAGTATTATCTGACAGAATTGCAGGGGTGCCAATACTTTTGGCCAGCACTGTAGAAGATCCCTTCACAAGGTGATACTCAAGAAGCTGGTTGTAGCAAAAATAGGTGTTGGCTTTTGAGGATTGTGGCCTATGTAAAAGGGCATGCCTAAATATATTCAGACCCTCTACTTTAATATCAGGACAAAAAATTTACAGTAGTGTATGTAGTTTTTGCTACACTAGACTGGCCCTAAGACCACAGTCTACAGTATATATATATATAGAGGGTAGTCCCTTAGTATATTGTAGTCCCTTAGTATATTTTGTAGTCCCTTAGTATATTGTGTACAGAGAGTGAAGCAGTCATCATAAACAGCAGTCATCATAAACAAATACAGAAATGAATCAGCTGCCCTATAGAGAGAGTTAGGTAGCTGCTGTGTATGGATAGTAGATAGGGGTATAGCAATAGCAGTCACTACCATGCCACATAAAACATACTACTATTTTTAAATGGCACATGGTAAGTAGAGGCCCAATTACAGATTTTGGAGCTAAATAGTGAGTTACATAACTGGTGGAGCAGTTGCTATAAACAGAAATTGAAGCAGATAAGTAATGTAACGTATATATATATACAGTGGGGGAATTTATCAGGACAGGTGTTTCCTTCACCAGTCATGATCTACTTTACTATGAACACATCAGGCCCCTCAATAAATTAGGCACATATTTTGCTCTCCATGCACCATAAACTGAAATCTATGGCAGGTAGGAGCTGGTGTACATGTGAGCTCTAATTGACCCCAGTCCCTGATGTAAATTCTAATACATTTGCCAGGCTGTAGGGAACCCCTCTCATGCTCCCAGCAGACATAGATGTCACTTTTTGGTACATGGATGGCTAGAGATGTGGCTAATTTATTAAGAGGCATGCTTCCTAATAGACTTGGGGCACCTTATTCTACCGCAGAAGAGATCAACACTGGTGGACCAACCTTGATAAATCTTCCCTGTGACTCCAACAGCAGTTAGTGAGTGCAGCTCTGGAGTATAATACAAGTTGTAAGTAGTACTGGTTAAGTAATGTAATATATTTACAAAGTGATTCAACTCTTTATCTACAGTCATGGCCAAAAGTTTTGAGAATGACACAAATATTATATTTTCACATGATCTGCTGCCCTCTGGTTTTTATGTGTGTTTGTCAGATGTTTTTATCACATACAGAAATATAATTGCATTCATATTATGAGTAACAGAAGCTTATATTGACAGTTAGAATGAGTTAATGCAGCAAGTCAATATTTGCAGTGTTGACCCTTCTTCTTCAGGACCTCTGCAATTCTCCCTGGCATGCTCTCAATCAACTTCTGGACCAAATCCTGACTGATAGCAGTCCATTCTTGCAGAATCAATGCTTTAATTTTGTCTGAATTTGTTGGTTTTTGTTTGTCCACCCGTCTCTTGATGATTGACCACAAGTTCTCAATGGGATTAAGATCTGGGGAGTTTCCAGGCCATGGACCCAAAATCTCTATGTTTTGTTCCCTGAGCCATTTAGTTATCACCTTTGCTTTATGGCAAGGTGCTCCATCATGCTGGAAAAGGCATTGTTGAGCGCCAAACTGCTCTTGGACGGTTGGGAGAAGTTGGTCTTGGAGGACATTCTGGTACCATTCTTTATTCATGGCTGTGTTTTTAGGCAAGACTGTGAGAGAGCCGATTCCCTTGGCTGAGAAGCAACCCCACACATGAATGGTTTCAGGATGCTTTACAGTTGGCATGAGACAAGACTGGTGGTAGCGCTCACCTCTTCTTCTCCGAATAAGTTGTTTTCCAGATGTTCCAAACAATCGAAAAGGGGATTCATCAGAGAAAATGACTTTACCCCAGTCCTCAGCAGTCCACTCCCTGTACCTTTTGCAGAATATCAGTCTGTCCCTGATGTTTTTTCTGGAGAGAAGTGGCTTCTTTGCTGCCCTCCTTGAGACCAGGCCTTGCTCCAAGAGTCTCCACCTCACAGTGCGTGCAGATGCACTCACACCTGCCTGCTACCATTCCTCATCAAGCTCTGCACTGCTGGTAGCCCAATCCCGCAGCTGAAACACTTTTAAGAGACGGTCCTGCCGCTTGCTGGTCTTTCTTGGGCGCCCTGGAGCCTTTTTGGCACCAATGGAACCTCTCTCCTTGAAGTTCTTGATGATGCGATAGATTGTTGACTGAGGTGCAATCTTTCTAGCTGCAATACTCTTCCCAGTTAGGCCATTTTTGTGCAGTGCAATGATGACTGCACGTGTTTCTTTAGAGATAACCATGGTTAACAGAAGAGAAACAATGATGGCAAGCACCAGCCTCCTTTTAAAGTGTCCAGTGGTGTCATTCTTACTTAATCATGACAGATTGATCTCCAGCCCTGTCCTCATCAACACCCACACCTGTGTTAATGGAGCAATCACTGAAACGATGTTAGGTGGTCCTTTTAAGGCAGGGCTGCAATGATGTTGAAATGTGTTTTGGGGGATAAAGTTCATTTTCTAGGCAAATATTGACTTTGCAAGTAATTGCTGTTAAGCTGATCACTCTTTATAACATTCTGGAGTATATGCAAATTGCCATTAGAAAAACTGAAGCAGTAGACTTTGTAAAAATTAATATTTGTATTATTCTCAAAACTTTTGGCCATGACTGTAGATTATCAGTAGATTATCACTAGAGATGAGCGAATTTTTAAAAAAATTCGATTCGGCAGCTTCGCCGAATTTTCCGATACGATTCGATCCGAATTAAAAGCGGCGAATCGCGTTAAAAAACAGCTATTTCCTGGCTGAAGAGCCTGTATAGTGGAGGAGAATCGCTGGTTCAGCACTATAAACTGCAATACATGTGTATTGCAGTCTATAGAGGAAGTCAGCCTATGCAGATTCATAGGCTGACTTCCTCACTTCTGGGCAGGATCAACCAGATACAGGGGGCTACTAGCCAGACCCCAGGCTGCAAAAGATGCATATCAGCACCCCCCCCTCCGTTATGGAGGAGGGTGTTAGCTGTCAGTTACAGCTAACACCAGCTCCCGATGTCATGGGCGGTTACAAAGGGCGTTAAAGGGCTGTGACGTCACAGGGCTGGCTGCTGATTGGCTGTACGCATGGCACTGTGGGTGATACCACGTTCCCAGAGTTCCTTGCCCCATGTCCTAATGTGCAGTAGCCATTCTATGAAAAAAAGCGATTAGTTACCATGAATCGTGAGGAAATCTGGATTCGATGCGAATCAAATATTTCCTGAAATTCGGATCAAATTCCACTTCGTCAGCTTCGATTCACTCATCTCTAATTATCACTAATTATCAGTATATCTCTGGTACTGAGAAGCTTCTGAAAGCACTGGAAACTGATATCAGCGGTTTTTTCACAAGGAGCGTGCTTTTATGTTATATACCGTACATAAAGTTGCATAAAACATTCTGTTGCAATTTAAGCATGATAAGATCAGAGCCACTTTAACTGTAGCTTATTGACACTGAGTTTTGCCAGCAAGTTTATCATACACATATGCACAGAAATCCCTGACCAGCTATGATATTTCTCAATCCACATCACTAGACAATTTATTACTGTAATATTCATAAAGCTTATTGTTTGTTCGCATGTCATAATGTGATCATATAATACAGATATAGATACATTGCATAATGCCATATTATAATGGTGGATTGTTTCCACAAGGTATTACACCTATGCATGATTTAAGCTGCATTCCTATGGGCATTCAGCAAAAACCCACAACAGTTCTGCAATTGTATGATTTAATTATCTGTCACCAGGCAGACATTTCGCAACTCAATACCAAGAAAGTATCTGACAGTTCAAAATTTTCCTGAGGGCAATGATGCTGCTCATGCTGCTGGTGTGATGATGTATTGATATCACATGACTGGTCGTGGTCAACAACCTTGCCAAGTATGAGCTGAAAATCAGAGAGCAGCGGTTTAATTGCACATAGGGTGCAGTACTATAGTAATTATATTCATACACACGTGGACAAAATTGTTGGTACCCCTCGTTTAATGAAAGAAAAAACCCACAATGGTCATAGAACGTAATAATAGAGTATTTACATTTTTTATATATAGGGAAGCATTACTAAAGTAGCTTTATTCTTGCACATAGGTAGCAGTATTACAGTAGCATTATTTCTGTACATAGAGGTCAGTACTATAGCAGTAATATTCCTGTACCTAGGGGGCAATATTATATAAGTTATATTCATGTACTGTATGTAAATAGATGGCAGTACTACATAGAGGCAGTATAGTAGTTATATTAAAAAAGGAGAAGTATTACAGTTTTAATTTTGTACATGGTAATTCTGTTCTTGTACATAAAGGGCAATATTATTACATCTTGTACTTAGAACATGGTAATATAATAGTTACATTTTTGTATATGTGGGAATTATTACTGTAGTTATATTCTTGTACATAGAAGGCTGTACTATAGCACTGATACTTTTGTACATCTGGAGCAGTATTATAGTAGTTAGACTTTAGTAAAAAAGTGAAAGTATTACAATAGTTTTATTTTGGTAAACAGGGTGCAGTATTATAGCAGTTACATTTTTGTACATAGGAAGCAGTATTGCAGTACTGTAGTATTATAGTAGTTAAATTCTTGTTCATGTGTGGAAATCTCAGGGGGTGTATATGAGCTGGTCATGTTTGCCTTAGGCTAAGGCCCCACATAGTGGGCTGCAGCGAAAAAGCACTGTGCGAAAAACCATGGCGGAAAAACATTGCATTTTTTCCCGCAGTGCTTTTCACATAAAGCACGCAGTGGTTTCCTCTGCAGACTTTCTGCTTCCATTATACCTATAGGGAAACCACCAGAGTTTCCGTAGGTATAATTAACATGCTGCAATTTCTGAAATGGCAACGTTTTTGGAAATCGCAGCATTTCCATTTTCTGCTGTGTGTGGATGGAATTCCAGAAGTATTCCAGTAATTACAAGTTATCAATTTTTCCCTGGATAACTGCTTAACCCCTGGGAGTTCAACGACAAGGACGCCTACGATCACGAACAGGGGACCCATGTCCACTGTATGTATATTTGGCAGGAGGTGCATGCGTGCTGATTCTCCATTCAGCCCTATCTCTAGCAGTTCCATAGAATGGAAAGTAATCACAGCGCACATCGCAAACCTGCCACTTTATCCATATGGGACATGGACATGGGAACTCTGTTCTTATGATTGGAGGAGGTTCAAACAGTAGGGTAAGGGATAATTTGTAACTGCTGGAATATCCCTTTAAGGAAGAAAAGTTGCATACATGTACCCCACACTCATATATAGTCATATACAGTACCTGTCAGTGCTGTGATTCATTCATTGTCCATTGTCTGCTTGCAACCTTGAGTCTATGATTGGATGTGATTGCTTATTGTAAGACATAGCCAATGAATTCTCCGGATGTCACGACAATCACCAGGACATAGAAAGCTCGGGAGGCGGCTCAGTCTCCACAGCATTAGCAGCTTCGCACCTCGTATCCGAGACATCACAGATGCGCTACATCTGATGTATTCCTGTCTGACATTCTGCTTTCCTGTCTATAAATAGGTCTGCAGGTTTGTCATCATATGGAGGATGACAGATTGATACATCAGCGCTATGTTTACATTATGATACAGGAATAGTAAGAGGTAAACCCCATGCAGCGATCACTCACGTTACAAATGTAGTCAAAAATTTACCCTTTAATATATACAATAAAGATGAATCTAGGAACCAGCAACATGACTAAGGTGTGAGGTGTTTTGAAGTGTACGCCTTAGTGACGTTGGTCATGTAATGGGGATCGAAAGGTGGGAAATTGGGAACAGTGAAAAAATGACAGGCTCAGATACACCAGCTTCTAAGACAGTATTACGCATCACAAGCTTAGGTACAACTGCACAGGAGACAGTATCGCACTTGATAGGCTTAGATGCAGGGGCGTAACTAGCAAAGACTTGGGCCCCATAGCAAACTTTTGACTCAGCCCCCCCCCCACGGCATAGCGCCCCTTTCCTGGACCCCACACAGTGTAACACCCCATTTACACACACTACAATGTCCCAAAGTGGCCTCCAAACAGTTTAATATCCCATAATGGCCCCTCAACACAGTATAATGCCCCATAGAGACACCTGCACACAGTGTAATGTCCCATAGGGGCTCCTCCACCTCAGTATAATGTCCCATAGTGGTCCCTCCACACAATATAATGTCACATAGAGGCCCCTCCACACAGTATAATGCCCCATAGCGGCCCTGCACACAGTATAATGTCCCATAGGGGCTCCTCCACACAGTATAATGTCCCATAGTGGCCTCTCCACACAATATAATGTCACATAGAGGCCCCTCCACTCAGTATAATGCCCCATAGCGGCCCTGCACACAATATAATGTGCCATAGCAGCCCCTGCAAACAGTATAATGTCCCACAGTCCACACAGTATTATGTGGCCCCTGCAGACAGTAAAATATTCCATCGTGGCCCCTCCATACGGTATCATGTCCCATCATGTCCCCAACAGTGTTCGTTGCAAATATTGTAAAAATGTTGGGTCTGTGATGTCACTACAGAGGCCCGAAGACAGCGAGAGTCTCACTGAAGACCAGGAGAGTTGATTTACAATGGTTTTTATATTCGGTCATCTCCCCTGGACCTTCGATCATTATACTCTGGGGTCTGAAGAGACCCCAGAGTATAATAATAGCAGTATTTGTTGGGGTTCACTCAATAAATACTCTTGCCACGGGCCCGCGGCCTTACTTGCCGATAACCACTCCTGCTCACGGCTGCCTCCGCTTTCCCTTCTTCCCTCTAGGGGGCCCCAGCGACGTGATATGGGACCAACAGGGCCCCCTGAAGGACAGAAAGGGAAGCGAAGGTGGCCATGAGCAGGAAAGGGGATCGGTAATTAAATAGGGCCTATTAAAAAAAAAAAAAAAAAAGCAGAAGGGGCCCACCTGACTCTCTAAGGTTGCGTGCTGGCTTCGTAGAGGCCAACTATGGCGGTACTTACACCACTGCTTAGCTGCAGTCACTCCACTTACTTGAAGCTGGGATTTGGCTGTAAAAAACAGCTAAATCGAGACAGGTCGCAGGTAAATCGCAGTCATGTGCAACTCCCATTAAAGTGTGTGGCTGTAAAGTCACATGTGACTTGTAACTTTCAACCAAAAATCCAGGAAGTTAGACAATCTTTTCATGTGACTTGCTGTGCGACACTAGCCTTAAAGGGAATCTGTTACTGGAACCCAATATATCAACCCATCCATGCAGATAGATAGGTTAGCGTCACCTGAATCAAACAGTGTCCATTGCCGAGATTGTACCTTTTTTGTCAATATGAAAATAAGCTCCTTGGAACATCAAAGTCATGGCCATTACTCAAAAGAGGTAAGCAGTAATGCCCTCATTGCTCCAATGAGCTCATTTGCATATTGGCAGCTATGTCTTATCAATGTAGCCACCAATTCACAAGGGGAAAGCAGTGTTTGATTCAGGTGACACAAAACGCAGACAGTGGCACACAGCAGACAATACAGCAGACAGTGGCACACATTATAATCTTATCATAATATTATTATAATATTGCCAATTACTTTGCAATGCAAATCTGTAGCATTTTATGACAGTGGATTGTGTCATGGTTGCAGTCATAAACTCTACTTTTTTTTACTTTTACCACTATGTTAGTATAAAATATTAGAAAAGTTGCAGATACAGGTTAAAACCAGGGCTATGAAAAAAATGTGTCCACAAGAGCTGACAGTCAACCAGAAATAATCAGCATTTCCTGTGTCAAAGACTCAACAGCATCATTTTCATCAAGATCTCTCTCGGGATCATGTTGTAAGACCAGCCCTGTTTTTTATAATAGCATATCGCACTTTACTCACTCTGCTCAAACACATAAGAATAATCAAACAAGCTTCTAATGGCAATTTATGAGAGCCGCGACCTGCACCCTGCCATGGTAAATTGTAGGACACAGTATGTTTTAGCCATTAAAGTGCCAGGATATGGAGTACAGGCCTGTGTTGTATAACCGCCACTTAATGCACTGACACATATTGAAAACAGATTTAAAATTAAAATTATGGCAATGAATCTGTCACAAGGTCACAAGGTACGTCATGTTTAAACCTCCTGCCACCTCTCCTCTACCCCAAAAGGAGGCACTCTGCAATGCTGGAAATTGATCCAAAACCTGGTGGCATACACAGGTGTGTCTTTGTAAACTTACGGCATTTCTATTAAGGTTAACTTAGGTCATCTCAATTAAATGCAGGGGAATCAATCTGAAGTAGCTCCCCATGGAGGATGTGGCATTTTCTCTGTGTTCCCTCATACAAAAGCTTCATGTAAATGTAACAATTATTATAGCAGGTGATGAACATGGAAAGAAATGTTCCTAAACGCAACTGTGCAAGTTTTGTACAATTAAACACTGCCACCTGCTGGCTGAAGAGTAACATTGCAATTTGTTGATATCCTAACCTGATGTGCTGCCCACAAGGCTTCGATAACTTTTTTAGGTTAAATTCACTCTCAGTTCTGTACATTGAACTACTGCAGCAGCTTTAAGTGATCAAAATCCAGGAAAATTGCTTTAGTCTAATATTGCAACTTGAAGTCGCAGTTGTGAACACTAAGAGTCGCAATATGACTCCATTCACTAACATTAGTGAAGGATTTGCAGGGTGATCTTTGGTTGTGTGATGGGAGTTGTGGCCAAAGTCTCCATGTAGTTTTAGTCTTAAAGTTCAGGGGCTGACACTGAATCAGAAAATAATAAAGTCTGGTAGTGGGTCTTTTAGGGATGAGGAGTTGGTGACCAGCGATGGTGGGGGCCTTTTACCACTCCTTGCTTACTTGCTTATTGGCCTTTTCGAAACTCTTCTCCTTCCCATCCTATAGTGGTCCTATCTTTCCCTGGCCTTTTGCCATAAGGCTGAACTAGCTGTTGCAATCTAACTGGTTTTATCAATGGCACATGGGGGAATCAACAGAATTTGCATTGTGTACATTGTGGTACTCCACCGTAACCTTCTAAAAAGAATAGGAAGAAGTTTCCCAGCTTGCCTAAAGTTGTACCCCCCATGATTGTTTTTTTCCTAATAATCAGCACCATAAATGACTTTTAGCATGAGCATTTTCATAATATACTTCATAGGATTCTGGTCTGCATGGTGGCTCAGTGGTTAGCACTGCAGCCTTGTAGTGCTGGAGTTCTGTGTTTGAATCCTTCCAAGGACAACATCTGCAAGGAGTTTGTATGATTCCCTGTGTTTGCATGGGTTTCTTCCCACACTCCAAAGACATACTGGTAGGGAATGTAGTTTGTGAGCCCTATATGGGACGATGGCTGTAAAGCAATATGATGGCGCCATACAAGTAAGCTAAATAAATCAAAGAAACACATGGCAATCATGTACCCCTACACACCTTCTTAGTGGTGACCATCTTTTGACTTGAGCGGTTGCCAATGGATATGATCATGATCATGAATGCAGGAGCCTTCTATGGTCTGGGACTCCAACCATGATTTCCTTATTGTTGACAGGTTATCAGGCAGGGACACTACATGCATGAGAAGATAATCCGTTCACAATAAGGAAATCTTGGCTTGGTTTCTGACAAGTACCAGACCATAGAAAGTTCTTGCATTCATGGCATATGCATTGGTAACTGATCAAGACAAAGGACTGTGACCACTAAGATGGTTAGACAAATTCTTTAGGTTCGTTCACCTGTCTCTAGTTTTAAAGATTCGTTTTGTTTTGAGTTCGGTCCAAAGATTTGTTTAGGGTCGAATAAGTTCATCACTAATGAAAGTTTTAATTGCCATAAAACATAGTGTATAACCCTACCAGGGCTCCTAGGACTATATTTAGCCCGTTTCTAGCACTCTATGGCAAACCCAGACGAAGTTATGTCAAAGTGACAGTGACATGTATGTTTATGGGAAAATGGATGGTAAGCAGTGAATACAAACCATACACTGTGCTGACACTGACTTTTTGGCCGCCAAACATTAGTGCCAACGGGGGGTGTGGGGAGTGATGTTGGGAAGGGCACAGCCTAAGACAACAATAAGAAAACACATGTACCTAACCTCTGAAAAAGCCTAATATCAGTGCGAAATGGGGGAATGGGAAGCATATGTTAGAAAGGGCATAGCCTAAAAATGAATAAGAAAATGTGTAGTTTGCCGTGAGCACTGGTTTGTCTATGGTACTAGTCAATTGTAAATTCAAAGCGTGACTGCTTCATCTGTGCTGCTTCAGTATAGAAACCAAAGCTGGTTTAGCCATCCTGATACACCAGAGCAGATAGCTATAATTAATGAGGCAGGAACATTTATGGTATATAACAATCCTTGAAATTTACAGTTGTTGAGAATAATGAGAGAGATTGAGGTCTATACATAGCTGTAGGTTTTTAATTACTTTACAGCTATTCTACATATAAAGTTGGTATTTCCATGGAAATGAATGCTATACACAACTCTCTCTGATTTCTATGTAAATTTTAGGCGATTAGAGCCTTTTAATTAATATTGTGCACACAATGTGTTTGTGTTTTGGTATCTTTTAAGTTTATTTAATAAAGATTTGAATTTTTATACGTCCATATAAAATTAGTGAGTGACTCTCCTATATTTAGTCATATACTAGCTTTGGCACGTAATACTGTACAACCTATTATTTCAATATTGTAATACATGGCAGTTATATTGGAAATTCAATGGTTTTATATAAAAAATTAGCACATTTTGGGTACATGTCAGTGCAACAGGTTTGTTATTTTGAAGTAAAATTTGTGTCTGTTTGGCTGGTTGAAAAGCGATGAAGAAGTACAGTATGGAATGACGAGATGGACCAGGCCACAGAACATGTCTGGCTGAGTGCTGGTATCTGTGGCAAAATGAGTGGCAGTATGGCATAGAATAATGTGATAGAATAAGCCGCAGGAGATGAGAGGCATAGCTAGGGGATCAGCACAGGGGGGTGAACATATCCAAGTGAGCCCCCAACTTAGGTATACCAATTATTATCAGTATACGGTGAGCGTATAGTGGTATATATCGGCTCTACACAGGGCTCTGCGGACGATTTAGGTGAATACAGTGCAGTAACATTTAGTTTCTATAATAGTGATTGGTAACAATTCTGATACTGTGTGTATTATTATTATTATTATTATTTCTTTTTCTTTACAAAAAACTCTAAAGATAATTAGCAAAGAAATCAGATTTAGCTCTCTTGCGGAATATGTTGGGGCTATACAAGTAAGCAAAATAATATATTTTTGGTGAGGTTTTTAATTTTCCATCACAGTGTGGGCATATGGAAAAAGAGAAAGAGAGCGCTCATAGGGTGAAAATGTTTCCACAAGTAGTAGGCCGCTCTTGGGTCTTTTAGATGGGTACTTACCTGTACATTAAGTGTGTTCAGGCAAAATTAACCATATAGATTCCCATGTACTGTGAGGATCTTGCAGGATGACTCTGGTGCAAATACCTCTTTTTCTGCACGCACCCACAACACCTAACCCCTTTAGGATTGAGAGATATAAGCTAATTTCTTGGTTACAAGAATAATCTGGTATTTATTTAGTATTTCTGTGATGCTTTTCGGGGTACGCAGACCCCTTTCTCAAATAGCAAAACAGGTAATTCCTGCAGCAGATCCTATTGACTTCTATGGGAGAGGCAAATCACCTTAGATGACCATTGTGTCCATGGTCCATAGACCATCTCCAGGAGACAGAAGTCACATATTATTTTAGGCCTAGTGGAATGAGTTGAAATTGCAAAATGTATATGATTTTTTTTTAATATAGATAATCACATGGAAAATTAAAAACAACATCAATAAAAATGTATTATTTTGCTTACTTGTAAAGCTCCAACATATTCCACAGCGCTTTACAGACATTGTGGTCCCTATCTCATATAGAGCTCACAATCTATATTCCCTATCAGTATGTATTTGGAGTGTGAGTGTGGGAGGAAACCGGAGTACCCGGAGGAAACCCACGCAAACACGGGGAGAACATACAAACTCTGTGCAGATGATGTCCCTGGTTGGATTTGAGCCTGGGACTCCAGCGCTGTATAAGCAACAGTGCTAACCACTGTTTAACCACTTCAGTACCGGGACAATTTCTGGTCCAGGACCAGACACATTTTCAGGTTTTTTTGCATGTGTGGTTTTGAGGGCTGTAACATTTTTATCATTTGGGTTATTCAACTAATTTCTGTGTCTTTTTTCGGTGACACATAGGGCTTTATTTTTATGCTGTTTTTATTTCTGCATGTGTTTTAATTTTTTTTTATATCCAGGAAAATATAAACAAAAGAGTAGGGAAAACATGTCTGTTTTTCATTTTTCATTTTTTTTTATTTAATAACACAAAGTGCTACTAAAAAACTTAATAAAATAGTTTTTCCTCTCCGTTACGGTAATTTTTTTTTTTTTTATGGTGTCGTCAGGTGTGGGGCTATAACCTGTAATAAGGGCATTTTATTAGCGTATTATTTATTTATTTTTTTTATTATTTTATTTACATTTTTTTTAACTTTTTCTATTAATTTTTTTTTTTAATTTTTTTTTTTTTACATTGTGTCCCCATAAGGTCATAATAGACCTTTGGGGGCATCTGATTACTTTTTTTTTTCTTTTTATGGGGGAGGCTGATTTCCCCTGTAACTGGGGCTGGTACATTTAGCCACAGTTGCAGGAGGAATGCGACCTCCTGCATGTTACTTACACAATACTATAGAGCTGATCTGGGTCCTGTAGGATCACATGACCGCCGGGTCAGAGAGGAGCTGCAAGATGGCGGCGCCCATAGCACTGTATACAGCGCTCATTGAGTGCTGTATACACAGCGATCGGGAAGGCAGGGAAGGTAATAAACCTTCCCTGTCTTCTCTCTGGGAGCTCCGGCTGAAGTTACAGCCGGCTCCCAGTTTCAGTAGCTGCACGATTTTGTGAAGCTACTGAGTTCTGCTTAGACGTACCGATACGTCCTTGCAAAACAAGGCAACCTCCCATTGGACATATATAGTCTATGGGCGGTACGGAAGTGGTTAATATAAAAATGTCATTTAACAATAGGTCATTTCCTGACCACACTTAAATGTGTTTTTTATGTTTAACTCCCTGTGCGTCTTAGACATGGAATGAATAGAATGAATATGTAAATTATTGTGGAATTTCCTGTGCATCTTAGACATGGAATAAATAGGAAATATGTGTAGGCGAGCATCAAGAGAACAATATGTATTTTCTGTATATTTAGCGTTGATGGTAGGCTGTGGCAGTACAATAAGTCACTTATCATCTTATCAACATACCACCAGAGCCTACCAGCAATGCTCTGGTGCTGCAGTACATCTAAGCATACAGGGAATTACACATTCTGATGTGCCCTTAAGAAATATTGAAGGTGAAATATTTTGAGTGGCTGAATAACAGAAGAGCTAGTGTTAGGCTGAATAACACTATAGCTAGTGTTAGGCAATCGATAATAATGGTAGTTAGCTAGCACAGTTAGTGACTTTGGTACAAGGGAAGCACAGAAAAGGATCCTTCTACATTTGACTAGTGCTCTTATCTATCATATTTCTCCTGCCTGGCTGTCAGTGAGGGCAAGAAGAAAATGACTGCAGCGGGAAGGGGTTAAGTGTTTCATGGGAATTAAAAAAAAATGTTGGTGAAATTTGGACACTTAATTTTTAATCAATAATATGTTTATTTAGCCCTAAAATTTAAACATTCACATGGGGTTGAAGGCGAAAAACCATTCCACAATTTGTTATGCAATTTCTCCAGAGCATGTATATGTAAACTGCTACTTGGGCACACAGTAGGGTGTGGAAGTGAAGGAGTACCACTGAACTTTTGAAGGGCAGATTTTGCTAGAATCGTTTTCAGGCACCATGATGCATTTGCAGAGCCCCTGAGGTACCAGAAGAGGGGAAACCCTCATTGAATGAACTCTATTTAGGAACTACACATCTTAAGGAATTTATGAAAAGTTCTGTTTCACAGAATTTATTAATAATGTGCACCATGCACATTGGAGGCTTAACTTGATTATGTACACTGCATTGGCCCCATTTTAGAAATTACACCCTTCAAGAAATTTCTCAAGGAGTATAGTGATCATTTAAGCCCAAGAGATCTCAATAAATAATGTGCAAAGTGAAAATTAAAAGAAATAGTTTGTGTCATCAGAGACGCACACTGATAAAAGTTTCAAGTGGGTTATTTCATGAATTAAAAAGTGGTATATGTGAGTGTAAATTGCAGTTTCGGCACACAGCAGGTATCAGAAGGGAAAGAATGCTGCATTTTTGGCTTTTGGAGTGTAGATTTAGAGAGACTGGGTTTTGAACGCCATGCTGCTTTTGAAGAGCTCCAGAAGTGCCAGCAAAGTAGAATTCCCCAGGAAATTACCACATTTTTTAAACTACTCTCCTCAAGGCATTTATCAAGGGCCATAATGAGCATTTTTACCCTTCGAGTGTTGCATTAATTTACTTTCCAGAAATGAATGCGCAGCTGATAGCAGAAAGTTAAAACTTAAATTTTTCCAGAGATATGCCATTTCAGTGCCTAATGTTATGCTCGACTTGTGACAGAGACACACACTCCAAAAACTGTTAAGTGGGTTATCCTGGGTACAATAACCTTTGGTCTGTTTGTCTCTGACACAAGCTGGACACAAGATATTGTCCACTGAAATTACTTATTTCTGGAAAATCTGAATTGCCACACTACACCATAGGCAGATTCATTTCTGGGAACTAAATGAATGCAAAACTTGGAGCGTAAAGATGCTCGCTACACCCCTGGATAAATTCCTTGAGGGATACATTTCCAAAACAGGGTCAAATCTCAGGGGATTCCACTTTTCTAACATTTCAGAGGTTCTCCAAAAGTGGCATGGCGACCAAAAACCAAACCGTCTAAGGCCGGGGCCCCATATGGCATAAACGTCGTGGTTTGGCTGTGTTGGAAACACCATTGCAAAAATCGTAGGGTTTTACAGTCCCTGCAAAGTGGATGGGATTCTAGTGAATCCCATCCACACATTGCAGAAAAATACACGCAGCAGAAACGCTGTTAAGTGGGGGAACAACAATCTCATATCTGTGGGCCTGAACATATTTTTGTATACACAGCAGGGATCAGAAAGGAAGGAGTGCTGTTTGACTTTCAGAGCATAGATTTAGATTGTTTAGGTTTCAAACGCTATGTCATGTTTACAGAGCCCCTGAGGTACCAGTAAAGTGGAATAACCTGGGAAGTGACCCCAATTTGAAAACTTCAGCCCTCAAAGAATGTTTCAAGAAGCATAGTGAGCATGGTGAAAAGTGAATATGTAAGGTGCCCGGAACACATTAGGTAAAACAAATTTCCCACTATTTTCCCACTAGGTCTTAGGATTGGGGGGTCATTTTACTGTGTCAGTTCTAGTGTCTTTTCCCTCATAAACTCTAAGCCTGGAGTGTACTCTGATGTATGCTTGCACAGCTTGCGCTAAAGGATGTGTTGATTTTTGAGTTTTTTGATATTGCATTGTACAAGCTATAATTTTTTTTTTATTTTTGATGTAGCCTTATGAGGGCTTGTTTTTTTTGTGGGATGAGAGGCACTATTTAATTACACCATTTTGGGGTGCCTATAATTATTAAATTTTATTAACTGTTTCTGGCGGAGGATAAAAAAAAAAAAAAATCTGGCATTGCTTTTTAACATTTTAATTGTTTGCCATTCACCATACAGCAGAAATAAAATGTTACCTTTATTCTATAGGTCAGTACAATTACAGTCTATATTATAGATTTTTTTGTATGTTTTACTAATTTTGCAGAAGAAAAACCCATTTGGGGAAAAAAAACTATTGTTTTTGGATCGCCACATTCTGAAATACATGGCTTTTATTTTTCTGTTGACAAATTTTGGGGTACACATAATAATACATTTTATTTATATAGTGCCAACATATTCCGCAGCACTGTACAACTTGTAGGGTTCAAGTACTGACAAAAAAGATACATTACAAAGAAATAGTCAATTCAGACATGGGAATGAGGACCCTGCTCGCAAGAGCTTACAATCTATGAGGTAGAGGGGGTGACACAAGAGGTAGCAGGGGTGGCAACAGATGTAGCATTGTTTATACAATGGTCAGACAATTTTGTAATAGAGGTTACTGTCATTACACATATATAAGCTGTATGAGCCGTCACCAGTCGTGTCCTTTAACATGCAGATGGTGCCTGGACATATAACGTTAATCTGATACGGCATCATATCCTGTGAGGTAATGTTGGAGCATAAACAGAGGAGGGTACGTTTTAGGGATTCTAACTATGGAAGGGTTTACATTAGGAGTTGTGATAGGCCTGTCTGAAAAGATGTGTCTTTAGTTTACGCTTGAAGCTGTGGAAATTGGGTGTTAATCTGATAGTCTGGGATAGAGCATTCCAGAGAAATGGTGCAACTTGGGAGAAGTTCTTTTGTCTGGCTAGGGGACTTGAACCAGCAATCTTCTGATGGTTAGCTAAGCAAAATATATGGCATGTAATCAATCTTGCCAGAGGAGGGACCACATCTGTAGGTGGTAGATGCAGGCTTAGGGTCCCTGGTCAGACCCTGAGTTTCCATAATAGCTGGTCAGCACCCCCTGAAAGAGAGGGGGTGAGGGTGATCAGTGGGGCAGCATGTTAGAAATGATTGATCATGTGCATTAACCCCTTATATTCTACTGTCTGAATTTAGCTCCGACTTTTGGTGCTAGAGCAGGGTGTCAGCTGTATGTTACAGCTGACACCCACTATCCACAGCGGGTTCCTCAGACAACCATAAATAACCTCATTGATAGCATGCCAAGGTGTGTAAGTGTGTATGTTTTTGCACATGCAGCTCATATTTGATACTGAATAAATCGAAATGATTTGAATATTTTGTTTACATTTTTTTAATATAATTTCTATAAATTTTGTGATTTTCATAATTACTAGACTTTTCTGTTGGGTTTTTCAATTTCAGTGTTGAGGAGTGTATGTGCTTAATGTACGTAATGTGTGTACATAATGTGTAATGCATGTGTACTGTATGTGCACCATTCTATATATGCTTATGTATATACAGTTGTGTGAAAAAGTTTACATACCCCAGCAAATTTTTTTTTTTTTTGGCCTTTTTTCAGAGAATATGAATGATAACACAAAAACTTTTTCTCCACTCAGTGGTTGGTTGAAGCCATTTATTGTCAAACTTCTGTGTTTTCTCTTTTTAAATCATAATGACAACCAAAAACATCAAAATGACCCTGTTCAAAAGTTCACATACCCTGGTGATTTTGGCCTGATAACATGCCCAGAAACCAAACCACGGTCAGGTAGACTAACCAAAATTTCGGCCACAACTGCCCGGAAAATTGTTTGGAATGCAAAGAAAAACCCACACATAGCATCAGCTAAAATACAGGACTCTCTGAAAACTATCAGTGTGGCTTTTTCAAGATGCACAATAAGGAGGCACTTGAAGAAAAATGGGCTGCATGGTCAAGTTGCCAGAAGAAAGCCATTACTGCACAAATGCCACAAAGAATCTCGCCTTCAATACGCCAAACAGCACAGAGACAAGCCTCAAAACTTCTGGAACAAGGTAATTTGGAGTGATGAGACAGAAATCAAACTTTTTGGCCATAACCATAAATGTTACATTTGGAGAGGTGTCAACAAGGCCTACAGGTGCATTTCAATAAATTAGAATATCTTTGAAGCGTTCATTCATTTCAGTTATTCAGTAATACAATTCATAATCAGCGTCTTCCATGATTGTGTGTCCTACTGAACCAGACTGAGGGACCATTTAAAGGCTTAGGAAACTTTGGCAGGTGACACACTGAATTTACAACACTGAACTTTTTTACAGTATTCAAATTTTCTTAGATTTGGGTTTTCATTACGTGTAATCCATAATCAACATTTACAGAAATAAAACACTTGAAATAAAACACTCTGTGTGTAAAGAATCTAGAAAATATAGGAGGTCACTTTTTTAATTTAATTACTGTAATAAATAAATGGTTCAAAGATATTCTAATTTATTGAGATGCACCTGTATGATGAAAGGAACACCATTCCTACTGTAAAGCATGGAGGTGGATCACAGATGATGTGGGAATGTGTGAGCTTCAAAGGCACAGGAAACTATTATGTGTATATATATATATATATATATATATATATATATATAACAGTACAGACCGAAAGTTTGGACACACCTTATCATTCCAAGAGTTTTCTGTATTTTCATGACTATAAAAATTGTAGATTCACACTGAAGGCATCAAAACTATGAATTAACACATGTGGAATTATATACTTAACAAAAAAGTGTGAAATGACTGAAAATATGTCTTATATTCTAGGTTCTTCAAAGAAGCCACCTTTTGCTTTGATTACTGCTTTGCACACTCTTGGCATTCTCTTGATGAGCTTCAAGAGGTAGTCAACCGAAATGGTCTTCCAACAGTCTTGAAGGAGTTCCCAGAGATGCTTAGCACTTGTTGGCCCTTTTGCCTTCACTCTGCGGTCCAGCTCACCCCAAACCATCTCGATTGGGTTCAGGTCTGCTGACATTGGAGGCCAGGTCATCTGGCGTAGCACCCCATCACTCTCCTTCTTGGTCAAATAGCCCTTACACAGTCTGGAGGTGTGTTTGGGGTCATTGTCCTGTTGAAAAATAAATGATGGTCCACCTAAACGCAAACCGGATGGAATAGCATGCCACTGCAAGATGCTGTGGTAACCATGCTGGTTCAGTATTCCTTCAATTTTGAATAAATCCCCAACAATGTCACTAGCAAAGCACCCACCCATGGGAACCAGGCATGTAGAGTCCATTCGTTCACCTTTTCTGCGTCGCACAAAGACACGGTGGTTGGAACCAAAGATCTCAAATTTGGACTCATTAGACCAAAGCACAGATTTCCACAGGTCTAATGTCCATTCCTTGTGTTCTTTAGCCCAAACAAGTCTCTTCTGCTTGTTGCCTGTCCTTAGCAGTGGTTTCCTAGCAGCTATTTTACCATGAAGGCCTGCTGCACACAGTCTCCTCTTAACAGTTGTTGTAGAGATGTGTCTGCTGCTAGAAGTCTGTGTGGCATTGATCTTGTCTCTAATCTGAGCTGCTGTTAACCTGCGATTTCTGAGGCTGGTGACTCGGATGAACTTATCCTCCGCAGCAGAGGTGACTCTTGGTCTTCCTTCCCTGGGGTGGTCCTCATGTGAGCCAGTTTCTTTGTAGTGCTTGATGGTTTTGGCCACTGCACTTGGGGACACTTTCAAAGTTTTCCCAATTTTTCAGACTGACTGACCTTCATTTCTTAAAGTAATAATGGCCACTCGTTTTTCTTTACTTAGCTGCTGTTTTCTTGCCATAATACAAATTCTAACACTCCATTCAGTAGGACTATCAGCTGTGTATCACCTGACTTCTGAACAACACAACTCATGGTCCCAACCCCATTTATAAGGCAAGAAATCCCACTTATTAAACCTGACAGGGCACACCTGTGAAGTGAAAACCATTTCAGGTGACTACCTCTTGAAGCTCATCAAGAGAATGCCAAGATTGTGCAAAGCAGTAATCAAAGCAAAAGGTGGCTACTTTGAAGACCCTAGAATATAAGACATATTTTCAGTTGTTTCACACTTTTTTGTTAAGTATATAATTCCACATGTGTTAATTCATAGTTTTGATGCCTTCAGTGTGAATCTACAATTTTTATAGTCATGAAAATACAGAAAACTCTTGGAATGAGAAGGTGTGTCCAAACTTTTGGTCTGTACTGTATATATATATATATATATATATATATATATATAATTTGTATATGTCTGTATTGTGTATATGCATCTGAAACATGTATATACTTGTGTTAGGGCACATTCACACGGTCACCAGATTTACCGGCCTGCACCTTAGGCTGGGAGAGGGACTCCTAGCAGAATAGATAACTATACTGCTAGGAGTCCCTGCCTCCCATCGACATACTGTCTTGTATTTATTACATTATGAGAAAGTCAAGGCCGATTCTAGGTTATATGCTGTCTGAGGCAAAAATTAAAATGACGGTCCCATTGGGAGAAAATTAAGTGTCCTGCGCAATCTTCCTGCAGATTCTGCTGCTGATCAGCTGCAGAACTTGCAGCACAAGCCAGAAAATGGAGATGAATCAGATGTGGAAGTGTGCCTTAATTCCGCTTCATATTTCGTCATGTTCCCCCACAAGTAATAGGTCTCCCTATATTGAATAATAGTGCCCCCACAAGTAATAGGAGCACTATAACCTATGGGGGGGGGACTATTACCTGTGGGGGGGGCACTATTACTGTGTGTCAGACACCATGATCTGTAATATGAGGGCACCTCAAGATATAGTTCTTGCCCCTTTCCTCTTCACACTGTACACTGCTGATTTTAGGTGCAACTCATCTAGCTGCTACTTACAGAAATACTCTGATGACTCTGCAATAATAAGCTTCATCACAGACGAAGATGACAGGAAGTACAGAGAATTTAACCGGGTTTTGTGGATTGGTGTCAGCGGAACCACTTTAGGATTAATACTGGGAAGACCAAGGAGATTAAATTAATGACCCCTTATATAAATGACCACCCCTTATTTTCATAATGCCTCCTAATATAAATTATGTCCCCAAATGGCCCCTTATATAAACAACCTCCCCCTTGTATTCATAATGCCCCCTAATAACCCTTATATAAATGACCCCACATTATGTTCATAATGCCCCCTAATGACCCCTTATATAAATGATGTCCCCTAATGACCCTTTATATAAATGACCACCCCTTATGTTCATAATGCCTCCTAATATAAATGATGCCCCCTAATGGCCCCTTATATAAATAACCTCCTCCTTGTATTCATAATACCCCCTAAGAGCCCTTATATAAATTACCCCCATTATGTTCATAATGCCCCCTTATATAAATGACCCCCCATTGTCCTAATGCTCCCTAATAAATCCTCCCTTATAGTTATAATTCCCCCTCCCCCTATACTATTAAATTACCCACAACTGCGCTAAAAAAAAAAAAGTTATACTCACCTACCTGCGATCCTTTGATGAATGGAGCCGCCGCCTCCTCCCAGTCCACACACAGGACGTCTGTGTCTCAGTGCCAAGAAGTAGACATCTGTCTGTGGTCTCGGTGACTCGTAAACCGCTGGCCTGAAGTGGCTTGTGGTTTACAAGACAGTTAAGTTGCAGGATGCAGACACCGATCTAGTTAAAAGTAAAGCATGTATTAATGGTGGCCCCGGGGTGGGCCCCCCAGAGTCAGTGGGCCTGGGACAGCAGTCTCCACTGTCCCCCCGCTAGCTACACCACTGAGTAGGATTGAAATATAAGTTCTACTCAAAAATAAGCCATAGTTACAGTTAGATTTAACCCCTTCCCGACATCTGCTTTATGATTACGGAGGATGCTGTGTTCTGCTGCAGAGCAACCGCCATAGCTACCGTACAAGGTAATGTACAGCGGAGACCCGGAATTAATGCCTGATCATGGGTATTGCTGAGTGTGACGCCCCCATATTTATTACAACTGCCCCAGGATCTGGTCACCATTGGCCCCGTACCTTTATCAATGCAGGATGGCTCCCGTGCAGCGAGATTGCGGTAACCGACCTGTTCTTTTGGCAACTGGGAGCCTTATGAAGGCTCCCAGGCCTGTCATAGGAATTACAATTGAGGCTGATTGATGGCTCCCATAGACTGCAATACAGTTGTATTGCAGACTATGGGACAATTGCAGGGAAGGGGGGTTAATAAAATAGTAAAAAAATCAAAATTCAAAAAGTTTAAAAAAAAAACCCTCAAAAAATGCTAGAGTAGCCACTGATATCAGTCACACATATGGGTGTTACTATCTCTAGAGGTTATCAGCTGGAGGCACATTATATGAAGTAAAGATCATTGGGGGAGGGAGGTTTTTAGACCTCCTGTCACTCATCCTTTTTGAGAAAACTAGTGTTAGCCACTCCTCACCCGGATCTGGCTGACAACAGAGACTAACAGCATGGATCAAATGTTGGTTAGTAGTCCTTTAAATTACCTTGTGGTTAATGATTAAGGTACTTCCCTGGGGCAGGTAGTAACACAATATTCTTTCTAAAACTGAAAGTGCAAGTAAAGGGCGTCAGGTTGGATGTACTTGTGTTGTAACCTTTTCTATCTACTGTGTCAAGGTACATATAGGAAAGACAAGCAAAAACCGACTAAGTTGACAAAATCCTCAGCTTCTAGTGTATGGTGAGTAAATGTGAAGAACCTTGGAATATTTTATGCTTATAACACTTTAGTGCAGCATCAAAGAGGTTAATGACTATGTTTGTTGTACCCGAGTCTGTGTTTACATATAAAATATTAAGATTTCTGAAAATGAAATGTAATTCTGGGCTAAGGAGGTGCTGTATATCTGTGCAGTGAATGGGATCATTCTTATATACCTTTATAGGTAATACTTCTCACAGCTGAGGGTTTGCTATAAATGTGCTAGTGCGGTGACCAGATGGAAGGCAACGCTGCAGTTGGGATTGCGGGGTGCAAACAGCGCAGACTTGTCACGGTCTCTGGGCACGAGGGCGCAGCGCTGGTGCTGTCCCACGTTACCACCACTGGTACCGGTGATGAGGGGGCTGCACAAATGTTGGTGGTGATTGTTCCCCCGGGGCGCTTCCCCTATACTGTGCCGACTGGTGGTGTTTGGGGCGCCCTGATGTTGTCGGTGCAGAGTCAGACACAGAAACGGTTGTAAAGTTGAACTTTTACTTCCATGGGTGTGGAGGCACAAATGCTTAAACAGTTTCTTCTATACAAAACAACGGGGTACGCCTGGTGACACAGCAAAGTCCTGGGGTGCAGGGTAGACTTGATGAAAGGTGTTCCTAGCCCCTTATACTTCAGTGTTACAGCCCTGAGGTGCATCTGGGCTCCTATTTGGCTCATAGGAGGATGCCCACCATGATACTAGTACATAATATTCCCCACTCACGTTATGTGGTCCTGATAGCTCAGAGTTTCGGGGTGCAATAGTCAGGGTGGCAGGATATTCCACAGGTCTGGCCTTGGCCCCTGGATCCTGTGATACTTGCTATGGAGCACGTGTTCCAGAATGTTCTCTCCACAGTCTCAGGCTGACAAGATAATGATGCTTGACTTCCTTCAGGGCGATGGCTAGGCAGACAGGGGACAGGATCTTCTGAATAGCTGGAGTATGTCAGCTCTCCAACCTTCCTGGGCCTGTCTAGGACTTGAGATTCCTGCACTAAACTCACTGCTTTCTTCACAGGACATCACACTTATCTCCTCACCTCCTCCTCCTAACACTCCACACTTCTAACTCCTCACACGCAGGACCTTCCTGCAGGGGTGTTACCATGGGGACCCAGTGATCAGCTGACTCCTCCCCTTTTCCCAGGCGATGTCCTCCCATTGGACATTTGGTTTTCAATCCTATGGGAGGTGTAATGCATGTGTGAGGCTCACTAGGTGGCACTGTGTTGTGTGAGACTCAGGACCCCCTGCTATGTCACACAGGCTATGAAGCAACAGGAAATAATACAATGACTACAGAGATCACCCTCAGCCCAGCCATAGCCAGCTCTGGGATGCCACATACTCCCCCTCTTTCACTGAGCCGACCTCGGCGACGGGCTGGGGTGAAGGTGAGAAATGTAACATAACGTTAATAAATACGAATAAAGTGCAAATGTCACTAACAGTTTAGAAAAATATAATACTTAGAAACTTGAGGTAAGACCTCCCGGCATAGTCCTGGAATGTCCATGAGAAGTCTGAAGGGTAACTGAGAGATAATTAAACGTAGACTTATGGAACCTTTTGGCGGTACCATCAGACAGTCCATATAGAAACAACAGTAGTGCAAATGGGTCCAGAGGCTCTCTGGCACAAATTTTGTGAGTGTCCATTATCATGAGAGTCTCTCTGAGAAACAATAAACAGTCCTTTCTGTAAAGAAGAGTGGGCACTCTAGCACGAATGTCCATACCGCAATGGGGTAACAGAACTTCCTTGGCTCGGTGAGCCAGGCACTATGGCATGGATTGTTGCATATAAATGTAAATACTATATTACATGGCAAGATATTATATATATACTGTATATACACACAGGAAAAACATTAATGTAATCAGAGCAGGAATAACATATATACAGAAGCAGAGACAGTTAACCTCTTTTACCCAAGGACAGCCATGGCATCACTATAGCGTGTTGGAGGTATGCCTTTTGTAGTACGCTCAGAACGCCTAAGTGGAACAAGATTTGAATCAGGAACAGAGTCACTGAAATCAATTAAATCATCTGTCGAAGGGTTCTCTTGCACTAGAGCAATTGGTGGATAACAGCTAAATGGTAGTAGTTTAGGCGCCCACATAAGCTCAGTTAACGTTGGGGGTCTCTCTTTCGCTTCAGAAGGTGACAAGATCTCCGTACTCGTTGTCTCAGCTGGGGGCACCTCTGTGGGTAGTCCTTCTTTAAGGCACAGCTTCAGACGGTTTCGGTGTACTACTTGGGGCTGTCTCCCAGGTTTAGAGATCTCATACACGTCGGATTCAGGATATGGTATGGAGATGATACTGTATGGTTCTTTCTCCCAGAATGGATCCAATTTCCCATTCCGATGGTTATTCCTTAACCATACACGGTCGCCAACTTTCAGGGGCGCTGCATGGGCGCGATGGTTGTAATCCTCCTGTTGTCTCCTACGAACCTCATCCATGCGCGTTTCAACTATCTCTTTAGCTTCCTCCATACGTCGGCGGTGTTCAACAACCCAGTCTGTTATGGGTAGTGGATTGATGGTGTCAGGGACCTTCACACCAAGGGTTAAGTCTGAAGGAAGTTGACCTTGTCTTCCAAACATTAGATAAAATGGTGCATATCCTGTAGATGTTTGGGGTGTGTTGTTGTAAATATAGGCCAAGTCCTTGATACGCTCAGGCCACTCAACACCAGGTGTAACTGCGGCTGTTCTTAGCATGCCGATGATCACTTGATTTGCCTTCTCGCACATACCATTCCCTTGAGGGTGATACGCTGTGGTTCGCAACTTCTTGCAGTCTTGGAACTGACACAGCTCACGGAACAATTGGGATTCAAACGCCGATCCACGGTCGGTGAGGATATGCTCAGGACAACCGTAATGGCGGACAAACTCTGCGTAGAAGGTCTCAGCCGTAGTTCTTGCTGTAAGATCTCTGACAGGCACGATGACAAGGAACTTGGAGTAATGATCCACCATTGTCAGAGCGTAGCTGTAGCCGGAACGTGTGGGACCCAACTTCACATGGTCCAGAGCAACAATTTCACACGGCTTTTGAGTCTTAATTGGATGTAGAGGGGCCTTCTGATCTCTTCGACCTTCCTTGGTGATACTACAGGCGGGACACTCTCGGCACCAACTCTCAATGTCACTCCTCATCCCAACCCAATAGAAGCGACGACGGATGGTAGCTTCGGTCTTTTGTACCCCGAAGTGACCGGATCTGTCATGATACGCCTCAAGTATCATCTGTGCGTCTCTTCTTGGTACGAGGATCTGATGAAGCCTTTCACCTGTGACAGGATCAAGAGTGTTTCTAAGTAGAAGGCCTCGTTGGACAAACAGGCGCTTCCTCTGTTGCCAAAGGCGTTTTAATTCCACGTCATGAAGACCTCTCTTTACACGGGTTGGTATTCTTCCTGTAAGCAGGAAATCTGACAATTCTCCTAAAACTCTGCTCTCTTCTTGGAACGTTTTCCACAGAGATGGCTCCTGGAGGGATTCGGCAGCTGTTTTCGCCAGAGATTCTCCTTCTACAGGGACACCAATAGCAACCTGTTGGGCAAACTTGTTGTAGAATGGTGGCATCTCCACCTCTTCCCAGATGTCTTCTCGGGGTGGTTCTTCTCCCACAGGCAACCTTGAGAGTGCATCAGCGTTAGCGTTGGACTTGCCACTGCGATACTTGACAGAGAACTTGTAATTCGCAAGTCTTGAGGCCCACCGTTGTTCAAGGGCTCCCAGTCGAGCAGTGTCCAGATGCGCCAACGGATTGTTATCTGTGTACACGGTAAAGGGTGTGGCAGCCAGGTAGTCTTTAAACTTCTCTGTCACGGCCCAGACAAGCGCCAGAAGTTCGAGTTTGAAAGAACTATAGTTCTGGTCGTTCTTCTCCGCGCCTCTCAGACTCCTGCTGGCGTAGGCGATGACTCGCTCTTTGTTGTCCTGAACCTGGGACAACACTGCACCCAAACCTTGGTGACTTGCATCTGTGTACAAGCGGAATGGCTGACTGTAGTCGGGATAGGCTAGAATTGGTGGTTGCGTCAGAAGTGCTTTAAGCGCTTGAAAGGCTTCCTCTTGACGCGCTGTCCAGTCTACCGGAAGCTTTCGGTTGTAGTTTTCTCTGGGACAACCGCGCAACAACTCGTTCAGAGGCTCGGCTACTTGGGCGAAGTGTGGTATGAAACGCCGGTAGTAACCTGCGAATCCAAGGAAGCTTCGGACTTCTTTGACGGTAGTTGGTCTTCGCCAGTTCTGGACTGCAGTGATCTTTTCAGGATCAGGTTGGACGCCTTGTGCGCTCACGACATGCCCAAGGTAGTGAACTTGGGGTTTCAACAGGTAGCACTTGGAGGGCTTCAACTTTAGGCCGTGCTGTATAAGTACCTTGAATACCTCGGACAGGTGACGAAGGTGTTCTTGGTATGTCCGGGAGAATACAATAACATCGTCCAGGTACAGTAGCACACTCTGGAAATTCTCATGGCCGAGGCACCTCTCCATAAGCCGTTGGAATGTGGCTGGGGCATTACATAGCCCAAATGGCATACTATTGAATTCAAAGAGTCCCATCGGGGTCGTAAACGCAGTCTTTTCACGATCTTCAGGCGCCATAGGGACTTGCCAGTATCCACTGGTTAAGTCCAGGGTCGAGAAACAGGTAGCTGATCCCAAAGCCGTTAGAGATTCCTCAATCCGCGGCAATGGGTATGCGTCTTTGTGCGTGACGTTGTTGAGTTTACGATAGTCCACACAAAATCGTAGGGTTCCGTCTTTCTTCTTGACAAGGACTAGCGGGGCTGCCCAGGGGCTGTTACTCTCCCGGATGACATCAGCATCTCGCATCTCTTGGATCAACTTTTTCACCGGTTGGTACATCGCTGGTGGTATTGGACGGTGACGCTCCTTGATTGGATGGTGGTCGCCAGTCAGAATGTGATGTTGTATGGTCGTGGTCTTACCAAAGTCCAATGGGTGTTTGCTGAATGCCTTTTGGTAACGCTTGGCCACATTGCGAACCCCATTGATGTGCTCTATAGGGGTATTGGCGTCTCCCACGTTCAATTCATCCCACCAGGACTTCGTGGCTCCATTTTGAATGTTCTCAGCAGCTTGGGTGGAACGCTGTGTGGCAGTAGAATCACCAGAGAGAATGTCTTCTGGTGCTAACCGGTGTAGCAGGGCCACAGAGTGGAACTTGTGGAGGTTCACGGGAGCATCGCCCAAGTTGACTAAGCGGACAGGAACACGTCCATTGGAAACTGTGACAAGGCTGCGGGCAGCCATGACAAGTGGTTGGCCATCTACCTGTATGGGTTGTAGCAAAGCCTCGTAGTCCTGATTTTCTATGCCCGGACGGGCACGGCACCACACCATAGTTTCTGTTCCAGGCTGTAGGGTTACTGGACGGGTATCGTGGATCCGGACTCGACCAATTTCACCTTGTTTGTTGGCGAACTTGTGCTGGGCATTGAGTACACGAATGGCCCGCTGAATGGTCTGCTGGTCACTGGGAGAAGCTGTAAGGAGAGAGGCATGCAAGGCATCCAACACTTCTGCAAAGCAATGGCGTAAAACATTCATGCCTAATATTACAACTGCAAACCTATCATCCTCTACATCAGTGACAATTACACCCTGTCTAGGCAGTTTCAAGTCCCCAATCTGGATAGTGGGTTCCCAATAACCCTGCTGTGGTATGGGCTGTCCATTGCTGGCACACAGATTTATCCATGTGTCAGGTGTTCTATTCAACACACCTAAGTCCCAATGTTCAAGGAACACCTGCTTGCGCAGGGTTGTTACCTGAGATCCAGTGTCCACCAACGCTGTCAGAGGGACGCCGTTCACCCGGATTGTGATGTGTGGGCAGGCTGAGACGAAGCGTGACAATGGCACTGAAGATTCACCTGGGCCCTTCTTCTTTCCTCCCGAGGGGCGGCCCGCTGCCTCGGGGGTGGCCCGTTTAACTGAAAACACTGAGGCCTGGTGTGTCCATATCTATTGCAATAGGTACAGTATGGCCTCTCACTCTGCGGAGGTTTCACTGAAGACGGACGTCTGGGTGGCGACTCAGGTGAGATGTTGAGACTTCGCAAAGGATCACTGGACGATGAAGACGGCTGGGTCAGACGATCTAGACGGACGGTGATCTGTTCCATGGCACGGGTCAGATGATCCACTCGGGCCAGAAGGTCATCTCTGGAGTCTGCTGGTGTAGTCTGCGCAGTTTGGGCAGCAGGTGAGGTACCCAGAGGTAGTGACAGGACAACTGGAGCGATGCTTGTTGAGGGTCCAGGTGAGGGAGCACAGATGACTGGGCTCGGCTGGGGCTGCTCCTGTCCCAAGACCTGGATGGCAAGGGCCTTGAAGTCAGCAAACGTGATGCTGGGATGTTGTGCAGCAAGCATTCGCAACTGACTCTGGAGCAATGTGGTACCTGCCCCTTCTATGAAGCGGTCAAGCAAGATTTTATCAGAGTCCACATTTTCACGTGGATCCACTTGCACCACAGCTCTGAACGCCTCTTGGAGGGATAAAGCATAGTCCCGCAGGGTCTCACCAGGTAGTTGTCGTCTGGAAAAGAAGCGCATCTTTACCTCGGAGACAGATCGCACGTCAAAGTTCACCTGGAGTTTGTCCAGAATTTGCCCAGGGGTTCTTTTGTCAGAGGCAGGCCAGGATTTGACCTCCCTATCTGCAGCACCCTCAAGCTGGCCCAGCAGGATCTGTATCTGCTGTTCTGTATTCAGAGGATAGAACTGGAAGAGAGACAGCATCTTCTCACGAAAGTCCCTGAGGGTATGCGCCTCCCCTTTGTAGCGCGGCAGCCATGGTGCGCCAGGGTAAAATGGCATGGAGAATGGTAGGCTGCTCGCCATGGGCACTGCTGGATCACTAGAAACAGATGGCACAATGTCACTTTGCTCAGTCATGTTGTTTGCAGGTATGACTGGAATTAGGTCGCCGTCTCTTTAAGAAACTCAACTGCTTGCTGGCAGGGAATGGAGACTACAACTTGGAATGCTGTCCCTTTAAGAATGCTGTAGCTATTAACAGAGTCACTGTGATGCAGGCTGACGGTGTGCTCCCCCTCTTTAATGGTGGCACTCCCCACGGACACTGTACACGGAAAACACTCGCTGGGGCCGTGGGAGGACTGAAGACAAGGACAGGGAGGCACAGTACTCACTGACAGCAACTGCAGCGTGGACCAGAGATCAGCGGTGCACAGCAGGGACGGTGATGCGGCACCGGAGAGTCAGAAATGGCGCTGACACGTTCGCCTTTCACTTTCTTGTATGGGTGCGCTGGAACATTGCGCTCAGCATTCTGGGCTCTCCCAAGATGGCGGCAGATGGGTCTCCTGGCCTCATGGGCAGTGCTAAAAATCTCCCGCTCTTTTGCAAGGTACAGTTAACCCTTTGTGGGCGTTCTTACACAGCGATGTGGCGCAGCAAACAAGTCCTGGGCGTTTTAACTCTTCCAGGGCTGTAACACACTGAGAGGACAGTCTTTAGGGCTTACTTCAGGGGTATAGGGCTCCCCCTCTTTGTGGCAAGCACTCTCAGGGAATAAACTTGATCTTAGCAAAGTCCACAATAAAGACCGATGCTCTGGAGACAATTTGGCGCACTTTTCGTGGCGACTTTCTCAAAATGGCACACACCCGTATCCTGTTCGTGACGCCAGTTTTTCTTGCGGTGACCAGATGGAAGGCAACGCTGCAGTTGGGATTGCGGGGTGCAAACAGCGCAGACTTGTCACGGTCTCTGGGCACGAGGGCGCAGCGCTGGTGCTGTCCCACGTTACCACCACTGGTACCGGTGATGAGGGGGCTGCACAAATGTTGGTGGTGATTGTTCCCCCGGGGCGCTTCCCCTATACTGTGCCGACTGGTGGTGTTTGGGGCGCCCTGATGTTGTCGGTGCAGAATCAGACACAGAAACGGTTGTAAAGTTGAACTTTTACTTCCATGGGTTTGGAGGCACAAATGCTTAAACAGTTTCTTCAATACAAAACAACGGGGTACGCCTGGTGACACAGCAAAGTCCTGGGGTGCAGGGTAGACTTGATGAAAGGTGTTCCTAGCCCCTTATACTTCAGTGTTACAGCCCTAAGGTGCGTCTGGGTTCCTATTTGGCTCATAGGAGGATGCCCACCATGATACTAGCACATAATATTCCCCACTCACGTTATGTGGTCCTGATAGCTCAGAGTTTCGGGGTGCAATAGTCAGGGTGGCAGGATATTCCACAGGTCTGGCCTTGGCCCCTGGATCCTGTGATACTTGCTATGGAGCACGTGTTCCAGAATGTTCTCTCCACAGTCTCAGGCTGACAAGATAATGATGCTTGACTTCCTTCAGGGCGATGGCTAGGCAGACAGGGGACAGGATCTTCTGAATAGCTGGAGTATGTCAGCTCTCCAACCTTCCTGGGCCTGTCTAGGACTTGAGATTCCTGCACTAAACTCACTGCTTTCTTCACAGGACATCACACTTATCTCCTCACCTCCTCCTCCTAACACTCCACACTTCTAACTCCTCACACGCAGGACCTTCCTGCAGGGGTGTTACCATGGGATCCCAGTGATCAGCTGACTCCTCCCCTTTTCCCAGGCGATGTCCTCCCATTGGACATTTGGTTACTATTCAATCCTATGGGAGGTGTAATGCATGTGTGAGGCTCACTAGGTGGCACTGTGTTGTGTGAGACTCAGGACCCCCTGCTATGTCACACAGGCTATGAAGCAACAGGAAATAATACAATGACTACAGAGATCACCCTCAGCCCAGCCATAGCCAGCTCTGGGATGCCACACTAGTATGGAATCCAGCCTGTTTAACTCACAGATGATCTAGAAGATCATCTATGAGTTAAGAAGGCTGGACTCCACACTAATACAATGCAGCTACACTGATACATTGTAATCCACTATCCAGACAGAAAAAAGATTTGTGCAGCTCAATAAAAATTACATTTACCCAAAGCAAGCAGAGATATTGAAAATATTGTAGAGGGAAAAAATTAGTTATTATCCATTGACTGATTATTATTTATTATTAATATGATAGCTCATTTTTTGTGTAATGAAAGTAACCTCTATCACAAAAATGTCTGGACCACTGTATAAGCAATGCTACCTCCGATGCCGCCCCTGATACCTCTTGTGTCACCCCCCTCTACCTCACAGATTGTAATCTCTTGTGAGCAGGGCCCTCAGTCCCATTGTGTGAATTGACTTATTACTCTGTAATGTATCTTTTTGTCTGTACTTACATTTTGTAAAGTGCTGCGGAATATGTTGGCGCTATATAAATAAAATCTATTATTATTATAGCATGGCAAGTATGTGTATTCATAGTTATATAGATTGGCCCAGATTTACTATTGTGGTTAAGACTAGACACTGGTATAAATGTAGAGCGTCTTTGGTGCAATGTGAAACATCTTTGGCGCATTTTGGTGCATCTAGTTTGGGCTAAAGTTTTTCTAATTGCTAGATATGTGGGTGTGGATGTTCAGAAAAAGGGGGCTGTCCAGGGAGTGTTTATTCACTTACCTAGTCCTGGGGATGTGCAGTATTATATTCTTCATTGAAATGGTTAATGAACTTTCAACCTGCAAATAACTGTACCATAAACAAAAGGTTTAGACCTCTGAAAAAGAGGAAGTTCCTCACCAATAAAATGTTTTATCTGTAAGTGAAAGGAACCAAAATTGAAATCCTTCTCCTGATCCTGGTAACTGGTCACCTCCATCCTGAAACAATAAGGTCTGATGCTTGGCTACCCTCCACTTTTACAATAGAAGAGCTTCAATACTTTAGGGGCAGACCCCACTTGCTTTATTTCCCAACACTATAGGCCCTAAAAGGTGGAAAGAGACCCTGGGAAAGTTCTCCCCACACATTGGGTAAAGGGATGGGCCAACCTTAGGTGGACCTCCCTCTCCATAGCTAACTTAAGAGCTCAAACAGCTGTTTGGTAGGCATAGTCATGATGGTAGTCATGATGTTCTGCAATGTCAGTAGGGAAACCCCAAAACATTTGTGAAGAGTTACATAAATTCCCTCGACTATCTTGAGAGGAGCAAACAAATGTGTGTTTCTGTTTCACTAGGTGTGGACTGAGGATTTTTGACAACCATGGAAACATCAGCAAATGGATCCTACTCAACACCTACAGAAGACAATCCAGAGTACAATATTGATAATGAACATATACAGAAGTCTGTAGAAAAAAATCTAAGTTTTCTGCAAAAATTTGAAAGTTTTAGAAAGAGTAAGAGAAATTTTAAGAAACCAAATGAAGTAGGTAAACTAAGTTCTCCAGAAAAACAGGAGTCACCTATCGAAATGGGTCAGAATTTGAGATCCAGTAAAATATTTTTAAAAAAAGAGCACTACATAGAGAAACCTGAATTGCAGGAAACGATGGAACCTTTTGGATCATTGGTATCTAGACTAAGTAAGAGGAGCCCAAATAAACCCGATAAAAAGGAAGATTGCAGTTCGCCGGAAAGTAAAGGCCCCCCTGAAGGAACAGGTTTTCTGGTGGACAAATTGAGAAAAAGTATGAGGGGGAGGAAGAAAATAGACTATAATGGAACTGAGAAGAGCTCTACACCAGAGGAACCAAAGCTTGAAGATGAGGAAGTAGATCAGATGTTATCAGGTAAGATGGCTCAATGTGTCAGACTCTACTTCTAGAACCTGCTGTACCAATATATATCATTATTGGGTGCATTTTATTAGGTTGAGATCTGATCACAGGTTGTATTAGTGCTGGAGTCACCCAGCGAGTAGCTGTGAAAGAACTTGGCAGCAAGCAGTGCTTAAGTGCCCTGCAACGCCAACACAGGGGAAATTACATTACAAAGTTCTCATCAAAGTCAATGAGTTGTTTGTGTAATACATTGACCTGCCATGTCCTCCAGAAGTGAGAGACACTCTCTTTAGCTGTTCCCCATTGTGGAGAATAAATTATGTGAGTAGAACTCAGAATTCCCTAATAAATTGATTGGGTTCAAACTGTTGCCATGATCATACTTGCTGTATACATGCTTTCTGTAATAGCATTCCGTGGTAGAAATATTTAGGTGATGACCTAAAGTAGTAATTCTCAACATTTTGCAGCTTGCAAGCCACTTTCAAATGGAACTCATACTGTTAAGCTCACCAAATATTTTAATTGAAGATTCCATAAAATATATTGCCAAGTGACATGGCTTTTACCCTGGACATTCCTGGTGCCAATAATGCACAAGATTTTTAGAGCTGTCAACAGTCAGAGAGGAACACGCAGGGGACCCAGGAGCCACAAGTTATCCCTAAGCCACTGTTTGAGGAACACTGACCAAAAGAATAGTGAAATGTTGGTCTTGTGATACTTGATTTAAACAATAGGTACTTTGTTGGTGACACTATCCCTTTAAGTCTATACACCAGGTTTTAGCCCTAGATTAGAAAAACATGGCTACTTTGTTCTAAAAACAATGCTACACTGGTTCACAGACTGTGTACTTATCCCCATGCACGTTAATGGAGCTGAGCTGCACTACCAGACAACCCATGGATCAGTGCAATGTTGTTTTAAAGACCGTCCTTTAATAGTGAGTCTTTTGCAAGGTTGGTCATGAAATAGTCCTGGCAGTGAAGGCTGAGCAAATTTTACAAAGTGATAAGATGCATACAGGAGCAAGCGTCTCTTCTCTCATGTTCAATTCAATCTTTTGCGAGTGTAGATTTAGTCTGTTATTATCTAGTATTTATATAGACAGCATTTAGCTGAAATTGCCACTCTCACTTTTGTGGAAATGTGACCTGTAATCTTGAAGACACTTTAATTTTTCTCATTCATTTTGGGGTCTCCACATCTATTCAGCTTACACGGACATACATTTATGGATTGTTTTGCAGATGTATAAGAACTTAAATACATATCAGGGAGATACACAGGAAAGAGGGGGCTTCATAGCAAAAATACAAATGAAGCCCATTCAAGCCCACTAGTTCAGACTATTACACTCCATTCTGCTACATGTAACCTTGACATATTAGCTTAGTCCTACTTTCTTTGTCAAAATAGCATATGAGAAGGGAAAACACTGGCCAAATCAACTGATTTTGTCAAGGCTGGTTGAATATCTAATATCTCCCTAAATGTCAGATGCTATTGAAAAGGACGACTGGGCTTATTGGATTTCAACATGCCCGATCTATTTGTTTAAAGCGGAGATAAGCTACCTTCAGAGGAATCTAGAAGCGTCTTATTCCACTCTCCCATTTGAGCCAAGCATTTATTTTTATAGCGGGGTCTGGAGGAATAACTGTCAGTCAGTCAGAAGGTCACTCAAGCCAACAGTTCCAAATTCATTGGCCCCATATCTACTGAATGTGCTGCCTTCATGCTGGTTCATTTATAGTGAATCAGCCAACACAACATTCTTCCTCCTTGTGATTAAGAATATGCATCATCCTTTTGGCCCAAGTGGATTTCTCAATTAACAATCATTTATGGAGAACTCCATATATACTCCTATACCCCTTAACTGTGGTGTCTCTCCACAGTATCTACAACATGGGAAGGCAATGAGGCCAAGGGTTCTCTGGTCTGACAAAACCTATGAAATATCTCTGGTGACAAAAACTCCCCATGGCTGAACCTTATTACATGATTATTTCCACTATTATGTCCCTTCCTTCTCACATCTTGCTTTGAACTCTTGTTTGCAAAGACTTGTTTGGACCTTGATTTGGACTTATGTGCACAGGCTTTGCATTCCACACATGTCATAGAGTTATATATAAAATACTATGTAAACCAGCTCTTTAACTGGAAATCAATAAAGTTTACCTTTGAACAGATTTTTACTGATACTGATATTGCAACAGATCTCATAACCAGTAAATAAATACAATGCCTCTTCTGCTAGAAATTAACTCATACAGTGGGGAAAAAAAAGTACTTAGCCACCAATTGTGCAAGTTCACCCACTTAAAAAGATGAGAGAGGCCTGTAATTGACATCATAGGTAGACCTCAACTATGAGAGACAAAATGAGAAAACATATCTAGAAAATCACATTGTCTGATTTTTTAAGAATTTATTTGCAAATTATGGCGGAAAATAAGACCACCTACAAACAAGCAAGATTTCTGGCTCTCACAGACCTGTAACTTCTTCTTTAAGGGGCTCCTCTGTCCTCCACTCATTACCTGTAGTAATGGCACCTGTTTGACATTGTTATCAGTATAAAAGACACCTGTCCACAACCTCAAACAGTCACACTCCAAACTCCACTATGGTGAAGACCAAAGAGCTGTGTAAGGACACCAGAAACAAAACTGTAGACCTGCACCAGGCTGGGAAGACTGAATCTGCAATAGACAAGCAGCTTGATGTGAAGAAATCAACTGTGGGAGCAATAAATAGAAATTGGAAGACATACAAGACCACTGATAATCTCCCTCGATCAGGGGCTCCATGCAAGATCTCACCCCATGGGGTCAGAATGATCACAAGAACGGTGAGCAAAAATCCCAGAACCACACGGGGGGACCTAGTGAATGACCTGCAGAAAGCTGGGACTAACGTAACAAAGGCTACCCTCAGTAACACACTACGCCACCAGAGACTCAGATCCTGCAATGCCAGACGTGTCCCCCTGCTTAAGCCAGTACATATCCGGGCCCGTCTGAAGTTTACTAGAGAGCATTTGGATGTTCCAGAAGAGTTTTGGGAGAATGTCATATGGTCAGATGAAACCAAAGTAGAACTGTTTGGTAGAAACACAACTCGTCGTGTTTGGAGGAGAGTGAATGCTGATTTGCATCCAAAGAACACCATACCTACTGTGAAACATGGGGGTGGCAACATCATGCTTTGGGGCTGTTTCTCTGCAAAGGGACCAGGACGACTGATCCGTGTACAAGAAAGAATTAATTGGGCCATGTATCGTGAGATTTTGAGTGCAAACCTCCTTCCATCAGCAAGGGCATTGAAGATGAAACGTGGCTGGGTCTTTCAGCATGACAAATATCCCAAGCACACCGCCAGGGCAATGATGGAGTGGCTTCGTAAGAAGCATTTCAAGGTCCTGGAGTGACCTAGCCAGTCTCCAGATCTCAACCCCATAGAAAACCTTTGGAGGGAGTTGAAAGTCCGTGTTGCCCAGCGACAGCCCCAAAACATCACTGCTCTAGAGGAGATCTGCATGGAGGAATGGGCCAACATACCAGCAACAGTGTGTGCCAAGCTTGTGAAGACTTACAGAAAACGTTTGACCTCTGTCATTGCCAACAAAGGATATATAACAAAGTATTGAGATGAACTTTTGTTATTGACCAAATACTTTTTTTCCACCATAATTTGCAAATAAATTCTTAAAAAATCAGACAATGTGATTTTCTGGATTTGTTTTCTCATTTTGTCTCTTATAGTTGAGATCTACCTATGATGTCAATTACAGGCCGGCCTCATCTTTTTAAGTGGGAGAACTTGCACAATTGGTGGCTGACTAAATACTTTTTTCCCCACTGTACATAAAAACCTGAATGTTTGTAAATAGTTTATTCTATCAAAATTTCCAATCAATGTTCTAAATGTACCCCATTTACTAATATACACAACCTTAAAGTACAACTCCAGCCACAAATAATATTTATATCATTAACTGCTATAATGCATCCCACTATATATAAGAATATAACTTCTATTGTACTGCATCATAGGCACAAAAATTTTACTAATATAATTCTGACCACTATGTACAAGAATATAACTACTTTAATATTTCCCCTATATACAAGAATATGACTACTATAATACTGACCCAATATACAAAAATATAGCTACTATAATACTATCCCTATGTACAAGAATAAACAATACAATAACGCTATTTCCTATATACAAGAATATAACTAATGAACCATATTTCATACAATATTATAGAACTGCTATGCTACTGCCCCGCTATACAAGAATCTACAGTAACTACTACTGCTATGTACTTTGCATTCAACTCATGTTTGCACGGTTATAGAGGTCTATGAAATATTCTGCACTGCCTATTTAAAACAGCTCTTTAACTTCCTGAAAAAAAATAAAGTTTACCATTGTACAGCATTTTTATTAATATTGCAGCAAATCTGAAATCCAACACCAGTAAATATAGCAGTAAAAAAGTCACATTGCCTCTTCTGCCTGAAAATTGTCTGTTGTATAGAGTTTTATTCTCGCAATATTTTATGGAAAATTTCCTCCATTCACAATATACACAACCTTAAAAGTACTCTGGTCGCAAATAATATTTATGCCATTATTAACTGCTATAATACTGCTATGATGAACAAGAATAAAACTACTATTATACTGCCTCCGATGTACATGAATATAAATACTATAATACTGTCCGTTAAATACTGTACAAGAATATAACCACTATAATACTGATCCTATGTACAACAAAAATAAAACCACATTAACACTAATCACTATGATCGCGCCTATAACTGCTAAAATACTGCCTCTATGTACAAGAATATAAATAATATAATTAAGGCCTAACATGTACAAGAATATACTTACTATAAACCTGTTGCCTATTTACAAGAATGTAACTTCCATAGTACAGCCCCCATGTACAAGACTATAACTATTATACTTCTCTCTATGTACAAAATTATAACTACTACTGTATAATATCGCCTTCTACATTACATTTCATACAGATACCATGCAAAGGTTTACAAAATATCTTATACAGGATCTGAAAAAATCTGTTTATTATTTTTCCTAGTGATGGAAATAAATGGTCTTATCCAAAGCAGGGAACTTAAGAAAGCCTTTGGAAATATAAAATTAATGGAAGACAGACTCAAAGAGGAATGTAGGATCAACAACATTCATGAAAATGTTACAGAGTACAGCATACGGGGTAAAGACGTGGACTTGTTATATGGATCTCTATTCAACATGATAAGGTCCATTGTGAAAGACTCTCTTGGTCAAGATCACATGGATGAATCAATGATCTCCTCTGTAGTCTATGTTATTAATAAAGAAGCAGAAACCCACAAAAATCCTGTAGTAACACCTTTAAATTGTGAAATTCCACTTTTTGGCCAACCTAGAGGATGGAAAAAATTATGGAAAGAAGCCGTAAAAGACAGCGTTAACAAAAGAATAGAATTGGTGCCCATGAAGGAAGAAGAAAATGGTTGGCTTGCTAAACACTTAGAGAGTCTACAGACAATTACTGTGGATGACTTGAAAAAAGTTAAGAATTCCCTGAAGTCCCTCTACCCTGAGGACTATGATGTGTGTGGAACCTATGTGAGAAGTTTTCACAAAGCTCTGGCCTCACACCTGCAGAAGAATGTGATACCTTTAGCTTTGGAGTTCAGTCAACTATACTGTCTACTGAACTGGATAATGAATCAGTACAGAAGGTAGGACAAGAATAATGTAAAATATGACAATTTCATGAGTTGACGCGTTGGTTAATTGCAATTTGACTGCATGTTGTTCCATAAAGAAATGGACGTAGGTGATTGTCAAAGGATAAAAAAGGAAATTATAACATCTTCTGTTGTAGATTTCAGCCCATGACCAGCAATCCAAAGGAATGAAGGAGCAAGGGAATAGCTATAGGGGGTACAGAGGTAAAAGTTGTACCTAGGCCCTAGTGATAATGCTACATGAGAAAACATCACCATTATGGATGGCACATAGTAACTGGGAGCCCTATTTTTTGCATTGGAGGCCAAGAACTTCAAGTTATGCCTTTGGTGTCTTTACAACCATTGCCAGAAGGTCTAGAGTTTGCAAGGAGTTTGTTCTCCCCGTGTCACTGTGAAATATGTTGGCATCTCTTACTAATCGGCTGCCCCCTGTTTATGAGACACTGCACTGATACGAAATTAGCTGTGTCTGTGCTGCATATGCTGGGCTGCTTCCGCTGCTATACTGCAGCTGTCGTGAGTACCAGTGTGCTCCACATGAACCGGCTTAGAGTGAATGTTACAATATAAGCCATTCTATTCGGCCCAACTTTATGCACATATGGCGGAACGTTGACTCTTGAAAAATGGTGTCTATGCTTCACTTGTTTATCTATCTAGCTGTTTTTTTCAATTGATCGCCGTAGAGCCTCAAACAATGCAGGCTCATGTTGAGCACAACTTTATAGAAGCTGGTCGATAGCAGGCAGTGATAGTGGCTCACTTCAGCCCGAGAATATAGCGATGTGTTGTTTAATAGCAGCTTCTAAAGTTTCCACACAGCAACACAGTGGGTGAACAAGAATACACAAGGATACTTACTACTCACTGTGGTCATATAAGACTATATACAGACTGTCTAAGAGCTACCCTCTGTAGTGGTGGATGACAGCAGGGGACAATCCCATCACTTATATTGAAATAGGTTTATTCTGGCTGTTTTTAGCTATTTTTTATTAGAGGTATATTCCTTTTTTAAGAATATAATACAAGTTCTGTTTTATTTACACATTATACAAGTTACATCTCTCGGCTTCTACCTGTCATTATTTTAAGAAGGGTAATTGGGATTATAACTTATAATATGTGGTGGGCACCTTGCTGAAAACAGAGAGAATTTTCTTTCTTTTATAAATGCTGCTGCACATGCTGAGCATTCCTTGTGAGAAGCAGGGAATGGTGTAAATGATGTCCCTGCTTCTTTTACCGAGGATAGAGTAGAAGCTTTTCTGTATTGTACAGGGCATACATGACTAAGAGAGCCTCACTAGAAATACATGCACAGTCTTATACATTTTGAACACCAGGGGGTGCTATTACAGATACTTGCAATATTTCTGAGAGGAAACATTTTTTAATAACTATACAAAGTTACTCTAAAATTCATACTCAGTTTACTTATTGCGCTTTGTATACAAGGCATTCAGAGTTCAGTAATATAAAAGCAGGGCTCTGACCCCTCTAAATATATATGCTGCTGTTTATCTGTGAGTTCATCTAATTCTCCGGACCCTAACCCAGTGTCTGATACCCGTATGATGAAAAACAACAGTAGCAAAAAATCTAATAAACACACCGAGCTCTCCTAAAGCACACACTTCGATCCCTGCTATAATCCAGAATTTTGTAACTCTAGCACATTTTTTCAGAGGCATAACTGGCCCCCAGTGCAAAATCTGTAATTTGCTCCCACAATGTGTCATATGAGGCAAAGAGACCTTTTGGTCCTGCACTCTAGGTGTAAACAGTACCCGCATTCTAAATGTGAACAGGACCTGTATGTGGGGGAAGGGAGGGAGAGGCTCCGTTATGTTTCTGCCATTATCCTGTTTAATTTCACATCTTTCTGCGGCTGCATTAATTTCTTGTTTTCCCATCGCAGCAACAAATAACACAAAGGTTGGGTAACGCTGGTAATCCTACGCACTGTGACTAATTGTTCAGCCGAGGTACCTCGTGTTCCACAAATAAAGCAATTTTCCTGAACACTTAACTTGTTTTTCATGCACTTACCAGTGTGTGCTTCATGTCAGCGCCGTGATGTCACCCACCATTGTGGGAGTCCAAGTATAAAATAATGTATAAGTTACCTATATACTTACATAATATATAGAAGTAGTGTCAGATATAAGGGTCTATATATATATCAATGCAATGAGTCAGGAGTCTGTATAGGCAATATGTTACATGGCTTATAAATCATAACAGACCATGGATATTTTTTGTTTATATCATAGATAATATATAAAAGAGATCTAAAGCGCTTTTCATCCTGAGCTTCCTGGTCCATGAATAGAAACCCAGAACCATTGTGAAGCTGGCATAAAAAGCTTGTCTAAAACATTACAGAAACAGCATCACTCTTATCCATGGCTGTATCTGGTATTGCAGCTCAGTCCTGTTCACTTAAAGTCTTCTTCCCACAGGGCAGTTTGGAACAAGAGGATTTTATATAGATTAAACGTATAAAGAAAATTATTTTTTTAACTAATCTTGGAGAAAATACATGTACTGAAACTGCACTGGGTCAACAAAGCTTAAAGAAGACCATTCACCACCTATACCAGCTCCAACTCTCTGCACCCTTCAGTACGTGCTGCTTCACTGATTTGGCACAGTTGGATTTTTTTCTCTATGGACCAACGTTTCCACGCAATCATTTCTATCATTTTTAGGACTGGTATGCTCTCTATTGTCAGGTGGGTGGTCCTGAGCTGGGACAGAAAGACAAAAGACCACCCACCTGACAGTAGAGAGGCTAATGGCGCTGAAACTAAAAGCAACGATTGCCTGGGAATTGTGGGGGCTAGAGAAAAAATATCAACAATTTCAGAATCAGTGGAGTGGCAACAATTAAAGAATGAAAAGAGTTGGAATTGGTGAAGGTGAGGAAAGGTCCTCCTTAAGTGTCAGTCATACCTTTATTTATGGAATTCTGTTCAGAAATTAGCCAACTCAAGACCTGAGAGAGAAAAAGAGAGCAAGTAGAATAGTGAAGATGTATAATGTATAGATTTGAACTAAGCCCAATGGTCAAGCGTTTGACAATGTCTTGGGGGTTACCAGTGGAGCAGATTACTTTTCAGATTATTGATATTTCAGGTGTCATATTGAGTGATGTTATTACACATGACAGACACACTGATATTACTTGGACCATCCAAAGGCCCTGCCTCTCATTGCTCTGGACACCCGTGAACACCAGTACTGACTCTCTTGCCTGCTCTTGCACTGAAATCAAAACTAGGCAGGAGTTGGTTCCACAAGGGTGGATATAGCAGTATAACTTGTAGTTTCTGGACTCTAATATTATGTATACTTTTGGTAGCATTTTCCAGTTGTTGCAATGATTCTAAGATGAAAAAGAAGCATCTGTATATAATCTTCATTAATAATTATTATTATAATTATAATTCCTCTACTGTCTTATGTATACAGCTCTTATTCAGTTCTCCTTGGTTACAGGCTACATTCAAGACTACCACTTTCCCTCTTCTTCACATACAGTAGAAGAGAAGGAAGATGCAATAGATTAATATAACAGCAGGATTAGACTACCATTTGCCATTTGTAGTCTGTTACCATGGACACACATAGGCATACAATGGCGCTGCATACATAAAACAATAAAACATTTTAGGTTAAGACTATTTGCAGAATTTATTCTTTATTTTTGATCCAAAAATTTAGTTGCAGATTTCTACAATCCTTGAGCCCCTATTGATTGTAGCTGTAACATCTTGTTAATTCCTCCGTTCCCTATAACTAGAGGGTTAAAATCTGGGGGTTGGATATGATTACATTGGAAATCACTTCAAGGAATGTTTAATCTGCATGTGTCATACTTGTTACTGCTCTATACGGCAGCACACAGTAACAACACGCAGCCTCCTGCACTGCATTAAGTGCCTTTCTCCATACCTGTAATCAAAGCTTTGGGGCATTCAACATTTATGACCTACTGCCAGGAGGAAAGTACATTTATCAGCATGGTGCTGGATCAGGGGTATATGAAGGAACCTTGAGAGCACACTTCCCATATTGGTTAAGTGTCCTTCTGCGAGAATTTGTGTGTCGAAATTGAAGCGTAACCCCGAATGGTCACCATGGCAACAGATCGGCCTCCATCACTGACAATCAGCTATCTCAAGAGAATAATACACTAATGTGAAAATCAATTTACTTAAAGAAGACCTATCACTCCTGAGATGTGACTGGAGAGTGCGGAGACACTTTCCTAGAGAATCTGTAACATACAGTCATATGAAAAAGTTTGGGCACCCCTATTAATCTTAATCATTTTTAGTTCTAAATATTTGGGTGTTTGCAACAGCATTTCAATTTGATATATCTAATAACTGATGGACACAGTAATATTTCAGGATTGAAATGAGGTTTATTGTACTAACAGAAAATGTGCAATATGCATTAAACCAAAATTTGACCGGTGCAAAAGTATGGGCACCTCAACAGAAAAGTGACATTAATATTTAGTAGATCCTCCTTTTGCAAAAATAACAGCCTCTAGTCGCTTCCTGTAGCTTTTAATCAGTTCCTGGATCCTGGATGAAGGTATTTTTGACCATTCCTCTTTACAAAACAATTCCAGTTCAGTTAAGTTTGATGGTCGCCGAGCATGGACAGCCTGCTTCAAATTATCCCACAGATGTTCAATGATATTCAGGTCTGGTGACTGGGATGGCCATTCCAGAACATTGTAATTGTTCCTCTGCATGAATGCCTGAGTAGATTTGGAGCTGTGTTTTGGATCATTGTCTTGCTGAAATATCCATCCCCGGCGTAACTTCAAATTCGTCACTGATTCTTGTACATTATTCTCAAGAATCTGCTGATACTGAGTTAAATCCATGCGACCCTCAACTTTAACAAGATTCCCGGTGCCGGCATTGGCCACACAGCCCCAAAGCATGATGGAACCTCCACCAAATTGTACAGTGGGTAGCAAGTGTTTTTCTTGGAATGCTGTGTTTTTTTGACGCCATGCATAACGCCTTTTTGTATGACCAAACAACTCAATCTTTGTTTCATCAGTCCACAGGACCTTCTTCCAAAATGAAGCTGGCTTGTCCAAATGTGCTTTTGCATACCTCAGGCGACTCTGTTTGTGGCGTGCTTTCAGAAACGGCTTCTTTCGCATCACTCTCCCATACAGCTTCTCCTTGTGCAAAGTGTGCTGTATTGTTGACCGATGCACAGTGACACCATCTGCAGCAAGATGATGCTGCAGCTCTTTGGAGGTGGTCTGTGGATTGTCCTTGACTGTTCTCACCATTCTTCTTCTCTGCCTTTCTGATATTTTTCTTGGCCTGCCACTTCTGGGCTTAACAAGAACTGTCCCTGTGGTCTTCCATTTCCTTACTATGTTCCTCACAGTGGAAACTGACAGGTTAAATCTCTGAGACAACTTTTTGTATCCTTCCCCTGAACTACTATGTTGAACAATCTTTGTTTTCAGATCATTTGAGAGTTGTTTTGAGGAGCCCATGATGCCACTCTTCAGAGGAGATTCAAATAGGAGAACAACTTGCAATTGGCCACCTTAAATACCTTTTCTCATGATTGGATACACCTGGCTATGAAGTTCAAAGCTCAGTGAGGTTACAAAACCAATTTTGTGCTTCAGTAAGTCAGTAAAAAGTAGTTAGGAGTATTCAAATCAATAAAATGATAAGGGTACCCAAATTTTTGCATCGGTCAAATTTTGGTTTAATGCATATTGCACATTTTCTGTTAGTACAATAAACCTCATTTCAATCCTGAAATATTACTGTGTCCATCAGTTATTAGATATATCAAATTGAAATGGCTGTTGCAAACACCCAAATATTTAGAACTAAAAATGATTAAGATTAATAGGGGTGCCCAAACTTTTTCATATGACTGTAACTATTCCCCCAGAAATAAATAAACAATAATCCTAGAATAATATACATTCTTGAGTTGGAATTTTTTGCTACATTTGGTCCAGGTTTGGAAACAAATATTGCTGCTTTTAGGTTGAGTTCACATGACTGAGTTCCACCCAGATAGCCTGTGTGTTGGCAGGGAGCTCCTGAAAAGCTGGATCACTACAGTACGGAATTGTCAGTTCCATTCACACAACTGTGTGTTTAGTGTGAGATATAGCCCTGCACATGGACTATGCTTCCCAGCTGGAACTCATCATGTGAATATGGCCTTAAGCTTCTAAAACATGGCTTCCAACCGGTAGTAAGACTACAACTCTCAACATATTCTAACAGCCACATGTTGAGAGTTGTATTTTCACAACAGCTGGAGGGTGACAGATTAATGACCATTGTTTGGAAAGAATATCACTCAGCTTTTCCTAGGCTTCAGTGATACATCCCCGGTTTCCTATAATAAATAAATAACAAGGACATTTTGCCATTCAGGACTCTAGAAGAGCTTAGTGACAACTCTTCTTATTGCTATAAAAGCAGCCCTATGAGGTGTAAGTTGAAGCTCCTGGACCTATTGCATAATCTATACTAGAGTACCCACCCACTGTGGTGTCTTCTTACGTGGCCTTACCAGACACCAGCAGACTTGTATTGTACTAGGCCAGACTTTTCATTGATATGGAAAACTGTGCTGAGTGTAATACTATAGCAACTCAATTTGTCAATTTAACTCTTGCAGTGATGATTTTATGGGCAATCCTGAACTTCAAGCGGAGATTAATCCTTTAAGTCTCTGTCCTCTGTTAGAAGGAGAATGTCTTGAAAACCTGAAAAAAGATTATAATCAGGCTTTGCAGGTATTTTTTTTTATTATTCTTTCCTTACTGTAATGAAAACCTGGTTCATTAAGATTAAAAAAACAGTGCTACTTTCTTCCAAGAACAGCCCCACAGCTGTCCACAGCTTGTGTATGGTATTGCAGTTGAACCCTTTCCACTTGAGTGGCACTGACTTGCAATGCCAGACACAGCCCATTGACAGATGTGATGCTGTTCTCCTCCCATTGTGCTGACTCCATGGTCTGTCTGATAAGATAGTAGGTGGGTTTAGACCATCACAAACTCCAACAGACAAAGCAGCTAAGTTGGAGTCACTGATCAGAACAGATATCCTATAGGAACAAAACTAAAATATTTTGTGGCTCTCTGCTCTGGCTAGATGTTGTCTAAAGAAGGCAACCCCAGCCATTTACACCTTAAAAGAGTCTGTCACCAAGCTGAAGAATATTAAACCAGCTGGATAGTTTAGGCTCACCTGAATGTAATGCCTTTTTCCCCATGAAAATGTGTGCATTTTGTAGAAATGGAGTGCCCTTGGTGCTCCAGACTGTTTTTTTGCATATTGTGAAATAAATTAATATTTTGGAGACAAAGGCATGACATTTCATGGTGAAAAGGCCTTACATTCAGGGGAGTCTGGCCTATCTGTGCTACTGGTTTAGTATGCTTCACCCTGGTGACAGGATGTATTTAGGAGTATTGGCAAAAATCATAGGTCCTCATAGCAAAACTCAGAATTGGTGCTTTCCCCCACTGATGGCTCCAGCAGATAATAATTAAATTCAATGTTCGTTTTTAGGTCTAAAGTCATACAGTTACAATAAAATTCTGGAGATTTGCAGCTACCACTAGGGGGGAGTTCATTGCATATGGATATTTACAGTTAGTATTGAGCTCAGTATTAAAATATGTATGGAGGACAGTTTAGTGCCTTCTCACCATGGGTACCCATTGGAGCTACACCACTGGGTCTGTTTGGAGTCTATCAGAATGATTGTCTAATTCTGACTGTATCTCATAGACCAGTAGTCCTATACTACAAGTCCTTGAATAAAAGGCTACACAACATACACTTATCCATGTACAGTCCTGAACTAAGTTTTTGCATTATCTTGCATATTACGCAATGGGACATTGATATATGGTGACTTCCTATTCTTATCCTTATATTCTCCCTTCTAGAAAACAATCAGAACATATATGAGCAACATCATGGAAATGGAGAAGAGAAACTGGGAAAATGAAGAAGAGGTAGAAGAAGCAGTATTGGAAGACAGCTGCAATTTACCAATTCATACAGACATTGAGGAGGTAACAGTGCTGGCGATGAAGCAATGCAGAGATAATCTTTCTATAGCTGTGCAGATTAGCCCACAAGTGCACTGGGGGCAGGCTCTTCTTTAGGAGATTTGCCTTCATATAAGCTGTGATACAGTTAGAGGCTGAAATTGTAATTCACAGCTACAGTACAAGGGTGCTATTGTACTGTAATTCCATAGAAGAACCAAAACACTTGAAATGGTCAATCCTTGATACATTTGCAGACCCATAAAAATATGAATGCCCATAGGTCACGTGAGTATTAGATATTTTGTATTCCCTTACGTCCTACAGCAGCACAATATGGGGTATTCCTGCCTCTGTGTGCTGGTAGGACAGGCGGAACTTTAATTAACATAAAATATGCATGACTACGCTACCCTATAAGAGGGCAAAGAGACCTCCCCCCCTTGTGTTTTTTTTTCTGTCCTGTGTGGTGGGACAGGTAGAGGGAGGTCTTTTGTCCTCCAATATTTTGTTTTTTCCCCTAAAATTTGTTAACTTCCTTTAGGGAGTCATCTTTACACCTCTCTTCTTTCTTCCACTGGACACTTCTGTGGAAAAGAAGATGGGTTTTTATTTAGGCAGTTTTTTTTGTGCTAGCCAAGCTTTCAACCTTCGCTCTGAAAATGTTGATTTCAGTAGTACATGCAGCGGTAGTGGCATGCTGCATGTTCAAAGACCTGTAGTGCAGGCCACTTGTGCGGCCTTGATGTGGTGCATAACTGTTTCACTTACCTTACAAGCTCCATGGCCGCCAGTAGTGACATCGGTCACTTTGTTCCTCCGGAACCTTTGTTTGTGTTCCGGTTTTCCGGGGACTGAATTCTCGGACTGACTTTTTGCGGCTTACTTTTTCCTCCTTTTTGCAAGTTTATATTTGCTGAGCCTCTTTTCTGGCATTGGTTTGTATATTTTAGCTTAATTCTGTGTACAAGGAATTAAGGTTTGCCAAATTTGCGGGGGGGGGGGGGGGAAGGGTTTTTTATGTGCACTACTTGTTCATTCCTCCTCCGCTCCTATGGAAGCTTTCATCTCAATGCAGGAGATGGCTTGTCTCTTATTGAGGAAGGCCTCAGTACTCCACTTGGATTACTGTTCTTGCTGCTGCAGCAGCTCTGGGCAGCATGATGGTTCAGTGGTTAGCACTGCAGCCTTGCGGTGCTAGAGTCCTGGTTTCAAATCCTGCAAGGAGTTTGAAAAAACAAAAAACAAAAAAAGGGTCTAGTTTGTGTGCATTGTGACACACTGTGAAACTATTGAAGATTTCCAGGTGATTGATTGGTAGATTCCAACAGACCTCTCTTTCCTCTTGAGACGATAAATAGGCTGCTGAAGTCCATCCAGTCAAGGGACTGTGATGTTGCTGGGGAAGCCTCTTGTTCTATCTCTAGGAGGCCTGGGGCCTTCCAAGTGGATGAAACACTGGAAAAGCTCATGCTTGCGGAATGGAAACATCCGGAAAGATCTCCCATATATTCCAGAAGATTTAGAATCCTATTCCCTATTGCGGGAATCGGTGGGGTCTCCCACCTAAAGTTGATACGGCAGTGGCCAAGTGGTCATGATGGATCTAACCTCCAGGACCCCATGGATAGACGCATAGCGAGTACTCTCAGGAAGGTTTATTCTCTGGCCTCCGGTCAGACTTCCGTGGCTATTGTCTCTAATGAAGTCTCAAGCAAGTTACGTGCTGATTTAGCCCAGCTTGCAAGAGACATCGACTCTGGAGTCTTCAGAGATGATCTCCTAGCTTGTTTGAGCTCAGTTTCCTTGTCAGCAGATTATTTAGCCGAAGCCTCCCAACATCATTTAAGGTTAGCGGCCAAATCTTTGGCCCTTTCTACGGCAGCTAGAACGCCACTATGGTTAAAACCCTGGAGAGCGGATAATGCCTCCAAGTTCAACCTCTGTTCTCTACCCTTTGAGCCGGGTAAGCTTTTTGGCAGAGGCCTGGATGAGATTAATTAAGACCTTGCCGATAAAAAGGGTAAGACTCTGCCTCAGGCCTTTAGAGCCAGGTCAAGACTAGAGATGAGTGAAGTGTAGAAGTGGAATTCGATCCGAATTTCAGGAAATCTTCGATTCACCACAATTCCGGATTTCCTCACGCTTCGATGCATCGAATCGCATTTTTTTATAAAATGGCCACCGCACATGTTAGGACAAGGGGGAAGGGACTCTGGGAACGCGGGATCACCCACAATGCCAAGCGTGCAGCAAGTCAGCAGCCAGCAGGACCTGTGATGTCACAGCCCTATAAAAACCCTCGGCCATTTTAGTAGTCATTCCACATCGCTCTTACTGTAGGGACAGACGTCGACAGGAGCTAGGGAAAGACTTAGAAAACATATAGAAGTTCAGGGAAAGAGGCTGAGCCTTAGAACTGTAGCGAAAGCATAGGGAGGAATTTAGAGAAGAATTTGGGGTGGTTGCAGGGTCATTTACAGCAAGAATTTGCAGCATAATTCACATTGCAGCACTGACTGCCGTTATACTGCTGCTCATTACTCATATCTGTGTCTTCAAGGTGGAACACAGCAAGCCTTTTACAGTGCAGTACAGCAAAAAAAAAAAAAAAGTGAAATATCATACACTAATATGATAAAAGCCTTTTTAAAGGCTTTTATTATAAGGGGCTTATTCACTGTTCTTCCAAGGCATAACATTATTCAGTACTATTGTGCCAAAGCCATATCTGCACGTATGTGTAAAAAAAGCCTTTTTAAAGGCTTTTATTATAAGGGGTTTATTCACTGTTCTTTCAAGGCATAACATTATTCAGCACTATTGTGCCAAAGAAAACTGAATTATCATCCAATAATATCTGCACTTATCTATAATAAACGCTTTTAACATAAGGAAAGACATAACGACCATATTCGCCAATTTGTTACCAGTATAAAGTTGCAGGCCATTTTTCAATACAGTATTATCAATAATAATTCAATAATTTTTAGTGGTTATCACTTATTTAAAGGTATTTATTAGTGTAAAAACACATAAAAAGGACCATATTCGCCATTTTGTTACCAGTATAAAGTTGCAGGCCATTTTTCAATACAGTATTGTCAATAATAATTCAATAATTCTTAGCAGCTATCACTTATTTAAAGTTGTTTATTAGTGTCTAAACCCATAAGGAGCACCATATTCGCCATTTTGTTCCCATTGCGCTGATGGAGCCGATACTGCTCCTGCCACCCCTCCCCCCTCCCAAAGCTGCCATGGCAGTGCAAGTTGAGCTCCCAGAGCCCCACTGGTCAGACATGCGAGAGGAAGGACGATGGCGGAGATAGGCAGCAGCCAACTTACTACATAGGATATGTCTATAGTAGTTCAGTTTGTCCTCCCTCTCAGTGGGTGTAGAAAAGTCCCCCATTTTTCCCCGGTAGTGAAGGTCTAACATGGTGGAGAGCCAGTAGTCATCCCTCTGCCGAATGGTGACAATTTGGCTGTCACTGCGCAAGGAAGTCAGCATGCTTTGGGCCATTTGCGCAACTGACTCCGAGGGACTCCCTGTATCCATCTCCACTGCATACTGCCACAGTGTGTCTGGGTCATCTGCCTCATCTCCCTCTGGCTGTTCTTGTTGCTGCTGCTCCTCCTCTCCACCCATTTGGCTACACATTGTTTGTGCTCCAATGTCCTCCTCATCCTCCTCCTCCAGTTCAGCCCCCACAGGGATCATGTGGCCTTGAGATGTAGACACCACATCTCCAGTCCCCTGACCAGCCAGATTGAAAAGCATCTTTTCCAGGATGTGAATCAGTGGAATGATGTTGTTCATCCCATAGTCCTGGCGACTGACTAACAAAGTGGCCTCCTCAAAGGGAACGAGCAAATGGCAGGTGTCGCGCATGAGCTGCCACTGGCTAACGTTAAAGTTACAGTTGTGCTAAAGGCATAGGAAACTTGGTCAAAGTTAAAGGTAAGATGATTGCAGCATGTTATCAGCAAATACTGGAGGCAAATTTGCACACATCAGCCAGGAAGCTGCACATGGGACGTTCCAACATGGCAACGATCCAAAACACAAGGGCAAGTCGACCTGTCATTGGCTACAGCAGAAGAAAGTGAAGGTTCTGGAGTGGCCATCTCAGTCTCCTGACCTCAATATTATTGAGCCACTCTGGGGAGATCTCAAGCCCGCAGTACATGCAAGACAGCCCAGGAATTTACAGGAACTGGAGACTTTTTGCCAAGAAGAATGGGCAGTTTTACCATCTGAGAAAATAAAGAGCCTCATCCACAACTACCACAAAAGACTTCAAGCTGTCATTGATGTTAGAGGGGGCAATACACGGTATTAAGAACTGGGGTATGTGAACTTTTGAACAGGGTCATTTTGATGCTTTTGGTTGTCATTATGATTTAAAAAGAGAAAACACAGAAGTTTGACAATAAATGGCTTCAACCAACCACTAACCATGAGTGGAGAAAAAGTTTTTGTGTTATCATTCATATTCTCTGAAAAAAGACCAAAAAACCAAAAAATCGGCCGGGGTATGTAAACTTTTTAGCACAACTGTACACAGGGGAGTACCTCTGTCTGCCTGGATCATAAAGAAATTGTTTATGGCTTTTCTCTGATCATATAGTCGATCCAACATATGGAGGGTGGAATTCGAATGGGTGGAAACATCGCATATCAGCCTATGTTGTGGGAGGCCGTTCTGATACTGCAACTCAAGGAGGGTGTGCTTGGCGGTGTACAAGTGGCTGAAGTGCATGCAAAGTTTCTTTGACATTTTTAGGATGTCTTGCAGATGGGTGGAACACTTAAAGGGGTATTCCCATGTACATAACCATTTTTAAATTTGTAGATAATTAAAAGTTAAACATTGTTGCAAATATAAATAATTAAAGATTTTGCAAAGTTTTAAAGATTTTTGCTAAATATCTTGTAGTCACAGTCTTGTTGTCGTGATCGGTTACCAATGGATACGACCATGAATGCAGGACCTTTCTAAGGTCAGAAAATCAGCAAAGATTTCCTTATTGTGGCTGGGATATCTTCTCTTACATGTAGTGTCCCTGCCTGATAACCCAGCTACAATAAGAAAATCACGGCTGGGTTTTTCACAAGTCCCAGACCATATAAAGTTTCTGCATTCGTGGTCGTATACTTTGGCAACCTATCAAGACAACAGGATGTCACTATTTAGATAGTTAGGGAAAATCTTAAAAAATCTGTAGAATTTTTAACTACTTATATTTGCAAAAATGTTTAACTTTTAATTATCTACAAATATAGATATGATTATGTTCATGGGAATACCCCTTTAAGGAAACGCTTGACAACCAGATTGAACATGTGCGCCATGCAGGGTGCATGGCTTAGCCCTCCTTGACGAAGCGTCGATACCATGTTCTTCCCGTTGTCGGTCACCATGGTTCCGATTTTGAGGTGTCGCGGAGAAAGCTAGGATTCGATTTCTTGAGGAAGGACACGGAGCAGTTCCTCCCCTGTGTGACTCCGTACTCCCAGGCAAACGAGGTGTAGAACAGCGTGACACCGCTGTGCCCTGCACATGTGGTATGCTGGAGGAGCACTGTGAATTGTCCCTGCAACCTTCTTCTCCTGATGACGATGAAGCCCCTCCCAATTATGATCGGCTCCATCGTCATCCACTACAGTCTGCAATTCACTGATGTCCTCCTCAACAGCAGCTCCCATGCCACTCTCCTCATCACTACTTGCCCGCCTACTGGAGGAAGCGGCGGATGTCTCCTCCAGATCTTAGCTGAGCAGTAGCTACTGACTGTCCCGTGGGTCCGCTGCCTTGGGATAACCTTGGACTCTGACCTATCCTTCAAGCCGCACATCTAAACCCTCAACACCTCCTGCTGCCTCCAACTCAAGAACATCCATCGAATCTGCTCCTTCCTCACCCCAGAAACTACAAAGATGCTAGTCCATGCACTCATAATCTCCCGCTTAGACTACTGTAACACCCTTCTCCATGGCCTCCCAGCAAATACTCTCGCCCCCCCCTCTTGTCGATCGCTTAATACACCTCTCCCTCCGTTCTTCATTGGCCGCTCCCCTCTGCCAATCCCGTCACTGGCTACCCGTTGCCCAGCGAATAGAGTTCAAATTACTAACGCTGACAGACAAAGCCATCCACAACCTGTCCCTTCCATATATCTCCGACTTAATCTCCCGCCACCTGCCCGCGCTTAACCTCCGATCCTCCAAAGACCTTCTACTCCGCTCTGCTCTTATCTGCTCTTCACACAACCGTCTCCAAGACTTCTTCCGTGCATCCCCCATACTCTGGAACTCAATATCAAGACACATAAGACTGACCCCCACAATCACAAGCTTCAAGAAGGCCCTGAAGACTCACCTATTCAGGAAGGCCTATAACCTTCAATAACGCTACTGTCTCCATACCACCACCTGAACAGCCTCTACCCACAGCTTCTGTCTCTATCCCTCTTCCCTCATAGATTGTAAGCCCTTGCGGGCAGGGCCCTGTATCCCACTGTGCCAATTGGTCACTGTTAGTATTATCTGTTTTGAATATCTTGTGTACCGTATGTAAACCCTCAAATGTAAAGCACCGTGGAATTAATGGTGCTATATAAATAAACAATAATAATAAATAATAATAATAATACCTCCTCCTCACTGTACAGTGGATCTAAGCCCACAGCATAGAGTACTTCTCTAGCTGAGGGAACAGAAAAGGACAGAGGCAAGTTGAGGACAGGTGAGGGCACAGGGCCTGCCGAACCCACCGACTCTTGGCTGGGGGTGTCTGTTGTGACTTGGCATGAATTGGATGACCGAGTCAACCAGTTTACAACCGTTGGGTTGCTGGTCAAGACATGACCGCTACTTGACACTGGGAGCTCAGGCCTCTGCAACTGACCCCTGCTGCCACGCCCCCTTACTTTACCTGTGCCTGCGTCAGAAACATTTAGGCCTGCGTCCCTCCCCTGCGCATGGCCTCTCGCTTCTCTGTCTGACATACTGTTCGATGAAAAAATGTAATTGCAAAGGGCAAAAAGGCCTGTTATTTTCTACTTTGAAGAGAATGGCAAATATGCCCCTTATTTCTTTCCCCACTAATAAACACCTATAACAAAAGCGTGATAAAGGCAGAGATTTGTGGTTCCGAATTATTGAATTATAGACAATACTGTATTGATAAATGGCCTGCAACTTTATACTGGAAAGAAAATGGCGAATATGGCCCTCTCTATGGGTTTCCACACGGTGGCTCAGTGGTTAGCACTGCAGCCTTGCAGCGCTGGAGTCTTGGGTTCGAATCCTGCCAAGGACAACATCTGCAAGGAGTTTGTATGTTCTTCCCGTGTTTGCGTGGGTTTCCTCCGGGTACTCCGGTTTCCTCCCACACTCCAAAGACATACTGATAGGGAATGTAGATTGTGAGCCCTATATGGGACAGTGACTGTCAATGTCTGTAAAGCGCTGCGGAATATGATGGTGCTATATAAGTAAGCATAATAAATAAATAATAATAAACACCTTTAAATAAGGTATATGCTCCTCCAGCATACCACATGTGCAGGGCATAGCGGAGTCACGCTGTTCTATACCTCGTTTGCCTGGGTGAACAAAGTCACACAGGGGAGGAACTGGGTCACTGTATGTCCTCCTCATGCTGCTTCCAACTGGGTCACTCTGTGTACTCCTCATGCCACTGGGTCACTGTATGCCCTCCTAAGACTGCTAATACCTCCACCTCTGCCACTGGGTCACTGTATGTCCTCCTCATGCCGCTGCCACTGCTGGGTCACTGTATGTCCTCCTAATGCCGCTGCCACTGGGTCACTGTATGGCATCCTCATGCTGCTGCCAACTCCACATTATATCGCCTTGCCACTCTGTAGACATCTATGTGGAATCTGCAAATGAGGGTGTAAAAGGAGTGCGCTCTTTCACTCTACAGTAGGATGTTGGGCCTCTGCATGGTTCTTTCTACCTGGCACTAACATGGACCTGTAAGGCTGGGTTCACACTTGAGTTAGTTGGACAGTTCATCTATTCTAAGAGTGGCGCCTGTCATGTGCATGTCATTCGGACTCACAGTATTGTTTGACTACCACAGTAGGCTCCCTATGCGTGTTACTGCAAGGCACAGTGTTCTACACCACTATACAGGCTCTCTGAAGCTAGGAAAGAGGTGTTTTTTAGTGATATTCGCTGCAAAGTAATTCGGATCGAAGTGAATTTTTTTGGAACTTCGAATCGAACTGGCGAATCGAACTTTTGAGAAATTCGCTCAACTCTAGTCAAGACCTTCCGGCCGAGGTAGAGGTTATCAGCCTCAACCTAGACCTCAGTTCCAGAGACAACCTAGATATCAGCCTAGGGATTCTGGACGAAAGTTCCCCAAGGATGAGGACAAAAGAAGCCTAGCTTTTGACATTGACTGCCTTCTTCCTGTGGCCGAGACTCCTGCCGGAGGTCGACTTTCCCAGTTCTACACTGTCTGGCAAGAAAAAATTCAAAATCTTTTGGTCTTGCAGGTTGTTCAGTGAGGTTATGTGATCAAGTTTCTTCATCCGCCTCAAGATCGATTCGTCTTAATCCGTTTCCTTCCTGCGGTTCAGCAGGATATATTGCTTCAGCAGGATACATTCTCCTCATTCCTTCACCAAGGTTGTGGCTCCTATAGCCACCTCTCTCAGGCTTCAGGGCCTTTTTGTAGTGCCATACCTGGATGACTGGCTAATAAAAACCCAGTCAGAGTCTGTTCTGCTCCAGTAGTTACTTATAGCCATGTCTCTTCTCCAAAACTTTGGTTGGCTAATAAATTGGGAGAAGTCAGAAGTAGTTCCCTCTACCCGCATGAAGTTCCTGGGGTATCTCCTGGACTCAGACCGCATGGAGGTTTCCTTAACACCTGCAAGGAAGGAAAGATTGATCAAAGTGGTCTGGTTTCTCTTCAAGACACGTCTGGAATCCATCAGAACATCCATGAGAGTCCTAGGCTTGATGTCATCCTCAGCCATTGCAGTCCCTTGGGCTTTATGGCATTTGCGTCCTCTCCAGTGGAAGTACTAAAAGCCTGGAACCATACTCCTCTCGGTCTCGACAAGAAGATCAAACTATCTCCCATTACCCGTCTTTCCCTGAGATGGTGGATACACCTGAAAGACGGAATGTCCACAGTCCAACCTCGTTGGACCCTGTTGACTACCGATGCATCCCTCTCGGGATGGGGAGCCCACCTGTATGAGAAGACCGTACAAGGAGTCTGGAGCAGTCTAGAAGAAAAGACATCTTCCAATTGGAAGGAGCTCAGAGCCGTGTACCTGGCACTACTTCATTTTTCTCCTCTCCTCAAAGGGAGAGTGGTCAAGGTTCGGTTAGATAGCATGACAACCATAATGTACCTGAACAGACAGGGAGGCACCAGATCATTATCTCTCTTCAGAGAGACAAATCTGATTTTTACCTGTCGTATAAGGAGAATGGTCTCTCAATCCAGATGTATTCCATCAGGTTACCCTGAAGTGGAGTCTCCCAGAAGAGACCTCATGTCGACCAGACTCAATGCCAAGGTAGATATGTTCTGCTCACTGTATCAGGAGGACTATCCCTTGGCAGTGGATGCCCTGTCCATTCCTTGGAGGTTCAGGCTGGCATACATCTTCCCTCCACTTTTCATGATACCAAAGGTATTGATGAAAGTCAGACAGGACCAAGTCTCTGTGATAGCCATCATACTATTCTGGCCAAAAAGGACTTGGTTTGCCCAGCTCATGTACATGAGTTGAGGGACATATTGGAGGCATCCCCCCCACCCAGAACCTGGTTGCCCAAGGAACTCAGAAGTGCCAGGATCTGAGGAGATTCAACCTGATAGCCTGGAGGTTGACCAGTCCCTACGGAGATTTAGTGGACTGTCAGAAGCCGTCCTGAAGGCTCTTTCCTGTGCCAGAGCAGAATCTACCAAGAAAAGCTACCATAGGATAGGTAACATCTTCAAGCAATGGTGCTCCAGAAGAGAAGCTGATAGTTCAAACCCTACTACAGCAGAAATTCTGGATTTTATTCAAAGCGGCTTGGATACAGGCTTTTCTCCAACTACACTGAGGGTACAGGTTTCAGCCTTATCCACCTGTTTAGGCAGACGATTGTCCCAGGATTCCCTTATTGTTGTATTCCTTAAGGGCGCTACCAGACTTAGACCGGTGGTCTCAGCTCCGGTTCCCCAGTGGGATCTCTCGACTGTTCTTTCAGGTCTTTGTGGTCCTCCTTTTGAGCCTTTGGAGGATGTAGATCTTAAATTTCTTGCCTTTAAAACCACCTTTTTATTAGCCATCACTTCAGCCAAAAGGGTGAGTGAGCTCCAGGCTTTTTCTTCCAAGGAACCTTATATATCATTTTTTGCAGATAGTTTTCAACTTAGGTTTCTTCCCTGGTTTAACCCTAAGGTGCCTTCCCGCGCCAATATTAACCAATTAGTGTTACCCGTGTTTTTTCCAGCCCCTTCCTCTGAAGAGGAGAAAAAACTTCACACACTAGATGTTGTGAGATGTCTCCAGATTTACCTTTTACGTACACGTTCCTTTAGGAGAGATGAGAATTACCTTGTCAACATGTATGGTAGAGACAAAGGTCTCAGGGCTTCCAAGCCTACGTCTAGGTGGATCAAGGAGGGGATCAAAGTCTCTTTTTTTGGTCAGGGATTAGCTCCACCCGAATTTTGTACAGCCCATTCAACCAGGGCTGTATCAACCTCTTGGACTGAGAACCAGGCCTTACCGCTGGAGCAGATCTGTGCAGCTGCTTCTTGATCGTCTCACCTAACCTTTGTAAAGCATTATCGACTAGATGTTTGGAGTTCTGTGGCAACTGCCTTTGGATAGTAAGTCCTAGGTGTTGTAGAGCAGGGAAACCCTCCCTAAGGGAATTACTTGCTATATCCCCATATTGTGCTGCTGTAGGACGTAAGGGAACCGTTGATTATGATGTTAATCTGTTTTCCCTTAGTCCTAACAGCAGCACAAGCTTCCCTCCCTAAACTTAGAAATTTTTACTTTATAACTTACACAAGGGGAGAGGTCTCTTTGCCCTCTTATAGGGTAGTGTAGTCATGCATATTTTATGTTAATTAATGGGCAGGAATACCCCATATTGTGCTGCTGTTAGGACTAAGGGAAAACAGATTAACATCATAATCAACAAATATATCTCATCAGAGAAAAATGCTTCTATCTACTGTTATTAGCTCTTTTCCTGCCTGCTTACCTGCTTAATTCACTGTTCAGACCTGTCTTCTCTGAACACGGGCTACAGTTTAAACAAGTCTAGAAGAGAGAGTAAAGAGTGTCAGAGATGTCCTGGAGCAGATAGTATAAAATCTCACCAGCTTTATTCACATCCATACTACTCACTGCTGCTAAATCTTCTATGAAAAGTGCTGAACATTTACGGTTATCTGAGGCAACATGTATCTGTCTCTGTTTCTCAGTCACTGTACTCCTCCTCTTTCTCCTCTCCATAGAGTTGTATGTAACATGATTTGTCTGTGAGCTCTAACCCGTTTGTGCTAAAAACAGGTCTGTGTAGTGAACTGTATAGCAAACAAGAGATGGCTCAAAAGAGTAGATAGAAGCATCCTGATGAAATATATTACAAAGTGTCTTCTATCAACCCAAATTGTTGATTTAAGAAAAAAATGGAAGCAACAGTTACTCTTTAAGACAGTCCCTTTAGACTTTTAATGGATCAGGTTGAAATATTCAGGAATGTATTGTGTGTGGGCTGTGTTATGCATGTGCTTTACAGTTACTGCATTGAATGAGACTTTATGGACAAAAAAGTGACTATAGACTAGAATAGTTTTTAGAAACTGATGGTTGCTACCAAGAAGTGACAGGGAAGCTACATATGGAACCTTAACTGTGTATACAGTACAACTCACTGCAAAAGGACATCATATAAAATGATATCTCTGAAAAAAAGGGGCACACTAACCTGATATCAGATGAAAGCATGGTTCTATGCAGGATGCAGACAGGCCCTATGGTTAAGATGACACTGGTGCAAAATGGTGATAAGTGGTTGTATTCTCACATTCTGCACCTCTGCTGTGTTCACCATTGGGCCTGTCTGCATCCTGCATAGAATCATACTTTCATCTGATATCAGGTAAGTGTAGCCATTTTTTTCAGTGATATAATTGTACTGTATAATGGCCAGTGTGAAAAACGGAAACATTTTAATATTCTTTTAATGCATAGTCAAATAAAATATGAATACTTATACTATGTTCATACCCCTTTAAGTGATGGTCCAAACTATTCACCTTTGCCTGGTATTGGACTGTTGACCTGCTGCCAGGCTTATTCATATGCTTAAGTTACCATGCTTAGAGTTACAGTGCCAGTCGTCTCTGCATTTTGGTTATTGCAGATAATTTAAGTTCCAGCAGGTTTTCTCTGGTACAAATATTTTGTCGTTCCACCTTGTAAAATAAAGCACAACATGCGGTTATTGTTTTACTGCAACATTGTGACTCATGTGGACGCTGGGAGCATTTACAGCCGCTTCCTGGCAGAATGTGATAGATGGGGGATTTTGAAACTGCAATTTCAGAACCATTTGCATTTCAATGGCCGGTACATTGGCATCACAATAGCAGATATGCCAACTTACAAAGTGGTTTAATTGTTGGAGTCAAGGAATTTAAATATCTGACACCAGATATATACGCTTAACCCCCTCTATGCAGTGCTAGATTTAAAGGAGGAACTGCACTAAAAAGGAAAATGCTTTCTTAAAGGGTGTATATACCGGTGAAACTTATTATACATTTATTCTGCCAATGTATTTAAAAAACTAAACAAAATTTGCAATAGGTATTGATTAAAAATCTGTAAATCATCATTTATCTACATAGTTAACTCATGCATGTAAGTCCTGGGGGAAATTTATCAAGCCCTGTATGCCAGTGTTCTGGCTTCAAAAAGTAGCAAAACAAGTTTCTGTGATTTTTTTTTTGGGGGGGGGGGGGCTTTCTTGCACCAAAAATGTCTAACATTTTTGTCCTCTGACATTACACCACTTTGTTTCCCACTCCCTAGTGGACAACAATTTACACAATTTTTGTAACTTTTGCAAGTGTTGCGCAAGTAAGTCCAAAAAGTCACAGAACTTATTTAGCGTTTTTTAAACCAGAATTCTGACCTGCAAGTCTTGACCACCAGGAACTTTACCATTACCCCTCCACCGCCTTTAACCACCAGGGACTTCGCCATTATCACTTTACTGCTCAAGGTCACCAGGGTCTTTACCATTTACTCAGAGGCATAGGATTCAGCACAGGGGGTAAAAACACATCAGATTGGGCCTCCAACTTAGGCATACCAATGTTACACCATACAGTGACCATATATTGGTAGATACCAGCTCTACAAAGGGCTCTGCAGGACATTTGAGTAAATACAGTGCAGGAAACATTTAGTGACTTAGAAGTGATGTCTTAGACTATAATTGTCCACATTTCCTGTCTGTTTCATCTGGACTGAGCTGCAAAAATTTGTAATATAAAAATCCCTTGGAAATGAGTAATACTCCTGTGTGCATTTTGCAAATAATATTACCTCCTGTGTGACCCATTAAATAATAATACCCCTTGTGCCCCTTAAATTAATAATGCTCTCTAATTGTAATTTGTAATTTGTAATTTGTAATTTGTAATTTCTAATTCTAATTGTAATTTGTAATATAAAAATCCCTTGGAAATGAGTAATACTCCTGTGTGCATTTTGCAAATAATATTACCTCCTGTGTGACCCATTAAATAATAATACCCCTTGTGCCCCTAAATTAATAATGCTCTCTAATTGATAATGCCTGCATGCCACTTTAAATTAGTACTGTCTAATTGCCCAGTACCCCCTATGCTCCCTTGTATTATGCTCCTGATGCCCCTGTGAATAAATGGTGCTCCCTCATACCCCCTTATTTTAAAGGTTTTGCCTTGGATCTAAAAAAATTTAGTCAGGCAGCAAGAGAGGTGTAAAAAATAAAAATTAGTTTATACTTGCCTGCATCCTCCTCTCCGTTTCTGTGCTGGGCAGGCTCTCTCCTCTGCTCCACCTTGTATGTATACAGAGTGGCTGCAGTTGTGGTGTCACATCGACTGGACGCTGCAGTCATTCATTGCTCTCAGCTTTACACTGTGCTGATCGGTTGCAGCCATCCTGGTGACATGACATCACCGCTGTAGCCGTTCTGTATATAAACAGAGCAGCGGCGGTGACGGCCAGTCTAGCACAGGAGTGTATGGGAGCATGCAGGTAAGTATGAATGCAATGATAGCCAAGCTACCATGTATTTCCACTGTATCTTCATCTTCCAGACAGCGATAAAATTGAATTTGCTGCTTAACTTTGTGGTGGCCCAGGGCCACCACCTCCTCTGCCTCCCCTACTTCATAGCTCATAGCTACCAGTGATTTAATGTTAACCTCTTCACTGTCCAAGACCACTGTCCAAGACTTTACTGCTTATCCTTAACTGTTCAAGACCATAAGAGACTTTTTCTTTAGTTTATTCATTGCCCAAGACCTCCAGAGACCAAAATGGAATTCATGATTGACCCTTTCATTATCCTAGATCAGCTTATTATTTAAGCATTGTATAGTGGTATTATTTTGGCAATGGATGGCAGTATTGTGTTGGCATTGTATGGAAGGATTAGTTGACCTTATGGAAATATTTAAGTATAAAAGGTTTAGGTAAAAAGTGCATATATATCTCCACCTATAGTTAACAGGGATTTTACTTGTCCAAGGCTCCATTTATAAATAAACGTCAAGCTTGTGTCACAGTCACTACCTACAGTATATATTTTGTCTTTTGTAGATTATAGGAACTCATGTCAGAAACTCTGCAAAACTATCTGATGAACTAGAGACTTCTGCAGCCAATATCTGTGTAGAGGAGCTGGGAATGTTCACCACGAGGTTTGTTAAATCTAAATACTAAAACTTTCATGTTGTCCTGACAGTTACTGTTCTCTCAGTTTAAATAAGTATTTCACTTTTAGAGCATCTTTTGGACTGCAAAGATGCCCATCCTACTGCACAGATATGTCCACCTTTACCTTAGCTCAAATTTGGTTAAGGACTCCAACAGTGTCGGACTGGGATGTCTAGGGCCCACCAGTGGAATTGTTTCTAGGGGCCCACCATCAGAACCCCTGTAGATCAGCGGTACCGAGACAGGGCGGTTAAAGGTAATAACATGCCGGGAGCCATGCTGCTCACCCACTATACCATGTGCACCACTGCACTACCTAAACCTACTGCTACACCTTGTATGCCAAGTGAACAGCGTGGCTCCTAGAATTGTTACCTTTACCTGTAGCCGCACTGTCCTGGAAAAGCTGATCTGCAGAGGTCCTGGCTGTTATATCATCGTAGATGTAATATTGATGGCCTATCCTAAGGACAGGCCATCAATATTAGGAAGATGGACAAATCCTTTAAAGAGGTTGTCGAAGGAATTGGAGCAACTCATGTAGCTGGCGGGAGGTGTAAAGTAAAAAATAAGTAAATTAAAAAGCATACTCACCAGTCCCCGGCGCTCCGTTGTCTGCTGCCAGTGTCCATTCAGTCTCGTGCCAGCGACTCCTTTCTGGGAGTCCTGCACCTCATGTGATCTCTAAGACCAATTAGGTACAGGATTTCCAGAAATGAGGCGCCGCCATGAGACCGAACAGACACAGGCAGGGGACAACGGGGTGCTGGGGACAGGTGAGTATGCTTTTTTTTAAAAATTTTCTTATTTTTACACCTCCCTGGCGGCCGACACAGTGGTTGCTCCAGTTTATGGACAACCTCTTTTAAGGGGTTGTCTGGGCCAAATTTTTCTATGGTCACTTCACTGGTCCCCCCACATAGTGGCCTCTTCACTGGTCCCCCATACTGTATGGGGAACAGTGATGGGGTCATTATATTGTGTGGGAGCAGTGATGGGGGCTAACATCCTGTGGGGGGGACATTAAACTGTGTGGGGCATATTAAATGGGTTGTCCAGGGTTAATCTTTTTTATGGCCTATGCTCTGGATAGGCCATAAATACCTGATCGGTAGAGGGCTGACACACGGCCCCATCAGCTGTTCGGAGCCACTTCCGGCACCTGTTCTGTACACAACACAGGGCCGGAAGCAGAAAGCTCCATCCGCTGTATAGCAGCCCAGCGCCTTCACTGCAGGTCAGCTCCTACTGACTTCAATAAGTGCTGAAATACAGTGAAGGTGGCCCCCACCCAGTATTATAAGCTCCACAGTGGCCCCCACCCAGTATTATATGCGCCCAATAGCCCCCCTCCGCTCCGCTTCAGTGCTATTATTATACTCTGGGGTCTCCTCAGACCCCAGAGTATAATAATCGGAGGCCCAGGGGAAGTGATTAAAAATAACAAACTCTCATACTCACCTTGCCTTACCTTTCCTTGGCATCCTCGCTCCATCCTGTCGTCTTCAGCGTCTTCAGGCCCTTTTCTGACAACGCTGCTGAGGCCTGTGATTGGTCCTCAGCGGTCACGTGGAGGCGCACTGACGTCATTACGCGGTCGCGCCCCATGTGACCGCCGGGGCCTAATCACAGGCCTCAGTCACATGACGGAGGAGCGCCGGAGAGGACGCTGCGCCCCGGAGAGGTGAGAATATGTATTTATTATTTTCAGTCACCTTCCCTGGGTGCCCTGCCCTGCCATCTATTGGAAAGGGGCCTGCAATATGCCAGGGTCCCTTTCCAATAACAGTATGTATAGCGGTCTTGGAACCAGGCTTTCCCCGACCGCTATCATAGTGGTCCGGGGCCCCGGCCATCTCCAGCTGGCCGCGGGCCCTGTACCCTGCCGGGTCCGGTCGCGGTCGTGCCCCCTGCGACCGCGATCGTAACGCCACTGGTCAGGGGCCCGATCGGGATGGTCAGGATCCCGATCGGGCCCCCATGACATGAGGACTAATAGTCGGGGCTCGGGGCCCACCGGTGGATTCACCGGTTCCCCGGTGGGCCAGTCCGACCCTGGACTCCAATGTCTCTTGAAACCAATCAAGATTGCAACACGCTAGTGTAACAATTGACAGCCTGCAATGCACAATACAGCCACTGGGTGGCCAGAAACAGACTCATATAGTATGTCCCTTTGTGACAGAATGTTGCAGTGTGGTGTTTTGTAAACCTGGTCATTTTGTGTATCGCATATAATAATAATAATAATAATAATAATAATAATAATAATAGTCCTTTAATAGTCCCACAATGGGGAAATTCAGTGTGTTACAGCAGCAAAGATAAGCAGATACAAATACAAATATAACATGTACAGGAATGTTCCAAGGTGAGAGGCATTACATTGATAGTAGACAGACAGATAAGAAGTAGCGGGGGGGATTTAACAGACAGAAAGATATTTCAGTTCTCTGTGTGTAATGATCTCCGCTTAGGTCGGTGTTGGTTGTACAGCCTAACCGCGGTGGGGAGGAAAGACTTCCGATAGCGCTCCTTCTCACACTTAGGGTGGAGCAGTCGGTCACTGACAGTACTGCCCAGCGCGATCACGGTCTCATGCATGGGATAGGACTTCTTCTTCCGCATGGAGCTCACCATGGACAGTATCCTTCTGTCACCCACCACCTGCACTGGGTCCAGTGGGCTCCCCAGGACAGAGCTGGCCCTTCTAATCAGCTTGTCAAGTTTCTTTCTATCCCTGGTTGATATACTGCTCCCCCAGCAGGCCACTCCAAAGAAGATGGCTGATGCCACTACCGAGTTGAAGAAAGTCCTAAGAAGTGCCCCCTGGACTCCAAAGGCTCTCAGCCTCCTAAGCAGGTAGAGCCTGCTGTGGCCCTTCCTGTACAGGACTTCCATGTGATCTGCCCAGTCCAGCTTATTATTAAGGAGCAAACCCAGGTACTTATAGATGTTCACAATCTCGATGCCTGACCCTAGGATGTCGACTGGTTTAGGAGGGCATCTGCATTTACGGAAGTCCACCACCATCTCCTTGGTCTTCCCCGCGTTAATATTCAGGTGGTTCCACTGGCACCAGTCCACAAAAACCCGGTTCAGTTCTCTGTACTCCCTGTCATCGTCATCTGTGATGAGGCCTACTATTGCAGAGTAGTCAGAATATTTCTGTAGGTAGCAGCTGGATGAGTTGCACCTAAAATCAGCAGTGTACAGTGTGAAGAGGAAAGGGGCGAGAACTGTACCCTGAGGTGCCCCCGTATTACATATCACAGTATCTGACACACAGTCTCAGGCTCTCATGTATTGAGGTCGATTTGTGAGGTAGTCTAGGATCCAGTTGGAGAGGTGGTGGTCCATTCCAGCAAGGCCCAGCTTGTCTCTCAGTAACCCGGGCTGTATGGTGTTAAAAGCACTGGAGAAATCAAAGAACATTATTCTCACCGTGTTCCCTGGTTTCTCCAGGTGAGACAGAGCCCTGTGCAGAAGGTGGATGATGGCATCATCTACCCCAATGCCTGGCCGATAAGCAAACTGGAGAGGGTCCATAGCGGGGCTCACTAGAGGGCGGAGATGTGTGAGAACCAATCTCTCTAAGATCTCTCTGGTCATGTGTGAACCGAGAGCAAGGCAGGTGGTTTGGACTCCGCAACCAGAAATGAACGCACACGCGGTAGTTCAAGAAAAAAAATATATATTTACTATAAGTTAATAAAGGCTAGTTAAAGGTAAAATGACAGGGCTAAAGACAAGCAAAATATACAATATAGCATGAACAATTTCAAGGCAAATTCTGCAATGGTTTCTACTTTTACTCTGTCCACTTCTGCAGTATGGACACTGAATGAACAATATACTCAAAACTATCCCTAACTGACCCTGACTTCACATTTGGGTGCACCCCCTTTTCCCCAGTGGTCCAGGTGGACCGCTTACAGTCCGTAGAAGCGCGCGGTGGGGCCCAAAGTCGGTCCTTTCTTTTATAGTGAAGCGTCCTCTCCTCACGGTTATCAGGATCTTGGGAGAAATGAAGTCCTCTTTAACAGACAGGGAAACCAACTGAATGCAATGTAATCCAACAGCAGATTCCACTCAGCACACTGACAGTCCTGCCGAATCCATACACTGAGCTGGGATGTAAAGCGGGATTTAGCAGGTGCCGTCCAGTACATCAACAGCACTGCGAGTCTCTATCTGTGGTATCCATATACACAGTCACAATGTCAGTCTCACTGATCAGCCACTGAGCACAGTTCCTTTCACGTGGACTCACTAGTCCTGTTGTCTCTTTACACTCTGTTTGTCTCTGGACCAAGATACAGCTTAGCTGTACAGAAAAATCTCCACACCAGTTCAATACAACACTTGCCAAGATGGCTGCTGCTCTCTGTCTCGTCACTTCCTGCTTCTCTGCTCACACTCTGTCTGCAGAACAGGCAAGCTGACATAAAGGGGGGGGGTCTCACTCCAGCATCATGTCACAATTACAATGGCTGCTGTCTTAAAGGAACAGAATCACAGAAATACATTCAACATTAACAGTTTATACAGACAAATGAAGCTTAAGACAACATTGGCTGTCTCTTACATATTCCCCCCCCACTTTAAGATTGGCAGTCCCTGCCTATGACTGTATATCCAGAGGGTTGTACTTTTATGCACAGGGTGGTAGTATACCGATGTATGGCAGGCCAAACAAACTCATCCTGCGCATACCGAACAGGGGGAATACCAGCATTTGGCCTAGTGGTCCGTCTGAGGACCGGTGGTATATTATGGGGTGCTGCAGCTATGGGCTGAGAAGGACCAGCGGATTCCGCACCAGAGGGGGCACAGGCCGGAGATACAGTAGTCACAGGTGGAACATCCCCAGGAGCAGGGATCGGCCAACAATCATCCTCCTCGTCGGAGGCCCATTCTGCACCTCCATTCTCTGACTGTGGGAGCTCATTCACATTGGCAGGCCCATCGTGATTTGTCCATTCAGAATGACACAGGCGCAACATATTTCGGTGAAGTACTCGAACACAATCAGTTCCTTCTTTCTGGACCTGATACACTGGCCCATTCGCATACTTGCGGCCAACAACACGATACGGCAAAGCCTCCCATCTGCTTTCCAATTTCCCTTGGGGTTTCTTGACACGAACTAGCACCAGGTCGCCTGGTTGCAATGGTGCTTCTTGCACTGGGGTCTTATCAGGATGGGGATGTTCTTGCAGGCGCTGCCGCACCAATCGATGGATCGTCTCAAGTCTCTGCCGATGCGCCCGCACCCAAGAGGTTGGATCCCTCGGAGGGAACCCATCCACATCATTCAACTGTAATTCTCCTATACTTCGCCCAGACCGCCCAAAGAGAAGTGTATAAGGAGAGTACCCCGTTGTAGAATGGACCTGATTGTTATAGGCCCACACCATTTCAGACAAGAACTGAGGCCACTGTAACTTCTTGTCTTCCTCCAGAGTCCGCAGCATCTGTAGCAGAGTTCTGTTGAATCTTTCACAGGCCCCATTTCCCTGAGGGTGGTATGGAGTCGTGTGCGACTTCTTTATCCCGTAGATACGTTGAACTTCTTTCATTACGTGTCCCTCAAAGCAGGCGCCCTGGTCGGAGTGGATGCGTTGGGGGCACCCATATACTCGAATGAAATCTTGGCACAGAGAACGAGCTGCTGACTCAGCTGTCTGGTCCTTGGTGGCGGTTACCACCGCAAATTTGGTGAAGTGATCCACCATTACGAGGCAATACTGGTGTCCGCTATTGGATGGGCCCACCATTAGATAGTCTATCATGACGATTTCTAAAGGTTCCTGGGTCACGATGGTTTGCAGGGGAGCTCTCTGTTCTATTGCCTTATGGATCTCACAAGTTCGACAGCTGCGGCATACTTCTTCGACCATTTGACGAAGACCAGGGCAGTAAATCAGTCGCTGTAACCAACGAAAGGTCTTCTCATGACCAAAATGTCCATTCTTATTATGAGCCTCAACTGCCAAGGAGCGAGCCAGTTCACTAGGCACCACAATTTGGTATCGAATGTCGATCTCAGAAGGTAAATAGACCTTTCGGCATAGCACTCCATTTTTCATCTCCAACTTTTCCCACTGACTCAAAACAGATAATATCTCATGTGTCAGTCGTTCTCTTTCCTCTCTACAGGGCTTCTGGCCTTTCTCAACACACTTGATCATCTGCGCCAGCCCCTCATGGGTCTGTTGTATCTGTGCCCATTCCTGTCGTGAGGGACCAAAGAAAGGAGCCATTTCAGTCCCCTCCATCTCAAACTGATTAGTGGCGGTCAAGGCCTGTGAAAATCTGCTGAAATCGGGCACCTCCACATGCTCCAACTCATGATCCACGTCTTCTGTGGGGGTCTGGGCAGTTACCCTAGAAAGTCCGTCAGCATTCTGGTTCTCTGTCTTGGACCGATACTTAATGCGGTAATTGAATGTAGACATTCGGGCTATCCACCTCTGCTCTAACGCCCCGAGCTTGGCATTTTCCAGGTGAGCTAGTGGGTTGTTGTCAGTCAGTACTAAAACTTCAGCACCGGTCAAATATTCAGAGAATTTCTCGGTCATGGCCCATACCAGTGCCAACAGCTCCAATTTAAATGAACTATAATTCTCGGGGTTTCTTTCAGAATCTCTCAAAGACCGGCTGCCGTACGCTATGACCCTCTCCTGGCCATCCTGAAGCTGGGAAAGCACTGCTCCAAGACCATACAGGCTTGCATCTGTATATAGCTGGAACGGCAAGTGGTAATCAGCATATGCCAAGATTGGGGCTGTTGTCAGTGCATCCTTCAATGCCTGGAAGGCTTGTTCCTGTTCAGGTCCCCACTTCACGGACCGGTTCTTTGGACCACCGGATGTGCCTCGTAGGAGAGCATTAAGTGGTGCTGCTACCTTGGCGAAATCCTTAATAAACCGTCGATAGTAACCGGCTACTCCAAGGAACGCCCTCACTTCTCGCAGGGTAGTCGGTATCGGCCAATCTTGAACAGCCGCTATCTTGTCTCTTGATGGTCTCACCCCTTCTCCTGATACGCGGTGACCCAAGTAATCAATTTCAGATTGGAACAACCGACATTTACTGGGTTTCAATTTGAGCCCATGTTCCCGCAATCTTCGAAATACTTGCCCCAACTGGTGGAGATGGTCTTCAAAGGTCGCAGAATACACTATAATGTCATCCAAGTAGATGAGAGTGAACTCAAAGTTGAAGTCACCGAGACATTTCTCCATCAACCGCTGAAACGTTCCGGGTGCATTTGTCAACCCGAAGGGCATCCGGTTAAATTCGTATAGTCCCATGGGCAAGATGAATGCCGTCTTCTCCTTGTCTTTTGTGGCCATCGGCACCTGCCAATACCCACTAGCCAGATCTAGTGAGGAGAAGTACCGGGCTCTCCCTAGCGCTGAGAGGGACTCCTCAATCCGTGGCAAGGGGTAGGAATCTCGTACGGTGCAAGCGTTTAACTTCCGATAGTCTACGCAAAATCGGATGGACCCATCTTTTTTTCTTACTAACACCACAGGAGCCGCCCAGGGACTCTGGCTTTCTTGGATGATCCCACCCTGTAGCATCTTAGCTAACAGTTCTTTCACTTCCTGATACAACTGTGGAGGAATTTGTCGGTAGCGCTCTCTAATTGGAGGGGTGTCTCCTGTGGGAATCTCATGGTAGATCCCTGTGGTACATCCAAAATCTTCAGCATACCGTGCAAAGGTGGCTCGGTTCTCCCACAACAGCTCATCTACCTTCTGCACCCATTCCAGAGAACATGAACTTACATCCATCTTCATCTGTTCTCGAATTGCACAGCCATTCCATTCAGAGGTGGGTTCCTCATCTTCTCCCATGGACACAGTTACGGTCCACTCATCCCTTTCAGTCGGCTTCAGCTGCATTGGAGTTACTTTCCTTACTTCCTCCGGAGTCACATAGATGTTAGCCAGCAGCCTCCCTGGGGTCAGGTCCACACTCTGGTCCTGAGTGTTTACACATCGAAGTGGTACTCTTCCATTGCGAACTATTGCCAAGGAACGGGCCACTAGCGGATCAACACCTCCTTCGGCTGCCTGCAGTGGTTCTACCAACACAGCTATGCCCTCTAGTTTCCGACAGGTGCCTACGGGCATGGACACTATTGTCTCCCGACTGGGTGGCAGTGTAACTTTTGTATGCAAAGGAACTGAAATTCGAGCCAGAGGACGCTGTGCATCTGAACTTTTCTGTAAGCCACATGTCCGGATCAGCCGCTGGAAAGCTGTTTGAGTAGGCCGATGGGTGGTGGTTTCTTTCCAATAACTGTGACCTTTCTTTTCAAAGAGGATCTGATCTAATTCTTTTAACACATTCATCCCCAAAATGACAGGGACCTTTACTTCATGTGACTCCTGTACCACCACAATGCCTTTCCTACCTAGATCTTGGCCACATACCCGGACATTCATCCAGGCCACTCCCACGACCGGAACTGGTAACTGGTTAGCTGCGACCACTCGTACGAATGTATGGGGATCATATTTCACATGTTGCCAGAAGTACCGTTCATAACAGTCTCTACTCAAGGTCGTTACTTGGGAACCCGTGTCAATCATCCCGGTAACCGGAATACCCTCCATTTCCACCTGTATGACAGGACTTGCAGCGATCAGGTCATCATCAGGGCATTCTCCCCACATAGTCTCCTTGTCAGTCTCCCCTACTACACGCCCTTCAGCAGCAGGGGACTTCAGTTTAACGGCGGTCTCTCATAAGTTTGTCGCTGCTCTGGACATCTAGCAGCAACGTGGCCCATCCGTCCACACTCCCAGCAGCGTATCCCCCGTCGTTCTGGCCATCTGTTTGGGCCCCTTCGGTAAGCCCCTTCGATTTCTCCTGAGCACTGCACTAAATGATTTGGACCCCTTCGGTAGGTCCTATCCTCACCCCTCCAGCGGGGTGGTGGGTGATTCTGACTTGCTGGGTATGGACGGCTCACCCTTTCATCTCCAGTCTTCTGGAAGTCTGCAATTTTCATAGACTGCTCATCACAACGAGTGTGCAAGTGTTCCATTTGCTCTTGCAGTTTCTGCATTACTGTGAGAATTTCTTTAACCGTCCCTTTTTCTACTGTCTCTGAGCCAGAACTAGCCCCCTGTGACAAAGTAACTCCAACTGCGGTCTGCGGCCTCGGGACCATACTATTGGCACGGGAGATGGCCTCTACCTGTACATCATGGAATTTAGCATCAGTCTCTCGTCGTATAAAATCCTGCATAGTCACAGTTAAACTGCCGTCACGTATCCCCAGGACAAACTGGTCACGGAGAGTCCGATCAGGGTTACAGAAGGCTGGCGAGCCCCCTCTTTCCTTCCTTTGAATATCTCGGAGCAGTTCTTGTAGGGCATTTGCATATTGGGGAAGGCTTTCATTCTCCTGTTGTACCCTCTGGAAGAACCGAGCCTGCAGAGACCCCAGCAATGCAGTTTCTCCATAGATGGTTTCTAGAATCTGGACTACTTGCTCAAATGTCTGCCTTTGTTCAAATGGCCTCAGTATCACCGTGGTCTTAGCATCCCCTTGTAATGTCAATATTGCTAGCTCTACTAGTACTTCTGGTGCGGTCTGGTACATTCGCTGTATCATTCGTATCTGTTCCACCCACATACTCACTGACATATTATTGCCATCAAATTTAGCTAACTGACTCATTATAGCCCCTGCTGGCATTCTTCCTCTAGCACCATTCTCCCGAACGGGTGCGTCACCGTCCATTCTGGTAAGCGGATCCTGCCGACTACGCCAATTTGTGAACCGAGAGCAAGGCAGGTGGTTTGGACTCCGCAACCAGAAATGAACGCACACGCGGTAGTTCAAGAAAAAAATATATATTTACTATAAGTTAATAAAGGCTAGTTAAAGGTAAAATGACAGGGCTAAAGACAAGCAAAATATACAATATAGCATGAACAATTTCAAGGCAAATTCTGCAATGGTTTCTACTTTTACTCTGTCCACTTCTGCAGTATGGACACTGAATGAACAATATACTCAAAACTATCCCTAACTGACCCTGACTTCACATTTGGGTGCACCCCCTTTTCCCCAGTGGTCCAGGTGGACCGCTTACAGTCCGTAGAAGCGCGCGGTGGGGCCCAAAGTCGGTCCTTTCTTTTATAGTGAAGCGTCCTCTCCTCACGGTTATCAGGATCTTGGGAGAAATGAAGTCCTCTTTAACAGACAGGGAAACCAACTGAATGCAATGTAATCCAACAGCAGATTCCACTCAGCACACTGACAGTCCTGCCGAATCCATACACTGAGCTGGGATGTAAAGCGGGATTTAGCAGGTGCCGTCCAGTACATCAACAGCACTGCGAGTCTCTATCTGTGGTATCCATATACACAGTCACAATGTCAGTCTCACTGATCAGCCACTGAGCACAGTTCCTTTCACGTGGACTCACTAGTCCTGTTGTCTCTTTACACTCTGTTTGTCTCTGGACCAAGATACAGCTTAGCTGTACAGAAAAATCTCCACACCAGTTCAATACAACACTTGCCAAGATGGCTGCTGCTCTCTGTCTCGTCACTTCCTGCTTCTCTGCTCACACTCTGTCTGCAGAACAGGCAAGCTGACATAAAGGGGGGGGGTCTCACTCCAGCATCATGTCACAATTACAATGGCTGCTGTCTTAAAGGAACAGAATCACAGAAATACATTCAACATTAACAGTTTATACAGACAAATGAAGCTTAAGACAACATTGGCTGTCTCTTACACATGTCCAGCCAAGCCATGGTAAGATTGGTCACATCTTTAACTGGTGTAGGAGAAATCAAATAATTTGTCTTCCCCTATCCATGATTGTCTTTTGCATGTTAATCCCCCAGTCATGCCTTATTCCTGTGTCTACATGGATTAGTGCACAAGAGGTGAAGGCACCCCTACATTGAGTTTGTATAGGGGCCGCCATCTTGAAAATGATTGGAGTCAAAGCATTTTCATAATAGGGGCTGATCAGTTGACATGGCAGCCAGGATCATAGTAAAGGCTCCTAAACCTACCATGCCATCGGTTCTATTGCACCCTTTTACACTGTGTAATAGAAAAGGCAAGCAGGACTTTTCGCCGAATTTCGGGCGGAAACCCGGCAGAAACTCAGTGGACCCCTTTATAGTCTATGTGGTCCGCGGGTTTCCATGGGTAACCGCTTTTTAAGCGGATAGGGTTTCCGTTTTTTGGGTCCCCAAGCGGACCCCAAACACTAGTGTGAACCTAGCGTTAGCTTAATTTACTCTTTTGATTCTGGCTTGTATGTACCTGTTTTATGTAATAGGTCTGCGTACACACCTATTGTTGACTATAAAATAAAAACAAACAAAAATCACTGCCCCTTCCCATGTTAATAAAAGTGATCAAAAAATCATAATAGTACTAACAGTAAGTGACAGCTTCCCCCCACACCACCATTTTGCAATACATTATACAGAAATATTAAACAGTGCCATTAGTGCTCATACAGTTATGTTAATAGAAATAACTTTGACTCTTGGAAGGCAAAGAAAAAAAAAAAGAAAAAAAGAAAAAAAATGATTTGTCCTCAAGGGGTTCAGATCCCCAGCTCCCTCTAGTGGTGGGAGAAGGCAAACAGAAAATCATTTGGAGGACCAATTCAAGCAGGGGCTCCCGCTCTCTACATACAAATGATACAAATGATTTTATGTTTTCCTTCTCCCACCAGTAGAGCGAGCTGGGGATCTGAACCCCTTGAGGACAAATCATTTTTTTTTCTTTTTTTCATTTTTTACATTGCATATTTAATCTCCGGTGCACAGTTATAGGTTTCTAATACATGTACAGATGTAGCAGAGTTAACCTGAACTTCTGCAATTGGTTAAACTACAGCAGCATAATATCTTCTCACAGAAGAGATCAACAACCAATGAAAAGTAATTGGAAAATGTTTTTGTTGTCTTCTGAGTTAGGAATATACAAATAAGACCTAATTGGTGAGGGACTTTCTCTTACTGCCACCTATTGGAAGCTAGCTCCCTATAGATTAATAACTGTTTTTCTAAGAAACCTAAGGGCATAATCTGGGAATAATAGCCAAGCCAGTATAACTCTTCCAGAAAGAATTTCCCATTCACAGACAGCTGTTTCAAGAATTTTGCCTCTCATCAGTGCAGACAGGGCTGGAGTCAGTACCCAGCTTACCTGGGCAAGTGCCGGGGCCCCAAGCTCCTGAGGGGGCCCACTCAACAGTGGCGTAAAGGTACGGAATACGGGGCCTGCGACCAGCTGAAATGGCCAGGGCCGCGGACCACCATGATAGCGGTTAGGTAAAGCCTGGTTCCCTGACCTCTATACATATTGCTAATGGAAAGTGGCCTGGCTTTCGCCAGACCCTATTCCAATAGATGCCAGCCCGAGGGAGGTGACTAAAAATAAAAAAAATACTTATACTTACCTCTCCTGGGCCAGCATCCTCTCCGGGGCTCTTCCGGCCTGTGACTGAGGTCATCGTGCCCTACATGACCGCTGAAGCCCAATCACAGGCTCCAGCAGTGATGTCTGGGGTGCGTGACTTCAATCGCCAGGCAGAAGAGGACCAAAGAAAATGCGAAAGACAGTTGGAAGAAGCGAGGATGCCCAGGAGAGGTGAGGCAAGGTGAGTACAAGTGTTTGTTATTTTTAATCACTTGCCCTGGGCCTCCACTTAATATACTCTGGGGTCTACGTGACCCCAGAGTGTAATAATAGCACAGGGGGGGGGGCTCTTGGGAACATATAATACTGTGTAGGGGGCTACTGTGGAGTATATAATACTGTGTGGGGGCCACTGTGGAGCATATGATACTGTGTGGGAGCCACTGGGAGCATATGTACTGTGGGGGGCCACTGTGGAGCATATAATACTGTGTGTGGGCCACTGTGAAGCATATAATGCTGTGAGGGAACCACTGTGGGGCATATGATATTGTGTGGGGACCACAGTGGGGCATAAGATACTGTGTGGGGACCACTGTGGAGCATATGATACTGTGTAGGGGCCACTGTAGAGCATATGATTCTGTGTGGGGACCACTGTGGAGTATATGATACTGTGTGGGGGGCACTGTGGAGCATATAATACTGTGTGGGGGCCACTGTGGAGTGGCACTATTAACAGTATGAGGCCCTGTTCACACGGTGGAATCTGGCACTGATTTTGTAGTAGATTTCGTCCCTAAATCAGTAGCAGATTCTTCTCTTATTCTGCCTGCTATTGAAACCAATTGGAGCAGGAAGCTGGAAAAAAAAAAAAAAAGCGTCCTGCTGGATCTTGACGCAGATTCTGCAGCTGATTCGGAGGCCGCGGCTTTAGACTCCCCACTGGTTAGACTCATTCATTTGGGCCTAATCAGTGGTGGAAAGCCACAACATAATACTGATGCTCTGCACCGTGAGCCAGGAGGCAGAAAATAAAGAGGAATCCGAGGCAGATGTCCACCTCAAATTCCTCTTTACTTTCTGATGTCTGAACAGGTTGTATCTACTTGTATGGAATGGACTGTATTTCAGTCCTCTCCAGTAGGTCTGCCTCAGCAAAAAACACACAATTTCTATAGTTTTTTTCGCTGCAGTGTGCATAAGTTGCTCCAAAAGGGACCCACTGAGGCTCTGTCACCCAAGGGCCCACACAAACCTGGAGCCAGCCCTGAGTGCTGAGTAGAGTATTGGCTGGCTATGTGAGAGGTCTTGATGTGCTTTAAAAGGGTTAATATCTTCAGTTATAAGATATCACGCTGCAGCAGTTTAACCAGTTGCAGAAGTTCGGGTTAACTCTGCTACATCTGTTTATCAGCTCTTTAGTGAATTTAACACATTTCTCTCTTGTCCATAGATTACAAGCTGCCTTTCAGGATTGTGTTGGCACCAGTTTCACTAAATTGTTTGTTCAGTATACTGTTGTCTATGTGAATAGTTTCACGAAGCTCAGGTGAGTGCTGGGTCCACATTGATTAAAATAAGAATAATGTTATAGGGTACAATATATTGATACAGAGGCATAATATTAGCCCCTGGGCCCCAATCATAGTTGTCACTAGCAGAGTAGCAGACATAGCAGCTGCTATGGGGCCCAAAAACTAAGGGTATCCATTTCCATTGAGACCTAGGGTGCAATTAATTATAACTATGGATGATGAATGGATAAGTGGAAAACTACTTATCTACTGTGACATTACGGGGTGCATTTTCCTTGTACTGTGGCATCACTGTGTGTATTATCCCTGTACTGTAACGTCACTGTGTGCATTATTCCTGTGCTGTGACACCAGTGCATGCATTATCCAGGTACTGTGACATCACTGTGTGCATTACTGTACTGTGATATCACTATGTGTATTATCCCTGTACTGTGACATCACTGTGTCCCTTATCACTGTATTGTGACATCACTGTATCTATTATCTGTGTGCTGTTCCATTACTATATGCATTATTCCTGTATTGTGAAATCACAGTGTGCATTATTCCGATACTATGATATCACTGGGTGCATTATTCTTGTACTTCAACATCACTGCATGCATTGTCTTGGTACTGTAACACCACAGTGTGCATTATTCCTGTTCTGTGACATAACTATGACATCACAGATCAACTGTTTGTGGCTGCATCCGGTCCCCATACTATACACTGCAACAGAGTGTAGAAGTAGCAGATGGCTGGATTGTATAGTGGCTGGGTGAAGTTACTGTAACTCATGTAACTCAGCCCCCTTGCACTAATCAGAAATGTATGGTCTATCCTAAGGATTGGCCATACAAAAGAATTCTCTGACAACTCATTTAAGGTGGTCACGGTAGAGTGGGGCCCTTGACAAGTTTTGCTATGGAGCCCCATGAGGACAGAAATGAGTGCAAAAGCTATACCGAATGCTACTGTATTTACATTCACTTTTTCATTGAGATAGCACCATCTAGCAGGATTTTATTACAGTGCAATGAGAAGAAATTGTTGCTTCATATGTTATAATCCTGCTCTGTTTTCTGGCTAGTGGATTATGGGCACCCATCGGATGACTCATTCCAGTTGCTATCTTTGCATCCCCTATATCTACAAGATGTTACAAACCTATATGAAGGATATTAGGGGTTAAGTGGCATGTGCTACCTGCAGGGAGTAATAGATCTGTTTGTTTGCACCTGCTGCATATTCAAAGACACCATTGACAGTAGGGAACCAGTTCTTAGGAAAATTCCTGCTTATTATGAATGCAGCCAAGCAGGGAGGAAACCCTCCCACCTGAAAAACCTGTAACAGCTGTGACAACAATGTTAATACCTGCAGATCTAGGGCAGACTTATATGATGGATTATTGCAGGGTTTGCAGTGTGGGAGGATATAGTGCACTTATAATATAGACTTCAGTGAAAAAAAGATTGTCATGACTACTCTAAAGAACTTACCTGGAGCACTTGGGGCAGGCACTCGATGGGGCAATGCAGACTAACAGACTAAAGGAAGTAATTCAACCAGAGTAGGTTAAATGGTTAGGTATAGTACTGGGCGGAGTGCTCAGTAGTGTTTGAAATAGTTTTAAATATAGCATTGGGTACAGTGTTGGTTACATTGTAAAAACTTGTTTTATTACATTGTTTGTGCTGGGTACATTGTTGGGTATAGTAGATTTGGACAGTTTAAAGGGTATCTCCTTTAAACTGTATAAAGAAAGCTTTCATAAAGGTGAATATAAGAAACTCTGTAATATATCTTACTAAAGAAATATGTTTCCTTCTCCATCTATCAGATTGGGTTACTTCTTATATAGAAGTCTATAGCAAGGAGGGGGGAGGAAGCTTCCGAAAAAGACATACCGATAATTGCAGCAGCTAAACTCTTCTACACTATGAGTCAGGAAGTTCATCTGACACTGCTGTATCTTTAAGATAAAACTCTATTGCTACATAGAATGTGACAATAAATCAATTATCAGCCTTCTCCTCCTCTCCCCTCTCCATAGATTTCTGTGTGAGGGGAGTACGGAGACAATTCTATACAGATAAACTGTCTGAATGACAATAAGGAGGACTAGTAAGTGAAAAAGGAAACATTTCTTTAATACGATATACTACAGAGTTTCTTATATTCACCTGTACTATTCATTTATGAAAAGCTGTTTTATAATTGAAGGTACACTTTAAAGTATATTGCTTCTTATACTGCTTTGTAGTGTTTTATGCCATACTGAGTACAGTGTTTTGAAGGGGCAGAGCTACCACCCCCGCTGTTTTTTTGTTTAGTTTTTTTTTTTTAAATAGGCTGGATTATTTCAGCAGGTAATGGCCAATATTCACTTACCCATCCCATTACTCCTCCTCTGCATCACTTTCGGCCTCAAGGGGTGCCGATCATGACGTTCCAACACTGAATAGCATCTAGACATCATGTCCTCACTTTGTTCAGCATTGGGATATAATATGCAGCAAGATGCTGGAGCCTAAGCAGAGGATGCCATGGGCTTGAGTGGGGATGAGTAAGTGAATATCAGTCGTTACCTGCTGGACTAATCTAGTAGGTAGTGGTCTAAAGTCACTCTGTGGGGGCCAGTATGGGGGGCAATTTATTCTATGGGGGCCTATTAAGAGGGCACTTATTTTATGGATCCTTAAAGGGGGCACTTACTGCATAGTGGTATGTAAAGGTGGCACTTACTGTATGGGGCCAATAAAGAGGCAGTATACTGTGTAGAGGGCCTGTAAAGAGGACAGTAAAGCGGCAGTATACTGTATGGGATCAATAAAAAGTCAATATCCTGTATGGTGGCTAATAAAGGAGCAATATACTGTGTGTGGGGAGGGTCCAATAAAAGTGACAATGTTGGGGTCAGTAAAGGGGGCAATATACCGGATGGGGGGGTCAATATAGGAGGCATTATATAAAGGGGGGGGTCTTTTACTTTGTGTAGAGAGGGATGATATTGTGGCCCTGATCAGTGCCTTGCTTGCCACATTGTGCAAATTTGGGAGGAGTGGGGCGGGGATCAGGACAGGCCTGGAAAGCCTCGGCCTGACAGGTTCATTATAACTCATGCCAGTTTTCTGATCAGTAACTGACATAGATTTCCATTCTAGTGCAGGATGTCCGACTCATTTATGAAGAGGGAATCTCTTGTTCCCTCACCAGTTGGGCCCTTTATTAAGACTGATGTATGATAAATCCTCCTAGTAAGGAATCCTTTAGTACAACAGTGACACAACTGAATGCTGAAATTAACTGATACTTTTTCAGAGCAGCCTGTCCCTTGTTTTGTCAGTGAGGGCTTTCATTTCCAGAGACAAGGCTGTTAATATTGCTTGTGGAAATGAATTTAAAAGTGTATATATGCCAATAGCCACCAGGTGGCACCAACATCCAAAGATAAAAAACTGTTTCTATAGATATAATGGAAGAGTGAAGAAATCAGGCGATACCTTTTAGAGGCTGAGTATATTTATAAGTAAGCTTTCAGGAGTACTAGCTCCCTTCATCAGACATGGTGTGATACAATAACTGAAAATTCACAGATTTTTATACACATGGTCTTCAAAGCATTTTAGAGTCCTTAAAAAAAGCCAAAACAAAATGCAATCTAAGTAGAGAAGTTATTTACAACAGGTCAAAAAACAATCTGGAAAGTTGTGGTGCATGACAGAGGAATCTGTTATCTGTTTGCTATCAGGAGGTGATTTGTGACCCTCACAGGTCATACATAGTGTGACATGAAGCTGGCATGAATATTAAGTCCAAATTGCAGAGTTTGAAATTTTTCCATAAACTTATATTCTGATTCCTTCCTTTTTTCCTGCGTCTTAAAATGTCCCATTAAAACCACAACCCGCAAATCTTCAATAGAGTGGTTTTCTCCGGAGAAATGTGCGGCCACTGGGAGATCGGTTCTGTTGTTATTAATGCTGGATCTATGTGAGTTCATTCGTTGACTGAGTCTCTGCCCTGTTTCCCCCACATAGAGGCCTGTGGTGGGACATTGCACACATTATGAGGTACACCACATTGGAAGACCTGCAGGAGAATGTCCCCCTAATTCTGTGCACCTGTTGTGACTGTGGGATAGGTACATTGTCAGCGGTGTGGATGTGCTTGCAGGTCATGCACCTTTTGTGTAGGCAAGGTGAGGTGCCATTTTCAGTTGGGGCCTTCAGGGCACTCCGGACGATAATACGCCTCAGGTTTGGTGGTTGTCGAAAGGAAAGGAGAGGGGGGACTGTAAATATGTCCTTGAGTCTGTTGTCCCTATGTAGCACAGGTTGGAGCTCCTTGGCAATCCTTCGTAGGATCTCCAGCTGTGGGTTGTAGGTGACAACTAGGGGCACTCGGGCTTCTTTCTGGGTCTCTCTATATGTGAGCAGACTGTCTCTGTTAATGGCTGCCGCTTTGTTTAATTGGTTGTCTGTTACTTTTGGTTTGTATCCCAATCTGAGAAATTTCATCCTCAGATCCAGGAGGTGCTTGTCCAGGTCTGTTTTGTCGGAGCAAATACGATTGTATCGTATACCCTGGCTGTAGATGATAGATTGTCTTGTGTGCTTGGGGTGGAAGCTGTCGTTTCTCAGGTAGGCCGTTCTGTCTGTGGGTTTGTGGTATATCGATGTGAGTAGCCGGTGGTCTTTAATGTATATTGTGGTATCCAGAAAGTGAATTTCACTCCCTGAATAGCTAAGTTTAAGGTTGATGGTCGGGTGAAAGTCATTGAAGTCATTATGGAATTGAAGTAGGGCCTCCTCACCTGCAGTCCAGATGACAAGGATATCATCGATATAACGAAGGTAAATCATAGGTTTGGTGGTGCATGTTGATAAATATGCTCCTTCCAGTTCTGCCATAAAGAGATTTGCATACTGGGGTGCACATCTGGTCCCCATTGAAGTTCCCATTCGCTGTAGATATAGATCCTCTCCAAAGGTAAAATGGTTGTGGCTGAGGATGAATTGTATGAGCTGCGTTACTGGTTCTGTTGGGAGGTTTTGTTTTGCCAGGTGTACCCGACATGCTGCAACTCCATCCTTGTGAGGAATGTTGGTATACAGGGATTCCACATCCATGGTGGCCAAAATGGTACCCTCAGGTAGAGGGCCCAGGGCATTCAGTAAAGGCTTCTATAGATATAAAACATGTTCATTTTCATGATCTTAACATGTAAAAACACAACATATAACAATATACAGTATAATATATAATGTAATATATAACAGAACATATAGCACAAAATATAGCTTGATATATAAGAAAGTATACTGTAGCAAGCACAATGTATAACACTCATGTTTCTAATGTAACAATGACATTTGGCTGTAATGAGCTTTAATAAACCTGCTAAACTCCTCATATTAAAATGACACGGACTGGCCAAGATGAGTTTTTCATATGAAAGTATGGCTTCAGCAACATCTGCAATTGGGGGAGACAGGACAACGTATCATTACTAGGGATAAAAAGCAGCAGGCTGTTCCTCCATACAGCAGGAGGGGGCACTGTTCCAGGTTGGACCCCATGAGATGGGCTAAATGACTGTGGGCTGCATATGAGGAAAAAGCATTATAACAGCATTTATGAATCAGGGTCCTTGGGTATGAGCATGTTGTAACAAATTGTTTTGGGTCAGATTTACTTGACTTTCTAAATTATTCTGTCATGCATCTCACTACACCCTCATTGTTAAACCATTATTTTACCTGCTTGTGATTTTTTTTTTTGCTTTTTTAAACCATTTTGAAAACAGGGAATGCTGGGACAGTAAATTTGATGATGTCATCAGTGAGGGATGAAGTAGCTAACTATCTTTTGCCTGTGAAAGAGACTAACAGATATAGCCATTTTTACCACTCTTAACAGTTTCTGTTTGACTCTCCAGAGCTGTAAGGGTTAATAGTAAAACCTCTTCTTTCTTTCCTTCCAGCATTTTCACTGTTAGTATATGTAGGTCAGGAGACTCTAGAGAATTTAGATTTTTTTTTCAACAAATCTTGGCAAATATAGAACAGGGCAGAGAGATTGAACTCTTACAATCATTTTTAAGCTTTGTCTACTTTCTCACGATTTAAGAATTCATCTCTACTGTAAAATATTATCCATGCCAAGGATCCTTCAGGTTCCAAACTATGTGCTGATTCTTCTTATATCAGCCAGTATGCTCCTGACTTTATCTTCCTTCCCTAGCCTTGAAGAAGTCCAGTTAAAGAGGACCTTTCATGTCCTCATGCATATGCGGTTTTATATACTGCTAGAAAGCCGCACTGTCGGCTTTCCTGTAATGTGCCCCGGGGCTGGAGATATCGGTGCCGTTAGTTTCGGTTAATTTCTCCCCACTGTGAGAAGGGCCTTCCTCATAGCTCAGCGTCATCACTGGGCTGTGAGGAAGGCCCCCCCCCCCCGACAGTACTCGTCCATAGACTTATACTGTCAGAGGAGGCGTTCCTTATCGCCCAGCAATGACACTAGGCTGTAAGGAACACCCTTCTGACAGTGGGGAGAGATCGTGCTGGTGCCGGTGCCCCGGGGCACATTATGGGAAAGCCAACAGTGCTGAATGTAGCCTTACACTGGCCATTTTTAGCAGCTGTGTAGCTCAGTCACACAATCACCCATGATTCATGGAAATTCATAGCCTCTGCTCTCTGTTCACTCCTGCCCTGCTTTCCCTTCAATTTCATACAACAAAACCACAATTACAATTTATTACTTTATCTCGCTAATTAAGGAAAAGTATTAAAAATATACTTACAAGAAATAGATTGTAGACAAGAAGAAAGCTCATACATTGCCCTCATGTCAGCCATGCTTTCTAAACAAAAAAGCAGAGGCTTAAGGGGCATTTGGGCCCATGGGTCATCCCTGATCATTGTTTTGTCACTAAGTCTGCATCCCCGTTAAAAAAAAAAAACCCTATCATTTTTCAGAGAATTGAGATTTTGTAAGAGTCTGATGAAAGTTTCTAAATACAGAAGTGAAATAGGTTTTTCTGTGAATTCTTTATACCAAAGATCCCCTTTATACCAAAAATTGAAAGTAAGTTCTGAGTGCAAAACAATATGCTAGGGCTCTATCAAACACATAAGACTGTGTTCATGGTTATATGGTCCCTTATGAGAGGGCCTGCTTATAACCATATAATGGAATATAACAGTAATATAAAGACTTCTGTACATGGACTACTTATTATTCTACAGGAACATTGATCAGTGGTACCATGCAGAACAATTCTGACATATTTGGCTCTAAAAGTAAAAGAGTTGAGGCTAGGAACAACATCATCAAGACTTTGTCTTTGATACATAAGGCTCAATTTCCGGGGGTCCCCTTCTATGTACTCTTGATCGATTTGGAAAAGATATTTGATTGGGTATTTTTAAAAGGCCACCCTCTGGACAATCGGTCTGGGGCCTTGCATGCTGCAGTGTATCATGGCATTATATAATGGCCCCACAGAGAGCGTTTGAGTTAATGGCTCTCTCTTGGCATCCTTCCTTATCCTTAACGAGACTAGACAGGGATGCCCTCTATGCCCCTTTTTATACATATTACTGGTGTAATCTCTCTGGTCCAACCCATCTATTCATGGCCTGACAGTAGGCCCCACCAAACACAAACTTTCACTCTTCACGGATGATCTATTAATATATGTATAGTCCCAACATATCTCCTTGCCGTCTATTCTAGAGGAATTTTGGACCTATGGCAGACTCAGAAATTTTAAGGTCAATAACCACAAGTCAGAAATGCTTAACATCACCTCCCCTGCAGTGGACGTTGCTTGTTTGAGGTCAGTCTTAGGTCAGAGGCTCCCTAGGGTGTTCATATGGAACAACACACCTTCTAGGTTGAAACGGACTATCCTCATACAACCCAAGCGTCTGAATGGGGTGGGATTACCGGATTTTGCTCTTTACTACAGGGCTATCCTATGCAACTGTGTCTTAGATCTTTTCCATCACAGGACCTTTAAATTATATCAAAATGAAGGAAAAAAAAGGACCTTAAAACAAGTGTTGCCAAAATACAAATTATTTTTAAAAAACAATTAACATAAAAAAAAGCTAAAATGGCAACATGTTTCGGAAGAAAAACTACTTTCTTTCTCAAGCCTTGGGAGACTGGACACCCTGCTTTGTTGAATCATGGGAAAGGGAATTAGGTTGCTGCTCTGATATGGAACAATGGTTGAACTATGACCCATAAAATGTCTATTTCTTGCAGGTTTCAGGAACTTAACTATAAGATCTTCTCCCAGTAGTACCTCACAACGACCAAATTGCATAACATGTTCTCTCAAATACCCTCAACCTGTTGGCGTTGTGGTGGAGGAGAGGGTTCCATGCTGCATATATGGTGGCCAAGCCCCCCAGTAGCCATTTTATGGGTTAATATTATTGACCTGTACAACACAATGTGCTGGCCTAGGGTCACACTCACACCTGAACAAGCTCTCCTGTCTATGTTTCCCGGCCCAGCCCCATATCCAAGTTGAAAAAGAGACTCCTGCGCCATTTCATTATGGCTATGTGCCGTATCCATTCTTAGATTGTGGAAGTCTGCTCTTGCTCCCACCCAACTAATGTGGAAGGAGGAGCTCAATTTTATTATGCACCTAGAGGAAGTAGGGGCCAGAGATGGGATCAAGCAAGACACCTTTGACATCACCTGGCGCCTTTGGATAGCATTTAGGTGGTTGGCGATGGCAGGCCCTTGGGTGGCTGGCGCTGCAGCCAAGTAGGAGTCTTTACTGAGAGGGCAAAGCCAGATCATAATTCCACCGCCTTACCCCATTTTACATCCCCTTTGTCACCTCTTCCCCCTCTCCCCCTCTGCTCACCACCACCTGGAATTTTCCTCCTTTCCCCTATTCTTTTTCGGTGTTTTTCTCTTTCTCTTCTTTCTTTTTTTCTAGAAATGCTTATGGACTGGCTATCCGGAGTAACAATGTGTTTTCAATTTTGTGCTAACAAGATTTCGTATCCTCATTGCCAACTGAGCATATGTCAAACATGTCCCAGTTAGATTTCATTCTGTTGTTTTTGTTCTTGCAGAGGCTGACGTGTATATCATTCTTTATATGTTGTATAAAATTCCTGTTCTTAATAAAATTTGTTTGAACCATAAAAGTAAAGGAGTCATCTAAGCTGGTTACTGCGGCTTAAAGCTAGTGCAATGCACTATGTTTGATTTCAAGATTGTCATTATTAAACAAATAGCAGGGATTAAAGTGTAACTAAACTTTCGGACAACTTTTAATTTTTTTTGCAATATTTATGTTAATACATTTTTTTAATATACTTTATTAACACATTTTGTCTCCTTTCTATGAAATCTTTATCCTTTCCCTTGCTTCTGTATTGAGATCTGTTCCTGTCTCTCACTGAGTAACTATGTATGGGTATGTTCATACGGAAGAGTTTGCTGTGGATTTGGGGGTGGATTCCGCTCTCAAACCCGCTTCAGATTCCGCACAAAATCTTCCCCCCTTTATTTTCAATGGGAGGCAGAGATCGCAGCAGGACGCTGAAAAAAAAATAAGCGTCCTGCTCAAGACTCCCTGCTGATTAGGCCCATTCATCTGGGCCTAATCAGTGGCGGAAAGCCACAATGGAATGCTGATGCCCTACAACCCGTCGTGTGATCTTACCCTAAGGAGAAAATGAGGGTAGGGGAGGGTTTTCGACCAGTGATATCTCCTGAATAAATATAGCACTGCATCCTTAGTATCAAATGAAAGTCGAGAATCTCCTCTTTCATATGACACCAAAAGCAAGTTTCTACATTTTATAACGTCCACAATATAATCCGTTTGAAGTGACCCTCCCCAATCCTAATTTTCTCAGCAATTTACTCAGCCCATACTCCAAGCCTGTACTTCATACACAGTTACTCAGGAACAATTCTCAATACAGAATTAAGGGAAAGAGAGAAAAAAAGAATGCAGGATTTCACAAAAAGGAGCCAAAATTTGTTAATAAAGTATACTACAAAATTTATTAATGATACAAATGCTGCCCGAAAATCAAAAGTTGTCTAAAAATTTAGTTACACTTTAAGTGCTACTTTCACAACTAGGAATAAGACACTATTCTTCCCACTTGACCATCCATTTGTTTTCCACTGGGAAAGCTGGAATGAAAAAATACTTCCCACGTGGTCAACAGGAATGGTGCATTTTATCTTCTACTGAACCACTGAACAGAGATCATATTGTTCATGTAACATGAGACACAACAGGAACACAGGACCAGAAATGCGTTCTTCCTCATCTACTCCAGCTGAAATTTTCAGAGCAAAAGGTTGAATCGCCCAGATGACTCAGATCCTCCACCTCGGTTTTGCTTCTGAAGGGTGTCCAAGATAATAAGTGAAATGGGTGGCTTGGAGTGTAGAGAAAGATTAACAAATTTGGGGTTATTCCGTTCAGAAAAAAGATGACTAATCACAAAGTAGAATTACATGAATGGACAGTGCAAAGACCTTTCTAATGATCTGTTTACTCCTAGGCCTGTGACAGTGACAAGGGGACATCCTCTGCACCTACAGGACAGAACATTTTATTAGCAACATAGATGGGGATTCTTTACTCTTAGAGCAATGAGGTTATGGAATTCAATTCCACAGGATATGGTGATGGTGGATTCATTGTGCAAGTTCAAAAAGGCCTGGATACCTTTCTTGAAAGGGAAAATATAGCAGGTTATGGGAATTAGATTTTGGAGATGGTAAGATGATCCTGGGTTTCACGCTGAATGCTGGATTTGGAATCAAGAAAGAATTCCCCCCATGGACAAGGGTCAATTGGAATCAGTCTGTGTTTTTAAGCCTTCGTCTGGATCAACATTGTAAGGTTATAGGCTGGACTTGATGGACCTGTGTCTTCTCCCAACCTCATCTGCTTTGTTAGTGTGTATACTGCTGGTATTGAAAATGGTTGAGAGACACTCTTTTTGAGGATAAAAGGAGTTTTATACTCATATTATACTCACAAAGTTATGCTTAAAAAGCACTCTTCAACAAAAGACATAACAGAGGCACACCTTGGAACATATAAACTAATACTGTCTAACTTTTAGTGCAAAGTTAGACCAGGCATTCTTAAACTGCACCAGATTTTCCAAAGTGTCTAATGGCATTTGAAAATCTAGCATATTTTTAGACTGTCTAGTCCAACTTTGCACCACTTATTAGTTGGCTTAGTTTCCAACAACATTTTGGTGCACTGTGAAGAATTTTGGTGCACTGTCCAGAATTTTGGCGCATTTGTCCAGAATTTTGCCTTATTTTTGTGTGCGCTGCATTCTTTTCACCAAGCCTTGCCCTTCCATTGGACAAGGCATAGAAACTATCAGAAAGTGTCTAAAACAAATAGAAGATGAGGTGTAAAGCATATATGTCAGTTTTTTGGCACAAATTCTGCCAGAATTCTGGTGCATTTTTTATTAATGTATTTGCTCCCCTGTTTTAAACTGCTTTTTAAGACTGTCTAGTCTAAATTTGCACTTTCTAAAAATTAGGCAGGATTAGTAAATCTGCTCTATTGTCTTTTCTGTTTGACGACTAGGTATCAGGTTGTGATTTCTGCTGGATCACTTGGATTAGACTTCCCTTCCACTTTGACACCAGGGATCACCCACTATTATTTCCCTGGACCCACTGTGTCTTTAATTGAGCTACCAGGGCTAACATACTGTTTTGTCTGCTGGGCCAATCATGTTTTTTTCTATTAGGACATCAGGAATCACACATTTGTTTGTACTGGACCACAAGGGATTAGACTTTGAATTTTTCTGATTAAAGATTTTATTAGGTTTTCAATAGTAAATGCATCATGGGCAAGGCCCAAAACAACATACATTGAGTACATGGTGAAGGGTGGGAGGAAGGGAAAAAGGGCAGGTTGTTGGGAAGGGGGGTTGTTAAAAATATTGGGAGGAAGGATACTGGGGGAGGAAAAAGGGAAGGGACATGATGCTCTGACACAGCAGAGCTGTATAACTTGACAATAATATAACTACAAACAAGTATCAAACAGCTAAAGGAGAGGTGGACCTCTCAACATTAGGGAGTGTGTACGTGGGTATTAAGAAAGAGATGAATCTAAGGAACAGCTATGTTAGTGGGATGGGACACCAGGAAGAATTAAGGGAACAGACCAGTAGAGCAAGGAAGAAGAGATTAGGAGGAGGGGGCGAGGAAGGTAGATTGAAAGACAGAGGAGTAATAAAAGGTGTACCATAGGAGCCACACCTGCTAGTGAGAGGAGTTGTTTTGTTTAAGTTCAGCGAGGAGGTCCTCCATACAGCAGATGTGGAGGACCTCCTGAAGCCAAATCATTAAAGTGGGGGAGGAGGTGGATTTCCACATCCTGGGTATAATGGACCTGGCCGCCACTAGTAAGAAACCAATCAGTTTATGTATGTGGTTTTGGATTTTGCGGGAGATAATAGAGAGGAGGAGAGGAGCTGGGTTGTCCTCCAATTTTAGAATTTGTATTTTTATTCCGCCAGAAATTAGATATGCACTCACATTTTCACCAATCATTATAGATGGCCACTAAAAATAATATGTAACTTGCCACAAACATGAGATTACATGATTGAGTATATACAAATGCTGAATTTTGCAATTGTACCAGGAACTGGATATTAATTGCACAGAAGAGCAGGAATGTCAGGCAGAAGACTTAATACTCTGGAGGAAATATGTTATGTTGAGGAGAAGGAGATGTAAAAATATTTTCCTTATAGTTTGTAAATGCCTATGGGAAGCTTTTTACAGCTTTTTCTCATTTTTCTCAAGTGCTGATTTGCATTTACGCTTTTCCCTTCCTTGAATTCAGTGGATTCCTGCCAGACACCTTGGGCGACTTGTAATTGCTAAGCTTTCTTTGATAAAACAAAGGCAAGTGTCTTAAATCATGACTCATGAGGGAGGAAGGACTCTATTATAAACCATTGCTGCCAGAACAAAGCTCATCTCCCGAGCAGGGATTTTAATAAGTTAAATGAGAAAACACGCTGAGCTGGAATTCCCTGGTTTTGTAAATCAGCTTTTCCCAGTGCCATTGCTGGAACTGACCACTGAGTGTTATGGTCTACCTGTGGGAGGCTTTCCCAGATCTCCGTTAAAAATATAACATTTGCATAATATTTCTATTGTATTATATTAGCATGTGTCCAGAGGACCACCTGTTGGCTGCCATATAGCGGCATTCATAGTTGGCTCATGAGTGTAGGAGCTTGGAGTCTAGCCATCACTTGGCAATGTATTGGGAAGAGAACCAGCATGATAATAATGTTGCCAAGAGTTAACACAAAAGTAATAAATGTAATACCAAGAAACATCTAAAAGGAAAGCTCTGCTTTCTAACATCAGCTCATCGACATGTATGTTGGGATCCCACCGCACACCATTTAGAAAATAGCTGTTTAGGAACAGGAAATAATTAGAGATGAGCGAATCGAAGCTGCAGAAGTGGAATTCGATCCGATTTTCAGGAAATCTTCAATTCGCCACAATTCTGGAATTCCTCACGCTTCAATGTATCAAATTACATTTTTGTATAAAATGGCCTCCACACATGTTAGGACAAGGGGCAAGGGACTCTGGGAGCGCGGGATCACCCACAATGCCAAGTGTGCAGCTAATCAGCAGCCAGCAGGACCTGTGATGTCACAGCCCTATAAAAACCCTTGGCCATTTTAGGTACAGTCATTCCACATACAGTCATATGAAAAAGTTTGGGCACCCCTATTAATCTTAATCATTTTTAGTTCTAAACATTTGGGTGTTTGCAACAGCCATTTCAATTTGATATATCTAATAACTGATGGACACAGTAATATTTCAGGATTGAAATGAGGTTTATTGTACTAACAGAAAATGTGCAATATGCATTAAACCAAAATTTGACCGATGCAAAAATTTGGGTACCCTTATCATTTTATTGATTCGAATACTCCTAACTACTTTTTACTGACTTACTGAAGCACAAAATTGGTTTTGTAACCTCACTGAGCTTTGAACTTCATAGCCAGGTGTATCCAATCATGAGAAAAGGTATTTAAGGTGGCCAACTGCAAGTTGTTCTCCTATTTGAATCTCCTCTGAAGAGTGGCATCATGGGCTCCTCAAAACAACTCTCAAATGATCTGAAAACTAAGATTGTTCAACATACTTGTTCAGGGGAAGGATACAAAAAGTTGTCTCAGAGATTTAACCTGTCAGTTTCCACTGTGAGGAACATAGTAAGGAAATGGAAGACCACAGGGACAGTTCTTGTTAAGCCCAGAAGTGGCAGGCCAAGAAAAATATCAGAAAGGCAGAGAAGAAGAATGGTGAGAACAGTCAAGGACAATCCACAGACCACCTCCAAAGAGCTGTAGCATCATCTTGCTGCAGATGGTGTCACTGTGCATCGGTCAACAATACAGCACACTTTGCACAAGGAGAAGCTGTATGGGAGAGTGATGCGAAAGAAGCCGTTTCTGAAAGCACGCCACAAACAGAGTCGCCTGAGGTATGCAAAAGCGCATTTGGACAAGCCAGCTTCATTTTGGAAGAAGGTCCTGTGGACTGATGAAACAAAGATTGAGTTGTTTGGTCATACAAAAAGGCGTTATGCATGGCGTCCAAAAAACACAGCATTCCAAGAAAAACACTTGCTACCCACTGTAAAATTTGGTGGAGGTTCCATCATGCTTTGGGGCTGTGTGGCCAATGCCGGCACCAGGAATCTTGTTAAAGTTGAGGGTCGCATGGATTCAACTCAGTATCAGCAGATTCTTGAGAATAATGTACAAGAATCAGTGACGAATTTGAAGTTACGCCGGGGATGGATATTTCAGCAAGACAATGATCCAAAACACAGCTCCAAATCTACTCAGACATTCATGCAGAGGAACAATTACAATGTTCTGGAATGGCCATCCCAGCCCCCAGACCTGAATATCATTGAACATCTGTGGGATAATTTGAAGCGGGCTGTCCATGCTCGGCGACCATCAAACTTAACTGAACTGGAATTGTTTTGTAAAGAGGAATGGTCAAAATACCTTCATCCAGGATCCAGGAACTGATTAAAAGCTACAGGAAGCGACTAGAGGCTGTTATTTTTGCAAAAGGAGGATCTACTAAATATTAATGTCACTTTTCTGTTGAGGTGCCCACACTTTTGCACCGGTCAAATTTTGGTTTAATGCATATTGCACATTTTCTGTTAGTACAATAAACCTCATTTCAATCCTGAAATATTACTGTGTCCATCAGTTATTAGATATATCAAATTGAAATGGCTGTTGCAAACACCCAAATATTTAGAACTAAAAATGATTAAGATTAATAGGGGTGCCCAAACTTTTTCATATGACTGTATCTCTTACTATAGGGACAGACGTCGGCAGGAGCTAGGGAAAGACTTAGAAAACATATAGAAGTTCAGGGAAAGAGGCTGAGCCTTAGAACTGTAGGGAAAGGATAGGGAGGAATTGAAAGAAGAATTTGGTTTGGTTGCAGGGTCATTTATAACAAGAATTTGCAGCATAATTCACATTGCAGCACTGACTGCCGTTATACTGCTGCTCATTACTCATACCTGTGTCTTCAAGGTGGAACACAACAAGCCTTTTGCAGTGCAGTACAGCAAAAAACAGTGAATATCTGCACATATCTGTAAAAAACGCCTTTTTAAAGGTGTTTATTATAAGGGGCTTATTCACTGTTCTTTCACAGCATAACATTACATTTATCAGTACTACTGTGCCAAAGAAAACTGAATTATCATCCAATAATATCTGCAAATATCTGTAAAAAACGCCTTTTTAAAGGCGTTTATTATAAGGGGCTTATTCACTGTTCTTCCACAGCATAACATTAGTCAGTACCATTGTGCCAAAGAAAACTGAATTATCATCCAATAATATCTGCACTTATCTGTAAAAAATGCCTTTAACGTGGGGAAAGACATAACTACCATATTCGTCATTTTGTTACCAGTATAAAGTTGCAGGCCATTTATCAAAACAGTATTGTCAATAATAATTCAATAATTTAATAATTTTCAGTGGTTATCACTTATTTAAAGGTGTTTATTAGTGTCTAACCCCATAAGGAGGACCATATTCACCATTTTGTTACCAGTATAAAGTTGCAGGCCATTTTTAAAACCAGTATTGTAAATAATAATTCAATTATAATTTTGTTCCCATTGTGCTGATGGAGCCGATACTGCTCCTGCCACCCCCACCCTCTCCCACAGCTGCCATGCCAGTGCAAGTTGAGAGCTCAGGGCCCCCCGGTCAGATATGCGAGAGGATGGACGATGGCGCAGATAGGCAGCGGCTAACTTGCTACATAGCATATCGCTATAATGTGTAGGTAACAACAGCCTTAGGAGGCTATACAGTGAACCAGTGGCAGAGTGTGATGAGGCAGCATGGATCATTTAATCTGCTGCATCAGGCATTGGTGGGTGGAAATCCTGGCTGATCCACGCCTGATTCATCTTTACAAAGGTCAGTCTCTCCAAATTTTGGGTGGACAGGCTAGTTCTCCTTGGGGTAACTATGGCCCCCGCCGCACGAAACACCCGCTCTGATGCCACACTACTGGCCTGGCAGGACTGCTTTTCCAGCCAGTTTGGCTGCCCAGTAGTCCAGTGGATCTTCGATGAAAGATGGCAGGGTGTACTCTAAGTATGCCACCACCTGCTGGTTCAGGTTCTGCTCTGTGTTTAGCTGCTGATGAGCAGTTTCTTCACTATGCCGGTGAAGAAAGCTGCTCATCAACAACTCTAGGCTCAGGCTGCTGCTCAGGAACCGGTCGAACCGAGAGGATGGACGATGGCACACATAGACAGCAACCAACTTACTACATAGGATGTCTCTATAGTAGTTCAGTTTGCCCTCCCTCTCAGCGAGTGTAAAAAAGGCCCCCATTTTTCCCCGATAGCAAGGGTCTATCATGGTGGAAAGCCAGTAGTCATCCCTCTGCCGAATGGTGACAATTCGGCTGTCACTGCGCAAGGAAGTCAGCATGCTTTGGGCCATTTGCGCAAGTGACTCCCTGCATCCATCTACACTGCATACTGCCACGGTGTGTCTGGGTCATCTGCCTCATCATCCTCATCTCCCTCTGGCTGTTCTGGTTGCTTCTGCTCCTCCTCTCCACCCATTTGGCTACACATTGTTTGTGCTCCAATGTCCTCCCCATCCTCCTCCTCCAGTTCAGCCCCCACAGGGCTCATGTGGCCATGAGATGTAGACGCCACATCTCCAATCCCCTAACCAGCCAGATTGAAAAGCATCTTTTCCAGGATGTGAATCAGAGGAATGATGTTGTTCATCCCGTAGTCCTGGCGACTGACTAACAAAGTGACCTCCTCAAAGGGAACAAGCAAACGGCAGGTGTCACGCATGAGCTGCCACTGGCTAACGTTAAAGTTACAGTTGTGCTAAAGGCACAGGAAACTTAGTCAAAGTTAAAGGAAAGATGAATGCAGCACGTTATCAGCAAATACTGGAGGCAAATTTGCACTCATCAGCCAGGAAGATGCACATGGGACGTACTTGGACTTTCCAACATGACAACGATCCAAAACACAAGGCCAAGTCGACCTGTCATTGGCTACAGCAGAAGAAAATGAAAGTTCTGCAGTGGCCATCTCAGTCTCCTGACCTCAATATCAGTGAGCCACTCTGGGGAGATCTCAAGCCCGCAGTACATGCAATACAGCCCAGGAATTTACAAGAACTGGAGACTTTTTGCCAAGAAGAATGGGCAGTTTTGCCATCTGAGAAAATAAAGAGCCTCATCCACAACTACCACAAAAGACTTCAAGCTGTCATTGATGTTAGAGGGAGCAATGCACGGTATTAAGAACTGGGGTATGTGAACTTTTGAACAGGGTCATTTTGATGTTTATGGTTGTCATTAGATTTAAAAAGAGAAAACACTGAAGTTTGACAATAAATGGCTTCAACCAACCATTAACCATGAGTGGAGAAAAAGTTCTTCATTTTCTCTGAAAAAAGGCCAAAAAAAACCAAAAAATCTGCCAGGGTATGTAAACTTTTTAGCACAACTGTACACAGGGGAGTACCTCTGTCCGCTTAGATCATCAAGAAATCGTTTATGGCTTTTCTCTGTTCATATATTCGATTCAACATATGGAGGGTTGAATTCCAACGGGTGGAAACATCGCATATCAACCTATGTTGTGGGAGGGCGTTCTGCCGCAGCAGCTCAAGGAGGGTGTGCTTGGTGGTGTGCGAGTGGCTGAAGTGCATGCAAATTTCCTTGACAATTTTAGGATGTCTTGCAGATGGGTGGAACACTAAAGGAAACGCTTGACAACCAGATTGAACATGTGCACCATGCAGGGCGCATGGCTCAGCCCTCCTTGACGCAGTGCTGATACCATGTTCTTCCCGTTGTCAGTCACCATGGTTCCAATGTTGAGGTGTCGCGGAGAAAGCCAGGATTCAATTTCTTGATGAAGGACACGGAGCAGTTCCTTCCCTGTGTGACTCTGTTCGCGCAGGGAAACGAGGTGTAGAATAGCGTGACACCTGCACATTTGGTATGCTGGAAGAGCACTGCGAATTGTACCTGCAGTGTAGGCTGAGGACACAGTGGAGGATGAGGCGGACATTGTTGCAGGACCAATGGCGTGAGAACGTGGAGGCGGAAGCGACATCACCTGGCCAAGTTGCTGGTGTGTCTGGTCAGGAACCACATTCACCCAATGGGCCGTAAAGTACATATATTGTCCTTGACCGTAGTTACAGTTCCACACGTCGGCGCTGCTGTGCACTTTGGCAGACACCGACAGGCTCAAGGACTGGCCTACCTTCTGTTCTACATATTTGTGCAGGGCTGGTACTGCCTTTTTGGCAAAGAAATGACGGCTTGGGACTCTCCACCTCGACTCGGCATAAGCCATCAGTTCTCTGAAAGGTGCAGAGTCCACCACTTGGAAAGGGAGGGACTGCAGCACCAGCAACTTGGACAGGAGCGCGTTCAGCTTCTGCACCGTTGGATGAGAGCACGCATACTGTTGTCTCTTCGAAATCGCTTCTGTGATGGATTGCTGACGCAATGACTGACTAGGAGGAGGAGGAGAAGCAGGAGAATCACGACCAGCAGAGGATGGGAAGGACACACAGCTTCCTTCGGCTGAGGTCGTGGAGCCTTGACTGCCTGAAATGGGGTGCGTGCCACTGGGTGCTGAAGCGGTTGCTGAGGCAGGCTGGACCACCACATTGGAGCCACGGCTCTCTCAGGCCACTTTATGGTGATGCTGCATATGTTGACGCAGGAATGTGGTGCCAACATTGGCACTCTGGCCACGCTTCACCTTCTGCCCACAGATTGAACATATGGCCATGTTGACCTCCCCCGGCAGCTTTACAAAAAACTGCCACACCGCAGAGTAGGTGATTTTACCGCCAAGACTCCGCACTAACTGACTGCTACCTCCACTGCCTCCGTGAACCCCTGCACCACTGCTTTCCAGGCAGGTAGGCTGCTGCGAAGTGGGTGGTCTACCCCAGGCACGTTTAGCTCCCGACCTCACACTGCTGCCACCCTGCTGATTCCCCCACTGCCTCATGCGCAAGCTGCAACCCTCTTCTCCTGATGACGATGAAGCATGTTTATCACCGGGCTCCCAATTACGATCGGCTACATCGTCATCCACTACTGTCTGCAGGTCACTGATGTCCTCCTCAACACCAGCTCCCACGCCACTCTCCTCATCACTACTTGCCCACCTACCGGAGAAAGCGGCGGATGTCTCCTTCAGATCTTGAATGAGCAATAGCTGCTGACTGTCCTCTACACTTACCCCAGTCCCATGGGTCTGCTGCCTTGGGATAACCTTAGACTCTGGCCTATCCTTCAAGCCGCACATCCAAACCCTCTACATATCCTGCCGCCTCCAACTCAAGAACATCCATCAAATCCGCTCACCCCTGAAACTACAAAGATGCTAGTCCATGTCCTCATAATCTCCCGCTTAGACTACTGTGACACCCTTTTCCATGGCCTCCCAGCAAATACTCTCGCCCCCCCTCCAGTCCACCTTAAATTGCGCCGCTTTCTTAATACACCTCTCCCCCCGTTCTTCATCGGTTGCTCCCCTCTGTCAATCCCTTCACTGGCTACCCGTTGCCCAGTGAATAGAGTTCAAATTACTAATGCTGACATACAAAACCATCCACAACCTGTCCCCTCCAAATATCTCCGACCTAATCTCCCGCAACCTGCCCGCACGTAACCTCCGATCCTCCAAAGACCTTCTACTCCACACTGCTCTTATCCGCTCTTCGCACAACTGTCTCCAAGACTTCTCCTGTGCATCCCCCATACTCTGGAACTCATTACCAAGACACATAAGAGTGACCCCCACAATCACAACCTTCAAGAAGGCCCTGAAGACTCACCTATTCAGGAAGGCCTACAACCTCCAATAACACTACTGTCTCCATACCACCACCTGAACAGCCTCTACCCCCAGCTTCTGTCTCTATCCCTCTTCCCTCATAGATTGTAAGTCCTTGCGGGCAGGGCCCTGTATCCCACTGTGCCAGTTGATCACTGTTAGTATTATCTGTTTTGTATATCTTGTGCACTGTATGTTAACCCTCAAATGTAAAGCACCATGGAATTAATGGTGCTATATAAATAAACAATAATAATAAATAATAATGATAATACCTCATCCTCACTGTACAGTGGATCTGAGCCCACAGCATAAAGTACTTCTCTAGCTGAGAGAACAAAAAAGGACAGAGGCAGGTTGAGGACAGGTGAGGGCACAGGGCCTGCTGCCGGGCCATGCCAACTAGGGGTTGTGTCTGACGAATCCATACTGTTCGATGAAAAAACGTAATTGCAAAGGGCAAAAAGGCATGTTATTTTCTACTTTGAAGAGAACGGCAAATATGCCCCTTATTTCTTTCCCCACTAATGAATGCCTATAAAAAAAGCGTGATAAAGGCAGAGATTTGTGGTTCCGAATTATTGAATTATTGACAATACTGTATTGATAAATGGCCTGCAACTTTATACTGGGAACAAAATGGCAAATATGGTCCTCCTTATGGGTTTCCACACTAATAAACACTTTTAAATAAGGTGTATGCTCCTCCAGCATACCACATGTGTAGGGCACAGCGGTGTCACACTGTTCTACACCTTGTTTGCCTGGGCGAACAAAGTCACACAGGGGAGGAACTGGGTCACTGTATGTCCTCCTCATGCTGCTTCCCACTGGGTCACTTTGTGTCCTCCTCTTGCCACTGCCACCGGGTCACTCTGTGTACTCCTCATGCCGCTGCCACTGGGTCACTGTATGCCCTCCACATGCCGCAGCCACTGGGTCACTGTATGCCCTCCTAAGGCTGCTACTACCTCCACCTCTGCCACTGAGTCATTGTATGCCCTCCTCATGCCGCTGCCACTGCTGGGTCACTGTATGTCCTCCTAATGCCGCTGCCACTGGGTCACTGTATGGCATCCTCATACTGCCAACTCCACTATGTCACCTTGTCACTCTGTAGACATCTATGTGGAATCGACAGACAATGTTGTAAAAGAAGTGTGCTCTTTCACGCTACAGTAGGATGTTGGGCCTCTGCACGGTTCTTTCTACCTGACACTAACATGGACCTGTAAGGCTGAGTTCACAATTGAGTTAGTTGCTCAGTTTTGGCCCTGTAACTGACCAAATAAGTGAAGTGTGCAATGGTTCTAAGAGCGACGCCTGTCATGTGCATGTCAATTGGACTCACAGTATTGTTTCACTACCACAGTAGGCTCCCTATGCGTGCTACTGCAAGGAACAGTGTTCTACACCACTATACAGGCTCTTTGAAGCCAGGAAATAGGTGTTTTTTAGCGATATTCGCAACGAATTAATTTGGATCGAGGCAAATTTTTTTTGGAACTTCGAATCGAACTGCAGAATCGAACTTTTGAGAAATTCGCTCATCTCTAGAAATAATGAATAGTAAAGTGTTAGATCAGTGAGGTTCCATGTTCTGAGCCCCCACTGACCACTAATCCTCCACTCCCAAATGTACAACTGCATCTGCGCTGCCTCTCAATTAAAACTAAGGATTTGGAAACTGGAGATCATCTCCACAAACTCACAATTGGTGGTTGGGGTGGCGGGGCCATGGTGTCCCCATTCTAGAGGTCAATGCGAACAGCATAAAAAAAACTCTACCCAGAATATTACATTTTTGCCCTAAAGCTTAATGGGAGTGAAAAACAGGATTTTTTTTTCATTTTACCTTGTAATAAAAGTTCATATTTATAAAAAATGAAGACATTATGATGGGAAGGAAGACTTTGTACGTTTCAGCTTTCAATGCACTGTATGGTGTCATAGAAATCAAGGGCAGTGCAGGGCTAGTAGTTTTAATGGGGCCCCAGTGCCTGAGAGAGGCAAAAGTCCACCAGTATAGATGGCACATGGTACAAGTTGGGTGCCCTATTTCAGATTATGCACTGACAACCAAAACCCTTTCTTCACCTTTCTGCCTTTCCCCAAAATATAACATTATAGAACATGATTATGCTAACGTCATTGTCACTGTTGTAATTGATGATGGATATTATCATTGGTTGTCTCCTTTCTAATCATATAACTTCATACATATTCCCTTTCTATGCACACATGTATATGGTTCATGCACTATGATGATGTAAAAGAATATGCAAAAGAGGCCCCATATAAAAAATCTAAAACTGTCCTCTTTACCCAAAGAAGTTGCAAGGGTTTCTATGTTACATGTACCCTTAGGATGGTACACTGATAACCTGGTACACTGAACCCTGCCGTGTGACCAATTTTGTATTGTAATCCTTGTGTGCTTGTCACTGTTTTATTGTTGCTGATAGATTTGCTTATCCGGCTTTCTTAGCCTCTGCTATATTATTTTCCATTACAATACATGTTTTCCTGTCCTCCTGAACGTTGTCAATGGCGTGAATGGTGGCAAAAATCGTTGTGAGGCTACATAGTAGAACAGCTGTTATCCTCTATTACGTTATTTCCTTCTTGCGCCAGGTGGTTACACTATCTGGGGCCGCCTGCTGTGCTTTTTTGGTATTTCAGATTTCTGTAGAGCAGTAGGATCTAGTTACATAGTGATATGTCTAGTGGTGCTTAATCATTGGGTAACAATGCTGATCTGCCATTGAGGATCGACCGGTTTTCATATATACAGCTTGTTTGTTTGTTTTTTAATTTATACAATCTAATGACTGCTGATATATATCTTCCTTCCTAGACATAACACAACCCAGTCAGATACTGAACAATACAGATGTGCAGAGATCAACCTGACCAAGGCCATCCAATATTTAAAAGAGCATCTTCTCCGTCTTTTTATGGAGGATACAAAGGTAAAGACAAGATATCCATGAAGTGAATATTTTCCCTTCAACCCAACTACTTATTTTAACTGTCTCAATATTCTGTAATGACTAGTTCTTAATATATTGTTATATTAATTAGAGCTGTTTTTCTGATACAGATCACCCAATCGACTACATAGATCAAACATTACTAAATGAAGCATACCTGCTGCCACCTCTAGAGGGAGTGTTGGAGCTTACTGCATACCGGTTATGCATTGAACTCTATAATTTAGTAATCATTTATTTTGCTTACTTGTATAGCGCCCACTTATTTCGCAGCGCTTTACAAACTTGTCAGTTGCTGACCCATATAGGGTTTACACTCTACATTCCCTATGGGTATGTCTTTGGAATGTGGGAGAAAACCACAGTAATCCCACGCAAACACAGCGGAATCATACAAACTCCTTACAGATGTTGTGCTTGGTCAGATTTGAACCTAGGATTCCAGCACTGCAAGGCTACAGTGTTAACCACTGTGCATAATAACACTGTATGCAACATAATAACACTGTATGAAACAGGCTCCTGCTACGAGTGAGTTAAAAAAGTGAAAATTATTTTCCTTTTTTTTTCATTATTAGCTACAAAAGGGAAAATTATGTTTTATTTATATCTGTGAAATGGAGCTCTGTACACTATAAGTATAGATTAATAAATGAATTAGCACAGAATGTTGGACCTAAAAATGACCTAGTGTAAAAAGGCGGAGACTCACTTTTATGTTTCAAGGACAAGGGAGAAAAATTGTATTTTTTTATTTTTTAGTTTTGTCGAAATATAGGAAATCCTCAACTTTTCACATGACAACACCATGCAATAAAGTATATATCTGTGCCTTGCTCAAACGCAGATCAAAATACAATGCAACATTTCGGTCTATCCATGACCTTCTTCCGGCTTGATCTGTATCCAGAAGCAGGAGGGTATAGAGGCTGATGGTGGTCAAGGGAGGTGTCTATGCCCTCCTGCTCCTGGGTACAGATCAAGCAGGAAGAAGGTCATGAATAGATCAAAATGTTGCATTGTATTTTGATCTGTGTTTGAGCATGGTAGAGATGTATACTTTATTGCATGGTGTTATGATATGAAAAGATGATGATTTCATACATTTCGGAAAAATGAAAAATAAAAAATACCGTTTGATACAACATTTAAAGTTTGTGCTGTGACTTCCATCCAGTGTATAGTGGGTTGGAGAACCCTTTCACAAGCACCACCAGTAGGTATATACCGAGTATATACCTAGAAGTATTAGAGGCAGTGCAGGGCTGGGGAGGTCAATGACGCTACCAACATGTGGTTACGTATGGCTACACACAACTACACATACCACTCATATGCAACACGCATTCAGTATATGCTCATACTGTATGTCACACACACATGCACATACAACATACACATACGTACACACTTGGACAAAATTGTTGGTACCCCTAATTTAATGAAAGAAAAACCCGCAATGGTCACAGAAATAACTTAAAAAACTAGACTGGAATTTGCCAAACTACATGTTGACAAGCCACAAATCTTCTGGGAGAATGTTCTATGGACAGATGAGACAAAAATCAAAATTTTTGGCAAGGCACATCAGCTCTATGTTCACAGATGGAAAAATGAAGCATATCTTGAAAAGAACACTGTCCCTACTGTGAAACATGGAGGAGGCTCTGTTATGTTCTGGGGCTGCTTTGCTGCATCTGGCACAGGGTGTCTTGAATCTGTGCAGGGTACAATGAAATCTCAAGACTATCAAGGGATTCTATAGAGAAATGTGCTGCCCAGTGTCAGAAAGTGTCATGGGTCTTGCAACAGGATAATGACCCAAAACACACAGCTAAAAACACCCAAGAATGGAAAACATTGGACTACTCTGAAGTGGCCTTCTATGAGCCCTGATATAAATCCTATTGAGCATCTTTGGATGGAGCTGAAACATGCCGTCTGGAAAAGGCACCCTTCAAACCCGAGACAACTGGAGCAGTTTGCTCATGAGGAGTGGGCCAAAATACCTGTTGAGAGGTGCAGAAGTCTCATTGACAGTTACAGGAATCATTTGATTGCAGTGATTGCCTCAAAAGGTTGTGCAACAAAATATTAAGTTAAGGGAACCATCATTTCTGTCCAGGCCTGTTTCATGAGTTTTCTTTTTTAAAAAATTCTGTTGAAGCATGGTTGAAAAGCAATGTCTGACTTTCATTTGTTCATTTTTATAGAATTTTTTTACATTATTACTTTTGTCAGTTTCAAGTTATTTCTGTGACCATTGTGGGTTTTTCTTTCATTAAACGATGGGTACCAACAGTTTTGTTCACGTGTGTATACACTATATATATGATATGGACATATATACACATACGCTATACATACACACTCACAGACCATACTGTATATATAAGCTAAATACATACATTTTATATATATATATATACTACACATGTATATACATACACACACAAAAATATATACATCCACAAATATATACACATCCACATAAAAATTTTGCACCTGAAGTGGTGTGCCTCGGGAACTGTTGTGGAGAGCGGGAACATCATCCCAAATCTGGTATTAGACATCAGCTGCTGATCGACTGTATCGGCAGCTGGCACTGAATTCAGGATTCTGCCAATAGACTCATTCTCATGTTTAGTTAGTCCGGCTCCAGCATATATCACAGCTGCTAGACAGTGATATAGAGCAAAGAAACAATATTTAGCCTAGATTCTGTGATCAAATTTTTGTTTTAATAACCAGGTCAAAAGTACTGGCCCCAAATGGCAGAATCCCACCCTGCATTTCATCCACTACTGTCTGAAAATGTTCCATAAAGAGTGATTGCCAATGGACTCAGAAAAGACCAGGGTCTATGCAGGTGTTTGTCAGGAACAACACAAATACATTGTTTTCTAATATTGATACATCATCCTTGGTCAAATTGGTCATATGCATTTTTTTTTTAATCTGCCAATCCAAAAATTTACAATATAAAAACTTTTCCTTTCAATGTGTCTTTGTCTTCTACAGCCACATTTTCAGAAGATAATCAACAAAAATTGGCTGAAAAAGAATATAGCATTCAACGCCATCATGAAATCAACAGAAGTCCTGTGTCTGGTTCTGAAATATTTACTTGCTCCATATGATAAGGTATATTGGGCTTCTGTTCTTAGGAATCAGCTGGTCCCTCAGGCCAGTATAGACAGTGTTTTAGAGTCACAATACATCCTTCAGTGCTGGCTTCATCACTGGATATGGGGGCATAGGAGGTTTTTCTTGTATTATGCAGACATTATTACTGGTACTAGTATATGGTTAACATGTCTGGTGGTATTTTATAATCATCTGAACATTATTATTCCCAAATAGACACTAATCTGCCATAAAAGTGCCCCTCTCGCTTCAGTTATATGCATTTTTTATGAGGTTTAGTTAAAATACATTGACGGTTTACAGTGTTGCAGGTGTGCTACATTCACTTCCTTTCCTATATACTGTAAAGCGTTCTAGGGTTGGGTATAGAGGATGCAGCTGTGGTTGAAAGCGTAATAACCCATACACTGTATTTGGGGGTATGACTGTATATTTATGGCACCCCGAGCCTCCTTTCAGCATATGAATGTTCTTATTTTTCAGCTTTTAGTAATTTATCTTACTAAATACTTTATATAGTTTCCTGGTGAAAGGATCACAAAAATGAAGAATTCCTTTAAAATTCTCTTAATCCTGTATCAATTGGACCTGATAGCTACCAGAATATTAGATATTTTGTATCATGGAGAAGTCTATAAAACCCCAGAAAAAAAAAATATTTTTAAAGCTGTTGCATCATAACTCAAATGCCCCATTAGAGTATATGGATGTCATAGATGGGGTCCCCTGCTTGGGATGTCCTCTAATAACCAAACTGGAGAGCCACTCACAATTAGCAGCTACTAGTTCAGGCCGATGCAGCACTTTGTTATATTATATGACACATTCAAATTAATAGCAAGTATGTAATAGCACATTTCCCCAGTAGTGGCTGCTGCAGGGGAAATACATGGCTTGCTGCAGCTTCCCTCGGTGATAAAATCTAATCCCCCTCTAAATCTGCATTCATGGGCTAATTAAAGAGCTGATTTCACACTGGACAACTCAAGGTGGTCGAGGTAAAATGTTATCACAAAATATCTGACTGTATGGAGTCATTAAGACAACCACAATGGAGATGCATTTTATTATTCATATTATGGCATTTTATTAAGCCTTAGATCCCTCACCCCTGAGGTTCAGGTTCAGTTTGCTTAAAGGGAGCCTGTCAGCAGTAAATTGGTTATTAACCTAATCCCAGTACCTTGTAGAGGGGATTCTACAGTTTCCAAATATGCCTCTGTTATTCAGCTTAGGGGCTCCATTTTCATGTAAATCATTTTTATATAAAAATGACATTAAAAGTTCTTTGGGGGTGGGCCTTAGTTTGCCTGGACTTTGGACTTAGCTTTAGATTCCCAGGCAGAGAACTCCACCTCTCTCTTACATATGAATAAAACTGGGATTTACTTGAAAATGGGGCTCCAAAGCTGAATAACAGAGGCAAATTTGAAACTGTAGAATCACTTACTATAATCACTTATATAGACAGGTGTGTGCCTTTCCTAATCAAGTCCAATCAGTTTAATTAAACAAAGCTGGACTCCAATGAAGGAGTAGAACCATCTCAAGGAGGATCAGAAGCAAATGAACAGCATGTGAGTTAAATATGAGTGTCACAGCAAAGGGTCTGAATACTTATGACCATGTGATATTTCAGTTTTTCTTTTTTAATAAATTTATATATATGTGTAAGGGTCTTGCCAACCGTAGCAACACCCTGACACTACAGCAGCGGTCTGGGAGGAAGGACAGAGATAAGTGAGCCCTAATCTCACCCCAGCCACTGTCCCTTCCTATTGCCTCATTTACCCTAAATGGCAAAAGGACAACTCGAAGACAAGCCCTATACTGGGTAAGTGACACACTGAACAGGACAAGACAAAACGACAAAAGAGAGGTCAGGAAGCCAAGGGGTCGGTAACAAATGAGCAATGCAGTACAAAGTCAAAATCAAAGAGAATAGTCAAAAGGCAAGCCAATGGGTCAGAGAATCAGGTAACCAAGTAGCAAGGAATATAATAAAGAGAGCAGGCAAACACAAGTGCAATAACCGGCGACTTGCTGAGACAGTGACATCCTGTATATAGAAAGTCTGGGCCCAGCCCCACACCTGATAGGCACACAGGCTGTCAATCACACAAGCCAGGAAGAGATTAACTCTATACCGTCCAGAGAGAAATGCTTATAACACGGGTGTGGTTAGAAATCCATTACACTAATTAGGACCATGGTCAGACTGAGCATTAAGAAACTTACACAAAGAACCAAATTGAAGACGCCTCCTTCGCCACAGAGTGCGAGCGGAGGGCGGCGCCGAGACCCGAAACGGCAGAGACGTTACAATATGATATTCTGTTTTGCTGCAGTTCTTTATCACCATGTTGATTCTGTGCATTTATTGTGTGACATTGTACTGTACCCCAAAGTGTCTGCTACCTATAACCAGGATAGAACTGTAATACAGGGGCACATTGTATACAACTGATCACAATATTTGCTTATTTTCTGATCCACCCTATTCCATCTGCTGCTGACTAAGGGTGAAACATTACTAACTTCCTTTTCACTGTGCTGACTTCTCCCTGTACAATATCAACTCTGTCTGTAATCATGTAAGCGAATATTGGCTAAAACACCATGTACAGTCATGGCCAAAAGTTTTGAGAATGATACAAATATTAATTTTTACAAAGTCTACTGCTTCAGTTTTTCTAATGGCAATTTGCATATACTCCAGAATGTTATAAAGAGTGATCAGCTTAACAGCAATTACTTGCAAAGTCAATATTTGCCTAGAAAATGAACTTTATCCCCCAAAACACATTTCAACATCATTGCAGCCCTGCCTTAAAAGGACCACCTAACATCGTTTCAGTGATTGCTCCATTAACACAGGTGTGGGTGTTGATGAGGACAGGGCTGGAGATCAATTTGTCATGATTAAGTAAGAATGACACCACTGGACACTTTAAAAGGAGGCTGGTGCTTGCCATCATTGTTTCTCTTCTGTTAACCATGGTTATCTCTAAAGAAACACGTGCAGTCATCATTGCACTGCACAAAAATGGCCTAACTCTGAAGAGTATTGCAGCTAGAAAGATTGCACCTCAGTCAACAATCTATCGCATCATCAAGAACTTCAAGGAGAGAGGTTCCATTGGTGCCAAAAAGGCTCCAGGGCGCACAAGAAAGACCAGCAAGCGGCAGGACCGTCTCTTAAAAGTGTTTCAGCTGCGGGATCGGGCTACCAGCAGTGCAGAGCTTGCTGAGGAATGGCAGCAGGCAGGTGTGAGTGCATCTGCACGCACTGTGAGGCGGAGACTCTTGGAGCAAGGCCTGGTCTCAAGGAGGGCAGCAAAGAAGCCACTTCTCTCCAGAAAAAACATCAGGGACAGACTGATATTCTGCAAAAGGTACAGGGAGTGGACTGCTGAGGACTTGGGTAAAGTCATTTTCTCTGATGAATCCCCTTTTCGATTGTTTGGAACATCTGGAAAACAGCTTATTCGGAGAAGAAGAGGTGAGCGCTACCACCAGTCTTGTCTCATGCCAACTGTAAAGCATCCTGAAACCATTCATGTGTGGGGTTGCTTCTCAGCCAAGGGAATCGGCTCTCTCACAGTCTTGCCTAAAAACACAGCCATGAATAAAGAATGGTACCAGAATGTCCTCCAAGACCAACTTCTCCCAACCGTCCAAGAGCAGTTTGGCGCTCAACAATGCCTTTTCCAGCATGATGGAGCACCTTGCCATAAAGCAAAGGTGATAACTAAATGGCTCAGGGAACAAAACATAGAGATTTTGGGTCCATGGCCTGGAAACTCCCCAGATCTTAATCCCATTGAGAACTTGTGGTCAATCATCAAGAGACGGGTGGACAAACAAAAACCAACAAATTCAGACAAAATTAAAGCATTGATTCTGCAAGAATGGACTGCTATCAGTCAGGATTTGGTCCAGAAGTTGATTGAGAGCATGCCAGGGAGAATTGCAGAGGTCCTGAAGAAGAAGAGTCAACACTGCAAATATTGACTTGGTGCATTAACTCATTCTAACTGTCAATATAAGCTTCTGTTACTCATAATATGAATGCAATTATATTTCTGTATGTGATAAAAAACATCTGACAAACACATATAAAAACCAGAGGGCAGCAGATCATGTGAAAATATAATATTTGTGTCATTCTCAAAACTTTTGGCCATGACTGTACAGATGTAGCAGAACTGATTTAGGCAATGCAGCAAAGCAGAATTTATCATTTGTCACAAGTAGAAATATTACTATTGGAGAGAAATCTGACATTTACATCCCCATATGAGGCACATTATTAAGCCTTTCCAGATCCCACCAGAAACAGCCACCTCTTGTCAATGGTTTTACAGGATATTCCCTGTAAAACAAGATTGTTGGGACGTACGCTCAATGTGTGCCCCATTGCGGGCACTGGGGTTTCATTGATGGTATACCTTCTCTACAGAGCCAGACCTTTTATGTGTTACAATAGCATTATACATTTTGTAATTTTGAGGTTTCTGAAATGTGTGAAATTTCTTTTAGAAACTTCCTCTAAAATGTTTTTGTGAATTGTATTCTTGGAACATAACTTGTGTTGTATTAACTTTCAAAATGAATGGTTTAAGATGAGTCACTAGATGGAAAGTGAAGCCTAAAATGGTGTGCAGCTGTCTGTGGCCTTTCTTACATTCACGTCTATGCAATCTTGTGGTTGCAGTTGTCACTGAATAGCTAAATCAATTAGGAGTGCAACAAAAAGTCACTGTATAGTTCTGGCCTAAGGGTCAGAACTTCAGTCTACATATTCTGTAGCCTCAGTTGTGGCAATAAGACATTCCCTGTTGGTTCAATGTTCATTTGTTATCTATGGTGGTCCACTGGCTGAATTATTATTCCTGGTAGTTCAGTAGTCTTCTACCTTTCCTGTTGGTTCAGAGGCTGAATTGTCCTACATTTTTTTTCAGAATTCATCTGCTATCCTTTGTGGTTCAGTGGTTGGATTATCATCCTTAATGAACCAGTGGCTAATTGTTATACCTATTGATATAACAGTGGTCTACTGCCATCCCTGATGGTCTAGTGGTTGGGCTGTCATCCTCATTGGTTCAGTGGTCTACTTCTATTCCTCATTTTCCAACAGCTCTTTTGCCCCTCTTCACTTAGAGGACTACTATCCTTGTTGGACCAGTAGCTGACGGTATCTATCTAATTTATATTTACAATAATATAAGTATTCAATGAATACCAATACCATATTTTTTCACTAGGACTTTGCACATGAGGTTCACCAGTACTTAGTGAAAGAATATATCTCTCAGATTATGAAACGGAAAATGCGCCTGAGTAAATTAAGGAGGAAAAAAAGCAGCACAGAAAATGAGAGAAGAAGGTGATTTGATAAATAGAGCTGCAGATGACATGGTATGTAGAAGACTTCCCACCATGAGTTGCACTACAACACAGGGCTAACTGAGGGCCAACTGGTAAATGAAATACACCATATTTATGATATCAAAGAGCTGGCAACTATTCACAGAACCCTAGTAAAATTCAATGGTCAATTTGTAATGATCAGACATTAAGTAGTTATTATGGCAATGCCAGCTGATCATGGCGGTTCAAGCAGAAGGACCCTCACAAAACCAGCTAATTATGGGCAAGACCTGCCTAAAGGAATCCCATCACTACAACAAGCTCTTTAAAATGAAACACCATTCTGATACACACTGATCTACTATATTGCATGTTATTTTTGTTCAAGGGGTCAGATCTGGACAATTTGCATCACGCAATTCACTGTATTTCTGAAATCATTGGTGCCAAGAAAAAAGATGACATTGAACCCAAAATCGATCAACTGTTTCACCTGTATCCAGATATCAGGTACTGTAAATGTCTAAAAAGAAAACTCTGTAAACTGTAACATTGGCAGCTCAAGTCCTGTTCCTATTCGCTCTCCCAGTTTTCCTTCTCCACTTATGCATGTTGAGGCCATAAAGTACACATGTCCTCTGCTTCTCTTGAAGGGCAAGCTGGTGTACCAGCAATTTTGCCAATTACCCTGACTTTAATATGCACATTCTCTCATAGGATGCCATCTGAACAAATGTTTCCAGCTTACTAGTATCCTGCCAAGGTGTTTTCCTGCATGCTGATCTGTTACTGTATATGAACCCCAACTTGATACCTGACTCAGTTCTTTTCTTCTTTGCTACATTCTGCTGACACTTATGCCTGACCACAGCCTCCTGACTATTTAACCTGTGCTACTACTGACTGCTTACCTGACCATGGTCTCTTCACAAACTCTGCCCCACCTGACCTCAGCTTGTACTTGGCCTACTCTCTTGATTGAACCATTGGTGCTTTACAACAGTGTCTCTTGGCTTGCTTGGCCAGCTATCACCTATACTGGGACCACGTCTAGAAGTGATGACCTGGTGATTCTTTGCAGTACTGTCCAGAATCTTGTATAGGGGTTAAAGGGTAAAAATCAGGAGATCACTTATACAGCTCCCTCAGGAGTGGCCCAAAGTCAAACCATTTGTAGTATTGGCTTAGGTATTGGAAAAAGCCACCAGAATGAAAGCTTCAAGCCAGAGTTTGGTAGTGGTTTTTGTGTGTCTGAGCAAAGGGGTTTCTATACATGCAATTGATGGTCATGGGTCATGGACACTTATGACAAAATGGTTAACATGTTATGTGCTGTAGAAAAATACTATCCCTATGCAAACTGCAAGCCAGTATTTGGTTATGGTCTTCATGTTATATCGCAATGGGTTTCTGCTCATGAAATTGATGGTCACAATAAAGAAACACATTGTGACACTTATAGTTGCAATGCCATGTAACATTAATAATGGATCGGTGTGCACAAGGTATAAAATGTGGGGAAGAATTATTATTCTTTTATGCCACGTTTGTGACACTAAAACGCCACAGAACTCTGGTTTGCAACTTTTTAAAAATGGCACTTACAGCAAAAATTGTTCCAAGTGCCATTAGTAGGCCACCCTTTCCACTTTCTGAGAAGTGGGTGTTTAGACTCCTACTTATAATTTGACCTTGTTCTGGTGTAAATGATGCCTGAAATCTACACCAGCTACAAGCTGAAGTACTTTTTAGTGTAGACGCACAGTCCGAGCGGGAATATGCCCCGTCAGAAATCAGGGAAATCCTCCGCTGAAGTAAGGAATTATCAGTGCTGTCTTACAATACACTGGTCTTGTTGAATCCCCCCAGTCTGTAAATAGTCAGCCATACACTTTAGATTTTCGTCAGCTGAAATAGCCAATTTGTCCATTTGGACTGATTAACAGCCAGAAATCTGAGGTATAGATGACCAATGGCAGAGTTTAGCCTGCTGGAAATTTGGCCAATCATCAGACAACTTGCACAGACTAAACTGCCCGTATTTTAGTTTTTCACTGTAGATGACAGAATCATATGTGTCTGAAAATCAGATGGCCGCAGGACGGTCATCCGAATTCGAATGTGAATGGACAGTTTAAGTCCCTAATGGAAACTATTCCAGCTAGTCAAAAAAAATAGTCTGTTTTCTTATTTCTGATTTTTTTTTTTCTTGCAGTGAGGATCACATTTTGTGCATTTTGCATCTTCATGGCATTGGAAAAAATAACAGACTTTTAAGACATTTTCAGAAATTGCAGGCGACTCGGCAAGCAAACACTTCATTGCTGGATAGTGAACAACAACCAGTATTATTCTCAGGAATTGAATGTTCAACACAGGTGGCTTGTTTTACCCTCAGATGATGGCAAAAGGTGACTTTAAGGAAAGTCTAAAATTTAGAATGGACTTTTATTATATTTTAATAATAGAGCTCCAATTTGGTACCTAAAATCTACTGTGAAAGACAACACTGTGATATTATGCTACATAATTTCTTAGAAAATACTATATAAACGACTCATCTACTCAATATTATATTTTCCATATGAATTGTCAGTCTACTTCCCCAAACCCCTGAGTGTCCAACGTGCCCTCCTATTCCCATAAGAGTGCAGAACTGAGCATAGTTACTGTTTAGTAGTTTAAAGGGGTTGTCTAGTTTCAGCAAATGTGATTTTGTATGTTTGTATAATGAAAAGTTATACAATTTTCCAATATACTTTTTGTATTAATTCCTCACGGCTTCTTAGATCTCTGCTTACTGTCATTCTTTGTATTCTTACAATGGATAAAAATCAGTCCATGGCTGTGTGATGGACACACAGATGTATGGCTGTTTGGGTACCATACAGATAGTAACTACTGTCATACAGAAATGCAGCACGGTGGCTCAGTGCTTAGCACTGTAGCCTAGCAGTCCTGGGCTCAAATCCCACCAAGGACAACATCTGCAAGGAGTTTGTATGTTCTCCCTGTGTTTGTGTGTGTTTCCTTCCACACTCCAAAGACATATTGATTGGGAATGTAGATTGTGAGCCCTATATGGGACAATGTCTGTGGAATGTGGTGGTGCTATCCAAGTAAGCTAAATAAAAAAAAAAAAATGTTCTGTTTATGTGTCAAATATACTATAGTAACTCCACAACAGCAAGAGCTTCCATTTAGTTCAGGTGAATTGCTCACTTGATCCAGGAATCCACAATGTTCAGGCAGAGTTTGTTTGGCTGTACAACAAAATGCATTGTTTGTATATTAAGTTGTAAATTGTGCCCCCTTTTTGTGGTAACTTAGATAACTGCCTATTCTGTCTAACCTCATGCTAGATACCACCCTGAAACAAATATAAGAAGGATTAGTGTAAAGTTTATAACAACTTGGCAGAAGGCACTGACTAAATGTTTGTTTTAGCCAGGACTCAAGGCACAGATGTTGCAAACCTCTTACTTATAGTGTAAGGCAGGGGCCCCATGTGTCCCAAAAGCCGCGGTTTGGCCGCAGCAAAAAACGCAATCGTTTTACAGTCCCTGCAAAGTGTATGACTCATTGCAGAAAAATACGTTTTTGGAAATCGCAGCATGTCAATTATACCTATGGAAACACTGGCAGTTTCCCTATAGGTATAATTGAAACAGAATGTTTGCAGAGGAAAACTCTGCAAACTTTCTGTGAAAAGTGCTGCGGGTTAAACCGCAATGTGTTTCCGCCACGTATTTTACCGCAGCACTTTTTCGCTGCGGCCCGCTATGTGGGCCTTAGGCTAAAGGTGAAAATAGGAAGGATCTACTGCTACTACAATGTGTGTAATGTGTTACCATGAGATGTGTAATGTATATACAGTATAACAATCTGTCCTAAAACTATATTTAAGCAAAAATAAAACATTTGTTTGTGAAATGATTAGATGTAAAAATGAATATTATTACTTTAAAATTCATTATGAAATTGAAGTGCCTAATGTGGTGTTATGGATAGAATTACGTAAAAATGTTAATATTTTTTTCAGTTGAAAATTTTAGGAATTTTTGGTTTTAAGAGAATAAGGGCTAATGGAGCACCCTAGAAAAGCTCTCATAATGCTGGTCCCATCACAAACAACACAAAACCTGTCATCGGATTGACCATCTATACTGTGTACTGCACCAAACTCTCTGTGACTAGTTTATGGCTAATTCATTGTATCTTCGCTCCCTGACACAAGACGATGGCTGTGAATTCTGTAACCTCTAGCTTATAATGAATGCTGTGTATTTGGCTATAAAGGGATTTCTGGGCACTGGCTCAACAAAGATTATAGAGCACTGTGCCAGTAACTCACCAGAGACTCACAAAATATGTAGATCATATCACTGTATCTCCATAGAGTATGAAAAGAATGTACAGAGAACTACCACCACCGCCATGTTTTACTGATAATACTTCTCTTTTTAAACCAAAAAGCTCTATTTTTGTATTATCTGTCCACTAAACATTGTTCCATTAGTCTTCTGACTTGTATAGGTGATCTTTAGAAAACTGTAGCCAGGCAGCAGTGTTCTTTTCGGAGAGCAGTAACTTTCTCTTTGCAATCCTGCTATATGCACACTATTCTCATTCTGTGTCCTCCTCATGGTGGACTCATGAACAGTAATATTAGCTAATGGAGGAAAGGCATTTACTGTATTTTTCGGATCATAAGACGCACCTAGGTTTTAGAGGAGGAAAATAGGGAAAAAAAAATTTTGAAGCAAAAAAAAGTGGTAAAATATTTACCAGTTGTAATTTTGCAACAGCTGCAGGGCCACATTGGCCTGCATCTGTACGGGGATGCATAGGGCATCTTTTTCTGCAGGGCCAGGTGTACTTTTTAGTTTTGGGGAATGTCTATTGCTTTGATCACTTTTTATTCAAATCAGAGGCGAAAGAGTGAAAAAAAACGGCAGTTCGGTACTTTTGATTTTTTTTTTTCCGCTACGACGTTCACCCTATGGAAAAAATATTTTTATAAGTTTGTAGACTTGGCATTTTCAGACACAGGGATACCTAATGTGTATGTGTTTCACAGTAATTTTCTACTTTTAAATGTATTCCAGGGAAAAGGGGTGATTTAGAACTTTTAGTTTTTTATTTCTTTTTTTAAACTTTTTTTTTTTTTATTATTCTACTATTACTACAGCAGAGCGGCTGCCATCATCTTTACAGACCCGGCATCCGCCGAATTAGCATGACGGATGTTGGGATGGGTTCGCACCGCCGGGACACCCTCTCCTCCAACACCCATATTCGGACTATAAGATGCACCCCCCCATTTTCTTCCCAAATTTGGGGGAAAAAAAAGTGCTTCTTATAGTAACTTTATGACCTTGATGAGTATTATAAGTCTTGGTTTTGGTGGGATCTTTTTTTGCTGACCACTGCTAGGGAGGTCAATAGTGTTCTTGAATTTCCTCCATTTGTACACAATCTGTATCACTGTGGATGGTGGAGTCTAAACTCCTTAGAGATAGTTTTGTAACCTTTTCCAGCCTGATGAGCACCAGCAACTCTTTTTCTGAGGTCCTAAGAAATCTTCTTTGTTTTCCGCCATAATACACTTTTGCAAACATGGGTTGCGAAGATCAGACTTTGATAGATCCCTGTTCTTTAAATATAACAGGTCACCCAGTCACACCCGATTGTCATCCCATTGATTTAAAACACCTGACTCTAATTTCACCTTCAATCTATCTGCTAATCCTGAAGGTTCACATACTTTTGCCACTCACAATATGTCATATTGGATCAGTTTCTACTATAAATAAGTAACCCAGTGTAATATTTTTGGCTTATTTGTTTGATTTGGTTCTCTTTATCTATTTTTAGGACTTGTGTGAAACTCTTATGTAGCTTTAGGTCAAATATATGTAGAAATATAGAAAGTTCTATAGGGTTCACAAACTTTCAAGCACCACTGTAGGTAGTAGTAGTCAATAGGTGTCATGATATACAGTAGACATATGGTGAAATCCCTTTCTCCCATTCTCTCTGGTTTATTAAGATTTTGTGGAGGAGATAGGAAAAGAAGAGGCTAAGGCCCCACATAGAGGGCCGTTTTTTTTTCGCAGCGTTTTTCACAGAAAGTCCAGAGTTTTCCTCTGTGGACTTTCTGCCCCAATTATACCTATACAAAAAACACCAGCATTTCTGTAGGTAAAATTGGCTTGCGGCGATCTTCAAAAAGGCAAGCATTGTTGAAAACGCAGCTTTTTTTTGCTGCAGATTTTTTTCTGCAATGTGTGGATGGAATTAGTCAGAATCTCATCCACTTTGCAGGTAATGTAAAATGCAGCATTTTTTGCTGCAGAGTTTCAGCCACGGCCAAAACACTATATATTATCCACTATAAGGCTCTGAACTTTTAGTGGATAATATTTCAGAAAGGAGAAAATTAACCTTTTAATGCCAAAAGCAGTTGTTCAGCACATAGTCAAGGAGTGAAGTTGTGGCACAAAAAAAAAAAATATTAATGTATGGAGGATACGAATGGGCTGTAGCTGGTGGGCATAATGAGAACTTAGTGAGCGGGGCAAGCTGAACTTTTGCTTCAGAACCCATGAACATTTAGCTATGCTCCTGTTTAAAGCTAAGGTCCCACGTAGCAGGCCACAACAAAAAAGCGCTGTGGGAAAAATTGCAGTGGTAAGACATCGTGTTTTTTTCCTGCATAACTTTTCACATAAAGTTCGCACAGGTTTCCTCTGCGGACTTTCTGCTTCAATTATACCTATAGGGAAACCGCCAACGTTTCCGTAGGTATAATTGACATGCTGTGATTTCCAAAACCGCCACGGTTTTGGAAATCGCAGTGTTTCTGCTGCTATTTTATTGCAATGTGTGGATGGGATTCACTAGAATCCACTTTGCAGTGACTGTAAAACGTTGTGGTTTTTGCCACGCCGTTTACACCATGTGGGGCCCGGCCTAACAGTGATAAAGTAAAAGTCTCAGCCATCTGTCGATGGGCCCTGTGCAATATGGTGGTTTGATTGTGGAATGTGAATTCAGTGGGAGCTTACAATTGCCTCAGTATGAACACCAGAGTTCATATCCTGCGCTTTGTTTTAATATGACAGTGACATAGAAAGAGCTCTTGCAATTCTGAAAATAAAGTTATACTTGCACTAAAATATTCCGTGACTTCTCTATATTGATTTGGAGAACTGAGAAATATGTCACTCTTGACTTATGTCACAACCACTTCCACAAATTCAGATTAGCATTTTCCTAGTTTGTTTGTTGTTGGGTTCTCCATGTTTAGGTGACCACCATACACCCACTTACCATATGACTGTCACAAGCCAATGCTCTACCCTCTTTTAACAGACAGGCATAGGCATGAGTGGTGTCTATGGGCTGAGCTGAAGTTTTTTTTTATGTCCTGTGACATTCCTATTGACCTAGTTTTTTTGCCAAGTCACTCATATGTTTTGTGGCTGTCCTTGGTTGTCTGGTGGCCAATGAAAGGATTATTCCCTGTTGATATATTTTGTCACAGAAATAGAGCTATTTATTCATACCTATTCCTATACCTCTGGCATAACTGGTATGTCTACTCCTTTTGTTTGCCAGTGTTGGAGTCCCATAGTTCACATCACCTATGATAAACAGCTGAGCGGGGGAACAGGCAGGGAACTGCGGATTTGGGCATTCCTCTCCATGGGCCCTATAACACATGCATGGAGAGAAGTGAAACATGGCGGTGGTGATAGTGTCATTATTTGGGCCTGTTTTGCCGAAACCATGGGCCAGGATATCTTGATGGAACAATGGATTCTGAATTATAACAGCAAATTCTAAAGTAAAATGTTAGGACATCCGTCCATGAACTTAATTTTAAAAGAACGTGAATCATGAAGCAAGACATAGACTCTAATCATACAATTCGCTCTACTAAACAATGGTTGAAGAAGAATAAAGTTAATGTTTTGGAATGGCCATGTAAAAACACTGACCTTGAAAGTAATGTGTTGAAAAAAATTTTATACCACGTTTTTATGTGAAATATTTTGAAAGATTTTTTTGATGATTTTATTTTCAATTTTCCATGTCACTCTCTATATTAAAAAAATACTATATCCTGCAATTTTCACTCTGTTCACAAAGCCTAATAGACTGACACTTCCCAATTCTGTAGAGATATTCATTGCAACAGTCATCAAACAATATGAGATCACATCTCCACAAAAAAAACACCCATAATTACCCATCACTGCATCCACTACTGACAGTAGATGATGTCACAGTTTATCTACTCCTCCTCCCTGCACAGCACATATCTAGAAAAATCTAGACCCCAATGAGTCAGCTCCAGGCTATTGCTACCTATGGTCATGACTATGTTGTAAAGCATATCACTAAATGCTGTTAGGGGGAGTTCACACTACCGTTACTAATGTCTGTTGCTGTCTTCCATCATAGGGTGACAGCAACGGACATTAGCTGTCACAGAGATCGATCACAGACTGATTCTGTGTCTGTTCCCATTAACACTAATGTAAACAACATAATGGAAGCTTTCTTCCATCATGTTTGTTTACTTTTATAACGGAAGATAAAGTCCTGCATGCAGGACTTAGGAGGACAGGGGACCGAAAGTCTCCCTAAAACCTCCTTGTGAATGGAGTGCCAGTGAGTTTGTGTGACCGGCACTCCATTCACTGATTATAGGGCTGCTGGTATTGTAATCTCTGACATTGACCTCAGCCCCATAGAAGTGAATGGAGTGCTGATCATGCAAGCGCATCCTCTAGATAAGGGATAAGTGTCCATAACGGCACAGCCCCTTTAAGTAAGAATATGTACTGTATACATAAGGTTCTAGTCACCAGCAAAAGGACATGTATATGTAGTGTTGGACTGGGATGTCTAGGGCCCACCAGTAAAATTAATACTATCAGGCGCTTGTTTTCAAATCATAAAAATGTTTGCAGTAGTAGCTTTCTGCCTAGTTCATGCCTCTGATTGTTATTGTTCTGAGGCCCTTTCAGTAGTCTGCTGCCTGGCTCTTGCTTTGACCTAGGGCCCTCTTAGCCCTGTCAGATGCGACTATATGATCACATAGCAGCAGATTTCAGGCAGCAGGAATGTAAGAGACAGCCAATGTTGTCTTAAGCTTCATTTGTCTGTATAAACTGTTAATGTTGAATGTATTTCTGTGATTCTGTTCCTTTAAGACAGCAGCCATTGTAATTGTGACATGATGCTGGAGTGAGACCCCCCCCCCTTTTATGTCAGCCTGCCTGTTCTGCAGACAGAGTGTGAGCAGAGAAGCAGGAAGTGACGAGAGAGAGAGCAGCAGCCATCTTGGCAAGTGTTGTATTGAACTGGTGTGGAGATTTTTCTGTACAGCTAAGCTGTATCTTGGTCCAGAGACAAACAGAGTGTAAAGAGACAACAGGACTAGTGAGTCCACGTGAAAGGAACTGTGCTCAGTGGCTGATCAGTGAGACTGACATTGTGACTGTGTATATGGATACCACAGATAGAGACTCGCAGTGCTGTTGATGTACTGGACGGCACCTGCTAAATCCCGGCTTACATCCCAGCTCAGTGTATGGATTCGGCAGGACTGTCAGTGTGCTGAGTGGAATCTGCTGTTGGATTACATTGCATTCAGTTGGTTTCCCTGTCTGTTAAAGAGGACTTCATTTCTCCCAAGATCCTGATAACCGTGAGGAGAGGACGCTTCACTATAAAAGAAAGGACCGACTTTGGGCCCCACCGCGCGCTTCTACGGACTGTAAGCGGTCCACCTGGACCACTGGGGAAAAGGGGGTGCACCCAAATGTGAAGTCAGGGTCAGTTAGGGATAGTTTTGAGTATATTGTTCATTCAGTGTCCATACTGCAGAAGTGGACAGAGTAAAAGTAGAAACCATTGCAGAATTTGCCTTGAAATTGTTCATGCTATATTGTATATTTTGCTTGTCTTTAGCCCTGTCATTTTACCTTTAACTAGCCTTTATTAACTTATAGTAAATATATATTTTTTTTCTTGAACTACCGCGTGTGCGTTCATTTCTGGTTGCGGAGTCCAAACCACCTGCCTTGCTCTCGGTTCACAGGAAGACACTGCAAAATGACTGGTTATTGTGGCCCCTGCAATGTGATTGAGAAGATGGGGCTCAGGGCAGAAGGATACTGGTAAGCCTGACTCTGCACCTAGATGTCATCTCAGCCGCCAGTGTCTACAGTATATCAACTGGATGGTTTCTAAAAATGATCTACCCCATGTTATACTGACATATATCCTGGATCAGGTGCTGTACAATGTAAAAAAGTATGAAATACAATGAGTGTACTTCCATACAGGGTGAAAATTGTAAAGCTTATTTTATCATCATGTTACATTGGTCAGGCCTGTAAAGTAAGGAAGTAAGAGATCAGGGATGTGCCTTAAACAGACATTTAGAGATCTGATAATAGAAGAAATATTTTCCAGTTCTGGGAAGCTGGATGTCACTTGGCTCCTCCTGCCATGTATCTCCAGTCAGCTGATCTTCTGGAATTGAAGTGGCTGCCTCACATACTGTACATACAGGGTGAGCTGCAGACTGCCTCTGGCTATTATGTAGTAAGACTATGGCTGGCATCTGACAACATCCACAAGTTTTTTCTTGTTGTAGCTGGGCTGATATTTGTCAGCATGGATCCAAGGATGTCTCAACGAAAAGTGTGCTGGGGTAGAGAGGACAAGTTAAAAGAGCAATATCTTACTACCGGCCAGATAAACTTAGCACTTCTAATGCCATATAACAAAATGCAGATGGGTAACTTTAAAGATGTTGTCCAGGATTAGAAAAAAATACCTTCTTACCAAAACAGTGCCACACCTGTCTGTACTGTCTATAGTCGTGCGTGGTATTGGAGTCTCATTTATCTTTGTTGACATATAATACCACACCTGTATACAGGTGTGATACTGTTTTTGGAAGAAAGCAGCCATGTTTCTGTAATCTTGGACAATCCCTTACAGCTCATTGACGCCCCATGTGCTATTTATTGATATCTTTTTATGCATACTTGCCAACATTAAAGCAGAAGTGTCTAGGAGAATGAGGTATGGAACCTGAAAATTTCCAGGCACGGTCATGCCCCTATGTGTTTGGCCATACTCTTGTTCATCACCATGTCCCATTTCGGACTTGCCTCCTTTCTTGTGACATGGATGCAAAATGTGCTGGCCAATTTCAATTTTCAGACATGACAGGCACATAGAGTCCAAGTCACATATACACTATACAATTACTATGATGATTATGCTGCAGGCCTTTAGAATGTAGGAGATTGGGAATTAGAAAGCTCCACATGTATCAGTAGCTTCCTTCACCACATCATGTGAGTCAGGAACCACCTTCCTCGCATCATGTGCTGTGTTAGAAATAAGGAAATACATGGACAGTCAATAAACAGGCAGTATTAACATAATAATATCTCAATATTTCATGATATATATTAGTAATATATACAATGGCATTCCTTCAATAGACACACAATGAAGGAAAGGTTAAGATGTCTGGTGTGGCAGTTCAACGGGTACAACTGTGCAGAAAAGACCGTGGCGGAAACGGTCAGTGTTTTTCAAAGAAAGTCCGCAGAGTCTTTCTTTGCAAATTTCTACCCCTATTATACCTATGTGGAAAACGCCATTGCTTCCATAGGTTTTTGAAAACGCAGCCTTTGCGCTGCAGATTTTTTTTCTGCAATGTGTGGATGAGATTAGCCAGAATCCCATCCACTTTGCAGGTACTGCAAAATGCTGCGTTTTCGCAACGTGGGGCCCCGGACATAAAAGGGAAATTGATCTGTTATGGACCCCTCCCATATCAGTATGTGTCTCTTATATTAATTGGATGGATAAGTTTTTTTATTTTTAGTGTACTGCAATACTGAGATTTATATATTTCTCAGATATCTGCCATATTATAGGCATATTACAGTCATTTACTGGCTGCTGCACTTACATCCTAAGATATCTGCATTGCAGGCCTTCCTGCATAATGCCATTATGGGGAAATGGAAAGCAAAAGAACGCCTTTACTGGAAATCAGGCACTCAGTTTAGTTCTCAAGATACTATTCTGGATGACTAAAAATAGACCATAACACTGGCTTAGTTAGGGTACATCTGCATATGGCAGCTGCATCAGTATCTGTTTTTTTGTTGCTTAAGTCTTTACAAATGATGCCAAAACTGATGGAAAAATGCATCACTTGTTATCAGGCTTTTTAAACAAATTTCTGCTCCAAAACCATCAGTTGGCATCAGTGTTTACCATCAGTTTTTACTATCACTTTTTACCATAAAAAGGTTGTCTAGGCTCTAAAAATGAGCCAACTTCATAAGCAGGGGTGAACCGCTAATGAGGCGAAGTGAGGTGGCCGCATCAGGCGGCACTGTCCGTCACTGTCTGGGGGGCGGCATTTTTTACTTTCTATTTACCGTAAGCCAGCCCAGCCGCTTAAAAAAACCCAATGCTGAGCGGGGCCTGTCCTGGGTTGGTTTACGAGACCTATGCATGTCAGCGCAGGCGGCGATACAATGACGTCATCGCGCCTCCTACGCTGACACGCAGACGTCGTGGACAAAAAGAGGAGGCGGCAGCTCCATCAAGGCATCGCAGGTGAGTATAACTTTTTTATATATATAAATAGGCCGTAACCTGCTGGAGTATTCCCACCAGGTTACAGCCTATTTATTTACTTACCCCGCGCCTGCTCGTGCCCGCCCCCGCTTCCCCTTCTGCTATGGGACGCAGAAGGGGAAGTGGATGCCGCCGTGAGCAGCCGCGGGCATCATTATGTGAGCCCGCGGGCCTCAAATACTACTATTATACTCTGCTGTCTTTTCAGACCCCGGAGTATAATAATCGGAGACCCAGGGGAGGTGAGGGAACATAAAAACCAATGTTACTCACCTCTCCTGCGATACGATGTTACTCCGAGCAGGCTTGGGCCTTCTGTTGACGTCATCAGGTCGCGTCGCCTTCTTGATCATGTGACGTGTGTGCGCAATTAAACTGTGCCCACTGTGGGGCATAATACCATGTGTAGGGGCCACTGTGGAGCATAATACCAGTGCAGGGGCCACTATTAAGCATAATACCATGTGCAGGGGCCACTATGGAGCATAATACCGTGTGCAGGGGCTAATATGGGGCATAATACCATGTGCAGGGGCCAATATGGGGCATAATACCGTGTGCAGGGGCCACTATGGAGCATAATACCATGTGCAGGGGCCGCTGCGAGGCATAATACCGTGTGCTGGGGCCACTGCGGGCCGTAATACTGTGTGCAGGGGCTGCTGTGGAACATTATATTGTGTGTAAATGGGGCGCTATAAACAGGGGCTATGGCGCCTGTTTATATTATACACTGTCTGTTTATAGTGACCGTGTGATGTAATTACAACCTTATCACATAGACGTGTATAGGACAAGGCTGTAGTTACATGACATGGCCGCTATGAAATGAATGACACTATGTAAACAGAGAAGCAGTCAAACAGCTGATCAGTAGGGGTCCTGGGTTTTTGAGCCCCACTGATTAGTTTATTAATGACCTGGAAAACCTTTTAATTAGGAAACCTATGGGGCATTATTAATAAGGGGCACTATTTATACAGGGTACACACGGACATTATTAATATAAAGATGCACTTGGGAGTATTATTCATTATGGGGGGTTATATCATATATTTTATAATTGGGGGTAGCAGCAGGATGGGTGTGCAGGTGAGGACAATGTGGGTCGGATGCCTGGAAAAAGTGAGAAGCCAAAGATGTCTGTGTTGCAAACTTTACAGACACAAGTCACAGCTGGAAGAAGTGGTCATGGCGGTCCAAAGGGAAGAGAATGGAAATGTGACGGATTAGTCAGAGACGTCACCTGTAAGTCACAAAATGTTACTGCCCTGTATTCACCTAAATGATAGAGGATAAATATCTGATTGATGGGGGTCTGTCTGCTGATTCCCCCACTGAGCCTGAGAAATGGTTTTTTTCCCCCATTGGGTGGGAATTCAGCCTGACCGCAGCCATATATATAGGTGTGTCACTTGGTGGATGGACGAACCCACGTGGCTCTCATTCACTTCAATGGGAGTGCCAAAGATAGCCGAAGTACAGTACTCAGCTATCTGAGGCGCTCCTATTATAGAGAATGGGGGCCACGTGGCCTCATCCATTCACCAAGCAGAAGATGTGTGAAGTTATTGTCATTGTTAATACCGTGTTGTTGATATGACACTGAAGTGATGCAGTAAGAAGAATTCTTAAAAACTGTTTTATAACTTTGTGTATTGTGTATATTGTGTGACGATAACAGCGTGTGAAGCTAGTAGCATGGAAACTCAATTTTTTTTTTTGGGGGGGGGGGCGTCATTCTATAGTCCGCCTCAGGCAGCAAAGAAGCTAGGTTCACCACTGTTCATAAGAGTGGTGTATGCCTTGTACAGGGACAGTATACTGCATTGGGCCAATAAAGGAGGCAATGTATTGTATGGGGCAAATAATAGCGCAATATACCATGTTTTCAGGCCAGTAAAGAGAGTGTTATACCATGGGGGGGGGCATTCTACATCGGGGGCCCAGTCAAAAGCTTGCTATGTGGCCTGCTCTTTCCTACTTACACCCCTGTGTATGTGTACTGTTTAAACCACAAACAGCTATACAGTATTCATACTGTAATTGCCATACTTTGCCCACTTTTGGCTAGCTATGCCCAGTGAATGACACGGGGGGAAGATTTATTAAGACCGGTGTATCATATGCCAGTCTTAATAAATGCACAGACTGGCATAGCAACCAAGAGATTTAAGAAGAAACTGTGGTCTCTTCATAAATCAGTCAGATGTCCATGCACAACAAAACTGGGGGCTTTATTATAGTGTCATAATAGCGCTCTTCCATGGGTAATAGACCCCCCCAAATAAGTGATACTGTTACTTATGTGTGGGGGCACTATTAGGATACTATTATAGTAATGGTGCTCTCCCACAATGCAAATAGTGCCTCCTGATACGTAACACTATTACTTAGGTGGGCAGACTATTACACGTGGGAGGCACTAATACTGTAATAGTGCCATAATAGCGCCCCTCCACAAGTAATAGCCCTGCATAAGTAATATTATTACTTATGGGGGGGGGGACTTTTATGGTAATAATGCCTCCCCACATACTGATTTCTGAACTGTATATAACATCTGGGGTGGACACTGGCCACAAAGGACCCCTCTCTTCAACAATAAAGATACTCAATAATAAAGATACTCAGCACTCGCAAATAAGACACATGCCACATACAGGCCGCTCACACATTTGACACATGATGCACAAACACTTGATCACTCACTGGGGCAAATTTATTATACATTTTACACCAGTTTTCTGGGATATAAGTGTTAAGTGATTTGCACAACAAAATTGCAATTTTTTTCACTCTAGCACTCATGCCTTCGCCACTTGCCTGAAAAGGTACACGGCCCAGAGCCTATGATTCTGGGGATATGAAGTCTGGGGTTAATAACGTCAGAATACAGGCATATACTGGAGTTACAGTATAGCTGAAATCTACACCTGTACTTGACTGGTGTAGCTTTAAATTCTGGCACACGGGATGTCCCAAAATACACCAGAATTATTAAGAGGCCAGAGCCCACCTCGGAACTAAACCCCCAGCGTTGGCTGCCTGCTCAGTGTGAATGACAGCACTACAGCTTACTTGTGAAACAAACCCTGATGCAGTGTGCTCGAAGGTCGGGAGCTCCTGGGGCTCCACTGCTTCAGGGTTTCATTCCCCAGGATTATTATATACAGATCAGATTCATAGTGATGCGGGTGCTGTGTTCATCATCCCAAGCAGTGAGAACAGCATGTCTTGGGTCGGCAGACATGGTACCCACATCACTGTATGCTGCCCCATCCCCTTTTACTTTCACTTCTATTGCCGCCGGGTGCTGCAGAAGAGTTGATACCCGTTATGGTGCCAGACCCCTGAGGGAGTTAGACAGAAAAATGCTGCAGGGAACATTTTTAATATGGCTCCTGCAGAGATCCGCTGCTATATGGTGCAAAAACTGAAGCACCTTCCACAAGAACAGATCCAATAGAAAACTATGGGGTCTGTCGTAGCATCAGTTTCCATCCGAATTGCTCACGCTGGAGGGAAACTGTTGCTTACAACTGGCACATATGAATGCACATGAGAGATACAAAATCCAATATTGCTCCTCTACTATGATGATTTACAGAGTCTTCCGGCTGGGAAGGCAAGTAACACTGTTTGTTATGTTTCTGCACCTTCTCCTATGATACTCTTATTATTATAATTCCCTTATTATTATAATAGCCTGTGGCTCTCTCTATCTGTACAACTGCCAGATTGCCATTATTTATCATAGCATGTTGAGAGCTGTAGTTTCCGGGATAACCACTTTTTTAATATGAGACCGGGGAAGGTGAAAAAAATAAAAAAATCATACTCACCTGTTCCTGGTGCTTCAGTGTCTCCCATTGCAGTCCAGTTCTGCTGCTCCTGTGTTTTCTTCCAGCGGCCAATCAGCATCCTCAGTGGCCTAAGGAAAGGAATATGGGGCGTCACAGGTAGAGGGTCATATACCGTGTGGTGGGCCAGAAAAAGGGGGTTATATACTGTGTGGGGCCAAAAAAAGCGGGTCATGTATCGTGTGGGAGGTCAAAAAATAGGGGGTTGTATATCCTGTGGGGGCCAAAAAAAGGAAATGTTATACTATGTGGGGGACAAATAAGGTTTTTTTTTATCTGTTAGTGGGGGGGGCGTGTCCTAATTATGGGGGCCCCATTGTGTAACCAAAGATAGCTGGGTTGGGTATCTTTTTTGGGGTAAAAGGGTGCCTTTTTTTCCCTCAGGCAGCAGAGAAGCTAGGTTCACCCCTGACCATTATCTATAAAAGTATGTAACAGGCATCAAATGAGGAAATCCTGTATGAAGACAAATATAGCCTCCAAAAATAGATGCTACAAAAAGGAATTTCTGGTTGTGAAAACAACAAAAAACAATTAAAAATAAACAAAAATAAATGAATAAACAGTGCACATGTCAACTGCAAAAAAAAAAAAAACCCTCCAGCAAGACCCTCCATGTTCTCTAGAGGGCTAATTAAAATGAACGTCCACTTTTTATCGTCATGTCATTTTTAGGTCTCATGATCTGTGCTCCTTAATTGTACAATATCTTTATATTGTTTAGAACTTGCATAGTAATAGAATTGAATGAAAAAATTCTGGCTAACTGCAGCCATCAGTTGCTTATGAAGTTCCTGCATAATGTGCTATTATGGAGTTCACTGTTTATATCAGTGTTTTCCAACCTTTTCAGACTTGGGGCACCCCTGGAGAAAAAAAATTTCTTAGGCGCTAATACGAAAACATAAAAAGTGGCATTTTGGATGTGGTTTTTAGTGCACGTTTTGTTATATATTTTAGTGCTAATCATGTTATATTTGTTTCACTTAGAAAATTAGAAAACCTCACAAAAAACAGACCCAAAACTACACTGCCTGAATGTACCCTGCATCCTATACTTCCAACCCAACTAATTAATCTTGAAATTTACCTTTCACCCACTGTAAATTCACCTTCATCATGCTCCCTTCAGCTTGTCCTCGTGTCTCCCACAGAATATAATGCTCCCTAGTGCTCCCTACACAGTGTAATGCTCTCCAGTGGTCACCACATGGTATAATGCTCCCAAGTGGCCCCTATGAAATATATTGCTCCCTAGAGGCCCCGACACAGTTTTCCCATACAAGTAAAGTAATGTGTACCAAGTCTCATTCCCACAGAGCTCTTTGCTGCTTCTTTCCCACTTATATTGTCTCAGACTCAATGTAGGAGGCCTGCGCTAAGCCACAGACAGCACTAGTTACAGCATAAATGGAGGAGCAGGCTGCTGAAGGCTTGCCACTGGTGGGTTTCCATGGCACCCTTGGTCTCAACAACAACTACCAGCCAGGGTAAAAGGGGATGTATTAAGGGGTATGACTAGGGATGTGGCTTTTCATGAAATGTGCTTTCACACTTAGATTTGCAAAAAATTCATTGTGAGCAAACTACTCTGCCATATTCTCATAGCTATACGAGCAGGATAAGCTAAGAATGGCCTGCCAATGATTTGGGAGAAAGGAGACTAGGATTCAGTAACATCAGTAACTCCCATTCCCTGCTGTATTGTCCCTCCCTGCCCAGAAATAACACTAGCTAACAATAGTGGTAGACAACGATTGTTTTCTCACAGCACTAGCACATGCATGGTAAGCTAGACAGGACAGCAGACTTTGTCAGGAGAAATCATCTATCTGCATCATCTACCCAGCAGTGTCTGATGTACTGTACACAGCCTATAAATAACAAAATCATACAGGTACCATGTAATACCGCACTGTACAAGAGATGTACAAGAGCCAAATAACATTCCCACATCATGGCCACAGATTACTCCCACAAAGCAACTTAAGAATGCCCCCATACTTTTACCAAATAAGACCACCGCATAGTGACTGAAGAAAATTCACCATATTAAGACCAATATTACCACCATAGCGTGACCATATAGTGGTTGATAAGAGTTCTGCACAAAGTCTTCAAATCCAGTGACTTATACGTCATGTCTCTTGTCTCTCACTTTTCTCACTCTTCTCTTATTCATTCAGTCAGACCGCCATAATGAGTTTTTCTTGCCATGACTTATGTCTGCAGAGTTTGTAAAATAGACACATTTGGCTCCTAGCTTTCCTTTCAAACTTTTTTCAATCAGGGCAATTCTGCCCCTACATAGTAATGTACAACCATTGTGCCCCCACATAATGATATAATCTTTATGCCCCCTAAACAGTAACAATACCCCCTTTGTGGGTCCTAAAAAATAACAAAATGATACAGATGGGTATTTTTTGTGTAAAGGTAGAAAGGGGTTAATAATAATATTAATAATACCCCTTTATTTACCAAATTAGTAACAGCCCACTTTTTGTCTACAAAATCATGCCAGGGGGTCGTGAGCCATCGGTGGTAAATAGACTGTTCAGCGCTGCGTAAAAGTCCCAATATGACAGCAGATAAAGATCAGCCACTGTATCGGTAGCACAGCACTCCACAGGCTACAGTGGTGGCTCCAGGGTAGGTGAGTAAAAATAACAAACTCTTATACTCACCTCTCCTGGGCGTCCGGTGATGTTCTGGCATCCTTTTCAGGATGGAGAAATTATGTGGGGCCACTGTGAAGCGTTATACTTTGTGGGGCCACTGTGGAGCATTATACTGTGTGAGGGCCACTATGGAGCATTATACTGTGTGGGGCCACTCTGGAACCACTGTGAAGTATTATATTGTGGAGACACTGTGTGGAGACACTGTGTGGGGCCACTGCGAAGCATCATACTATGTGGGGCCACTGTGGAGCATTATACTGTGGGGGCCACTATGGAGCATTTTACTGTGTGAAGCCACTCTGGAGCATTATACTGTCTGGGGAACTCTGGAGAATTATACTGTGGGGGGCTGTTATGGAGTATTATACCGATTGGAGAATCTGTGTGGGGCCACTGTGGAGCATTATACTGTTTGGGGCCACTGTGGAGCATTATACCTTGTGGAGACACTGTGGAGCATTTTATACTGTGGGAGGAGCACTAGGGAACATGAAACAGGACCGAAAACTGTAAGATACATCAGGGCAGAGGAGGGCACACAAATTTTGCTGGTATGGGACCCCAAAATTCCTGATGGCAAAATAGAGTCAAAGGCAGAATACAGTGCTAAAAGAAAAAATAAAAGGAAGTTTACAGTGGAATAAGAGGCAGAATAAAGATAGGGACATTTATTTTTCAAATATGATAGAAGGGGGTCCCTGGCAAAATTCTGACCCAAAAGTGGGTCCCACCTTCAGAAAGTTTGGGAACCACTGTTCTAGAGTATTGCAGCACAAGGAGTGTATAGCTCCCTGCTCTGCCATGACATGGGGCTCACATAGACTGCCAGATCAGTGGTGGAGGCTCTGGGGCTAGGGCATACACCTTTGGTCCCAACCCATACTCTGGCCCACATAAAAATACAAAAGTAATAAACATTTACTTTTAGATTGTAGAAGCCACGGCTGCAACACTGGACCTCTACTTGTCTAGCACTTAATTGCATTAGAACTGAGTCTGCCCAGTAACAGAGCCTCCAGCTTGAAATGGAACAGAACCCTTATTGGAATAAGTACCATAAAGTGAAAGGATGGGCCCCCCACAATAATTTCTTGTTATAGGTACAAGATGTCCTTTTGTGACACTGGACTTCATACTCCTTGCAGCCATTGCGTCCCAGACTATTGGAATTGTCAGACATTTGGATGGCAGATAAAAGAAATTTTACATCTGTGACAGACAGGTGAACATTTTGATTTTGCTTTAGCTCCCCCATCTCAATGTACTCCTCTCCTTTATACAGCTTGGTTTCCAATAACTTGACTCAGACATATGATAGACTTGTAACCAGAGCCCCTGACCTTGAGGGAAGCCAGGGCTCTGGTTACAAGGGAGGGCCTGTGAGCGCAGGCAGTACACTCTCTTGCAGTTTGGACTGTATCACATATGTTTACATTGTACATGGTTTTGTGGATTTCTCAGATTGTGAGTGATTTTCCTACTGGATATGATGTGGATCACATTCAAAATGAGGTAAGAAATATAACTTTAGCAATTTGCTGGTTTAGTACATTTATTCCTAAGATATCAAGATGAGATACTGTGTTCATTATTGTTACAAAACACTTTCGCTGATTTCCAGAAGACATTTTCATGTAAGCTGATGTTTTCTAGTTTTATTATTAATGTAAAGAAAGAAGAGAAAGATGAAAAAGTTCATTATAGGACAATATGAAGTTGAGCAGGATGATGCTATAGCTTGGTGTAAGTCTTGTTCCCCTTTTTGCACAGCCATGTCGGCTAAAATAATAGAAACTGTTGCTATCTACCCTGTGGACACCTAGTGTGACTGCTAGATGTTTACTACCAAAAGAATATGGTAGCTGGAGGAACTGCTTCAATAGCATTCCAATATCTCGATATGTGCTGTAAATATAAGCTTTGTTAGTATTACATTAATCGGAATTCACTAATTCCTTCTTCAGGATTAAAAACCACCATATGTGCTCAACTATGTCCATAAATAGGGGCTAAAAGATTGATAGGATTAAATAAATCCATACACAAAAAAGAATGTAATAAAACTAAGTCAGTACAGTGGGGAAAAAAAGTATTTAGTCAGCCACCAATTGTGCAAGTTCTCCCACTTAAAAAGATGAGAGAGGCCTGTAATTGTCATCATAGGTAGACCTCAACTATGAGAGACACAATGAGAAAACAAATCCAGAAAAATCACATTGTCTGATTTTTAAAGAATTTATTATGCAAATTATGGTGGAAAATAAGTATTTGGTCAATAACAAAAGTTCATCTCAATACTTTGTTATATATCCTTTGTTGGCAATGACAGAGGTCAAACGTTTTCTGTAAGTCTTCACAAGGTTGGCACACTGTTGCTGGTATGTTGGGCCATTCCTCCATGCAGATCTCCTCTAGAGCAGTGATGTTTTGGGGCTGTCGCTGGGCAACACGGACTTTCAACTCCCTCCAAAGGTTTTCTATGGGATTGAGATCTGGAGACTGGCTAGGCCACTCCAGGACCTTGAAATGCTTCTTACGAAGCCACTCCTTTGTTGCTCTGGCGGTGTGCTTGGGATCATTGTTATGCTGAAAGACCCAGCCACGTTTCATCTTCAATGCCCTTGCTGATGGAAGGAGGTTTGCACTAAAAATCTCACGATACATGGCCCCATTCATCCTTTCATGTACACGGATCAGTCGTCCTGGTCCCTTTACAGAGAAACAGCCCCAAAGCATGATGTTGCCACCCCATGCTTCACAGTAGGTATGGTGTTCTTTGGATGCAACTCAGCATTCACTCTCCTCCAAACACGACGAGTTGTGTTTCTACCAAACAGTTATACTTTGGTTTCATCTGACAATATGACATTCTCCCAATACTCTTCTGGAACATCTAAATGCTGTCTAGCAAACTTCAGATGGGCCCGGATATGGACTGGCTTAAGCAGGAGGACACATCTGGCACTGCAGGATCTGAGTCCCTGGTGGCGTAGTGTGTTACTGACGGTAGCCTTTGTTACGTTAGTCCCAGCTTTCTGCAGGTCATTCACTAGGTCCCCCCGTGTGGTTCTGGGATTTTTGCTCACCGTTCTTGTGATCATTTTGACCCCACAGGGTAAGATCTTGCGTGGAGCCCCTGATCGAGGGAAATTATCCTTCCACAGCTCTTTGGTCTTCACCATAGTGGAGTTTGGAGTGTGACTGTTTGAGGTTGTGGACAGGTGTCTTTTATACTGATAACAATTTCAAACAGGTGCCATTACTACAGGTAATGAGTGGAGGACAGAGGAGCCTCTTAAGAAAGAAGTTAAAGGTCTGTGAGAGCCAGAAATCTTGCTTGTTTGTAGGTGACCAAATACTTATTTTCCACCATAATTTTCAAATAAATTCTTAAAAAATCAGACAATGTGACTTTCTGGATTTGTTTTCTCATTTTGTCTCTCATAGTTGAGGTCTACCTATGATGTCAATTATAGGCCTCTCTCATCTTTTTAAGTGGGAGAACTTGCACAATTGGTAGCTGACTAAATACTTTTTTTCCCCACTGTATATAAATAGATCACTTTATTTTTAATGTAAAAAAGCACATATTATTTACAAAGAAAACACACTGTAACAACTCACTGTTGTAGCAAGTGGTAACACTTGTAAATTATATACTCTTATTAAAATATTGGTAGGCCTTACAAAAGCCGCACTAAAAGTGTTGTGAAGATCCCCCTCTCAAGTAAAGTCCTGAATTCGTCAAAGGTGATCGGTGGCCCCGAAACACTACCAATACAAAGCACAGGTTGTCCCGCAAAAAATAAGCCCTCAAACAACTCTGTCAACTGAAAAATTAAAATGTTTCGCATGTCAGAAGATGGTGATTGATTTATATTCACAAATGTGTTTTTGCTCTGAAAAAATAGTAAAGCATACAAAAATAATATAAATTAGGTATCGCCGTAATCGTACCGACCCAAGTAAATTAATTCAACGCTCAAGGGTTAAAAATGCTTGCTACACCACTTGATAAATCCCTTCAGTGGTGTAGTTTCTAAAATGGGGTCACATGTCTGTGGATTCCACTTTACTGGCAACTCAGCAAATGTGACATGGCACCTGAAAACTATTCCAGAAAAATCCGCCCTCCAAAAGTCAAATAGCGCTCTTTCCATTCTGAGCCCAGCCATGTACCCATACAGCAGTTTATGACTACATATTGGATATTCCCATGTTCAGGAGAACTTTTCAGTATTCATTTCTGTGAGAAGTGTAGTTTCAAAAATGGGGTCACTTTTGGGGAGGTTTCCATTGTATTGGTATCCTATGGGCTCTGCAAATGAGACATGGCACCTGAAAACTATTCCAGCAAAATCTGCTTTTCAAATGCCCAGTGTCGCTGCTTCTCTTTGGTGCACTACCGTGTGCTCAAACATCAGTTTACATCCACGTGACATGTGGGGTATTTCTGAGCTCTGGAGAAATTGCATAACAGACTGCCAGATGCTAAATGAATGTATTATTGAAAAAAAAGTAAATGTCTAAATTTCACCTCCATATTGCTTTAATTCCCGTGAAATGCTTACAGGGTTAACAAACTTCCCAAATACTGTTTTGAATTATTTGAGGGGTGCAATTTTGAAAATGGGATTATTTTGGGGGGCTTCTAATATATAGACCTTTATAAACCCAAGTGGACCTTAAAAAATTAGTTTGGAAATTTTTATTGTAAATCTGGAAAATCACTATTACACTTGTAAGCCTTCTAATGCCTAAAATAAATATCAATATAAAGCAAAGATATGCTAGATAATATTTATTAATGTATTTGGGTGTTATTACTATCTGTCTGAAAAGCGAAGCATTTCACATTTTGCAAATTGTAAGGCCTGAAATGAAAATCTGTAGGGGATGCCTGGGGATGCCTGGTGGAATCATGTCAACAGGGGTGAATATTTAGGCTTTCATTAGTGCTATTATGGGACATAATATAGGGGGACAGATTTACTAATCCTGTCTAAGGCTCCGTGCACACAAATGTTCCTTTCTTATAGCCCCATATACAGGGCTATAAAAAAGTATTTAGCCAGCCACCAATTGTGCAAGTGCTCCCACTTAAGAAGATGAGGCCGGCCTGTAATTGTCATCATAGGTAGACCTCAACTATGAGAGACAAAATGAGAAAACATATCTAGAAAACCACATTGTCTGATTTTTTAAGAATTTATTTGCAAATTATGGTGGAAAATAAGTATTTGGTCACCTACAAACAAGCAAGATTTCAGGCTCTCACAGACCTGTAACTTCTTCTTTAAGAGGCTTGTGAAAGATCCTCAGTGCGCCAACCCCGCGGTGGCCCACACCTGAGTCTTCTTTCATAAAAAACCACACTCACCGCCAGTGAGTGCTGGGTTCACAAGATAAATACAAGACAAGCTTTCTAAATTTTATATATTTATTAACCCCTAAATGGGTCGGTATTAACATCTAACACATACAGTTCAGAACAGATATGCAGATACATACAAGCATTAACAGTTACTAGTTACAAGATACAGTACATTAAAATAAAAAGGAGTAAAAGTGAAATAATTACTTTACCACACATCTCCTTGCTGTGGTTCTGTAGTCCAACACTCACACATGCTCTGGTATGTGTGAAATAACCAGTGGAGGCTTCTTAGCATGTGGCATCAATCAACAATCCAGCCTGCATGCTCTTCACAGTGGTCTCTCACAGTGGAAGTCTGTTTGTAATCTCCTTTAGTCTGTCTGTAAAAAACTCCTCATAGTGTTCTCTTGTAGTCCCAGCATAATCTCATCCCACTGACCTCTTATCTCATCTTATATACCCTTTATGCCACCTCCCAGAATGAGGTCACTGGCGACAGCAAGTCTGATTGACTAACGCACTCAAGTCCAGTTTCTTTGTATTGAGCTTAGACAAAGTGAAATGATACAATGTTATCAGCCATATCTGATCAACAGCCCAGACTGCACAATGCATGTTTATTGGATCACTCAGGGCTGTGTATGAATTCAATGGGCCCCTGCTGGGATGGATACAAAGCCCTATTGTTCCAGTCCGGCCACTATTGGCAATATACCTATGAGTAGGCTGTTCACATTATGAGTAAAGAGAAGTAAGAGAGAGGTACGCTACCCAGAGATCAAAATACAGCTTTGAGTTATAGCCATATTTAAGCGGAATCATCACACCTCCCCCTTTAGATGGGGCTTGCAGGAAGTAGGGGCCTACGCCCCTCTTCTGAAAGCACCTCCACCTCCAGCTTCTCAGGCTCTGGCCCCAAGGCTCCCTCACCTCCCCCCGGGGTCCCAGCAGACTCGGGCCTTGTCAGACTCCGAGGGTGGTTGAGCGCCACGTGCGCGCCTTCAATACGTCCAGACTAGGGTCAGCTTGGACAGCATCTCTGAACTCTTGGCTGGAGTGAGAAAAAAGAGAGGTGCATGTTACATAGCTGCCAGACCCTTCTGGCGCTCTAGTCTGACTAGGGACACTTCTAAGGCTCAGGCCCTGATCCATGTACACTTGGCTACCTCCTGCCAGTTCTGGGTCCGCTTTCTGAGTGCTGGCACCCTGTGGAGCCACACTCATAACCCCAAGTCTTTGGGATACCAGTTCAGAGACCCCATCCCGGCGGTCTCTCAGGGTCTCTCTCACACTAGCTGCTAGTTGGGAGAGTTCTAGGGGATTCTGCACCTCCCCTTTTGCTTCCAAACCTAGGAGCACCTCTGGTTCTGGCACAGGTATGTTTGGACCCTGTTCCTCCTGTACTTAGGTGGGTGATAGTGATACTTTGTGCAAATGACTGAGATCATGCTTCCCTAAACCATCCCCCCACAATACATCGACAGGTAATACAGTTGACATACCCCCTTCTTGGATCACACCTCCAGTACCCCATGCCATCTGCACGTGGGCCATGGGCACTCCTGGAATAGAACTGGACAGAAGAGACATGTATGTCTCATACCGGCCGGACTCCTCCGGCTTCAAGGGAGTGAGCCTAGTCATGGCGGTCTCAGCACCGACTCTAGGTGGTGTAGGCAACGGTTCAAGGGTCGGATCGCCCTCCACCCTTGTAGCACTCTGGCTGCGGGCTAACACCTCACTACCAGCAGTCCGTCCCTCACCTGGATCGGCCATGAGATCCACATAGCCTACCTGACCACCTTGCACATGGTCAGCAGTTGGGTGCTTATCGGATGCACTGGGCGAAATAGTAGAAGTCGCTTCCAGTGACTCAGAAGAGCTACCCTGTACATTTTTACAACAAGCATTGGAAATTACATTGACAGTACATTCATTAGCAATTGTTAATTCACACCGGGCCTCAATAAGATCGGTGGTAGACATAGTTACAAGCTGGGAGGGAGACGCCCCCGCAGATGTGGGTGTGTCTACCGACCAGATCTGATTGGCTCCTGGCACTGGAGTGAACAAAGCATCAATAACATTTTTGCTGAGCTGGGTTGCAGGAAGCTCATTTGCATCTTCCCTGCGCTCAGCTGAAGGCAACTCATTAGCATGTACACTTACTGCCATGGGAAGTATCTCAGAGGGAGGGTTACGGGCCCTCTCTGCAGATATGACAGACACATTATCAGCATTAATCATAGACAGTTTATCACAGTAAATTGGGGTGCTCCCCACCCCATATTGGGACATCATAGGTCCTAAATCACTTCCCAACAGTACATTAGCAGGCAAATCAGTCAATAGTCCCACAGTCCGCATTCCTTTTCCTGCACCCCAGTCCAGATACACAGATGGGCCACCTGCTGTGGCTTGGGAAACAGGGAAGTTCTCAGGGTGGTTGGGGCACTCCTCCTTGAAATGTCCTGTCTGGTTACAGGCATGGCCCCGCCGCACCTCCCCTTGGGGTTTGGGGAAGGTCACTAGGGTGCCCAGAGTTCTTGGGACAGGGGAAGGACCACCCGTGGCATAGTTTGTCTCACCCGACCTGACAGACGGCTGTGGTGAATTCCGGCCTAGCCTCTCCTTCCAACTTGAGGGTCTGTGCAGGGTTGTTGGAGTTTGCGCAGGGGCGGTTTGTGCCCGCTGGGAGATTTCCAGCCTCTTCAGCTCAAGCTGATACTCCCTCTCGGCCTGTCGCGCAGCAGCCTTCCTCTCTCTCTCTGCCTGTCGTTCTGCAGCTTCCTGAAAGCGGCACAACACCTACAGGTATGTGTTAGGGTCACTGGTGCCTATTTGCTGCAGGGCTGTTTGCCAGTATGAAGCCATTCCCCCAGCAAGGCTGGGGCTACTGGTCCCTCCTGGTGAAGTAATCCTTGGGACTGGGCTGCTTGCCGCACTTCCTGGCCTAGCCCCAAAATCAGGACTCTGCTCGATTCTCTGCATGGCTGTGGCTGCCTCCATTTCAGCCATACGCTCAGGATCTCCAAAAGCCTGGTTCAGCATTTCTGGAGCTCTGCTTCTGAGCCCACTAGCCAGCCACTGGTATTTGCCAAATAAAAGATAGGATAGAATACAAAGAGTAAGGGAGGGGAACAGCACAGTATCAAACTTTCACTGTATCTTAATGCTTGCTTTAATACCGAGGTTGTCTCATAGGATTACTACAATCCCCAGCGTTTCAGTGATAAAGGTCACCAACGCACGCTGTTTATCCTAAGATCCCACTACGCTGCCACCAATGTGAAAGATCCTCAGTGCGCCAACACCGCGCTGGCCCACACCTGAGACTTCTTTCATAAAAAACCACACTCACCGCCAGTGAGTGCCGGGTTCACAGGATAAATACAAGACAAGCTTTCTAAATTTTATATATTTATTAACCCCTAAATGGGTCGGTATTAACATCTAACACATGCAGTTCAGAACAGATATGTAGATATATACAAGCATTAACAGTTACTAGTTACAATATACAGTACAATAAAATAAAAGGGAATAAAGGTGAAATGATTACTTTACCACACATCTCCTTGATGTGGTTCTGTAGTCCAACACTCACACATGCTTTGGTATGTGTGAAATAACCGGTGGAGGCTTCTTAGCATGTCGCATCAATCAACAATCCAGCCTGCATGCTCTTCACAGTGGTCTCTCACAGTGGAAGTCTGCCTGTAATCTCCTTTAGTCTGTCTGTAAAAAACTCCTCATAGTGTTCTCTTGTAGTCCCAGCACAATCTCCTCCCACTGACCTCTTACCTCATCTTATATACCCTTTATGCCACCTCCCAGAATGAGGTCACCGGCGACAGCAAGTCTGATTGACTAACGCACTCAAGTCCAGATTCTTTGTATTGAGCTGAGACCAAGTGAAATGATACAATGTTATCAGCCATATCTGATCAACAGCCCAGACTGCACAATGCATGTTTATTGGATCACTCAGGGCTGTGTATGAATTCAATGGGCCCCTGCTGGGATGGATACAAAGCCCTATTGTTCCAGTCCGGCCACTATTGGCAATATACCTATGAGTAGGCTGTTCACATTATGAGTAAAGAGAAGTAAGAGAGAGGTACGCTACCCAGAGATCAAAATACAGCTTTGAGTTATAGCCATATTTAAGCGGAATCATCACACCCGGAATCATCACAAGGCTCCTCTGTCCTCCACTCATTACCTGTAGTAATGGCACCTGTTTGACATTGTTATCAGTATAAAAGACACCTGTCCACAACCTCAAACAGTCACACTCCAAACTCCACTATGGTGAAGACCAAAGAGCTGTGGAAGGACACCAGAAACAAAATTGTAGACCTGCACCAGGCTGGGAAGACTGAATCTGCAATAGGCAAGCAGCTTGGTGTGAAGAAATCAACTGTGGGAGCAATAATTAGAAAATGGAAGACATACAAGACCACTGATAATCTCCCTCGATCAGGGGCTCAATGCAAGATCTCACCCCATGGGGTCAAAATGATCACAAGAACGGTGAGCAAAAATCCCAGAACCACACGGGGGGACCTAGTGAATGACCTGCAGAAAGCTGGGACTAACGTAACAAAAGCTACTGTCAGTAACACACTACGTCGCCAGGGATTCAGATCCTGCAGTGCCAGACGTGTCCGCCTGCTTAAGCCAGTACATATCTGGGCCCATATGAAGTTTGCTAGAGAGCATTTAGATGTTCCAGAAGAGTATTGGGAGAATGTCATATGGTCAGATGAAACCAAAGTAGAATTGTTTGGTAGAAACACAACTCATCGTGTTTGGAGGAGAGTGAATGCTGAGTTGCATCCAAAGAACACCATACCTACTGTGAAGCATTGGGGGTGGCAACATCATGCTTTGGGGTTGTTTCTCTGCAAAGGGACCAGAACGACTGATCCGTGTACGAATGAATGAATGGGGCCATGTATCGTGAGATTTTGAGTGCAAACCTCCTTCCATCAGCAAGGGCAATGAAGATGAAACGTGGCTGGGTCTTTCAGAATGACAATGATCCCAAGCACACCACCAGGGCAAAGAAGGAGTGGCTTCGTAAGAAGCATTCCAAGGTCCTGGAGTGGCCTAGCCAGTCTCCAGATCTCAACTCCATAAAAAACCTTTGGAGGGAGTTTAAAGTCAGTGTTGCCCAGCGACAGCCCCAAAACATCACTGCTCTAGAGGAGATCTGCATGGAGGAATGGACCAACATACCAGCAGCAGTGTGTGCCAACCTTGTGAAGACTTGCAGAAAACGTTTGACCTCTCTCATATATTACAAAGTATTGAGATGAACTTTTGTTATTGACCAAATACTTATTTTCCACCATAATTTGCAAATAAATTCTTAAAAAATCTGACAATGTGATTTTCTGGATTTGTTTTCTCATTCTGTCTCTCATAGTTGAGGTCTACCTATGATGACAATTACAGGCCGGCATCATCTTTTTAAGTGGCAGAACTTGCACAATTGGTGACTGACTAAATACTTTTTCCCCCCACTGTATACGAGTGTGTATTATCATGGGGTTGTGTGTGGGCCATGAGTCCATGGGCAAAACTCAGGATAGGTTCTATTCCTGTGTGTCCGGCCTGGGCTCATTAATGAAACATGGATCCATGGAGGTTATGGTTGGCACACAGATATCGTCTATCTGCCATCCGTGCTGTTTTTTCACAGACCCATACACATACCTCCCAACTTTCAAAGATCAGAAAGAGGGACAAAATATGCAGCGTGCTATGTGCGCCACGGCAAATTTAGCTCCACCTACTTCTACATCCGCCCATTCTAATCTATTTCTCCATGTACCCCCACACAGTATAATGCTTTTAAAACTTTTCATTCCTTACTTACCCCTAAGGTGCAGATGCCATTCACAGACCTTAGCGCAGATGACCTGGCCTCTTATTTCCATGATAAAATTGATAAGATCCGTCAGGAAATAACTGCCCAATCCCCAGGTGCAATTGACTCCCTCACCAGCCTCACTTCAGACTGTTCATTCTCATCTTTTGAACCTGTTACAGAGGAGGAAGTATCACAGCTACTTTCCTATTCTCACCCTACGACCTGCAGTAGTGACCCTTTCCCCTCATACCTTCTCCACTCTCTGTCGCCTGCAGTCACGACTTACCTTACTAAAATATTTAACCTCTCTCTCTCTTCTGGAATTTTCCCATCCTCTTTCAAACATGCTGTCATAACCCCACTACTGAAGAAATCCTCCCTTGACCCGTCCTGTGCTGCTAACTATCGACCTGTCTCTAACCTTCCTTTTCTCTCCAAAATCTTGGAACGCTTGGTCTATTCTCGTTTAATCCGCTATCTTTCTGCTAACTCTCTTCTTGACCCCTTACAATCTAGCTTCCGCACTCTGCACTCTACTGAAACGGCCCTCACAAAAGTCTCCAATGATCTCCTGATGGCTAAATCCAAAGGTAACTTCTCTCTTCTTATTCTTCTAGATCTCTCAGCAGCATTTGACACTGTTGACCATCAACTCCTCCTCACTGTGCTCCGTTCTGTTGGCCTCACAGACACTGCTCTCTCCTGGTTCTCCTCTTATCTCTCTGACGGCACTTTCTGTGTATCATTTGCGGGTTCTGTTTCTTCCCCTCTTCCCCTTGCCGTTGGGGTTCCTCAGGGCTCGGTCCTAGGTCCCCTGCTCTTCTCCCTCTACACAGCACCCATTGGATAAACCATCACTAGATTTGGCTTCCGGTACCATCTTTATGCTGATGACACCCAATTATATACGTCATCCCGTGACATCACCCCTGCACTAATATAGAACACCAGTGACTGCCTCTCTGCTGTCTCAAATATCATGTCTTCGCTCTATCTGAAACTGAATCTCTCAAAGACTGAACTACTGCTGTTTCCTCCATCTAATAGATCTGTCCCTGATATCTCCATTGCAGTCTCTGGCCTTACCATAACTCCTAGACAGTATGCCCGCTGCCTCGGGGTTTTGTTTGACTCAGACCTTTCCTTCATCCCCAATATCCAATCACTTGCACGCTCTTGTCATTTCCACCTCAAAAACATCTCCAGAATCTGCCCTTTCCTTACCACAGATACACTAAAGACACTTATTGTTGCCCTGATTCACTCTCGCCTTGACTACTGTAACTCCTTACTAATCGGTCTTCCCCTTACTAAACTCTCCCCTCTACAATATATTCTGAATGCGGCGGCCAGGCTCATCTATCAGTCTAGACACTACAGCGATGCCTCCGGTCTGTGTCAGTCACTACATTGGCTGCCTATTCAATACAGAATACAATATAAACTTATCACCCTCATCCACTAGGCTCTCCATAATGCTGCACCTCCCTACAGTTCCTCCCTCATCTCTGTCTTTTGCCCAACTTGTACTCTCCGTTCACTCAATGACCTAAGACTAACATCCTCTATTATCAGAACCTCCCACGCTTCTATACAAGACTTCTCCCGAGTTGCACCACTTCTCTGGAATGCTCTATCCCAGACTATCAGATTAACCCCCAATTTCCACAGCTTCAAGCGTAAACTAAAGACACATCTTTTCAGACAGGCCTATCACAACTCCTAATGTAAACCCTTCCGTATTTAGAATCCCTAAAACCTACCCTCCTCTGTTTATGCTTCAACATTACCTCACAGGATATGGTGCCATATCAGACTAGCTTTATATGTCCAGGCACCATCTGCATGTTAAAGGACACGACTGGTGATGGCTCATACAGCTTTATATATGTGTAATGACAGTAACCTCTATTACAAAATTGTCTGACCATTGTATAAGCAATGCTACCTCCGATGCCGCCCCTGCTACCTCTTGTGTCACCCCCTCTACCTCATAGATTGTAAGCTCTTGCGAGCAGGGCCCTCAGTCCCAGTGTATGAATTGACTATTTCTTTGTAATGTATCTTTTTTGTCAGTACTTGAACCCTACAAATTGTACAGTGCTGCGGAATATGTTGGCGCTATATAAATAAAATGTATTATTATTATTATTATTAATGCTCCTACAGTCACCCTAACATTATATGCCCCCACAATATAATGTTTCCCTCCAATTACCCCACAGTATTAAGTCCCTCTCCTTGTGCCCCAGTTTAAACTGGCGGAAACTAGAGGGGGACATTAGACTGGGGCAGCTGGAGGGTAACATTAAACAGTGAGGGTAGTTGGAGGGTGACATTAAACTATGGGGGTAGTTGGAGGGGGACATTAAACTATGGGGCAGCTGGAGGGTGACATTAAACTATGGGGCAGCTGGAGGGTGACATTAAACAGTGGGGGTAGTTTGAGGGGGACATTAAACTATTGGGCAGCTGGAGGCAGACATGTCCCCCTCCAGCTACCCCCCACGGTTTAATGTCCTCCTTCAGTTGCCCCCAGTTTAATGTCATCCTCTATCTGCCCCCAGTTTAATGTCCCCCTTTATCTGCCACCATCTTTATGTCCCCCCTTCATCTGCCACCAATTTAATGCCCCCTTCATCTGTCACCAGCTTAATGCCCCCTTCATCTGCCCCAGTTTAATGTCCCCTTTTATCTGCCACCAATTTAATATCCCCCTTCATCTGTCACCAGCTTAATGCCCCCCTTCATCTTCCACCAGTTTAATTGTCCCCTCCATCTACCACCAATTTAATGTCCCCCTATATCTGCCACCAGCTTAAGGCCCCCCTTCACCTGCCTTCAGTTTAACTGCCCGTTCATCTGCCACCAGTTTAATTGACCCCTCCATCTACCACCAATTTAATGTCCCCCTTTATCTGCCACCAGCTTAAGGCTCCCCTTCACCTGCCGTCAGTTTAACTGTCCGTTCATCTGCAACCAGTTTAATTGCCCCCTTCAAGTGCCTTCAGTTTAATTGCCTGTTCATCTGCCTTCAGTTTAACTGCCACCTACATCTGCCCCCAGTTCCCCCCTCTTGGTCACACATGCTGTCTCTTCTATCCTCATCTTCGATCACTCTCGTTCCCAGCAGATTCCTCTGTGTAACATCACACTGTCCAGCAGTATCCAGAATAACTCCGCCCCCACACAAGAGTCTGATCACATGGTCATGACGTCATCAAAGGTCCTTTAGCCACTGGATTTAGCATCTACCATTTAGCCTTTACCATACCCTAATAAAGTTTGTTAATAGCAAAACACTTCAGGGGCATAGCGGGACAAATTGTAAGCTAATTGGGACTGCGGAACAGCAGTGTAAAATCGGGACTGTCCCGCCAGATGCGGGACGGTTGGGAGATATGCCATACATGTGCATGTAGGCTAATACTGTAAATTTATTTATCTCAGTTGGTGGTGCTGGTTGATAAATATGATTATACCACCTATTATTTTGTGACAGAACTTTGGTGATGATTCTGGCATAATTTTAACCTTAAAACATGCCTCTTTCCTGTTAGGCCAAGCCCTGACTGGACAAAGTCTATAAAACATGTAGTAAATGTGAGGCAAAGCCTGTACACCTAGAAATGGGTGCAAATTGCATTCTGAATCGTAAATCTCCCCCAGTGACTAGATTATTCATTGTAACTTTGTTATATAAATCCATATTTACATTCCATCAGCATGTGTCTGTCATTTTGTCTAAAATATAAGGATTGAGTAGTTCTACCCACACAGTCAATAAGATAAATCACATGGTTAGACTGGAATGTGAGTCAGATTTTTATGGTAAACTGAATTCCGCTTTTTGTGGTTTTCATTTAAAACTTTATTATAATTAATGTAATATTTAATTCCAACATAAATACATGTAAATTCCTCCCATGTACAACAAAAATAGTCTCATAAGAGATGAGAAAGGGGGTCATGTTTACTTTCCACACAGTTTCCACTCACTCATCTTCCACTAATTCCTATCCAGTCACAATGGATCAGCAAATAGTGCTAACCTGGAATTGCTCTATTCTGTTCTTAAATTCCTAATAAGCCACCAAATTAATCTGAATACTCAATTCCCCATTTTATTGTGATAGTAGATTACAATCACTTTGATTAAGAGCCTTCCAATCAATATTGGTAAAGATCATAATACACAAAAGATGCCAAAATAGTTTTTTTGGATTTATTAATACTAAATGCATTTGGTTTTGTGTTTGGTGACATTACAGTCTACCCAACACACTGTTTTCTCTTTTACATGTTCTTTTCTTGCTGTGTGTTTTTTATCCTGATGAAGGGGCTGATTGGTCCAGAAACATGTACTGTAATTTTGTATACCTATATTTACAATAAAGTAAATGCTACTTATTTTTCAGGTGATGATTGGAACTCAATTGAATTAGCTCCTCTAGCAACATAAGATGAACCAAATTTCATACAATATACTTACATTCTGTGCTAGTTTTGTAGTGCTGGTATCCACCTGTACTGGTCCTATCTGTAATGATCCATATACAATGACATGGCAGCTATATGATGTCATGTCATGTGATTTTGGCAACTAATTAGAATACACTGATTTGACCTACTGATGTCATGCTACATAGTAGTTGTGGGATTGCCACAATGTTTCATTAGAATAGGCAGACAAACAAACTATGAAGAGTCTGTAGATCTACTATGCTTCTACACTGTATTTATCTATTATATGGTTGCTGGGGCCCTGTTCGTGTCACTGTTATAGAGGCACAGAAACTGTGAAAAGTGGCAATTTCTCATGGGAGCACTGTGTTATGGTGTAATGTTTGTAGTACTATGAAGCCATTGTGGACAGTGGCATAACTAGGAAAGCCTAAGCCCCATAGCAAACTTTTGACTGGACACCTCCCCCAGAGTTAGAAAATTAGAGATAATTTATGTATAATTTTCTAACGGGTGGAAGGGGAATTTAGGGGGGAAAATGGGCGATAACTGTGGACTTAAGAATTGCCGTATTTTTCGGACTATAAGACGCACTTATGGGGATGCATCTTTTAGACTGAATGTAGTGGGTGGGGGGGGGGGGGCAGTGATAGCCTCACAGCACCATGATAGCGATCGGGGAAAGCTTGGGTTAGATGTCACTGCTGGGGCCGGTGATTGGGCCTCAGCAGTCATGTGAGGCGCGCCGGCGTAATGATATGGAGCATATTATACTGTGGAAGCATATTGTATTGTGTGGGGGCCACTGTCATGAGCATATTATACTGTGTGGGGACCACTAAGGGAAGCATATTGTACTGTGTGGAGGCCAGTGTAATGAGCATATTATACTGTGTGGGGGCAACTGTGATGAGCATACTATATTGTGTGGGGGTCGCTATGGGAAGCATATTGTACTGTGTGAGGGCCACTGTGATGAGCATATTATACTGTGTGGGGGTCACTATGGGAAGCATATTGTACTGTGTGAGGGCCACTGTGATGAGCATATTATACTGTGTGGGGGTCACTATGGGAAGCATATTGTACTGCATGAGGGCCACTGTGATGAGCATATTATACTGTGTGGGGGCCACTGTGAGGAGCATATTGTATTGTGTGGGGGCCACTATGGGAAGCATATTGTACCGTGTGGGGGCCAGGCGGTACAGGCACGTTAGGAGAAGAAAGCCTGTGCCGCCCGTATATGCCTCCATCACGTGATTGGTGTGTCCCACATTAACATAGGCAAATTCCACTGCAGGGCCACCTGTCAATGTGATCCTGCACCTGTTGCAAAACTACAACTCCCATCACGCTTGGACAGGTTGGGATGATGAGAGCTGTAGTTTGGCAACAGTTGCAGAGCCACACAAGTTGTACAACACTGTGGCCCTCCAGCAGCAGATCCCCCCCATAATTTTTATTTTCCTATTTTCCTCCTCTAAAACCTAGGTGCGTCTTATAGTCCGAAAAATACGGTATATTAAAGGATTGCTCCATTTCAGACACTTATCCCCCTATCCACAGGTACAACCCCTTTAAGTTGACTGCTGGGGAGGGCGGTCAGTGCCACAGTCTGTTCCAATGAAGAGTGTTCTTCTTACTTATCTCAGATAAGTAAGAAGAACACTCTTCACTGCCATGGACTGGCACTAGTCTGAGGAGGCAGCCAGCTTAATACCGGGCTGGTTTCCATTCAAGGTCCACCACTTACAGTTTCAATAGCACTTCTGTCCCCCATAGCTCCCCTACTCCTGCGTGACCTCACAGCCAGACTCCACCTCCTAGCTTAAGGATGTCAAATAGCATAAGGAGGATAGAAGGTCAGTACAGACAGCCTGTGAGGGGCGTGCATAGTGAAGTGATTGCAGGGCCAGATGATAGTGGCAGCAGTGGGCCCTAGTTTCGCGAAGCAGCACCTGCTTGTGAAACTAAGAACATTGATACCGAGAAATATGAGCAGCAGGCCCAGGGCCCCTATTGTTGTGGGCCCCATAGCAGCCGCTACGGCTGCTAAGGTGATATTTCCACCATTGCCAGAGGTGTAACATACATACATACAAACTATGTAACTGAGCCCCCTCTTACCATGTACTATACTACTGTATCTATATACTGGTGTCTTATGTTGTAGAGAAAGTATCACTGGTACCGCACACTCAATAGTTGTGGTGCTAAGCAAAAAGGGTTCTCCAACCCTTATGTTGTAGAGAAGCTTTTGGGCTCCAGAACCCAGTAGCGATTGTTACCTCTGCACCCCCTGTAACTATGGTCTGATTGTGGCTAATCTAGGTCTCATTATGGAGGCTCGTAGGTTATTAATAAACAATGTAGCTTACATTATAGTATCAGTTATGTGTAACTTATGTATCTTTATGGGTTAAACACTGTGAATATCACTATTATTTGCAGTCTAGGGCAGGCTCTGTTATAGGACCACAGTTTCTTACACTTTTATAGAGTAAAATAGCTTGCACTGGTATGTGGAGACTAAAGCTGATACTGTTATTGGGCCTCTTATTATAGAGGCACTGTGGCTAGTACGATTAGAGGATAGTGTGGATTGCATAGTACAGTATGTGAAAACTGTACCTGACACTTTTTGGGGGGCTACTGTGGTCATTATTGATATGGGTATTATGTGGATGTTATTTGGGCCCTGGGGCTGGTGGTTCCTGGGTTTGAACAAGGTCAACATCTGCTTGGAGTTTGTATGTTCTCCACCTCTTCTTCTGGGTTTCTTTTAGTTGCTCGTGTTTCCTCCTACACTGCAAAAACATACTGAGAGGAAAACTGACCCGAGTGTGTATGAGTAAAGGGTAAGCCCCTCTAGCACTGATGTGAGTAATGCCAGGGAGAGCACTGTAGAAAATCTTGGAACTATAAGCAATAGAAACAAACTAAATACATAATACACTAGCTCTCCTCCCATACAGTTAAATACATGTCTACACTGAATAAACAGCAAAAGCCTTTAGGGGAAGCGTAAAATAATAATCCTCAGCATAAAATAACACTATAAAAGCACATGAATGCTCCATGGATGAGAGCTGGGAATTGTGGAGTTACGTTATAAGCAGACAGGCATCTGTAGTTCCTTATGCTTTATTTTGTGTGGCAAAACTATGCACACTGCTAATCCTGAGAGAAGAACTGGCTGATGAAATCTTCTGCGTGACTCATTGGGAAAACATAACAAAAGAAAAAGGTGAAAACAAGAGCACAAAATAAGACTGGAGCAGAAATGTAGGAAATTCCTGACTGTGTCCATACACATATACTAATGGATTACATGAAAGGTATAGGAGGGGGATGCAATAGCTTTGAGGGAAATTCCAGAGCCCTCCTCCGTCTCTTTAAGAGTTATGACCATTAACCAAGATGTACATTTTTATTAATGATTAACAATCAGCCGCATGGTTCCCTTTACTAAGCACTTAAGGGGGATGGCCTGTTTTTCCAGAAATAACATCACATCCACTGTTACTGGATGAAAGCCTCCATGTTTTTAGGCTCATAAACCTCTTTGTATGAACCTCTTGGAACTTTATCTAGTAGTTTTTACCTTATACACCATCTTTTAAGCATGATAGTCATAGATAATGACCCAAAAGCCACATAAATAATACATTTTGATGGAACTGGTGGTCGGTTTTCCCCTACCAAAACTCACAAAAAATAATGGCAGTATGTTCATGTAAATATTATAATTATGATCCTCCATATTGGACACTACATTGTGGAAAGTACCTGTGGTCTTACTCAGACCTGACACCAGAGACTTATGCCCTGAATCTTGTATCCTTGGTGCCAACTATTACCACATTAAATTATATTTCTGCAACATTATTAGATCTTCCAACAATAAGCATCCATTTGGGCAACACAAATGTTGGCTAATATACTTTATAATGCATATCCTTTACATGAGACAGACAAATACTGTATATATTGAGGATCATATATGCAAGTGTTTCAACTAAAAGTAAAATTCAGTTTATTTGGCATCTAAAGATATGAAAATCCATATGGTGAAGAATACAATCCAATGCCCACTTGAGAAATGCATTGATAGACTACAGGCTGAAAAAGGGGTCTGCCAAATTTACTTTGTGTTCCAAAATATCATATCCTGACACTATTTGTAGTTTGGAATTGGTTGTTCCTCCTCAGGTCATTTATGATGGAGGTTGGGTAGAGCCAGTTTTGTCTCTATAATTGTATACTGTTTATCTGTGTTATTATTTTACTACTGTCTGTTGTCATCCAGCAAAAACAGGAACATTGAGTGATTAATGCTGCAACGCTGTATCAGTGTGAGCATAGTGAAAGGAAACAGCCTGACCATCACTGGTCCTCAAATAACAGATCTTTCCAGAACAGAGCGGCTTTTGTGGGATTCTAGTAAAACATTAGTTATTATTGTGTGAGTCTATGCTCATTTAGTCATCTCTAATAAATGATGACTGTTATGATAACTTTTTGGGTTATGAAACACTTTCCTGTTATGAATCCTGTATAAATGCATACGCATGGGAATAGTTAGACCAGGTCTTCCTGCTGAGTTTATGCTTATCCATAGCAGCCAGCCTGAAAAGCAGAGCTGCAGTGTAAACCCTGAGTGAATAACAAACTGACAGCCTGATTTTTCATAAGACCTCTGCTCCGATTTAAACAGTGCACTTCCTTGTCCTACAAAATACATGAGATGACATGCTATTCCACTCCAATTCCACCCTAAGTGGTCCAACTATTTTGGGCTACTGACAGTATTTTAATTGTGTTGATCCTACCCCAGAGCCATATTAACTAACCCTGTAGATGGATATGATGCTATTTTCTCAGGCACAGGATTAAACAATTGGGATATATAAATAGGGTTATATAGTAATAATCACTGTACACTCCTTGTCCGCACGTCAAAGGGTGACGTGAGTCCCTAAGTGTAAGAGAGCGGGAACCTGTTTCCTGCAGTGCTACAGTGTAGTGTTATATAGTCATATGCTAACAATAGGCCTTCTCATGATAATCAGTTTGCTTTATATGTGGTTTGCCTCCTGTATTCACTGTGCAGCATTGTCACATGTGCAGCATGGAGTCTTATAGCCAAGATCAGCATAGTAAAATAGATACAATGTACTCACCGCTGTCCTGCGTTCTAGTCCTGACCTGGTGAGGTATATTAAACCTCCTACAGCTCTGGAAGATATCTGACAAATTCAATGGATTAAAGGGTATTGTTAGTTTTGCAATTCCTTATAGGTATTGTCTACTTTTGCAAACATTTCATATGCCCCAGTGCATCTAAAACAAAACTTGAAGTTTTGAATAAACTGGTAAAACAACAACAATAAACAGAATACAAAAATGCATCCAAATAAATAATAGGGGAAGGACCTGGAGAGTCATAAGTACCGGTGATACCTACAGTGCCTTGCAAAAGTATTCGGCCCCCTTGAACTTTTCAACCTTTTGCCACATTTCAGGCTTCAAACATAAGGATATAAAATTTTAATTTTTTGGTGAAGAATCAACAACAAGTGGGACACAATTGTGAAGTGGAACAAAATTTATTGGTTATTTTAAACTTTTGTAAAAAATAAAAAACTGAAAAGTGGGGCGTGCAATATTATTCGGCCCCTTTACTTTTAGTGCAGCAAACTCACTCCAGAAGTTCAGTGAGGATCTCTGAATGATCCAATGTTGTCCTAAATGATGATGATGATAAATATAATCCACCTGTGTGTAATCAAGTCTCCGTATAAATGCACCTGCTCTGTGATAGTCTCAGGGTTCTGTTTAAAGCGCAGAGAGCATCATGAAGACCAAGGAACACACCAGGCAGGTCCGTGATACTGTTGTGGAGAAGTTTAAAGCCGGATTTGGATACAAAAAGATTTCCCAAACTTTAAACATCCCAAGGAGCACTGTGCAAGCCATCATATTGAAATGGAAGGAGTATCAGACCACTGCAAATCTACCAAGACCCGGCTGTCCCTCTAAACTTTCACCTCAAACAAGAAGAAGACTGATCAGAGATGCAGCCAAGAGGCCCATGATCACTCTGGATGAATTGCAGAGATCTACAGCTGAGGTGGGAGAGTCTGTCCATAGGACAACAATCAGTCGTACACTGCACAAATCTGGCCTTTATGGAAGAGTGGCAAGAAGAAAGCTATTTCTCAAAGATATCCATAAAAAGTCTCGTTTAAAGTTTGCCACAAGCCACCTGGGAGACACACCAAACATGTGGAAGAAGGTGCTCTGGTCAGATGAAACCAAAATCAAACTTTTTGGCCACAATGCAAAACGATATGTTTGGCGTAAAAGCAACTCAGCTCATCACCCTGAACACGCCATCCCCACTGTCAAACATGGTGGTGGCAGCATCATGGTTTGGGCCTGCTTTTCTTCAGCAGGGACAGGGAAGATGGTTAAAATTGATGGGAAGATGGATGGAGCCAAATACAGGACCATTCTGGAAGAAAACCTGTTGGAGTCTGCAAAAGACCTGAGACTGGGACGGAGATTTACCTTCCAACAAGACAATGATCCCAAACATAAAGCAAAATCTACAATGGAATGGTTCACAAATAAACGTATCCAGGTGTTAGAATGGCCAAGTCAAAGTCCAGACCTGAATCCAATCGAGAATCTGCAGAAAGAGCTGAAAACTGCTGTTCACAAATGCTCTCCATCCAACCTCACTGAGCTCGAGCTGTTTTCCAAGGAAGAATGGGCAAGAATTTCAGTCTCTCGATGTGCAAAACTGATAGAGACATACCCCAAGCGACTTGCAGCTGTAATTGCAGCAAAAGGTGGCGCTACAAAGTATTAACTTAAGCGGGCCGAATAATATTGCACGCCCCACTTTTCAGTTTTTTATTTTTTACAAAAGTTTAAAATATCCAATAAATTTTGTTCCACTTCACGATTGTGTCCCACTTGTTGTTGATTCTTCACCAAAAAATTAAAATTTTATATCCTTATGTTTGAAGCCTGAAATGTGGCAAAAGGTTGAAAAGTCTCATAGGTAAAAAAAAACACTGAATGTCATACAGTGTCTATAAAGGACATTACAAAAACACTACAATTACTAAATCACGCCTGGGCATAACCATAAATGACAGGAACCACTACCTGAACATAATGCCATATAACTCAAATGGAGTAGAAGAAATAAGAAAATGCAGGAAAACAAATGACAAAAAGGTGTAACTCCAATACCATACCAGCTATATACCACGCAACGCCCAAGTAGTGGTTCCTGACATTTATGGTTACACCCAGGTGTGATTTAAGAATTATAGTGTTGTTGTAATGTCCTTTATAGACCCTGTATGACATTCAGTGTTTTGTTACCTATGAGACTACCCGCTTCCCTGCTTATTATATAGGTATCACCGGTATTTAAGACTCTCTGGGTCCTTCCCCTATTATTTATTTGTATGCATTTTTGTATTCTGCTTATTGTTGTTGTATTACTGGATTAATAAATATACATGTATTTTATATGTGCGTGGGGTTTTTTCTTAGCTCACACAATTGCTGTTTGTTCCATATACACTGTATTTACTAGCCTCATTTGGTGGTTTGAATAAACTGGGCAAGAACACAAAGTTCCTTTTTTTCCCTCTTTTTTCGCATTCTATGCATTCGAGCACAGTTTAAAATTCTGTCATTGCAAGAACAATAGTTCTGTTCATCCTGATCCTCCTGGTTCACAAACCAAAGGTCATAATCACAATCTAGACTGCCAGTTAAATAGAGGGCAATTTACAAAGGAACTTCCTTTGAGGACAAGCTTCTGGGCTTGTGTAAGATTGTTTCATCATCATTGATATATTTACTTGCAATATAATTCTCAGAGCTTTGTTTACCACTAAACTTACACAACCGTGGAAAGAAACTTCTTCTTTTTTAGTGGTTATGTATCTCGTGAAATTGAAATAACATTGGAAAACCCCCAACCAGGAATTCCTTAGCTAGAGGACATGAAGGGACCTTAAAGATGCTGAAATGTCTATGAGATGTGCTTACTCCAGCAATCCTGCAAGAAAGACCCTGTTAAGTAACCTCCCTCCTCTTTTACCCCATGTGAGGTAATGGAAAGCCCCTTTAAATAATATATTACTATTCATTTCCTAATATAGGGTTATTATTAGAATCATTATCTTTACAAACAATCTGGTCATGAAAATAAGCCTGCAGGAAATCCAGAATCCCCATTACTATCCCATTGAATGGAATCTGCCATGATGGACCTTGGGCAACATGAAATCCTGAAAATGGAGCTATGTTTTACTTTGAAAGACTGAACAGTTGGAGAACCAAGGGATGGGGAAATGAATCTGGGAACATTGAGATGAGTCTGTTCTGTAGCTTCTTGCCCTGCTCTCTCTATTTTTATATAGGAACAGACCTACCAATCAATCCAAGGGCTAGTCATACAGCAGACACTTCTTCTCATTCCTGGCTCATTCTCAGACTATGAATTCCACAACATTTCAGAGTAAAACATAGCTATCAGTGTTGTCTGTGGTTTGAGAAGCATTAAAGCAATGGCAGATTCCATTAAAGGGACTGTCCCATTACAGAATCTTATCACTTATCCACAGAAGAGGGGATAAATGTCACAATCCTGGAGGTCCAAGCTCTGGTTCTTAGCAATCAAAGTCCCCCTGTATCCTCCCTTTGAATAAAGCATCAGTGTGCTTGCGTGACCGGCGCTCTATTAACTTCAATGGGGCTGCCAGAGATTGCAGTCCCATAGCAGTGAATGAAGCACTGGTGAAGCAGGGACACTGGTACTTCAATTCAGAGGGAGGATGCAATACTCCTGATCGTTTGGGTCTCACCACCCCCAGTGTCAGTAATGGGAAAACCCTTGTAAGCCCTACTGTTATTGATAGTCTGTATACTGTGAATGGAGCTGGCCCTCAGCACATTGCCACAGACTCTACCACATCCTTGCTTACAAAAAAACTCCCTAAATAACTGAGAGCATTAGAAGATGACTGTGATCAGCATCATCTATTCTCATCCTGGAGTAAATAGGGTCCTTCTTACTGCAGACTAACGCTAGGTTCAAATTAGTGTTCGGTTTTCCGTTCTTCAGGTACGCTTGGGGACCCGAAAAATGGAAAGCTACCTCACTTAAAAAGCGGTTACCCATGGAAACCCCTGCACCCCATAGACTATAATGGGGTCCGCCAGGTTTCCGCCCAAAAATGCAGAAAAATGTCCTGCTTGCAGGACTTTTCTCTCCATATTTTTTAAGGGGGTTCAGGGACGGAAACCCTGAATTTGGTACAAGCGCTGGTGTAAACCCAGATTTAGAAAGTCTTTCTGGCTATTCTCATTGTATTCTGCCAGTTGATGACTGACTTTGTGCAATAATGTGCAATAATGTGCAATAATGACAAAATGAAAACAATGAAACACTGCAAAATTCACTTATTACTTGTGTAAGGTCGTAGTTAGGATTACATTCATTGTCCAGTCAGATTGCCAAGCTTAGAGGTCAACTCTCTAAAAGGCCTGCCAAAGATACGTCACATAAAAAGCTCAAAAACTATATTCAGTTGCTTTGCCAAGCCTTGGTGCAAAGTGCAAGTTTTCTGTATTTTTTTCCTGGTTCCCCAAATGTCCTGGGTTAGAAATCTCCACTTGCAAACTCACATAAGCATTGCATGTCAGACCTACAGAAGGTTGGGTACAGGACCTAAGTGGTGGACTTGACTTGTGGAAGAGGAGGGACATTATGTCATAGGGCGCTATGGCTGTCATAGAGGGTATAATGACTGTTAAGGCATTGTGGCCAGTATGACAGACATTTGACAAGTATAGGGTTTTATAGAGTTCATTGTGGCTGTCATGTAGAGCACTGCCATGGAGGTATTGTAGCTAGTATAAAGAGCACTGATAGCATATAGCTGTCATGGCATTACAGGCATAAAGGACACACTTTTTAAATCTGTCAGGAACACAGAAACGTCAACTTGGGAGAGCCCTTCATGGAGTGGCAAGGCAAGTTTTGGCACAGTTACATTTATCCAGACCCCATATTATAATATTAGACTCCAAATTGTTACTGTTTAATTAAAATAAACAATTGCGCTATTTTAATTTCCGCCATTTAGTGATCATTTTAAATATTTTTTGGCAATATTGCAGAGGAGCCTCCTAAAGAAGAAGTTACAGGTCTGTGAGAGCCAGAAATCTTGGTTGTTTGTAGGTGACCAAATACTTATTTTCCACCATAAATTTCAAATAAATTCTTTAAAAATCAGACAATGTGATTTTCTGGATTTGTTTTCTCATTTTGTCTCTCATAGTTGAGGTCTACCTATGATGACAATTACAGGCCTCTCTCATCTTTTTAAGTGGGAGAACTTGCACAATTGGTGGCTGACTAAATACTTTTTTTTCCCCACTGTAGTATATATATATATATACAAGATATATATTTCAAGATATGCTTCATTTTTCAATCTGTGAACATAGAGCTGATGTGCCTTGCCATAAATTTCGATTTTTGTCTCATCTGTCCATAGGACATTCTACCAGAAGCTTTGTGGCTTGTCAAAATGACGTTTATATATTATTACTTTTGTCAGATTCAAGTTATTTCTGTGACCATTGTGGGTTTTTCTTTCATTAAACGAGGGGTACCAACAATTTTGTCCGTGTGTGTGTGTATATATATATATATATATATATATATATATATATATATATATGCAATATTGCTATATATATACAGTACAGACCAAAAGTTTGGACACACCTTCTCATTCCAAGAGTTTTCTGTATTTTCATGACTATAAAAATTGTAGATTCACACTGAAGGCATCTAAACTATGAATTAACACATGTGGAATTATATACTTAACAAAAAAGTGTGAAACAACTGAAAATATGTCTTATATTCTAGGTTCTTCAAAGTAGGCACCTTTTGCTTTGATTACTGCTTTGCACACTCTTGGCATTCTCTTGATGAGCTTCAAGAGGTAGTCACCTGAAATGGTTTTCACTTCACAGGTGTTCCCTGTCAGGTTTAATAAGTGGGATTTCTTGCCTTATAAATGGGGTTGGGACCATGAGTTGTGTTGTTCAGAAGTCAGGTGGATACACAGCTGATAGTCCTACTGAATGGAGTGTTAGAATTTGTATTATGGCAAGAAAAAAGCAGCTAAGTAAAGAAAAACGAGTGGCCATCATTACTTTAAGAAATGAAGGTCAGTCAGTATGAAAAATTGGGAAAACTTTGAAAGTGTCCCCAAGTGCAGTGGCCAAAACCATCAAGCGCTACAAAGAAACTGGCTCACATGAGGACCGCCCCAGGAAAGGAAGACCAAGAGTCACCTCTGCTGCGGAAGATAAATTCATCCGAGTCACCAGCCTCAGAAATCGCAGGTTAACAGCAGCTCAGATTAGAGACCAGGTCAATGCCACACAGAGTTCTAGCAGCAGACACATCTCTACAACAACTGTTAAGAGGAGACTGTGTGCAGCAGGCCTTCATGGTAAAATAGCTGCTAGGAAACCACTGCTAAGGACAGGCAACAAGCAGAAGAGACTTGTTTGGGCTAAAGAACACAAGGAATGAACATTAGACCTGTGGAAATTTGTGCTTTGGTCTGATGAGTCCAAATTTGAGATCTTTGGTTCCAACCACCGTGTCTTTGTGTGACGCAGAAAAGGTGAACGAATGGACTCTACATGCCTGGTTCCCACCGTGAAGCATGGAGGAGGAGGTGTGATGGTGTGGGGGTACTTTGCTGGTGACACTGTTGGGGATTTATTCAAAATTGAAGGAATACTGAACCAGCATGGTTACCACAGCAACTTGCAGCGGCATGCTATTCCATCCGGTTTGCGTTTAGTTGGACCATCATTTATTTTTCAACAGGACAATGACCCCAAACACACCTCCAGACTGTGTAAGGGCTATTTGACCAAGAAGGAGAGTGATGGGGTGCTACGCCAGATGACCTGGCCTCCACAGTCACCAGACCTGAACCCAATCGAGATGGTTTGGGGTGAGCTGGACCGCAGAGTGAAAGCAAAAGGGCCAACAAGTGCTAAGCATCTCTGGGAACTCCTTCAAGACTGTTGGAAGACCATTTCAGGTGACTACCTCTTGAAGCTCATCAAGAGAATGCCAAGAGTGTGCAAAGCAGTAATCAAAGCAAAAGGTGGCTACTTTGAAGAACCTAGAATATAAGATATATTTTCAGTTGTTTCACACTTTTTTGTTAAGTATATAATTCCACGTGTTAATTCATAGTTTTGATGCCTTCAGTGTGAATCTACAATTTTTATAGTCATGAAAATACAGAAAACTCTTGGAATGAGAAGGTGTGTCCAAACTTTTGGTCTGTACTGTATATATATATATATATATATATATATATATATATATATACATTTATTTATAATAATTTCATAACAAATAATTGCTAAATCCTTTTTTCAGTAGGAATGTTTTTTCCTCATACCAAGCTTTTCCTTTCCCTGCATCTGTATCATATACACAGAAATAGCTCTATATAGGGACAATACAATGCTATTGCAACTTGGTATAAGAAAAAAACCTCCTATTGAAACTAATAGAGCTTGTGGCTTTACATACTCTGATTCCTGGGATCAAATCCCAGCAGATAATGAAAAAAATAAAAATAAAAAATAAAGGCTCTCGGCCATCATAGGAGAGTTGGCATGTCTGGGAACATAGGATCTCTAGAGATGAGTGCAAATAGACCTGTACAGTTTATCTAAAAAATAACAGTAACATATCATATCCTGCCATACTTCACTTTTAAGCAAACGTTCTTGAACCTTGACAGTATTAAAGTGGCAGGAAAACAAGCAAACTTCCAGTATGTCCCTACATGCAAGCTGCCTGGGAGAAAAATGTTCCTATTGTTCTGCTTTCAAAAATAAAGTTGTATAATAATGGCTTTGCACGAAATCAACACTTATACTTGTATCTGTCAATGTGGATATTACATTAGGAATTCCACTGGACTGCAAGCTTATTGTGGTGGACTGATACATAAAGTATATCGGAAAGTTGCAAAAATGTTCATTATGCATTAATAAAACCCTTTAAATGGAGGCTGTCACCAGGGTGAAGCATATTAAACCAGATAGGTCAGGCTCACCTGAATGTAATTCATTTTCCTCATGAAAATTTGTGCATCCATTGCTGAGATATTCCTTTATTTCATGAAATACAAATGAGCAGTCTAGAGCACCAAGGGTGGCTCTGTTGTTCCGAAGGTGGATTGGCAACATATACCAGTGGGAATTCTTTACAAGCGGTGGGGTCTCCTCAGCACCTAGGGTATCATAAATGGGGGCCAGGGGAGGTGAGGAAAAATAACAAACACTTATAATCACCCCTTCAAGGGCATCTGGTCTGTGTAAAGCAGCTGGCCTTGCCTACTTGTGCTGAATGCACCTACTTTCACTTAGTCCGTCTATAAAATCGGGCCACTTTTAGATTTTTTGCTTGAAAGTGCTACACCCCACACTACACTAATACTCCAAAGTGAACATGAGAACACAGGGACTGGCGAGATTTCAGTATTCTCTGTCATTTAACCCCTTAAGGACACAGCAATTTTTCATTTTTGCATTTTCGTTTTTTCCTCCCCACATTCCAAGAGCCATAACTTTTTCATTTTTCATTTCACAGACTCACATGATGGCTTATTGTTTGCGAAACAAATTGTACTTTGTAATGGCACCATTCATTATGCTGTGCAATGTACTGGGAAGCTGGAAAAAAAATTCTGAATGAGGTGCAATTGGAGAAAAAAATGCATTTGCACCAATTTCATATGGGTTTAATTTTTACGGCGTTCACTGTGTGGTAAAAAGTACATGTTACCTGTATTCTGCGGGTCAGTACGAACACGGCGATACCAAACTTATATAGTATTTGCAATGTTTTGATACCTTTTAAAAAATGAAAAACTTTGCAAAATTGAAAAAAAAAAATTGTGTCGCCATATTGTGACACCTGTAACTTTTTCATATTTCCATTTATGGAGCTGGGTAAGGCGTCTTTTTATGCGGGGCTAGATGATGTTTTTATTGATACCATTTGGGGAAAGATCTGATAGTTTGATCACTTTTTATTCAATTTTTTATAGGAGGCAAAGTGTTGAAAAAAACGCTATTTAGCTGTTTTGATTTTTTTTCGCCGCTACACCGTTCACCGTATGGGATAAATATTTTAATAGTTCGGACATTTTGGAGCACGGGGACATGTAACGCGTTTATGTTTACTTTTGTTTATTTATTTTTATATGTGATCTAGGGAAAGGGGGGTGATTTGAACTTTTGTGTTTTTTTTTTAAATTTTTTTATACTTTTAAAAACTTTTTTTCTTCTTCTTTTACTTGAAACTTAGGGGGTCTCATCGCTCATACTATTCACTGCGATACTAATGTATCGCAGTGAATAGTAAAATATCTTCACTTCTAGTAGCTCCAGGCTGTCATGGCAACCAATCACCACCCTCCGATGACATTCAGGAGGGCAGCGATTTGTGAAAAAAGGGGCGGCGCCGGTGGCGCCTGCACAGTTTAGACGCCACGGTCCCATTTGACCGCGGCGTCTAAAGGGTTAACAGCCGCGATCGGTGCACGCACCGATCGCTGCTGTTAGCGGTGGGTCCTGGCTGTATTACACAGCCGACACCCGCCGTGTATGGAGAGAGCTCAGCTCTTGAACTCTCTCTCCATACACCCCTTTACACCCAATCACGTACATGAACGTGAAATAGGGTTAAGGGGTTAAAGAGGGGAGGGGGAAGGAGGAAGTATTAGAGCAGTATGGGGCAGAGCAGTTCAGAGCAATGAAGCTTCCCTTGGTGCTCCTTACTGCTCATTTGCATATTGGGAAATAAATTAATATCTCAGCAACAGAGGCACAAATTTTCATGGGGAAAAAAAGCATTACATTCAGTTGAGCCTGACCTAACTACATGTGTAGCTGGTCTAATATGCTTCACCCTGGTGAAAGGCTCCCTTTAAGGAAAGGAAATTATTAAAGGGAATATTTGGAAATGAACAATAATGAATGCTGTATTCAAAAAACACACCAGTACCAGCGCCCACAATTAGGGTCCTGGGAACTGCAATTTAAATGCACCATCTTTCTCTATTGTTTCTTTTATCAGCTCTGACCTTTTTTTTTACTGTGTCCTGATGAGCCCCCTCTTCAGTGGGTGAAATGTATTGTGACTTAAAACTTCTTTGTAGCTTGACAGTTTTGTAGGAAATATCCTGGGGAAATATTTGTTATTGGGATACATTATCCTGACCCCTCGGGAACCCTGTTTGTACAAATCAACTTGTTTTATAGGTTAAAGGTGACGGAAGATTATTCACTTTTTCTCACTCCTGTAGGGCTTATATAAGTGATTCAGTGATGTAGGCGTCATATTAAATTACCAGTACCTATATCTTCTAGGCACTGTTTGTTGGCAGTTGAGTGACCCACTTACATGAATGGTGCTCTAACTCGACCCGGGGCCTTCCTGGGGTATGGTAGCTAGTTTGCTCTTAGTTTTATCTTACACTATTAAAAGCTAAGTTTTCATATCATTGTTATGCCATTTTCTCTGTGAGCCCTATATTCAGAAAACAGCACCACACCTGTCCACAGTCTGTGAGTGGTATTGCAACTCAGTCCCATTCACTTTAATGAACTTGAAATGCAACACCAGACACAACCCATGGTCAGGTGTGGTGCCTCTAGGAAGCAAACATGTTTTGCTAATTTTGATCTTAGACCTCAATTATTTTTCAGACCCTCAGATCCCAATGCTGCAGATCAAAGATTTTCATATTGATGGGGTTTTGGATCACCTCCAGTTATGTTAATGCTAAGTATAATATATTACAATAGGTATATGCAGTGGCATATCTACTGCTGTAGCTGCCGGGGGTCGCTACCCTAAGGGGCCCGGTGAGCCCCTGGTGACTCACTGATGCTAAACAGCACCAGGACATGGCTGATAGTGATGTGATATGGGACGCACAGGCCCCCAAGAGGGCAGAAGGATCGGGGACCGGTAAGTAAGGCCGTGGGTCCGCACCAAGAGTATTTGTTGGGAGAACCCCGCGAGATTTGTCAGTTCCGTTCGGACTGAAACCTCCACTATTATGTTCTCTTCAGACCCCAGAGTATAATGATCGGAGGCCCAGGGGAGGTGAAAAACATAAAAACCAGTATTACGTACCTCTCCTGGGCTCTGGCATGACTCCCTGCTGTATTGGGGCCTCTTTAGTGATGTCACAGACGTCACGTGGGTGATCCCAGAGTATAATAATAGTTTGTGGGTGGTGAAGCCCACTATGGAACATTATACTGTGTGGAGGAGCCGCTAGGGACATTATACTGTGTGGTGGGGCTACTGTGAGACACTATACTGTGTGGAGGGGCTGCTATGGGACATTATACTGTATGAATGGACCACTATGGGATATTATACTGTGTGAAGGGGCCGCTATGGGACATTATACTGTTTGCAGGGGCTGCTATGGGACATTATACCGTGTGGAGGGGTTGCTATAGGAAATTATACTGTGTCAATGGACCGCTATGGGACATTATACTGTGTGGAGGGGCTACTGTGAGACACTGTACTGTGTGGAAGGGCCGCTATGGGACATCATACTGTGTGGATGGACCACTATGGCATATTATAGTGTGTGAAGGGGCTGCTATTGGACATAATACCGTGTGGAGGGACCACTATGGGACATTATATTGTGTGGAGAGGCCGCTATGGGATATTATACTGTCTGGAGGCCACTTTGGAACATTATAGGATGACAACAAGAAATTTTAATGGTATAAGAATAATGGACACAAACAGAGCCAATTCCGACTGTCTCTGCTCTCATTGACTTTAAGGTAAACGACATGATGGAGGCTTTCTTCTGTCATGTTTGTTTACTTTTATAACAGAATGGAGGATTTTTTTCTTCCTTCAAAACAGTAAAAAACATGATGGAAGAAAACTTCTGTCAAGTTTTTCACATGTAGGTTAATGCAGATGAACACCTGAAAGAGGGGGTTCTGCCTGCATCTGTCTTTTAATGTCCATTGCAACAGACATTAAATAACATTAAATAACAGTAGTGTGAACCCACCCTTACACAAAAGCTTTGTCAACTATAAAAGCCCCATTATACACAAGGGAGAAACACTCCTTATGGTCAGCACCGGAACTATAGCGGACAAGACAAAAACCTAAAATAAAAGGGGTTAATACAAAACAATACACAACACAATATATACAGTATGACTTGACTATATGCACAACACAGTTGACTTGACCGGTCAGTCCAAGTCAAGGAAAGGAAGGGGAACATGGGTGAAGAAGACAGCATCTGAGGCACTAGTGCGTCAGTGTCCAATCTCAGGCCTGTCGCATAACATGGGGAATAGGGGTGTAGACGTCACAGCATGAAGGTTCCTGAGGTACAAGTGCGAGAGTGTCTCAGGGTCTTGATGAACAGTGGAAACAGAAGGGGATTCCAGGGCACAGGTTCATGAGTGTCCAATCCTGGAATATAAGGGGCAGTGACACATAGAGGCAAACTGGCGCAGTGTCCAAAGTTCGCACTGTATAGAAATGATGTCCATCAGTTTGACACATAAACAAAAGTGGGAATAAACTCAGCGACTATTATTATCTACAGGAATTCTCTCAAGGGGGTGCCCTGGAGGGCATAAAGCTTAAAGAATCACTCCAGCTAGGTGGACTGGAGGACACAAATCTTGATCACCCCAGCCAGGTGTTGACTGGGGGGAACAAATCTTGATTGGTGGCAATTTCCTCAGTGCTCAGCCTCTGCAGGTGGTGGTTCCCATGACTTGGGTACTGAAGCTGGCAAAGGTGGTGGCTCCGGCAAAACAGATAACTCCCGCAAACCTTGAGCCCAATCTCTCTCCATGGCCCAAGAGAAGGCTGTCACGGTGGTAGTGTTCATGGTTCTTCTGTATACAGGCGGTGGCTCCAGCCTGTCGACGGGAGCAGGCCTTCTCTTCCTCTACTTTCAATTGTTGGCGCCCAACCAGAGAAGTAGGCATCTGGGAGCAATTGTCAGACGGTGGGACAGCAGGCGATGTAACAGGGGTCCAGTCGGAGTCCCGGGAACAGCTTGTGTAGCAGCCACTGAAAGCTCATCTACCAGCTCCATAACTTCGGGATTGTCACCACACAACCAGGCCTCTGGGTCCTGATTAAGGCGTTTTCTCAGTAAGCAGCAGTCTGCTCGCAGAAGACACTTCTCTCAACTCCACAACTCTCTCACTGGAACTTTCAAGGTACACTCCTGATAAAGGCTGGTGGGCGGCACTTGCTGCGCATAGGATAGTATAGGGATGTGGTCTCACCCAAGATGGCGGCGCCCAGGAGGCTCCAATTGTCGCTGTTCTGAAGGCGGGGCTGTCCCACTGACGTAGGTGGCTGCTGGTTGGTTGATGTTCAAACCTGCTGGGAGGAGCTTGTCTGTTGCTAGGCAGATTTCAGATCTCCTCTGAGTGCTGTTTTGGCGAGCTGGCGGTTAACCTCTGCGGAGATGTAGGAAACTTGCGTTAACCCCTTGTGGGCATCCTTCAATATTTGACCTATTTGATCCCGAAACGTTGCAATCTGGAAATTACGACTAATTGAATTATACACCGTTTGTTACGTGACTTATTGAGTGCTGTCACAAAACTTTTTTCTGAGGCTGATAATCCCTGTCTCAGGGCTGTCTCTGGCATATCTTGGGCTGTATAACTCCTCTCCCTCAGGGGCTGTTAGGAACATGGCAGCTGGATGGTGACAGTGCCAACACTCACTGAAAACTAACCAGACTCTAACGGTCCTGCAGAAACGTGAGTCTACAAAACCCTGTCCAATGGCATGTGATTGACCAGGGGTGTACCAAGTGCAGGGGTGTAAACAGTGGGGTAAACTAAAATAATCAATGAAAATAAATAGACACGACACTATCTATGAACTTATATTAAGATGGCGCCTTGGTCAGCTTTGACAGAGGTGCCAGAGGGGTTAATGCCCGCGATCAATGCAGGCACTGATCGCGGGCATTAGCGCCAGGTCTTTGCTATATAAAACAGCAGAGACCTGGCGGCTATGGCGGCCGCACGACTCCTGAGCGGCCGCCATGTTTAGACACCCGGCATCCGCCATACTATTAAGGCGGATGTCGGGAAAGGGTTAAATGAGCTTTGATGCTTTGTCTCAAAATGCCAGCACACACTTGAGATCCTACAAACAACACTTTCGCGGCACAAAGCACACACAGCCCGGTCTTTTTGTTTAACAAAACCATACAAATCGGTCCAGTCTGCTTGAAATGAATGAATGTCCACTTTAGAACGTTTTGCTGCCATATTATGCTTTTGCACCAGGGCCCTTAAAGGCTTCAGAGTACAGAACAAACTGCAGGCAATTGTTGCCTTCTCACTAGGCTTGCTGACTGCCAACTGATTGGTAACAGGCTCCACGTAACTTTGCAGGCGATACACTGCTGCTATTTTTTCTCTGCTTTTTTTTCTTTTCCCTTTCTAAGGCCTCCTGCTTTACTTTCACATATGCTACTACACTTTTTTTTTTAAACTGCTTCTCCATTCTAATACATTGATTATGTATACAGAAATACTGCATGCCAGCTGAGGTTACTACCATGGGGAGCAGTGGCGTAACTAGGAATGGCTGGGCCCCAAGGCGAACATTTGACATGGGGCCCCCCTCCGTACCGCCGCCCCCGACCCCTCCCCCCGGGACCGCCCCCTCCAACCCCCCACCCCTAAAAAAACCCACATTCCTGCGCACACTATTATGTCCCATAGTGGCCCCTGCACACAGTATCATGCCCCATAGTGGCCCCTGCACACAGTATCATGCCCCATAGTGGCCCCTGCACACAGTATCATGCCCCATAGTGGCCCCTGCACACAGTATTATGCCCCATAGTGGCCCCTGCACACAGTATCATGCCCCATAGTGGCCCCTGCACACAGTATCATGCCCCATAGTGGCCCCTGCACACAGTATCATGCCCCATAGTGGCCCCTGCACACAGTATCATGCCCCATAGTGGCCCCTGCACACAGTATCATGTCCCATAGTGGCCCCTGCACACAGTATCATGTCCCATAATGGCCCCTGCACACACTATTATTCCCCATAGTGGCCCCTGCACTGAGTATTTTTCCCCATAGTGGCCCCTGCACACAGTATCATGTCCCATAGGGGCCCCTGCACACAGTATCATGTCCCATAATGACCCATGCATACAGTATCATGTCCCATAGTGGCCCCTTCACACAGTATCATGTCCCATAGTGGCCCCTGCACACAGTATTTTGCCCCATAGTGGCCCCTGCACACACTATTATTCCCCATAGTGGCCCCTGCACACACTATTATTCCCCATAGTGGCCCCTGCACTGAGTATTTTGCCCCATAGTGGCCCCTGCACTGAGTATTTTGCCCCATAGTGGCCCCTGCACACAGTATCATTCCCCATAGTGGCCCCTGCACACAGTATTATATGTCCCATTGTGGACCACCCATGAACAATTATTATACTTTGGGGTCTTTTCAGACCCCAGAGTATAATGATCGGAGACCCAGGGGAGGATACAAACATAAAAAAACAACGTTGCTTACCTGTTCCTCGCTCCGGTGCATGCCTGTGCGCTGCTTCAGCCTTCTTCAATGTTGGACCAGGCCGGCGTCAGGTGACGCGGGCCTGCGTCGCGACGCAAAATGACGTCGGCTGACGTCTGGGACGTCACCAAACAGGCCCAAAGCCTGGAGAAGCGTAGGACGGGTAAGTACATTGTTTTTTATGTTCCCTCACCAACTCTGGGCCTCCGATTATTATACTCCGGGGTATGAAAAGACCCCGAAGTATAATGATAGCAGAGACTGTGGTGTTCGGCCCGCAGCCTCACATACCGATCCCTGCTCCTGCTCACAGCCGCCTCCGCAGAATCGGAAGGGCAGGCAGCCGTGAGCGGGACCTCGCGGAATGGTAAGTATATAGGGCCCGTTACCTGCTGGGGTTACTCCAGCAGATAACGGACTATAAAAAAAAAAAAAAAAAACGCATCGGGGGCCCGCGGGGCCCCGTAATGTCCCGGGCCCTGTGGCAGCTGCTACCGCTGCTACCCCGGAACCTCAGGAATAATATTCTGACCTAGACTTGTATTGCATTTTCACTGTGGAAATGCTGTTCATTCCGCAGTGAATTTGCAGTTGTGCAGATTATAAATTTCCATGCAGGCAACATGCAGGAGATTTATAAAATAAACATGCACTGATACTTACCTTGATCTACCCTCCGTTCCAGTGCCGGGCTAGCTGTCACCTCCACCGCTCTGTATACAAACAGTGTGCTGGAGGTGACAGCTAGCCCAGCACAGAAATGAAAGGGTTTATGCAGGTACTGTTAGTAACGCTGCCTGCATTAAAATTTCTATTGAGAGACAACAATGTTCAAACTTTGAATCTGAACATAAAGAGTGCTTTTGTAGGCTCTACCTTCACACGACTGAGACGATATTTTTCATGGCTGCCCGAGGGGTGCCCCATTTTCACAGATCCCTTATACATTTGAGTGTTTTGAGAGATCCCTTAAAACGGACAAAAATAGAGCATGGATCGTCAGAAAAAAGTCCTATTTTTATCCACTTTCACAGATCCGTCAATAGACTCAAGTCCATGCGGGATCTGTCAAGACTAGTGCAGCATAGATATAAAACAGCCGTTATAAATGGACCGCTTTGCCCTTTTTTCACGGTTGTTTTTGTAACATGGTTGTTTGCATGTAGCTTTACAAATTTACATATTTTTCATGCAATGTAGATGTATTGTACATACATTGCAATGTGGGAAGGGGCTCAAACTTTGTCATGTACGTGCAACCATGCCTGGCTGCCCCCTGGCACAAACAACTATGATTACAGAAAATTCTGATCAAAACTTATTTAACCCTTTCTGTACTGCAATGCGTTGTCTGCTTGAATATGTATTTATTGAAAATATTAAAACAGGCACATCCACTCTTTAGCAGTACAGAAATGGTTAAAGAGGTTGTCCAGGCATATCTGTCATATTTTAAATATGCTGGCGGACGTGAAAAAAAAAAAAAAAAAATCATACTAACCTGTTCCCGGGGCTCTGGAGTCTTCATAGTGCAGTCTGTTAGCAGCTAATTGGCCTCAGTGGTCACGTGACCATAGAGACCAATCAGCGGCCTCAGGAACAAACCCGGGACGTCACAGGTAGTGACATCGCATGCCCTTCACTGAGGCCGCAGATTGTCCTCAGCGTTCATGTGACGCGGGGATTTCCGCCAGAAGATAACAACGGACTGAGAGGACCGGACTGCACTGGGAGGCGCCTGAGCGCCGTGGAAAGGTGAGTATGAATTTTCTTTATTTTTTTCACAGCCCCAGCTGATTTAAAAAATATACCTGTTGTCCATTATACCTATATGGAAAATGCCAGCGTTTCTGTAGGTATAATTGACATGCTGTGATTTTCAAAAGCACAATAGTTTTTGAAAACGCCAGCTTTTCCGCTGCAGATCTTTTTCTGCAATGTGTGGATGGGATTAGCCAGAATCCCATTCACTTTACAGCTAATGTAAAACGCAACATTTTCACAACATGTACTGCTATTAGTGAGCTGTATTGAATATACTGTACATACTGTATTAAAGAAGACCCCCTCAACTCATTAATAGCAGTACAGAAAAGGTTAATATTGCAATATAAAATTCTGATGTACAACTGTTTTAAACATATTTTATTATGGGTTCTAAAACAACTTACTGTGGTGTATTTATAATGGACACTGAAGCTGAAGTAGTTTTTCTGGAGGAAAACGCTCAGACATTCAGCCTGTGAGGAATCCACTCAGCAACTGTGGATTCTGGCTGGCCGGCCATGGACGTGACGTCATGAGTTGGCAGCCGGCAATCCTCATTGGACAAGGTTTCGCACGGCTGCCAGGTTCTACAAGCAGATCGCTGCAAGTATCGCAGCGTAACACTGAACAGGATCGTGGTGGTGTTTGGCGGGGGGTTGGTGGGTGTGCCGGTGGTAGCGTTTGTAGGGATGGAGGTCGGGGCGGTATTTACCGGGAGAATGAGAGGTTCTTGACGAGGGGGGGGGTGGCGGCTGCTATGTGCATGCCATCCCGATGTCTCCCATGTGCCAAAGTTGGCACGCGTGCTAGGGGTTGCCGACCCCTGATCTAGGGTCTTTATAGTGAGGGTGCATCCAATAGTCATCCCTCTGCTTATAAAACGCTTGTCGCTGTGTAAGCAGCAGAGCATACAGCCTGCCATGCTTGCCAGCGTGTGCACAGATCCAGGAGCCTGCCATGGTTGGTGTTCTTGGCCAGTGTGGTGGTGGTCATCATCAACATCATCATCATCTTTAAAGAAATAAGGGTCAGTCTTCTTCCCTGGCTGTGCCTATAACATATCAAGGGACCCATCTGCATCCAAAGGAGAGTCTTCCTCCCCTCCAGTTACCTTAGGACTCCCAGTTTCTCCACCATAATGACCCTGACCCAGATCTTCATCCTTTTCCAGTTCCCCTTAGATCAACCTAGGGCAGTGATGGCGAACCTTTTAGAGGCCGAGTGCCCAAACTGCAACTCAAAGCCCACTAAATTATTGCAAAGTGCCAACACGGCAACACCTTAAATTAACCTGCCTCCCCTGCATCCCCCCTCTTGCATGCAGCCTGCACCCCGCATCTCTCCCCACCACACTACACCCTGCACCCCACATCTCCCCCCACACTACACCCTGCACCCCACATATCCCCCCCACACTACACCCTGCACCCCACATCTCTCCTCCCCACACTACACCCTGCACCCCACATCTCCCCTCCACTCTACACACTGCACCCCACATCTCTCCCCCCACACTACACCCTGCACCTCACATCTCCTCCCCACACTACACCCTGCACCCCACATCTCTCCCCCACACTACACCCTGCACCCCACATCTTCCCCCCAACGCTACACCCTGCACCCATCTCTCCCCCACTCTACACCCTGCACCCCACATCTCTCCCTCCACACTACACCCTGCACCCCACATATCCCCCCCACACTACACCCTGCACCCCACATCTCTCCCCCCCACACTACACCCTGCACCCCACATCTCTCCCCCCCACACTACACCCTGCAACTCACATCTCCCCCCCCACACTACACCCTGCACCCCACATCTCTCCCCCACACTACACCCTGCACCCCACATCTTCCCCCCCACTACACCCTGCACCCATCTCTCCCCCCACTCTACACCCTGCACCCCACATCTCTCCCTCCACACTACACCCTGCACCCCACATCTCCCCCATACTACACCCCACATCTCTCCCCCCACACTACACCCTGCACCCCACATCTCTCCCCCACACTACACCCTGCACTCCACATCTCTCCCCCCACTCTACACCCTGCACCCCACATCTCTCCCCCCACACTACACCTTGTACCCCACATTTCTCCCCCACACACTACACCCCACATCTCTCCCCACATCTCTACCCCCCACTACACCCCACATCTTTCCCCCCACACTACACCCCACATCTCTCCCCCCACACTACACCCTGCACCCACATCTCTCCCCCCACACTACACCCTGTACCCCACATTTCTCCCCCACACTCTACACCCCACATCTCTACCCACCCACTACACCCCACATCTCTCCCCCCACACTACACCCTGCACCCCACATCTCTCCCCCCACACTACACCCCGCACCCCACATCTCTCCATGTTCCTCCACTGCTCAGGATACAACTTTTCTTTATGTAGAAGGACCTTCTTGCAAGTAAAGACACGCCTACCCTGTCATGTGACTTTATGACGTCAGAAGGTCCTTCCAGAGTACAGTATTTAGCCTGTACTGATGTAGCATCTACCGTGTAAGCAGCGATCCTGCGGACCGCGGCCTACACTGACAGTTTTCAGCGGTATGCGCATTTGCACATACAGCTGAAAGAAGCGATCGCTTACTAACGGGGAATCCTGTACTGGATTCCCCGTTAGTGAGCCATCATAGCGACGGCGCGCGTGCCAACTGAGAGGGCTCTGCGTGCCCTCTCTGGCACGCGTGCCATAGGTTCGCCATCACGGACCTAGGGCAATGATGTTGACTAAGAGGTGGAAGCTGTTCTTCGCTCTGCTGTCCCTAATTGCATGAGTGTGTTTCCTGTAACATATATAATAATGGGAGCACCTCTTTTCAAACACTCTACATATTAATAAAGCGGCGCACCACCAGATTCAGCACATATGACATATAGGTACAATGTGTTATTCGACTGAACTGCAGCACAGCAACAATGTTGGTGCCATTGTCGCTGGCAACACTGTGCAGTTATAGTTGGTGAGGAGCCATCCAGCAGGATACTTGCTTCAGGATATGATGAAGCAGCTTCTCCACTGTGTGGCTCCTCTGATCTAGGCTTTTTAACTGTAAAACTGCATGGCAGCGCTTTCTTATACCCATGAAATGAGGAGGAGGAGGAGGAGTGGAAGCAACAGCTTACTCTGGTCTATGGTCCATGGTGTTGAAAGTGGGCCTGTACAAACAGGGTGGGAGTAATACCCGGTCTTGATGTTCTTCTGTACTGCGGCCACTGCTGCTCAAAACATTGACCCAGTGTGCAGTGAAAGCCATGTATTGTCCTTGTCCATAATTGCTGCTCCATGTGTTGATGGTAACGTGCACCTTTCCCCAGACTGACATATCCAAAGAAAGGCCTACATTCTCCGACACATGATGATATAAAAGCAGGGACAACTTTCCTAGAGAAAAAAAATCAGCTAGGTATCCTCCATCTAGGTTGAACACATGCCATCAGTTGGCAAATTGCAGAGGAATCCACTAAGTGGTATGGCAGTGACTGCACCGCCAGCAGCTTGGCCAGATATGAGTTAAGTTTCAGAATCACTGGATGACTGGGCACACATTGCTGTTTCTTGGACACATATTTCCTTATGGATGACTGACATTGACATTAAAGAGGTGGAGTAGGAGGATTAGGAGAAACAGTTGGTGATGATGATGATAACAATGACCATGTGCTATGTGTACATGTGGCCTGCCTACAAGGAAGATCACAGAGAGAAAGAGTAGGACAGTCCAGCACTTCCCCTTCCATGGCCATAGCTAAATTTCTGCTTGCAAATCTTTCATTTTGTCATAGATTTATCATTTGGTAATGTAGAAAATAAATAAAGATGACCATGAGTAATTGCTGCTGCCAACACCAGCAGCAGCGGAAACATATATGCTCCTAGCACTACCAATGTCACCACCCCCACCCCACAAACTTCCCCTAGGTCTGCCACCACCCTCTTTTTCTGATGTCACCTTGTCTCTCTACCTGGTTGCCAGGTCGTATCTGCAAAAGAATCATCATTGGAAATGTCATTGTCTTTGCTGCTTTTTTCTGACTAGTCATGGCCATTGAATTCCTGCAGACCCTCATAAATTCCACCTCCAGATTTTCCCCTAGTTCCCCTATCAGTACAACTACCAGAGTTTTGGAATATTGGGATCGAACCTGGCTCAGAATGAATCGGTTTGTCCATCTCTACTTCAAACCTGTTTTTATGAAGGCTAACTCCTTATTTTGCTAAACAGTACATTTTAATTGAAACCTTGTGCTCCTCTCCGTAGCAGTTTGATGAAAGTATTCTGTATATTGATTCTAGTATGATATAAGAAATCATATTCCCAGTGCTATCCCTGGAGAACTGGAAATTCCAGCTAAGTGCATTTTCTGGAGGCGTTTACATCCACAACCATCTGTTACACTGCAGCCTGAAACCCCCAGCCAGATATTAGAAGTCATTTAATGTATTATAAATGGGGTTTTCATAGATCAGGTCTGGTTATTCACAGAGCTGAGCTGCAATAATAGACAAAACCCACTGACGTGTTTCTTGGAGACTTGTGATATGTTTTTTTATATCCATGTATAACTCCTTTAATGAAATGATCCATACAGACCTTTCCCTCTGCATATAGCTATAATGTAGATGGCAAATCAAATTTGAGAAATTGGTCAATAAGGTAGGGTTCCACCTAGTTTCAGAATAGAGTTCCCTGAGTCCACCAATGGACATAATACTCCCTCCATCTGTACAGACCATGTGCACATCAACTTTAATTACATCATGCAGTATTTGTTATCAGGCTCGGACTGGCCCACTGGTGAATCTCCTGGTGGGTCACCAGATCACCCTGGCACAGTACACTCATGCCGTTGCTAATCATACAGCATCTCAACCAGGCCATGCATCAGTATAACATATAGGGTAGATTATTTAAGAAACCACTCAGTTTATTTTTATATATTGTAGACACATTAGGTGGCGGAGATGACATCTAGGCGCAGAGTCAGGCCATCCAGTATCCTTCCTCCTGTGGCTCCACTTTCTCAGTCACACTGCAGGGTTCCCAATAACCAATCATTTTGCAGCGTCTTGCTGCTGCCTGATGCCTGCTGCTGTGTGGGCACATATTCCTGGCTCACAGAGCTAAAAGGGCCTTATGTTAAGGCAAGAGCCAGGTGCAACGGTGACGCCTCCCTCTAGGGCCTTCTATGTCGCTCGTCCCAGGTGTAGGAGTGCCGAGTGGTATGTTGCGGCCCTATATGAGTCTTATTGTGTGTCACAGTGCTCCTACTTGGATACGGCTAGACCCCAGGCTTTGGCTCTGATGCAATAAATAGGAGGAATAATTGAGGGATTGAGGAATAACTTGAGTCTAGACCTTGAAATGAAGTTGAACAGCAGCTTTACTTGAATAAACAGTTTTCCAGATTCAGGCTTTGTCTTGGCTTTAGCAGGCTTTAGCATATAACTGGCGGGCAAACTCAGCTCTGCTTCATCAAAATTCAACTCTGCTATGCTGGCAAACTGACTATATATTTGTTTCTTTGGTGAGCTGCACTTCTGCCTATAGTCTGACTCTTGGTTGTGCCAGGGAACTTGACCCCTGGCAGCTCCAAGATGGATTCTCAATCAGCACTAGAGCTAGAACTTGACTGGTTCTAAATGGTCCCCACCCTAACTGCAGGGGACAGGACTACGCTACTTCTCTCTAGAAGGGGATTTTTAATGGAATGTAAGGTTCCATTCTATGTAAGATAACTCTGACAGCTTTCTGTCACCTGCTGTTGAACCAGGCACACTACATGTAATACAGTTACATAACATTATAGCGAATGCACATTGGTGGAGGACCTGTAAAGAAAGTACATAAGATGACATTGGGTTAGCAGATAAAGATAGCAGCAGGGTGTAGGAGTCGTAACACCACTCTGGGGTGTTACACAGGCAGCCTGCTACTGACAAGACCACAGGATAGAAACCATCAGCAGCAAGCTACTACTGAAAAAAAAAATACAAAATTGCAAACAAATCTGCAAACAGGCAATATTTGCATATAGCTGTATAGTGGCATCTAGAATGAATATAACTGCAGGTCCCTAGGCATCCCGATCAGACTCCATTTGTTATCATTGTGCACACAAGGCATATTATCAATGAAATATAATAGGTTACAATTATCCGATTAAAAATAGATCCTAATTGCAAGTCACTCCAAAATCACCTCCAGATGGGACTGTCTTCTGCTGGACCTTTGGGGCATATTGTTATCAGTGCCTGGACTTCTGGTTCACCAATCCAACTGTGGTACCTGCAGGCAGTCTCAGACTTATGGTACTGAAGCGGGCATCAATGGCACCTGCATTCTGAATCCCTAATCCCGTACTTTAGTTTATTAGTTTATTAGATTTAGTTTATTAGATAGTAATGATATGTTTATTTGTGCTAATATTATAATATTATTTGGGCACTTTATTTTGCTATATGGTATCTACTGTCTCTATATCCCTTCCCTCATAAATTGTAAGCTCTTGCGGGCAGGGCCCTCTATCTCACTGCACTAGTTGTTCACTAAGTTGGTCTATTGTACCTGTTTTTGTATTTGTGTATTTTGTATGTAAACCCTCATCAAATGTAGAGCACCATAATAATAATAACACAACAATATAGGTAGAGGTCAATAGAAGATATTGCAAAGAGCAGGCAGGATTCTGGGGTCCATGGCGGGTCCTTTATAGTCAGTTAAAATGGAGTTAATCTATTGATGTTTATGATACATACCTGGAGAGTCGGGCTTTTTTTAAGGGGCTCACCTTGCTGTAAGTGTGCTTATAACATGACTTTTTTTTTTGCTGTTACATCAATATATTCTGGGTATGCCACTGTAGCTTTATAGGATTGTAAACTAGGTTCTTATGGTTATTAAAAGACTCATTTTCAGAAGACATTGTAATGGAATATTTGTTGTGTTATTTGTAAAACTTGTGTATCACAGTTTTTGTGAGTTATTGAAAAATTTTTAACAAATGCTATGACCATTAACTTTCCTATTTACAATGTGTGCAGTGTGGATTTATTTAGTTATGTTTATGGTTGACCTACCCTTCACGCACCATGGATTCAGCTATTACCTTAAGAGGCTGTGTGAGGTCGGCCTTGTCTACTGCAATGTCCGATAAGAAAAATTCCATTGTATGAAAATACATCTACAAGCTACGCTACGTGACACTAAATGTATCTTGTGGCCAATTACAAATCACATTCCATCTTGTTCTCACCCAATGCTTTTTCTATTTAGGAAATGTCCTAAAGAGATAGTTGAAGGTGTCAAGAGGCCACATACATGGTGTCAATGGAATTCATAGCATGCAATAGGGCCTGTTATAATCAAAGTACAGTAAGGATGTTTAAAGCCAAAGAATTGTCTTCCCTATATATTGTACTTCTGTAGTTCTGCTTTTACCAGCTATTTTATTATTCTGATAAATGGAAATTGTTGTTGTTGTCAGTTCCTTCATGTTGTTACAAGCAGTAACAGTCATATAAGGGGTTTGATAAATGAATGATATTTTCCTTTACTTTTTAATACTCCCAAGGCTTGATTGACTCTAATATTATAATAATTCGCTCTTGTACAAGTGCTGGATTACTGGAAATTCGGTCCAGAATGACATTGGATATTGTCTGATATTGGATAGAAGATTTCCCAAAATAAGAACTTTAAGAACTGTTGTTGTGATTGTTACTTTCTATAAGATGGGCTAGTAATTTTTTTTTATGTTTTACCTATTTTTTTTTTTTTTTTGCTCAATTTATATTTCACCTATTTACCAGATTCTATGGGTGCTAGGATACATTGGAATAAAAACAAATATTAAGAAATTCACTTTTGGCAAATTTATTAAAATATTATGAAATTTGATTCTGTTTCCTTTGGACATATGTATGGGCAAAATAGGGAAATTAATTTACTCATCCTTGTTAATAATAAATGTAGGTGCTACTGTGTAAACTTACCACACATATCTAAGAACTGTTTTTAATGGGTTCTCCAGGATTACTCTTTATGGCCTATCCTTAGGATACACCATAAATATCTGAATAAAGGGGGGTTGACAACTAACCTCCTGCATGGATCAGCTGTTTGCAGTTGCTTCCGGTTCTTGTACTATACAGGACGGGAGCAGATAGTGGCTAGTAGACATCAATAGAAGCTGAGCTGCACTAAGGGCGCATGGCATGGCATGGCTACTATACAGGGTATGGAGCTATCTACTTCCAGCTCTGTGCATTTTATAATACAGGTAATATCAGTTCAGGGGTTGGCTGTCATCTCCCTACCAATCAGATATTTATGGTGTTTCCTAAGGATTGGCCATAAAAAGTAATCCTAGACAACTTACTAAAAACAGTTCATAGATATGTGTGCTAAATTTACACATTAAACCTAAGCCTTAAAAAGGACATCCTGGAAACCCTTTAAAGGGACTTCCTATGAGTACAAATAAAGTTGAAATAAATTGGTTGCCTTCCTTAAAAAATAAATAAAGATATTGGGAGGGGGGGGGTCTATCCTCCATTTTAACACTAAGAGTGGAGAGTCAAAGCTCACCTCTCACTCTGAAGGATGTATGTCTACTCACAGAGAGATAACTTGAATCTTCTGGTCCCAATGCAAAATCTTTGAGATGCTTTAACTTACGCAAGTGATTTTGAGATTGTTTTTTTTGTGACACTGTGCTTCACGTTAGTGGCAAATATTTTTGTATTTATTTATAAAAAAAATAGGAAATTTGATGAACATTTTGAAAAAATTGCAATTTTCAAAATGAGACAGATTTAGGACAGATAGTCATACCACCCAAATAAATTAATAAATATTATCTACGATATCTCTGCTTTATATTGGCATCATCTTTTAATCATTCGTTTAATTGTCATTTATTTTGGACGTTAGAAGGCTTACAAACGTAACAGCGATTTTCCAGATTTACAAGAAAATTTCCTAAACTAAGTTTTTTGGGACCACTTCAGTTCTGAAGGGGAATATAAAGGCCTATATATTAGACCCCCCCCCCCCCACACACATAAATCACTCCATTTTCAAAACTGCAGCCCTCAAATAATTCAAAACAGCATTTAGGAAGTTTGTTAACCCTTAAGTATTTCACAGGAATTAAAACAATATGGAGATGAAATTTCAACATTTCACAAGGGATTAAAGGATATCATGCAAACAGTTTGTTACACAATACTCCTGAGCACAGAAATACCCCACATGTGGATGTAAACTGATGTTTGGCCACACAGCAGTCCGCGGAAGAGAAGGAACGACGTTGGGTGTTTGAAAAGCAGATTTTGCTGGAATAGTTTTCAGGTGCCATGTCTCATTTGCAGAACCCCTGGAGTACCAATACAATGGAGACCCTCCAAAAATGACCCCATTTTGGAAACTATCCCTCACAGAATTTATCAAGGGGTATAGTGAGCATTTTGACCCCACAGCTGTTTTACAGATTTTATTAACATTGGGATGTGTAAATGAAAAATTACTAAAATGTCACTTTATCCCCAAAGTTTTCATTTTCACAAGGGGTTAAAGGAGAAAAAGCACCCCCCAGTTTGTTAAACAATTTCTCCTGAACATGGCAATACCCCATATGTGGTCGTAAACTACTGTATGGGTACATGGGGGGCTTTTGGAGGGTAGAGTTTGCTGGAATAGTTTTAAACTGTTGCTTGCACACAGCAGGGCTGAGAAGGAAAGAAGCACTGTGCTTTTTGAAGTATAGATTTAGAGGGACTTTCTGGACGCCATGTTGTTTTTGCAGAGCCCTGGAGGTACCAGTAAATTGGAAATCCCCCAGAAGTGACCCCATTTTGTAGGGGCAATTTCAGGGTCTCTGCAAATGTGATATGGTGTCCAAAAACCAACAATCTAAATCTGCGCTCCAAAACCACAAAGCTCTCTTTTACATCTGCGCCCTGCTGTGTGCCAAAACTGCAGTGTATGCCCACATGTATGACACTGTTGTATCCAGGATAACGTACGTAAAAATGCTGTATTTGGATATAAACTGCTGTTTGGGCACAGTCGGGCACAGAAGAGAAGCAGCGCTGTTTTGGTTTTTGGGGCACAGTTTGGTCTTTGGACGTTATACCACTTTTGCAGAGCCACTGAATTGCCATTAAAGTGGAATCTACAGACATGTGACTCCACTTTGGAAACTACACCACTGAAGGCAGAGGCGTAGCTAGGGGTTTAGCACAGGGGGGGCGAATATGTCCAAGTGGGCCCCCTACTTGGACTTTTTTGTATACCAATACTATCAGTATACGGTGAGCGTACAGTGGTATATAGCGGCTCTACACAGGGCTCTGCAGACGATTTAGGTGAATACAGGGCAGTAGCATTTAGCGACTTACCGGTAACGTCTCTGACTAATCGTTCACATTCCGCATCTCTTTCATCTGGACGGCCATGACCACTTCTTCCAGTCTCTGTAAAGTTTGCAACATAGACATCTTTGGCTCCTCACTTTTCCAGGCACCTAACCCATATTGTCCTCACCTACACAAAGCCCCCATCCTGCTGCTACCCCCAATTATAAAATATATTATATAACCCCCATAATGAATAATACCCCCAAGTGCATCTTTAAACTAATAACTTCCCTTTGCACCCCTTTAAGAGGACCTTTCACGTCCTCATGTTTATGCTGTTTTACATACCGCTAGAAAGCCAACAGTGCGCTGAATTCAACACACTGCCGGCTTTCCCGTTTATGCCCCGGGGCTGGAGATATCGGGGGTCTAAATTTCACCATTCACTGTCAGAAGGGTGTTCCTGACTGTCTAGTTGCACTGTGAGGACATAGTATCATCTCATAGCGGCCATGTCATGTAACTACAGCCTCGTCCTATACATGTCTATGTGACAAGGCTGGAATTACATCACACGGTCACTATAAACAGACAGCGTATGATATAAACAGGCGCCGGGGACCTTCATACAGCTGATCAGTGGGGAATCACTTATCTCTTATTGAAGTTTTATTCTGAGGATAGATCATCAATAAAAATGAGCTGGAAAACGCCTTAAGGCTAAGGCCCCATGTGGCGTCCTGCAGCAAAAAACAGTTGTGGGAAAAACCGCGGCGGAGATGCATCGCGGTTCTTCCAGCAGCACTTTGCACAGAAAGTTCACAGAGGTTTCCTCTGCAGACTTTCTGCTTCAATTATATCTATAGAGAAACCGCCAGCATTTCCGTAGGTATAATTGACATTCTGCGATTTCCAAAACACCGACTGTTTTGGAAATCGCAGATTATCCTCTGCGCATATTATACTGCAAAGTAGCGATGGGGGCTCCATGTGGCGAAAACCCACTGAAAAAAACCGCAACATTCTAGCAAATCCCATCCACACACTGCGGAAAAATACGTGCAGCAGACACATTGCGATTTCCAAAACCGTTGCTGTTTTGGAAATTGCAGCATGTCAATTATACCTATGGAAACACTGGCGGTTTCCATATAGGTTTATTGAAAACAGAAAGTCCACAGGGAAAACCTCTGCGGACCTTCTGTGAAAAGTGCTGCGGGAAAAACCACAACGTTACCGCCGCGTTTTTTCCTGCAGTGCTTTTTTTGCTGCAGCCCGCTACGTGGGGCCTTAGTCTTAATAAGGTGCAAGTGCAACTTTAATTAAATTAATTGACCCTCATATTATGCCCAATTCCCCCTGACATAAATACTGCACCTCTAATGACCCCTTATATCAATGACCACCCCCTTATGTTCATAATGCCTCTTAATATAAATGATGCCCCCTAATGGCCCCTTATATAAATAACCTCCCCCCTTGTATTTATAATACCCTGTAATAACCCTTATATTAATGACCCCCCCACCTTCATAATACCCCCTAATTAATCCTCCCTTATAGTTAGATTTCCCCCTCCTAACCACCCCTTATTCTATTAATATATCCACACAAAAAAGTCATACTCACCTACCTGCGATGCTGATGAATGGAGCCACCGGCGCTTCCTCCCAGTCCATGCGCATGACGTCTGTGTCTGAGTGCGGGTGGTGCGATGTTGTGACGTCATTGCGCCGCCTGTGCTTAAAAGAAGACGTCGGTCTGTGGTCTCGGGGTCTTGTAAACCGGAGGTCTGAAGTGGCTTGCGGTTTACAAGACAGTTAAGCACCAGGAAGCATTGTAACTAGATCGGTGTCTGCAGACACCGATCTAGTTAGAAATAAAGGATGTATTAATGGCAGCACCTGGGTGGACCCCAAAAAAGTCAGTGGGCCCGGGGCAGCCGCCCCTCTGCCCCCCCCCCCGCTAGCTACGCCTCTGACTGAAGGGTTTTATATTGTGGCGTGGCGAGCATTTTTAACCCTTGAGTGTTGCATTGATTTAATTTCCAGAAATGAATACGCAGCCGATAATGAAAAGTGAAAATTGCAATTTTTTCAGAGATACGTCTTTTCAATGCCTGATATATATTGTGTCCAGCTTGACTCAGTAGAGACACACACTCCAAAAACTGTTAAGCAGATATCTTGGGCACAACAGCTTTTGGAGCATTTGTCTCTGATACAAGCTGGGCACAACATATTGCGCACCAAAATGATGTATTCCTGGAAAAATTGCCATTTTCACCTTTCAACATCAGCTGCAGGGCCGCTTTAACCATAGGGCAAATGGTGCACTTGCACTGGGCCCTATGTTTGTGGGGGCCCCCCGGATCTGGGCACAAGATTTTCTGCCCGGGAGAGCTCCACTCACAACTGTATTGGTGTGCTATGCTGTGCACACTGATACAGTTGAAGCCTATGAGAGAGCAGGGAGCTGGTAAGTCCTTGCTCTGCCATAGAAGACTTACAGTAATGAGTGTGCAGGACTGTGCAGAAGGAGGTACGTCCCGGTCTCTGGAGAATACAATGGTGAATGAAGCAGGAGCCATCTGCAGACAGCTCCCGCTTCACCACTGTGCTCCCTGTGTGCTCTGGCCCTGGGAGCTGTAGGCGCGATGTGATGACATCACTCACATTACGCCTGCAGCTCCCTGTAGACTCTGTGACTGAGACTGCAGACAGAGCAGCAGGGGAGAGAGGAGAGATGAGTATCAGTGTTTTTTATGTTAAACTTTGGGGGCAAATTGAAGGGGAACATTAAACTGGTGGCAGATGAAGGGAGCACATTAAACTGGTGGCAGATATAGGGGGAACATTAAATTGGTGGCAGAGATGGAGGGGGAACATTAAACTGGGGCAGATGAAGGGGAGCATTAATATGGGGGCACATGAAGAGGGTGCATTAAACTGGGGGCAGATGAAGGGGTGGACCTTAAACTGGGGGCAGATGAAGGGGTGGACATTAAACTGGGGGCAGATGAAGGGGGGCATTAAATTGGGGGCAGATGAAGGGGGACATTAAACTGGGGGGAGATTAAGAGGGACATTAAACTGGAGCAGCAGATGGAGGGTGACATTAAACTGGGGACAGCTGGAGGGTGACATTAAACAGTGGGGGTAGTTGGAGGGGGACATTAAACTGGGGGCAACTGGAGGAGGACATTAAACCGTGGGAGTATCTGAAGGGGGACATGTCTGCCTCTAGTTGCACCCAGTTTAAGGTCACCATCCAGCTACCCCTACGGTTTAATGTCCCCCTCCAGCTGCTCCAGTTTAATGTCCCTATCTAGTTGCTCCCAGTTTAATGTTCTGCTTCAGCTGCCATTAATTTATTGTCCCCCCCAACTACCCTCACTGTTTAATGTCACCCTCCAGCTGCCCAATAGTTTAATGTCCCCCTCCAGCTGGGACATGAGGAGAGGGACTTAATACTGTGGGGCAATTGGAGGGGAACATTATAATGTGGGGGCATATAATGTTAGGGTGACTGTAGGAGCATTATACTGTGTGGGGGCACATGGAAAAATGGATGAGAATGGGCGGAGTCAACATATAAGTGGGTGGAGCTAAAGTGCCATGCATTTTGTCCCTCTTTCTGTTCTTTGAAAGTTGGGAGGTATGGGTCACTTACTTCTGAACTTGGACACATTATTTATAAGGGGTATTATCTATAGTGGGGGAGCTATTATTTTTAAGGAGGGTTATTATAAGGGAGTAACTATTATTTATAAGGGGGGAATATTATTATAATGAGGAAATGCTATAAATAATAGCCCCCTTAAAAATAAAAGTTTTCCCCTTATAAAGAATAGTTCCCACTTAGAAAAGTACTCCTTAAAAATAAGTTTCCCCCTCTTAATAGTTCTCCCTTATAAATAATAGTTCCCCTCCTTATAAATAATAGTTCCCTTCTTTATAAATAAAGGGGAACTATTATTTATAACGGAGAGGGGGGCTATTAGTTATAAATGGGGACTGTTATTTAAAGGGGGAAACTATAAGGCAGTACTATTATTTATAAAGGGGAGCTATTATTGATAATGGGGACTATTATTTATAAGAGGGAACTATTTGGAATGGAGAACTATTAGTAATAAGGGGGACTATTATTATAAGGAGGGACAATTACTGATAAGGAGCACTATTTATAAGCAGGGACCCTTATTTATAAGGGGGCATTATTATTCATAAGCAGGCATTGTTATTTATAAGCAAGGAATCTTAGCCCTCCCTTTTAAATAAAAGTCCCTTCTTATAAATAATAGTCCCAGTTTATAAATAATAATCCCTGCTTATAAATAACCACCGCCTTACAAATATTATTGATAAGGGGGCAGTTACCTGTGAACAGGAACTATTATTTATAAGGGGGGATATTATTTATAAGTACAGGGGCATGGCCGTGTATATTGTATGGGGCCAATAAGAAGGAATTATACTATGTGGGGGCCATTTTAATTTGGGTGGGTCAGGTATGTTTAAGTGGTGGTGATGGGGGGGGATACTTATGAAACCTTTGCACTGGGCCCACCAATGGGTTGAAACAGCCCCGATCAGCTGCGTATTCATTTCTGAAAAATAAATTACAGCAATACTGTACCCCTGTAAAAAATTTCTTCAGGTGTGTAGTTTCCAAAATGCCACCGTTTGTGGGTGACTATAACTTATTGACTAAATTTTATTAACTCTTTCTTGGTGGATTAAAAAAAAAGAAAATCATCAAATCTGGCATTACTTTTTACCTTTTAAATTTTTTTTACGAGCAGCGTACAGCATAAATAACATGTTACCACAATACCTTATTTATATTTTTTTTATATGTTACTAATTTTGCAGAACAAAAACCCATTTGGGGACATAATCAATTATTTTTGCATCACCAGCTTCTGAGATGCATAACATTTTTTGGTTGACAGAGTTGATTGATGGCTTATTTTTTTGCAGGACCTATGCTTTCTATTAGTACTGTTTTGGGTTACATATGACTTTTTGATCACTTTCTATAGCATTTTTTGTAAGTCAAGACGGCGAAAAATCTATATTTCTGTACAGGTTGTTACGAAAGTAGCGATACCAAATATGTATTGTTTTTACTCATTTTTAGTTTTTTTTTAATATAATTCATTTTATATAGGAAAAGTGCAGTTTTTTTTTACACTTTATTTTACATTTTCTTGATCGCTGGTTCAGTACTATACACTGCAATGCACGTGTATACATGTGTATTGCAGTCTATAGAGGAAGTCATCAACAGGATCAACCAGGTATTTTGGGTCACTGGTCAGACCCTGGGACCCCCACAATCTCGCTGTGGGTTTGTGTGTGTGTGTGTGTGTGTGTGTGTTTGGGGGGGGGGGGGGGGGGGGGTTGGCGATGGGGGGATTATTGTGAGAAAACAGGTTCACATCTGCGTTCAGGTTACCCGCGGAAAAAACCCACGGATCCCATAGACTATAATTTCCGCCCGAAAAATTCTTGCAGTGCTTTTCTCTTCGCATTTTTTAAACAGGGTCGGGGAAGGAATCCCCGAACGTAGCACAAGCACTGGTGTGAATCCAGTCTTACTTGCTATAACCAAAAATATTTAATAAGATATTACTACAAATTACATATAAAATTTACATAAAACAATGTTACATAAAATACATCATTTAACTAAATTGCAAATAGGAAACAACTTCTTGGTGTAGCATTAAAGGGAGTATATCATCTTCCTCGACCCCATCAAGCTGCCACCATAGTGTTTTCAACAGAGAAAGCTATGATCTCTGGGAGCAAGATCATCTCGGGTAGTTGCCAACTAGGCAGTTGTCTGGGGTGGGGCAGTGGATGGCATCTCAGCTATTACCCAGTTTACCTAGCTGAGTAGGATGCTGTAATAATACTGAAGTCACCCATCTTTCTTAGAAGGAAATATAACAAAAGAGAAATAAACATATGCAGCAGGCTGAGTTTGTCACATGTTGCAGGGTTAGGTTTGTGGCGATATCATCCTGTATCATTGGTGATTTCCTGAAGGATAGCACATGCCATTATCTAAATATGTTATTTCCTGCTGCAAGAGCTGATCGAGCTTATTCACTTTCAGCAATGCCCTGGCTGCATTTAGAGGAAATGTGTAAATAGAACCACATATAATCTATGTCTAAAAGACCATTTAGGAGGGGCTCAGAATTGGCTCTAGTGTGGGGTTTTCCAAGTCAATGGGAAGTTTTGCTAGTGATGATGTCTTTTAAGAAGGCTGGAACTATAAGTGCATAGTGTGGGTGTAGCCCAAGTGATTCACATAAGAGCTGCACCGTGATGCATGGAGCTCAGTCCGTACCAACCTGAGAGTAATATACACAGCAAGAAACTCAGCAGGAACAGCTTTCACAGGTATGGAAAAAATCTAACATTTACATTTATGCACATCTGGGATATTTTCCTTAATTTATTTCTTTAAGAATTGTGGCTGTGCTGGATCAGTAAAGCAGTAGTGCTGCATGGTTTCAATGTCATACCACAATGTCAGCCCTGCTACATATTTTTTCAAATGCATAATACAGAGACATCCAGCTTCATTCTATAACATGAATGACTTATGGATTGCTGCTGACACAGTAGACCAGGGGAAGGCAACCTTCGACACTCCAGCTGTTGTAAAACTACAACTCCCAGCATGCATACTTGCTTTGCTGTTCTTGGAACTCCCATGTAAGTGAATGGAGCATGTTGGGAGTTGTAGTTTCACAGCAGCTGGAGTGCCAAAGGTTGCTGACCCCTGCAGTAGATCTTGAATGCACCAGTTACCGCCTTTCCTTGGATGCTTTGTCATGTATTGACTGGGCTGCAGGCAGCATCATTGTATCTAATATATAGTGTACATTTTTAAAAACCCAGCTCTAATGTATGTCAAGTATCTCCAGGGCTGAGAACCTCCAGGCACATTTACATCCATAAGTGCTGACTTTAGACATTCTGTTTCTTTAAGTTTTCCCAAGGTGTCTGACACAATGAGCATTTGTTTCCAAAATCTTTCCCATTGCAAAATATTGTATATTTGGAGAACAAAGCACATGTGTCACAACTCAAATTGTGTCACAATGCTGTGCTGTCTCTATTTTGTCCCATGCAAGCAAGAATGAGCCTGCTTCTATAACTTACATGTCAAAGCCATAAGGCTAAGATCATATCCGCGCTGGAGTCTCTGCTGCAGAAATCACCAAAAGTCGGCAGAGAGAAAAGTCCTGCATGGAGCACTTTTCCCACCTCCACTTTTAGTTTCAAAACGGCGGACACCCAGCAGATCCCATTATAGTCAATAGGGTCCGCCGGTGTCCGAGTGTAACCGTTGTTACACTGCTGTGGGTCCCCCAGCAGACCCGAACAATGGAGAGCCTGGCCCAGATGTGAACCTAGCCTAAGACTGACATCCTCACAATTTGCAACCTACATTAAGATTTTGATGAGGCCCTCTGCCATTCATTATGTTATATGTTTATTATGTGTTGACCTATTTTACAGTTTGTTTAGTCTATTCTGTACAGCGCAGAATAAAAATCTTTCGGTACCTGAAAACTATCAGCAAGCAGACTAGTTGTTGCCGCAAATCTTTTTCATCGTTATTCTAATTATTGTTTATTTGTAAAGCTAAGAATAGTGAAAAATACTGTGCAATATATGGACACCTTACACATGAATTAAATAGTAAGACATTATTGAACCAACCAAACCCACAATTCATTCACAGCAGACAATATTATGCAGTCTAAATACACACAACTGAACATATGTCTATAGCAGCTTGCTGATAGTTTCCACAATATACACCAACTAAAGTTAATAGGGTTATCCCTCATTTTTTATTTATGTGTCCTACCTGATGCTGTTGCTAATCCTGTGGTAGGTCACCAATATCAGATTGGTGGGAGTCTGACACCTACACCCTTACCGATCCACTGGACATATGTTGGTTGTCAATTGGCATGCCAACAAGCCACATTAATGTATTTGATACAGAGTAAAGGCAGTGAACTGAACCTTTGCCCCAGGTGACAGAAAACCTAGCCACAGCTCTGCCCAATGAATAAGGCTTAATGGAGCTTAGCTGCAATGCCAACCACAGTCGCTATACACAATATACATCAGTGTGTTTAGTGAGCAGTGAAGAGGCCACAATGCTAGCCTGAATGCTGGAACCTCTTCAAACTGCTGATTGGTGGGGGTGATGGGCGTTGTAACCCCCACTAATCTGATATTGATGACCTATCTTCCCAACAGATCACCGCTGTATGAACCCTATATACTATGAATTAATTTGACATCATGGACTGTAATTAAAATTTAGATTAATAATACAGTATTATATTCAGGTTAAACTGGTTCGCCTATTTTCACAATCACAATACCTAGCTGGATATAAACAGCACATTTGGTAGAATACTATTCTCCTGGAACTGACTGATTCCAGTCCAAATAAGCAGGCACTGAGCTATGATCACTGTATCCTTAAATTAGAAAACATTTTGGCTTCTAGCTATTTTACTACATTATATAAGCAGGATGGTTGAATTGGCAGGTGTTCAAGTTTTAGATAGCCTCTGTTGTTTTTGACTGGCGGTGGTGTTGACACTGCAGATAGAAAGCAAACAATACCTTCAAATTAATATAGGTGTATAAGTAGCGAAGGGAGGCACTATCTGCAGTGGTCTGGAACCACAAAACCCCAAGTATCAAAAGGCAAGATATCCTGGTGCTTGTATACTCCTAACACTATAGGCTATCCTTCACACCCTTGTTTGCTATTCTGATGCAGTGGGGGACCTTCTGGTTGAAGGATGGGGGGAAGGGGGGCATGAGCTGCAGCTTCCTTTTCCATAGAGGCATTTAATGGTATTTACATTCTTGTGACTTGTTTCAATGGTGACAAGATTACAGCAGCTCCATAGATCACAGAACATGTAACAACTTGTTCCCAGTTCAAAGGTTTTCCATAGATTAGCATGTGGCAGCCTGAAAAATAACATTTGTATAATACACTTTTGTCCTAAAGGAATCCATAAATAATTGACTCTGTGTCATCCTCTGTGTAATTCTGGAAAAAAAATTGCGTAATGATCAAATATATTTTTGGAGGGAAGAAAGATACTGGTGGAGTTATTGCTCTTTTGCAAATACATACATATCACCAAAGCAGTTCTTGACCTTATCAGTATATGAACACTATTGTAGTATTGGCAGATGGCCATTTGCAAGCAAATACATATCACAGTGGCATCTGTTGACCAATGTTCCCGCTAAACTGTTATAGAGTTTAAAAAATATATACTCTGCAGACAGGTAATGGGCTCACTCGCTAGGACCTCATCTGTCCTTTCTCCAGTGCCCATCTTAGATCGAAGCCCCACGTTGCAAAAACACAGCGTTTTGGCCATGGCAGAAATGCTGCAGCAAAAAATGCTGCATTTTACATTAACTGCAAAGTGGATGGGATGCTGGCTAATCCCATCCACACATTGCAGAAAAAAATCTGCAGTGGAAATGCTGCAATTTCAAAAACACAACACAAGGAAAACTCTGCGAACATTCTGTGAAAAACATTGTGAAAAAAGTGTTTTTTGGCTGCAGCTCACTACATGGGGCCTTAGCCTTAGAAGGAATCTTACCTCCTCCTCTCCCCCGTCCTTTCTGATGTGGCAGAAGGGTCCTGGGACCAGAGGGGCCTGGGTGCAAGTGCTATCTCTGCATCCCCAATAGCCATTCTTCTAATTATAAAAATGTACCTATTTTATTTTCTGTTGAAGTAAAAGGTTACATTCTGAAGCTCAGGTATTTTATTCATCTGTGGGTAGGAGTCTTAGTAGGATTGCAATGTCATCTATGCAGTGCTCTATGTAAGGACTTTCTGTGGTCAGTTCCACCCAGAGCAAAACAGTTGACAGCATAGATGACGCAGGGTGGAAATGACCATAAAACATAAAGATCTGATGATCGGGCTGTAAGTGGTCGTCCCATACCAGGGTGTGTTCAATGAATACTTCTTTCACTGGATGATTGCTATGTGGTGGAAAATTTTGACAATGTGTAATCTGATGTACAGTATGTGGTGTGTGGGCGAGGCCTAAATTTATAATGAACTCAGAGTTAATGAGAGCTAATTATGTGAGTTGTATCTAATAAACTGTATACTCAGAGTATATAAATATGTCTCCAGCAACTCTGTAGTTAACAGGCAGGAGGTTACTAGGTTATAACCTACAGCTGGTGAATAGTACTAAACAGGGAACACACTTTGTTTATACTGATAGATTTATAGACATGAGGAAGGGTTTGTTTAGGTAACTTTAACCCATCTTCAGCTTTTTGTTTCCTGTCGTTGTAGTTCTGTTTCTATACATGAAGAAAATTAAATCCACAATGGCTGCGGTGGCACAACTGGCCACACCAGATAATATATCTGGAAAGAAAAGAAACAGTGCAGACAAAGGCCAGAAGAAAAATGGCTTCTTAAAAGGCATGATCAAGGCCTTGTCGCCCAATAGACCAAAACGACATCATGAAGAACCTGCAGAGATAAAGAAGGAGCTAACAGGTAGGGCATACCATGGTGATTGGTGTACATCCACAGGTCAGATTTTCTGGAATTCCTTGGAGGTGGATTATTATATTGTGGAGGTTGGTCAAATATTGAATGGTCCTTCTGAAGTTACAGGGAGAAAAACCATTACATGGGAACTTCTGAGAAGATCATGATGACTGTAAGGACTACAGGAAAGATACAGCAGATATTTTATGAATAAATATTGGTGCAAACATAAATTATCATTAATGTTAATTGGTGTACTTATGGCACTGTGGTGTGACTGGTGATGGTATCTCAACAATCATAACATAATTATTATCAATATAAAATCGATTTGTTACGGTCATAGCGTTAGGAACATAATTGTCATGGTCATGTTAAGTCACGCCATGTTGGCTCTTTTCTGATGAGCATTCTTGAACACCAAGAAAAAACAAGTAATTAAAATATACATAACACAACAATATAACTTAGCGGTATTCACTTTAGGTTCTAAACCCTGGCATTTTGCATGAGTTTTTTTGTCATACACCATGTGTATCATCCTTAAACAGAGATTATTAGCAGGTGTCTGTAATGTCTGTTATATTTGTTGCAACATCTCATATTTATTGGCAGTGATCTGGGATAAATCATATATTGCAGTGGTGATATACAATAAGATTTGATCTAATGTTTGTCTCAAAAAGAATGCAAAAAATTTTCTGCTATTTGCCAAATAATTCTTGTACAGTCATAACTCAGTTGTTGTCTTTTTTGCTTTTAGTTGAAGACATAGAAGAACAAATTGAGAAAAATCAGTTGTTGGATGCCACCAAGAACTTGGTGGATCTGGAGCACAAGATTGCCAAGGATCCTCTTCTAGAAGACAAAACCAAGGAAATTGAAACTCTTTATAAGAAGCTAGAAGATGCAGTATTTCAAGTTATAAAAGACTCAATCACTGAAACAAATGGAGATTTGCTGTCTCAAGCAGTAAATGCCATTGTGGAACAAGAAAAAGAAGATGCTAAATATGGTGCAGACAGTGACTCCACAAATAGCTCACGACCAAAGCAATGGAAGAACAAGTGGGAGAGCTACATCAGGTTGTCTGTGATTGAGCGTGTTGGTAACTTGTCTGATAATTCAACCAATGGTTCCACATCTCCTTCCTCTTCTTCTTCTTCTACTTCTTCCATGTCTCAAAGTTTTATTGCTGTTGGAAAAATTTTAAAACAAGACTTGGCCCATGTGATTACCCATCTGGAGAAACATTACCCTAAGGACTTCAATGTGTGCAACAGTTATGCCCAACATTATCATCGGTATCTGGTATCACAGATGGATGTGGTAACAGAATTTCAATTAGCAGATGAAGATATTTACTACCTCTTGTGTTGGGTGCATAACTTTTATCCAAAGTAAGTATAACTAATAAGGTGCTCTACAGCCGACCATGTGATATGTTCTAAGAAAGCATTTGTGAATATAGCTATCAATGTTTTCATAATTTTTCAAAATTTCTCTCTGTATATATAAAACCACGGTTCTCTCCTCTGTTGTCCACCTCGTCTTCCTGTTACCTGGCCCTACTCATATTTGCTCCCATGGGAGCAATAGTTCCCGGGAATCCCTTTTTCTAGGCTCCAGCCTTTTGTCTCTTTTATTTATTGTATTATTGCGAGAGCCTGAAACGCACCTTCCTGACTGTTCTGTTTTCTGGTGCTACACTGCTTCCTGTTTTGCATTTTGTTTTGCATTTTGTTCCATCCTTTGTTACTTTTTGATGTTATATATTTGAAAAACTTTAATAAAACTTGATTAAACCTATATATAAGACCACATAAGATATTGCATAATTCCACACAAGCCAGTCAGTAGCTTCCAACTAGGTGATTTATAATGGCCCTGGGACAATTATAGTACATTCTAACCAACTTCTTTTTTTGGGTGATTTGATTTTGCGTTATATTTTCATGTAACATGGAAAACCTAAGTTGTCCTTCTGTACAGAAGGACTCTTCCTTGGCTATTCTTCCATGGTCATCTTTGCTCATGACAGGGTCATATCCTTGGACGATTTTATTTATTTATTTAATGCCTGAGACTGTATATGGAAGATTGATCTTGATCTTGAGTAAAGTATTCTTGAGGTCACTGGAGATGGAAGAGTATAAATAAAGGAGTGTACATACTTTTTCTTGAATAGTTCCTTTAATTAAATAATGACCACATAATGTATGTAGTATCCTCTAGACTTTATAACCAACATCTTCAGCAATGTATAATAATTGAAACTTCTCTATTCCAGCATGATCTTGAAGGACCCAGTATTGACTGGACATTTCGATGAATCGTACCTGAACAATCTTCTCTCCCCTCACATTATCAGGCAGTTTGAAGCCAATTATGTTGTATATGAAATAGTGAGTACTACTATACTGTTTTTTTGCGCCTTTTTTTCCTCCTGCTAGATTATGGACAGGTGTTCTGCCAATAAAAGGGGTAAATACTTATCTTCGTCAAACTCTTTACCACACTTATGACCTTGTGATTTAATCAAAATGAAGGACATGCTTAGTGCTTGTTTACCTCCTATCTCAGTACAGGAGGGTTCAGTACTTACATACCCCTTCTTTAAAACTGTATATTAATATATATCACCTTTTCAACAACATTTATATGTATGATTAGTAATATCTACTGTGTACCCAATAAAGAAGGTAACCTTGTTGTCTATTTCATCCTGTAAGGACTCTGTGAAGAGATATATGAACAAAAGTTTGGACATGGAGGTTGATCGCTGGAAAAGTGAGAAAGAACCGGAGATACTAGGAAATTGTCACCATTCTGAATTACACATTGATATAGTCCAGGTAAATACTGTCTCCTTGTATATTTACCAACTTCTACCACTAAATGCCACCCAAGTACCCAAAGAACAAGCAGAGGGAATACTCTAGGGAGGGAGGTTTGGCTTACACTATATCACCATTTTACACATGAATACTGTAAGTTGTTCATCATCCAGCTATCACACCACATGGGGAATCCATATTTGGGCTAAATTAGATCATTTGGATAGATAAGAAAAAACAGAGGCATTAGGTAGTCACTAGCCTCTAGACCTTAATGGGTTTGTCTTCTTCCATTAACTTTTCTCAGCTCTACAGACATTAAAGGGAATTGCCCTTTGGACAAGCCTCTTCCTTATGCCCTAGTAATGCAAATGTAACACATTCAATGTACTCCATAGTGGAGAGGCACTACAAAGGGCAACTCTTACTCTGCATTCACATGTCCCTTTGTGTGCTGGATTTACCAGCCTGAACATCAGGCCTGGAGATGGACGTCTAGCATTATAGTTATCTATCTATATATAATCAGTAAGGGGCAGTATGTCGCTGGAAGTCAGGGACTCCTACCATAACAAATAATTATAATACTAGGAGTCCATCTCCCAGCCTGATGTTCAGGTCAATAAATTCAGTCAACACTTGGACTGAGTTTCACAGGTGAAACTCAGTTGTGTGAATGCGGGGTTACTCTGTAGAACTTTGTGCTTCTACGGACGACCCACATATATAAAATGCGCTATTAATTGCTTTATTTAAAGCACTACTTTAATATTCATTTTTATGTCTAATCTAGCAGACTGAATCACCTTACTAAATTATTGCATATATTATTTGCAGATTTACAATGGAGGAATCAAGAGAGCAGGAGAGATAAAGAAAGAGATGGTGGAAAAAGTATCCTGCTTACTTCCTCATGAAATGCAAGAATTTTTGAAAAGGTAAATTAATTATTCATTAGGAATAATGGGTATCTATTAATGTGACATTTTTATCTGGCAAGGCATGTTGAGATTTGTGGTGTTGGATTGAAGGGAGTGTCATGGGTTCTTTCTCGTAACTCTCATTGGGGTAGAAGGGATGAAGTTCTTTAAAACATTTTTATAAGGTAGATTTATGTTAAAATTATATTACTAGTACATATGAACATATAAGATGGTGTCCAAGTGAGATATTGTTTATTAAAGTATAAGATTCATTTGCCCATTGATATGATCCTGACACTTCTAATAACTTAAAGGAACTCTACAGACAAAAGTGGTACACTGTGTTATGTCGAGTGCAGTACCTGAGGGAATGGAACATGACTCATAGAACACCAATCCCTGTCTTATGCTCCCTTCTCTACAGTCCTTATCAGTTTGATCTGGAGTATTCTTTTAAAGGGGTATTCCTACCTTATGAACTAATTAAATACCATGGATATTCCATGACTATATGACTGGTGGATGCAACTTTTGGAACACCTTAGAAGAGATGCAGTCCATTAAAGGGGTTGTCCAGGGCAAATCTATCTTCTAGTTATGACCTTCCACCCCCTCCTACTTTCTAAATAACTTTATTTACCAAAAATGCTTATTTGGCTTTTGTGTCGGGGGGTTCATGTGACCGCCCCAGGCACATTTTTCTAGGGTGTGATGTTACGGGGAATCTTCTATTTGCCGGCCTTCCTGTTGTATTGTGCATGTGCAATCTGCCTGCCGGCACCTCCATAGAGTGCCGGGATGTTGCTCAATATTGTAGTGAGGGGGTCACTGTGGAGCATTATACTGTTTATGGATGTATGTATACATTATATATATATATATATTTATTTACCAAATGCCAAAAAAATCATCAAGAATTCATTGTTATTCTGAAGCTTTCTCTGTGTGACTGTAATGATGAAACATGGAAGTGATTACAATATTGCAACAAAGGAGAAGGTTATTGAGTGTCTGAGAACTAGGAGTCTAAAGATGGCTGCTGAGGGTGTAGTGGGCGGGCTAGCTAGGGAAACAGGAAGGGGTAGTGAGTGAGAAAGGGAGGGGGAATGAGTCAGCTATGAGTGCAGCCAAAGAATCATGGGAGTTGTAGGAAAGGCACAGAACAGGAAGATGCTGATGTAAACAAATGCAGAGGATGCCAGGAGCTCCCAGAGAACCCAGAAATCACTCAAAATACTGCTAAAGGTATTTGGGTGCACTTATTAACCTATTAGTAGCACTAACAGACCTTTTCTGTAAAAGGGGTTTTCCGGGCAAAAAATGAATTAAGTTCATCACGATTTTCCTAAACTATTCACCTGAGGATACAAAACTGACCGGTCCCGGTTGTGATCCCTCCTCCATTTCAACCTGTACAATAAAAGAGGCAAAACCCTCCACAGCAGAATCATGCTCAAAGGCAGAACAAAGCTAAGCTGCCAAATGTATGACATTGTAGCAGCATTCAGCATCAAATATCTCATATTGCTGTCTCTTCTTCATCAATAAATCATCACCAATTATTTTCGTTTATTTAGATATATGACCAGTCTCGAGGAATTCTTTGAGAAAAATAAGACACATCCCTTCTATCAAGAGATTGGTATTACCAACCTAAACTGCTGCTTCCATTTCAGGTAAAATTATGATTTATTTACAGTGATATAGAAGCATGTATAATTTCATGTCTAGGCAAGTTTGCCTTTTAGGAGCTGGGAAAATTGGGTAATAACTTTTGAGGGAGCTGTAATAGCAGCTTTATCATTTGACATCTTCTTTTACTATAAGGCTAATGTCCCACATAGTGAAGCGCAGCCAAAGAACACTGAAGAAAAATCACGTTTTTTTCTGCAGCATTTTTCATTGCAATTTTGCAGACTCTACATCTGTGGACTTTCTGTCCCAATTATACCGATATGGAAAACGCCAGCTCTTCTGCAGATATAACTGACATGCTGCGATTTTCAAAAATGTGATTTTTTTTTCTGCAATGTGTGAACGGGATTAGCCAGAATCCCATCCACTTTGCAGGTACTGTAAAACGCTGTGTTTGCGCAATGTGGGGCTTCAGCCTTAAGCATGTTTTTTTATATTTTAAAGGTATATTGAATTTGTAATTGATTTCTATTTCAGAGAATTTATTGAAAGAAAAGACACAAAGTTTGATCTGTCAAAGCAGCAGCAGATGTTGTCTATCATTATCCAGTGTGAAGACCTTATATACACAGCTTTGTTGCAGGAACTCTTTCTGGAGCTCAAGGTAAATTGTGACAAAAGCATGCAAATAAATAAAATACAATAAAAAGCATTTTTTCCGTTGAAAAATTGTTTTAGTTTTTGCATTTTAATTATTTAATTAATTTTTTTATCTGCCTAGGCACAATTCAGGAAAATGTCTCAAAGCAGTTCTTTGTGCAGCTACCAGGCCATGCAGGACATTTTAAAGATAGCTGAGAAATCTGTGTCTGGCTTCAAGACACTGTGTCCACCATGCTACAAGGTTGGAGTCTTTATAGAATTCTTTCTGTTGCTCACTTTTGTAAAAATGTTCAAAACTCTGCACCTGAATTTGTATCAATGAAGTAGAACATTCTCCAGTAATTCCACCAAGTGTACCAGACTATACCCATTACTAACCACTCATTTGTTCTTAATTTGTCTCAGGATATGATAGCAAGGATTCATAAGCATCTGGTGAAAGAATATCTTACAAGACTCCTAAAGAGAAAAGTCAGTCATAAGAATGCACTGCAGCTGCAGACATTGGCTAGTCAGATCAATGAGAATGCCAGTCTCATCAATGAATTCTGTGATGCTCATGTAAGTAGTACATACAGCTGTTAAGGATCATCTAACTTTATTATCTTAATGGGCGTGTACACTTTTGGTTATTTCTTACAGTTTCATTTTATGTAAAATACTTAGAGAAACTTTTTGTAAATCTACCCATACACGAGACAAAAGTCGCTACGAATGGCTGATTGTTTGCAATGGCCGACAGCAGACTTCTCTCTGCCATAAATGTATTAGCTACAGTTAGGTTGAAAAATTTTGGATGTGGTCAGCTAAAACTACATGTTTGTCGCTTGATAGACCAATCAGCTGCCACTTTACTCATTGCCAAATGAGTATTTAAAAAACCCCCCAAAAAACAGACTTGATGATTAGCCATTTAGTTTGGCATGTTACTAATGGGATTGTACAAAGGAAGTGATCCCATGAATCTGCAGTTGATCATTGTATGGACAGCTTGAGGCTGGTTTCAGGTTATTCAATAAGAAATTATGAATAACCTTATCAATTTTGCCAGTTTAAAAAATATTTCGCAATGTTTTTTGTCTCTTTAGCTCTGGGTATGGCATTTTTTTAGACTATTTCCTCTCGATATTATTCTAGGGAAAAAGGCAGTACAAAAATACAGGAAACATGTTGTATGAAAGAACAACAAGGGCAAAAAGGCTTTAAACATGCAAAGCAATAGAAAGAAAAAAACCAAGGTGCAAAACAGCATTTCTCACATACGTCTTGCACCTGAGGGGCACCCTTTTTCATGGATCAGTATATGGATGAGTATATGCAGGGAAATGTGAAAATGGACAAAAATAGGACATGACCTATATTTTGACGGTTCATAACAACGGACCGTCTAAATAACTGTCATGTGAATAATCTCCATTCACTGACATTAAATGTAATGTTGTCGTTTGACATCCATTAAAAAAAACAGACGTCACGCGGTCTTCAATCGCTGTCGTGTTAAGGTAGGTTAAGAGTGTTGTGAAGAATTTGTGGGAAAAACTGTGACAATACACATTGCTATATTATAAAAAGCCCTTAGCAGTGGTAGTAAGACAGGTTTTCAGATAAATGCAAAGAGGATTAAAACCTAATGCAGACTATGTGTTCCTCTCCATGGTCCAGGGGCATAGCTATCAGTCTCAACCAGGCCTTGTACTCAAAGTGGGCCCCAAAGGTCCCTTTGCCACATAAAATATACACTATTCTAAATGGCACAAGGTAAGTAGGGGTACACTGGCACAAGATAGGTAGCTGCATTACAGATTTAGCATTGAGGCCCAAGAACTTCAAGTTCGTTCTGTCTCCACATCATGTGAAGAAGTGTAATTACAAAGTTTTTGCTTATACCACCCATCACCACCCAAGCCCCACTGCCCACCCTCATGCGTTTCAAAAGTTGATAAGGAAATGGAACATTATACAGCGATTCAGCTTCAATTGCATACAGTTATGTGGAGGACGCTCCTTTATTGACTCCAGGCTTACATTCCATTCCTGATGATCATTACTTACTCAGTAAAGGGGCCGCCACTCGGGGACATGAGAAATAGGAAATACATATTAAAGGCATAGCCTCATGAAGGTATCCCCTGTCCTTGTGTTCTACTATTAGGGCAGATAGACATCATAAAGGGGGAGACCCCCATTTTGTGTTATTCTGGATTATTGGATTTCACTTTGAAGGAATGCTACATCATTAATAATAATAATAATGATACTTTTTTCTACTTGCTCCAATGTAACAATGTATCCAGTAGAATTGCAGTGACACAGTAGAAGAATTAATATTTTTTTTTTATCATTTACAGAAATCAGAAGAGGAATGGTTAAAACCAGTGATACTTAAAGTGGCAGAGATTATACGTCTTCAGGATGTGAGCGCCATTCAGCTTGAAGTAGCCACGCTGGTTGGAGACTATCCAGATATTCGGTGAGAATAATACACGATGGTCCTTGCTAATATTAATTATATACTTAGTGCAGAGAAATTCCTGAATTGCTATTCAGAGTATTTGAGGAGAGAGGAGAGGAGTGTGCTGATCTTATTATAGGTAAAAGAATACCAGTTACATAGAATAAAGACCAGCGTTCACAGCGGCACAGAGTATTTCATAAGAGGATTACAGCGTCCTCCATTAGCACAGAATATTTCAGAAGATTTTGCAGATCTAGAAGGAGATTACAGATTAAAAATTAGACAGTAGTAAGAGTAGGTTTTCCAGCAGCACAGAATATTTAATAAGAAAAGTATAATGGTCTTCTAGGTCACAGACTGAGGCTTATATAGTGCAAGAGCATTTTAAAAATGAGTGTTAGGCTAAGGCCCCACGTTGCGGAAACACAGCTTTTTTTGTTGCAGATTTTGCTGCGTTTCTTTGAGTCAAAACCAAGAATGGCTACAAAATGAATGGGAATTATATGGGAAGCTCTTATACTTCTACCTTCTACTCAATCTACTCCTAGTTTTGACTCAAAAAACGCAGCAAAATCTGCAACAAAAAAAGCTGCGTTTCCGCAACGTGGGGCCTCAGCCTAAGGATCTTGTGGGGGTCAGCGACCTTTTCACTCTTGGTGATGTTAGTGTGGAAAGGTCTATATGTAAAGGGGGCAAAGCCTTGTAAAGAGGTGATTAAAGCAGAGTTGCAGGTCACAGAAACAGGAGCACAGAGTATTTCAGGAGAAAAGTGTGCTGGCCAAATGTAATCAACTTCATTTTACTTAGTGGTGTCCAGTGGTGTACATTAACTTTTATGAGGAAGTCATCCAAGTGACCATGTGAAATGAGAATCTGGAATGCTTATAACTTGTTCCAGATGGTTCTGCAATTATATAAAACTTCTCCAGAATTCAACTATTTCCTGGAATTCGTAAATGACAGCTTTCCTCACTGGCGGATGAATCACACTTCATGCTTTCTTACCATTGATTTTGAATCTTGGATCACATACTGGAATTGTCTTTCATTCTATTTGGCACAGTTCTAACTTGAGAAATTCTAAGAAACGGCCCCATCAGGATGTAATCAAAAGAATATAATGACCTTCATAAGATTTACCTAGTCTCTGGCTGGGAATTGTGGCTTTGCGTCACACTGATTAACACTTTCAGAAACTACCTTGTCATTCTTCCCAAATGCAATATTGTTTGATTCAGCCTATAAATATAATAGAAGCCAATAACATCGCTAAATGTAAGGCCTATAAGTACAATCTGAAAAAAGGATGGACAGCCCTCCAATGACTTAGAGCTTGCTTATTTTAATAGGTACATGAATCCATATATAGTTTAATAGAAAGAATAAGAGGCGCATATATTTCTTTTTTACAGTACAGCTGGTAATTGTAAGCAACATTTTGGACACTGTATGCCCTTCATCAGGCTATTTGCAAGTGTGAACAAGGCTTTAGGTGAATAGAGATGTGCAGGTCCCTGGGAGGTGACACTGGCGGAGTACCAATTAGATCCTAAGTGCAGGTCTGCAGCCAGGGGCGTAACTTGAGGGGGTGCAGTGGGTGCAGTCGCACCGGGGCCCAGGAGCCTTAGGGGGCCCATAAGCACTGGTATCAGTATAGTGATTGCAGCTTCCATCTGGCCCATAAGCCAAGGATACCCACAGATTACCCTAACCACACTAAGGTTGATTAAACTCCTTAGCAGCCATAACCATCACTATCAAGAATTCGCTGTATGAATGAGGTAGGGGGCCCCGGACAAAAGATTGCACTAGGGCCCACAAGACTTTAGTTATGCCACTGTCTGCAGCATACCAGCAGTACTGTAAAAAAAGAAATATATGCGGCTCTTATTCTTTGTATTATACTATATTCATAGATTTGTGTACCTATTAAATATACGCAAGCTCAAAAGTCATTGGAATGCTGTCCATCCTTTTTTTCTGTTACAAGTGTACTTTTGGAGGGGTTCGGTCAGCCCCCTGTGGAATTGTGCACCCACCTCTACCAAATTGAGAGTGCTGCCTATCAGTACAATCTGAGACAGTGGCATCATAGCATATTATACAGTGCACCATCATATACCCTCTTATATCTGCCTAATTTTATGGAAACTACGGGTGTAAAGTTAATCTGGAAAACTGGACATTCAGGACTCTTGAAGTTGACAGCGATAGGTTTACTGGTTGTCGCCAAACCTCTCAGAATTACATAATTTTGAAATTAAACAGAAAATGTGACAGGAAAGGACATCTCAAGGATTAATGGAGGTTTTGTTTTTATGGGTTTTTCTCTTTAAATTATATTACAATAATTATTTCTCATTTACAGGAATAAGCAAATTGAAGCTATTTTGTACATAAAGGGGAACCTTTCCAGAAGTGAAATAAGGTCCATACTAAAGGTGGCTGATACAATTGAGCGAAGAATTTCTAGTAAACCTAAACTGTTTGAATTGCTCAAAACTTCATAAAAAAAGTAAGAACAAAATCCTGAAAAATATGAACAAAAAGGACAATTTTTTTTTATTAGGTATCCAGTTTACATGACACAGGTCGGGGGAGCCCCAACTGTCTTTCTCACTTTTGTGGTCAGAATTTAAAAGTTTGGTACATCAAGTCTCTTACTGAACCTCTAGATTTCATTGTGTTCTTATTGATCACTTCCTGGAGGGGCCCTGCGCCATATAGCTGCACATGTATTACATTGTTACAGTGGGGCCTACAAGGGTCTGAATGTGGAACTAATAGGACAAATGTTTTTTGTTTTTTTAATGTTTACTTTTACAATTTAGTATTTTTATATTATACAAATGCTATGTACTGTAGTAGGTGCATAGTGAGCATGTAAGACCGTAAATATTGTACATGTACAGTACTATGTGCCTAACTAGTACCCTTACTTGAATAGTACTGCAATCCTGATTGTTAATATTTGCACTTCTTATTTCTGGATTCTGTCACTCGACTGATGTTTTGAGTGTTTCATGATAGAAAATGCAATAAGCAATCAATGTCTCCTACTAAAAGGATGTTCATTGTAATATATTTTGCTGTTTTTTTTTTTTTTTGTATTGCGCCAACAAGCTGTTAGATCTGATGTATCTGACTAGGCAATACTAGACAGTACTAAGCTATAAGCTAAAGACCTACAAAGTCATTGCACCGAGTAGACAGTATTAAGCTAGTCATGGTTGGCCGTTGATATGGTGAATTTTAGATCAAGTAGGCCAAGGTCTAAGCTCTAAATTCCTTCTTTTAGATCAATATATTGTAAGTTCACTCCAGACACAGGTCTATAGCCAGTCTGTGATCATTTGCTGGTTATGTCTACTATGCTGCTAATAAAAAGAATTGTCCACTTTAGGTCACCATTTTATAAAATGCCTTATAAAGTCATTTTGCCTAAAAGAACAGGATTCCTTGTAATGTTCTTGGGATGGTGCCCCATAACTGCCTGTACAGGTAATATGAGAGTTAGAAAGTCTAACCTATCTCTTTAGATTTACTGATCAAGAACTGCTATGGGTTTCACAGCAATTCTGATCCAGACCAAATGCTCTGAAATAGGTTTACATTATTGTGCAGGGATTGTTATAATAACAATGTATTCTCACTGAACTGAATGTAAAACTATTATATTCTGCATGTATTTTATGTGTTATGGTTGTGTGTTTTATTATTATTTTTGTTTTAACTTGTTTATATTGTAACTTTTTTAATTATGATTTTTGCAATAAAATGTTACTTTTAAAATTTTAAATAGTTTGTGTATATTTTTTATGGAAAAATGTTACATTTATAAAAAATAATGTCGCCAAAAATTACAGATATTAAACAGGATTATGGTGTCCTTCAGTGGTGTTAGTTTACAAGGGTTGGGACCTCGCATGGTTTGTATATAGTACTTTTTCTGTATCTGGGGTTTATGGATTGAATGGATCAGTAATTGGAATGGGAACCTCTTACTTTCATGGAAATGGCTTTCACCATCACAACTTTAAAGAAACACTGTGCTATGCCTAATGTGGAGGTGAGGGGTTGGGGCACACAAGTGATTTCAGAAACACCGTCGTAAGAATACATGTGCCATGCCCTACCCACTTGGGACTAGAACTAGGCATAACACAGTGTCTTTGTTTTGCCTAGGTATTCCACTAAATCTTAAGGAAATGTGCAATTTAAATTGCAGAAAATATCAGATGCAAGACTTACTATGGCCATGCATCATTGGACAAGAGATTTTGATAGATGGTACATGTTGGATACTACAGTACGTATATCTATAATGCAGTATATATATACTATAGTATATATACAGTGCCTTGCGAAAGTATTCGGCCCCCTTGAACTTTTCAACCTTTTGCCACATTTCAGGTTGAAGGATATAAAATTTTAATTTTTTGGTGAAGAATCAACAACAAATGGGGCACAATCGTGAAGTGGAACGAAATTTATTGGATATTTTAAACTTTTGTAAAAAATAAAAAACTGAAAAGTGGGGCGTGCCAAATTATTCGGCCCCCTTAAGTTAATACTTTGTAGCGCCACCTTTTGCTGCGATTACAGCTGCAAGTCGCTTGGGGTATGTCTTTATCAGTTTTGTACATCGAGAGACTGAAATTCTTGCCCATTCTTCCTTGGAAAACAGCTGGAGCTCAGTGAGGTTGGATGGAGAGCGTTTGTGAACAGCAGTTTTCAGCTCTTTCCACAGATTCTCGATTGGATTCAGGTCTGGACTTTGACTTGGCCATTCTAACACCTGGATACGTTTATTTGTGAACCATTCCATTGTAGATTTTGCTTTATGTTTGGGATCATTGTCTTGTTGGAAGATAAATCTCCATCCCAGTCTCAAGTCTTTTGCAAACTCCAACAGGTTTTGTTCCAGAATGGTCCTGTATTTGGCTCCATCCATCTTCCCATCAATTTTAACCATCTTCCCTGTCCCTGCTGAAGAAAAGCAGGCCAAAACCATGATGCTGCCACCACCATGTTTGACAGTGGGGATGGTGTGTTCAGGGTGATGAGCTGTGTTGCTTTTACGCCAAAAAGTTCGATTTTTGGCGTAAATGTTTGGTGTGTCTCCCAAGTGGCTTGTGGCAAACTTTAAACGAGACTTTTTATGGATATCTTTGAGAAATGGCTTTCTTCTTGCCACTCTTCCATAAAGGCCAGATTTGTGCAGTGTACAACTGATTGTTGTCCTATGGACAGACTCTCCCACCTCAGCTGTAGATTTCTGCAGTTCATCCAGAGTGATCATGGGCCTCTTGGCTCCATCTCTGATCAGTTTTCTCCTTGTTTGAGATGAAAGTTTAGAGGGACGGCCAGGTCTTGGTAGATTTGCAGTGGTCTGAATCCTTCCATTTCAATATGATGGCTTGCACAGTGCTCCTTGGTATGTTTAAAGTTTGGGAAATCTTTTTGTATCTAAATCCGGCTTTAAACTTCTCCACAACAGTATCAAGGACCTGCCTGGTGTGTTCCTTGGTCTTCATGATGCTCTCTGCGCTTTAAACAGAACCCTGAGACTATCACAGAGCAGGTGCATTTATACGGAGACTTGATTACAAACAGGTGGATTATATTTATCATCATCAGTCATTTAGGACAACATTGGATCATTCAGAGATCCTCACTGAACTTCTGGAGTGAGTTTGCTGCACTGAAAGTAAAGTGGCTGAATAATATTGCACGCCCCACTTTCAGTTTTTTATTTTTTACAAAAGTTTAAAATAACCAATAAATTTCGTTCCACTTCACAATTGTGTCCCACTTGTTGTTGATTCTTCACCAAAAAAATTTAAATTTTATATCCTTATGTTTGAAGCCTGAAATGTGGCAAAAGGTTGAAAAGTTCAAGGGGGCCGAATACTTTCGCAAGGCACTGTACTTCACCCTATGGGTGAATAGGCAGTACGGATTATATTACTCAGAGAACTCATCATGTGATCATTGCAGCCGTATATTGCCACTGACTAAACTATAATACAAGGATTCTATTATAGATCATATTCATAGAACAATGGACATTATTTTTCTCCTGGGAGGAAGTAGAAATGGCTTCTGTAAAACTGTTATGTTTACGCACAGTGTCCTTTATTCAGCTAAATATTCTTTAATCAATTTCCCAAAGATGTTTTGGGAATCTCTGGGACTTTTTTTTTTGGCAACAATCACTACTGACTTTCTGATAAAAGAAGTTAACTGAAGAGCTAACGGTGAAATGAGCAAAGTTTATTTACATTGCAACTTGCCGGAAATAATTATTTGCTTCCTCTGGCAAGGTAACATCATGAATAGAAAATCATTTAGTGGCTAATTCATCTCTACTACACAATGCCAGGATGCGTGTGTAGAAAGCCAATTGCTTTTAGAAGAAATGCAAAAAAGAGATATTTTCTTCTAGTTCCACTAAAATTTCCAGTCTGTAGAAATGTAAGATCCCATGGAAAATTAATTTGTGTAAGAAAGGCGAACGTGTTTCCAATACGATACTCAAAACTACAAGACGAGAATCGCAGGGCAAGTGGGAAGACGATGTGAGATTGTGCTCCAGGTTCTAGTTACAATTAAACAGACTGCCTTAATAGGGGTATTTAGATACAGGGCTAAGGCAATAACGTTAAAGGCGTTTTCCCACTATTGGCACCCCCTATCCACAGTTGAACCTTTATCAGAGCAGTACACTATGCTACATCATCGCCTGATGAACCTATAGATGGGGGAAACGCGTCGGAAAACTTTTAGCTATTTAGTCCTAATGATGCTGCTGTAGATACCCCTCCCTTTGAGCTAGATCCCTCTCCCATAGGGATCACTCCTAATATACCCAATACTCCGGTCCTGTGTTGTTCATTGGCTTCCTCACCATAAGAGATCGCCTGAATTAATCAAGGAGGAGTGGGATATATACTTTACATTTTTGGTTTTTGCGTACATCTTTCTAGTACTGTAGGTTAACAATATAAAGGGAATACATATTCCTTAGCAGCTGCACTGATACTAGGACACTGTCCAATGACAGACATGACATTCATATTTTTAATCACATTTGCACTATTTATCACGAGAGTTTGGTCATAAATTTTATTCAGTCTAATAAACGTTAAGTTTTATAATTCTAGGAAATCAGAATTTCATTTTACAATAGAGTTAAGGACCTTTGTGTATCCTCAGTCTTCTACTGCTCCATTAACTTCTATGGTACTGAACCCGTACAAAATCCCATGGAAGTGAATGGAGTGGCGGCTACACTTGTGCACCGCCGCTCTATTCACATAAAGCACTCAGGAGCCCTCGCGTACCCCCATTCTCCTAATATCTGGGGCCCTCAGCAATCAGACACTTATGCTCTATCAAGTGGATTGGAGATAAGTACCTATAGTGAGAATTCCCCTTTAGGCTGAGGCCCCCGTTTTGTGGAAACACAGCTTTTTTTGTTGCAGATTTTGCTGCAGTGTTTTGAGCTAAAGCCAAGAATGACTACAAACGGAATAGGAAATATATAGGAAGTTCTTATACTTCTACCTTCTGCTAAATCCACTCCTGACTTTGGCTCAAAAAACCGCAGCAAAATCTGCAACAAAAGAAAGCTTTGTTTCCGCAACGTGGGACTTTAGCCTAAAAAGGGTCTGCCTGCTCTCTTGACATGTCTGTTATAGTAATTATTTGTATCCTGCATGCAGTAACATTTCTGGAACATCTTTTCTTAGAATGTTACATTGTGCTATTCCTCTGTTATTTCTCCTGGAAAAGCATGTATTAACAACCGGGGATTACAGTTCCCTTGTTGCAGGTACATGTGACATGTCCTTACACACCAATACTGTCCAATCTGTATTGATAGTGTGAGACGGTGTAGGGACACACCCTACTGACAATGGGAAAGCAATGTGTTTCAAAACCAGTGACAAATTCCTTCCTGTATCTGCCTCCCACTCTGTTCAATGGGAAGCAGAGTTTGAAGCAGGATGCTGAAAAAATAAGTGTCCTGCTCTATCTTGCCAAGGTTTCCATGGCTGATTGAGCCTCAGAACCTGTAGTTTGAGACACTCCTCTGATTACATCTAAATTGTCTCTTGTTGTTTTGAAATGTTACATAGGATTTCTGTCTTATATAAAACTGCATCAAAACTGTATCAGAAATAAACTGTATGCTGTGTTTGATTTTTCTATGGGACTTCTCAGAATAGCCAAGTAAGGAAGCATTACATTACTTGTATTAATCCTGAGTTAAATCCTGTGTTATACTCCACAGCTGTACTCACTAGTCTGCTGATGAAATCAATTTACATATATGACATTACATGTCTTATATTAATCCTCTGTTACAATATGTATTATCCATCAGAGCTGCACTCACTACACTGCTGGTAGATTCACTGTGTACATACATTACTTATATTGTACTTCTCCTGAGTTACAGCTTTGTATTATACTCCAGAGCTGCACTCACTATTCTGGTGGTGGATTCACTATGTACATACATTACATTGCTAGTATTGATCCAGACTTACAGTCTGTATTATTTTCCAGAGCTGCACTCACTATGCTACTGGTGGAGTCACTATGTACATACATTACATTGCTAGTATTGATCCAGACTTACAGTCTGTATTATTTTCCAGAGCTGCACTCACTATGCTACTGGTGGAGTCACTGTGTACATACATTACGTTGCTAGTATTGATCCTGACTTACAGCCTGTATTGTACTCCAGAGCTGGACTAACTATTCTGTTGGTGGATTCATTGTATACAAACACTACATTACCCAGGAGTGTAACTAGCAAACACTGGACCCCAAAGTAAACTTTTTACTTGCCCCCCCACCCCACATGACATAGTGTCCCCTTTTTTTGGCTCCCACACAGTATAACGCCCCACTTACACACACTATAATGTCTCATAGTGGCCCCTTCACTAAGTATAATGTCCCAAAATGGCTCCTTCACACAGTATAATGTCCCACAGTGGCCCCTCCACACAATATAATGTCCCATAATGGCCCCTCCAAACAGTATAATATCCTATAACGGCCCCTTCACACTGTATGATGTCCCATAGTGACTCCTTCACATTGTATAATGTTCCATAGTGGCCCCTCTACACAGTATAATGTCCCATAGCGGCCCTACACACAGTATAATTATCCACAGTGGCCCTTTCATAGGGTATAATATCCCATAGCGGCCCCTCCATATAGTATAATGATCCATAGTGGCTCCTTCATAAGATATAATGTCCCATAGTGGCCCTGCACACAGTATAATGTCCCATAGCGGCCCTTCCACACAGTATAATTTATCATAGTGGCCCCTCCATACAGTATAATGTCCCATAGCGGCCCCTTCACACAGTATAATGTCCCATAGCAGGAGCAGGGATCAGTAAGTAAATAAAGCCTGTTACCTGCTGGGGTTACCCCAGCCCATTTAAACAATAAAAAGTAGTAGGGGCCACATTACTAATATTGACCATGAATTACATCCAGTATTATACTGCAGAGCTACACTCACTATTCTACTGGTGGATTCACTATGTACTTACATTACTTGTATTGATCCAGAATTACAGTCTGTATTATACTCCAGAGTTGCACTCACTATTCAGCTGGTGGAGTCACTGTGTGCATACAGTACATTACATTACTTATTTGATACTGATCCTGGGTTACATCCTGTATTATACTCCAGAGCTGCGCTCACTGTTCTGCTGGTGGAGTAACTGTGTACATGCATTACTTTACTTATCCTGTACTTAACCTGAGTTGCATCCTGGATTGTATTTCAAAACTAAACTTGATATTCTGCTCTAGACTTTAGGTTCTGTTTACATGTGCGTTGAATGCATCACAAATTCTGTTGTATTTGATATGAAGAATACTGCAGCATGGTTTCCATTTTTTTTTTTTTAAAGAAACCACAATGTAGATGTGAACAGGCCTTTATTTGGGCACTGTATGGGGGTATTGTTTAAGCATTGTATTACATGAGCACAGAAGGGCATTATTGTGTTATATATATGTATTATACCTCATAGAGGTATACCTCTCCCTCATAGATTGTAAGCTCTTGCGAGTAGGGCCCTCAGTCCCATTGTGTGAATTGACTATTACTCTGTAATGTATCTTTTTGTATGTAATTGAACCCCACAATTTGTAAAGTGCTGCAGAATATGTTGGCGCTATATAACTAAATAAAATGTATTATTATTATTTATTATTATTTGGCATTGTATTGCACTAATTGGGTGTAAACATTCTGGTAAAACTGCCTACAAATAGAGAGCAAGATTTATAGAATGTTGTTCCCCCTATATAACATCTATGCACTACAGCAGTGACTGTCTACTGAGACCTTTACTGAGACCTTGCTTTTGTCCTTCTGCTTGAAGGAACATAACTTTCCTGTGTTGTTTCATTCCATGGATTAATAATTACATTATCAATGTGTACTTATTTTACTAGTGGTGAAACCTGATTGAGGGCATTGATAGCAGAGTTACTGGATCATGATAATATAAGACTACAAAACTCTGCCACTAGCAGGTCATATGGCATTTTACTACCAAACTGCGGGGTGCCCTGCGTTTACTTTCCATGTACCTTTGCTGCCATCTAGAGTTCATAAGGCACAAGTGACAATCAAGAAAAACAATCTGAAGCTGTAAAAGGCTATGGACACCTTTGCACTTGAAAAAAAAAACACATATCACACATAAGTTCCTATAGTAAAAAGAAGGCACACTTATCAGTATTTTGCATTGAGTTTTCCTTCTCTTGCATTGAGCATCCTTCACAGTTACATCTATTTCCAGATGCAAGCTTTCGGCTCTGGGTGTGTCCCCTAGCACTGATCACATTAGTTTCTCTTTTATGTTATTTTCTCTACTTTTGATTATTTCTCATGCAGTTATACAATTTTAGTTGAGTTCTCCCGCTTCAATTCTCCTCTTTCAGGGACTGTGTAATGCAGACAGTCACATACTGTTGGCATCTCACTCACGCTGACGCATTCCACTCTCCTCTTCACGACCACCTCTTCTGCACCTCCCCATGTGTAATTGCTGCTATATCCTGTGTAATTTTTCTAGATCTTCCCTGCCTAGTCCTTAAAGGGTTGTCCAGGAATTGCAGAGGAGGAGGCTAAGAAAGGTGAAATAAAAAAAAAAAAAAAATCCTACTCACCTGTCCCCAGCGCTCTGGTGTCCTCAGGAAAGGAACTGATGATGTATGTGAATGACATTACCTGTTTCTTTCTGTTGATTAGCCTCAGAGACCACGTGCAGAGCAGGGCTTCTGCCGGCAAAAGCACGGCACATGCTGGACCAAACAGTGGTGGCAGACACTGGAGCATCCGGAACAGGAGAGTTTTATTTTTTTATGTATCACCTGCCCCGGCCTCCTCCCTGAGTTCTGAAATTCCTGCATCTGCATCCTTAGTCTCCAGTTAATATTGAGAAGGAAGATGCTTGAGCAATAAGGTTCGCAGCTTACTAATGTCCCATGAAGGTGTTTACTTTACTGTGTACCACTGTGTATTCCTGAGTACCATTAAGAATTACTGTTATGGCAAGTCCATTTACCAAATTTCCACCTGTCCCTTCACTGCCATGCACCAGCTGCTTGCGTCAGCGGCCACTTAGCTCATACTGCAGCAGTACACTAGGAGGAAGACAAGGAGGTTGGGAGGAGCAGTAGCTGTAAGGATCTCTATCAGATCTTCCAGAGCTGGTGTATTGCAGAAGGGCACCTGCAGTGTAGAAGTAGTTTTCTCCGGGACACCTCAGTGTATCAAGCCACCCTGAGCTTGATAGGGGTTGGAGTGCCTTTCATTGTGGATGTAAGTTTACATTAGAGTCATTGGAAACTGGTCATTTGGGGTGAATGCAGACGGGCATCTGATGGAGCAGTCTCCATCTGCATCTGTCATTTAATGTCTGTTGCTCTTATCCTGTGACAGATGAGATCAACAGACATTGACCCTAAGAACTCACAGTTTAAAGAAAGGTACTTAACACATTCACACAGCAACTATTCCATAAAATGGAGGGAAAGTTCCTAGGAACACCACAAGGATGGAGTTGAAGCTGAACGATGGTGCTCCCTGGGGTTACACAGTCTCTCCCTTTCTGGTCTCCCAAAAAAACATAAAGATGCCTGTAATGCCCACCTGCAGAGTGCAGGTAACACAAAGGTGTCCACACTGGCTTTAGACTCAAAGGAAGGATCTTCACTCCACACTGTGTTGTGAGTTGCTGTGGATGATCTCCCCCACACTGCGCTGTGAGCTGCTGTAGATGATCTTCCTGACTTCATTTGTGAGCTGCTGTAGACAACCTTCCACAGACTATACTGTGAACTGCTGTAGATGATCTTCCCAATTTTGTGATCTGCTGTAGACATACTACCCCACACTGTGCTCTGAGCTGATGTAGATGACTTTTCCTTTACACTGTGCTGTGAGCTGCTGTAGATGATCTTCTCCCACACTGTGCTGTGAGCTGCTGTAGATGATCTTCTACCACACTGTGCTGTGAGCTGCTGTAGATGATCTTCTCCCACACTGTGCTGTGAGCTGCTGTAGATGATCTTCTCCCACACTGTGCTGTGAGCTGCTGTAGATGATCTTCTCCCACACTGTGCTGTGAGCTGCTGTAGATGGTCTTCTCCCACACTGTGCTGTGAGCTGCTGTAGATGATCTTCTCCCACACTGTGCTGTGATCTGCTGTAGATGATCATCCCCCTTTACTGTACTTTGAGCTATTGTAGATGTCCTTTCCCCACATTGTGCTGTAAACTGTTGTGGGAAATTGAATAAGTATACCTTGTACACTGTGTTGTATGCTGCCATACATGATATTCTCCCTACACTGTGCTGTGAGCTGGATACACAGTGATCATGTGATGAAATGATATCAGATGCACATTCATGACAGCACCGTAGTCTTACGTTCCATCACACATGATTTTTTTTATAAAAAAAAACAAAACTTTTGAAATTTCTCAATCATAAATGCTTTTGTCTGTAACATTTAAAGGGGTTGTTCAGCAGGGGAAATTTTGGCATAAGGCTTAATTGGGTTAAAAAACTAAAAGAATACTGAACATAATTTTCTGCTGTAACCGATCTGATGCTTACTGGTTTTCTGCTAGTGGTTATTTCCTGGTCCTGTCTCAACACACAGGAAATGCCTGCTCAGCCAGTCACTGGCTGTGGTGGATGAGGAGCAGTATTTTACAACATGATCTGATGCTGCAGATTCTTTCTGCAGCACAATGTGAGAAACTGTATAAACTCCATCCATAGAAATCTCAGCATTATGTGCTGGGAATTCTCAAAGAAATATGTAAAACCATGTAAAAATTCTATAACGGCTGGGTCTGTTCCACAGAACTGGCACATAGTAAATGTGGTAAAAGGGATCAAAAAGCGAACCCAGAAACTAAAGGCTGTAAGCTTAACCTCCACGGGAAAATTATTTGAAGGGTTTTTAAAGAAATGCTATCCTGGTGTATCTCGGTGATAATAGCTTTATAACACAGTATCAGCAGCATAGGTTTATGAGGAAGCAGTCCTCTCAGACTAATCTCATCATCTGCTATGAAGAGGTCAGTTCCAGACAGGATTTGGGGGGGAAGCTAGACCAGTGGTTCCCAAACTGTAGGTCACAACCCCCTGGTGGGTTGCATGGGGACTGCTGAGGGGTTAGGAGCCATCAGTGGTAAATAGGCTGTGCAATGCTGCACAACAGTCCCGATATGGCTGCTGATAAAGATAACAACACTGCACAGCCTACAGTGGTGGGCCCAGGGGAGGTGAGTAAAAATAACAAACACTTATACTCACCTCTCCTGGGCGCTATCCTGTGATGTCACGAACCCCTGGGGTCAGCGCTGAGGTCTGTGATCGGGTCTCAGTGGTCACATCGGGCACACTGTCGTCATAACGCTGGTTCAGTACGTCAATGTGCTGCACTTGACTCTAGGGAGCATGACATCACAAGAGGCCTAAAGGTGACATGAGATGCCAGCAGATGGAAGGACCAATTTCCTAGCCAGAGGGCTAGGTCAGAAGTAAAGGAACCACACTTGACTCAAGTAGAAAGTATCCAGTAATCTTTATTGAATCCAAATAACACTATGCATTTCGGGGATTTCACAAGTGTACAAGGAGTAGCAGCCAGTAGGAAGCAGCCGGATGCCGAGAGAATGCCCAAGGAAGATGAGACAAGGTGAGCGTCAATGTTTGTTATTTTCCCTCACCTCCCATGGATCTCTACTTATTATACTCAGGGGTATAATAATACACCAAAGAAACCAGGGGGGAGGGGGACAACCTCACAAATATTCATCGAAACAAATCTTGTGAGCTTCGCCTATCACTATTAATGAAGTGGCCCAAGGCATTATACTGAGTGGGGCCAATGTGGAGCATTATACTGTGGGGGGCCTGCTCTGAGTATTATACTGAGTGGGGCCAATGCGGAGCATTAAACTGTGGGGGGCTGCTCTGAGTATCATACTGTGTGGGTCCACTGTGGAGCATTATACAGTGTGGGGAGCACCGGGTAACATGATGTATATTGTGTGGGGACCACAGGACAGGAAACTGTAAGATACATCAGGAAGGAGGGGGGCACACAAATTTTGCCGGTATGGGACCCCAGAATTTTTGATGGCAGAATAGAATAAAAGGCAGAATAGAGTATTAAAAGGGAGAATAAAAAGGGTTCCCCGGCAACATTCTCATCCAAAAGTGGGTCCTGTCTTCAGAAAGTTTGGGAACCACTGATCTAGACTTTTTAACAGCATTTGTTACTGTACCACATAAAATTAGAATAGTGGGACTAGGGTAAAATTTGTATAGCTGGGTTAACAACTGGCTTATATGGGAAACAGTGAGCAGATATTAAAAGTACATACGTAAGGTGGTACAGAATCCCACCTTGAACAGTTGGGGTATCGTGCAGGGAAGGGTTAAACCCCTGCCCTGACTGCACCAGTTGTGTAGTGTACTAGGACTAGTGCAGTGTTAGTCAAGCTACTGTATTACAACTTGGCATAGCAGAGTTTGCTGGTTATGGTATATCATGTGGTATGATTTACTTACACTTTTAATGATTTTTTTAATAAATATTGATGTAGTTGTTGCAAGTTATTGTTTGGTCTGCTAGTTTTGGGAACTAGATCGTGCAGTGAATCTTTATAGGAGGAAACAAGTTGAAATCCATGAATTGCACCACAGGAGAAGTTGTGTGTTGTTCTCCTGTGGTATAGCCTGCATGATGTCAGGTGTTACTCTGGCTACCCAGGACTAGAGATGGTTCCCTATTTTGTAGGCGAGGAGATGGTTTGAGGTGAGATGGAGAGACAGTTTGCAGGATTTCAACTTATTGTTGGAAGGCCGCTTGGAGGAGGCAACAACTAGCAAGGCCAGGCAAGCTAGGAAAGAGGATGATATTATCACACATCAGCCAGTTCAACGGGTATGGGCATACCCTCATGAGTATCTGGTAAGTGGGAGCCTGTAACCTGTGGTGGGGTGCACTGCATCCCCGAAACAGTGGAGGATCATTGTTCACCCCGCAACTCGGAGATTTGCACAACTACTGCCCCAAACCACTGTCACAGTTATCCTTATGCAAGACCTGCTGTATTTTACCATCCAAAGTAAAGAGGAATCTGCAGAATCTATTATTATTATTATTTATTATTGATTATTTATATAGCACCATTAATTCCATGGTGCTTTACATTTGAGGGTTTACTACAGTACACAAAATATACAAAACAGATAATACTAACAGTGACCAACTGGCACAGTGGGATACAGGGCCCTGCCCACAAGGGCTTACAATCTATGAGGGAAGAGGGATAGAGACCTAAGGTGATGGGAGAGGCTGTACAAATGGTGGTGTGGTGACAGTAGTGTTATTGGAGTTTGTAGGCCTTCCTGAATAGGTGAGTCTTTAGGGCCTTCTTGAAGCTTGTGACTGTAGGGGTCAGTCTTATGTGACTTGGTATGAGTTCCAGAGTATGGGGGATGCACGGGAGAAGCCTTAGAGACGATTGTGTGAAGAGCAGATAAGAGCAGAGCAGAGTAGGAGGTCTTTGGAGGATCGGAGGTTACGTGTGGGCAGGTAGCGGGAGATTAGGTCAGAGATATATGGAGGGGACAGGTTGTGGATGGCTTTGTATGTCAGCGTTAGTAAATTTTTTTTTTTTTTTTTTTTAACTGTAGTTTTTATTAAAGTATTTTACAATAAAGTATACATTTAAGAGGAAAAATCACAACAGATGAAGCAACATGGTAGCAAAATCCTTTGCATACATAGATTACAAAGATCATCAATGAATAAAACAATATTAGACATCAGACAAGGGGAAAAAAGGGAGAGAAGGGAAACGGAGAACGGGAGGGGGGAGGACAGTTCGGTTGGAGTCAAAGGCCATGTAAAATAGAGTAGGAGTCCCAGTACGACCATATGGAATTAAAGGCCTCCACAGTGTGGTTCAAAGTAGCCGCCAAAAATTGAAGACTGTGGGTGTCAGTCCCCGTGGGAAGGAGCGTCTCCCTCCAGTGACGGGCAATTAGAGTCTTTGCTGCAGTACATAAGTATAAAAACAGCCTAGAAGCCCCTTTGCCCAAATGCCTGGGAGGTTGATTGAGTAAGTAAGTCATGGGGTCCAGGGGGACCCCCTGTGTAAAGAGGGCCTCAGTGAGGAGTTGCACCTCTGTCCAAAAAGTACAAATGATGGGGCAATCCCAAAAAATGTGACACACCGTACCCAGAGAGGTCTGACAACGCCAACACGAGGAGGGAATAGTAGGATTAAGGGTATGAAGCAGAGCAGGTGTGTAATACCAGTGCATGAGAATTTTATATTGGGTCTCACGGAACGTAATGCAGGATGAGGATTTGGCAGCTCTGGACCATATGGTCTGCCACTGTCCAGGCGAGACCTGCCTACGCAGAGCCTCCTCCCACCTAGTCATGTATCTGTGTGCTGGTGGAGGTCGCCCCTTAGGGGAGGACAAAATCCTGTATATATTAGATATAAGTCCCTTTGTAGAGGTGCCAGCGTGGCACAGCCTTTCAGAAGCTGCTTGGATCTAAGTTGACCCCGAGCAAAGTGTGTTATTTGTTGATAATGAAACCACTCCGTAGCTGGCAAGTGTAGGGTCGAAGTAAAATAATCAAAGGGCCTAAGCTCCAAGGTCGAAGGGTCGACCAGATCCGTGATATGGAACAGACCTAGCCTGCTCCAATGGTGCACCATAGCGGAAGAGAGTCCCTCCGGGAGGAGCGGGTTATAGAGAAACGAGATCATGGATGAGGAGCGAGAAGCTAAGGCAAATTGCTTAGAGCATGTATTCCAGATTGTCCTCGTAAATTTAATGGGTCCCAATAGGGGAGTAGCAGGCGAGGGGGGAAGCGTGACCACAGGAAGGCATTCGGATGCACTGGGGCCAATCAAAGCTTCTCTATTTCAACCCACCTGGTGTATGCCCATGGTGCTGCCCAAAATGGGAGGGCTTGGAGATGGGCAGCCCAGTAATAATGCAAAATGTGTGGCATCGCCAAACCCCCCTCAGCCTTACTGGTCAACATCACCGAACGGGGGATACGATGGCGCTTAGCGTTCCATATAAACTGGAAAATTGCCTTTTGAAGGGACCTTAATTCGCAACTCGGGACCTCCACTGGGAGTGTTTCAAAATAATAAAGGAGTTTAGGGAAGAGGGTCATCTTGACTGCTGTAATCTGCCCAAACAGGGAGATGTGAAGGGGGCGCCATTTATCCAGGAGGGCGCGGAGTTCATTGAATAAGCGAGGATATCTGGCAGAGTACAGGGAGGAGTAGGCCATAGAAAGCTGGACACCCAGGTAGCAGAGCGAGTGGTCCCTCCATTGGAAATTATAATTGGTTTTAAGTGTCTGTAAGATAGGATCCGAAATGTTAATAGGGAGGGCCTCAGTCTTTGCAGGGTTGACCTTAGAGCCTGACATGTTACTGTAATCTTTGAGTGTACTGAGGAGATTCGGGAGGGTGGTGAGGAGGTTGGAAAGGGTTAAAAGGATGTCATCTGTAAATAGGGATACCTGGAATTCCCTGTCAAGAACCACAATGCCCATAATATCTGGATTGGACCTGATCCAGGACGCCAGGGGTTCAATACAGAGGGTGAAAATTAAAGGGGAGAGGGGTCATCCCTGATGAGTCCCATTACGGATCAGGAAAGGGTGAGAGGTAGCATTAGGAAATTTGACAACTTCTGATGGAGTGGAATACAAAGCTCAAATTGCCGTTACGAATGCCCCAGAGAAGCCGAAACACTGAAGAGTGGCCAACTTAAAGGACCAGTCAAGGCGATCAAAGGCCTTCTCTGCGTCTAGGCTTAAGATAAGGGCACAGGTTGCCGAACGGTTGGCCACGTCAATCAAATCAACTGCCCTTCTGGTGTTGTCTCCCCCCTGCCTGCAGGGGACGAAACCCACCTGGTCCTTGTGGACAAGAGAGGGCAGCCAACCGCTACGCCTAGTTGCCAGAAGCTTAGTGAAAAGCTTAAGGTCAGAATTTAAAAGAGCGATAGGGCGGTAATTAGAGCAGTCTGTGTGATCTTTGCCTGGTTTGGGGACTAAGGTAATGTGTGAATGGAGCATAGTCTGAGGGATAGGGGAGCCCTCCAGAAATGAATTAAAAAGGCTACACAGATGGGGAATTAATTCAACTTGGAAGACCTTATAATACAAATATGTGAACCCATCTGGGCCCGGGGCCCTACCATTAGGAAGGTCCTTCAATATGGCTATAACCTCCTCGCTGGTGACACGATTTAGGGAATCCAACGCCGAAGTCGGAAGTGTGGGAAGGTGGCAGGCAGTTAGGTATGCTTCCAAACCTAGTGTCTGACCTGGGAGGGCTGGCGGAGGGAGATTATACAATTTAGAGTAGTATTCATAAAACAGAGTCTCTATAGTGTCAGGATGGTGATGGAGGACCCCCTTCGGGTCACGAACTGTGTGTGGGACAGAGGACGACTGCCGCTCCTGGACTACCCTAGCTAGAACGGTGTGGGCCTTATTCCCTCTCTCGTACTAACGCTGTCTGCTATAGAGGAGAAGGTGCTGCGTAGCCTGGGTAGCTATAGCACGTAGGTCCGCCCGAGCTAGTACTATACGGCGGAGGAGGGAGGCGGAGGGACGGGCTGCTAGACGTTCTGTCAAGGATCGTATCCGAGCCCTCAGGGCCACCTCCTCGGCCAACCTATCCTTTTTAAGCTGGGTGGCCGTAGCTATGCAATGCCCCCTCATCACAGCCTTGTGTGCCTCCCAGAGAGTGGAAGAAGATGAGACTGAGCCAACGTTAGTGTTAAAATAGTCTAAGAGATGGGCTCGGAGGGCCTCCCGGGTGGGAAGGGAATGCAGTAAGGATTTGTTAAGCCGCCAATGGCAGCACCTAGTAGGGAGGGGGGTTGGAGACAAAAAAAGCTGAACAGGAGCATGGTCTGACCACGTGATGGGGCCAATGTCCACTTCTGTCATAAGACGAAGGGTAAGGGTGTTGCCAAAAAAAAATAGTCAATTCTAGAATGCGTACCATGGGGGGTGGGAATAGAAAGTGTAGGAGCGTGCTATAGGATTGTCAACCCGCCTAAGATCATATAAGGCTGCGGACCTGATGAGGTGACGAAACTCCCGAGCAAGGCACAATCGAGGGGCACTCGCAGTGGTATCAGTAAGAGACAGTCGGTCCATCCTCTCAGAGAAGACTGCATTAAAGTCTCCTCCAGAAGCAGCACTGCACCAGAGTAATCCCGAAGCCTCCTCAGGAAAGCCTCCGCTTACGGAAGGGGATTTGTGAGGAATTAGGGGCATAAACATTACAAAGGACCACAGGCTGGCCATGAAGGTGTCTGTGATGATTCTGCTTAAATATGGCTATAACTCAGAGATGTATTTTGATCTCTGGGTATAGTATCTCCCTTCTTACCTGCATTTATTCATAATGTGCGCAGCTATAAGCCTAGGTGTATATTGGCAGTAGTAGCAACGTTGTAACAATGGGGCTTTTGTATCCATCCCAGCAGGGCTCCATTGTATTCCTACACAGCTCTGAGTGATCAAAGAAACATGCATTGTGCAGGGAGATCAGACCTGGCTGATAACATGGTATCATTGCACTTGGTCTCTGCTCAATACAAAGAATCTGGACTTGAGTGCATTATTCAATCAGACTTGCTGCCGCCGGTGACCTCATTCTGGGAGGTGGCATAAAGGGTATAAAAGATGAGGTAAGAGGCAATGGGGGAGATTGGGCTGAGACTACAAGAGACTATTACTGAGAGACTGTGATGAGAGCATGCAGGCTGAGATGCTGGAGTTAATGCCACATGCTAAGAAGCCTCCACTGGTTATTTCACACATGACAGCGCATGTGTGAGTGTTGGACTATAGAGCCACATCAAGGAGATGCGTGGTAAAGTAATTATTTCACCTTTATTCCCTTTTATTTTAAGTACTGTATATTGTAACTAGTAACTGTTAATGCTTGCATACATCTGCATATCTGTTCTGAACTGCATGTGTTAGATGTTAATACCGACCCATTTAGGGGTTAATAAATATATAAAATTTAGAAAGCTTGTCTTGTATTTGTCTTGTGAACCCGGCACTCACTGGCGGTGAGTGTGGTTTTTATATGAAAGAAGACTCAGGTGGGGCCACAGCGGTGTTGGCACACTGAGGATCTTTCACAGTGTCCTTCTAATATAATTTAACATCCCACTGGGTCCAGATGGGAGGTCACGATAGAGATTGGGCATGAGCGGGACAGCAGGATAGCCACTCCTCCCCTCCTACGACTATCGTGCGCTGAGTAAGCAGTGGGGTAATAGTGGCGCGCAAAATTAAATGAGCCAGTGTGATCAAAGTGGGTCTCCGCCCGGTGGGACCGAAGCTCATGCAGCACGATGCGTCATTTAAGATTAGAGCCCAGACCCTTCACATTCAACGTGATACACTTAGCCATAAGGGAGGATCAAGGGAGTAATGTCAAATGTAGTGTAAAATGTAGAATAGGAAGGTCTCACCCAAGATGCTGTGGCGGGAGGGAGGCTTGGAAGGAGAGGACTCAGGAAGCGGAACCGTTCAGAAGCTGTCCAGGGTCTCGAGACTCCAAACCTAGAAGGGGGAGGATGGGAACATAAGGGGAGGAGACAAACAGGGGGACAGAAAACAGAAAAAAGAACAACAACAAAACATCTGTCAAAATCAACATGGGCAAGAATAAGTCTGCTGCCCGGGGGCAGAAGTTTCCGATCCAAGCAGGTGCAACCAGTGCACCCAGCAAGACCTACTCACTAAGCCTCGCAGCTGGACTAAGCCCCCTAATACGGGTAGCTGTGGCGAACCATCGGCAGAGAGTCGATTAAGGCCACCAGAAGGTAACAAAGGTGGCAAAGGTATATTATGGATTAAAGGTCAAGTTACTACCGCTAGATAGGGCGCTAGAGAAAATAGCTATGGGACCAACCATAATAAGCATTGAAAACTAAACAGCATCTCTTGAGGGGGGAGAGGGGAGGGAGGAACGACCCGAGTGGGGCAAGGGAGGTGGAGAATTCATCCGTTGTCTTCGGGAAGTTGCGCCTGAGGGAGGGTGGGATATTCTTCAGGATGTTGGGACAGTCCACACAGGCAGAGGAGGGGGTGGAGGAGTCGCTAATTCCCAATTCTGAAAATCCAGGAGAGGGATATCCAAAGTTTCACAGAACTGTCCCAAATCTGCATGTGAACGGAGAGTGGCTGAATGTCCATTCCGCCGGGCCGTGAGCACAAACAGAAAGCCCCAGCGATAGGGTACCTGATCATCCTGTAGGAGCTGTAACAAGGGGCGGAGATGTCTTCTTTTCTGGAGGGTAATCCAGGAGAGATATTGGTATAACTGAGTCTTTGCACCCTCAAAGTCAAGGTCCTTGATTTACCTGGCTTTGGCCAGGATAGTTTCCTTTAGAGCAAAATTATGCACGCAGCAGATGACGTCTCGAGGGGTAGAGCCAGTGCCTCTAGGACGTAGGGCGCGGTGAGCTTGATCAAGCTTGATCTTGTGGGATGGAGGCTCCTGCAAGATGGAGTTGAATATGGCCTCTAACGTGGTGTGTAAGTCCTCCGCCTGGGTAGCCTCAGGAAGGCCTTTGACTCTAATGTTATTGCGCCTGCCTCTGTTGTCCAGATCTTCCAGATGGCACTGCATATCCATGATAACTTGGCATTAGGTAGAAACAGAGTCCTGAAGTTGAGAGACTGAAATGCAGGTCAGATCATGGTCGTCCTCCAGGGTATCAACCCTAGAAGCGATATTTTGGAGGTCTTTTCTCAGCGTTGAGATTTCCACACGAATTTCTGTCCGACAAGCGGATTTGACTTCAGAAACAAGAGACTGGAAATCATCCCTTGACGGTAAGTTAACAAGCAATAGGTGCCATTGAGATGGGTCAGAAGCTGCTGGAGGTGTACGGCCCTGCTGGGCCCCAGGCGGAGGACTAGAGGAAGGCTTCCCAGGTGAGGCCTCATCAAAGGGGGACAGAGAGGGGGTCACCCCCAAATCCACGTCATCACCTCCAGGAAGTATCGGGGTGGTCTGGAGGGACTGCTGGGTGTCATGCAGTGGGGGAGAAACCCCTGTCTGGGCCGGTGGAGTGGGCCCGTCTGCCCCTGATGCTGAGGTAGTAGCTGCAGGGCGGATGAGGCAGGGCTATGAGCTCCTAGGGGCACAGGCAGCTTGGAAGTCGGTGGGGAGCCCCCCCTCCCCTGCCTGTAGGGGGCCCCTAGTGCAGGTGGCCTCCCAATCATGGCGCCCTCCGCTGGTGGGGGATGAGTGGTACCTGAAGGCAGTGGATCCCACGATGATGAAGCTGACCGGACTGCTGGCGGGGTCACCGTCGCTCCAGGGGCACGATACCGCTGTGTGCTGCTGCGCTGATGTAGTGGCGCTCCCTGTTGGGGTCGCATCGGCAGAAACAGAGGCAGAGGCCTGACAAGATGGCCGCTGCCTCGTGGAGGTCCGGGAGAAGAGGATCGCTGGACGGAGATATGAGCGGACGGTCAGCTGTGAAGCGGCAGTCAGAGGTGCTGGGGTCCCGGAGGAGGCTGTACGGGGCAATTTCTTTCCCATGGACACTTTCTGAGGGCAAGGTTGGCCCCTGTTGTAGCATATGCGGGCAGGAGCTCCGGCAGAAAACGACCGCTCACATCGCGGTTCAGGCCACACCCCCAGCGTTAGTAATTTGAACTCTATTCGCTGGGCAACGGGTAGCCAGTGAAGGGATCGGCAGAGGGGAGCAGCCGATGAAGAATGGGGGAAGAGGTGTATTAAGCGAGCAGCACAGTTTAAGGTGGACTGGAGGGGGCGAGAGTATTTGCTGGAAGGCTATGGAGAAGTACAGTAGTCTAAGCGGGACATTATGAGGGCATGGACTACCACCTTTGTTGTGTCAGGAGTAAGGAAGGAACGGATTCGATGGATGTTCTTGAGTTGGAGGCGGCAGGAGGTGTTGAGGGTTTGGATGTGCGGCTTGAAGGATAGGTCAGGGTCTAGGGTTATCCCAAGGCAGCAGACCCATGGGACTGGGGTAAGTGTGGTTCTAGTAACTTTGATAGATGGGTCAGGTAGAGGGGCTTTGCAAGATGGGGCGAAGATGATGAACTCCGTTTTCTCCATGTTGAGTTTGAGAAAGCGGGAGGAGAAAAAGGAGGCTACGGCTGCTAGACACTCTGGGACTCTGTACAGCAGGGAAGTAATGTTTGGTCCAGAGAGATATATTTGAGTGTCATCAGCATAGCAATGGTATTGAAAACCATGAGATTCTATGAGTTGGCCAAGGCTGAGAGTGTAGATGGAGCACAGGAGGGGTCCTAGGATGGAGCCTTGGGGTACACCTACAGAAAGATGATGTGGCAGGGAGGTGGTGTTTGAGTGGCAGACCCTGAATGTACGGTTGGTGAGGTATGAGGAGATACAGAAAAGGGCCAGGTCTGAGATGCCAAAGGATGAGAGCGTTTCTAACAAGAGGGAGTGGTCGACTGTGTCAAAGGCGCAGGAGAGGTCAAGGAGGAGAAGGATAGAGTAGTGACGTTTGGCTTTGGTAGTTAGAAGGTCATTATTGACTTTGGTTAGGGCAGTTTCTGTGGAGTGATGGGGTCTGAAGCCTGACTGTAGTCTTTTCAAAGAGCACGTTGGACAAGAGATAGGAGGATAGTTAGGAGTGGACATGTTGTTCAAGCAATTTAGAGGCGTACGGGAGCAGTGAGATGGGTAAAGTATAGGTGTGACGGTAGCATGTATGAAGGCGGAAGGGAAGGATCCATTGGTTAGGGCCAGAGTAATGACTTCAGTGAGTATGGGGATGAGATGTGACTGGATCGGGTCAAGCACGCAGGAGGTGAGGTGGGATTTAGAGATTAGGGTGGAGAGCTTTTCATCAGTCACGGTGGAGAAACAGGTTAAAGATGAAGAGCTCCGAGCAGTTGGGTAGAGTGGTTGTCAGGGGTGTAGGGTGAGACTGTCTCTGATGGTGTCCATTTTGCTTTTGAAATAAGAGGCAAAGACATCAGCTGTGATAAGTGATGTCGGAGGGGGCACAGGAGGACGGAGAAGGAAGTTGAAGGTAGTGAATAGCTATTTGGGGTTGCGGGATAGGGCAGATATTAGTGTGGTTAAGTACACCTGCTTTGCAGAGGTGAGCGCGTTCTTGAATGTGAGTACTGCCTCTTTATACCTGATGAAGTCCTTATGGGAGTGTCTTTTCTTCCAGAGGCGTTCTGCAACCTGTGAGGCACGTCAGTTTTTTAGACAGGTCAGTGTGCCAGGATTGCCTATTGATCGTTCGGGCTCTGGTGTTTGTGAAAGGGGCCACAGAGTCAAGGGCTCAAGTAATGGTGGTATTATAGAAGGCAGCAGTGATATCTGCGTCCTGGAGTGAGGATATATCAGCGAGCGTTGGGAGGGAGTCTGAGAGTGTGCTGATGTCAAGGCAATTAAGGTTCCTGCGGGGGAGTGTTGGTTTAGGGGTTGGAGGGTCTATTGCAGAGGAGAGGTCAGAGAATGTCAGCAAGTTGTGATCAGGGAGCATGGACAGAGAATTAGAGAGGTTGACTAGAGAGCAGAGACAGGTGAATATGAGGTCCAGCATGTGACCCTTTGTGTGAGTGGCAGAGGAGAACCATTGAGAGAGACCAAAGGAGGCAGTGAGGGACAGGAGACTGGAAGCGGAGAGGTGGTTTGTGTTAATGGGGATGTTGAAATAACCCATGATGATGGTGGGGGTGTCTGTGGATAGGAAGTGCATTAGCCAGGTGGTGAAATGGTCGATGAAGGCAGCGGTAGGTCCTGGCGATCGATATATGTACCCAGGTGTCTGATATGTGTCTATACCTGCATGGGGTGGAGCATCTGGATGGCAGGTCTGAGAGGGATGGACAGTGAAGCAGTGGTGGATAGGAAAAGTGTTGTCAGCCACATGAGTGCCATATTTATCATGTCGTGTGGATTGATAGCTATAAGGATTACACAAATTCAGAATGGATCACAGTCACCAGTTAGATAAGATAAGAGATAAGATAATCCCTTAATAATCCAACCATGGGGAAATTCAGTATGTTACAGCAGCATAGATAACGGTCCCATTGTCTTTTGTAGGATAGACCTAGGAAAGCCTTGGCGAAATTTAAGAATAAAGAATGTGCCATATGTAGAGCTAGACTTTCTTCTTCTTATGAGAAAAAGCTCTGCCCATCATGCATTGATAGAACTATTGCTGAGGATTCCCTGTCATTCTTACAGGGTGTCAGATCTATGATACAGGAGGAAGTCAGGAGTTCCCTTAAAGGGGTATTTCCATGAAAATAATCATATCTATATTTGTAGATAATTAAAAGTTAAACATTTTTGCAAATATAAGTAGTTAAAAATTCTGCAGAGTTTTAAAGATTTTCTTTAACCATCTTAGCAGTGACAGTCTTGTCTTGATCGGTTGCCAATAGATACGACCACAAACGCAGAAACTTTCTATGGTCTGGGACTTGTCATAAACCCAGTCATGATTTTCTTATTGTAGCTGGGTTATCAGGCAGGCACACTACATGTATCAGAAGATATCTCAGCCACAATAAGCAAATTGTAGTTGATTTTATGACGTTAGAAAGGTCCTGCATTCATGGTCATATCCACTGGCAACCGATCAAGACAACAACTTGTGACCACAAGATATTTAGAGAAAATCTTTAAAACACTGCAAAATGTTTAATTACTTATATTTGCAAAAATGTTTAACTTTTAATTATCTACAAATTAAAAAATTGTTATGTACATGGGAATACCCCTTTAAGAGTAAAAGTGGCCAGAAAAAGAAGTCCAGTTCTTCTACCCGTGGTCATGACTCCTCTTCTTCCTCCTTATCTGATGTAGAGGGAAGACAGTCTTGTTTTCCAGTAGAGGACACTGACAAGTTGCTCAAAGCCATTCGAGTGACTATGGGGATTGAGGACTCTAGACCTTCCCGTTCTATGCAGGACATTATGTTTGGAGGTTTGGAGGTTCGTCAAAGGAGACACTTTCCAGTCCATAGCAGTAGCGAGTAGAGATGGGGAGTGGTTCAGTATTACCAATATCAGGCCCTACCCTTTGGAATCTGCATGGCCCCAAGAGTCTTTACCAAAATAGTGGCAGAAATGGGGGCACATGTAAGAAAGACGTTCTGTTTATTCCATATCTAGACGACTTTCTAATTGTGTCAAGATCCAGAATAGAATGTTTAGAAAGTGTCAGAGTAGTCTGAACATTCTGGAGGAATTAGGTTGAATGGTGAATCTAGAGAAGTCAAGTTTAGTTCCCTCTCAACAGAAAAAGTTTCTAGGGATAATTCTAGATTCCACGGCTCAGAGATGTTTTCTCCCTCCAGAGAAAGTAAAACGGGTTCTGCCCCTAGTAAAAACCCTGATCCAGTCCCCCAGGGTCACTATAAGAGAGGCTATGTCCATCCTGGGGACTCTTACGGCCTGTATTCTAGCAATACCTTGGGCTCAGAGCCACTCCCGAGACCTGTAGTGGGAAATCCTAGCAGCCTGGTGTCAGGAAGAGAAAATTCTCGACAAATTTATGTGGGTGTCTCGGCCAACAAGAGAAACCCTGGGTTGGTGGTTAGTCAGGGGTCACCTAGAAATTGGAGTTCCATGGAAGATCTCAGACCCCCCTAATTATTACCACGGATGCCAGCCCTTGGGGGTGGGGTGCCCACATGGGGGATGAGGTGTTCCAGGGCTGCTGGTCAAGGAGTCTCTCAGGCCTCCTCGAGTCAGAGAGAACTAATGGCGGTTCTGGAGACCTTGAAAGCCATAGGTGGGGGTATTCGGAATCGCCATGTAAGGATCATGTCCGACAATATGACTACAGTTTCATATTAAACAGGCAAGGGGGTACGAGGTCCCTTCCCCTTATGAAAATAATGGCCCGGATTCTACATCTGTCAGAGCCTCTGGTTCTCTCCTTGTCCGCTCTGCATATCAGGGGTCAGACAATTTCAGAGCAGATTTCTTGAGCTGTCACAGTCTGAATCAGAGCGAGAGGGAATTGAACCCGTCCATCTTTTTAGAGATCGCCAGGGTTTGGGGGGTCCCGGAAATAGATCTCTTTGCCAATTGGTCAAACAAGAAGGTGGAGAGATTTTTTTCCTTAAACCCAGAGGAATCTCCCTTTGGAATGGACGCTCTATCCCACAGGTGGGATTTCAATCTAGCTTACGCTTTTCCTCCCTTCTTTCTCATTCCTGCAGTTCTGAGAAAGATCAGGGAGGGTCATTCTAATTGTCCCCTTTTGGCTGAGGAGAGCCTGGCTTACCTGGCTAAGGATCTTGTCTGTTTCGGACCCTTGGATTCTCCCAGTCAGCCAGGACCTTGTATGTCAGGACCCCATTCTCCATCTGGAGTCCAGCCACTTACATTTGACTGCATGGAATTTGAGTGGAGATTACTAGCCTCAAAAGGGTTTTCTCATTACCACTCTTCTAAAAAGCAGAAAACCAGTCACTACTAAAATATACACTAGGACTTGGTTTCGGTTTTGAATTTCTAAGGGGTTCTCTGGGGGAGCTGAGGGAAATACCTAGAAAACAGATTCTAGAGTTCCTTCAATCGGGGCTAGAAAAGGGGCTTTCTACCAGCATTTTAAGAGTCCAGGTTTCGGCTCTTAGTGCTCTGCTAAACGTTAAATTGGCTGGCGATCCCTGGGTGATTAGATTAATCAAGGCGACCTCTAAAAGTAGAACTGTTGTTATGTTCAGAGTTCCTCCCTGGGACTTGAACCTAGTTCTGTCTGCCTTAACTAAACCTCCCTTTGAACCATTGGACTCTATCCCTATTAAAAATTTATCCCTGAAAGTGAATCTTTTAGTGGCCCTTACCTCGGCACGTCGCATAGGGGAATTACAGGCTCTATCAGTTTATCCACCCTTTACTGTCATTACAGATGACAGGATAATAATTAAACCAGACCCAGCTTTTTTGCCTAAAGTAACCTCAAAATTTCATAGATCTCAGGAGATAGTTCTCCCCTCCCTTTGTGCTAACCCGAGTAATGCTAAAGAGCAGGAATACCACTGTTTGGATGCAAGACGTTGCTTAATCCAATATTTGTCCTCTACTTCCTCCTGGAGGAAATCTATTTCCCTTTTTGTTCTCTTTTCAGGTCCCAATAAAGGGAAGGCGGCCTCTAAAAGTAGTCTGGCTAAGTGGGTGAGACTAGCAATCTCCCTGGCCTACAGTTCTTTGGGCCTCCCCCCCCCAGTGGGGCTCAAGGCACATTGTACTTGGGCGATTGCCACCTCTTGGGCCGAGAGAGCTGATGCTTCCATAGAATCTATCTGCAAAGCGTCAATCTGGGCTTCACCTTCTACCTTTTTTCGCCAATATAGGCTGGACATTGGGGCTTCTGCTGATCTTTCTTTTGGAAGGAAAGTTTTACAAGCGGTGGTCCCGCCCTAGTTTTTTCCTATTTTATTCTCTCTGGGTGCTGTCGTGTGTGATGGGAAAAAATGGTAATTACTTACCGGTAATTGGATTTTCCAGAACCCATGACAGCACTGTCCTTTATCCCTCCATTTTCTCTTGGTGATGGACTTTTGTTTGGCACTGGGTGTAGCAAGCAAAAAAAAAAAAAAATGTTTTGACCTCAGGGTCATGAGTTACAAGTTAACGGGAGTCTCTCTCTCTCTTCTATTAAACAACTGAGGGGAAGGATAGGCTCCACCTTTTTATACCGTAGGTTTCCTGTCAATGGGGGCGGATCCTCTCTCTGGGTGCAGTCATGGGTTCTGGAAAATCCAATTACCGGTAAGTAATTACCATTTTTTTTGATCTGCAAATGAGAGGGCATGTTCAATTTTAATTAGGGGGGGCCCCCAACACACAACCAAAGATGGCTGTTTTGGGTATCTTTTATGGTAAGGGGACCTTTCTATAGTTCGCCTCAGGCAGGAGAGAGGCTAGGTTCACTCCTGTATACATCATGTGGTTACAACCGCCATATTGGCTCAGGTCTGCCAACTCAGCATTCCCTAGCGTGTAACGCACATGACCAGGATGTCAGGAGCAAAAGCTCTTTTACGCTCAAAAGAGTATAGTGGGGAAAAAAAAGTATTTAGTCAGCCACCAATTGTGTAAGTTCTCCCACTTAAAAAGATGTGAGAGGCCTGTAATTGACATCATAGGTAGACCTCAACTATGAGAGACAAAATGAGAAAACTAATCCAGAAAATCACATTGCCTGATTTTTAAAGAATTTATTTGCAAATTATGGTGCAAAATAAGTATTTGGTCACCTACAAACAGGCAAGATTTCTGGCTCTCACAGACCTATAACTTCTTCTTTAAGAGGCTCCTCTGTCCTCCACTCATTACCTGTAGTAATGGCACCTGTTTGAAATTATCAGTATAAAAGACACCTGTCCACAACCTCAAACAGTCACACTCCAAACGCCACTATGGTGAAGACCAAAGAGCTGTGGAAGGACACCAGAAACAAAATTGTAGACCGGCACCAGGCTGGGAAGACTGAATCTGCAATAGACAAGCAGCTTGGTGTGAAGATATCAACTGTGGGAGCAATAATTAGAAAATGGAAGAAATACAAGACCACTGATAATCTCCCTCGATCAGGGGCTCCACGTAAGATCTCACCCCGTGGGGTCAAAAACAGTGAGCAAAAATCCCAGAACCACACGGGGGGACCTAGTGAATGACCTGCAGAAAGCTGGGACTAACGTAACAAAGACTACCATCAGTAACACACTACGCCGCCAGGGACTCAGATCCTGCAGTGCCAGACGTGTCTCCCTGCTTAAGCCAGTACATATCCGGGCCCATCTGAAGTTTGCTAGAGAGCATTTGGATGTTCCAGAAGAGTATTGGGAAAATGTCATATGAGCTGATAAAACCAAAGTAGAACTGTTTGGTAGAAACACAACTCGTCGTGTTTGGAGGAGAGTGAATGCTGAGTTGCATCCAAAGAACACCATACCTACTGTGAAGCATGGGGGTGGCAACATCATCCTTTGCGGCTGTTTCTCTGCAAAGGGACAAGGACGGCTGATCTGTGTACATGAAAGAATGAATGGGCCATGTATCGTAAGATTTTGAGTGCAAACCTCCTTCCATCAGCAAGGGCATTGAAGATGAAACGTGGCTGGGTCTTTCAGCATGACAATGATCCCAAGCACAGGGGCAACAAAGGAGTGGCTTCGTAAGAAACATTTCAAGGTCCTGGAGTGGCCTAGTCATTCTCCAGATCTCAACCCCAAAGAAAACCTTTGGATGGAGTTGAAAGTCTGTGTTGCCCAGCGACAGCCCCAAAACATCACTGCTCTAGAGGAGATCTGCATGGAGGAATAGGCCAACATACCAGCAACAGTGTGTGCCAACCTTGTGAAGACTTACAGAAAACATTTGACCTCTGTCATTGCCAACAAAGGATATATAACAAAGTATTGAGATGAACTTTTGTTATTGACCAAATACTTATTTTCCACCATAATTTGCAAATAAATTCTTTAAAAATCAGACAATGTGATTTTCTGGATTTGTTTTCTCATTTTGTCTCTCATAGTTGAGGTCTACCTATGATGTCAATTACAGGCCGGCCTCATCTTTTTAAGTGGGAGAACTTGCACAATTGGTGGCTGACTAAATACTTTTTTTTCCCCACTGTAGTATATATATATATATATATATATATATATATATATATATATGCAAGATATGTATACTATACTGTACCTATACATTATGTAGGGACAATACAATGCTATTGCAACTTGGTATAAGAAAAAAACCTCCTATTGAAACTAATAGAGCTTGTGGCTTTACATACTCTGATTCCTGGGTTCAAATCCCAGCAGGTAATGAAAAAAAATAAAAATAAAAAATAAAGGCTCTCGGCCATCATAGGAGAGTTGGCATGTCTGGGAACATAGGATCTCTAGAGATGAGTGCAAATAGACCTGTACAGTTTATCTAACAAAAACTGTAACATATCATATCCTGCCATACTTCACTTTTGATAATGTCAATTACAGGCCTCTCTCATCTTTTTAAGTGGGAGAACTTGCACAATTGGTGGCTGACTAAATACTTTTTTTCCCCACTGTACCTAATGTGGCTAACAAAGATTGCTGATGACGCAGGCATGTTGTGTCATGATGGGGTTGGAGCTCCCGACCCGGGATAGCCCATTTAAACCTGTTGATGACTGAAGACAGGCACTCTGTGCCTGGCAAGCCAGATCATCAGTGCAGGAAAAGCTCTAGAAGGGTGTTTTCACCTTAGATCACTATTTCCCCTCTTTTATGTATACTGAAGAGAGTCTTTGGCACAGCGGTACCTAATACAGTTTCCAAATAATGATCCCCCCCTCCTTCCTTAGGTAGCTAGGTCCCATCTGTGCTGGCTCAGAACAAAAAGGAAATACAAAATTGGACCTTACCTGAAATTTTGCTTTCTTTGAGTTCAAGGCAGCACAGTATACGCTCACAACTTAACTAAGAAAAAAACTCAGGGAAATAGTGAGAGTTGGGGGGGGGGTTCTTATACCATCAACTATGCTAATAAACTGTTTCATTGCTACCTAGGTGGGCTGGTCCTTAAAGAAAGAATGTGGGGCTACTTACCCATCTCTGCTGCCGTAGAACAAAAAAGACCAGTAGCATACCTACTAACCGTCCCGGATTCCAGGTCCTGTCCCAGTCGGTGGGAAGTACTGCAGGTCTGCTATCAACTCATCTGTGTCCGGAGGACGCAGAAAAGTTGAATACAATGGTGAAGCAGGAGCCGTCCGCATACAGCTCCTGCTTCACCACTCTGTGTGAAGAACATCCCTGTGTGCTCCGGCCCCGGGAGCAGTAAACGCGTTGTGATGATGTCACTCACATCGTGCCTGCAGCTCCCTGAGCAGTCCAAGAGAAGAGACTTCACAGTGCATCAGGGGAGTGAGGAGAGGTGAGTATCTGTGGCTTTATGTTAAACTGGTGGTAGATGAAGGGGGACATTAAACTGGGGGCAGACGGAGGGGGGCATTAAACTGGGAGGCTTGGTGGCACTGGTGGTGGTAGTGGCAGACATGTTTCTGTTGCTCCTGATGCTGGCGACAGCAACCACATGTGGTCATCTCCCATGTGGTAATTTATTTTTGTACATTGCCAAACGGTAAATCCATGGCAATGTGCAAGATTTTTAAGCAGAAACTTAGCCATGGCCATGCAGGAACAATTGCAGAAACAGCTCTATGTACTCACATGAAAAGGCATCACTCTCTTATTTGGAAAAATAGACGTGGCAGTGGCAGTAGTAGGGAAAGTGAGCAAGTCTGTTCTACTCCTGCACATGATCTTCCTTGTAGGCAGGTCACATCTAAACAGAGCACATGGTTGTCATCATAACCAATTGTTTCTCCTAGTCCCCCTCCTCTTACACGCCAACATCAGTCATCCATAAGGGAATGTGTGGCCAGGAGACAGCAGTTGTGCAGCTTAACTCGCCCCTGGCCAAGCTGCTGATAGTGGTATGTTCTGCGAACTGATGGCATGCACTCAAACTTAATGGAGGATACCTAGCTCCCATTATTTCTCTAGGAAAGATGTCCCTGCTTTATATCACCATGTGTCAAAGAACATGAGCCTCTCCTTTGATACGTCAATCTGAAGAAAGGTGCACGTCACTGTCGACATGTGGAGCAACAAATATGGACAAGGACAATACATGGCATTCTGGGTCATAGAAAGTCACAGTGGCCACAATCCAGAAACTCCAACAAGTCCAGGTGCTGAGTCTACTCAAATTGAGCAGGCCCAATACCAACAACATGCACGGCCCATCCACCTCCTCTGGATCCTCTCTGGACTATTGGTTCCACTTCTCTTCCTCCTCCTCCACCCTCGTTTCATGACTGCAGAAGTATAGATGGCTTTTTGCCGACTCCAACTGGGCAACGTTGCCAGCGACAATGCCACCAATAATGTTGCTGTGCTGAACTGTATTAACTTGTATAGTAGCTTAAAAGAGGTGCTCCTCATATCCAGAAAAATCTCAGCGCATTTCAGCCATTCTTACTTCACAAAAGACACCTTGATAGAATTACAGCAACAAAATGGTCTGTCTTTGCACCGCCTTCTGCTGCTCACACAGACTCTCCAGCATGGTTAAGGTGGCGTTCCACTGAATTGGAATGTTGCAGACCATATGGGCGTTGTGTTATTTTGACATGTCATTGGAGGCTCATGAGTTAAGGGTGCCAGCTTCTCAATACTTTTGAAGAAGCCATCAAATTTCTCAACAGGGACAACTGCAGCATCAATGATGTGATCCGTCTATTGAATATCTTACACTCATGCAATGAGGGATGGAAGAGGAAAAACAGTTTCCACTTCTTAGTCAATGTCATTGCCCTGTGTTGATTGAGGAGGATGAGGGTCCGAGTCAGGGTCATTATGATAGAGGAACTGGCACTCCAAGACTGGAAGAGGAGGAAGACTCTCCCTTGGATGCAGATTAGGCCCTTGATATGTCACAGGCGCAGCCAGGGGAGGAGGCTGATCCTTATCTGTTTCAAGATGACGATGATGACGAACACCATGCTGGCCAAGAACACCAACAATGGCAGGCTCCTGGGTCTGGGCATATGCTGGCAAGCATGTCAGGCTGTATGTTCCGCTGCTTACACAGAGACAAGTGTATTATTAGCATCAAGCAGAGGGATGAGTACTGGATGGCAGTGCTCTTAGACTCTCGCTATAAAGACAAAATGGGGGAGTTCTTCTCTGCTTCCCAAGGGAAGAAATATTTATACCCATGCTCACCACAGCGTTTAAGTAGACTATTGCAACTGCTTTTGCCCGCTCCCAATCCACTTCACTTAGCCAGTGTTCCATCTCCTTTGCCAGTGCCACAAGTGTCTGGAGGAGCAAATGCAGCATCAGCAGCCAGGCCCAGTACAGTATCTGGAATATGATGAACCAGAAATTTTCAGCTTGCAGCGCCAACTGAAGCCACATGCAACTGGCACCCACTGGTTGCAACAGCAGGTACAGTCTTACCTATAGTCCAGCAGATAACTCTGACCCCATGGAATTCTGGGCCAATAAATTAGATCAGTGGAAGGAGCTGGCCCAGTTTCCCATGGGAGTATTATCTTGCCCACCTCAAGTGTTATGGCCAAGAGGGTGTTCAGTGCCACCTAAAAGGATGAAATTCCTCCCTATCCTTTCCCTATACGTCTAATGCTCTTTCCCTGAACTTAGATTGAGCAAAATATCAGTTTTCAAGTCTTTTCTACCACTTTCCATAGCGCTTGCTGATGTCTCTCCCTGCACTAAGTACACTGGAAAATGCCTGAAACCAAGATGGCAGAGGGTATTTATAAGGCTGTGACATCACAGGGGAGGCTGGCTGCTGATTGGCTGCACGCATGGCATTGTGGTTGATCCCGCATTCCCAGAGTTCTTTGCCATGTCCTAACATGTACAGCAGCCATTTTAGGAAAAAATGCGATTCGTTACCATGAAGCGTGAGGAAATCCGGATTTGACGCAAATCAAATATTTCCTTAAATTTGGAACGAATTCCACTTTATCAACTTCGATTCGCTCATCTCTAATTGGAATATAATCAACCGTGGGATCTTTTGAAAGTGGTGTATAGTAAGAGGTGTCAGAAAAAAAACCTCCTCCTTTATCTGCTCCTCTGCTCCAGAAGGCTTGTGACTGTCATGGATAGAGATGGGCAAATCTTTTTGTTCTGATTTGGGTTCCACCCGAATATTCCAATTTTTTTTTTTTTTTTTTTTTTACAAAACCGAACAAATGGAGATTCGACTCAACAAACTAAAATGGCCGCCGCATTATACTCTGGGTCTCTTTAGACCCCAGAGTATACTAAGTGGAGGCCTAGGGGAGGTGACAAAAATAGAAAAACATTCATGCTCACCTTCTGTTACCTCTTCTGGGCCTCCTTGCAGTGTCCGGTGCTCTACTGTTGATGTCCAGCACGCTTCTGCGATGTCATTGGCCCGGGCTCAGCAATGAGGACTGTGATTGGTGCCACAGTGGTGACCTGAGCACTCCAAGCATCATGATGCTCGGCATGCCCATTTGTCTGCTGGTAGCCCAATCACAGGCTTCAGTCATGATCCCATGGCTGATCATGTCAGAGAAGAGTGCCTTACGCCTTGAGGAGGCCCAAAGAGGTAACGGAAGCTGAGTATAAAAGGTTTTTTTTATTTTTACACCTCCCCTGGGCCTCCCCCTATTATACCCTGGGATATGAAGAGACCCCAGAGTATAATAATGTCACTTTTCACTTTGTCATAACTTTGGCTGTGTTTGCCTTAGAGAGCTAGAAATTAGATAGATAGGTTCCTAGTCGCCTGAAGAGTATTGCACACTATGTTTTAAGCCAATTTAAAGTGCGGTTCAAACCAAACTTGTTTGTCCCTAAATGAACCCGGGGACCCGAGCTGCCGAAAACAAAATTAATCTTGAGAGGTTTGCCCATCCAGTGGTGAACCTAGCCTCTTTGCTGCCTGAGGCGGACTATAGAAAGGCTCCCCCCCCCTAAAAAAAAAAAAAAACTGAGTTTCCATGCTACTAGTTTAACACACTGTTATCGTCACACAATATACACAATACACAAAGTTATAAAACAGTTTTTAATAATTCTTCTTCCTGTATTACTTCAGTATCAGATCAACAACATGGCATTAACAATGAAAGTAACTTCACACATCTTCTGCTTGGTGGATGGACGAGGCCACGTGGCCCCCATTCCCTATAATAGGAGCGCCGCAGATAGCTGAGTACTGTACTTCGGCTATCTTTCGCACTCCCATTGAAGTGAATGAGAGCCACGCGGGTTCTTCCATCCACCAAGTGACACACCTATATATATGGCTGCTGTCAGGCTGAATTCCCACCTAGTGGGGGGAAAAAACCCAATTCTCAGGCTCAGTGGGGGTCTCAGCAGACAGACCCCCATCAATCAGGTATTTATCCTCTATCATTTAGGTGAATACAGGGCAGTAACATTTTGTGACTTACAGGTGACGTCTCTGACTAATCCTTCACATTTTCCTTCTCTTCCCTTTGCACCGCCATGACTACTTCTTCCAGCTGTGACTTGTCTCTGTAAAGTTTGCAACACAGACATCTTTGGCTCCTCACTTTTCCAGGCATCCAACCCACATTGTCCTCACCTACACAAAGCCCCCATTCTGCTGCTACCCCCAATTATACAATATATGATATAACCCCCCCATAATGAATAATACCCCCAAGTGTATCTTTATATTAATAACATCCGTGTGTACCCTGTATAAATTGTGCCCCTTATTAATAATGCCCCAGGTGTTAACTAATTAAAAGGTTTTCCAGGTCATTAATAAACTAATCAGTGGGGCTCAAAAACCCAGGACCCCCACTGATCAGCTGTTTGAATGGTACCTGTGTAAACGCCATGACCGCTTCTCTGTTTACATAGTGTCATTCATCTCATAGCGGCCATGTAATGTAACTACAGCCTCGTCCTGTACATGTCTACAGTATGTGACAAGGCTAGAATTACATCACACAGCCACTATAAACAGACAGCGTATAATATAAACAGGTGCCATAACCCCTGTTTATAGCGCCCCATTTACACACACTATAATGTTCCACAGCAGCCCCTGAACACAGTATTACACAGTATTATGGCCCGCAGTGGCCCCTGCACACTGTATTATGCCTCGCAGCGGCCCCTGCACACGGTATTATGCTCCATAGTGGCCCCTGCACACGGTATTATGCCCCGCAGTGGCCAATGCACACGGTATTATGTTCCACAGCAACTCCTGCAAACAGTTTTATGCTCCCTAGTGACCCCTGCACACGGTATTATGCTCCATAGTGGCCCCTGCACTGGTATTATGCTCTATAGTGGCCCCTGCACTGGTATTATGTTCCCTAGTTGGCCCTGCACTTGTATTATGCTCCATAGTGGCACCTGCACTTGTATTATGCTCCATAGTGGCCCCTGCACTTGTATTATGCTCTATAGTGGCCCCTGCACTCGGTATTATGCTCCATAGTGTTCCCTGCACAGGGTACTATGCTCTACAGTGGCCCCTGCACACGGTATTATGCCCCATAGTGGGCCACCCATGAACTATTATTATACTCTGGGGTCTTTTCAGACCCCAGAGGATAATAATCGGAGACCCAGGGGAGAATACAAGCATAAAAACCAGTGTTACTTACCTATCCTGGACACAGGTGCACTCCTTGCAGCTTTTGGCCCTGTTTAATTGCGCACAGACGTCACGTGATCTGGCCGGCGACGCGACCTGATGACGTCACCAGAGGCCTCAAGCCTGCTCGGAGTTACATCGGATCGCAGGAGGTGAGTAACACTGGTTTTTATGTTCCCTCACCAACCCTAGGCCTCCGATTATTATACTCCGGGGTCTGAAAAAACCCCGGAGTATAATAATAGTAGTATTTGAGCCCCGCGGCCTCACTTACCGATGCCCGCGGCCGCTCACAGCGGCATCCACTTCCCTTACTGCGTCCCATTGCAGAAGGGGAAACGGAGGCGGCCACGAGCAGACGCCGGGTAGGTAAATAAATAGGCCGTGACCTGCTGGGGATACTCCAGTAGGTCACGGCCTATTTATATATAAAAAAAAAAGTTATACTCACCTGCGATGCCTTGATGTAGCCGCCGCCTCCTCTTCTTTTCCGCGATGTCTGTGTCTCAGCGTAGGCGGCGTGATGACGTCATTGTATCGCCGCCTGCGCTGAGATGCGACGTCTCGTTAACCAGCCCAAGACAGGCCCCGCTCAGCGCTGTTTTTTTTTTTTTTTTAAGCGGCCTGTCCTGGGATGGTTTACTGTAAATATAAAGTAAAAAATGCCGCCCCACAGACAGTGACGGACAGTGCCACCTGGCGCAGCCACCTCACTTCGCCTCATTAGCGGTGCGCCCCTGTGCCCATCTCTAGTCATGGAGATCAGAAGGCTACCCCTATCTTGCCATGTAGGAGCCATCACAGTCATAAAAAATAGGCAGTGAGGAAGTGGCAAGGGAGCGGGACTTTTCAGGGAGATTGGAGCTTTTTGAAAGGGTTAATACCTTAAGAGTCTGCCCAGATCTCTGGTTCTCAGTTGTATGAAATAAAAAGTGTTGGCAACATAAAATGCTGACATCAACTATCACAGTGGATGTCGGCAAGGGGTTAAATATACTGTAGTAAAGTGAGTTTTACAGATATTATGCATGAGACACCACTTGATTTTAATTTGAGGACCATCAACATACCTTGGAGGAATGGAAATCTTAGCGTTAAACCAAAGGGCCTCAAATTCCCCCAACTCTTAACATTACTGAGACGGGTCAGAAAATAGTAATGGTAATGGAAATAGATAAAAGGTGAACATGCATTATTTCTGTCTAAGCAATGATGAATATGAAAATCAGTTATTAATTATAATTACAGCTTTGAATGCAAAGGAGCAAGAAGTGAGGTAGTGGGAACACTGGGTCAATAGTTCTTAATCTGAGGCCTGAATAAAACTGATGATTTTGAAGCACTTTATGGTTATTATGCATCGCAACGCCGGCTTGGCTCAGCGAGATCTGGTCCAACATTGAAGATGGCCGAAGTAGCAGGGAGTGCACCAGAGCCAGGAAGAGGTAAGTAACATTGTTTTTTTTTTTTGTTTGTTTCCTCCACTGGGTATCCGATCATTATACCGTGGGGTCTGAAAAGACCCCAGAGTATAATAATTGTTCATAGATGGTCCACAATGGGGCATAATACTGTGTGCAGGGGCCACTATGGGGCATAATACTGTGTGCAGGGGCCACTATGGAGCATAATACTGTGTGCAGGGGCCACTATGGGGCATAATACTGTGTGCAGGGGCCACTATGGCACATAATAGTGTACACAGGAATGCGGTTTGTGCGGGGGGGTTGGTGGGGTTGGAGGGGGCAGTCCGTGGGGGGGGGGGTTGGGAGCGGCGGTTCAGGGGAGGAGCAAATGTGGAATGTTCACCTTGGGGCCCAGCCATTCCTAGTTATACCACTGAGTGGTGAAATTTACAGTCACAGCGAGCAGGCGATTTGTTGCCCCTATTGCTGTACTTCTACCTCTGCCCAGTCTTGCTGTTGTCTGTCACTCCCCTGGAGATTGAGGTTTCCCTGCTTGGTGACCTGTCTGCCACTGCTTTCCTGCTGGGACCTGTGGTGCTGTTTTGATGCATCCATGGCTTCTTAGAGAGAATAAGTCCTTTTTTGCCAGTGAATGTCCAACCAGCTCAGGGTTCTTATAGATCCCTGCATAGAGGTCCATGAGGTTTACTATTGATAAGATGATAACCTCTCTATAACTCTATATAGCTCCATATACTTTCTAGCAGCAGGCAAGGGTATTGCATGCTCAGTCCTGTTTACTTGATTGGGAGCTCAAGGGCCACTACATAGTATACACAGCTAGCTGCTTCTGCCCCAAACAATGTGCAGATCTGCCGGCTGCAACAGCTGATCGGAGGAAGTACCAAGTGGGTTCTCAGCGATATGATATTGATGACCTATCCATTAATATCTAAGTCTTGAACAATGCCTGTAAAGGGCTTTTCTAGGCAAGAAAATAATAATAGTAATACGGCAGGAAAAAAAGATTACAATAAACATATAAGTGTTAGGTTTCGTTCACATCTATGTTTAGTTATCTGTTTTTCTGGTCTGTCAGAGGAAAAGACGAGCGGAATAAACAAATCCGGTGGACACAAATGGAGCCCGAGGAACCCCATCATCTATTAAGAGGTCCTCCAGGTGTATATTGGATTTCCGTTTTTTTAACTGAAATCGGCAGATGAAAATAGTCAGGCTTGCAGCATTTTCTCCTCCTATAATTTCTGATTGATCTAAGACCAGAGACTCTGACACAGATGTGAACCTAGCCTTGCTTGCTTCCTCTTCTCCCCACCATACCAGCGACAGAGCCCCCAGTCCTCTCTGTCTGTCTCCGTTTTGATTCTCCAACAAGAATGTCAATGGCCACCCCTGTGATGTTGTAACCAATCACTGGAGCAGTAATCGGTTACATCAATGTTGCAGCACTATAATCTCTGCTCAGTGTCCTTTATGCAATCTAATGCAGCACAAAGATATTTTGAAGGTACAGTAGCAGTGAGCACCCCTACCTTATCAGTCTCTTTGCAACTGTATGGGTCACGCAAATGATATGTCATATGCTTTCTGTCCTATCAGTTAGACATACAGTACTGTATCAGAAGATGACATTGATAGTTTTGTAACGGACCTTTGAATGATGGGGACATAAAGCTCAATGTGATGAGTCTCATTTTGTCTCACTAGCTACATTGTACGGACTAATCCGTGTAATGAAGAAGGCGTAATGAAAATGAAAGGAAGCTGTACTGGAGCTTCTCATCACTGGATGTCAGTATAGGCTCAGAAACCAGGGAGTGGGACCACATAGGTCCATTTCCACAATTACCAGGTACATAAAACTAAGCAAAAAGATTCATATGAATTATTCATTTCACCTCTATTTTTTTACTGTTACAAATTGATTGAAGATCCTAGACAAAAACAATGAACGATAATAGAAAAGAGATTGGAAGATCTTCATTATGAAATTGTACCTTTAAAAATGAGGATGATATCATGATGATTTGGGGCAAGGCATATATTTTGTGTTCTTACTGCCAAAAGGTGATCTATTGAGGAGTGCTACCCTATTGTCTACACAGCCATACAAGTATGTTGTTCTTTGAGATCCCAATGTTTGATTGTCCTCTAATACCATACCTCCTTACTTTTCGGTACCCATACTTACAACATGGTTCACGGTGTGAATATTCTATTTTTATAAGCATGTACAGTCATATGAAAAAGTTTGGGCACCCCTATTAATCTTAATCATTTTTAGTTCTAAATATTTGGGTGTTTGCAACAGCCATTTCAATTTGATATATCTAATAACTGATGGACACAGTAATATTTCAGGATTGAAATGAGGTTTATTGTACTAACAGAAAATGTGCAATATGCATTAAACCAAAATTTGACCGGTGCAAAAATTTGGGTACCCTTATCATTTTATTGATTTGAATACTCCTAACTACTTTTTAATGACTTACTGAAGCACAAAATTGGTTTTGTAACCTCACTGAGCTTTGAACTTCATAGCCAGGTGTATCCAATCATGAGAAAAGGTATTTAAGGTGGCCAATTGCAAGTTGTTCTCCTATTTGAATCTCCTCTGAAGAGTGGCATCATGGGCTCCTCAAAACAACTCTCAAATGATCTGAAAACAAAGATTGTTCAACATAGTTGTTCAGGGGAAGGATACAAAAAGTTGTCTCAGAGATTTAACCTGTCAGTTTCCACTGTGAGGAACATAGTAAGGAAATGGAAGACCACAGGGACAGTTCTTGTTAAGCCCAGAAGTGGCAGGCCAAGAAAAATATCAGAAAGGCAGAGAAGAAGAATGGTGAGAACAGTCAAGGACAATCCGCAGACCACCTCCAAAGAGCTGCAGGATCATCTTGCTGCAGATGGTGTCACTGTGCATCGGTCAACAATACAGCACACTTTGCACAAGGAGAAGCTGTATGGGAGAGTAATGCGAAAGAAGCCGTTTCTGAAAGCACGCCACAAACAGAGTCGCCTGAGGTATGCAAAAGCACATTTGGACAAGTCAGCTTCATTTTGGAAGAAGGTCCTGTGGACTGATGAAACAAAGATTGAGTTGTTTGGCGTAAAAAAAACACAGCATTCCAAGAAAAACACTTGCTACCCACTGTAAAATTTGGTGGAGGTTCCATCATGCTTTGGGGCTGTGTGGCCAATGACGGCACCGGGAATCTTGTTAAAGTTGAGGGTCGCATGGATTCAACTCAGTATCAGCAGATTCTTGAGAATAATGTACAAGAATCAGTGACGAATTTGAAGTTACGCCGGGGATGGATATTTCAGCAAGACAATGATCCAAAACACAGCTCCAAATCTACTCAGGCATTCATGCAGAGGAACAATTACAATGTTCTGGAATGGCCATCCCAGTCCCCAGACCTGAATGAGCTTAGGTAAAAAAACAAAAACAACAACGCCGAGCGGCACATAGGGTAATATTGTTTTTACAAAAAGTTGAATGACACAATGTAAATTGTGTTCAGAAAACGTGGGAAGAATAAAGTGACTAGGACGTGTCCACTAATAAAGGTTGAGAGGAGGTGGATAAAGTGGTAGAGTGGGTCCACAATGCATGGGCATACACCTGAATGGGTATAGTGTATATCAATACCCCCTCAGTTGATTAGCCCACTAGTAGTGGATTGGCCACAGTGTAGATAAACTCTCACCTTGAATGGTTAGGTATGGTATAATGTCGTATATTTTAGTGGAATGGTCCAAACTATGTCACAGGATGAGGGGGCAGCGGGACCTCTAGGTGTCAGGATCTCCTGGATCCAAACGGTATTCCAAATGTAGAAATGGTAGGAGTGACTCCAAAAAAAGAGAGGTAGGGGACCGCGCTTCACCAAGGTTGCTTTAATAAACTCTAAAACACAACGCGTTTCAAGGATCAATGGTCCTCTTTATCAAGTGTACAAGAGACTGGTTAAAAAAGGAAATAAACATGAACAAATAAGAATAGAAAAACAGATAATGTTCATCAAATAATCAATGTGAAATAAAATAATAATAATAATAATAATAATAATAATAATAAACACACATATACAGTACTTATAAATTGATTAAAACTGAGAAAAGTGGCTATGAATGTGTATCAACCACAATATGAATTATTTAAAGGCTATGTGTAATAAATAAGGCGGACAATAAATTAACAATTAAAATCGTATAAAAAGTGGCTATGAATGTGTATCAACCACAATATGAATTATTTAAAGGCTATGTGTAATAAATAAGGCGGACAATAAATTAACAATTAAAATCGTATAAAAAATGAAAACAATTAAGAGAAATATTTATAAATGTGGGTAACATTAACAATATTGAGTATAAAGGAATGTTAATAAGTAACAAAGATATGAATAAATATCAAAAGAGATACATACATAGTAACAGAGATACGGAAAATAAATAAATCATGAATTGCCAATGGTAATAGAATCTGGTACTTAGAGATTATTAAAACATGGGTAAAAGTGTGTGTGAGGAGTTGTGGAGGTTGGTACAAAAAGAAAAAAAAAAAAAAAAAAAGAAGAAGAAAAAAATATATATAAAATAAAGACTGGGAAAGTAGTGTTTGGAACTTACCAGCCTCAAAGGGTTAGCTGTATTTGTAAATGCGGGTAACATGAAGGAAAACAAAGACTGGGAAAGTAGTGTTTGGAACTTACCAGCCTGGAAGGGTTAGCTGTAAAAAGCAGAAGTGTGTGGTAGGACCATTTACTTGGGGGTTTATATAGGTATACCTGGCCAGAACTGCCCATATTAGGGGAGGAGTTCTGATCAGAAAAAAAAAAAAAAAAATAAAAAAATAATTGAATATGAGAAAATGGTAATAGGTGTCAAAGGTGTAAATAAGTATCAACTGAGATACAACATGAGTTGTTGATTTGGCACTCGGTTACGCTAGGTTGGCAAGTTTCCAGATGAACACAATATTGAGTATGAAGGAATGTTAATAAGTAACAAAGATATGAAAAAAAAAAAAAAAAGAGGATATGGGGGAAAAAAAAAAAAAAAAAAAGGAAACTATATAAAATTATTGTATATATTACCAGTGCCTCCATAATACCTCAGGACTGTTTTAGTCGTATACAGATTCAAGTGCTTCATTGAGACCAGCTGGTGTCAGTGAATTAAATTTGAATATCCAGTACATTTCTTTTCTTTTTAGTTTATCAAACCTATTATTGATATGTGTAGGAATATGGTCTAATGGTGTGATTTTAAACCCATTAAAGCTGGAATTGTGTACCAATAAAGCATGTTTCGAAACACTATGCTTGAGGTAACCATTCTGTACATTAGACCTATGTTTATTTAGTCTTTCTCTTAGTGGTCTAATGGTTCGGCCTATATACTGAAGTCCACAAGGGCATTCAAGGACATAAATAACGTAGGAAGAGGAACAATCTAAAGAATGCTTGATCTGAAAAGTTTCGCCCGTGACAACGCTAGTGATGTCTTTTGCTAAATGACTGATTGTATTACAGCATTTACATTTCTTATGTTTACATTTAAATACGCCATTTGTTTGTAAGTGCATGGAGCTCGGATCCTTGGGCTTGGTAAGAGATCTAAGTTTACTTGGGGCCAGGAGATTTTTTAAAGTCTTGGCTCTTCTGAAGGTGATGGATGGTTTGGAGGGGATATTGGGTTTGAGTAGTGGATCATTGAGGAGTATTGGCCAGTGTTTATCAAGAATCATTCTGATCCTATTATGTGCATTATTATAGGTAGTGATAAAATTATGTCCGAACCCTCTAACATTATTTTTCTCAGAGGGAATCAGACAATCGGACTGGGTCAAGGATTGTGCTTTTGATTCTGCTGCTTGGATAATCCTTTTCGGATAATATTTCTCTTGAAATCGTTGGGTTAGGATTTTACTCTGTATTTTGAAATCTGCATCACTAGTACAATTGCGTCTGATCCGTTTGAAGTGGCCGAAAGGTACATTGTCTCTCCATTTCCTATAATGGGAACTCCGATAATCTAGTAGGCTGTTGCAGTCCACTTTCTTAAAAAAAAGTTTTAGTGTTAATACCATTAGGGCCACCAGTTAGTTCCAAATCTAGGAACTCGATCGTGTTTATTTGGGGTTGGCCACTTAGGGTGATTCCCCAATCGTTATTGTTGAGGTATTTGGTGAACTCTTGAAAGGATTGTTCAGTGCCTTCCCATATATATAAGAGGCCATCAATATATCTTCTATAAAAAACTATGTTAGCTGACCAGAAGTGTTTGTTTTGGATGAAGGATTCCTCATAGCGTCCCATAAAGATATTGGCATAACTGGGTGCGAAACGGGTACCCATGGCTGTACCACATTTCTGTAGGTATAGTTTAGATTCGAAAGTGAATACATTGTGCTCCAAAATGAATTGGATGCTATTTTTGATAAAGATTTCTGTTAAATAGGCATCGACTTATCCATGTGTAATGTTTTGGTTATCATTTCCAGGCCTTTGGAGTGGGGTATATTACTGTATAGGGCCGAAACATCAAGGGTTGCCCAAATATAATTGGGCTTCCATTGAATAGTTAGCAGTTCAGTAATTAGATGAGTTGAATCTTTCAAATAGGATGGGAATTTGGCTACATACTTTTGTAACTGCAAATCTATATAATGCGAAAGATTTCTTGTTAATGCGTTGACTCCAGAGATGATGGGTCTTCCTGGCGGATTTTGTAGATTTTTATGAACTTTAGGTAAGTGATAAAATTGTGAAATCGAAAAGTCATTGACTAGTAGAAAGCCCTTTTCCTTATCTGTTAGGATGCCTTTGGTAAAGGCATTAGTAATCAATTCACGATATTTGATGTAGTGTAAGTCAGAAGGGTCTTTATGTAAAATCTGATAGTAATTGGAATCGGATAATATTCGAACGGCCTCTGAGATATAATCAGCTCTGTCTTGTATAACCACACCCCCACCCTTGTCAGCATTTCTGATTACAATAGATTTATTATTAATAAGGGATTTAATGGCCAGTTTTTCAGATGGACGGAGGTTGGATTTTCCGAAAAGGATTATCCAAGCAGCAGAATCAAAAGCACAATCCTTGACCCAGTCCGATTGTCTGATTCCCTCTGAGAAAAATAATGTTAGAGGGTTCGGACATAATTTTATCACTATCTATAATAATACACATAATAGGATCAGAATGATTCTTGATAAACACTGGCCAATACTCCTCAATGATCCACTACTCAAACCCAATATCCCCTCCAAACCATCCATCACCTTCAGAAGAGCCAAGACTTTAAAAAATCTCCTGGCCCCAAGTAAACTTAGATCTCTTACCAAGCCCAAGGATCTGAGCTCCATGCACTTACAAACAAATGGCGTATTTAAATGTAAACATAAGAAATATAAATGCTGTAATACAATCAGTCATTTAGCAAAAGACATCACTAGCGTTGTCACGGGCGAAACTTTTCAGATCAAGCATTCTTTAGATTGTTCCTCTTCCTACGTTATTTATGTCCTTGAATGCCCTTGTGGACTTCAGTATATAGGCCGAACCATTAGACCACTAAGAGAAAGACTAAATAAACATAGGTCTAATGTACAGAATGGTTACCTCAAGCATAGTGTTTCGAAACATGCTTTATTGGTACACAATTCCAGCTTTAATGGGTTTAAAATCACACCATTAGACCATATTCCTACACATATCAATAATAGGTTTGATAAACTAAAAAGAAAAGAAATGTACTGGATATTCAAATTTAATTCACTGACACCAGCTGGTCTCAATGAAGCACTTGAATCTGTATACGACTAAAACAGTCCTGAGGTATTATGGAGGCACTGGTAATATATACAATAATTTTATATAGTTTCCTTTTTTTTTTTTTTTTTTTCCCCCATATCCTTTTTTTTTTTTTTTTCATATCTTTGTTACTTATTAACATTCCTTCATACTCAATATTGTGTTCATCTGGATACTTGCCAACCTAGCGTAACCGAGTGCCAAATCAACAACTCATGTTGTATCTCAGTTGATACTTATTTACACCTTTGACACCTATTACCATTTTCTCATATTCAATTATTTTTTTATTTTATTTTATTTTTTCTTCTGATCAGAACTCCTCCCCTAATATGGGCAGTCCTGGCCAGGTATACCTATATAAACCCCCAAGTAAATGGTCCTACCACACACTTCTGCTTTTTACAGCTAACCCTTCCAGGCTGGTAAGTTCCAAACACTACTTTCCCAGTCTTTGTTTTCCTTCATGTTACCCGCATTTACAAATACAGCTAACCCTTTGAGGCTGGTAAGTTCCAAACACTACTTTCCCAGTCTTTATTTTATATATATTTTTTCTTCTTCTTTTTTTTTTTTTTTTTCTTTTTGTACCAACCTCCACAACTCCTCACACACACTTTTACCCATGTTTTAATAATCTCCAAGTACCAGATTCTATTACCATTGGCAATTCATGATTTATTTATTTTCCGTATCTCTGTTACTATGTATGTATCTCTTTTGATATTTATTCATATCTTTGTTACTTATTAACATTCCTTTATACTCAACATTGTTAATGTTACCCACATTTATAAATATTTCTCTTAATTGTTTTCATTTTTTATACGATTTTAATTGTTAATTTATTGTCCGCCTTATTTATTACACATAGCCTTTAAATAATTCATATTGTGGTTGATACACATTCATAGCCACTTTTTATACGATTTTAATTGTTAATTTATTGTCCGCCTTATTTATTACATATAGCCTTTAAATAATTCATATTGTGGTTGATACACATTCATAGCCACTTTTCTTAGTTTTAATCAATTTATAAGTGCTGTATATGTGTATTATTATTATTATTATTATTATTTTATTTCACATTGATTATTTGATGAACATTATCTGTTTTTCTATTCTTATTTGTTCATGTTTATTTCCTTTTTTTAACCAGTCTCTTGTACACTTGATAAAGAGGACCATTGATCCTTGAAACGCGTTGTGTTTTAGAGTTTATTAAAGCAACCTTGGTGAAGCGCGGTCCCCCTACCTCTCTTTTTTTGGAGTCACTCCTACCATTTCTACACCCAGACCTGAATATCATTGAACATCTGTGGGATAATTTGAAGCGGGCTGTCCATGCTCGGCGACCATCAAACTTAACTGAACTGGAATTGTTTTGTAAAGAGGAATGGTCAAAAATACCTTCATCCAGGATCCAGGAACTGATTAAAAGCTACAGGAAGCGACTAGAGGCTGTTATTTTTGCAAAAGGAGGATCTACTAAATATTAATGTCACTTTTCTGTTGAGGTGCCCATACTTTTGCACCGGTCAAATTTTGGTTTAATGCATATTGCACATTTTCTGTTAGTACAATAAACCTCATTTCAATCCTGAAATATTACTGTGTCCATCAGTTATTAGATATATCAAATTGAAATGGCTGTTGCAAACACCCAAATATTTAGAACTAAAAATGATTAAGATTAATAGGGGTGCCCAAACTTTTTCATATGACTGTATGCCTAAAGGGATAGCAGGTGTAGTATGGATGCAGGAAATGACAACCAGATGGAATTTAACAGATTTGATGGAAGTAAATACAAAAATAGAGAGTGAAAAATCAATAATTTTCTTACTGATGTCTTTTCTTTTGCTCAAGATTCCTGGCCCCAGCTAGGGCCTGGCCCAAGGGAAGAGGTTATTCTAGTCTGGGTTCTTCTGCTGCTCACACAATGGATTGTCTGCAACCAACTGAACCATTGTCTGCTACTTGTCAGCCTTTTATAGCTCTTAAATTTAGATAAGTCCTGTCCTAGCCAGTATGCCAATTTTGTTACATCTATGCTTTAATTCTTTCCCAACATCCACTGTAATAGTACTTGGAGTGGACACCATAACCACTGGGTCTCCATTATTTCATACATTTGAGACCTGGCTGTAATGCCCACGATCAGAGCCCACTCTGATCGCAGACATTAATCTTTTAACCCCTAAGGGCACAGCCTAAAAGTACCTTAAAGGGGTTTTCTGGGCAAAAAAATATTTTTTTAAAAAAGGTCTGATAGTGCTATTAATAGGTTAATAAGTGCATCCAAATACTTTTAGCAGTGTTTTGAGTGATTTCTGGGTTTCTCTGGGAGCTCCTGACATCCTCTGCATTTGTTTACATGGTGTAGCTTCCTGCTGTGTAGCTTCCTGTGTAGCTTCCACACTACCTCCCTCTCACTCCCCCCACCTCTCTCACTCCCTTACACCCCCTCCCTGTGAGCCTAGCTATCCTGCTCACTACTAGCCATTCCCAACTAACCAACTCAGCCTACCTCTCCACCTCATCATACTTATGTGTCTTCCTCTCTGGGAACGGCTCCTCCTTTTCTTTCACTCTTCTGGCTGTGCGCAGGCCGGAGATGCCTGCGCAGTAGAGATGGCACCTCTGACAGCGTGTGCACAGGCCAGAAGTGCCTCTGACGGCTGAACAGTAGAGATGGCATGCCATCTCTGCTGTGCATGTGTTGGAGGCACCTCTGGTCTGCGCAAGCGCCAGCAGAGTCAAAGAAGAGGAAGACCCGCTCCCAGAGAGGAAGACACATAAGTATGATGGGGTGGAGTCGGGGGGAGTATTGGTGATGTTTCGTTTCCGGAAACGGGGAAAGGGAACATCACTGGATTATCAGAAAGTGTACCTGGGACAGTCGGATGACTGCCCTAGCGATCGGGGTAATTATACATTTTTTTTTAAAACAAAGTAAATTAGACGTTAGGCAGAGGGAGGGGGTTTAGTATAGGGGTTCATTTTTATTTTATCCCGGACAACCCCTTTAAGGATCAAGCCTCATTTTTCAAAACTGACGTGTCACTTTATATGGCAATAGCTTTGAGACGCTTTAACTTACACAAGTGATTTTGAGATTTTTTTTTTTCATGACACATTGTACTTCATGTTAGTGGTGAACATTGATAAATATTTTTGTATTTATTTATAAACAAAATAGGAAATTTGATTGAAATTTGGAAAAAAAAAAAATCACAATTTTTAAAATGTGAAATGCTCTGCTTTTCAGATAGATAGTGATACCACCCAAAATCATTAATAAATATTATCTACCATATCTCTGCTTTATATTGGCATCATCCTTTAATCGTCCTTTAATTTATTTTGGATGTTAGAAGGCTTACAAGTGTAACAGTGATTTTCCAGATTTACAAAAAAATTTCCCAAACTAATTTCTTAGGGACCACTTCAGTTCTGATGGGATTATAAAGGCCTATATATTAGAAAGCCCTAAAAATCATCCCATTTTCAAAACTGCATCCCTCAAATATTTCAAAACAGAATTTAGGAAGTTTGTTAACCCTTCAAGCATTTCATGGGAGTTAAAATAATATGTTAATAATTTTTTTCAATAATATATTAATTTAGCTCAAAAATTAACACATTCACAAGGGGTTAAAGGAGAAAATGCATCACATAGTTTGTGATGCAATTTCTCCCGAGCACAGAAATACTCCACATGTGGGTGTAAACTGATGTTTGGGCACAAGGCAGCGTGCAGAAGGGAAGAAGCGACACTGGGTGCTTGAAAAGCAGACTTTGCTGGAATAGTTTTCGGGTGCCATGTCTCATTTGCAGAGCCCCTAAAGTACCAATGCAATGGAAACCCACAAAAATGAACCCCATTTCAAAAACTACACCCCTGATATTATTCATATGAATTTATCAAGGGGTATATGAGCATTTTGACCACACAGCCTTTTCACAGATTTTATTAACATTGGGATGTGTAAATGAAAAATTACTAAAACGTCACTTTATCCCCAAAGTTTTAATTTTCACAAGAGGTTAAAGGAGAAAAGCACCCCAAAGTTCGTCACACAATTTCTCATGAACACTGCAATACTACATTGTAAACTGATGTATGGGTACATGGCGTGGCTCGGAATGGAAAGAGCGCTATTTGGCTTTTGGAGGGCAGATTTTGCTGGAATAGTTTTCGGTTACCATGTCATAATTGCAAAGCCCACCGAGGACAAAAGTACTAATAATAATCACCATAATTGGCTGATAAATAAAATAACCAAATCTTTATTGATATACACTAAAAATATTCCCAGATATAAAAATCTATAAATATGAATGACAATGTAATACCACTATTCACCAGGTCCCTAATAGCCCATACTGGACATTGATATGGGGAACACCTTAGAGAGCAGATCAATCCATGAGAAATTATGCTGCTATACGGCCATCCTGATAATCAGACCATTCATTGCCCCCTCCAACGATACAGATATCGCCCTGTATTGAAATAGCAAACACAATTTCAAGCAGTCTATCAATATCTTTGTGTGTTTATTAAGAGAATAGCCTCAGTTTAATAAAAATACCCTCCAAATTGTATCTGTCTAGTGGCATCAAAATCATCATTGGATAATGACACAGAGGAAATGAAGGCCAAACTCCACACATACTACTGGAAACTTCAGGACATGCTTATTAACAACAAAAAGAAAAAGCTCCACAGACTGAGACAAAAAGGCCTCATTACTACAACCACAAGTACCAGCTCAGCTCAGCAAAGCTGTGTTGTGAATCTTTCCTCTTATGAGCCAAACAAACACGAAATGTCAGTTCTCTCCAAAGGTCTCTCCTTCTGCCCCTCAGCACACACTGACCATATCAAACTCTGCAATGATATGGAGGAGTTTTTCAGAAAAATGAGATTAAGGGAATATTTTTATGACAAAGACCCTCCATACAGCAGCGACTCTGAGATAGAACAGCCCATAAGGAATCCTACCAAAAAATCTACCTGGACCCCACGCCCTGGAACTAACACAGCACTGGATAAATATATTGACTGTTTCAGAAGCAAAGTAAAATCAGAAATCTTGGAGAAATAAAAGAAACAGGTCCATAACCTAACCCTGCAGGAACAGAAGGCTATTACTTCACTAAAAGAAAATCAGGATATAATAATAAAACCAGCTGACAAAGGGGGCGCAATAGTCATAATGAACATCTCAGACTATATCCAGGAAGCAAACAGGCGACTGTCAAATCCCATCCATTACTCCAAACTTGGAAGTGATCCCACAGAGGCCTATATGAAAGAACTAAAGGATATGATCAAGAAGTTTCCAATCCAGATCCAGAATCAGATAAAAGGACTTATCCCACAAGATCCCAGGCCGGGCTGCTTCTATATGCTCCCAAAGATACACAAAGATGGCAACCCTGGGAGGCCTATCATTTCTGGCATTGGGACACTGACAGAAAACATCTCAGGTTGGGTGGAAAATCTCCTAAAACCCCTTGTCAGGGATACTCCAAGCTATATCCAGGACACCACTGACCTTCTTAACAAACTGAATGCCCTGGGCCCACTACCTGAGGGTACCATTTTGGCCACCATGGATGTGGAATCCCTGTACACCAGCATTCCCCACAAGGATGGAGTTGCAGCATGTCGGGTACACCTGGCAAAACAAAACCTCCCAACAGAACCAGTAACGCAGCTCATACAATTCATCCTCAGCCACAACCATTTTACCTTTGGAGAGGATCTATATCTACAGCGAATGGGAACTTCAATGGGGACCAGATGTGCACCCCAATATGCAAATCTCTTTATGGCAGAACTAGAAGGAACATATTTATCAACATGCACCACCAAACCTATGCTTTACCTTCGTTATATCGATGATATCCTTGTCATCTGGACTGCAGGTGAGGAGGCCCTACTTCAATACCATAATGACTTCAATGACTTTCACCCTACCATCAACCTTAAACTTAGCTATTCAGGGAGTGAAATTCACTTTCTGGATACCACAATATACATCAAAGACCACCGGCTACTCACATCGATATACCACAAACCCACAGACAGAACGGCCTACCTGAGAAACGACAGCTTCCACCCCAAGCACACAAGACAATCTATTATCTACAGCCAGGCTATACGATACAATCGTATTTGCTCTGACAAAGCAGACCTGGACAAGCACCTCCTGGATCTGAAGATGAAATTTCTCCGATTGGGATACAAACCAAAAGTGACAGACAACCAATTAAATAAAGCGGCAGCCATTAACAGAGACAGTCTGCTCACATATAAAAAGACCCAGAAAGAAGCCCGAGTGCCCCTAGTTGTCACCTACAACCCACAGCTGGAGATCCTACGAAGGATTGCCAAGGATCTCCAACCTGTGCTACATAGGGACAACAGACTCAAGGACATATTTCCAGTCCCCCCTCTCCTTTCCTTTCGACAACCACCAAACCTGAGGCGTATTATTGTCCGGAGTGCCCTGAAGGCCCCGACTGAAAATGGCACCTCACCTTGCCTACATAATACAGTGCTGGCCAAAAGTATTGGCACCCCTGCAATTCTGTCAGATAATACTCAATTTCTTCCAGAAAATGATTGCAATCACAAATGCTTTGGTAATAATATCTTCATTTATTTTGCTTGCAATGAAAAAACACAAAAGAGAATGAAAAAAAAAGGCAAATCATTGATCATTTTACACAAAACTCCAAAAATGGGGCGGACAAAAGTATTGGCACCCTCAGCCTAATACTTGGTAGCACAACCTTTAGACAAAATAACTGCGAACAACCGCTTCCGGTAACCATCAATGAGTTTCTTACAATGCTCTGCTGGAATTTTAGACCATTCTTCTTTGGCAAATTTCTCCAGGTCCCTGAGATTTGAAGGGTGCCTTCTCCAAACTGCCATTTTGAGATCTCTCCACAGGTGTTCTATGGGATTCAGGTCTGGACTCATTGCTGGCCACTTTAGAAGTCTCCAGTGCTTTCTCTCAAACCATTTTCTAGTGCTTTTTGAAGTGTGTTTTGGGTCATTGTCCTGCTGGAAGACCCATGACCTCTGAGGGAGACCCAGCTTTCTCACACTGGGCCCTACATTATGTTGCAAAATTTGTTGGTAGTCTTCACACTTCATAATCCCATGCACACGGTCAAGCAGTCCAGTGCCAGAGGCAGCAAAGCAACCCCAAAACATCAGGGAACCTCCGCCATGTTTGACTGTAGGGACCGTGTTCTTTTCTTTGAAGGCCTCTTTTTTTTTCCTGTAAACTCTATGTTGATGCCTTTTCCCAAAAAGCTCTACTTTTGTCTCATCTGACCAGAGAACATTTTGGCTTTCACAGGTAAGTTTTGGCAAACTCCAGCCTGGCTTTTTTATGTCTCTGGGTCAGAAGTGGGGTCTTCCTGGGTATCCTACCATAGAGTCCCTTTTCATTCAGACGCCGACGGATAGTATGGGTTGACACTGTTGTACCCTCGGACTGCAGGGCAGCTAGAACTTGTTTGGTTGTTAGTCGAGGTTCTTTAGCCACCATCCGCACAATCTTTCGTTGAAATATCTCGTCAATTTTTCTTTTCCGTCCACATCTAGGGAGGTTAGCCACAGTGCCATGGGCTTTAAACTTCTTGATGACACTGCGCACGGTAGACACAGGAACATTCAGGTCTTTGGAGATGGACTTGTAGCCTTGAGATTGCTCATGCTTCCTCACAATTTTGCTTCTCAAGTCCTCAGACAGTTCTTTGGTCTTCTTTCTTTTCTCCATGCTCAATGTGGTACACACAAGGACACAGGACAGAGGTTGAGTCAACTTTAATCCATTTCAACTGGCTGCAAGTATGATTTAGTTATTGCCACCACCTGTTATGTGCCACAGGTAAGTAACAGGTGCTGTTAATTACACAAATTAGAGAAGCATCACATGATTTTTAAAAGGGTGCCAATACTTTTGTCCACCCCCTTTTATGTTTGGTGTGGAATTATATCCAATTTGGCTTTTTGACAATTCTTTTTGTGGTTTTCCATTGACGACAAATTAAATGAAGATATTATTACCAAAGCATTTGTGATTGCAATCATTTTCTGGAAGAAATTGAGTATTATCTGACAGAATTGCAGGGGTGCCAATACTTTTGGCCAGCACTGTAGGTGCATGACCTGCAAGCACATCCACACCGCTGACAGTGTACCTATCCCACAGTCACAACAGGTGCACAGAATTAGGGGGACATTCTCCTGCAGGTCTTCCAATGTGGTGTACCTCATAATGTGTGCGCAATGTCCCACCACAGGCCTCTATGTGGGGGAAACAGGGCAGAGACTTGAACTCACACAGGTCCAATATTAATAACAGCAGAACCGATCTCCCAGTGGCCGCACATTTCTCCGGAGAAAACCACTCTATTGAAGATTTGCGGGTTGTGGTTTTAATGAGACAGTTTAAGATGCAGGAGGAAAGGAAACAATGGGAGTACAAATTTATGCAAAAATTTAAAACTCTGCAATTTGGACTTAATATTCATGCCAGCTTCATGTCACACTATGTATGAATTGTGAGGGTCACAAATCACCACCTGATAGCAAACAGATAACAGATCCCTCTGTCATGCACCACAACTTTCCAGATTGTTTTTTTTGACCTGTTGTAAATAACTTCTGTACTTAGATTGCATTTTGTTTTTTTTGTTTTTAAGGACTCTAAAATCCTTTGAAGACCATGTGTATAAAAATCTGTGAATTTTCAGTTCTTGTATAACACCATGTCTGATGAAGGAGGCTTGTGCTTCTGAAAGCTTACTTATAAATATACTCAGTTAGCCTCTAAAAGGAATCGCCTGATTTCTTCACTCTTCCACTAGTGGCATCAAAGTAAGAAAGCTAATGCTGCTCAAATACTATACCAGCATAAAACTAATAATGAGAGACCTTCCAATAGTCAAGATTATATAGATATTGGATTGAGACATCAGAAATGAATGCGCAGCTGATAATGAAAAGTGAAAATTGCAATTTTTCCATAGATACGCCATTTCAGTGCCTGATTTGTTGTACCCAGCTTGTGTCAGCAGAGACACATACTCCAAAAACTGTTAAGCGGGTGTCCCGGGCAAAACAGCTTTTGGAGCGTTCATCTCTGATACAAGCCGGGCACAACATATTATGCACTGAAATAATGTATTCCTGGAAAAATTGCTATTTTCTCCTTCTTCTTCACCATGAGATGCGTATTCATTTCTGAAAAATAAATTAATGCAACACTTGGGGGTTAAAAATGCTCAATGTACTCCTGGATAAATTCCTTCATGGGTGTAGTTTTCAAAATGGGGTCACATGTCAGGGGATTCCATTTTACTGGCATTTCAGCTCTGCAAAAGTGTCATGGCGTCTAAAAACCAAACTTTCTAAATCTGTGCTCCAAAAACCACATGGCTCTACTTTCCTTCTGTGCCCAAACATTCATACCCACATATGACATTAAGTACGCTATCCTGGGTACATAACGTAACAGTGGGCATAAACTGCAGCGTTGGGCAACAGTCCCAATGTGGGGCCACTGTGGAGCATTATACTGTGTGGGACCACTGTGGAGCATTATGCTGTGGGGGTGGGGGGGTGCTCTGGATTATTATATTGTGGAGACACTTTGTAATGCCACTGTAGAGCATTATTTTGTGTGGGGGGGGCCACTGTGAAGCATTATTTACCACTGATAGCTTGCGACTCCCCGACAGTTTTCATGGGTTGCGACCCACAATTTGAGAACCACTGCTCTAGATAACAGGGATGAGTCAGCACATTCCTATTTGGCCACTTGATGGAAACAAACCACTGGAAACACATTAAAGAGCTATACAATGTTAAAGGGAATCTGTCATGGCAATTTGGGACACTAAACCACCCACACGTCCATATGGACCTGGGGTTTGGTATCCCAAATAACCCTGTTATAACGCAATCCATGGCCGCATTAAAAATTAAAAAAGCTTTATACTCACCCTGCCGCTGTACTCCTCACGCCTGCGCAGTTCTTCAATGAAGCTGGAGGAGTACTCCTCGGCTTCAGTGCGCATGCCCCGCAATAACGCAGTGAAGCCAGGGTGTCCATCTTTGGCTTCACTGAAGAACAGCGCAGGCGCCAGGAGGCGTGCCTCATGAATAAGCTGGACCGATCTCACCAAACAGCATCGATCGGACCCTTATCTAGGTAAGTATAAAGATTTTTTTATTTTTAATGCACCTGCAGATTGCATTACAACAGGGCGATTTGGGACACTAAACCCCAGGTCTATAAGGACCTGTGGGTGGTTTAGTGTTCCAGACTGACCTGACAGATTCCCTTTAATTCAACTATAACATACATCATTTGTACATCATTTGAGAACCACTGCTCTAGATAACATGAATGAGTCAAAGTAATAGTGGCATACATGCAGTGCATATAGTGCAATGCACTAGCGTATAAATAGTATTCAGGGGCACAGAAAGATCCCATTAAGCTACACTTAGCACATATATGCAACTCATATAATACATTCTTGCATGCTAATTTGCTGCATTGAGCCTTACTAGAGTTGTATCTCTGCTATACTGCAATCTGAACAGGGACTTAACCCATGCCTATTTCAAGCACCTATCCACTGTAATATGCAGAAATAGCCACTTGTTCAGATTGTACATTTGTACCACCTTACATCTACACTAGTGAAGAGTTTCTCATTTATACTTTAGAACAAAAGGTAATTTGAACATATTATACTAAATCATGAAATCATATACAATTTAGGATTTACAGTAATATGCCATTAGAATCCAGGCCGATACTTTCTAAATCAGAAAGGTAGATACATATCTGCTGATCAGGTGAAAAATAGGGACATTTAATGATAAAGAGAGGTAGAAGTATGTGGGCCAAAAGTAGTAACCGTCCCTCCACTAAAGTAACACTTGGGAAGTACATAATAGTATGATGATATTCATGGTATATAAACTTATTATTATCATCTCGCTGTAGAGAATACACTTTTACAAGGCTCTATGGAGCTATGGGGTGTATCTCTAGAGGTAAGTTCTATTTGGTTATCTACTCTAATGGTAGATACACATATAAGTTATTTGTTAGTGAACCCCAAACTCTCAATTTTAGAAAATTTGGATAGCAATTCACATAGGGTAAACCCATTTTGGTTGGACAGGTTGGATTTTACCTTGATGAATCGTTTGATGATCTTCACTGTTGTCATGTTATATCTAGTGCGCTGAAATGGTATTGGTGAGCATGTAGTTGATGGTATCTTAAACCCAGATGCTAATGTGAACAATGTGAGACTGTGAGTTGTTACAATTTCTCGAGAATAGATAGGGTCACCAAAACAATCATTGTCTATAAATTCTTCTTTAGTCTGTGCTCTAAAGATACTCAGTTTTCTTATATTGAGTATATAATGTTATAATAATAATAATAATCATGATACATTTTTATGTATATATTGCCAACATATTCCACAACACTTTACAAGTCATAGGGTACATGTACAGACAAAATGAGACATTACAGAGTAATAAATCAATTCACACAATAGGGGAGAGGGCCCTGCCTACGAGATCTTACGATCTATGAGGTAGATGGGGTGACACAAGAGGTAGAAGTGTTTATATAGTGGTCTAGCCATTATTATGATGTAAGGTTACACAAATAAATAGAATCATATTAGTTGGTTGCTAGCCAGTGTCCTACTATGTACAAATCCTAAGTGCCTGGGCATATAGAGTTACCCTTAGATAAAGGCAGTATGAGCTGTGGGATAATGTAATGGAGTGGAGAGTGAGCAGAAGAAGGTTAGTTTGGGAAGTGTAAGTGTAGAAGTGTTAGATTAGGATGTGATAGGCCTTCCTTAAAAAATATATTTTTAGGGTCTACTTGAAGCTGTGGAAGTTGGGTGCTAATCTGATTGGGGAAGTGCATTATGGAGATTATACATGATGTTCGTTTTAGGTCATTGGGAGAACAGGGGTTGGGCGGTAGGCAAAGATGAGGAATGAAATGTAGGGAGGTGCAGCGCCATAGAGAGCTTTGTGGATGATGGTGACAATTTTATATTGTATTCTATAGTGAAGAGGCAGTAGAAAGGAGACAGTGACGTAACAGCATGGGGCAGAGACTTGACAATGACCTTTGGTCTAAAATGTAGTCATATTGAATCCAGTAATGGCATGAGCCCATGTGATTGATGTTCATATACTCAAATGTATTTTTTTATTTTATCTAGAACATTGGAACTCAACTTTTTTGAAACCAGTCCAAAAAATCAGTCTAATTGCCGTCATTACCACACATAAATACCTCTGTCTATTATCTCCAGTCTTACTATGGTTCCAAGTCCCCTATAGCAAGGGTTTCATTACCAACTTTAGTAATATACACTAATTATGTTGTCTTTTTAATGTGTTTGCATCACCATGGGCTCCTTGTGCTGCATAATCTGCTGGAAGGAGTCTTTTAATGAAATGCTTAACATTTGCTCGCACATATGGAAGATTTTGGCTTTGGTTTTGTAGACACAAAGTCTGCAGGCATTGACAGTTGCTCCAAAGCCAAATTAAATCTGTGTTCATTGAAGATAAGAATTTCTGGAGGACCCAAGTATCCTGGTTCTCAATAAATGACAACTATAATTAGCAGTGCAGCTAAGCCTATTTGTTGCTAAATGTATATTGTCCCTGCGGCCACACTGCACCGGCAAGGTAATGCGGGTCCTGACTGTCTGCAGATGCTACATTTGTCTGACTGCAGGAAAAGCGGCCTTCCAGCTGTTCATTATATCACTGTGATTATTATCAGCATTAACACGTATTTGCCAATCGGCATGGAATAAGTTGTAATTCCACAGATAAGCTGGCAGAAGAACGTGTTCATTATACAGAACATCTCCTATACAAGAGAGGGACCAGATTTATTCATCTTCCCAGTTCTATTCTGTTATTGTGACAAGATGCTTCATAACATTGGCATTGTACATCTTATAATAGTGGTTGTCATATAATTAAAGGAACAGTAAAGTGCCACGTAGAAATGTTCTAAAGAACACAAGAGAAGACTTCCGTGTTCATCTAGCAGACATCAGGGTGGGTGGTGCTTCTTTAAGAGGTGGAGTTTAGTGTGCCTAGTCTCTTACTACAGGCAGGGGCATAGCTTCTGCTGCAGTCAGTTGTCTTACAGCCAAGACTAATTGTAGCTTTGCACAGATAAAGACAAAACGACTGATCTTCAGGACATGTATACAATACATACTTTTCTCACATTTCACATTGCAATATCAAAAAGGATAAGATTAGAAAAAGAAGGCTGTTAAAGGAAAAATGTGTTATACCTAGTGCATGACCTACAGGTCTAGTGTACAACTTATATCTTTAGAGTTTTTTTGATATATGTCATGCTAAGCCCCCTCAGGCCCTGCTCTTGGCATAACATAATTTACAACATTTCCTGGAGTTTCTTTAAGGAGTTGTTCACTTTCTAATATTGATGTCCTGTGCTAAGGATAAGCCATCAATATTAGAACTGCAAGGGTCTGACACTCAGGACATCTGCAGATCATATTTTTTGGGACAGCGTGGCTCCAGGAAATGTTTACATGCCAGGAGATACGCTGCTCACTTGGTGTACAGACTGTAGTGGTGGCTTATAGACTTAAGTGGGGCAGCGCTGCAATGCTAAAGTTGCTGTTACGGTTTGTGCAGCAAGTGAACAGCATGACTCCCGGCATCTAAATATTACTAAGAGCTGCGCTATCCCGTGTTGGACCTTCGCATATGTAATAATGATGAACAATCCTAAGGATAGGCCATCAATATAAGAAAGTAGACTTTATGGCTGTATGTCCTGGCTTTTATGCATATGATAGCAATAGGGAGCATGTACCATTGGAGTAGCAATTTACATTAGCACAACTTGTGTAACCATTGATACATGCTCTAATAGAACAGATCTTGTATTGCTGCAGAAGACAATCTGGCCATTTGTAGCAGTGGAATGATATTACACTACTAGATTGCATTGCGTAAATGGAATGTCCCTGTACTTTTATGAACAGTATATTAAAACCTAATCTCGGTGGCTTCACAGCAGGGTTGCAGCTCGTCATCCATCATATAACATCGAGCACAAACTGTTATTACTCCATGATTACATGTTTAGATTGGACAATGATGGCGGCATCTGCGGAATTAGCTGCAGTTTATATACAACAGAAGAGTTAGAGGACTTGCTGATACCGCAGTTACATACATGATTCTTTATCAGTGATGTATTTCAAAGAGGATGTGCTAGCCTTCTGTTGTTGGTTTATACAGATATTCATACCCCCAAAACAACTAGACTTCGGGCCATGTATGTTGCTTGTGAACTGTTTCCAATAATAACCAGCAGAATAGTTAGTGCAGCTCTGGAGTATAATACAGGATGCAACTTAGGATCAGTAGAAGATAAGTAATGTATGTATACACTGACTCCACTAGAAAATGGTAAGTACAGCTCTGGAGGATAATACAGGATGTACATAGGTTGTATATAGTGTATACCCAGGATAGTCATCTGATGGGGAGGGGGATTTGGGGATTTCTTGGCTTGGTCTGGACTTTTCTTTAACGTAGACTTTGGATATTGGACCAGTGCAAGGGTTGGGTGTGAGTTTTAGTTTATATTTGTGTGTGTACATATATATAATATATATTTAGCTTACCTACTGTATATAGCTCCATCATATTCCACAGCACTTTACATACATTGTCAGTCACTCTCCCATATAGGGATCATAAGCCAGAGTACCTGGAGGAAGCCCAGGGAACACGGGAAGAACATACAAACTCGTGGCAGATATTGTCCTTGGTCTGATTCAAATCTATTACTCCAGCAATTTATTATATGTTTAATGTACTTTAATGTCTTGAATTGTTTTCTTTTGGTTTCATGGGCGACTGTGTCAGTCAGTAAGTGTGTATTACTGGTATTGGTGTGGTGTGTGATATGGTATTTGTGATTTTATTAAGGTGGAGAGTGTTTGGTGTGAATGGGACTGAACCAGGCAATGCACTATTGTGCAATTTATATATTGTATGTAGTGTATTATAAATTAGTCACTGGTTATGTTTTTACTTGCTATTTTTATTTTTTTCTGTCCTTATGTTAACTTTGTTATGTTCTCCGTTTATTATTGTTATATTGTTATGGTTTATATTTTTATTAATAAAAGAACTACAGGATGTAACTCAGGGTATCTAAAGGATGTACAGATTGCATAATGTAATGTATGTACACTGTAACTCCACCAAAAGAATAATGAGTGCAGCTCTGGAGTATATTACATGCTGTAACTCGGGATCAGTGCATAATAAAGAAATCTGTAGTCAAGCTTCCTCAAAGTCCTTCTGGGTTTACATCTTCAAGCATTGGCTGGATGTTCAGTGTCATGCTTTATTGTGCTGGCTTGAGAGACAGACAGAACAGCATCATAAGAGTACATGTCTCACTGTACATGAATAACTGTGCAATGAAGCACTTAAAGTGGTATTCCAGGTATTTCATTTTAACGTCTGTTTAAGAATAGGCCCTAACTTGGTAATTGTGAGGGTCTGACTGCTGAGACCCCCACCCATCACGACTGAGAGTCTGCTGTACCTTCAAATAAACAGAGCTGCAGGTCATTCATGCGTGAATGTTCGATTCACTGCTATTGGATTGCTGGAGATAACTGGATACAACACTCATTGAGAATAAATGGAGTGGCAATGCACATACTTGACCTTCTGCTCCATTTAGACAAGTCAGCAGGACCCCTGTTTTTGTGATAGGCAGTATGGTTCCATTGGTCTATCTCCAATGATCATCTACTTATCTCCTATCCTGAGAAAATAACTGAAGTACTACTTTAATCAATAGAGCTCAGCTAAGGTCTTAAGGTGACTACACACATAAGATAATAGTTGTCCAGGCCCTGATTGCATCCCACTGGCAGATGTCAGAACATTGGAAACATTTGTTCTTAAAGAGGACATGTCACTACCTTCACCAACTCAAACTCTTTGGGTGCTTAAATCGATGCCCTCACACTGACTCTGACAAAGTTGGATTTTTTTTTATATAGCCTTCACCATTCCTGAAAAATAAATACTTTTATTTTCAGCACCCAATATGCTAATTAGGCTCTCTACAGTAATGTGGGTGGTCCCTGCCTGACTGTTCCAGCCAAAGGCCACCTGCTTGACTGTTGAGAGCATAAATAGCATAATGGGTGATGAAAATAATAGCACTCATTGCTCAGGAATGGTAGGGGAGGGGGCAAAAGATCCCCTTTAAGGGTGATAATTTCGCTATACCATTGAAAGTAATGGTACACGCTCGCTGAAGCTGAGCAGACATACTGGGGCAAATTCATCATTCCTTCTCCACCAAAGAAATGGTGTAGAGGGAAGATATTTACGAGCAAATGTGCATCTAAAGCCTTGGTCCGCACCTCTAATTATGCGAGTATGTGCCAGAAAACTGGCGTTGTTACAATGGAAATCTAGGCTACTTCCTAACTGGCACAGACTTCCATTCTGGTGCAAGGACAGTAGACAGATCTATGAAGAGGCTACAGCTTCTTCATATCTGCCATTCCCTGGACCAGTTGGGCCTCTTATTTCGTCTAGTGTATGATACACAAGTCTTAATAAATTTACCCCACTGTTAATCGTCCATCAGCTGTCTCATGTGCATAGACAGCTTTAGGCTAGGGCCAGATGGCATATTTGGTCGCACCTCCCGTCGGGTGAACAAAGATCACAGTATCGCTCTGTGATTTCTTCAATCACATTAGTGAAAGGAGTCACATTGTGACCGACTCCATGCTCTCACATGAGTGAAGGAGTTGCAGAGCGACACAGTGATCTTTGCTTGTCTGATGGAAGTCGCAGCCAAAGTCGCTCTGTGGCCCAAGCCTTAGAGGTGTTTATCAGATTTCAAATAGCAAATAGCACCTTTGATGTTACCATGCCAACCTGGGAAGATTTTGCAGTTTCAAAGCCCATCTTCCCTTGCGGGGAGCTCTATCTTGGCTCGCAGAGTTGTGCTGGTTGTAGATAGCTGTCTATACTGCTCGCAGTTATCAGCCGATTGCTTGCTATTGCTTTTATTTTGGCCAAATTGGCCAAAATTGCATCTAACCATAACAAGAAAATTGTGAGTGCAGCTCTAGATGTGACTAGAGGATATGACAAAAGAATGTAGGATCTTAAAACTCAAGATCAGGACAAGCAAAGCATCTGCAAGGTTGTTAAGCTTAGATGATATACAAATAGTTTGGAAATTGATATTTAACAGCATGTTATACGTGAATTTACTACCTGTAGGTGGATGAAGGTTTGCAGAGAGAAGAATTTCCTTATTACATACTGTAATTTGTGGTTTCTCTTCCATTTGTCATGTGTCTCAGCCATATATCAGGTCATCATTGCTAATGAGAATCCAATACTTTATTACACTGATGTTGCTCTGTTTCATGACGACACGAGGTGACACACAATATTTTATCGACTGATCAACTATGTATTATTATGAAAGTGTCTCACTATCTATCATTCCTTCAGACTAGACTGGTAGAAACAGAAAAACATGTCAGATGCATTTTGTACTGTATCTTCTTCAGGGAAAGCTTGGAGGCACCTACATTTCCCAAATAGGCTATCACCCAGCTTTCCCAGAAACAGAGAATGCAGTATGTCTCATACAGCAGTTATTGCCCAAATAGTGGGGTCTCAAAGTTTTGGTGCTTTACATGAAATTACCATCCATTTAGATGTGGGCTCAGATGCCACATATGGCTATTTCTCTCGCCTTAAAAGACCGTTAGATACCACTGTCATGTGAACCTTATGGTGACTTCCCTGTATGTGTGGACCATTTGCCTTCACTCTATGCCCTTCACCACAGAAGATCCAAATCAGGCTTGTCAGGGACATACAGTAGTTATAGATGTAGAAATCATTGCTACACTATTAACATAGTGTACCAGTCAAACAGGGGTGTACTCAGGATTTTCCAGCGGGGGTGTACCGAATGGGACATACTCTGCAAGGGGAGGGCATATTGTGTGTGTGGGGCGGTATCCCCTAAGTGCCCTCACATAGTATAGTGTCCCCTAAGTGCTCCCACATAGTGCACCCCCAGGTCCCATACAGTATTGTGCCCTCAATTCCCACACACTAGCAATAAGTACTGTGAGTAATTACCGCTCCTTGGACTGCTTGCGTCTTGTTTGGTTATGATGATGTCGCTGGCACACAGAAGTCCTAGGATTGGTAAGTTCTGCCAATCGTTTTCACGAGTCACTACCGGTTTCCCGCAACCAGTGAGCGGTTCCATCACTGCTGATGGAAGCGCTCATTGATCACCAGGCCACTGCTCTCCTGAATCATCATTCACAGGGTCAGCAAGGGTATAGTTTTAAATGTCAAACCGCCCCCTTGTATACACTGCTAATTACTATTAGAATATTGGGGCAGATAAACTGATAAATATGCACCAGAATTCTGGTGTAATTTGTGCCAAAAAGGGTGTACATGCTTTACACCTCATTTTCTGCTTGTTTTTAACAGTATGTGTGCCTTGTGCGACATATTGGGGGTGCTTGTTGAAAAATGGGTGTGGTTTGATATTCTAAACTATGAGCCAGAAATTGTGCCAAAATTTCAGACATTGCACCATTTTTTTGCGCCAAAATTTTATCAGAAACTAAGCCAAACAGCGTTAGACACTTTGGAAAATCTGGTACAGTTTAGGGCTGTCTATTCTAACTTTACACTGTCTAAAAGTGCACCAGTGTGCTTCATTAATAATGCAGTGCACACTCTGTCTACTTATCAGTTGGTACATCTGTATACAGTAAGTGGATTGGCAGTTACACCCCTGATCTATTTCTTGATGTGACCCAAGGCCCTTTTGTATCACAAAAGACACCAGCATTATAGGTCAGTAATTCTCAAGACTAGTACCCCCATTCAAAACAATTTCAGCCAAGTACCCTCAAAACTACAGTTTATGACAGTCTAAGGCTCAGAAGGTGAAAAGTGAAGACGAATTTGGGTTTACTAGCTTATTAGCTTCAGAAACAATGGAGCTAATCCCCAATACTCTGAATAAGACATAAAATATGTGGCAAGATTGAACAGGACACCTCTTTTTTCACCGTCCTGAAAAAAGAAGCATACATTCCTGTCTCCCATTTAAAACAACGGGGGGGAAGATTGCATCCAAAATTTTGGAACTATTTTGAGGCAGAATCCAATTAAATCAACTGAAAGCCAATGCACTCGACTGAAAGCATATTACACTGCAATGTTGACTGTAGTGCAAATTCATGCATAAAGCCACCTCATTTGATGACGTGCAATAGCCATAAAAAGCAAGACAAGAAAAGGTTAATGTCACTCAATATGGAGGTCAGTGTGGAATTTCACAGTTTTCCCTTACTACCATACAATGCCTACTTAAAAGAGTATTCCAGTAATAGTACAAGAAAATTACACCGTATTCACAGGATAGAGGGTAACTTGCTGGTCCTTGGGGGTCTGAATGCTGGGGCACCCACGATTATGAGATCTGAGGTGTTATTCACCCTGGTTTGAATTGAGCGCAAGGTCAGAAATGTGTGTTGTAGCTCCATTCATTTCAAAAGGAAACCACTAGAGATAGCCGAAGTACAGGACTTGGCTATCTCTGGCGGTTCCCAGAGAATAGAGTGGTAGAGCACATTTCTGACCTGCCAATCCATTCAAATTGGGTTATAAAACACCCCAGTTCTTGTGATCAATAGAGATCTCAGCAGTCAGACTCCCACTTACAGTATCAACAAAATATCGCCTATGCTTTGCTTGGGTGTAACTTGTTGTTACCAGAATACCTATTTAATTTCCTAATACAATTCTTACCTAATACCCCAAAAAGTGTTCAATTAAAACCCCCTAGACAATTATTAATCAATTAATACTTTCATCTATTGCAAAATTAATGCTATACACCAGTGCTTGTATAATGCCACTAGAATAATAAATGCTAAGAACCACGGTACAATTAATATCACCCAATCCAGTACAAAAATGCCACTGCCTACTGTACATACTGTTCAGTTAATTCCCACCAAGCACACTATACAGTTAAAGGGAGCCTGTCAGAGAATTCAGCATATCAACCCAACCCAACAGATAGATAGGGTAGGATTGCTTGAATTAAACAGTGTTTTCCCCCTATTAATAGTTGCCTCCATTAGCAAAATATTGATATTTTTTCAATCTGCAAATGTCCTCTTTGGAGCAACAAGGGCCTTGCCGCTTTCCTCTTTGGAGCAACATCTTCTTTGCTCCAAAGATTTCATTTGCATATGGACAAAATAGTGATATCTCAGCAAATTCACAAGGAGAGAAGACTGATTCAGCTAATCCCAACCTATCTATAGAGACTGGGATTGACTGCAGAAGTGAGAGAATAAAATTGTCAGGGCAGCAGACTCTGGAGTCTTTTGGAGAAACTGTCATGATGGTTTGGGCCAGATAGAAACGAAAAGGAAGGAGAACATCCCTAGAAACATGGTTTACTTAAAGGGGTTGTCCGGCATAATCTAAAACTTTAACACTAAGCTAAACCCCCTCCTCGCCTAACTTCTAATTTACTCCCTTTAAAAAAAAAAAAATTTATATTTACCCATATGCCTGGGGCCGTCATGTGACCGCCCAAGGCACATTTTCTGATTTCCTGGTGATGTTCCGTTTCACTGTTTCTGGAGATGGGAGGTCACCTGTACTCCTCTCTCTCCCCCCTCCCCATCCCCATCATACTCACCAATGCTCATGATCTCTTCTTCTGCTAGGCGTCACTTCCTTCACAAGGGATCTGGCGCCTGCGCAATAGAACGCTGGCAGAAGCCAAGAGAAGCAGCGTTCTATTGTGCATGTGTGCTTCTCTTCGCTTCTGTCAGCGTTCTATTGTGCAGGCTCCAGCTCCCAGGTGCCGGGACAGCAGCACCGACGAAAGTCATCTCCAGGATGAGAAGACAGGTAAGTATGATGGGGAGGGGGTTGTGGGACTGAGTTAGTTAGCTAGGTAGGTAGGGCTAGTAGTCTGCGGGCTAGCTAGGGAAGCGGAGGGGGTTGTGAGGGAGAAAGTAAGAGGGGGTATCTGAGTGAACTGCAATGAATCATGGTAGTTATAGGCTAAGACAGCATGAAGCTACCCTTGTAAACAAATGCATAGGATACCAGGAGCTCGCATACAAAGCCAGAAATCACTCAAAACAGTCCTAAAGGTATTTGGGTGCACTTATTAACCAATTGATAGCACTAACAGACCTTTTTTAAAAATAATTTTTTTTGCTCGGAAAGCCTCTTTAAGGAGGACCTTTTACCACCTCCACCAACTTCAGTTCTTAATATCTGTTAATAGGTGCAGCTCCACTGATTCCAGCGCAGTTGGATTTTTTTTTCTCCTGCTTCCACCATTCCTGAGCAATCAATGCTTTTACTTTTGGTGCCTGATATGCTGCAATTAGAGGTAGAGACTTTCAGAGCTCAGCACCACACCCCTTGCCTGCTTCTGCCCTTCTGACAGTGCAGAGTCTAAATAGCATATGAGGCACCAAAACTAACATCACTTCCTATTGTGAACGGTGTAGACTAAATAAAAAATTCCATCTGTGCCAGAATCAATGGAGAGGAGCCTATTAAATGATTTGAAGAGCTGGACTTGTCAAAGGTGGTGAAAGGTCCTCTTTAATCTACCACTGCATAACAATATAAGGTATGTCTGCTAAAGGATACCAGGTGGGGTTGGGATAAAAAACACACATCAAATATTGTAATTGCTGAATCTCTTTAGTATAACTGGGGTGGGCACTGAGCTGACTATGCCCTCATATCTACTCACACCACATCTAACTCCTACCCTTCCTTTTAGCTTTCAGCTAGAAGTGAGTCGACCTTTCTCTACCATCATGGCTACATCTAAAGTTGTAGGTGATCTACACCAGCAACAAGGAAGTCAGGCACAAGGAGAAAATAGGAGCCTCAGTACCGATAAGACAAGCAGCTCTGCGGTATATGGAGACGTCTTAGCCTTTGCTTAAACATTGTGTTTTAGCTCTTCAATATTCGCACATTCAGGATTATACGACACCAATAGTATGAGTTCTGTTCTCTTGAAGACTCTTTGTCGTAATGCAGAGGTAATTGAAAAGTGTCTTGTAAAAATAAATCAGCTTATGGGGAAAAAAGGCAACTGCTGAGCACAAAGGCATTACTGAATCTCTCTATCTCATATTTGTTCGTCTACGTATGTTACATGAACTTAAGTTGGATATAACAAGTGGTGTGATTTGGATGTTGGTGACATCTCTGTGTAAGTTCAGGATGGGGGTCACAGCTGTATATGTCTATACTAACACAATTTCAGCAGGGTGGATGATACTTGTCACTGGTTATATTGTGTAGTGGAGCAGAGTAAAGTTCCCTGTGGAGACATTAATGAATCTGAATAAAAAGGAAATCCTGAGATCATCGCTCCTGAAAGAGTCAGCTTTACTGCACCAAAAAATGTGAAGCGCTGACACCTTCTCTGGAGACTCTGTGCTGCTTATGGGAGGTGGGTGGGGACTATAAAATATCACATCCGTGACTCATGTTCCTGCATCAAAATAATGTATCCTCCAGATTTACTGTATGATTTACTATATGTTAACCCTTTTTAATGCTTATAATAACATATTAGTAAATGGTTTGCACTGGGACATGAGCCTTTGTTATGCAGGATACTAATAGATCAACCACTGGCCTCCTATGTCTGGCCCTGGTGTAGCTATAGGATTGCTGACCTAACAGTAAAAAGGGGTCCTATCACCTAGCTGCCTAGGAAAATATATTTATAAGACGGTTATGCCACCTAGCTACATAGGAAAATGTAGTTATAAGAAAATTGTGCCACCTAGTTACATAGGAAAATATAGTTATAAGAAGGTTGTGCCACCTAGCTACAAGGGAATATACAGTGGGGGAAAAAAGTATTTAGTCAGCCACCAATTGTGCAAGTTCTCCCACTTAAGATGAGGCCGGCCTGTAATTGACATCATAGGTAGACCTCAACTATGAGAGACAAAATGAGAAAACAAATCCAGAAAATCACATTGTCTGATTTTTTAAGACTTTATTTGCAAATTATGGTGGAAAATAAGTATTTGGTCAATAACAAAAGTTCATCTCAATACTTTGTTATATATCCTTTGTTGGCAATGACAGAGGTCAAACGTTCTCTGTAAGTCTTCACAAGGTTGGCACACACTGTTGCTGGTATGTTGGGCCATTCCTCCATGCAGATCTCCTCTAGAGCAGTGATGTTTTGGGGCTGTCGTTGGGCAACACGGACTTTCAACTCCCTCCAAAGGTTTTCTATGGGGTTGAGATCTGGAGACTGGCTAGGCCACTCCAGGACCTTGAAATGCTTCTTACGAAGCCACTCCTTCGTTGCCCTGGCAGTATGCTTGGGATCATTGTCATGATGAAAGACCCAGCCACGTTTCATCTTCAATGCCCTTGCTGATGGAAGGAGGTTTGCACTCAAAATCTTACGATACATGGCCCCATTCATTCTTTCATGTACACGGATCAGTCGTCCTGGTCCCTTTGCAGAAAAACAGCCCCAAAGCATGATGTTGCCACCCCCATGCTTCACAGTAGGTATGGTATTCTTTGGATGCAACCCAGCATTCACTCTCCTCCAAACACGACGAGTTGTGTTTCTGCCAAACAGTTCTACTTTGGTTTCATCTGACCATATGACATTCTCCCAATACTCTTCTGGAACATCCAAATGCTCTCTAGCAAACTTCAGACGGGCCCGGATATGTACTGGCTTAAGCAGGGGGACACGACTGGCACTGCAGGATCTGAGTCCCTGGTGGGGTAGTGTGTTACTGACGGTAGCCTTTTTTACATTAGTCCCAGCTTTCTGCAGGTCATTCACTAGGTCCCCCCGTGTGGTTCTGGGATTTTTGCTCACCATTCTTGTGATCATTTTGACCCCACGGGGTGAGATCTTGCGTGGAGCCCCTGATCAAGGGAAATTATCAGTGGTCTTGTATGTCTTCCATTTTCTAATTATTGCTCCCAAAGTTGATTTCTTCACACCAAGCTGCTTGCCTATTGCAGATTTAGTCTTCCCAGCCTGGTGCAGGTCTACAATTTTGTTTCTGGTGTCCTTCCACAGCTCCTTGGTCTTCACCATAGTGGAGTTTGGAGTGTGACTGTTTGAGGTTGTGGACAGGTGTCTTTTATACTGATAACAATGTCAAACAGGAGCCATTACTACAGGTAATGAGTGGAGGACAGAGAAGCCTCTTAAAGAAGAAGTTACAGGTCTGTGAGAGCCAGAAATCTTGCTTGTTTGTAGGTGACCAAATACTTATTTCCCACCATAATTTGCAAATAAATTCTTTAAAAATCAGACAATGTGATTTTCTGGATTTGTTTTCTCATTTTGTCTCTCATAGTTGAGGTCTACCTATGATGTCAATTACAGGCCGGCCTCAAGGTAGTGCAACGTTTATAATTACATATTAATATGAAAACAAACCAAAACAAAATGGAGCAATCTCTCTATGGTAAGGAATAGAGATAAGTTGTGAATATTTGATAATTTGCCAATACGTGAATTTTCTATTACAGAAAGCTACAACAAATGTGCCAGATCTGTGCATGGCCCAAGAGTTAAAGGGTTTTTCTGGTTTTATGTAAGTTTCATTATCATAAAATGACAATTTCTGTATGTTTAAAACATACTTTTCTCCTTGTTCCCAGTGAACATTCTTCTTTTCACCCGGACCTGAAAATTAGCCTAGCCTAATAGCTTTCCAATGGGGTGGGTGTTACAATTGTATCCAGCCTAGAAAATTGGAGACGAAAATCCTGGACTTATACAATATATTGTATCAATGCAGGTAAAAGTAACAGACTACCAGGACAGGAGAGATAATTGGGCTGCTGGTGTTGTTAGATAAAAAAGGGCTATGGTGGCCACTGTGGTAGCTGCACCTGAATTCTGAACCCGCACCTGAATAGGCACACGTTAAGCACTCAATTTCACATCTAGTTTTAGGTCATTTTTTCAGACCAGCTCTATAAGCAGATGCGGCTTAGATGAAAAGGGGGCATAACTTATAACGAGAAAATGTGTGTCCCAATTGTGCAATAGTTTTGGTGTAAAATTCTGGTGCAGAGTAAGCCAACTAAAAGGGTAGTGTAGGGCTGAGGCCCCATGTTGCAGAAGCACAGCTTTTTTTGTTGCAGATTTTGCTGCGTTTTTTTGAGCCAAAGCCAAGAATGTTTACAAAACTAATGGGAAATATATAGGAAGTATCCCTACTGCTCCCTTCTACTCAATCTACTCCGGGCTTTGGCTCAAAAAAACGCAGCAAAATCTGCAACAAAAAAAAGCTGCACTTCCGCAACGTGGGACTTCAGCCTAAAGTTAGACTATACAGTCTAAAGATGCCCCAGATTTTTCATGCAGTGTCATCCATTATGATAAATCTGGAACATTTTCAGACTTGTCTAAATTTACACTGTCTAAATATTTGTAACTATGAGCCTACAGTATATCAGAAAGTTGCAGAACTTCTCACCAAACAGTGATTCTGCTGGAAGACCACTATCAGGTCAATCCACACACTTTACTGCACAGTATTGACACAGTCTTTGCAAAACTACTGCCAAAGTTTGTTTTTTTTTAAATGTAAAAGGGAAAAAACATGATTTAAATTCAACACTTTCCGTTGTTTCTCTGGATGGATGGGTGTTTCACAAGTGACTCCGATGAGGTTCAGCCACCAATCTGCCGATTAGTATTCAGTGCGCACAAGGCAAACATCTCAAGTTTAACTTCATCGGCCTTTTTTAATGGATATTTTTCAGTCTCTGCTCCTATAAACTCCCCATTATATGCTTATCCTTGATTTACTTCCTCTGCTTAATACTATGAAGCTTGTTTAAGACTAGGCTTTATTCAGAACACGACATTTGCTGTGCCGGCCCCGTATTCATCTGCTGAAACTATCTTTTGTCTGGATGAATAGTTGAACTTTAATGAGAATACTAAGGAGAGCTGGTATTACAGCGCCAAGTTGTTACTTTGTAAATGGCTTCAAAATGCGAATGTATCCCTGCAGATTCATGCCTTAAAGCGATATTCCTTATTCTAAATACATGTTATTCTTTGTATAATGAAAAGTTTTGAAATTTTTCAATATACTCTTTCCATCAATCCCTAAAGGTAACTTCACATGGTGGAATTGTTTTATGGTAGATTTTTGTGGCAGATTCCATCTCCTATTCATTTTAATGGTAGAGCCCTGCCTAATTTTCGGGCAAATTTCACTGAACCTCAAATTAAAGTGAATAAGAGTAGATATATTTCTGCTGACGGCAGGAAGATTTCTACTGTGGATTTTACAAAGGAACTTAGTATCTTTTACAGATCACTGCTTGTTTTTATCCAACAACCAGGAGTAGAATCTGGCTGGTTTTTCCAAACCAATTTTTAAAATTACAGCCAGTTAGGAGAATCAGAAAGAAGTGTGATGCTAACCTGTATTACCCCGATCAGCGAGTGATATATCCCAATCTCAACTGCATCTGCATACTCCATTCACCCTGTGACCCCTGCTATATGTGGCTTGGTGTAGACAGGCATGATACAGTGATGTCACCTACTACACTGACTTGGAGACCAAACAGAGACGAGGGTACCCGCAGACTGCTCTGTGGGAACAGGATTAGGTGAGAATTACTTTTTTATTTTTAGGGCACTATTTCTGCATGGGGCATTGAAAAAACATCATACTGTGAGAAGAATATACTGTTTGGGGCACTGAGGGGATATTTTGCTGTGTGGAGGCACTAAAAGGAAGTAATCGTGTGTGGAAGTACTAAAGGGATATTATAATGTGTGGGGGCACTAATTACGGCATTATACTGTGTGGGGCATTAAGGGCAACTAAACTGCATGGGGGTAGTAAGGTGCCATTATACAGTGTGTTGGCACTAAGAAAGCCTTATACTGTGTGGAGGCACAAAGGGGACATTATACTGTGTAGGGGCACTAAGGGATGATCAAAATGTGTGAGAGGCGCGGAGGGAATCATATACTTTGTGGGGTACTAAGGGGGCATTTTACTGTCTGGCAGCCCTAAGAGAGACATTGTACGGCATGGGGCGCTAAGGGGACTTCATGCTGTGTAAGAAGGTACTGATTTGTAAAGTGCTGCGGAATATGTTGGCACTATATAAATAAAGTTATTATTGGTTATTGTTATTAAGAGGGAATTGCAGTGTGTGGGGGCACTAAGGAGATATCATACTGTGTGAAGAACACTAAGGGTGATCATTACTGTGAAAAGGCCACTCAGTGTGTATGGGCATTAATAGGGTACCATTACTGTGTGTTATAGAAACAGGTACACTAAAACTGTGGGGGCACAATAGGAACTGGGAATGGATTGGACAAAGGGGGCTAGCAAGTGTTGGAGGCGTGGCTTAAACTTCTACATGTAAAGTAGGAATTGTTAAAAATGTTAATTCCACTACTTAATTCTAGTGGATAAAAGTATGTCCTGGCCATGTAGTGGACACAAGAAACTTGATTTCCTCATTATGCTCAGATTTTTCTGTGTCAGGGATTTGTTTAGCTGCATCATGCTCTACTTTTGCAGTCCAGTGTCCCTGGATCTCATATATTATGTTCTCTTGGGCTTTTCTAAGCAATTTGTATGGTATTTTTCAGTAGTTACTCCTGGCAGAATTACATGTAAACAAATCAGTAGTAGTAGTAATGGATACTACTACTGGTTGTACACGCCCCCAGCCTGAGAGAGATACAGTGGGGAAAAAAAGTATTTAGTCAGCCACCAATTGTGCAAGTTCTCCCACTTAAAAAGATGAGAGAGGTCTGTAATTGTCATCATAGGTAGACCTCAACTATGAGAGACAAAATGAGAAAACATATTTAGAAAATCACATTGTCTGATTTTTTAAGAATTTATTTGCAAATTATGGTGGAAAATAAGTATTTGGTCACCTACAAACAAGCAAGATTTCTGGCTCTCACAGACCTGTAACTTCTTCTTTAAGAGGCTCCTCTGTCCTCCACTCATTACCTGTAGTAATGGCACCTGTTTGACATTGTTATCAGTATAAAAGACACCTGTCCACAACCTCAAACATTCACACTCCAAACTCCACTATGGTGAAGACCAAAGAGCTGTGGAAGGACACCAGAAACAAAATTGTAGACCTGCACCAGGCTGGGAAGACTGAATCTGCAATAGGCAAGCAGCTTGGTGTGAAAAAATCAAGTGTGGGAGCAATAATTAGAAAATGGAAGACATACAAGACCACTGATAATCTCATTCGATCAGGGGCTCCACGTAAGATCTCACCCTGTGGGGTCAAAATGATCACAAGAACGGTGAGAAAAAATCCCAGAACCACATTGGGGACCTAGTGAATGACCTGCAGAAAGCTGGGACTAACGTAACAAAGGCTACCGTCAGTAACACACTACGCCGCCAGGGACTCAGATCCTGCAGTGCCAGACGTGTCCCCCCTGCTTAAACCAGTACATATCCGAGCCCATCTGAAGTTTGCTAGAGAGCATTTGGATGTTCCAGAAGAGTATTGGGAGAATGTCATATGGTCAGATGAAACCAAAGTAGAACTGTTTGGTAGAAACACAACTCGTCGTGTTTGGAGGAGAGTGAATGCTGAGTTGCATCCAAAGAACACCATACCTACTGTGAAGCATGGGGGTGGCAACATCATGCTTTGGGGCTGTTTCTCTGCAAAGGGACCAGGACGACTGATCCGTGTATATGAAAGAATGAATGGGCCATGTATCGTGAGATTTTGAGTGCAAACCTCCTTCCATCAGCAAGGGCATTGAAGATGAAACATGGCTGGGTTTTTCAGCATGACACTGATCCTAAGCACACCGCCAGGGCTACGAAGGAGTAGCTTCGTAAGAAGCATTTCAAGGTCCTGGAGTGGCCTAGCCAGTCTCCAGATCTCAACCCCATAGAAAACCTTTGGAGGGAGTTGAAAGTCTGTGTTGCCCAGCGACAGCTCCAAAACATCACTGCTCTAGAGGAGATCTGCATGGAGGAATGGGCCAACATACCAGCAACAGTGTGTGCCAAGCTTGTGAAGACTTACAGAAAATGTTTGACCTCTGTCATTGCCAACAAAGGATATATAACAAAGTATTGAGATGAACTTTTGTTATTGACCAAATACTTATTTTCCACCATAATTTGCAAATAAATTCTTAAAAAATAAGACGTGATTTTCTGGATTTGTTTTCTCATTTTGTCTCTCATAGTTGAGGTCTACCTATGATGACAATTACAGGCCGGCCTCATCTTTTTAAGTGGGAGAACTTGCACAATTGGTGGCTGACTAAATACTTTTTTTCCCCACTGTATGTAAAATGGGCTGCAGCTATAATGGACATATTAGCAGTAGAAAAAAGGACCTGACACCATGTATGAAGACTAATACATTTAGAGAACAGTTTGCCTAGCAAGACCCTGCAGATATTTCAACTTTTCATGAAAACTCAGCTATCTTTTAAGGGATGCTTATATTAAATGGTTTGATGCTTGGAACCTCTCAGTATTAGCCAGAGGTGAGAACCTAAATTTTTCCCCCAGGTAAAAGAAAGTATAGCTCAGTCTTCCTATTATATGAATAGAATATCAGAAATTCAGTTAAGCCTGACACTTGCACAGACAGAGCAGTAGGATAGAATAAATCTCTTGTACAGTAGGGAATTCATCAAGACCTGCTCATTCTCATCATAAATTAAGTACATCCTCTGGCATTCTGTGTGCCTAGAAGAAATTCTAAGCCAGTTCGTAGATGACGTAGATCTCAATCATTATTTACGCCAGAAAACTGGTGTAGGTTAAATAATTTAAATGATGTTGCCCGGGCTGTCTAAAAACACAAATGCCTAAAAATTAACACAGATGGCATTTAACCCCTTCCTGCTGAAGCCATTTTTTGATTTTCTTTTTACTCCCCACCTTCCAAATGCTATAACTTTTTTATTTTTCCGTTCACAGAGCCTTATGAGGGCTTAATAGTTGTGGGACAAATTGTACTTTATAATGGTACCATTTAATATTCCATACAATGTACTGGAAAGCTGTAAAAAAAAATTCAGAATGGAGTGGAATTAGAGAAAAAAATTCTTGGATTTGCCATATTCTGACATCCGTAACTTTTTGTCTTTACTTCTATATATGAGAGATTTCAGTCTGTATTCCATAGACAAGCAGATGAATTTAAAATGAAGTCTATGGAGAGGAGAGGGGGAGGAGGCGAAGGAGAGAGACAGAGCTATGAGGCTGCCTACATCATTAAATGAGTCATTTCTATCAGGAGAAGGCTGGATAGTAATTCCTAATAATCCAGATGTGTTGTGAAAGAGAACTGTCTCTCTATAGTGTAGATGTCTCTCTGATTGAAGAGCTCTTCTCTCCCTCCCGTGTCCATAGACTTTTGTTGTACAGATTTGATCAGTGGCAGATGGAGGCAAATAAGTGAAGAAATAACTAAATTTTTTTGATAAAGTATATTACAAAGTTCGTTATCTTTACCTGCACGATGGAAAAAAGGTTTAGTTATGCTTTATTTAACTGTATTTAAAAGCAACAGACTGCATCAAATAGTTAACTGAAAAAGAATTATCGGTATTTTTGCTTTTAGAGTATTTCATTTTCTACAGTAACTGTAACCATATGTAAGTGAACCTCTCTGCACTCGTTGCTTAGCAGTGCTCAACATTAAAAGGGTTTTATAAATATATACCATTGTCTTAAAGCGATCTACCCGCAGCACCTACCCAACTCGCTACTATCCTGAAGTGACATTGAAAAGACTGCAACATACATTAAAGGCAATGTAATCAAGCCAGAGCTAAAAATGCTGCCCCTGGTGCCAGTGTGTTCCTTCATACACACGCTTAGAACAGTCCACTCACCCACTGTTTAACCCTTTGGGGCTACAGCTGTTAGCTGGAAATCTATTTTTTGGCTTCCTTTCATCTGTACTCAGCTGGATTCTCTCGTTTCCAGATATTTCATCTGATTCAGTGTTTTTGCCTCTGGTTGACAGACAAGGAAAACGCATGTTTTATACTATTTATAATTAATGTGTTCATCTTGTTCAATCAGTTTCTTTCTTTTCAGTCCAAGCATCTAAAGATCTATCAATTGTCTATTATCTCTATCTTTCTATCATATAGCTTTTCATCAATCTATTTACATCTAATCTATTTATCTCATATCTCTCTTTCACTATCTGTCTGTAAAATGCAGGTGTGGGGATGTCAGGAAATGGCAGATAGAGGTGCACTTAAATGAAATGTGTTGCCAGAAAATGACTTTTCCTGGTCGTCCTTGGCAGCACAATACACATGGGTTATGGTTCCCTAGGTATAACCACATAGAGACAGGTTAATTAAGCAGTAATCAAACAATTAACCAATCAGACCACAGACATAAATAGGACACAGAGAGTAGGACACAGTGTATTTTTCTTTTCTCTCATAGGTAACAGACATGGAGACAGGATCTCCCCCAGGAAAATGGTGTATCGCTACATACAGGCAGATGGGATGGCTTTTCCGCACTGTATACAGGGGTGATCCCTGTCCCTCAGTGGCGAGGGTGTACCATGATGGCGGCGCCCAAACAACAATCCTGGTACACAAGCAGGGACTCATATTTTGGGGTTCTCTATCCCCCTTATGCCAGCAGGACATATTCAGGCAAGTGGCTGAAAGTAGTGTTGCTCACACTTTTACACATTATGGTGCCAGTCTGTGTTTGCTTTGCACACAGTACTTGTGGTTCTCCAGGAAGTGATGTTTTCCCTTCAGCCGAGGCTGAGTAAGGGCAGAAGTGACATCATCATGTGGGCCAATGCTCCCTGCAGCTCATAATGCTGGCAGCTTCCTTGGCTATGGCACACTCAGCCGATTACTCTGCCCTCTACTTGCTACTGTAAGTATGGCACATGCCTGCAGCCATCCCCATCTATGTATCTGCCAGAAGAGTTTGGAGGTGTAGCCCTATTTGGGGGGGGGGGGGGGTATGAGTATTATCCCTCCCGCAACAGACACTGGCGCTGACCTGTGTGTATAATGGGACCTGAAGCCTTCGCTGAAGGGAAGAGTGGGAACATATATGAAATATATCAGTGCCTCCACCCAGGATAGAGCCTCTGTATTGCAGGGAGGATCTCTTCCTGGGACTTACCCATGAAATACAGTTAGTAGCCTTAACAAGGATCACTGTACTAATCTCACAGTCTGAAGAATACATACAGATACCACATAAGGTTATAACAGTAGCTTTATAAGAATCAACAGGGTAATAATACATACATAAAATATACTCAGAACACAGCAATACTACAACAACCAGCAAGTCCTCAACCGTCTTAGGTTATATACCCGGGTATATATATAGATATATAGCAAGAGTCCAGTGCACAATACCTCCAGGCAACAGAAGAGATGCAGGGGCCCCTGTGGATGACTGTGGATCCTCGGATTCTTCCAGGAGATGACAGACAGCCAATCAGGAGATGATGATGATGGTGAGATTCTTCACAGGCAGCAAACAGGGCGACGGTGACGGCAGTAGATGCAGGCCTGACTACCCTAACACTGAGTCCTTAACCTGCCAGCTAAACTACTAGTGCCACCGGGCCTCTAACTAGCTAGTTGGCCTTCGGAAGCCTAACCTATCACTGCCCTGAACTATATATATATATGGATCCCTAACTATGGTTACTAGCTAGGTCCTGTGAGTATATAGGGGGTAACACATACCTAACTATATACTGTGAAGTAAAGAGGAACAAGTGGCTCTTAGACTCCCCCAGACATAACATGTCTGTCTCAGCAGCTCTGCTCACATCTCTCCCCCCAGCAGCTCTGCCTCACATGTGTCTGACTCACTGTATTTACAAAACAAAACTTGCACTGAATGCCTGGGGTCTCTGAAGCCAAACTGCAGGGGCAAAGAAGCCAGATACATTATATACTAGTAGAAATGGCAGTTCCCTACAGAGGTTTGTCCTGTGTCTTTGTAGCCTCTGTTTATCATGCTATATTTTCTGTTTTGCTAAAGTCTTCTGGGCCTGGGTGCAAAATTTTGTCCGGGGCCCCCTCACTAGAGCGAATTCTTGATAGTGGCAGTTACGGGTGCTGTAGCGATAACTCTCATGCTTGAAAGGGATACAGCTTTAGTACCCACAACTGCAGTTATCAAGAATACGGTGAGTGAGCAGCGCAGCGCTGGCATGTAATCAATACTGGGACAGCATTATGCGCTCCACAGCGGCCCCCCACACAGCATTATGCTCTCCACAGCGGCAACCCCACACATCATTATGCGCTCCACAGCGGCCCCCCACACAGCATTATGTGCTCCACAGCGGCCCCCCACACAGCATTATGTGCTCCACAGTGGCCCCACACACAGCATTATGCGCTCCACAGCGGCCCCACACACAGCATTATGCGCTCCACAGCGGCCCCACACACAGCATTATGCGCTCCACAGCGGCAACCCCACACAGCATTATGCGCTCCACACCGGCCCCCACACAGCATTGTGTGCTCCACATTGGCCCCCACAGAGTAGTATGAGCTCCCAAGAGCCCTTGTGGTGACCAGATAGGGGGTAATGCTGCAGTTGGGATTACGGGGTGCAAACAGTGCAGACTTGTCACGGTCTCTGGGCACGAGGGCACAGTGCTGGTGCTGTCCCATGTTACCACCACTGGTACCGGTGATGAGGGGGCTGCACAAATGTTGGTGGTGATTGTTCCCCTGGGGCGCTGACTGGTGGTGTTTGGGGCGCCCTGATGTTGTCGGTGCAGAGTCAGACACAGAAACAGTTGTAAAGTTGAACTTTTACTTCCATGGGTGTGGAGGCACAAATACTTAAACAGTTTCTTCAGTACACAATAACAGGGTATGCCTGGTGACACAGCAAAGTCCTGGGGTGCAGGGTAGACATGATAAAAGGTGTTCTTAGCCCACTATACTTCAGTGTTACAGCCCTAAGGTGCGTCTGGGTTCCTATTTGGCTCATAGGAGGATGCCCACCACCATACTAGCACATAATATTCCCCACTCACGTTATGTGGTCCTGATAGCTCAGAGTTTCGGGGTGCAATAGTCAGGGTGGCGGTATGTTCCACAGGTCTGGCCTTGTCCCCTGGATCCTGTGATACTTGTTATGGAGCACGTGTTCCAGAATGTTCTCTCCACAGTCTCAGGCTGACAAGATGATGATGCTTAACTTCCTTCAGGGTGATGGTTGGCAGACAGGGGACAGAATCTTCTGAATAGCTGGAGTATGTCAGCTCTCCAACCTTCCTGGGCCTGTCTAGAACTTGAGATACCTGCATTAAGCTCACTTTCTTCACAGGACACCACACTTCTCTCCTCACCTCCTCCTCCTAACACTCCACACTTCTAACTACTCACACAGGACCTTCCTGAAGGGGTGTTACCATGGGGACCCAGTGATCAGCTGACTCCTCCCCTTTACCCAGGTGATGTCCTCCCATTGGACATTTGGTTACTATTCAATCCTATGGGATGTGTAATGCATGTGTGAGACTCACTAGGTGGCGCTGTGTTGTGTGAGACTCAGGACCCCCTGCTATGTCACACAGGCTATAAAGCAACATGAAATAATGCAATGCAATTAGTACAGAGATCACCCTCAGCCCAGCCATAGCCAGCTCTGGGATGCCACCCCCCCCCCACCAGAGCTGGTGCTATTATACTTTGTGGTCTCTTCAGACCCCAGAGTATAATAAGTAGAGGCCCAGGGGTAGTGATTAAAAATAACAAACACTGATACTCCACTTACCTTACCTTACCTTACTTTTCCTGTGTATCCTCGCTCTTCTTCCGTCTTGCGACTGAGGTCCTGCGCTCCAGACGTCACTGCTGGGGCCTGTGATTGGGCCTCAGATGTCATGTGGGGCGCAATGACGTCATTACGCCAGGCCCCCCATGTGAGGTCTGGGGCGCGTGACCTCAGAAACCGGCCAGAAGAGCCGCAGACAGGTGAGTATAAATATTTTTTTTTTTATTTTTAGTCACCTACCCTGGGCTGGCATTAACAGGAAAGGGGCCCGATGGGCGCTTGGGGAAAGCCTGGTTCCACGACCACTATCATGGTGGTCCGGGGCCCCGTACCCCTCCGGGCCCGGTCGCATCCACTGCGCCCACGATCGTTACACCACTGAGGAAATGCAGTCTCAGGCACATCCATTTAAAGCCTCTTTCATGAGGGTACAATCTCTTAAACATTACAGTAACATTTTTAACGGTATTTCCATCTGGGACCTTTATGGCATACAGTATTTAATGTCAGGGAATACCTACCACGAGGCAAGATAAGCATCTTGCCTCAGGTAATAGACTGCAGCATCTCAGTGAGGGCAGCACTACATCTTAGAGCTTCATGTGTCATGGGAAATGTAGTTTTGTTCACAGATTCACTGCATGTAAATAACAGTGATACAAGGAGTCTCAAGTAAAATAAAGCCAAGAAAAGGGTGCACAAGAGAAAAGTGAGTATTTAGCACAGTTGTGGATGTATTTGCAGATCATTTTTGGAAGCTGGATAACCCCTTTAACCCTTCTGATGTTTCAGTCAAGCCTGACAGAGGCACCATTTTACCGGTGGTGCATGGGCACTGCCATTTTAGGTAGGATCATTGCCCCCCGAACAAAATCCAGGTATGGTGATCTGTTACCAAGACAACCGGGAGTCTATTCAAGGCTCCCAGGCTTGTCATTACATTATTTCTAGGCTAGGTGTTAAAATGTATGTAAGCATACTGACCCACAGAATACACGTAATATGTCATTTTGGCTGCACAGTGAATGCTGTAAAAATATAGCACAAAAGAAAGTTGCAATTTTTCTCTAGTTCCACCGCATTCTGATTTTTTTTTTCCAGCTTTCCAATATGTTGTATGGAATATCAAATGGTTCTGTGAACAGAAAAACGTTATGGCTTCTGCAAGACGGGCAGTAAAAAATGTAAATAAAAAAATGGGTGTTGTGGGAAGGAGTTAATATGTTCCCTGTAGTATATAAAAAGTACAGAACTGTACTAATCTGAATAAAACACTTTAGCAGTGATAGAACGTTACTTCATCGGTCTAAGGCTGGGTTCACATCTGCGCTCAGGGATTCCGTTTCCCATTTCGCTTTAAAAATGCCGGCAGGACTTTTCTCTTCACATTTTTTGGGCGCAAACCTGGTGGACCCCATTATAGTCTATGGGGTCCGTGGGATTATGCGGGTAACTGCTTTTTAAGCGGATTGGGTTTCTGGTATTTTGGGTCCCCAATCGGACCGAAGAACGAAAACCTGAACGCAGGTGTGAACCTAGTGTAAGCCTGTCTTTCTTCTCTTGCTCTTCCTGTAGAGTAACTAATCATGACTGGGTGTACAGTTGGATTGGTGTTGCTACAACACATAGGGTTCCCAAACCAAATGGTATAGTTTGAGATCATTTGGATTTAAAGACCCTTAACATTAGCATTAGTGGAATAACTGTGTGACAGGTAACAATGTGACTCGACTACACATTCAGAAACATTTGTTACAATGTGTCTGTGGGTTCATGTGAACTCAAGATACTAGAGTTTGTCAGAACACTCACTTGATGATGGCCAGTGGTGAATTATAAGAGCACATTTGCCCCCATTATAATATGACCTTGTAATCAACTGTATTCACACAGAAATGTCTGGAGGGGAGTACTTAGGCAAACCTTGCGAGATACCTCGTGAATATTCACAAGGTTCTCCCATCTGAACCAGAATTGCTCTTCAGACCCAAGATTATAATTAGCAGAGGCACAGGAGAGATGAGTAAACATAACAAAAGTTTTACTCACTTCCTCTGGACTTCGGCATGATTCTTCACCCTCTTTGGGCCTCTTACGGCCTCCTGGGATCTGAAGACACCCCAGAGTATAATAGTGATTAATGGGTACTGAACTCCCAAAATGTTGGGTTTGTCTGAATCCAAAATTTTTGGAAAACTCATACAGAGCCTTTACTACAAACAATTATCTTATCTCTACTAATGGACTTGTTGCTGCAGCTGCGCCCAATGTGGTGAGGAGTGGTGTTAAAAGGATTTAAGTATTTTAAAGGGAATCTGTCAGGTCAATCTGGGACACTAAACCACCCACAGGTCCTTATAGACCCATAGGTCCTTATAGATGTTGTAATGCAATCCGCAGACGCATTAAAAATAAAAAACTTTTATACTTACCTAGAGAAGGGTCCGATCAACACTGTTTGGTGAGATCAGTCCGGCTTATTCATGAGCTTCTTCGCTGGCACGCCTCCCGGAGCCTGCGCTGTTCTTCAGTGAATCTAAAGATGGACACCCCGTCTTCACTGCGTAATTACGGGGCATGCGCACTGAAGCCAAGGTGTACTCCTCTGGCTTCATTGAAGAACTGTGCAGGCGCGGGGAGTAAAGCGGCCAGGTGAGTATAAAGCTTTTTTATTTTTAATGCGGTCATAGATTGCGTTATAACAGGGTGATTTGGGACACTAAACCCCCAGGTCCATATGGACGTGTGGGTGGTTTAGTGTCCCAAATTGCCCTGACAGATTCCCTTTAACCATTTCAATTGTGGATAGTAGTGACATAAGTATAAGCCGTAGTGGCTGCCACAGGGCCCGTGACCTTAGGGCCCCTGCTGCTTTTATTTTAATAAGCTGTTACCTGCTGGAGTAATCTAGCAGGTAACGGGCCCTATTTACTTACCAGTCCCCATTCCTGCTCACTGCTGCCTCCGCTTCCCCTTTTGCCCTCCAGGGGGCCCAGTCATCCCAAATCACTTTCCTGGGGCCCCCTGGAGGGAAGTAGGGGAAGCGGAGGCGGCAGTAAACAGGAGTATGTATCTGTAAGTAAGGCCACGGGCCCACGGCAAGAGTATTTGTTGGGTTAACCCAAAAAAATACTGCTAATGTTATACTTGGGGGTTTCTTCAGGTGAGTGAAGATCCAGTGCAACTCTCCCCTGTCTTCAGGCCTCTGTAGTGACGTCATGTGGTCAGGCCGGCATCACTACGTCTGTGACATCATTGAAGAGGGCCAAAAACAGCAGGGAGTCCCATCGGAGTGCAAGAGGGGTGAGTACCACTGTTTTTTATGTTTGCCACCTCCCCTGGGCCTCCGATCATTATACTCTGGGGTCTCAAAAGACTCCAGAGTATAATAATAGTGTGTGGTCTACTGAACCCGAAATTTTTGCAATATTTGCAACGAACACCATTGGGGCCACGATGGGAAATAATACTGTGTGGAGGGGCCACTATAGGACATAATACTGTGTGCAGGAGGCACTATGGAACTTAGTCCTGTGTGGAAGGGTCACTGTCGGACATTAGACTGTGTGGAGAGGCCACTATGGAACATAATACTGTATGGAGGTCGCTATGGAACATTATACTGTGTGGAGGGGCTGCTATATGACATTATACTGTGTGGAGGCCACTATGTGACAATATACTTTGTGTAGTGGTGACTATGGGATATTATACTGTCTGGAGCCACTTTGGGACATACTGTAGTGTGTGTAAATGGGTCGTTATACTGTGTGGGGGCCAGGAAAGGGGGTGCTATGCCGTGAGGGGGGCCGTGTTCCAAGTCAAAAGTTTGCTATGGGGCCCAGTCTTTGCTAGTTACGCACCTGTTGGACAGATAGGAGGGTGATAATAGCCTTTTACCATTTTCTGCCCACCAGCTGGTTATCCATACAGAAAACAACAATAGTCTTATTACCTGTAGCTATTTTCGTTTCTTCTTTCTTCGTCCTCTCTTTTATCAGTTTGCTACAGCTTCACAAATTGCTTTTACCAAAAGCAACCCAGAGCTTGTTATGACCTGACCCACATGTCCTCTTAACATAGTAATCGAAAGTATGTGAGTTTATTTTCTCACCTGGAAAAAAGAAACATAAGGGAATAAAGCTGAAAATAGATCTATGAAAGAACCAAAGGAAAAATATCATGAAATTCAACTTAGAAATGTCGAAGTAGTATGTATGTATCCCTCTTTAATTGAATCTGGCCAGCACATTACAGCTATGGGTCTGAACCAAACAGCACCTGCTGCCTTTTCCTGCTTTTCATGGTGGTAATTACAAATACGTGCATGTACAACAGCCTGTTATTGCATGGGGAGAAATTCCCTTATTAATAATATCAGTCCTGTGTATTCTTTTGGATCTGTAGCTGTAATATAGGCCCAATTGTCAGGAACCACCTTACCTGGAAATGGTCATTCCCAATATTTGGCCAGAGTAAAGTTGTTAGAGACAAATTAGCAATGCTATGCGTAGATTATGATGTTAATCTGTTTTCTTTAGTCCCAACAGCTGCATAATAGTGGGATATTTCTGCCCGTGTGATGGTAGGGCAGAATGGAATTTTTAAAAAATAAATGGTTAAATAATTAACCCCTCCTATAAGGAAGGAAGTACCAACCCTAATGTATCATTATAAAGACAAATACATGAACACATAGGGAGGGAGCCTTGTGCTGCTGTTGGGACTACGCTTCCCTTCCGTCCCACCAGCAGCATAATAGTGGGGATCTAGCAAGAAGAACCTTCTTGAAAAACTGAGTTTAAAATGGAATTGCCAAAGGAAGTGGCCTCCGAACCCCAAGTATTAAATCTATAGAGATTTATAAAAGTCTGGTGAGAGCTCCAAGAAGCTGCAGAACAGATCTGCTCTAAGGAAAGAGAGTTCCTTTCAGCCCAGGAAGTGGAAACAGCTCTAGTAGAATGAGCCTTGACAAAATCAGGTGGGTCCAACCCCTGGGATGTAAAGGCCAAATTTATGGCTTCCTTAATCCAGCGGATAAAGGAGGTTTAGAAGCTTTAAGCCCCTTATTGTTTGCTGCAAAGGAAAGAAAAAGATTCTCTGACACCTTAAAGGGTAGAGCTCCTGCAATATAGATTCTTAAGCATCTGACAACATCCAAGGAGTGAAGTTTAATCTCTTCTGGGGTAACTGGATTAGGAAAAAATACAGGTAATGAAATAACTTGATTCAAGTTAGTGTAAGAAGGTACCTTGGGACAAAACCGCAGACTAAACCTTAATTAGACTCTATCCACATGGAAAGAAACGTAAGGATCCACAGATGATAAGGCTTGCAGTTCCCCAACTCTTTTACCTGAGGTTACAACTAATCAGTCTTGAGTGTAAGGAATTTGATGTCAACATCTTTAAGAGGTTCAAAGGGAGGCTCACACAACCCTTTTAGAACTGTGGATAAAGCCCACTGGGGAATCGGGTGAATTACAGGTAGTCTTAGCCTGGATGCACCCCTTAGAAGTCTTTTTACCAGTGGTTCTAGGGATAACTGCTTACCTAAGCAGGATGACAAAGCCACCACTTGAACCTTCAAGATAGAAGGACTAAGGCCCTTTTCCAAGCCATCCTGAAGGATTCCAGGATATCTGGAATAGAGGGATTAGAACTCTGAATCCCCTTCCTTGATGTCCAGGAGATAAAGATGTTACATATCCGGGCATAGTTTTTGTTCGTGGACTCTGCTCTAGAAAGAGAGTATTTAGGACGACTCCAGAAAGTGCTTTTGATCATAGTAGGGACTGGTCAATCTCCAGGCTGTCAGATTGAAGGATTTCAGATCCTAGCAGAGCCTGGGCCCCTGAGACACCAGGTTCTGAATTGGGGGAATCCTTCAATATATTCTGTGACTCATATGTATGAGCTGTGAAAACCAAGCTCTCTTTGGCCAAAATGGAATGATGGCAATTACTGAGACTTGGTCCTGTCTGTTCTTCATCAATACCGTTGGTATCATGAAGACTGGAGGGAAATATGTATGCCAGCCTGAACCTCCAAGGGATGGACAGGGCATCTACAGCTAAGGGATTGTCCTCCTTGTAAAGAGAGCAGAACTTCTCCACCTTGGCATTGAGCCTGGTTGCCATCAGGTCTACTTCTGGATGTCCCCATTTCAGGGTGATTGCCTGATTGACCTCTGGATGGAGAGACCATTCCCTTGGAAGCCGGATAAGCTCTTCTCAAGGAGCGCTCCATTAAATGGTCCAGTGGATCTTGAAGATTGGATCCGTCATCAGAAGGTACAAGTGTAACCTCCTGTATAACACACAGGCCTTTTCTGGGTGTTTCTATTCAGTGGACATTACTCTTTTTAGCATGTCGTCCACTTTGAAGGCCCTTGGCCCCCTAGAGGTGGACATAGAGGCTTCCTCAGGGTCAACATCATGGTCCCCTGATCTGATAGATCTTAACAATTTCTGGATATTTTCCAGAGGAAAGAGAGTTTTAGATGTCTTGATATCTTAATCATCAGATGAGATGTTAGCTTCATCAACAATCCTGAACTCTTCATCGGATTATACAATTGAGACGGGTGCCTCACTATGTCTGTGTATTTTAGGCAAGTGAGACAAGGACTCCTTCAAATCCTTCATGGTGTCTTGCACATATTCCTTCACCTATATGATCACATCCCTAATAGTGGGTTCTTCAGAAGGTTCTTTAGGGACTGCACTGACAGCATGTGTTAAATTCATACTCTTTAGGCAAAGGAATGTCACAGGACCTACTGGATAGGTGCTTTTGCTTAGACTTGGACTTACGCCTAAAGGAATCGTCTCCACCAGATGCAGAGGATGACATCTAAAAAATACAAAAGTAGAATATTAGCCTAAAAAAGAATTAGGTGGGTAAAAAGAAAATTAAATTAATATTTACCTGGGGGGCGTGGCTAGCGCGCGACATGGACGGTCGCATGTGAGCGGAGCTCCGGCTAGAGCCGCTCATCCATCTTGAAATCCATCCTTGCTTACCGGTGCCCGGGTTCGCTGTCCGCTGGAACGCACTTCTGAGGCCCTCCTCCTGGTTCCAGAGCTCCCGTTCTGCCGGTGTCCTTCTCCGTTGGGTAGTAGTCGGTGATCGCTACACGTGGCCGGCGGCCATACACTCCCACCGCCGCTGCCGGAGCCGCTCTGTCCCGCGCTGCTGTGGCCTGGAGCTGGGGTGGAGCTGCTGTTCTGGGGCTGCGCTCGTGGGCCGGCCTGGGCTGTGCAGGCACCGCTGGGGCCGCTGGTCCTGCTGGCACCCGGACGGCGGTCTCCCCTCTCTCCACGTGGCGGGTGGCCATTTTAACCCTGACCGGTTTGGCCATCTGCTGATGAGGGGGCGCTGAGTCTGGCGTTCCTGGCGAGCTGAGCCTATCTCTGACGGTTCCCTCTATCCCTGCCTGGAAGTTTGGGAGCCGGCATTCCTCTCTCCTCCTTGCTGCTGGGCACGATAGGACCATCCCCTGGCTCCTCTGGGCAGTAGTGCAAGGCAATATCTGTGGCAGCCATCAACTGTCTCTGACCCATTGAAGGTGTGTGCCTCTGTACGATTTATTGTCCTGCTGACTGCTTCTCTGGAAGGCTTTACTTATAATCCAGTGACGGTTGCTGTATGTGCTATTGGACTGTTGAGTTACCATCTGTCCTCCTCTAGTTCCTCCTGGCAATCTATCTACTCCATCACTTCGCTACTGGCCTTCTTGGAGGCCTTACTTATAATCCAGTGACTGTTGCTATCGGCACTATTGGATCGCTGAGTTGCCATCCGTTCCCTCTTAGTTCCTCCTGGCAATCTATTTATTTCATTACTCTGCTGACGGCTCTCTCTTGGAGACATCGCTTATAATCCAGAGTCTGTTGCCATCGATACTATTGGACTGTTGAGTTACTGTCTGTCCTCGGCTGGCTTATTGGCCCTTGTGGCCTGACATAGAGGCTCCTACTGTGCAACTGCTATTAGCCAGAGACCTTGTCTATAATCCTCTGGGGCCGGCCAGGTCTTGCTACAATCACACCTCCTCCTCTGCCAACATATCCACCCGTACGGAACGCAGGAAGAGCGGCCGCCGACTCTCTAAAATGAGTCGCCCGCAATCAACCTCTGTCTCTGATCGCCTGAGGGGGTTCTCCAGGGCAGCATCCTCTTCTACATCACCATCGCTTGAGGCAGCCTCTCCTGCCCTTCCAGAGGAGGACCCCGAGCCCACTTTAAAGCAAGTTACTGGACAGCTACTGGAGGCGATCCATGCCGGCACTTCCTCGCTGACCGGGAAAATTGAGGAGGTAAAAATCGACCTGGGCCTGCTCCGTCAGGACTTTCAGACCTTGCGAGGCAGGGTGTGTGAGGTGGAGGATCGGGTCTCTCAGGTAGAGGACACTGTTAACCCACTTCCTGCCAAACTCCAGGAGCTGGAGAGAGCTGCAAGTTTGTGGACCCAGCGTGCGGATGACTTGGAGAATAGATTGCGACGAAACAACCTCCGTATCCTGGGCCTGCCGGAGCGGGCGGAGGGTGAAGATCCTCGGGCCTTTGTGGAGGGGTGGCTGAAAAATGTCCTGCCGGAGGCTCACTTCTCACCAATATTTGCAGTGGAACGGGCCCATAGGGTTCCGGCTAAACCGCCGCCTCAGGGCGCACCTCCTCGACCCTTGTTGGCCCGTCTGATTAACAGCACGGATCGGGATACGGCGTTGCGGGCTGCGCGCCAGGCCGGCGAGCTTAAGTACAACGGAGCAGCAGTGGCCATGTTTCCAGATTTCTCGGCGGCTCTCCAGAAGACCCGAGCATCCTTCGTGGCCGTTAAGAGGCGGTTGAGAGAAAAGGCTATACAATACTCCATGATTTACCCAGCACGTCTTCGGGTTGTCCATGACGGCAGGTCCCTTTTCTTTACTTCACCGAGGGATGTGGAGGACTGGCTATCTCTTCTTCCTCGATCTCCGAGACGATGATCCTGACGGCGTGTGGTGAGAGGTCCGATCGGACCATACATAAGGACTTATGTATTACGGGATGCTCTTGTTTATTGCATAAGTAGTTTTATGAAAAGTGCGGTTCTGTTATTATAGTATCCTGTAGTCTTATAGTTACCTGGGCTGGCGACCCCCGGGGCGCCGGTGTATCTCATTTACTCATGTGAACCTGGCTCTGTTGAATAGTATATCTCCTAGCCTAGTGATTATCCATACCTTTAAGACAGTGCCCCGTATACCAACCACTGTGGGTGCACTTCTTCCCCCGTTAATTGTAGCCACGGTTAATTTAACAAATATTGTTTGTTTATGCCAGTAGTATGTCTCACACCCTTTAGGGGTGTAATGGTTCATTTCGTTTGTATATGGTTCTTAGGTTGCTGCACACCATTCTGTGCCTCACTCAGCCACGTGCTACACACTCATAGGCGGGTCACTTTTGGGGTCCTGAATTGCCATGATTACATTACACTCTTAGACGACCATGGCGTCCTTTAGTGTACTATCTTGGAATGTGAGGGGCCTGGGTAGCCCACGAAAGAGGTCGTTGGTTTTCTCTCAGATTAGGAGGGCTGACCCACACCTCATATGCCTTCAGGAAACTCATTTGGTTCCAGATAATTCCAGGCGACTTCAGAAGCCATGGGTTCAGTGGGCGGCTCACTCTACACACACTTCCTATTCCAGGGGGGTGTCCATCTTGGTGCATCGTAGACTCAGGTGGGAGCCAGGCCTCATTGTAAGGGACCCCGAGGGACGATACGTTTTTGTCCAGGCCTGGGTTGACTCTGTCCTGTATGTTATCCTGGGTGTGTACTTGCCACCGGCGTCTGATCTTGCTGTGCTCCAGCAGGCTGCGCAGTTTGCGACCCGATTCCCTGGGGCTATTGCATTATGTTTGGGTGACTTTAACAAAGTTATGGATATTGCATTGGATCGGTTCTCCGCGGAGCCAGATTCCCCCTCTCTGCCTCGCCCTACTACAATGGCCGGAGTGATCCGTGAATTGGGGTGGTTGGATTTGTGGCGGGTCCGGTTTCCGGAGGCCCGCACCTTTTCCTGTCACTCTGCCAACAGACATACTCTGTCCAGGATTGACCATGCTTTTGGAAATACTAAAGCATATTCTTTGTTGCAGACCATATCCTATTTACCCAGGGCAGTGTCTGATCATTCCCCGTTGTTGGTCCAATTAAATAGTAGTACGGCTGCTAAGCCACGACGGGGTTGGCGAATCCACCCATTTTGGTTGAAACTATTTGTACCACATGATCGAATACCTGATCAACTTCAGACGTTTTTGACCATTAATTCCCCAAACACTTCTCCGCTCCTCTTATGGGAAACTATGAAGGCATATCTTAGGGGTTGTATTAAGTCCTCCATTTCCTTTGTAAAGAGGGAATCCTCGCTGTTGGAGACCACCTTGGCGACCCAGTGTGCCTCGCTCGAAGCCGCATACGTGGCTAATCCAACTGATGAGGCTAGGTCTCAATGGTTGCAGACGGGTAGACAATATCTGCATATACTGCATGACAAGGCACGTAGGTCTCTGTTTTTTAGCAAACAGAAGTTTTACGAACTCGGCAACCAGTCGAGCAGCTTTCTAGCTCAACTAATACATCAAAACACAGCCTCACCTGCCATACTACGAGTGCATTCAGAGACGGGGGAGGTACTGTCCAATAGCTTGGCCATTAGTGACAGATTTTATAGGTATTACAGTGAGTTATACCTCTCCAAGCTTAGAGTCACTGACGGAGAGCTTGCTACCTATTTGGGCTTGATCCCCCTTCCTACATTGTCAGAAGACCAACGTGAATTTTTAGATTCCCCTTTTACGCTAGAGGAGCTATCGGGTGCCCTGGCAGATATGGCAAGGGGCAAATCGCCGGGTCCGGACGGCATCCCGGTGGAGGTTTATGCCCAGTATGGGGGCCTGCTTCTCCCGGTGTTGCTTGACTGTTATAACGCTGCCTTTGTGGGTCCCAGTCTCCCGGAGTCCTTTTATGACGCCACCATTATCCTGTTACTTAAGCCTGACAAGGATCCGCTGGACTGTGGCTCATATAGGCCTATATCACTGCTTAATATAGATTATAAACTCCTTACTAAAATGTTGGCGAAAAGGCTAAATTCTGTTGTTCTCGACCTTGTCCATCCGGATCAGACAGGCTTTATGCCTGGAAAATCCACATCGGATAATCTTAGAAGGGCTCAGGTGATAACTCAGATTGGGGCATCATCCTCACATGACTGGGCGATGGCTTCTTTAGATGCAACAAAGGCGTTCGACTCTGTCGAGTGGCCTTTTCTATTGCAGGTGTTGCGAGGATACGGATTTGGAGAGGGGTTTGTTACCTGGATTTCCCTTCTATACTGTTCCCCTAGAGCGGCACTGTCCATTAATGGCGCGTTGTCTTCCTACTTTCCTTTGGGTAGGGGTACAAGACAAGGATGTCCATTGTCACCGCTACTGTTTGCTCTGGCGGTGGAACCCTTGGCAATACTGCTTCGGAATGACCCCATATATAAAGGCATAGTGATAGGCACCCGGGAGGAGAGAACAGCACTATATGCCGATGACTTACTCCTGTTTATGAGCGACCCCTCCCGGTCTCTGCCCAGAGCCATGGCTATAATTGATGAATTTGGTAATTATTCTGGCCTACGGACCAATTGGACTAAGTCCTCATACATGCATATTGGCCGTGCGTCAAGTGTAGCTGAGGGGAATGTGGTATGTGGATTGACTACAGTCTCAACCTGCAAATATCTGGGCATCTTTATATCTAGGGACCATAGGTGTTTTTTGGAACAGAACATCTTTCCGCTCATCTCGCACTTTAGGGTTAAGTTTAATCTTTGGGCTACACTGCCTTTGTCGGTGGCTGGTAGAATCAACCTAGTTAAAATGATAGTACTACCCAAATGTCTATATGCTATAAGCCATTCTGCTGTGTCCGTGCCCCTTAGATTTTTTAAACAAATGGACTCCCTCATTATCTCCTTTATATGGGGAAACTCTAGATCTAAGCTTAGGTTGTCATCTCTACAACGACCAAAGCAGCTCGGGGGCACATCACTCCCTGATCTGTTTCTTTACTACCTGGCAGGACAGCTCCGTTTTATTAGGAAGTGGCTCTCATCTGATCCCCTACCGAGGTCCGAGGCACATCTGGCTCACCACCTGGGTCTGCATAATCTGTGGCCGGTGTTGGAACACCCGGCCTTGTTTAGGGGGAAATTGTTGCCCATCCATGCCCTGGCGGGACAGGTCTGGCGTCAGGCGAAAAAGGTGTCCACTTATTCTGATATACCTGCGGAGACCCCGCTTTGGCACAACCCTGGTCTGCCGACGTTATTTGCCCTGCCTGGCGCCCGGGCCTGGTCGCAGTATGGCGTGTCCTCTCTTAGTGACCTGTACATACAAGGGGTTTTTAAAACGTTTGACTCGCTAAGCTCCTCCTATGGCATCCCTAGAACGCAGTTCTTTAGATATCTACAGATTAGACATGCACTTTCTTCTCAGTTCCCGGATCGATTGGACAATATATCTGAGTATCCGCTTATCGGCATACTTCGCTCACAGGGCCCTGGGGGTTTGATATCTACTTTATATGCACATCTGATACAGGCCAAGGTGTCCACTTTGGACGCCCCGGCCTTGACGCGATGGAGCATAAATATCCCAACTCTCACAGATGAGATGTTTCAAGATATCCTTGAATCTCCTCAACATGTGTCACCTTCAGCTAACAACAAACTGATTCAAACGTATATTCTACACCAATGTTACTTGACACCTTCCCGTCTATACAAAATGGGACGTCTGCCCAACCCCGGATGCCTTAGGTGTCTTTGTCCACAGGCAGACTTTTGGCATATGATTTGGGAATGTCCGATCATACAATGTTTTTGGAAAGGGGTCGTGGATCTCCTGGCAGAAGTTCTGGCTAAACCTATACCATTAACCCCAGAGATATGCCTTTTCGGCGTATTAGATGAAGAAATATGGCAACACCATGTTAGAATCCTTTTGAGGGAGTCTTTATTTTATGCTAGGAAAGCTATCGCACTGCGATGGATGGCTCCGAAACCCCCATCAGTATCTCAGTGGAAGAAACTTGTTAATACTGTTCTTCCTTATAACCAGATTGTGTATAAAGGGAGAGGGTGCCCTCAGAAATTCCATAAGGTGTGGGGAACATGGTGCAATTCTCCGGTAACCCAATATACGGCTCCCTCATTGCGCTCTGCCATTAATTTACTCATGCCGTGAGGGGTGCGAGACACCAGGAGTATCCACGACCTCTCATTTTGGAGTGTATCCTTGTTGTTACCCTTGACTTATTGACTGCATGTTTTGTACATGATAACTGATGTATACAGTATTACGCATGTCCTGATTATATTCTTTCTGTACCGAGTCTACGTTATATGGTCCGGATGGGACGAGGACCTGGCGAGGTGGGATGTGGTGCGTTGAGTGAATTTACATTGAAATTCTCGTTTTTTGGTGCGCAACATGTTATGTATTTGTTTTGATTTCTTTTCCTTTGTCTGATACGCAATTTTCAATAAAACGAGTTTAAAAAAATTAATATTTACCTTTAAATGCAAGAGTAAGGAGAGTAAATAAGCATGAAAATGCAACCAGTACAAAGTCTGCTCTAATATAGAAGAGAAATGCACATCGTGCACACTCTCTGCCAAATAACAAAGAGGCAGCAGATTTATATAGATAAAATGTAGTGCAAAGACACTCCCACTTCCTTTTTTTGCTTTTCTTTTCAGGGTTTTTGATTTTTGTTTTTTTTTTTTTTACCAGGGAAGAAAAAGGCTGCACCGCACAGATTTTATGTAAAAAAAGGTGGGAGTTAAGGAAAAAAAAGACTTCCTAGCTAGCTCCACACCTCCCTTTGCCAGTACAGGGAGGGGGAGTAAAGGAGAGACCTGACTGTGGAGATCCCAAAGGACGTTCAATGATGTCATCACGTACGCAAGCCAGTGTACTCTGGACTCCAGTGTCCCCCACAGGGCAGCTGGAGAGAAGAAGCTGGAAATGCCATTCATCAAAAAAAAACAAGCAATGCAAGGCTTACAGAACTGCAAGGGTTCAGTGCGGCCAATAAAGGCAGCAGATCCATCTGCCCGCCCATCGTAACAAACAGCTGAAAAACCGTCTTTCCCTGCAGGTAAGCAGTCTAAGCAACAGAGGCAGGGAAAGACAGACAAGGAGTTTTAACCCTTGTAATTTGTTCCAACAGGAACCAGAGGCAGAAAAAGAGTCCTCACAACAGGAGGATAGAAGACAAAACAAACTCAAGCAGGAGCGAGGAGGGGTAAGTCATCCAGAAATCTGGATAACCTCACTTTAGGGAAGGAATAACCTTCCCCCCAACTGTCTCACCAACACAGAACAGAAAAAACACGTTGGGGATTTGGTACTTCCTTCCTTATATTGAGGAGGGGAGGGGGGGAATTTATTATTTAACCATTTGTTATTTATTAAAAAATTCCATTGTGTCCTACCTGCTCACAGGGGCAGAAATACCCTACTATTGTGCTGCTGGTGGGACGAAAGGGAAGTAAATTATGTCCTGACAAATACAAACTCATTCATCCTCAGACAGCAGTGATATCTGGTTTATGTAACTGAAGACAAGTGTGCAATAATTGGTAACAACTAGGAATGTCTGTTCCTGACTTCCCGCTCCCGTTTTTTTGAACCAAACCCAGGAGTGGTATATTTGGAGAGTATGTTTCCAAATCCTTTTGAAGCCACATTTGGCTTTGGAAATCACAGATGGTGCAACCGGGATCCTACAGAGTAAAAACAGATCACAGAAGAGGATTCCCTCAAAAAATACAGATAAAAATAAAGGTTATGTTTTATTTTTGTTAGAACATAAAAAGGGGGACAAACGGCATGAATACAAAGATGAGGGGGTGTAATAATGTGTCCCCCTTTTTTATGTTCTAACAATAAAGGTCATGTTTTATTTTTATCTGTATTTTTTAAGGAAATCCTCTTCTGTGATCTGTTTTCACACTTGGCTTTGGCTTAAAAAAAATAAAAATGCAGCCTTTCCAGCCTTTCTTGTGGCCAATGAGATATTGAATGGCACAATCCAGTTACTTACATAGAGGAAAAGGAGCCCCATAGCAAAAAAAAAGATGGATTGTTATTCACCCCACCCTTTGACAGGTTCTTGGGTCATTGCTGCTTTCCCTTGTATGCAGAGTTTTAAATTTCTTGGCCTTAATGCATGTGTTATTTATATAGTACATACAATTACTGATAGTGTGCCACCATAAATGTTAGCTATAAACCTAATGGAATTCCTATGCATCGGAAACTAATGTGCCACCATATATAACTATTCCCTCTTTATGGGATCTACATACTCTATAGAATGAATTTTTTAGTTCTCTAATGATATCTTTAAGTCTTCTGTTACTGTTCTACTGAATTAATGGTATCGTATGCTATAAAACACAGTACAAACCTAAAAAGCAAGCATTTATGTTGTAAAGTAGTTGTTATGCCAAAGTGATAGGAGGACACATTGCACTCCACATAGTTAAAAGAAGTTCTTGTTTGCTAACATTATGATGTTTATGGAGAGGAAGAGTCTTTCACAGATTAGTAACACCCACGAGGAACCGTATTGACACAAATATAAACTGGTCCCCTCCCACATTGTGGTGGCTAGATAGGAGAAGCCTTTCTCAGGTTCATACCACCCATGAGGAATGAGAATGAATAAATACTGATACAGTACTGATACCCTAACACATTGTCATGACTGTAAAAAGTAGGAGCATTTTATAGAATAATGGAAATGGGATGGCAAAACCCTGACCTAGTGCCCTCCACATTGGGAGGTCTGTCACGTGTTAATTCTGCAGATGAAGAGCTGGTTATATTGTGATGCAGGGGAGAAGAGATGCATGTCTTCTCTCTTGCAGGACATGCAGGGGCTACCTCTGTGGCCAGAGGCGTAGCTAGGGGTTCAGCACGAACATGTCCAAATGGCCCCCCAACTCGGACTTGTTCGTATACCGATACTATCAGTATACCGTGAGCGTATAGTGGTATATAGCAGCTCTACATAGGACTCTGCAGACGATTTAGGTGAATACAGTGCAGTAACATTTAGTGACTTACCGGTGACGTCTCTGACCAATCCTTCACATTTCCCATCTCAAAAAAATTATTGGGGTTCCAATACCCTGGACCCCCAGGATCAGCTGTTTGAATGAACCATGGTACCTGTGTAAGCACCGTGACCCCTTCTCTGTTTACATAGTGTCATTCTTTTCATAGCGGCCATGTAATGTAACTACAACCTCATCCTATACATGTCTATGTGACAAGGCTGGAATTACATCACACGGTCACTATAAACAGACAGCGTATGATATAAACAGGTGTCATAGCCCCTTCATACAGCTGATCAGCGGGGAATCTCTTATTGATGTTTTATGCTGAGGATAGACCATCAATAAAAATGAGCTGGAAAACTCCTTATAGAGGACCTTTCACGTCCTCATGTATATGCTGTTTTACATACCGCTAGAAAGCCAACAGCACGCTGAATCCTCTTTAAGGCTAAGGCCCCACGTGGTTTCCTGCAGCAAAAAAGAGCTGCGGGAAAAACCACAGCGGCGACGCATCGCGGTTTTTCCTGCAGCACTTTGCACAGAAAGTTCGCAGAAGTTTCCTCTGCAGACTTTCTGCTTCAATTATACCTACAGGAAAACCGCCAGCATTTCCATAGGTATAATTGGCATGCTGAGATTTCCAAAACTGCGTCTGTTTTGGAAATCGCAGCGTATCCTCTGCGCATATTTTACTGCAAAGTGGGAGTGGGGGCCACATGTGGCGAAAACCCACAGAAACAAACCCGGCATTTTACATGTAGCAAATGCCATCCACACATTGCAGAAAAATACGTGCAGTAGATGCACTGCGATTTCCAAAACTGTTGCGGTTTTGGAAATTGCAGCATGTCAATTATACCTACAGAAACACTGGCGGTTTCCATATAGGTGTATTGAAATCAGAAAGTCCACACGGGAAACCTCTGCGGACCTTCTGTGAAAAGTGCTGCCAGAAAAACCACAATGTTACCACTGCGGTTTTTCCTGCAGCGCTTTTTTTTCTGCAGCCCACTATGTGGGGCCTTAGTCTTATTTAAACCCAAGTGCCACCTTAATTAAATTAATTGACCCTCATATTATGCCCCTAAGTCACCCTGACATAAATACTGCACCTCTAATGGCTCCTTAAATTAATGACCACCCCATTATGTTCATAATGCCTCCTAATATAAATGATGCCCCCTAATGGCCCCTTATATAAATAACCTCCCCCTTGTATTAATAATACCTCCTAATAACCCTTATATAAATGACCCCCCATCGTCATAATGCCCCCTAATGAATTCTCCCTTATAGTTATATTTCCGCCTCCTAACCACCCCTTATACTATTAATATACCCACAACTAAGCTAAAAAAACAAAAACAAAAGTCATACTCACCTGCGATGATGATGAATGGAGCCGCCGCTGCTTCCTCCAAGTCCACGCACTGGACGTCTGTGTCTGAGCGCAGGCAGCGTGTTGTTGTGACGTCATCGCGCCGCCCGTGCTGAGAAGCAGACATCGGTCTGTGGTCTCGGCGTCTTGTATGCCGCAAGCCTGTATTGGCTTGCGGTTTACAATACTGTTAAGTTGCAGGCTACGTTTTAACTAGATCGGTGTCTGCAGAAAACGATCTAGTTAGAAATAAAGGATGTATTAATGGCGGCCACCCCCTCTGCCCCCCCCCCCCCCCGCTAGCTACGCCTCTGTCTGTGGCCTTTCACTTCTTATTATGCTTTTCCTCCATTACTAATGATGATGGGTAATCTCTAAGTGAAAGATATTTGATGTCTGTTCAGGAGCCTGAACTAGTACCCTGTGGCCATATACCTTTAGGCATGAAATACAGTATTTTTGTAAGAAATGAAGACATAGATGTGAACAGGGCATTTATGAATATATCTCCAAGGTAGTTTAGAACAATCCCATGATTGCATTTGTAAAATAGATTAATCTGGATATAATATATCTTAAACTTGTTGAAGTGGTGAAGGCTCTCTGGTGCCAGTTTAGCATTATGAGTTAGGTCACAGATACAGGGAACTATATTTCCAGCTTAATCCATTTCCATTTTTCTCTAATAAGCTTTTTATAATAATGGTGTTTTGGGCCCAGGATTTATTCTTCTAAACTAAAAAGCAATAAACCCTCAAGACTGATTAAATTCATCTTTAAGGAGGGCATATAGATTCTTTCATCTGGACTGCCAGGATTGGTATTCTAATTAAGAACAGATTTGTTTGTAAAACTCCTCAATGTAATGCACATTAAAATCATTTACATGAATGATATAAAACCAGCCATTGTATGTTGTTACTCACTGCACTCATTAGAAGCTAATTAGCGGAATTGCCAGCTAAAAACAGCCGCACCGCATGCAATAAACCGACGTCATTGATTCTTGTACAAATGGTAATTACATTGTAAATAATGACACTAATAGGTGGTAAAGCTGAAGTTCAGAAAAATAGACCACTGAGAAAAAAAGAAAGGTTGATTTGATTGTAACATTGTGGATGCCGCTGGTATTGCCATGTGCACTCAACTCCAAGGACTGGTAATTTCTTCAATTATTTAGTAGAGGTAAGGTGGCAGGGCGGTCGTTGCCTGCAATGTGCTAGAAAAATAATTAGGAGCAAATTATACAGTCATTTATGGAGGTTACATATAGGGCAGGGACATAAAACAAGTAAGGTGAGCATCAAAATTGGTGAAAGGCTCCCACTTGGTTTAAGCCATACCACCCCCTTCTAGAAGTACTTTTCTTTCCATTAAGTTTGGTAGTGCTGTGGAACTTTCTTAAGAAATCAAATAATGTCATTTGAATTAGACCTACTTTAACACTTGGTCCTCCACCACTCACACCTAAGAGCAGTGACATGGTTTGGTTCAGTATCTCATTGGTGAATGTATTCTCAAAAGGGGCAAATGCCTAGGACATAATTTAGTTAGGGGTCTCCACCACCCCATCCACTCTAAACTTACTTAAATATCCAGTTGAAGGTTGTAGTATTATCTAGTCACTCTGTATTCCTGTACTATATGTAACTCTAATGTAGGCATATTATGCTCATATTATATGTATAGAGTTGGGTTAACCTCTGAAGATTTGTTTTGGGTTTGGATGGCTCTGCCCATTTGTTTGAGGTTGAATATGTTTGCTACAAACCAGAAGTGAAACTATTACACTCCAGCACTCCATCGGGGTCCTCTTCTGCCCTCCTAGGTAACAGGTCACAGCAGTCACATGGGCGCGCCAATGTCATGATGCTTTAATGCAAATGTCATAACACTGGTGTGCCCTATGTGACCTCTAAGGTGCCAGATGCTGCGAGGATGTCCAGGAGAGATGTGGGAAGTTGAATATAAATGTTTATTATGTTTTCACACCTCACCTTGGCCTCCACTTATTATTATACTCTGCGGTCTGAAGAGACCTCAGATTATAATAATTTCACTTCCATTTCGTTGGTGATGAAACCCCATAATTTTGCGTTCAACCTGAATCTTTTGGAAAATTCAAGTTAAATCCAGTTAGTTCCAAAAGAATTTGCTTATCTCTGTATGTGGACAATGTATTTGTTATTCCAACTAGTTGCCTGATAAATAGATAAATGACAACAGACCCCTCTATTAATAGACGATATTATCACAAAAATGTAGAGTACAGCAAGGTAAAAAATAATAATACTACTTTATTAATTCCGAAAAACACAAGCATCCATTTCATAAAACACATTTTCTACATGTATAAAATCTAAATGGACCCATATGTACATACTCCAGGTAAAACACTAACTAGTGTTTTATGGGTGATGAAATATGTTTTTATTTATTTATTTACATGTCTTGTTTATCACATGAATTTATGATCTGAAACCTGCTTGTGCTTTACTTGAACTATGTATATATGGATCCATTTAGTATGTGTCATATATATATATATATATATATATATATATATATATATGTAAAAATTGTGTTTTATGAAATGGATATTTGTGTTTTTATGAATTAATGAAGTGTTATTATTTTTTTACCTTGTTGTGCTCTACATTTTTGTGATAATGTATTTGTTGTGCTTCTTTTGGCACTGAAGGGTGCCAGAATAGGTTTCCACCTATTTGATCCAGTCTTGATGATACCCATGGTTGATATCCTAATGATACCCTTATAATCAATGTTTCAGAATTGGTTGTCTTCCTCTATTAATGTAAATTCTAAGTGCCAAAGCATTCCTAGCTCCCAGGATGTATATGGTCTTTGAAGTGAACACTCTATCCTAAGTGTTGGAGTGAATTACTCCAAGAAGGAACAAGGATATGAATAAGGAGAATATAAGGGGAGGGGGGGAAACAGGTAAGACACTGTGTATACCTACATCTGGGAACGTACACAGAATTTTGTAAAGGGGGTGGTTCTGGCCACAACAAATTGGTTTGTGTTTAGCCACTCCTTGTCCCGCCTAGTCCATTAGTGCCCCTACACATAATAGTGCTATTCCTTGTGTACCGCACAGAATAATGCACCATTACTGACCCCCATATAGTTTGATGCCCTCTTATTGTTTCCCACATATTGTATTGCTCCCTTTAGTCCCCCCACACAGTATAATGCCCCTTAGTGGCCCCCCCACCAGTATAATACTTCCATAATGTCCCCCACACCGAAGAACTGCCATAGTGTCTGCATGAATTCGCAGATAGTTCAAAGTGTGCATTGAATTATGTAGTAGAGTTCATATGACTCTCTGACCCTTCATTATATTCAATTCTATCTGCTTCCTGAGGATGCAGACAGAGTTTAAGTTGAGACTTTAGGAAAGTGTGAATTTTAGTCTCGGCATGGGACAGCTCTGAGCCCAAAATCTGGAACTGCAAAACTTAGCAGGATTTGCAAGGAAGTGGCTTTAACTGTGAAACCTCCAGTCACCAGCAGCAGATTGTGGACCCGCTGTGCTGCCCGACTGGTTTGGCTTGGGGCCATCTCTAAGGGCATCCCAGCAGACTCCCCAGTTTTCACCCTATAACCCCCATACTGGGATCTGGACTTTGCTGGTTTGTCCTGGTTTGGCAGAAGTTGACTAGGCAGATGGAAATAGGTTAAGGGAGTCAATCATTTGATTTAGACAAATTTCCCTAACGACATGTTGGAATAGCCTTTAGAAAGCTTTAGAAAGGCTATTCTAGCCCTACCTTTCTTCATCTGTTCTTCAACGTGGTTTTTGAATAAAAGACTCCAAGCACAGCACTGTCATCCCCAGTATTCCGCCTCCTCCTGCTATTATACTCCCCTTCATGTGAAGGCATCCTCCTATTCTTATTCCTCTGCGTCAGCAGCAGCAAGCCTCAGTAAAATGCATGCAAATCCCGCGCATGCGCTGTACTCTAGGCCCATGTAAAGAATTTGCATATAAGAATAAAGTCTTTTATTAAAAAATTTGAAGATGAAGAAAGGTAGAGCTAAAATAGCCTTTCTAAAGGCTATTCCAGCATGTCATTAGGGAAATTTGATTACATGAAATGATAGACTTCCTTTAAAGTGTATAAAACCACAGAATGTGTACACAGACTAAAACCAGGATCAACAAAAGCAGACTGAACCAGAAGCGGGATAAAGCACAACAATCATACAGGAATCAGGATATATATTGCAGATAAGGCTACAGGTATACAAGGTATATATTGTAGAAATCCCTGAGGTTACAGGAACAGACTAGGACTAAAAACAGACTAGACAAACACAGACCAAAACAGAAGAATGCATGCAAACACAACAGGGCAAGGAATGGATCAATACACACACTGTTCAGCCAGACACATACATACATACAGTATATAAATATTTCTCAGTCAGATTGCAGAGCACAGAGCAGAATAAAATAGACAGAGACAGTCAGGGATTGGCTGAGGATAGCTCACAGATGTAATTGTTACACCATCCCATTGTATACGCCCCTGCCTATATCTACATAGGTGACTGGATAACTATATACAGGCCTCTATACAGTAGCTTCACAAATGGCTGTAATTCCCTTTCCCAGTTAAAAAGAGCAGCCTGAAGCCCAAACTTGTATCACAAAAAGTACAAGAGCAATCTTGAGGTCATGCAAATGTTATCATTTGGGCAGAGGTATGCTATGTAACTATGATAAGTGATTTATAGGGCTGGTCTCCTTATACTAGAAAACTGGTTCTTTTAACGCCCCTCAGAAACCAGGGTCTAGATGTGAGTATAAATTCTGCACCTCTTTAACTTCACTCCTAGATTTCCATAATTTTATTGTAGTCTGAAAATACTAACTTTTCCAATACAAACATAATCAGAGATCTGTCACAAAGTAGCAAAATGCAATAGAAGCTACTCCATCTGTATCATGATGTGCTGATATCCAAGGTAAAGGTCTGTGATTTAGTGCAGCACATACAAAACATCCTAATGAGTATATGATGACTTGGTCCTCGTAGAGAGATTGGACTGGTGACAACACCAGATTCCATCTCCATTTCGTTGATGGAGACCTCATAGATGCTTCATGGGCGCTTCAGTTTCCAGCATATACAAATGATTTTGCCTCCAGAGCTGCTGAATTATATTTGCTGATATGATTATTCCTGGATGAAAGGTACAAGATTGAAATCAAACAATGTAATAAGAAATCAGCTTCTAAAAATGTAAATACAGAATGAGAAGAGACATCTGACCTTGTTCCTGTAGGACTGGAGCATTCTGCAAAGGAATGGATAAGTTATGACACTGTATAAAAAAAAAAAATCAGCACACTGCACAGAAATTTGTTTACATGTTGACTTTCAGTATTTAACCGCTTAACAGCACCAATGTCTCCTATTTTTTTTCTCATATATTTATCATAATCTATTCCAGTCTACCTGTCACCATAGACATCAACTAGGGATACTACTGTAGAGGGGAGGGTACCTATGTTGACAAGGGTACTAAAAGGAACTGATGATTCCCTCTTGGTGTGAGTCTTACCACTGTCCACTGAACCTCTTCTAGAAGCTCTTCATCTTTCCACTAAGTGTAGCAATGCTATGGGATAACCCCAAACACTTTGCTATGGAATCAAGTGATGTCATTTGGAGAAGACCCAGTTCAACACTTGGTCCATCATCCCCCACACCAATAAGTAGTGGCATGGCCCTTTTTAGTATTTCACTTATGGAGGTATGCACAAAAGGGGCAGGGGCCTAAGTCATTATCTAGTTGAGGGTCTCCACCACCATATCATGCAATCTACTGCAAACGTCTTTCCTACAAGTCCATTTAAACTGTTATTTCTGTACTGTATGTCACTATGATGTAGGTATTTTAATGTCATATTGTGTGTGCAATGTATTTGTTGCACTTCTTTTCCCAATGGACGAGGAGAGGAGTTTTCCACCAATCTGATCCAGTTCTAATGATACCCATGATTGCTATCCTGAGGAAATCAATGTAAATATGTCATGTTTCAGAAGGGGTTGTCTTCTTCTGTTGATTTCTTTTAATCTGCATGTCTTGTTAGACCTATTATGTCCTAGGACCTAAGTTGTAGCTGTAACCAGTACACGGTCACCAATATGGAGTTGGTGGCAAATAGAGTCTCGATGACTCAAATGTCTAAGCAAACCCCCTGGTCTGAATGGAGTTGGTCAGGGCATCTACAGTATAAGGGAGTAGGAAATGTTTCCATAGGGTCTGGGCCTCTGATTCTGACAACTGGTCCTTAGTAGGGAATGCAAATTCAAAGTTAGTGAAATAGCCAATAATGGTTAAGACATGCTTGTAACCCTGCCCAGAAAGGTAGTTCATCAGAAATAGTCCTTCAGACCAACAGAGCAGCCTGCTTCAAACCTTGATAACACTATCTCTGTAGCCAGGCAAAAGATTTCTCAGGCCCAAAGTGTTCCTTCTTGTAGTACATACATCTCGCAACCTGATGGCCATCCTGAGTGGGCAGCAATACCTACCATATAGCCTCTAGCTCCATTGCCAGCTGCACTTATCAGTGAAGAACTCAATTCTGCACAACAAGGCATTCTTGTTCCTGCTCAGCCTTATCTCAGTGTGGGACAGGGGCTTCCATTCATGGTGCTGCATTGCCCAGTGATGAAGTATTGCAGTATTGCAATCAGGGGGTCTTTGGCTTGCCTCACTTACCATTCTTCAGCAGTCTGTGGCTCCAGAAGGCTGCTGCTTGTACTGGGGCCTGCAGCATCATCAGTGCTGTGCAGACGAAGTCTGGGATCTTGTCCTCATCCATGGACCAGTAGGCAACTCCATGGGATTTCATGGCAGGGAATTTACATTAATGTTGTATTCTGCTCAATACTGCATTTTGAGTGGATACTTGCTGAGACAGGCCATCCAATGCCTGTCACCAGAAGGAACTCTGCACATTCCAGGAAATCCACAAACTTTTCATTCACTGCCCATAACACTGCCAGCAACTGTAACATAAATGAGCTATAGTTACCAGGGTTCCTCTCACTTTTTCAGACCTCCCAGATATGGAACGCTATCACCCTTTTTCATCCGTCCTGGATCTGAGTTAACAACACGATCCCTAGTCCCTACAGACTCCCAACCATCTGCAATACAAATTGTTTTGCAAAGTTCATCTAAGCCAGTATCAGAGAACTGGAGAGAAAAGCACGATCCACTTCCTCCGTCCAGGTCAAAGCCCTGTTCTTGGTCTCTCCCGGGGTCATGCCAGCCAGGAGTTCGGCACTGATGCTGTGATTCTCGCATTATTCTGTAGCAGTCTACCAGTCCCAGGAACAAGCAAAGCTCTCTGGGGTTGGCAGGCCACAGCCTTGTCTTTCATATCCACTGGGTGCACGCCTTCTATGGACACCAAATGCCCAGATGGCATTTATGAGGTTCCAGCTTCAGCCCATGGTTCTCTACTGAGGACAGCATCTCATCCAACCTCTCCATATTCAGCTCAAATGTGGCAGAGAAGATAATGAAATAACTGCTGGCTATATACATTGTAGAGAGGTAGGGGGCTTGTCCCAAGGCCATCAGTGATTCCTCAGTTCTCAGCGCTTGGTATGTGTCTCAAGCAGTACAATAGTTCAGCTGACAATAATTCATGTAGAACCTCAATGAGTCATCCTTCTTCTTCACCAGTACTATGAGGGGGGCCAAAGCTGGTCTGTATCGCTTAACTATCTGCTTCAGTAGTGCCTTGACCTGTTGATACAGGACTGGGGGAATCAGCTGATAATTTTGGTGGATCTATACATTGTGTTCCAGGGTGTGTGTCTCCCAAAATCAGTCTCCTGGTGAGAGAAGTTGCTAGAGTGTGTCCCCAGACCTGGACCAACTGCTACTATTTGTGCAGGGAAAGGCAGGCCTGATTCACATAGACCTCCTCCAACAGCAGCTCTTCTACCTGTACCAGGCTCACAGAAATGGTAGCAATTTACGGTATCCACTGATTCCACACAACTGCAAGGTTCTTATAGGTTCTGTACATCCCCAGCAGTATGCGCTTCAGCCACCTCCAGAGGTGTCTCCTTGTGATCATTAAGGTCATATATGACCTGTGTGCAAGAGCACAGCATATGCACAATGACCACTCCTTCTCTATCCAACATCACCGTAGCCCCCCACTGGCAAAAACATCAGCACCTTGTAGCTAGCGGGCATTTTCACTGCTCTCACTATTCTGGGAAGTTCTTCGGAGGGGGTACTCCCACCAACATCTCAGGAAGATTTGGTGCATATACCACGTCCTTTGTTCTGCTCACAAGCTATCAGCTTCATAGGAGGCAACTCCAGCAGAGGGGCCAACAACAGAACCTTGTCTGTTTCCCTTGCTCCCAAACAATTGCCTCCCTGAGTACCTTGTGAAATGGCTGCTGGGGCTTGGTCTCCAGTTGCTCCCACAATATTATCTTCAGCGTGTGGTCATGCAGTAACATGATGAACTGGTCTTTCAGCATAGCTTCAGCGCTGGTGGTCAGACTACAAAGCATATCTAGGAGCTGATACAGGCTGTTAGCACAGTGCACCAGGGTCTCATCCTCACCTTGAATCCTGGCAAAAGATTTATTCCACAATTTGGCTTGGGTGGATACGGAATACTCAAGGTAAATTCTGCCTTTAAAAGAAGGGCAACATTACACAGTTGTGTAGCAGATTCCAGACACCAGATTACCCTGTCTGTCCACCCTGTTGACTACGCTAAGATGTAACATGCAAGAACTAATGGACACAGATACAATCAGTTCTGCTGAATGTTTTGTACTAAATGCAACTGTATACAGGGATGGATGGATGCCACATGGAACAAGGCTTTATTACTGTCTTATATTCTGGATTTAGATCAGTTCAACCCTTGTAATTCTGCACTGCAGTAAATGAGCTTTACCATAGAATTATCCTAGGAATTTTTGTTACTTTTTGTGCATTGGAGTTCCAAAAATGTGAGTAAAATCCAAAATTATCATCTGAAGCCCCTTGAAGAGGCTTATTTTTCCATAAATACAACTAGGGCTGTAAATCTTAATCACAACTGGTTGAGTTAACCTGTTCTTCAAGGACTAATTGAAATTCTGCGACTGTGCTCCACACAGGGTCAATCTCCTATGTAGATAACATGTCTTCAGCAGTCAGGATTCATTCATGTGATCCACCAAAGATTCCCCTGAGGTCAGCACCAAAAAAGCAACAGGGATTTTCTTTTTGAACAAAGCAAAAAGAATCCTTTCAAAGCTAATGCTGCCGACGCAGGAAGGAATAGAGAAGAGTTTATGAAACAGCAAAGGAATGTTAGGAAGAAAAAAGAAAGGTCAGATTACTATTGCAAAGGAGTCCGACCCTATGCATATATTTCAGGGATAAGAAGGATAGCAAAGGGAATTTCAACTGTAGTAAGAACAAAATTCATGTAATGTCACTTTGCCATTGGGACACAGTAAGTAAACCTGCAGTCAATACAAATAAACATGTTTGCACAGCAGGACAGAGTACTGGAACAATCCCATGAGCAATTTTGTCGAGCAAACTACAGTTGAATGGACTGGATGATGCATTATTATTGCTCATCCAACTGCTTAAAGTGGTTTTCCAGGATTATGATATTGATGACCTATCCTTAGCATAGGTCATCAGTAACAGACTGGTGGGGGTCCACCACCTAATACCCCCACCAACTATATGCTTGAAGAGGCTGCAGCATTTAGACAAGTGCTGCAACCTCCTCATTGCTTACCAAGAACGCTGCTATACATTGCATAGCGGTTATACTTGGTATTGCAGCTCATCCCAATTCACCTGAATGAGACTGAGATACAAATAGGCCAAGTGACTGATGAATGTGGTGTCAGTGCCAATGCGGATTCAAACAGCTTATCACTGGAGGTGAATTTTCCCCTAGAAATATAGGGGAATTCACAGATTTTGTACTACCTGATGGTGTTCTGCTTTCCAAATGAGGATAAATGATTATCTGAGTTTTATGTCTCATTATTGTGGCAATACACAATGGACCAGTGGTTTAGATAGGTGAGATCTGGTTAAATATGTTCCTCCTAAGCACTGGGTGCCAGTGGGTTGAGTTGTTAACAAGTCACTCTGTCTTGGTTAGGGTATTTAGAACCAGGTCTATGGTCGTAAACTGAATCTTTGGCCTAGATATGCCAAGCCTAAATATGATTATGCAAGTGAGTAGTAGTTTCCGTTGGTGGCCAAACTGATTTTAGCTATGACCATAAGGTCTAGTAAGAAAGTAAGACACCCTTTTAGATTAAAAGTATGTTAGACTCATAGTGCAAGGCAGATGGGAAGAATGCCATAATACTCCCTTAGGAGATGTTCTTCCCTTTGTGGCCTTTGTATATCACTGTTACTGAAACAAAGTGGTGTGAGTACATTGGATCATATGCACTCAAAAAGTACCATATACCAATTTCCTTTAAAATACTGTACTTACTAGTTACCATGGTGGAGCAAGTAATGTTTATATAATGTAGGATTTTTCATATCTGCCCTTTCCTGCCATATAACTCAGACACCATGATATTTACCACCCTGATGCTCAGGATATCTTGCAGATGACCCCAGGGCAAGATGAATAATTTCTGTAAGAAATCTGTAAAAGACTTGGAACCTTTTGAGATTTCTCATTGAATTTTTCATACCTCCCAACCATCCCAGATTCAGGGGAACAGTCCTGGATTTTGGGTGCTGTTCTGCTGTCATGGGCAGCAAGAGGTGTAAGTCTGGATTAAACCCCATCTGCATCCAGGTGATATGCTTCACCATCCATCCTCTGTCTCTCCTGTCAGCAATTTGGAAAGAGGCAGGGGTGATGTAGTGACATCACTATATTGCACTTGTTTCTCTCACACTACCAGCAGCAGTGGACAGAGAGGTCTCTAGAGAAAGAGGACAACAAAAGTATTACGTATTTGGGTTTGTGTATTTTTTTATGGGGCCACAATGGGGACAATATACTGTGGGGGCCACAAGGGGGCATTATACTGTATGGTGACACAAAGGGACATAGTTTGGATTCACGTGATTGCTAAATTATCCCTCTTTCAATCCTTTGAAAGTTGGGGGTATGGATTCTTTTCAATAATGTCTTTCAGAACTTGCCATGTTCCCTTTCTTCCAAGGTATTCTTGACTCTTAGAAAGCAACTTAGACTTGAGATGTCAAGACTCTACCATCTCTCAGGCCAATGACCGTTACACATGAAATGAGATACAATAATGTTTATTGGGCAAGGTCTACAGCTAGGACGGTGTATTGTAATTATAACGTGGTAATTGGCTGTCAAAGTTATCGCCCGTGTTATTGCCGCTATTAAACACAAGACAAGTCTTAAAAAAGGAGGACATTGATCTGTTTATTGTTATGCACTAATTAACACCAAACTGACAGAAACAGAAGTTTATAACAAGATTAGGTGGGTTGTGATTTTCAATTATCTTTGTGTTCACGGAAAATAGCTGAGAAGTGAGGATGGATAAATCCTTCTAGGGGAACACGTAAGCTATAAAAAATGAGAGAAGGAAATTACATTCCCTCCCGTAAACCAATTTGGGTTAAATAAAGGAGAGAAAGTAACCATTATTCTACCATTGTATCACTGACACATTATACGTTTCGGATATTCTAGAGAGAACGTCAGAGAATGTTCAGATGATTCATTGTAGGATTAATAAAGGAAAAAGTTTCAGAGTCATTTGTGTTGCAGGGTTTTGCTCTTGGTCTCCCCTGCAAATCCACTACTGGGTAACATTGACTCCACCTCAAAAGTCTAGGACTCTATTATTATGTCTGAAGCAACACTGGAGAACACAAACCACAAGGAGGCTGATGATTAATGCCATCAAATGAATGGATCTAAATGATTTGTTATGCGGTATCTACACAAACACAAAGAAATGCTGCACCACTCTGTAGAGGGCGCTAAGACATATGCAAACAGTATATATAGTCTTCATATATATTCCTTAAATTTTGAAAGACATTCCTTCTATAGTCATTATATTTGTAAATAAATTTCAGGTTCTTGGTGCACTATTTGACCACATTATAAGAATTCATCCAGCCTTGGGTGGATAAGAGGAGGGCATATCCAATATGGTGGAAGGCACCTACCCTCTCAGCCCCCAGATACACAATCACAATCGAAAAGACAAAAAGTCAGACAGCACCTGCATAGCAAAATAAACTTACATAGGTACACGCTGCTATGTCTGTAATATAAACAAACACAAAAAATAAAGCAACACGAAAACATATGCAAACAATATGTATATGAAGTTTAATCTCGATTACTGTTGCTATAGTCATTATCTATGTATAAAATTTTAGGTTCTTGCCACAATTTTTGACAAAAATGGGAAAACCCACCTGCTCCGACAAGGCGACCTGATTCATGGGCACAATTTCTTCAAATAGTGCTCTCAGACGGCTGCAGTTTATTTAGTTGTAATGCTAATTCTTATTTATGTTCCAGGAGTAGACATTTTAAAGTTTCTCAGAAGTAAAGTTTAGACTTTTTTCTGGTTTGTTATAATTGGTGAACAACACTGCTATAATAATATTGTTCACATCATATGTGGCTATTAATCTCTGATAACACATCTGTGGCTAGATAACAATGAAACTTTTTAGACTACCACTAACTGAGTTCATTGATCTATTATATATTGTGATATTGCTTGTATATATCTTAGCGCCGTCTGTCTAATTACTTTTGTCTTCTCATTTATCTGTCCTTCCATGCATCCACAAATCATTCACCCACTGACTACACATCCACAAACCCACATCTGTCTTTTTCTATGTTCATTTGTCCATCCCCTATCTACTCTAACTATCCATCCAACCAACCATCATTCAGTGATACTTTCTTTCTACTCTCTTAACCATTTGTCCATTCATCCATCAATTTATCCATCCTGCAATCCATTCACCCATGGACCCTTTTATCCACCTGCTCCCTATGTAACAATGCATCCATTTTTGCTTCTGGTTACGATATGGAACAATCAGGTGATAAACCAGACACCCAGCATGCATGACAAAATGCTGATCACGGAAGGTGCCCTGTATAACACCCAGAGGTTCATCATGCAGATTAAGATCTTCAGGACGGAGTCTCAATCAAGGCCTGGAGTGCATGTTCTGCTTGCTCAATATTACAGATACAAAGCTCTAGGCATTTCTAACATTTAGAGAGTATAATTAATTTTTGTTTTGCATTTTCGGGACAAAATAAACCATTTATGCATAGATAAAAATAAATATGAATTAATCACTTGCTTCAAATACTAAGAGCGCCTGGAGGATTGTCTGCTGCAATCTCATTGACTGCATGGACACTGCGACGTCTCAGCGGGTCGCCCTTGATATGGAAATTTGATTTATTTTACTCAGTACATATTGTGTTGTTCTTAACCACCTTCTTTTGTTCTGCTGAGTAAAAGATCAGAGCATTTTTAGCATTCAGAATTTCCAGCAAGGATTCATACAATCTCCTTTGTGTTACTGGAAAAGAAATGATTTTAGATTTTATAACTGCATTAATCAACAACTAAAAAAATATTATATTATTATACCAGTATTATGCATGTAATGGTGTGTGAGCCACGGGTGTTAATATTCAGAGGGCAGTGACTTCCCTCCAGTAAAACATGTTAGCATTTTATATTTACAAGATGGCATTGAGTTATGTTAATACATTGCCATCTAGAGGCAGCAAACTAAATGGGAAATGTAAATGTGTTCTGAGGACCTGTAATGTCAACTATTCCCATACCAAAAAGTTATTATGGCATATCTGCAGGATTTTCCATACATGTCCAACAAATGCAGGTTCCACTTCCGGAAACCTGATTTTATCTTGAGAACCGTTGTGCCTTATCCCTCAGGTGTTGTAAGTGGATAGATGTCCAGTGGCCATACATCTGCATCTCTCTCTCCATTCAACTCTATTTTGTTTGAGAAAAACATACATCTTTGTACTACAAGATATAAAACATAAAAATGGGCAAACTTCAATAGTTGGTATATTTTAGTGGATAATAGATGATCACAAATAGCAAGTTTTCAAGACTATGTAGGTCTGTTCATCAGGCATTGTACCTCCAGCTTCAAAAAATTCACTGATGTGTCAGTGGAAAAAAAATCCACTATTTTTACAGACTGTCCCTAGCTGGAAACTATGATAGTAGTGTATCTACCAAAACAGAAGAGCATGTTAGTGATATGGAGGTTACGAGAGGTGTAAGGGAATTGCCAGTTGAGCAATTCCCCAGTGCTGCTGCAGAACCCTAGGGGGAGGGGCACAACAAGACAGTGAGCCCTCAAGCTGAACCCTCCCACTGTCCCTGGCTAACTAGCCCGAACTGTCCTAGGCGACAGCCAGCAACTGATTGACAGTCCCTTCCTAATATAAGTGACAACAAAGAACGCAGACAGGACAAACAACAAAGGGAGGTCAGCTAGCCAAAGGGTCGGTAACAGACGAGCAATGCAGTACAAAATAACAATCCAAAAGAATTGTCACAGATAAAGCCAGAGATCAGAAATAGGAATACAGGTAACAAAACAGCACGGAGTAAAGGCAGGTACGCAGAAGCATTAGCAAGCGCTAGTGTGACTGTGAGCAAAGAATAAATAGAAAGGAAAAACCCGCCCCATACTTGATAGGATGATAGGCTGTCAATCACACAGGTAAGACTAAAAATAACTATTAGTAGAGCAGAGGAAAACCAAGGTGAAGGAGATGGGTGTGGTGGAAAATCAATTACATAGTCTTGGACAGTGTTCAGACTGAGCAACAAGAATCTTAAACAAGGAATCAAACTGAGCACGCCTCCTGCTCCGTGGAGGGTAGAGCAGAAACCTGAACAGGCAGAGACGTTACAATAGGATTAGATGCAGCACTAAACTGCTTCCAGTATTTGCTGATAAAATACCATGCAGTCACCAGTTGGGGAGCTCTCTACATGCACTTAATAAAGCTGCCATTGGTAAGCACAAATCCATATTCAATTAACTTCACCTAGTAACAGCTGCAGACAGCTAGAAATATATATCTTTCTATCTATCTATCTATCTATCTATCTATCTATCTATCTATCTTATCTGTCATCTAGTATCTTTCTGTTCATCTGATGGGATTTATTTCATGCACGTTTCAGGTCCTAATTCAGGAGTCTGTCTATCTACTGTATCAGTCTATCTAGAGTATCTATTATCTATCATCTTTCAATCTGTTTCTCTATCTTTCCATATCTATCTATCTATCTATCTATCTATCTATCTGTCTATCTATCTTACTGTGTCTATTACCTGACATCTTTCAATCTATCTATCTATAGTATTTGTCATCTAGTATATTTCTGTTCATCTATTGATCTATCTTACTCTATCTATCTATCTTACTGTATCTATTACCTGGCATCTTTCAATCTGTCTATCTATCTATCTATCTATCTATCTATCTATCTATCTATCTATCTTACTGTATCTATTACCTGGCATCTTTCAATCTATCTATCTATCTATCTATCTATCTATCTATCTATCTATCTATCTATCTATCTATCCATCTATCCTCAAACCTTTTCTATGAGTTGGATGTCCATCTCTTTGATAAAGAACAACAACCTAATTCAAGTGTATATGAAACCCATCATATCTAAAGAGTGAGCCCCCACCACTGCAAATAACGACACTGACTGAAGGAGTTTGTTAATATCCACAGAACAGAATAACAGGATAATCTCATTAATATCCCTAGAAACCTCATAAGCATGAAAATTAAACCAGCAACAACAAGCAACGCTAAATAATTTACTGGCGAGGTATGAGGCCATATTTAATTTTAATGGCATAACCTATAAGCATTAAAGTGGTAATGTACAAAGATGTTACAGCCGCGCATCTTAATTAAAATAATAATTCAAATGTTTTTGCAACATTGTATTGTGGGAAGATGATGTTTATTATTTAGTGGGACTATTATACATGCGTCATAAGCTTTTAATTATTTTAACATTGAACTAAATACTATAGTATTATAAGAAGCAGGGGCTCATGTACCCAGAGGAGCAGATGGAGGAGAGGAGCAAAGGGAGGAGGTGAACAGGCACTTATTAGTTCTGTATTACTGAAAATACCACTAAATCCATAAAATAATAAAGTTTGTATAAATGAGCTAAGGATGAATTATAAAAGTTTGAAATGTCTAGTCATACATTTTTGCTTTACAGCAGGGAACTGCAAGTGACTATAGTTGTACTGAAGTTGTTATAGTCCTATCTAAAGGGGGCAGTGTTATAGCAGTTTATTCTTGTACATAAAGGGCAGTATTATAGTAGTTATATTCTTGCATATAGAGGGCAGTATTATAGTAGTAATATTCTTGCACATAGGGGGTAGTATTATGGTAGTTTATATTTGTACACATAATGGAAGTATTATTGTAATTATATTCTTGTATATGCTTTTTTATAGGGTAGCGGAGAAAACACTTTTATGCCCTCTTGTGGAAAGACCCAGTGTCTAATCAGAACACACTCACTTGTAATTCTTTACTATTCATATCTACCTAACTGCACACCGATTCTGACATTTCTATTTTGGTGTTTTATTTTTTTTGTCAATTAGGAGGTCTAGGGGCAGTACTGAGGTGTTTACATTTTTGTTATTACTATAGATTCTACATGGTTGACTGTATAGATTACTCAATGTAAAGGAGGATAATTTAGATCCTATAAGTTGCTCTGTTTACCATTACTTTCATTTATATTTCGCTCTTTACTTTCACAGCTTTGTCTTTCTATAAAGCTTTGTAGCTTATGATGTTTAGTCAGCTTCTTGCTTGTGCTCCTATGAGATTTTCTGTCATTTTAAGGTATTAGGTGGAGACAACATCATAATAATTGTATTTATATTTTAATTCCCAGACTAGAAACTTATAATTCATAAGGACTTACCAAGATTTTCCTCTGTTATTCATGCCCTTCAGTAGAGTAGTTAAATATATTCAATATATATTTCTTAAAGGGGGTTCTCTGAGATGTGATAAAAGAATCTAATCTTTTTCCATAAACCGCATAACTCTTTTTCATAAGCTGTGTCTGGTATTGCAGCTAAGCTCCATTGAAGTGGAGGTACAATACAGACAAGAATGTTCTTTCTGACAAAGGTTTCACATCTTACTATAGTTCCAACTTACCCATTACCCCCCCACAGAGTTGTAAAGTCCACCACTGTTTTGCCCCTTCTTACATAATAAAAAGGCAATGAGATAATCATATAACATATGATAAATCATACAGTACATTACATAAAACTATTAGTAATCCTCATATTGTAAAGATTCACATACTGAAAGGGGATACAGCTTTATTTCACTTAAGCAGGTTCATTGCATTATGAAATTTTGTGCAACTTTCTAATATGGTTTGTATTTCAATTTCTTACTATTTTCAATATATATGTTTGCTGTCAGTAAATAGAAACCTCTTTGGTAACATGATAACATCCAGAGACTGACATTATTCTATTGACACAAATGTAAAGCTTGGTACAGGGTATCAGAGCTCTCTGTTATGAGTTGTGCTTGCTCCTGTATCATCTGCTATTGGGTGATGGGACAACTAAAACAGTCCTGAAGAGCAGAGATCCCCATATCACTGTATGTATTGACTGGAAAAAAAGACAACTTACAGTGGGCAAGGAAAGTATTCAGACCCCTTTAACTGTTTCACTCTTTGTTTCATTGCAACCATTTGCTAAAAGCAAAAAAATAAATTTTATTTCTCATTAATGTACTCATAGCACCCCATCTTGACAGAAAAAACCCAGAAATGTAGATATTTTTGCAAATTTATTAAAAAAGAAAAACTGAAATATCACATGGTCATAAGTATTCAGACCCTTTTCTGTGACACTCATATTTAACTCACCATGCTGTCCATTTCCTTCTGATCCTCCTTGAGATGGTTCTACTCCTTCATTGGAGTCCAGCTGTGTTTAATTAAACTGATTGGACTTCATTAGGAAAGACACACACCTGTCTATATAAGACCTCACGGTGCATGTCAGAGCAAATGAGAATCATGAGGTGAAAGGAACTGCCCAAGGAGCTCAGAGACAGAATTGTGGCAAGGCACAGATCTGGCCAAGGTTACAAAAGAATTTCTGCAGCACTCAAGGTTCCTAAGAGCACAGTGGCCTCCATAATCCTTAAATGGAAGAAGTTTGGAAAGAACAGAACTCTTCCTAGACCTGGCCGTCTAGCCAAACTGAGCAATCGTGGGAGAAGAGCCTTGGTGAAAGAGGTAAAGAAGAACCCAAACATCACTGTGGCTGAGCTCCAGAGATGCAGTAGGGAGATGGGAGAAAGTTCCACAAAGTCAACTATCACTGCAGCCCTCCACCAGTCGGGGCACACGTAGAGTTTGCCAAAAAACACATGAAGGACTCCCAGACTATGAGAAATAAGATTCTCTGGTCTGATGAGACGAAGATTGAACTTTTTGGTGTTAATTCTAAGCGGTATGTGTGGAGAAAACCAGGCACTGCTCATCACCTGCCCAATACAATCCCAGTGAAACATGGTGGTGGCAGCATCATGCTATGGGGGTGTTTTTCAACTGCAGGGACAGGACGACTGGTTGCAATTGAAGGAAAGATGAATGCAGACAAGTACAGAGATATCCTGGAAGAAAACCTCTTCCAGAGTGCTCTGGACCTCAGACTGGGCCGAAGGTTCACCTTCCAACAAGACAATGACCCTAAGCACACAGCTAAAATAACAAAAGAGTGGCTTGGGAACAACTTTGTGACCATTCTTGACTGGCCCAGCCAGAGCCCTGACCTCAATCCAATTGAGCATCTCTGGAGAGAACTGAAAATGGCTGTCCACCAACATTCACCATCCAACCTGACGGAACTGGAGAGGATCTGCAAGGAAGAATGGCAGAGGATCCCCAAATCCAGATGTAAAAAACTTGTTGCATCATTCCCAAGAAGACTCATGGCTGTACTAGCCATAGGGTGCTTCTACGCAATACTGAGCAAAGGTTCTGAATACTTATGACCATGTGATATTTCAGTTTTTCTTTTTTAATAAATTTGGAAAAATATCTACATTTCTGTTTTTTTTCTGTCAAGATGGGGCGCTGAGTGTACATTAATGAGAAATAAAATGAACTTTTTTGCTTTTAGCAAATGGCTGCAATGAAACAAAGAGTGAAAAATTTAAAGGGGTCTGAATACTTTCCGTACCCACTGTATAACAGGACAATGGATAGAACTGTGCTCAGCAAATTGAGGTATGTGATAGACACAACAAAAAGTGTGTACAAGGTATCTGTTGTTGGGGTTTGGGTTGCTTGGTGCAGGGTCTTCAGGATCCGCCTGAAGACTCACAAGAATGCAGAGATACAAAAATGTGCAGGCGTGGTGCAACCACTGTTTCTTAATCGATGCACTTGATTGGAGGTCCCCAGTGACCGGGCTGCAGATCAGTACTGGGCCGTGGATTACTTGGTACCGGACCAGCCCAGTCATTGGGGACCTCTGTAGGCTACTAACTATCAGCTGATGCTCCTATACTGTGTGTAATACGTGGGAATACACACAGTATACGAGCATCGGCCAACACCTGGTGTTCACAGGATCCATTTTTGAGAGTGATCTGCTGGTGTAGTCACTTTCCACTTACCTGGTTACTAATACAGCTCCCGGAATTTGTTCTTGCACACAGGATGTGTGAATCTTGTGTTCGTCTCCCGGAACCTTTGCTATGGTGCCGATGGGACCGGGGAGCAGAACAGAAGATGTACACATCCTGTGTGCAAAAACAGACCACTACTACAGTAACAGTGCTTCCCCACTGTTAATAACATTACCTGTGCCTGTGGGGGGAGACTGTTACCTGTGGGGTAGGCACTATTACAGTTATAGTGCCCCCCACAGTTAATAACAGTCCCCCCACATACAGATAATGTTTTTATAACTATTGATGTAATAGTGTTCTAGTAGTGCCCCCCACAGGTAATAGTCCCCCCCAATCAGGTAATATTACCCGTGGGGAGCACTATTAGGGCACTATTACAGTAATAGTGCCCCCTGACTGATGGTCCCCCTGCCCTACCCATACTTTTATTAGGGGAGCTGTCCATACCAGCAATAAGTTATGTATGATATGGAGAGGACTCCCTTAATAAAGTATAGGTAAATGTATAAATGCAATGATTAAATATAAACTTTATTGTGTTTTCTTATGAGTCACCCAATAGCCCCAACCCTGCCCAGCCAGAAACAACCACCGAAAACAACCAGAACTATACAAACATATTATTTATACCACACGGTGAGCACCAAAAAAACCCATGAAAAAAACAAGGTCAGAATTGTAAGTTTTTGACTGCCTTCCATTGAAAAACATTCAAAAATATATAATTTATATATATTTATATATTATTATAAAAATAGATTAATAAGTTTTATGTACACAAAATGACAACAATAAAAAGTGTAGGACATTTTAAGGAAATATAATAAGAGTTTTATTGTGCAAAATTAGTAAAACTTTTATAACTTTGGTACCACTGCCAATAGAAGACACCCTAGGATGAGTACATTAGTGGTCCTCCAAAAAATAAACCAGAAGAAAGATAAAAGCCCAGAATATAAGCTTGTCATCATGGGTGAGGCTTATGATGTGACAGTATGCGCCAGAATTGTGCCAAAGTTCAGTCATGAATTTCTGTTGCAAAGTAAGCTAACCAAAAAGTGGTATAAACTTAGGCTGGAATCTAAAATACTCCAGATTTATCATCTAGCATCAGCCACTGTGATAAATCTCTTGCATTTCAAATGGAGTCTGTCATAAGGAAATTCGGTATTAGACTAATAACAGTACCTTGTAGAGCTGCTTCTTTCCAAAGATGCCTTTCTTATTCTGCATTGTAGGTTCATTTTCATGAAAATCAGTTTTGCATTCTTATGCAAATTACCTGCAAATTTCTGCCCTAGATAACTGCCACCCAGCCTCCCCCCCCCACATTGCTTAAGTGACATCTTCTACTTTGTCACACTTTGTCTGCAGTTAGGGGAGGTTATCTAGAATGAAGAGTAAAGCCCTGGCAGGAGTAGAGATACCCCTAAAGCCCTTTTCAGCTAATTTACATGAGAATAAAATGCTAATATTCATGAAAATGGAACTGTAATGCAGAATAAGAAAGACAGCTTTGGAAAGTGTAGGAGCAGTCCTACAAGGCACCATCATTAGTTTCATACCGAATTTCAGGCGGACAGACTCCCTTTAACACTGTCTAGTCTAAGACAGACAGTCTGAGGCAGGATTAGTAAATCTATCCCAAAGTACATAAGAATGTTGCAGAACTGTATTATTCAATGAATAAACTCCAAAGAGATACCCAAAGATTAGTAGCTAGGCTTTCCTTCACCGGGGCAAAGATCCACTGGGTAATTCGTGTACTATATCTAAATACTCTGTTCAAGGCAGTTTGCCTCTTAGTCTTCTATTGCTGGTACCTAGTACCTGAGGTAAATGTCCACCGGTGATTCCCCAAGCTATGCTAAATCTAAAAATTACTTTTGTACAGCAACTGCAGTCATCCCCAATATATACCATCCACAAGTAGCTGTTTGATGGGTCCTCACAGAGTTGAGCTGCTTTAACTGTGAGATAGAAGGAATACCGTAGTCCCTGCAATTTCATAATAGAAATAATAATAGCAGCTCTTCAAGGTTTAGGAGCAAAATTAGATGCAATTTTTGAAGGACTGTTCAGTTGTCAGGGAAATGTCAGGGAAAACCTTTCCAGTAAACACAGATCTCAGGGTAGGCTGAGCATAAAAATGTTGCATATCTGCCTAGCTGGGGGATAAATACCCTCAAGTGATTCGATGCATCCTTCTGCTGTTACCATGAGTGACATTTCCAATGTAAACCTTGTAAATTTATGTAGTGCAATGTCAAAGCCAAAATATAATGAAATGTAAATCCTACAGATGACTCTAGTACTTAATGAAATAAGCCAAGCAATCTGCAATGATAAGTGGGGACCTACGGAACACAATGTACTGGGGTCTGAGAATTCTAGATACTGTACATGGTAAAATCCTTTGTAATATAGAAATACTGTTTCATAAAATAATGGAAATCATAGATGCTTATATCAATACCAGTGTTGTACTATAAAGCCATACATAAAAAGGTCTGCACTATCTCTCATTTACAGATATGTTCACATTTAACTGATCTCCAGCTTGTCATGATACTAATTCAACACCATATCACGGCATGCTAGTAAAACCCTTGATATCTATCAATGCCTCAATGAATCTGTAAGAGTTAAGAGGCTCCTTTAACACCATCACTACTATGTACCTATAGCCCCTTAGTAAAAATCTTTATTAAAGAGGACTTTTCATTCCCTCAGACATGTGCAGTATTTTATACTGCTAGAAAGCCGACAGTCCATTGAATTCAGCGAACTGTCAGTTTAGTCGATATATGTCCGAGTCTCGGAGATATCGGTGCCATTGGTTCCAGCACCAATATCCCTCCACTGTCAGAAGAGCGTTCCTCACAGCCTAGCGTCATCACTGGGCTGTGAAGAACACCCTCCCCCATCCCGACAGTACAAGGCTATGGAAGAGTATGTAATGATGCTAGTCTGTAAGGCCTGCCCTTCTGACAGTGAAGAGATATCATACTGGCAAAGCTGAGAGTGCGCTGGATTCAGTGCACTGTCGGCTTTCTAGCGGTAAATAATCCCGCCGATCTGCAAAGACATGATAGGTCCTCTTTAAATACTTTAAAATTCCCTAAATAAGACTGTGGTCACACTAGTATTCAGTGACCATTCGGGGACTCTGTCCCCCATTCTCCTTTAAATATGTGGATTTCGGTAGGAAACCTGGCGAACCCATTATAATCTGTGAGGTCCACGGGTAACCGCTTTTTAAGTGGATAGGGTTTCCGTTTTTTGGGTCCCCAAGCAGACCCAAAGAACAGAAACCTGAACGCTAGTGTGAACCACTTACATGGTACAAGTACACAATAATGATAACCATAAACTGGAAAATATGGACAAGTAGTGAAGCGTACCAGCGTACTAACTCTTCATACTCTGGTAAGTGGTATTTCTGCAGGTCTGCAGGGATAAATTCAAAAAAGACAAAGGGATTCAGTTGTCATCCATGGGCCTTATCCTGCGCTTGGGTGCCGAACTGGGGTGCCTACTGTCTACCAGTAAAATTCATTGCAGGGGTCCACTGTACCTGACCTTCATTTGTAAATATCTAAAACCATACAGTCACACATTTTACTTCAGTAGTAGCTTGCTGCCTAGTCCTTGACTTAGATTGTGTCTGCCCTGGGGGCCTTGTCAGTAGCCTGCTGACTGTATTTTGCGTTGAACTAGGGCCCCTCTAGGTCTTGTTAGCTGTGAATGTGTACTTAGACAGCAGCAGACCTTAGGCAGCAGCAAAAAAGTCCCTGAAGTGACACTGACAATGTGGAGCCAGGGGAGGGAGGATACTGGTTAGCCTGCCTTTGCGCCTAGACATCATCTCAGACACCTTATGTATCTATGGTATGTAGTAATAAACTTAGTAGTTTGTAAATATTCTACCCAATTTATTATATAGACATTTAGGCTGGTTGAAATGCTGTATGCTGCTTATACAGTGAATGTACTATGTCATGTACTACTAGTGCATCTGATTCATCTGCTCCCCTGTGGGCCAGTCTGAGCCTACTGTACTCGCTATACACAGTCCACTTCTCTCCTGGATATACCTTTTATCCTTCTTGTTCTCCTATTGGAAGGTCCAGGTAAAACCAGGTCCGATAAACATGTGAGATATTCCAAAGGTTATAGTATCCCTTTTATAAGTCTTGACGTGTTTCTCCTTTGAAAATCTGTTCAGGGTTTATCTGGGAGCTTGTACAAATACAAACATGGAGTATCTAGGTGAGGGTGACCCCATCTATCAATTAATAGGGCAGGATAAGATGTAACAATGAGAGTTCACTAACCTGTGGCTGTTTGAAGATTCCCTCTACTATTCCCACTCACTGCCTCCTACACTATTTACTCCCTAGCCCATGTAAACAAACTTCCTTCTTAGTCAATCCTCCCATCCATCATGAGATACTGCCAGTACCTTCAAATTACCTTCAAATACCTCATCATCAGTGCTTGGCCAAGTGCCGATTGGTACTGTGTCTGCATTCTATAATTCTGATTGCCCATGTGCCCATCGCTGGTGCTCATCATACTAACTATATCCAATATGGTGCTGTCCATGTGATATACTGGGAGTTAGACTGCCCAAGGAAATATTAACCATGGGACAATTATCCTAATACCCTAGAGCTAATAAGTGTAATAAATTAATGCCCCGATACATGGAAGCCGTTTCCTGGGCCAGTTGGTATAGTATGAGTTAGTATCAATACACATATTTTTACAAAAAGTAGCCAAAACTTCTCTTTTAAACCACATGTATTTATTGATCTAAGGCAATAGATCCATTCTCCCTCTATCTTATATAGGATTTTTTGTCCCAGTTTCCTTTTCTCACTGGTTTGCATATCACTTAACTCACAATCAATGCCTTTTCATCCCCTTCATGTCTGTTTCAGAAATGTCTGGCTATGGGAGTATCCCTCTTATGCCTAATTTGTTGCAGTTGGTCTGTTATATGTCTTCTCAGATGCCTTCTTTGGTTTTACCCATATAACCCAGTGGACAAGTGCAGATGCATAGGTAGACCACCCCCTCTGTCCTGCACTTTGCAAAATCCCTTACACTGATGAACGAAAAGGTAACAATGGTTTGAACTTGTGACTTTCAGGCTTCATATCTCACCATCCACTACAGCTTGGAACGTGAGACTACCATCATTTTATAGACAATCATCTTGGCTATCTCATACATAAATTTGACTTGCAACTATTTAGCATATGATTAGTTATGCAGATTCTGGTCATGTAACTGATTTGTTACTGTTTTGCTCCTGATGGTGGAAAAATCTTTTTCTTCTTGTATACTACAAATTACAACCTGTTCCCACATTTCCAGGTTCATTCCCAAGGGAAAGGTCACTGGTATAAATCGATGCTCCGACATGAAGAATCATATGCAAATGTTTAGCATATGATTAGTTATGCAGATGCTTGTCATGTAACTACAATGCTACAGTTTTGCTCCTAAAAATCAAAATTAAAATTTTTATTATTAAGATTCAAGCATGTCTCAACCAAAATCTGATCCCAGGTCTCTTCCACACGTTCCTAATGTTGGTGCATACTGGTCGACTCACTTGGTTACAAATACAGCTTTTTCTTCAACTCTACCCACAAGTATTCAATTGGGTTGAGGTTTAAGGACTGTGGGGGCCAATCCAGCATCTCTACTTCATTGTCATTGTACCAGTTCTTCGCTAATCTCAACGTATGCTTCAGGTTGTTGTCCTGCTGGAACAATATGTCATCTTTTTCATACCCAAAGTACTTGAGTGTACAAAGTAACTCATCTTGTAGGATACTCACATATAGTTCAGCCTTGAGAACACCATCGATCCTGGTCAAGTATCCAACGCCTTTGGTTGTGAAACAACTCCATGACATCAAGCTTCCGACACCAAAATTGAAAGTTCCTTCAATTTCTCAATCCCTTATCCCTTTTTTCCCTTGTTTCTTCAAGACCCATTTGCACCCATCAGAGCTCGGTCTATTGACTTTTGTCTCATTGTTCCAAATCACCCATTTCCAATCTTCTACTGTCCACTTTTCATATGTTTTTTGCAAACTCAAGCCAATGCTTTTTATGACAATATTGAAGTCAAGACTTCTTCACTTTTTTCGGGCAACCATTCCAAACTTGTGTAACGCACATCGCATGTTGCTTGTATGGATGTCTGTGATTTCACTATTACAAAGCATAAGAGCCACCTCCACTGCCATTTTTATTGTACCAGAACTGATAGACTTTGTGATGAGCCCACTTGTTTACTCCGATATTTTGCCTGGATGTCCTCCTCTTGGCTTTTGAATGGATGGACGGACTTTATTTTGTATTCTTCCAACTGTCATGGCACTCACATGATGCAGTTTGGCAATTTTCTTGTCCAAGAAACCACTATCGACGAGCTGGATGATGCTGTTTCTCTTTTCTTGGGAAATCTTCTTCATGTCTAAGCCTCGATTTATACCAGTGACCTTTCCCTTGAGAATCAACCTGGGAATGTGGGAACAGATTGTAATTTGTAGTATACAAGAAGAAAAAGATTTTTCCACCACCAGGAGCAAAACAGTAACAAATCAGTTACATGACCAGAATCTGCATAACTAATCATATGCTAAATAGTTGCAAGTCAAATTTATGTATGAGATAGCCAAGATGATTGTCTATAAAATGAGTAGTCTCACATTCCAAGCTGTAGTGGATGGTGAGATATGAAGCCTAAAAGTCAAAAGTTCAAACCATTGTTACCTTTTAATAGTAAGCTATTAGGCAGCACCATTTATCCATATTTGACATTGGACTGGTCTTCCTTGGGCCCATCCTCCAGCTATATATGTAGCTTATGCATGTTCTTTTAATCGCACACAAGGATACATAAGGTCTAATAGGGTATTTATAATAAACCCACAAGACATATACTTTAGTGACAAATGATGGTCTCCAAATAATTGGCAGCACTACATTTACTATAGCGTTGAGCTCCTGAGCAGCTACCCACTGTGTCACATTTCTACTGATGTTGCTAAATAAACATTAGTAATAGGATATTACGACTGTGAGGAGTGCGAGGTCCTTTTTTCTAGTGTTTGCGGTTTGGGAACCTATCTCTGCACTCACAACAAGGAGTGTCGCTGTCAGCCCTTTTATCTATGGCCCCAAAAGCAGCTCCAAATGGGGTTGCCCATTGCTGGATTTGTGAGGCCCATTTTTACGACAGAACATGGACCCACTGGAGGATCATCTGGTATTCTAATGGACCATTCCTATCCTGTCTATATTTTCCAAGGTTAAGGTTATTATTATTATTATTATTGTTTATTTATATAGCACCATTAATTCCATGGTGCTTTACATTTGAGGGTTTACATACGGTACACAAAATATACAAAACAAACATAATACTGACAGTGACCAACTGGCACAGTGGGATACAGAGCCCTGCCCGTAAGGGCTTACAATCTATGAAGTTATCATTATTCTATAGTTATAGCAGCTAAGTGGAGTTATTTAGCATATTTTACAGTGAAGTTGCAATTCACTCCTCCTCCCACTGAATGGACACACAAAGACACAAATAGAATATCTAACATATAACTTTATGAAAACTTGTCACAAAATCATGTTGAGTTTAGAAAAGTTGCTTATCTGGGACATCTATTTGTACATGTCCCTCCAAGAGAACAGGTAAGAAAGGACATATCTGTACTTATTTATTAATGTATTTATTTGTTTACTCATGGTCTCAAAGTCTATCTGTTTACCTACCTACTACATATCGGTCATCCCTTTAAAATGGCTGTTCTAACCTAAATCTTGCATGACCGCTTTGCTTGTTTGTATGATGGGAGTGAATTTCCTTGCAGAGGCCCACAGTGACAACACAAGACAGTCTGGATATGCAATACATGCACAATATGTGAGAACTGTATGACTACTCCAAAATGAGAAAAGGGCTAAATATTCATTGAAAATAAATGTGATTACAGCCTATTATGTGAGAACTATTATCACATAATAGGGGCAATTATGCAAGAATTGTACCTTATATCTGTCAAATATAGGATACATTTACATGTCCATGCCTAGATTCTCATTCCATCTCTCACTGTAATCTGATGTACTCGAGCGCTCATTTGAAACCCTCATCTGGTGATAATCAACCGGAATTATTCATTGAGATGAAGCTTTAATTTATTTGCAACTTGGACTTGTGCCAACATAGATGTGATCTTTTTTTGACTTTGCCAAGGGAACATTTGATTTCAATTTGCAGACAATACAGTAGAGGGCAGCAGAGAACCACACACCAGGATTTAGAAAACGAAAATGTAATTTTTTATTTATTTCATTTTTTTTTTTTGGCTGTAGTGGAATAGGACCCAGTAATTATCTGCTTTATAGATTTCACTTTGATACAGCTCAACCACTGGTAAAACTGCAATATTTAGGCCACGTCCAGATTAGGTGACTTGTGTCATCTTTGGTGTATAGTTAACAACTGAATTGAGTTTTTTTATTTTTTTTTTTAATCCGTCGCTAATGATGGACTGGGGGAAGCAACATTCGGTGAGCTGAGAAGCTCAGGCTGCAGCGCTCATTCACAGATTCACAAAAAGGATATTACGTTTCAGCACACCCAAGGGTGAAATCTTTTTCTTTTATGATACATGGCATGCTGCTGTGACTTAGTAAATATTCTTCTGTACAAGAAATTTTAGAGCTTCTGTCCCCAGTAGACTTTAGATAAAAGGTATTGGCTCTGCTAGAGACCAAAAACAAAAAAAGAAAACAAAAACAATTAAGGTCACCCCCTCCCCCATTCAAACTGATTCAAGTTATAAAAATAACATTATATATAAATTATAGGATTGTAATATAACATACTGAATTCTGAAATCAGTTGTCTAATTATTAATCAACATAAGCCTAGGGTCCCATCTACGTTGGAGACTCTGCTGCAGATTCTACCTAAAATCTGCAGAGAGAAAAGTCCAGCAAGGAGGACTTTTCTCTCTACCGGTTTCAGTATAAAACTAGGGGAAACCCAGGAGACCCCATTATAGTCTATGGGGTCCATGGGTTTCCGCGGGTAACCGCTTTTTAAGCGGGCAGGCTCTCTGTCTTTTGGGTCCACATGGAGACACGAAGAATAGAAACTAGAATGCTAGTGTGAACCTAGGGTAAGCTTCCCACTTACTTGCTACACGTACACAATAATGATAACCATAAATTGGAAAATAAGGACATGTGGACCCGAACACTAGTGTGAACCGAGCGTAAGAAACATCAGATCACCGTGCTCCTTCCTCTGCCTCTGTCTATGTGCAGCAGTTCTTCTTCACTAATGGTTTGGTATGTATGGTAGTTTATAACTGTAATAGCAATCAGCTCTCCATGTACTGACTTCATACTGAGCTTGTGCTGTTCCACAGCAGCCTGTCTGAACAAGGAGAGCCTCAATAAAAAGCATGGTGGAAGGCAACAACAGATATATAAGCCACTAAAAAACAGGATTTCAGACTCCAAAAGATAAAGCAGCTAAACGAGAGTCATCTATTCCACATTGTAAGCTTTGGACATGCAGTAAAGACACAGCAAAGCCTTTGTGGGGGCTCATGAAGTCCATTCTTACTATTTTTATATAGCTGTAGGCTTTCAATCCAGGAAAGCATGGAGAGATCCAGTAACGGGTCAGCATTGAGCATGCAGTACAGAGGAGTAAGCATGTGTCTTCAAATGAGTTATGTAGATTGTGAGCCCTATATGGGACAGTGACTGTCAATGTCTGTAAAGCGCTGCGGCATATGATGGCGCTATATAAGTAAGCTTAATAAATAAATAAATGAGTTAGATAGGCACTGCCACGAGAGTAAAGGTACATTAACACCTGTGTTGTCTAATTCGTTGTTCTGTTTTGTTTCATCTTAGGAACAGAAGAACGGATTACACAATAAAGAAGGATCCATTCTATGACGGACAACAACAGAATCCAAGGAAATCCATTATAGTCAATAAAATTCCTTGGGATCCATTGTTGTCTGTCATTAACTATAATAGTGTCTGCTGTTTTAGAGGCTTTGACCAGAGTCTCTGACAAAGATGTGAACTTCCCCTAACTGTTAGCATAATCATATAATGCTACATTCACATCTGTGTAGGAGCGTCCATTTGGAGACTCTTGCAGGGTGCACCCAAAATTGCTGGATGAAAAAGTCCTGCAATTTTGACTTGTTTTGTTTGGCAGTTTCAGTTTTAAAGAACAGACACTTGACAGATCCTATTATAGTTAATGGGGTCCGTCAGGTTCCGTATGTGACCGCTGTTGTAGAGGTCCACCTATATGTTGTTCGTGTCCTCTGAAGGACCAGAACAATAGAAAGGCTGATGCTACTGTGAACCTAGTGTGTTTCATGGCTTAGGTAATGGTTCTCGGGCAGAATCAGGCTCGAGAAGCAATCTAAGGCCAATCTAAGACAATAATCAAGAAAGGCTGGATTTGTGATCTCTAGAACATTTCCTTGAATGGCAACCACATAGCACTGGAGTGTGATTAGGGTAAGACATCACACTAACGCTAGGTTCGCACCTGCGTTCGGTTTTCCGTTCGGGGGGTCCGCTTGGGGACCCCTCGAATGGAAACCTAATCTGTTTAAAAAAGCGGTTAACCATAGAAACCCGCAGATCTTATAGACTATAATGGGGTCTGTCAGGTTTCCGCCCGAAAAGAGTGAAAACTGCGGAGAGAAAAGCGCTACATGCAGCACTTTTCTCTCCATTTTTTAAACGGGTTCGGGGACGGAAACCCTGAACGGAGACCGGGCACAAGTGTGAACCTAGCCTAAGGCTAGTTGCAGACGACTGTGTGTATTTTGCGGTCAGCAAACTAGTAATTAGTGTTCAGTTTTTGCGGACAGAGTGTAATCAGTGTGTGTTCAGTGTTTCTTCAGCAACAGTGAAGTATGTCCGCAATAACGGACAGAGTGTCTTCAGTGTGCCATCAGTGTGTGATCCTAGTTTGCAGATCCACCAAAAAAAATCCACAGGAGACATTTAATGAAATTCCTAACTTGTCTGCGAAAATGGCCGGCACATTGATGACACAATGAGTACATCAGTGTGCCGTCCTAGGTTTTTAGCCTCCCATAGGCTTCTATGGGCGAGTCCGTTCTGCAAAAACTGAACAGAATAGGACCTGTTCTATATTATGTGGCCCGGACTCACAGCTCGCACACTGATCAGTGAAAAACATGGTCGTGCGCATGTGCCTATAGAAATGAATGGGTCAGTGTGCTATCCGCGAAAAACACAGATAGCACACTTATCTCGCCCACGGTCTTCTGCAAGGGGCCTATGCTCAGCACATATGCTTAACATATGGTTAAAATATCCATAGGGTCATGTTGCCTTTTTGGCAATAGTGCCCTCATGCCATATGCCAGTCTGGTATGTATTGCCATACCTTTTTCTTTGCTGTATGGAATAATGTAGTATTATGTGCAGAGACATACATTAATAAAATAAGGTACACTGCATATAGTATATGATGTATTTTTTTACAGCCTTATGTTGGAGGCATATTTACAAAAAAGACGGAAACCCTACAAAACTCACATCAAAGGACATTGAGAGATTGCTCTTATTCTCCATTGTTAGGGTATATCCCTTAGAACTGTAAATACAGGGAGGATATGCACTATACGCCATTTCATTAGTGTAATTGCATGTCATTGTCATGTTGAAATAGAACCTTTTAGTTCCTTTCTGTTGGAAAACACTTCAGTGCCATGCGAGCACTTACAAGGACATTACACTATACAGAAATTATGTTAAGCGCTATTATTGAATTTTCATTAGTGAAATTTGAGAAAGAGACATGTTGGCGGCTTGTGTTTGGAATAATAGTTAAATTAGATTTTGTTTGCAATTAAGAACCTCCATTTACACAATACTACTGTGTTATTTTGCATTTAAAGAAATGTTTTATGCTTTAATCCCATACGGTACACCTGAAATATTTATCATAAAATGAGTCAAGAACCAGAGGGGAAAAAAAAATCTTTCAAGTCAAAAGTCATGCTTGGTACAAAAATATTGAACGTGATAAATGATTGACAGGGGATCGGGGAGTTGTCAGATTGTACAAGTCAAGGATCTGTTGCTATGAAACGTCTGCTGAGCGGGACACACAATTAGTACAGGAAGTTTTTTAATGCAGATTTTGGAACTGGAGTTTATGCTTTCCTTGCAGAGGACTGACTATATGAAAGGGAGCAGTGACATTAAATGAAATAAATATATTCGTGAAATAAATATATTCCTAGCAGTGTGTTGCATTCAGCTACTGCAAAAGGGAGCAAAATACACTTAGATAGTAACAAATGGTTGTGCTTCTGTTTTTGTGCATTACATACATTGCTTACCAGGGATCCCACAGATGCACATAGTATTTTAGGAGATTAAGGATATCTTTTGGGGGATGTAACTCTGGAAAGGAAGTGGAAAGTCACAAAGTGAAAGTCACTTACTGGAAGCAGCAGGGTCCACACCAATACGCTAGTGTCAGAGCTTGGCAGTATTTATCTTTACACTGTATGACACAGTAAATTTGAACACTGTAGTAACTATTTATTTTTACTCTTTTTTTCTGCATGGACGCTTTATCTGGACAGAAAATATTATCTAGATGTTATCTAAGTGATATATGATATTACTTATCTGGGTACTGTATGACACAATATATCTGCTGTAAGAAACAATTTATCCAGCTGTTGTATTACACTATTTATTAAGATGCTTTATAACATTATCTGGATGCTGTATAATACTACAGTATATATAACTCTATGATGTAGGATACTATTTATCTGGATGGTATATAGCACTGTTTATCTGGATGTTAAATAACACTCTTTATCTGAATGCTTTATGACATTATATTAGCTTAATATATAGGATACTATTTGGCTACAATATAACATTATTTATTTGGATGCTACTGTGTATACTACTATTTATCTAAAGTATACATGTATTATACTGTGTAAGTAACTTTTATTTATTTTTCCCATAACACAATGGTGCAGGTGAAGGGAACAAACTTTGCAATATAGTTCACTATGGAAAAGAGCCTGTGTCTTTAAAGAAGACCTTTCACGTCCTCTGGCACCCTCAGTTTTATATACTGCTAGAAAGCTAAGACGGAACACACCCGGGTGCCGGAGATATCGGTGCCATTGGTTTCAGCACCGATATCGCTTCACCATCAGAAGGGCAGGTGGCCGATGATGCTGCCTGCCCTTCTGACGGTGGAGAGTTATTGGTGCACCGATATCTCCGGCATCCAGGCACACACCGGGAAAGCTGACATTGCGATGAATTCAGTGCACTGTCAGCTCTATAGCGGTATATACCGTGGTCCGCGGGTGCCAGAGGACGTGAAAGGTCCTCTTTAACTATTAACTTTAACTCCTACCTTTACTTCTTATCTGAGTGATTTCAGTCTGGGCTCTGAACAAGAGCAGTGTCAGTTTCTAATGAAGTCTATAGAAAGGCGGAGGAGGAGGAGGAGAGAGACAGAGATATGAGGCTGTACACATCATTAAATCGGTCATCTCTGTCAGGGGAAGGCTGGAAAGTCATTCCTGATAAAAAGCTGTCTTTCTACAGTGCAGATGTCTCTTCTTTAAGGAGATCTCTACACTGTGGATTTCTGAAAAAAAAAGTTATGCCTTAATTTGAAACATGCTTTTTATATACTGTAAGTGTGGAATGGAAAAAATACATTGCTTCCACATTTGTTTTCCCACATCCAATGCAAGAAAAAGTAGGATACTGTCCCTTTATGAATTTTCAAAGCAAATGGCTTTTCTAGCTGAGAGTAATGTAACATGTTCCAAAGGAAAATGCAAACTGAACTTATTTAGTTGTCAGAAAGAATAAACTTCCACTCACCCAGAACGCTGTAATTTTAATCACAAAAATGCACAGATTGCTGAATAGTTCCAAGTAGCCCTCATTTTGTGGATAATGCAGTATCAACATCATCCACCATTAACATAATCAACTTGATTTCTACCAGCTGATTTTTCTCTGCAATTTCATGTCTGGTAAACAAAAGAAGGTTTTCTGAGGCTTGGCGGAAGAACGCTCAGCCGTCAATCAAATTAACTTTTTGATAACAGTAATTACATGTGTGATGTGCGGCTCTGATTACTTTCCATGTCTATGATGAAACGCTTAGATCTAGAATATCATTATGGAGCTTTCCCAAGAACAAATGAGATGGACTTCATGGTATATTGCAAGGCTTGGGGTATAGAATGGGTTAGATATAAGAGAGAGTAGGGACAGTGCCAGGGGACAACTTAGTCACAAGATCTCAGTTGTAGATTGGTTGTGTGTCTTAAAGGGATTCTATCATTGAAAAAAATCATTTTTAAACTGAAAGTACATAAGAATAGCCTATATAGCCCGTTAATCTTGAATAGTCTCTTCTTCTTGAAGCCTCTGTTGGATTTGGTGGTGTCAGTGTGTTAAGTGGCAGAGCCAACTGTGCATGCGTGGGATTTCGATTCCCAAAGTTGCACTTGACGGCTGCTCATGCAGTGAAGAGGCGGAGAAATCCAACGGAGGCATCAAGATGAAGAGACAGAGATGGTGCTGCGATGGATGACGACGCTGTGCTCGGAGCACAAGGGGAACGCCCTGTGTGCTCTCTGAGCATAATTTGCATAAAGAGAAAAAGAAGAGTAATTTAAAAACAACAATGAGGACCAGCAAAGTAAAGGTAGGAGATGAATAGCCTTTATAAAGGCTATTCCTATGTGCTTTCAGTTTAAAAACATTTTTTTCAATGATAGAATCCCTTTAAATTTTGCAATCATAAGAATTATTGTATATTTCAGGTTGTTCTACTTTTCTCACCTTGAGCCATATTTCAATAGACGTGAATAAGTGAACTTGTAAGCCAAATGTGAGGCTTCTGTAGCACCAGGGTAAATGTTGTACCATAGTTAAAATTAACTGCTGAACTGACGTTCTATGTCAGCATATTTATGGGGTAGGTGTGAGTTTCTCATTAGGCGGTATAATCCTTGATGTCCTATATTTGGTCCATCAATAGATAGATAGATAGATAGATAGGTGTATACAGACGGATGGAGGCTTGTGTGCAAGAACCATATAAAAGCATATATATACCATTACATCTTGAAATCAGCAGTGTCCCATAAAGTTGATAAAATTGATGGCCTATTCGAAGTATAGGTCATCAATTTTAAACGATGGATGACCCTTTTAATATTGTAGCTTGAGGGACCAGTGTGTACTGAAAGATAAAACAATAATTAAGAAAAAGATAGTAATTAACACCATACGCGCACCAGGACATACATGTATTTCCTGCTGCATGTGACTAAGTGCGGCGTCCACGCTGAAGCAGAGCAGACTCGCTAGCCACCAAGTCTGAGCTGTTTCACACAGCAGAGACCTGTCAGCAGTGCCCATGATCAGAGATGACTCTGACCATGGGCATTTAACCACTCAGATGCTGTGGTCAAATGCGACCACGGCATCTGAGTGGTTACTTTCACTTTCTATATCATGTTCGGTAATGGGACGGTCCCCCCACTGCGCGATCGTGGGAGCTGTCCCATTACCATGGCAGACGGGAGCCTTCTGAATGCTCCAAGGCCTGCCATAGTAAAGTACCTACTGAAGTCTGCCTACATAAGGAATCTGCCCTAGACTGCAATATAAATATATATATATATATATATATATATATATATATATATATATTATGAATAAAAGTAAACATAAACACATTAGGCATTCCTAAATCCGATAATTCCAACACTATTAAAATATAAAAACATTAGAAGGAAAAAAAAAAATCTAAATGGCAGATTTGGCGTTTTTTTACCGCTTTGCCTCCCTAAAAAAATGGAATGAAAAGTGATCAGAACATAATACATTCCCCAACATGGTATCAGTAAAAACTACATATTGTCCTTCAAAAAGACACCTTACACAGCTCCATACATTGAAATTTAAAAAAAGTTACAGGTGTCAGAATATGGTGAGTCAAAGAAATGTTTTTTTTTTTCAAAATTTTGGCTTTTTGTAAAGTTATTAAAACATGAAAAAATTATATACATTTGGTATCACCATGATCGTACTGACCCAGAGAATGAAGCTAACATAGCATTTTTACCACATAGTGGAAGACGTAAAAATAAAACCCTTGAGAAAATGGCAGTACTGCATTTTTCTTTCAATTCCATTTCATTGTGAATTTTTTTTCTTGTTTCCAAGTTCATTTTACAGCATAATTAATGGCACCATTTTAAAGTACAACTTGTATTCAAGAATCATGTCCTCATATGACTATGTAAACGGAAAAATTAGAAAGTTATGGCTTTTGGAATGCAAGGAGTAAAAAACAAAAACACAAAAATGAAAAATGTCTGCGTCAGGTAAGGGTTAATATATATAGAAACAGATAAAACAGATAGCACATCCCTAAGATATGCATTTAGTAGAGATAGATCCATAATAACTATGTATCAGGGGCGTAAATACCAGGGTAGCAGCGGTAGCGGCTGCCACAGGGACCGGGACATTATGGGGCCCGGAGCCCTGTGGCAGCTGCTATCGCGAACCCTACAAACACTGCTATTATTATACTCGGGGGTCTGAAACGATCGGGGGTCCAGGGGAAGTGAGGGAACATAAAAAACATTGTAACTTACCTCGCCTGCGCTCCAGCAGGCTTCGGTTGGGGGTGGCGGTTCGGGGGGAAGTTGGGGGTTGGGGGGGCCCATGTCAAATGTTCGCCTTGGGGCCCAGCCATTCCTAGTTACGCCACTGCTATGAATAGATATAGAAGAGAGTAGAAAGACATATAAAATAGAGTCATCATAACCCTTTCTTCTCTATCTTTTTAGGGTTCGGGCAATGACTGGTTTCTTTCCATCTCCTTAGGATCAACATAAGCAACGAACATTTCTATGATGACTGTACAACATAGCAGAGCCCAGTGATCACTATTGCCCAGAGCACTACGATTTTATTATATCTATCTCTACATTTTTAATAAAGAACCAGAAAAAAACTTTCCATTCAGAGAAAAGTTCTCAACATTTATTCGTTGCTCCTTGAAAGTGACGATCACCAGGACGTTTCCTTGTTTAAGATGCTTTTTCTATTTGTGTTCTGTTAAATGTCTTTGAAATAGTTTGTATCCAAGTCTACAAAGTGACATCAAGATCGAACCTCTCAGCGGGGAACATTTCATGTGTAGCAATTTTGGCAAGACTAAGAAGTCAGTAAAGTATAGTGTAGAAACCTTTCCACTCTTCCTGAATCCGCCTTCTGAAGTCTTTCAGTACATTGTAACAAACACATTACAAACTCCCCTGTGTCGGAGAAGATAGTCACTCTCACCGGATATAAATAAAAAATGGGAGCACAGTATCGCCACATGAGAGTCGGTGTGCTTCATACTGTGCTCCCGTATACTGCTAAGGAGTTGTAGGCACAACTCATAGCATGCAATACCATTAAACAGTGATTGTCCAGGATTTCTAAAATATCAGGAGGATACAGGGTTAAAAGAAAATATTAAGCACCTCGTAATGTCCCACTGCTCCAGTACCACCATTTTGTTAGCTGTCCTGGAGGGATGAAGTGCCAATTACACTACATGTGAATGCTGCAGCCAATTACTGGCCTCAGTGGTCATGTGCTAACCAGGCTGCCATCACCACTGAGGACTGCGATTGACTGCCGTGGTCAGGTGCAAGCAAGCAGTACATCATTACTGCAGGACAGCCAGAAAATATCAGCAGGACCACCATAATGGCAGCACTAGAGTGGGGGGATTTATTAGATTAGTAACATTTTGTTATTTTAACCCATTCCCTGCATTACCTGGATTTTTAAAAATAAATCCTAAACAACCCCTTTAAAGGTGATTCTGTACAAACTGCTGAGTTCAAAAGATCTGACACTTAGAAAGACTATAAAATTGAGCATTGTGTCCTACAATGGGTCCAAAATGATGCTGTACCCTGATTATGGGATAGAAACACAATGGAAACGGTATCAGTTCAGGAATGTCTAGAAAAGATTAAAAGCAGCAGAAAACCAGTATGCAATGCAATTCCTGGACATTTACAAACACACACATATACAACTTTTTTTTATTTCTAATCCTAGAGATGTCTCATCACAACTGGCTCTAGTGTAGCCCAGTACTGGAACTGAAAGACTGTGGGACTTTATGATTGTCAACACTTAAAGGGAGTCTGTCACCAGAATTCAGCACATCAATCCAAATGAGCTTTTTGGAGCAACAAAGGCATTGCATCTATAGAATAGAGGATAAACACCTGATCGGTGGGGGTCTGGCCACTGAGACTCCCACCAATCCCAAGAATGGGGTCCTTCCCACCCTCCCCACTGCACATTCAACCTGAATGCAACCAGGCTGCATGTGGGCATGACTGGTGGTGGATGGCGCTCCCATTCACTTTTATGGGAGCACCAAAAGACAGCTCAAGTAAAGTGCTCCGCTATTTCCAGTGTTCCCATTGAAGTGAATGGGAGCACCATCCATTACCAGTCACGGCCTGGCTACTGCCCGGCTGAATTTGCAGCGGGGTAGAGGGCCTCCCGTTCTCGCCTCATGGCATAACCCCTTTAAGGATGCCTGTACTACTGAGAACAAAAGGCAAACGGGAATGTTGAAATCTTGACAGTAGATCTAGGTTCAAATGTAATCCATTACAGATGCAGTGGGTCTATTCCCTTCAATTGATCCAGCTGTTGCTGGCTGTCACGTGAGCACAGTTTTTGAGCTGGTGCAATCACATTGACGTATATGTATGGCATTAGGACTTGAATAAAGGCAGTCTAGGATGTACATTTAGCAGTATTAGTTTAAGGAAACATCAGATAAATAGGAAGGAAAGTAAGTTCAGCATCTGAGGACGCGAGGTGGCAATGTTAATAACAATTTTGTTAGATGGGCGGAGGTGTTGCAAGGATTGAAGTAAATAAATATATTTATGACTCATTCCTTCTTTCTAGAGTTTATAGGCAGGGGTGTCTGCTTTCACCCCTGCTATTTATCATGGCAATTGAACCACTTGCTATCTTAATTAGGTTTACAATTAAGGACTTTAAGTATAGACAGAATAAAAGATCTCTCTGCCAATACCATATTAATATTTTTGGAGGATGTTTCCAACTCAGATAACAAGGTTGTACATGTGTTTGAAGAGTGCAGAAAAAATCATGGCAGAAAACGGTGTGGCTTCCATTGAGGTTCCCACTGTGCCAAAGGCTAATTTACAGATACTACCCGCTGGTGATCACTTTAAGTACTTGGGATTAAGAACTTTGAGAAACCTGAAAGACGTTAAAACTCTAATTTTTAATCTGTTGTTACAAAAGGTTAGAACTAAATTTAATACAGTATATGCAATAAACTTCCCTCACAATTTATGGGTAAATTTAATAATACAAAATATAGTTATTTTTCCACTGATTTTGTACTTTTACCTGTATGGTGAAGAGTAAACTATTGAAAGGGGTTTCCCTAGAACTAATGCTCATCCCCTCTCCTGAAATCATGATAACGGGTGTACCCGACTGCTCAATGTGAAGGGAGCTGTGATACAAACGAGTGTCCATCACTTCTATGGAATTGAGTGATAGAAAACTGTTTAATATTTATTTTGACCAACTATATGATTTTAAAGGCACAAAACTATTGGTGTAATCCTAATTCTATAGATTCAGAATTTATTTTTGGATAAGTATAAAGGGGTTACACAATCGGATAAATTGTTTTGTAAAAGAGGCTAAATGGGTTAGAAAGCAACAATAAAGCAACAAAAATAAAGGCTTATAAGAATAATACATTATGCCTAAAATGTCTGAGATATAAAGACGAGTTAAAAGTGTACACGATCAAAGAAACTGTAGTAAAGGAGGAGAATGACAAAAAAACAAAAACAAAAAAACAAACAAATAAAAGACCTACTGTATTTCAGTGAAACCTCTTTGAGGTGACTGCTCAAAATTGCATTAAAAATTGATTTTTTTTTTGAGGGGGGTGGTCTTCTCAAGGAGGGTGGGTAATATTGAAAACTGAAAATTTGTTACAGAGTTGGCCTTTTTTTACTCTACCTACCTGTTACATGCCATACTGTTCCATCATTATTATGGTGCTCCCCATTGGTCTTTGCTTACTTGGCTGCAGTGATTATTTAACTTCTAGACTCTTTGTCTTGTGTTTTGGGATATCTCAGCAGACATAATGTTTCTTCATCTCTTAGCAGTAAAAAAGCAAAAGAAAAACAAACAAAACAAAAAACAAACAAACAAAAAAAAATATTTATCAAATAGACACCATAAGATTGAAGACTGAAAGTCCTAATGGGGTAATAGGGAATTGTTCTTAATGGAATTCCCCAATATATGATCACTTAAAGGGGTATTCCAGCCACATATTGCACTCTGGATTTCAATTCTTGTGCATAGGAGTGCATCTGAATTATTAAGAGACCAGCACCTCATAATAATTTGGGCACTCCTTGTGTACAAAAGACCAGTCTTAATAAAGTCCCACTAGGGCACGGGTATCCCTGGTCTACATGATGGTGTTACTTCAGTTAAAAAAGGTCATGGTATTGAATAAAATGTCCATTTTTTATAGAACTGTCAATTGTATATTAATGGAATATTAACCTCTATATGTCATGCCACTGATGATGACTTCTTGCTACACTTGTCTACTAATAAACTCTTAATGTGCATGACTGGCGAATGTTGTGGATTTTCTATGGTATATTTAATAAAGTCCCCCAATGCCTCTTCTCAGTTACAGCAAGCAGAGATCTGGAAACACAAAATTATATTAGAACTATAATAATAATGGACATGCCTTTTAAATCTAACTACCATCCTGCTTTCTTGCCCAGCATCTTCCACTTCTGCTGAAAACTGATCAGTGCATCAATATACTATTGGGGATTTTCAATTTATTTATTTTTTTTAATTAATTGTCAATACCAGGGCTATGTGGCTGAAATAGGAGCACTAATTTAATAGAAAACCTAAAGGTACTTGACACAGTCAGTGTGAATACAATCGATGGGACATTGCAGGTCCTATCTGATCTCCCTTCTCTTTCATTGCCACCTCTCTGGATTCTCTCACCTTGTTATCTGTCATTTTCTGCCGGAAGAGACCAGATGATGACTGTGACATTTCCAATGCAATACATGTGTGCAACGTCAAATAAAGGAAACAGCCTGCCTGGCGCAGATGAAGAGGATGGACACAACTGTATCTGCTTCCTCTTATCTCTGCCACCGGGCCCTGGCAATTTACAGACTCTTAATATAAACCTCTGTGGTTCTGCAGGACATAATTGTTTATTTTCTGCAGTAGAAAATCTCATCTTAGCTGCAGGCAGGAAAATGACAACTCAGAGAAGACATAAAGAATTCAACACGCTGAAACTGTGATCATATGTTTGCTGGTCAATCTTTGAGATGTAACATAATTCTTTCTCTATGATGTACTAGAATCTTTTTCTTATCTATCTATCTATCTATCTATCTATCTATCTATCTATCTATCTATCTATCTTTCTTTCTTTCTGTCTATCACACAGAAAAGATAGTAATGGGTGCAAACCTCGGGAAAATGACCTACAGTAGAATCCTCAGCTGCTTTTATCTACTTTACTAACAACACTTACTTTCATCAGTGATGATGAGAAAAAGGATCTGTCACCTCTTCTGACGTGTCTGTTTTATTAAATTATTCTGCAGCATGTTTATTTCTATAATACAGGTGCATCTCAATAAATTTTAATATATTTGAAGCGTTCATTCATTTCAGTGATTCAGTAATACAATTCATAATCAGCGTCTTCCATGATTGTGTGTCCTACTGAACCAGACTGAGGGACCATTTAAAGGCTTAGGAAACCTTGGCAGGTGACAATGAATTTACAATACTGAACTTTTTTACAATATTCAAATTTTCTTAGATTTTGGTTTTCATTACCTGTAATCCATAATCAACATTTACAGAAATAAAACACTTGAAATAGAACACTCTGTGTGTAAAGAATCTAGAAAATATAGGAGGTCTCTTTTTTCATTTAATACTGAAATAAACATTTCAAAGATATTCTAATTAATTGAGATGCACCTATATAAGATATTATAGTTATACTGTCCTCAGATATTCCTACTAGAAATGTATGATTACATTGGTGTGACAGTGGCCAAGAGTCAGGGACACACTCCTTTGATAAGGGGGGATGGTAAACCCCATTTGTCAATTTATTCATAAATTTGTAGGAGGTGCAACAAAGGAACATACCAATCCAGGGTTGAAAGAAGTTTTCAGGTTATCTATAGTTTCTGTATAAATTATACATCATCAATGGCCGCCTAATCGGTAGTTATATCTTTGCTTCTATGGGCAATATCTTGTATTCTCTGCATAAAGTCTCATTGAACATGGGCAGTATTTCACCAAGTAGAACTGTATTTTATGGCTCATGAACCCTCATTGGCCTGCTCATGTGTGGTCTGCTTAGTTTCCGGTTTACTGCATAATAATACATTTGCAGACCAAGTCCTCTGAAGTATTGTAGCCAAACTGTGCAGATATAGTTTCGGCACAGTATTTAAATATATTTTGCAGATAACCTGCAATTTTACCCAGCAAAACATCAGGTAGAATCATACTACTAGGAGGGACTAGTATAGTAGTCCATTGTAAAATATGGGAGGGTGTAGCATTATTATTAGAGCCCAACATTTTTATTGGACATCGGTAAAATGAGACATTGGTATATGAGTTTAATGTATACTGATAGTTCCTCACACCATTGGTAATAGCATTATTAATATCATTATTAATGCTGTGTTATTAGATATACCACCAGTGTGACTGGCTAATGGTTTGCTAATCCACAAAAGGGCCATTTTTAGATTTTTTTTCTGGGGCCACTTTGAGTTCCCAGTCCGCTCCTCTTAAACATACCTGTTTAACTTGTTTTATTTTACTTTTCAGAATAAGCTGTTGTAAGGGAATCGCTAGAGGAGTGATTCCCCAGTGCTGCTGCAGAACCCTGGGGGGAGGGGCACAACAAGACAGTGAGCCCTAAGCTGAACCCCCCCACTGTGCCTGGCTAACTTGCCTATCTGTCTTAGGCGACAGCAGCAACTGGTCGACAGGCCCTTTCTAAAATAGGTGACAACACAGAACGCAGACAGGACGAACAACAAAAAGGGAGGTCAGCAAGCCAAGGGGTCAGTAACAGTACAGAATCAAAGTCCAAGAGAATAGTCAAAAGTCAAGGCGAGAAGTCAGGAATAGGAATACAGGTAACAAAAACAGCAAGGAGTAATAGCCAGAATGCACGAAGCAATAAACAGCCCAATGTGAATGTGAGCAAAGAATAAATAGGAAGAAAGAACCCTCCCAGACTTCATAGGAGGACAGGCTGTCAATCACACAGGCAAGGCCAAATTTAACTATTAGTGTAGCAGAGGAAAACCAAGGTGAAGGAGACGGGTGTGGCAGAAAATCAATTACATAGTCTAGGACAGTGTTCAGACTGAGCAACAAGAATTTTAAACAAGGAATCAAACTCAGCATGCCTCCTGCGCCGCCGTGTGCGGGCAGAGGGTGGTGCAGAGACCCGAAGAGGCAGAGACGTTGCAGCTGTTATGTATGTGTACATGAGGAATAACACTATTTCTGGTCATTATATGGCTTACATCCTGCATTATTTAGCAGCTTTCCCTTCTGCAGACTCCTATATGTAGTTTACAGCTCCCCCTGAGCTGATGAGTAAAGACTAGTTATGTGACCTGCAGTCTGTTTCAAGACAGACACAGCACAATATTCAGAGTGAAACTCAGTTTATCAAAGGGAAACATCCTGATAAGAGCAGTAACATGCATTTCTCTCTGATAAGAAATATTACAGACTTTCTTATATTTGTCTATACTATTTTTGTATGTAAAGTTTCATAAAACAACGGTGCCTATTTACACTAAGACATGGGAGAAGAAGTAAAGGGGTAGTCTTATTAGGGGCATGTATGGTATATGCCCAGGATATACCATAAATATACATGCAGTTCCCACCTCTGGGATCCACATCAATCTCAAGAATGGAGGATCCCGTTTTTAGGCTGCAGTGAATGAATTGTATAATTGTATGGCTTTCTCCCTTCACTTCAATGAGACTTCTGAGAATAGCTAAACCTCCCATTGCATCTCTCTTTTACTTATATAGGACTTCTGAGAATTGTTGGAAGTCCTTTACAAGTGAATGAAGAGAGCATTCTCCATTCACTGAACCCGCAAGATTGGGTTTGGGGAATCTGGTTCTCCAGACTGATGAGGTCCTAGAGGTGGGACCCATATCTATGAGACATATATGGCATATCCTGTGAATATTCTTAAATGTACCAAAGAGGAATACTCCTTTAAAATTTCAATCTTTAACAGCAATACTGTTTAATCTGTAACCCTAAAAAATACATATACAAAATACAACATTTTGTCCTCCAGCTTTGACTCATGTTTTCTAATAGTACTTATTCATTTTATTTTCAGTAAAATAAGTTCAATTAAACCCAAAGTTAATAATTCTAAAATAGAAAATGTTAAAACTGCTAAGTGGGAGGATGTCTAAGATGTATAACACATATTGCAGTCAATTGCACCTTGTTAGTGGTCTCTTTATAGAAGCGCTAAATGGCCCTTTATAATGTTACATTCTTCTAATTAGTCACTAGATAAATAGGACGTGTACAGTGTATGTTGTCAAAAATGTTCTTTGAGGTGGACTCAGTATTTCAAGTTACTTGTTATATTGCATTTTACATATGAATAAAAAAATGAAAACAAAACAAAAAACAAGGCCAAAAAAATTTTTCTTTAAATCCAAAAGGTTTTTTCCTCCTCTTTGAAATGTTTATTCCGGTGACTAATTAAGAGCTATATACATAGAGCAGAATGACAATAAAAAAGAGCCTGAAGATTGTGAGAGTACTAACTCGCCGCACTCACACATTGCCGGTAGGATCATTAATATTTTAAAGGTGACATCATAAAATATTTACAACCTGCAAAATTAATGTAAACATTTTTATGTATCTGCATCTCCGACATGATTATCCGCGTTTCATAGACCCGCTTTTAATTAAAGCCATAAACAAAGCTGTTTTGTTTAACTTGTGCAGTCTATAAAAGTCTGCTGCTCCGGACATTTATTAAATTTAACTTTTTGTAGGTAGTAAGTATGCCAAACAAAGAGCAATAACATAGTTCAAGGTTATCCATCATGGCAGACACATTGAATGTTATAGGGAGGGAGCTATGATCGTTGGATCATGTTAATTTCCTCCTGATATCTTCCAATTTTTGCTTCATTAGACAAAGGGGCGGAGTTTATGTGATCTCCTATATCTGTCAAAGTAGTCACCTTTCAGCCAGTGGCAGGTCTCATAAAATATATGAAAATAAAATAAAAAACACTTTAAAACAAGCTCTGCCAAAATACAATTTATTTTTTAAAAAGAAATTAACATAAAAAAGATAAAATGGCAACGCGTTTCGGCAGAAAAACTGCCTTTGTCAAAAACAATGTTATATAGTGCTACCACCAACATATATACTGCCAAATATTACACTGCACACTCTCTAAATGGCAGTGACTCACAATGACAAAGTATAGACCAATATATAGTACTCAAATACCATCATACAGAGACCAAGAAACAGTTTAATATGTAAAGTGCTCTAATAACTATTTAATATTTTTTAAAGAACCCTCTGTCTATATTAATATAGGTATAGGTAGACGTGAAAAGGGCTATGGGAAAGAGGAATAGGAATAGAGGAGTCATGACCCAGGGGGTGGGGATGGTCTCACCCATAATTATACAGAATTATGGTTGGTCTGTCTTAGTTTGGGCTACTGGTGGGTGGTGTACAGAAGCCACCTGTAATTGGTCATGGCATCACTGAACCTATGGAAGATGGCTGGGGGTAAATAGAGGATCCAGTGTCAGACTTTACAGCTCCATGCACTCCTTTCTTCTTGTGGTTGCAAAGTTGTGTTTGTGGGGTTTTGGTTGTGAAAGTGTAAAATATGTCAATATATTGGCTTTGATAATCAAAATCTTCTTCCTCTGTGTCTTTATTTTGGGGACAGGAGATGGAGACATGGGTAATATTGACCTAAGGCAGTGATGGCGAACCTTTTAGAGACTGAGTGCCCAAACTGCAACCCAAAGCCCACTAAATTATCACAAAGTGCCAACACGGCAATTTCACCTTAAATTAACCTGCCTCCCCTGCATCCCCCCTCTTGCTCACACTCATCTTGCACCCCCATTCTCCCCTCTTGCTCACCACAGCCTGCACCCCCATTCCCCCCTCTTGAACGCAGCCTGCACCCCACATCTCTCCCACCCACACTACACCTCGCATCTCTCCCCCCACACTACACCCAGCACCTCGCATCTCATCCCCCACAGTACACCCTGCACCTCGCATCTCCCCCCCCACAGTACACCCTGCACCTCACATCTCTTCCCCCTCCACACTGTACACCCTGCACCTCACATCTCTCCCCACAAAGTACACCCTGCACCTCACATCTCTCCCCCCACAGTACACCCTGCACATCACATCTCTCCCCCCACACTATACCCTGCACCCCACAGTACACCATGCACCTCACATCTCTCCCACCCCACATCTCTCCATGTTCCTCCACTGCTGAGGATACAAATTTTCTTCATATAGAAGGACCTTCTTACAAGTAAAGACATGCCTACCCTGTTATGTGACCTTATGACGTCAGAAGGTCCTTCCAGAGTACAGTATTTAGCCTTTACCGATTTACACTGACAGTTTTCAGCTGTATGTGCATTTGCACATACAGCTGAAAGAAGCGATCGTTCATTAATGGGGAATCCTGTACCGGATTCCCCATTAGTGAGCGATCATGGCGACGGCGCGCGTGCCAACAGAAAGGGCTCTGCATGCCCTCTCTGGCACGCGTGCTATAGGTTCGCCATCACAGATCTAAGGGGTAAGAGTCAGTTGTAGCAGCAGGTTAAACTACACTGCTATGTGTCCTTTTTTCTCTTTTCTACTAACAATCCCTAGGAAGTGTAATCATCTGCCAGCTGTGAGCTTTACAATATCCAACTGTTTTACAACCAGCCTATAGCAAGTGCAAGACTCTGGATTAGTTAGCATGCTTCCAGTATAGATGTATTAGGATGGTAATTGATTACAACTACAGATATTTACATTTTTATTAGTATATTACACGACATACTAACAAGTCTGTATAATTGTCCTCGTCTGATCAGCAGCCCACAAAGGCTTTTGCCATACTACTATTTAATGGACATATGGTCTCGGCTACTTGACGGCAAGCAGCCATTGTGCATTAAGTCCTTCTTGTTACCATTAATTTATAAATAAACTTTTAAGAACATTAAAAACTCTACGTTTTTGTGTACCCGTAAAACTTTTCTCATATAGAAATACATTCAGGAATACAATCAGCAAAGCAGAGAGTGGCCATCTGGCTCTGTGTTTGCAAACATCGATTTAGCCAGAGAAGGTTTTGTGGGACTCATTTAGTTTTATTCATTTAATTTGAAATGCATTAGATGGGATCAAGGCGTCTGCAAGAAGAACAGATGATTTGTGCTGAGAAACGGGGAGGCAGCAAACATCAAAGCTACGAGACGGATCCAACATCAACAAAGGGACATCATCGTAATAGACTTGGGGTACAACAAGAGCCAAGAATCTCATCAAGCTGCTAAGGGTCATCATGGCATTTGTGAGATCTTGGCCTCCATGACCATATTAGAGAAGTTAAATATAACAAGAGTTACAAAAGCAGTAGAAAGTTATGGCTTGTCTCTCCTACATTTACTACTGTGATAATATGACTGTTGGCCATACCCACCCACTGTTAGATAGGTTGTATCTGTTTTATAAAGGCATCTAGTCCTCTTTTGAACTTGTACAAGTTATCAGTCATCACCACATCGTGTGGCAGTGAGTTCCATAGTCTCAGTGCTCTTACTGTAAAGAAGCCCTGCCTACAACTATGGTAAAAACTTTTTCCTCTAGATGTAGATGATGTCATAGGCCTTGGTATAAAGATCTCTGTACTGTCCATTCAATTATTTGTACATTGCAATTAGGTCACCCATAAACCATCTTTTTTCTAAACTGAATAACCCTGAGTTTGATAACCTTTCTTTATGTTCTAATCCACCCATCTCCTTAATTACCTTGGTCACCCTCCTCTGCACCCACTCTAGTCAAGATATGTCTTTCCTATGTACAAGTGCCTGAAACAGTATGACCTTACCAGTGATTTATATAGAGGCAAAGCTATGTCCTTATCATGAGCATCTGTTCCTTTCTTGATACATCCCATGATTTTATTTGCCTTGGCAGCATCTGCCTGGCACCGGTGGCTAAAACTAGGTTTAATGTCTACCAACATCCCCAAGTCTTTTTCAGTAGTCTTACCCAGTGTTTTATTATTTACTACATACTTGTAACACTTGTTTCCATGGCCCAGCCGTATAACTTTATATTTATCCACATTAAAACTTGCCATTTACCTGCCCAAGCTTCTAGCTTTGCTTAGTCTGTAATATGAGTTGAAAAATAATTTTGGATTATTTTTACTTTTTTGCCAATTATTCTGTCTGTCTTGGTCTTTACTGTCTGTTGTTTTTTGCACAATTTATTTTTCTCTTTATAGTTTTTTTTAATGCCGTGTCACTACCTTCTTGTTTTAATCTTTATTTCTTTTTATAACTCTTCTCATTCCTTACAATTTTAGGCAGTCAAATTTGTTTTGATTTCTAATATGATTATTTCCATTAGGTATATATCTTTACATGCCCTAATTGGGATGTTTTTGAAAATGTCCCAGCAACGCATTGTGGTTTTTCCCACAGCGCTTTTCACAGAAAGGAAATCTCTGCGGACTTTCTGCTTCCATTATATCTATAGGGAAGCCGCCAGCGTTTCCGTAGGTATAATTGACATGCAGCGATTTCCAAAATTGTGACAGTTTTGGAAATCATAGCTTTTGCGCTGCGTGTATTTTTCTGCAGTGTTTGGATAGGATTTTCTAGTGACTGTAAAACACCGCGACAAAAAAACCTTTACGCTACATGGGGCCTGAGCCTTACTTTGTTTTTTTCTTTCTCTGTGAGGACATTGTCCAAGTTTATGCTGCTAAGCTTCTCCCTTAGCGGGTCAAAATTGGCTTTTCTGAAGTTTAGTATTTTTGTACAGCCTCTACTAAACATATTATTAAAGTTTACACTAAAACTAGGGCTAGGCAATTTTGCTCAAAAAATAAAATCTTGTTTTTTTTTTTCAAGCTTATGGGCAATTCTCAATTTTAATCTTGATTTTATTTTCTGCTGAAAGAAACTAAAAAGTAAGATCAATGAACTGTCACCTAAAAAAAAAATTGGATATATTTGATAGACTTCCACATCACACCACCAGTTATGATTAAAGAGAGTCTATCATCTCCCACAAGCATATTCAGCTGTCACCACCCTGTGACAGAGCACAATACAGTGATAAAGAACATATCTTTACTATTCATATAATTTTGGTAGATTTGGAGAAAAACAACTTTGAAGTCCTATGCAAATGAGGCAGATGGTGAACTGAGGGCAGGCTTTCAGCTAGCTAAGGCACTGATCTTGTGACTCCATCTCAGACCCCTACCATCTCACCCCATGCAATGACAGTTGATCCTCCCACTGCTGTGATATCACCCATCCTACCTGAGTAGCAAGAGCAGTGCTCCTAGGGATGAAGTCCTGTCCCCAGTGCATCAAGTGCCTCATTTATATAAGATTTCAAAGTTGTTTATTTCCAAACCTGCAAAAATCATATATAACAGAGGGATGCTATTTATCACTGTAACGAGTTCTAACATGATGGTGACAGTTGAATATGCTTGGGGGAGATTATAGACTCCCTTTAAAGAGGACATTTCACCACCTCTGCCAAGTACAAAGGTGGTGAAATTGGATTCAGCACAGTTGGACTTTTTTATGTAGCCTCCACCATTCCCGAGTAATAAATTTTTAAAGTTTTGTTGTCTGGTATGCAATTTAGGCTCTTTACAGTCAGATTGAAAGTGTCAGGCTGCAGCAGCAAGAGGTGTGATTCTGAACTATGACACTCCGAACCTGACCCTACAGTCATTTTTATTTTGTCTTATGTCGTCGAAGGTGTGGCTAGAACCTGTGATAAGGGTGTGTTATTGGCGTATTATTTTATTTATTTTTTAATTATTTTACATTAATTTTTATTTTTTACCTTTCTTTCTTTCTTTCTTTCTTTCTTTCTTTCTTTCTTTCCTTCCTTCTTTCTTTCTTTCTTTCTTTCTTTCTTTCTTTCTTTCTTTCTTTCTTTCTTTCCTTCCTTCTTTCTTTCATTGTGCCGCCATAAGGTCATAATAGACCTTTGGGGGCATCTCAACACTATTTTTTTTGGTAGGGGAGGCTGATTTCCCCTGTAACTGGGGCTGATACATTTAGCCCCAGTTGCAGGAGCAATACAGCCTCCTGCCCATAACTACAGAGCTGATCTGGGTCCAGCAGCTCTAACAGCCTCTGATCCAGGCGGATCATGTGACCACCGGGTCAGAGGGCAGCTGTATACAGCACTCATTGAGCGATGTGAACACAGCGATCGGGAAGGCAGGGACGGTAATAAACCTTCTCTGCCTTCTCTAGGGGAGTTCTGACTATAGTTACAGCCAGCTACCCATTTCTGCAGCTGCGTGATTTCGTGCAGCTGCTTAAAACTGCAAGGATGTACCAGTATGTCCTTGCAGAACAAGAGAGCCAATGGGCGGTTTGGAAGTGGTTAAAATACAGATTCCTTTGGCGGGGTTACCCATTTGAAGTTTAGAAAAGGGCACTTCATCTTGCCTTGACTATGGATAAAGATACTCTCCTAAATTCAAGGGAGCATATTGCTGACAAAGTGAATATCAGAATCATTGGAACATATGAATCTGCATTTCAGGAGGTCAAAGGTGTTCTGCAAACATTTTGGGGTATATTGCAAACTGAATTGGACATCGGTCATATGGTGAGTAACGCCCCAGCCATCACATATCGCAGTGGTTTCAATCTAAGGCTCTATTCATGTTACGGTTTTAACATACTTTTAAAGGATGCAAAAAAGGACGCAAACCGATGCAAACTGATGGTCATCAGTTTACATAGACATCAATGTTAAAAAAAAAAAAAAAAAAGATCCGTTTCTGTCCATTTTTTTGGACGGACACAAAATTATGTTTTTGTGTCCTTCAAAAAAATGGACATAAATGGATCAGTTTTTTTTTTTTTAACATTGATGTTTATGTAAACAGATCACTACCAGTTTGCATCTGTTTGCATATGATTTTTGCATCCGTTTTTGGCATCCGTTAAACGGATGTAGAAAACAGATGTAAAAAATGTGATCTGAATAGAACCTAAATGATAGGCTAGTTCATAGCCACCTGTCATAAGTGAAACAGGAGATGTGGCTACGTGAGCCCCCATTAGGCTCTCACAGGTGTGGAAACTGTATGGCGTGTAGATTTACAGTGGGGAAAAAAGTATTTAGTCAGCCACCAATTGTGCAAGTTCTCCCACTTAAAAAGATGAGAGAGGCCTGTAATTGACATCATAGGTAGACCTCAACTATGAGAGACAAAATGAGAAAACATATCTAGAAAATCACATTGTCTGATTTTTTAAGAATTTATTTGCAAATTATGGTGGAAAATAAGTATTTTTCACCATCTCACCATGTGTAGTGTGCCATGCTGGATAGCGACTCATGTGTCATGCTGAATAGGTCACTTTATGAAGCTATAGCCTATGTGGCGCAGCACATTACCTTAAATGACATTAGCTTGCACCATAGTAATAGATCTAGAGGTCAGCTAGGGCATTAGGAATACAGTCCATCAACTCATCTGTTTCCATACAATATAATGTTCCACAATGGCCCCTTCACGTAGTATAATGTCCCATAGTGGCCTCCATACAATATAATTTCCCACAGTGGCCCCTTCACCAGTTATAATGTCCCATAGTGGTTTCCATACAGTATAATGTCCCACAGTGGCCCCTCCACACAGTATAATGTTTCACAGTAGTCTCTCCAAATAGTATAGTATCCCATAGTGGCCCCTCCACACAGTATAATGTCTCATAGTGGCCACTATGGTGTTTGTTACAAATATTGCAAAAATTTCAGGTTTAGTAGAATCCGAAATTTTTGGAAGTCACCACCCACAAACTATTATTATACACTTGGGTCTCTTAAGTCCCAGGAGAAGTGATCAAAAATAAAAAAAAACAGGGTTACCCACCTCTCCTGGGCTCTGGTCTTTGGGCTTTTTCAATAACTTCACAGATCGCTAAGACCTCAGGGCCTCAGCGATCACGTGGCTTATGCTGGCATCATTATGCGTTAGCGTGACCCACATGACCAATGAGGTCTGTGACGTCATTGAAGAGTCCCGAAGGCCGGTGTGGGGGAGAGGCGAGCAACACAGTTTTTTTTATGTTTTATCACCTCTCCTGGGCCCCTGCTCATTATACTCTGTGGTCTGAAGAGACCCCAGCGAAAGATAATAGCAGTTTGGTTTCGTTCGAGGTTCACCCAACAAATACTCTACTTACCGGTCTCCGCTCCTGCCCATGTCCACTACTGCTTCTCCATCAACTGAAGGGAAAGCAGGGGGCAGAAGCGGGGATCAGTAAGTAAATAGTGGCTCCTTGATGGGGGCGGTGCCTTCCTATATAATTCATGTGACTTGGTGGGCGTTGACAGGTGGGCATGTCTCCTTGGTGGAGGTGCAAATGATTGGTCTCCCTGCTGGGATCTGCCAGGGGGGGCTGGCAATATTTGTTAAATGGCCAGCGTCTTTGTACCTTAGCATGACCATGCATTAGTGCTGGACTATGGTGGGGAATTATGAAGCATGCTACTGTGTTATTTCGCTATTCTATATTATAAAGCAATGTGTTATGCTGCTGTAGAGTTCGCATTAGGTAAACCAGGCTTAGAAATTGAGTTAGTTACTGCTAATAGCTGAGGCTCAGGGAAAGCTGTAGAAGCGGGAGTGTATGAGTTTGTCACTGGTTTAACATTCAGAGAGTGTGGTAGCACCTTCTCATACCCTAGCTCAGCTGTATACTAGCAGCTAGGTCAATTAGAATGTACTGTGAGTATAGGGATAGAAATTGAGTCAGTTACTGCTAATAGCTTATGCTTAGGGAACGCTTTATAGGTGGGTGTGTAGGTGCTTCTCACTGGTTTAACAGTTCTTAACTGATCTCGTTCCTGTTTTCAGTTTTTGCTCTATTGTTTACCCATTTTGACCTCAGCTTGTTTTCAACCCACACACCTGCACCTGCCTTGACTGCACTGTATGTTCTGCCATCTCTCTATCGTAGCCAATAGTAACTTTTACAGCAGCTTGTGCTATAGTAGCTCTTCTCTAGGATTGGATCAAACAAGCTAGCCCTTGCTCCCTACATGCATCAATGAACCTTAGGGAGCCCATGACTTTGTTGATGTTTTGCTGCCTGTCCTCCCTTGGACCACTTTCAGAGGGCACTAACAACTGCATACTGGGAACATCCCACAAGATAATGCTATGACTAGTATATATAAAGGTTTGCCAAAAAGGCAGTAATAGCATCCAAATGGAAATCATAAAGTTATCACTGTATGTGGTTTTCTTCTAAGATGTTCAGTAAGAATCACCAAGGGGCACATACTTTTGGTCAAGTAGTATACCTCTTTATTTGTACTGTAGATTAAACTGTTAAGTAATGTCAGTCCAAGCAAATCTGAACAGGCAGAGGTTCACCTTTGGTCTTCTCTTGACAGCTGAACCAACAATGTCGCCTATTACGATATAAAGCCTGTATTTTCTAGTACATGTTCCATTTTAAATATCTGAAATACATGTGAAGAATGATTAAAGCTGTAGAGAGATGAAAGGTTACAGCCCCAGAGACTGTGAAACACTGCCAGTTATTTTATAGCATGGAGTAAAGGTTCTACGCATCTCATTGTAGAGGCTGGTGGAAGTGAAAGAAAATAACACATATCTGAAGACAATCCATCTAATCTGATTGACTCCTCTGCAGCGAGGTGCTCCAATGTTCTTTTAGAAGTCAATGCATTTATATTTAGGAAAATATCATCGCTGACATTTCAGGAATTTACTTCATTTATTTTCTCACCTAAATATAATGAATGGCTCCTTATTTGTACCCCAGATAAATCCACTAACCCCCAATGAAAATTTAAAAATGCACCAATTTACAATGTTGACTGGTGCTGGATGATACATTTTGTGTATTTTGTGCATATTTAGACTGTTGAGTCTAGTATGTCCCAATTTCTCTTTTGGATATGTCACATCCAGTCCCCCACAGTCAGTCATGTAAGCCAGTTTTTTGTCACAAATTAAAGGGGTTTTCTGGGCTAAAAATATTTATAACCTATTTTAGAAATCAGATGAGTTCTGGCCCAGCATCCCCACAATCAGCTGTTCTCAGCAGCTGATACACAATGGAGCAGAATGCAAACAGCTCTGTTCTATTTGTAGTGGCTGAACTGGGTCATTGCCACTTAGCCCCCATTCGGGTGAATAGGAGATGATCTACAGTAACCTGATCCGGCCACCACAGAGATAACAGAGCTGTCTGCTTCCTGCTCCATCCTCTGTGAATCAGCTGCTGAGAACAGGTGATCATCAGGGTTGCTGAAATTTCCTCTCAGATCTGATATTGATGACCTATATTTAGAATAGATGATCAATATCTTTAACCCGGAAAACCTCTTTAGTCGATATCCCCCATAGTTTCTTTGTGGAGGGGAATTCTGCACAGGCACACATAACCCAAAAGCATAAGGGTTGGGAACACTAAAAGTTAGAACTCTCTCCAGGGTCCCCATATTGCCTGCTACTATATTTATCGACCATTTAATTTTTATGATACGTTTGGCACTGTACTATATGTTATAAGTTTGGACATATTTATTTTTCCTCGCTTATATAGTATCAACATATTCAGCAGCACTTTATAGACATTGTCATCACTCTCCATTAGTAGGGCTCATTCCATAAATTTCCTATCAGTATGTTTTTAAAATATTGGAGGAAATTGGAGTATCTGAAGAAAACCCACACAAGCATGGGGAAAACATACAAACTCCATGCAGATGCTGCTCTTGGTCAAATATAGCAGCAGTCATAGCCACTGAAATTATGGACCTACTGCATAAACTTATAGGAGAAGTGTTAGAAATTTCTACATGATTATTTATCGTAGCAATTTATCCTCATTTTACTCCGAAACCCACCACTAGCTCCCAACCCAGTTCAGCACAGACATATATGTTTTTTTCTCTTTTTTTATTTCAACAGATTATAGTGGTAAAATGACCATATAAATCTTAACTAGGCATCTAATAAGCATGAAGAAAAGAAACTCTACAGTCTGTCATAAAACACGTCTACCTGACTGATAAAGCTGTTTTTTTCCGAGCCACTGCATGCAACTGCATTTTTCATCATTAAGCTAAGTAACATGGCATGGCAGAACCAGAAAAACAAGTGAAAAATGACTTTCTTGAATAGTATATCAAGTATAGAATTAATGCAGAAACCATCCAGGTAATTTCCAGATGGACAGTTGCTTTGGAATTGTTTCTCGTCTTATCTAATGAGCAGGTAACATGATTGCTTAATAAAGTGTAATGCTTCAGGAAACACAAGCCATTTGTCAGTTTTCAGCTACAGTATATCACCGCTGTCCAGCTTAAAGCTGATAGAGAACAGCAAATCATCGTAGCAGGATCCATACTACTATAACACCATAAGAGAGAGAGGAATCTGTCATTTAGGCTGAAAATGGTAAATACCAAAGACTGACATAGATTTAGATGCAGTATAACTCTATACAGATTAAGCAGCTGCCGTGAAATGTATTAGCATACCAGTTTCAAGCTTACAGGATAAGGCAAAAAAAATCACTATATTAAGAATGATCTAATATTATTCTCGGCAAAAAACACGAATAAGAATGCGCCAATGCAAAAAAATTTGAAATATATAATAACTTTATTTACCCAAAGCATTTAAAAGTACAAACCAGTACAAGCATTACCTAAAAGGGATATGCACATGATAGAGCCCTTGAGGAAGCCACATGTCGTGGCGATACATGTGAGGCATGTATACAGCTCTCTGACCTTCAGTTATTTTTGTTCCTCATGGTGATGTATTTATTGTTTGTTTATTAGTGTTGCTTTTGTGGTTTTTCAATTACTTATATATTTTTGTTATTCTACATTTATTGACCTTATAGTTTCCCCAAGGAATTTGTTTTGTTTTATTCATACTTATTATTACTTTTTGGTCGGTTTGCTGTTGTAGCTGTGGGGATTCTTTTCTCTATTATGTTCATACCCTTTTGAGGTAATGTTTGTACAGGTTTGTACTTTTAAATGCTTTTAATACATGGGGTGTTTTATTCATTCTTGGTAAATAAAGTTATTATATATTTTTCATTTTTGTAATGGCGCATTCTTTTTCTACTTTGTTGTAGCTAAAATCATTCTTATTTATGTGTACAGGTGCACAGGTAAGAAAGAGTCTGAGATGTGTGAATTGAGAGTTGTCACCAGGCCTGAAAGCCTAATGACATCACCTGATTATTTTGGTGCTTTGTTTATCATGTTAATCAAAATCCATTAAGCCGTTCCAAAGATATAAGATTTCTTATTGTTGATGTAAATTAGGGTCTATTAGCCAAGTGGGCTAAAGGTGAGAGAGGCCTGTAATTGACATCATAGGTAGACCTCAACTATGAGAGACAAAATGAGAAAACAAATCCAGAAAATCACATTGTCTGATTTTTAAAGAATTTATTTGCAAATTATGGTGGAAAATAAGTATTTGGTCACCTACAAACAAGCAAGATTTCTGTCTCTCACAGACCTGTAACTTCTTCTTTAAGATGCTCCTCTGTCCTCCACTCATTACCTCTAGTAATGGCACCTGTTTGACATTGTTATCAGTATAAAAGACACCTGTCCACAACCTCAAACAGTCACACTCCAAACTCCACTATGGTGAAGACCAAAGAGCTGTGGAAAGACATCAGAAACAAAATTGTAGACCTGCACCAGGCTGGGAAGACTGAATCTGCAATAGGCAAGCAGCTTGGTGTGAAGAAATCAATTATGGGAGCAATAATTAGAAAATGGAAGACTTACAAGACCAATGATAATCTCCCTCGATCAGGGGCTCCACGCAAGATCTCACCCCATGGGGTCAAAATAATCATAAGAACGGTGAGCAAGAATCCAAGAACCACACGGGGGACCCAGTGAATGACCTGCAGAAAGCTGGGACTAACGTAACAAAGGCTACCGTCACTAACACACTACGCCACCAGGGACTCAGATCCTGCAGTGCCAGATGTATCCCCCTTCTTAAGCCAGTACATATCCGGGCCCATCTGAAGTTTGCTAGAGAGCATTTGGATGTTCATTGGGAGAAGGTCATATAGTCAGATCAGAGGCGTAGCTAGCGGGAGGCCAGGGGGGGCGGTGGCCCCGGGCCCACTGACTCTTGGGGGCCCACTTCGGGGACGCCTCAGCACAGGTTACCCTCACATATTAACTACATCGGCATCTGCATGACACTGATACAGTTAAAATACATAGTGAAGGAAGCCTCTGGCAGAAGCCTGTACTCGTATGCAGCTTGTTAACCACAAGCCACTTCAGGCCTGTGTCCTACAAGCTGCCCTAAGACGTCTGCGTCCTGGCACAGATGTCTTCGCTATGACGTCATTGTCCTGCGCCGTCCGCGCCAGGACGCAGGTCCTGCTTCTTCAGTAAGCGGCGGCAGTGCTGGTGGTGGAGACTCCTCCTCGGGGGATCGGAGGTAGGTGAGTAGCATCGACTTTTTTTTATTAACTCACTTTGGGCATTGTAATTGGGGGGATGGGGGTAATACATATAAGAGGTCAATTGGGAGCATTGGGAATTTAGATAAGAGGCCATAACTAATATAAGGGGTATTAGGGGGTTTTAATAAAAGAGAATATAAATTATAGAGAAAGGTCAGTGGGGTCTGAATGAATGTAAGGAGAGATAATATTAGGGAGCATTGGGGCAGTATTAAAGGAGTTTTCCAGGGAATAATAAAGTTTACTGGTAAGGATTGTATTGGGCAAATTGGAGAGGAGGCGGGGAAGGTGAAACATAAAAAAAATACTCACTTGTCCCCGGGCTACCGACGTCCTCAGCCCTCTGCTGCTGTCTGTCCAGGCACACGCACACCGCTTCCCTGCTGCAAGTCCTGCACTGCATGTGATTGGCCTCAGCAGTGGCTGGAAAGGACTCGGTGATGTCACTCATATACATGACTGGGTCCTTTCCAGCCAATATTGAGGCCACTGATGGCCTCAGCAGTCACGTATGGCACATGTCTGAACAGACAGTGGCGGCAGACACCAGAGCACTGGGGACAGGTAAGGCTGGGTTCACACTAGCGCTTGGTTTCCGTTTTTCGGGTCCACTTGGGGACCCGAAAAACGAAAACCCAATTTGCTTGTAAAGCGGTTACCTGCAGACTATAATGGGGTCTGCTGGGTTTCTGTCTGGTTTCTGCCTGAAAAATGCGGAGAAAAAAGGTCTGCTTGCAGGACTTTTCTTTCCGCATTTTTCAAACAGAATGGGGGGCAGAATCCCTCAACGGGGTTCAAGTGTTGGTGTGAACCCATCCTGAGTATGATTTTTTTTATCACCTACTCCACCTCCATTGTGATTTGTCCACTTCCTGGACAATCCCTTTAAAGAGGATCTTTCATGTCCTCATGAACCTGTGATTTTATATACTGCTAAAAAGCCGAGTTGGCTTTCCTGTTATGTGCCCCGATGGAGGAGATATCGGTGCCGTTAGTTTTGGCACATATCTGTCCCCACTGTCAGAAGGGCGTTCCTGACAGTCTAGCGTCATCGCTGGGCTGTGAGGAAGGCCCTCCCTGACAGTACTCTAACATAACCTTGTACTGTCAGAGGGGGCATTCCTTACCGCCCTGCGATGACGCTGAGCTATGAGGAAGGTCTCCTCCCCCAGTACAAGTCTTGGGGGGGGGGCGTTCCTCACAGCCCAGCGATGACACTAGACTGTCAGGAACGCCCTTCTAACGGTGGGGAGAGATCAGTGCCGAAACTAACGGCACCGATATCTCCTCCACCGGGGCACATAACGGGAAAGCCGTTTAATTCAGTGCACTGTCAGCTTTCGAGCAGTATATAAAACTACATATGCATGAGAACATGAAAGGTCGTCTTTAATACAAAGGGGTTATTAATAGGCATTATTAATACAGAGGGGCATTTATGTTAAAGGGCATAATTTATACAAGGAGACATAAGAGGGTGTAATTAATAATAGGGGAATTGGACAATATTAATTTTAGGTGGCACTCGGGCATTAAATTGATTTAAGGGGAAACACAGGGCATTATTAATTAGGGGGAATTATTAATTGAGGGGCAGTATTAAATAAATGGGGCACATGGGGTTATTATTCATTTCCAGGGGATTTTATATCATATATTTTATAATTGGGGTAGCAGAAGGAGGAAGATTTTATGTAGTTGAGGACAATGTGGGTCGGGTGCCTGGAAAAGTGAGGAGCCAAAGATGTCTGTGTTACAAACTTTACAGTCACAGCTGGAAGAAGTGGTCATGGCGGTCCAGATGGAAGAGACGATAAATGTAAACCGTCAGAGATGTCACCTGTAAGTCACAACATTGTTCCTGTACTGTAGTTACGTAACTGGTCTTCACAGCCCTGTGTAGAACCACTATCTACCACTATACGGTCACCGTATAGTGATAGTGTTGGTATACCAGAGTTAGGGGCCCACTTGGACGTGTTCGCCCCCCTGTACTGAACCCCTAGCTACGCCTCTGAGTCAGATGAAACCAAAGTAGAACTGTTTTGTAGAAACACAACTCGTCGTGTTTGGAGGAGAGTGAATGCTGAGTTGCATCCAAAGAACACCATACCTACTGTGAAGCATGGGGGTGGCAACATCATGCTTTGGGGCTGTTTCTCTTCAAAGGGACCAGTAAATGAAAGAATGAATGGGGCCATGTATTGTGAGATTTTGAGTGCAAACCTCCTTCCATCAGCAAGGGCATTGAAGGTGAAACATGGCTGGGTCTTTCAGCATGACAATGATCCCAAGCACAACGCCAGGGCAACGAAGGAGTGGCTTCGTAAGAAGCATTTCAAGGTCTAGGAGTGGCCTAGCCAGTTTCCAGATCTCAACCCCATAGAAAACCTTTGGAGGGAGTTGAAAGTCTGTGTTACCCAGCGACAGCCCCAAAACATCACTGCTCTAGAGGAGATCTGCATGGAGGAATGGGCCAACATACCAGCAACAGCCAACCTTGTGAAGACTTACAGAAAACGTTTGACCTCTGTCATTGTCAGGATATATAACAAAGTATTGAGATGAACATTTGCTATTGACCAAATGCTTATTTTCCACCATAATTTGCAAATACATTCTTTAAAAATCAGACAATGTGATTTTCTGGATTTGTTTTCTCATTTTGTCTCTCATAGTTGAGGTCTACCGATGATGTCAATTACAGGCCTCTCTCATCTTTTTAAGTGGGAGAAGTGTCATCTGACCATATGACATTCTCCCAATACTCTTCTGGAACATCCAAATGCTCTCTAGCAAACTTCACACGGGCCTGGATATGTACTGGCTTAAGCAGGGGGACACGTCTGGCACTGCAGGATCTGAGTCCCTGGCGGCGTAGTGTGTTACTGACGATAGCCTTTGTTACGTTAGTCCCAGCTTTCTGCAGGTCATTCACTAGGTCCCCCCGTGTGGTTCTGGGATTTTTGCTCACCATTTTTGTGATCATTTTGACCCCACGGAGAGAGATCTTGTGTGGAGTCCCTAAACAAGGGAGATTATCAGTGGTCTTGTATGTCTTGCATTTTCTAATTATTGCTCCCACAGTTGGTTTCTTCACACCAAGCTGCTTGCCTATTGCAGATTCAGTCTTCCCAGCCTGGTGCAGGTTTACAATTTTGTTTCTGGTGTCCTTCCACAGCTCTTTGGTCTTCACCATAGTGGAGTTTGGAGTGTGACTGTTTGAGGTTGTGGACAGGTGTCTTTTATACTGATAACAATGTCAAACAGGTGCCATTACTACAGGTAATGAGTGGAGGACAGAGGAGCCTCTTAAAGAAGAAGTTACATGTCTGTGAGAGCCAGAAATCTAGCTTGTTTGTAGGTGACCAAATACTTATTTTCCACCATAATTTGCAAATAAATTCTTTAAAAATCAGACAATGTGATTTTCTGGATTTGCTTTCTCATTTTGTCTCTCATAGTTGAGGTCTACCTATGATGACAATTACAGGCCTCTGTCATCTTTTTAAGTGGGAGAACTTGCACAATTGGTGGCTGACTAAATACTTTTTTTTCCCCCACTGTACATTCTTTAGCTCCATGGTACATGTGGATTTTATTAACTTTTTAGCAATATTCACACAAATTCTGAGGCTTTGAATTTTTGTGCCATATCTTTAGGGCTGTGAATTTTATAGGCATAGGTATAAAAAACATTAGCCGAGATTAGAAGGACGTGGGCACATGGGGGAAAATTTAACGCGGAATCCCTAGCAAAGCACAAAGATGCAAAATGATTTAGGATTATGCAGCAGGAGAGGAGGGAATGCAAAATTATAACCGAATTAAGGCTGCAAGAAATACTAGGAAATTGTCTTTACACAAGTACAGTTTTAATAATCATTTTGTTAAAGCTACTCCAGAGAATTTTTCTGTTGCTGAGGATTAGGAAACTATTAGTGATAATGAGACCAGAGACTGTTTCCAAAGTCACTACATCATAAAGCAGATGTAGGAAGAGGCATAACTTAGTTTAGTGCGATGCTATAATTATTATTATGTAGGCTGGAAAGTTTTATAGGTTTATCTGTAGCATACACTACACGATGGTAGATGTTTTCAAACAGAAAATATATTAGCATAACATTAAGGAGAATTATGGTGGTTGTTTGTTTTAGCTTAGGCCCAGGTTTTGTGCAGGAATTTATTGGTTGTAGCTCTAGTGTTAAAGGGGTTTTCTGGGCAAAAAATAATTTTTCAAAAAAGGTCTGTTAGTGTTATTAATGAGTTAATAAGTGCAATCAAATACCTTTAGCGGTGTTTTGAGTCATTTCTAGGGTTCTCGGGTGAGCTCCTGGCATCCTTTGTATTTGTTTACATCCCTAACTTCCTGTGTTTTCTTTCCTACAAGTTCCATCATGCCTCACTTCTACTCCCTCTTTTACTGACCCCCCCTTTCTCACACACTCCCTGTTTCCCTGTTCCTCCCCCATAATCAGGTATTGAGCAGGCAGACTCAGACTGCTGGCTATTGCCCATGCGCAAAGCAGGGGAAGAAAAATATATATAAAAAACATTGTATGATCGCACGGCGCCAACCAAATGTTGGCCAATACTATAAATCCTCCATAGCCTCTGGTATACTCACTGATTGTGAGCAGTCTGGGCTGGGAGAGAATGCCGGCTACTGTGCAAGTGCAATTCACGCACGATTGTGCTAGCCGGCATCTCCCCAGCCTTCCCTATCATGCCGGCAAGGGCAGTTCTTCGTGGAGCCAGCCATGACGTCACTTCCGCAAGTGACTTCACAGCTCCAGTCTGATCTGGAAAGCAGGGGAAGAATGGTAAGTATAGTGTGCAGCTTCCTAGCATTATTGCGCGTGCGTGGGGGGCCGCACACGGAAGGGGAGAAGCGGGGATGACGCGTATGCCCGGGTCTACAGGAAAAGGTAAGTACAAAGGGGCTAGTGGGGGCGAGGCCTTTTTCATGATGTAATGGGTGAGGATATAGATTATACCAATGACCCGTTACGTCAGCGGAAAGGTTAAAAATGTAATATATGTAGGTCACATTGTCTAAATATCCAATATGTTTAATAAACATATATTAGAAAGTTGGAGGGGGGCATGGGAGGGCTTAGTTTAAAAATATTGTTTTATACTGGACAACCCCTTTAATATTACTGCAGCTGGTGATGTTAGGACTAGCCACAGTTGTTCTAGACTTTGGCATTGGTACTACAGTTATTACCGGGAAAGTGGGTACTTTTAACACTCCAGCATTGTTAAAAAAAAACTTTTAATAAATAATGAACTATAAAAGCACTCCTAAGATTTTGATATTAGAAAAATATTAGAAAAAAGGAGGCTATACACTGCATGTTATATGCTGTATTGCAGGGGCTATAGTGTACTTCCTGGGAGATCCATAAGTTTAAGCAGGGTATACTAAGGGATAACTAGGCTAAGTTTAAGCAACTCCTTGATTTTTTCTGTTTTCTCAGATTAAGCAATTGGATGGATGCTGAGGATTTCCGAAAGTAAGTGATTCTATTTGAGTCTTCATATCCTTTTACGCAATATTTTTCTTATAACAGTATCTTAGGGCTGCTTTTATAATGCACTATTTATTAAAGCTTATTTTTTAACAATGCTGGGTTAGTTTTACTGTAATAAGAGGTTTTTTTTTTTTATCTCCATTGTATATGATTAGTGATTTTATTAGCAGTGAAGTTTATGGAAGTGGGTCCTTACCAGCAATTGGTTTTCTGTTAGGTAAACTGAGGAGCGGAATCTAAGAAGCCTCCTTATACTTGATTTTAAACTCCCCCTTATGGTCATCCTGGTCAAATTTTCAGGAGTCCAAGTGTGCATTAGGAATGTCTTTGAGGATGTAGTATCACAGTCAAAGTGAACCCATTAGTCATCAACAGGAGGAGATGAAAGAAAAGATGAAGGTGAAAGGTTAGAGCCACTGCCATTGTCAAAACACAAGTAGACAGACAGAATGTGTGTGTACCTTATAGGCAGGAGGAATGATCTTTACTTTAAGCTACCATTGTGTCATCAGAGCAGGCCTGCTGTCATTGAGTTTGACAGGTCCTGTGGCTATGTGCATCAAATCAGTTGCTGTAGATACTAGAGTAGTATTGGACTAGAATGAGGGGAGTAATAGACAGATGGAAATACAACAATAGTTACATGTTGCCACAGGACAAATAACAATAATTGTATTATTGTGAACTACATTAATAAATAATAATATATCTATTTGCTAGATGAAAAGAATGATTTATAAACCTTATAAGCCATTCAAGAGCTTGTCCCATGGATCATGAAGCTAGAAATATGCAGAGAGCAGGCCATTCTCAACACACATCTACATACAAGTCATAGATGTGTCATAGTCATAGAAGTCATAGGTTTTACCGGTGTTGGACTAGATTCTCAGTCTGTACAGAATATGTGGATGCTATCAGTATCTGGAAATGTCATCAGTCTAGTAGTGTCAGTTGGTAAGAAGTTATTTGTAATAGAAATTCCTTGGCTTCTAAATCAGCTTTAAATGAGAACATCTTCTAATAGACCTTTGACCCCCATCATAAAATATTAGGGTTATTGTTATGGCATTGCTGTGTCAGAACATATAGTAGGCACTCCATAAGATCCTCGGGCAACCTGGTGGGTCAGTTAGACCTTGGTTTCTCCATCTAGTTTCAGATGTAATACACATATACTGATCAGAGGAGGTGACAAAATTGATTGAGGCAGAAACATTGGTAACTAGTAACATTGGAGCAATGAGCACATTATATCACAGTGCAGTCAAATCGTATGGAACAAAACACAGTGCTAGGGCTCAGGACAAATAAATGGAGAATGGAGCCTGCGACCTGTAGTCATAATATCAGAACACAGGACCAAATGAGGACCAAGGAGCTATGCCATAGTTCAAAAGTACTGGGGTATTATAGAGAGTTCTAAAAAATAGTAAAAGATTAGAAGTAATTTACTGAAGATTATGTCGTTTTGGAGTTCTAGGATATTGATGTCTTTGAACAGCAACACGAATCTCCACCATCGTATATCCAGTATTTGATCTTTAGCATTGTCATTCTGAGGACCAGTAACATACAGTACATTGACCCATACAGTATGTTGACCTCTAACCCAGATAAATATCAATAACCTAGCTCATCTGACAACTGTTTAACCCAACAGATTACAAGTTCAGGACTGGTGAAGTTTAAAGTACTGAAAAAGGGGGATGTGTGTACAAACTACTTCATAAGAGGGGGTTATTTTGAATCCTACTATGGACCCCATAATCATCTGGGTACATCTTTGTCCTAGTGTTATTTTTTTACAATCATGTGTATAGATACTTAACATCCAGTATTATTATTAAAATCAAATTAAATATCGCTTTACAACAATGCACAAATTCATTGAGCAGATTGATTTTATTCCCCTAGACCTAGACCTGTCTGGCAGAGTTCTAAGTACTGTTACAGACAGAATCTAGGTCTCCCTTCATTTAATTGGTAAAATTCCCCTTAAAGGGGCTTCCCCACTAAGGTGTGTGATGTAGTAGATAGGATCAGGGGCGTAACTACCGGGGTAGCAGCGGTAGCAGCTGCCACAGGGCCCGGGACATTACGAGGCCCCGCGGGCCCCCGATGCGTTTTTTTTTTTTTTTTTTATAGTCCGTTATCGGCTTGAGTAACCCCAGCCGGTAACGGACCCTATATACTTACCGTTCCCCGAGGTCCCACTCACTTCCGATTCTGCGGAGGCGGCTGTGAGCAGGAGCGGGGATCGGTATGTGAGGCCGCGGCCCGAACCCCACAATCTCTGCTATCATTATACTTCGGGGTCTTTTCAGACCCCGGAGTATAATGATCGGAGGCCCAGGGGAGGTGAGGGAACATAAAAAACAAAGTATTTACCTGTCCGATGCTTCTCCAGGCTTCGGGCCTGTTTGGTGACGTTCCAGACGTCAGCCGACGTCATTTTGTGTCGCGACGCAGGCCCACGTCACGTGATGCCGGCCTGGTCCAACATTGAAGAAGGCCGGAGTAGCGCACGGGCATGCACCGGAGCGAGGAACAGGTAAGCAACGTTGTTTATTTATGTTTGTATCCTCCCCTGGGTCTCCGATCATTATACTCTGGGGTCTGAAAAGACTCCAGAGTATAATAATTGTTCATGGGTGGTCCACAATGGGACATATAATACCACTATGGGGCAAAATACTCAGTGCAGGGGCCACTATGGGGAATAATAGTGTGTGCAGGGGCCACTATGGGGAATACTAGTGTGTGCAGGGGCCACTATGGGGAATAATAGTGTGTGCAGGGGCCACTATGGGGCAAAATACTCAGTGCAGGGGCGGTCCAGGAGGAGGGGGTCGGGGGCGGCTGTTCGGGGTGGGGGCCCCATGTCAAATGTTCGCCTTGGGGCCCAGCCATTCCTATTTACGCCACTGGATAGGATATATAGTACATTTACTCACTGATCAGCGTGAGTCTAACTGCTGACCCTCCCTTATCCTTAGAATGAAGGTGTGTGTCATTCTGTCTCCTCTCTGGTGTGTTAGAAGACTCACAGAGGGTTGGCCATATGTTGCAACTATTTTACAGCCAGTGACTGGGACTTTGGATGATCTCTTAATGTACCTTTTAGTTCATCAGTTTTTAAAAACAATGATAATAGAAGTTTTTTTTTGTTGTTTTTTTTTAAAGTAGAAGATAATCCATTCCATTTCTCTGAAAATGTATTCAGTATAGGAATAAGTATTTTGCCTCTGTCGGGTTATAATTATTTTAGCGGTGTATTAATTCTCACATAATAATAATTGTAAGTATGAAACTGTTAATTATATGTTTCATTTCATGAGATCTGGAATAAATATTAACTATAATTAAAGTCCTCACTGACCTGCTCCATGGCAACTCCTAAGGCTGTACCTAATAAGCCAGATTATGGGAAGAGACAGTCAATGTGAACTTTTATATTTTATGTTACTTTTTTGGTTAAATTGTATAGATGTATTAGAGGAAATTGATAAGCAGTGTGGTTAGATGTCTAAACTTACAAGTTAATAAAGGTCCACATTGTACTAAATTTACAAAAATAGTACATGTGGCATAATGAAGTATATGATGCAGCTCACTAAAGTTCTGTTCACATATGAGACTTCCAATGAAGATGCATATTGGGAGTATGGCCCTCATTCACCTCAGAAGAAAGGTGCCAATGTATGGTATTTCACTGTCTAAACTTACAATGGCATATGTCACCCTATGGTACCACTATAAAGTAAAACATAGTATATAATATACATTTTGTTACTTAATGCCTTTGCATGGAATAGTGCACTCCATTATGTTACAGTAAGTAATGAAAAGTATGTCAATTCATACCTCAAACTTCTTTTGGTACACTGTACTGTAGGGAGAATATCGCCTAGACATGTTAGGTAATTTTGTCTTTTGTACACCACTACATACCTAGTGGACGTATTTACCAGTATATACCAATACACCAATTTCACAACTCATCTTAGACATGTCCGTTTTCAATACACTTTTGGAAATTGTCAGGATAGGCATACAGAGTATAGGTGAGCATAATATATTTGGCACATGCCAGTTTCTCATTTTTTGTTTCTCACCTTAGGTTAGTCCTTTGGCCTATAGAATTGTATGTCTCAGTAACAGATTATAATATCTGGTATAGCAACTTGATGCACCTCAGCAGCAATAACAAGTACAACTTCTAAACATACTGCATACTGTAAGTGGTGCTGTTTCTTATTAACCCAGTTTACTATACAATATTCAGACAACATTTTAAGTTGTGTTTTTTTGTAAAGTTTGAATTTTCTTCATTGCATTTATATACAACCAACTTTTGTCTAGGTCTAGTAAGTGTTCAGTTTACCTGCAACTCCACCAAAGGTTATGATACTGTGTCCCAATGGACTGTCCGAGTGTCCAGTGTTCAAATGACTGTCTATTCTAGTCCTCCAGAATGAGGAATAATCTTTGAAGTCACTCTCTAGCTATGAGAAGACTGCTAAATGGAATCCACTCTAATGGAATCCTAATAGGATATTACAAATTGGTGGAACCCCGCTAACAATGGCAAGTAGCTTCTCCCGGCATTTTTATATCATTATTACATTGCTGGAATCACAGAAAATACCAGATATATCAATGTACAATAAAATGAGTGAGGTGTCATTTATTGCTGTCCCGATGACTGTAAATAGTTTCTGTACTGAACATATAAAATGCACAATAAAATTCAAGTCTGCTGGTACACCATAAAGAACTGTAGTTCATGGAAATATGGTCTGTGGAGTTCAAGAGTTCAACAGTAATAGAGTAGGTCAAATTTCATAAAATGCATTTAAAGGCCATGTACACCTACCTATTCTATTCCTATCCTATCCTTCCTATTATTATTATTATTACTGTTGTTATTATTATTATTATTATTATTATTAATAACCTGGGTGAAATTAAAAACTGGTATATCTGCCATTGTCAGAGGGAGTAGACTTCCTCTGACTCTTGATAACACCCCCACTTCCTACAATGAGATTGCAAAGTAGTATTTAAATTAAACAAAACTATGTAAAAATTTTCCTAACAAACAAACAAATAAATATAAGTGGTTTATCCATACCCCAAAATAGCAATATAAACTGAAGTCCAGCATGAAAAATAAAATGTTATGGGTCTCAGAATATGTTGACACAAAGATATTTTTCTCCAAAGATTTTATTTTTATGAAATATGCTAAATATAACAAAAACTGTATACATTTTGTATCAACATAATTATAGTGACCTAAAGTACAAACATAACATATTACTTAACACAATGTACATTGTAAAAACAACACCCAAAAGGAGTCTGAATCTAATTTTTTCCCATTTTACCCAACAAAGCATTTTTTGCAGTTTATGAATACATTTTAGGAAACATTAAATTGTGGCATTTCAAATTAAACAGTGTCCTGTGAAAAACTAGCCCTTCCACTGCTGTGTTGGTGTTACAATTAAAATGTTATGGCTCTTAGGAAGACAAGAGTCTTCTAAGAGCCTATTCTTAGAAGGTAAACTAACAGCATACTTTACCTGTTGTTGCTGCCACATGCTGCAAGATAATTGCCACCCCACTGCTGGAACCTGTTAAGGAGATAAGATAAGTACAGATGTTGCATTGCTTAACTTGACATAACTTTCTGCATGTGATATCTTATCACAGAAAATGACAAAAGCCATTGAAACCAGTTGAAAGAGTTGAGCTAACACTATGGAACAGTGTTACAGATAAACTAATTAATATGCACCAGAATTCTGGTGTAAAAAACTTTTGTACATGCTTTACACCTCATTTTCTATGTGTTTTAGACACTTTCTAACAGTTTATGCACCTTGTACGACATGTTAACTTGGTTTGTTAAAAAGGGGGTTTAGTTTAATGTGCTGAAGTGTGAGCCAGAAATTGTGCCAAATTTTCAGCCATTGCCACAAATTTTTGTGCCAAATTTTTGTTGGAAACTGAGCCAACTAATAAGTGGTGTAAAGTTAGACTAGAGAGTCTAAAAGTTTGCCAGATTTTCAAGCAGCATTTGTCACTTCGGAAAATCAAGTGCTGTTTAAAATTAGTATATCTGCGCCAGTGTTGGTAACGTGTTAAGTGTGAAGTTAAATTTTGCTACATCTGTATATCATTTTCTTATTAACTAAATACTGAAAAGGCCAGGAGGCATCTGCTAGGTGGACAAGATCTTTCCTTGATGGATATTTTCTTTGAGAAGGTAGTGTGATTTGATTAAACCCTATTCACTTGAACAGGCTATTGGCAATGTAGAGTGGTCCTGTTATACCCCTCCAATTAATGATCATTTACATTTACATAATCAACAGGGCATATAAACAGGGGTTGTGGCCAAAGCAGGCAACCCACATCACTGTTTCATAGTAGCAGAGTGATGTAGCTACTATGTCTTCCCATTCACTTCTGTGAGGTAAAGCTGTAATTACATTGCATGGTTATTGTAAAATAGATGGCAGGCATCACAGTGAAGAAGTCATGGGGCTTGAGTGCTGCAGCCCTGTCCAACAAGCTTATCAGTAGGGTTCTCGGGTGTCAGGCCCAGATCGATCTCTTATTGATGACCTCTCCTGAAGATAGGCTATCAATAATAAAGATCTGGATAACCTCTTTAAGTGCTTCCTCTTACAGCATATTGAGAATTTCACACACTGATGACTGAGCATATGGGATATAGTGAATAATCTTGGCATCTTGTTATATACTAATAATAATAATAATAATAATAATAGTCCTTTAATAGTCCCACAATGGGGAAATTCTATGCTTCTATAGTTTCCTCAATGCAAATTCCAAAAGAAAGCTCAGAGCAGTTATTGAGCAATGCTGGGACATCTTAGCTTTGAAATCTGTAGAATTATGAATGCTGCTCCTTAAGTACAATACATAGGATCAGTGCAAATGCATTTTGTAGTTTATAGAGCAATACATTAGCAGAAAAATATATGATTTTGACCACAAAAACCCTAGTATGAAAGACAAACTGTCAATTCACAGCAGCATTAAAATACCATTGAAGGATAATGCAGTCGCTTGACTCAGGCAATTAACTTTTGAGCCTTGAACAAACACAATCAATTGTTTGTGCGGCTTTGGAGAGGATAATTCATATTTTGTCTCTCTTTATGGCTAGACCTGCAGTAACCTCTCACAGCCCCTCATCCTAATCCAATATGATTCACCAAGGCAATAAAATTACGAGCAGATTAGGTTGAACCTTTTTTGAAAGATATGATTAGAATAAATTTGCATAAGTAAAAGTATGAATTTTAATTGTCTTCACTGTTCACCTGCGTTCTTTCAAAAGTTTCTTAAGGGAGCAATAAGAAATGACAGTATATTTACTGTTGTTATATTTGGATTCTATTATACTAATAATTTCACTTTTATTCTAAATAGGACCAAATTTCTGTGTCAATTTCATATTATATCCTTACTGGGGGTTGGGGCTCTGTGCTCTAATGCAGAGCTCCAAATATCTTCCTTCCTTTCATAGCAGACTCTGTGAATGTTCAAAAAATTCTCAGTCCCTCAACTTCAGAGTTATAGTAGACAGATGAGGTGGAGGACACTGCTTCAGTTTCTCTCTTTGTATATGTCTATGAGACTGCATGCAGTGAAAGAGGACAAGTAGTAGAAGGGATAAAAGTGTACCTTCAACTATAAAACAACATTTCATAAATTAATAGTACAGGTGAATGTAGGAAACTTTGTAATTTGTCTTTTTAAAGAAAAGTGTTTCCTTCTACACTTTTGAAGTTGTTTCCATCTTCCTTATCTTCACTCTGTCAGTTTATGTATGGAGAGGGGATGGGAAGGAGGAGGATGTTAATTGATTTACTGCCTCATTGTGTGCACAGGTAGAATCTTCTCTTGAAAAATAGCAGTATTAAAAGATGTCCCAGACTCACAATGCAGCAGAGTTTAGCAGCTGCAGTTATTTGTGTGTCTTTATCAGCAGCATCCACCTCCTCCCCTCTCTAGGGATTTCTATGTAAAAAGTAGCTCCATCTGATTAGTGGAGAAAGAAACAGATTTCTTTAATAAGATACATTACAAAGTAATTGTAACATCTTTGACTGTTCGGGCCTCTGCGCCATTCTCTGGTCGCATGCTACGATGCATGAGGCGTGTCCATTTATGATCTTCTGATCCTGTTGTTTTAGCACTGCTGAATATTCGTTGCTGTGTGTCAGTCCAGCCAGTGCTTGAGCTTCTCTGGTTACTAAGGAGTTAACACTAGTAGCTCTTTGATTGACATCCTCACTTGCCAATCAAGCTTGGGGCGGGTTCTTGTTACCCTTTATATTGTTTTCAAGCCCCATCTTGGTTGCTTGCTATTGCTTCTCTCAGCATGCTAGCTATTTACTAATTTCTGACCTTGGCTTTTTCCCTTTTGACTATTCTTCCGGTTCTGATTCTGTACTGCGGTGCCCAATTGGTTCTGACCATTGGCTTTGCTGATTCCCTGTGTCTGTTTGTTTGTCTTGTCTGCGTTTTGTGTTATCATTCATTTTATAGGAAGGGATTGTCGCCCAGTTGTCCCTTACCGCCTAGAGTAGGTGAGACAAGTAGGTAGGGACTGGGGCTGGGCCGAGCTTAGGACTCACCGTCTCTGTCTTTCCTTTCCTTCCAAGTTTCAGCAGCAACACTGGGGAATTGCTTAACTGGCAATTCCCTAACAGTTATATTCACATGTATATTAATTTAGGAAAAGTTGTTTTATAACTGTTTTATACACTTTAAGCACAACACCTCAAGAAGATCACACCATCGTAGTAGGCTTTGAGAGAAAGAAAATGCAGATTTAGAAGGAATACAAATCGAAAAAGATCCATATACAACTAGCTAAGGAATTATTGTAATATTAACCTTGACCACTGCAAATAAATCAAGACAAGTAAAAATATAACAAACATGTGTAACAGTCTACAATTTTCCATATTTGCTCACTAAAAAATTCAACTTAATACAACTCAGAAAAGAATGAAGCCACCTGGAATATGGGCAGGATAAAACAGGACAGAGGTTCTATCAAATAAAGAAATATTCTGAATGGAATGATCTGGATTGTAACACAAAACTGAGCGTGATCTCACTGTATTCGAAAAAAAGGTGAAAATTACATAAAATACAGGTTCATCAGTTAGTGGGTGGAATGATACTAAATTGAAGAAGGTTAATGATTAAGGAAATAGAGCAGAAGTCCAACTTACAGAACGGACAAAAGAAGGTGAATTACCAGGTAACTAGTGAACAGGACTGCATGAAAGGAGGTGATGAGGTCTAAAGTCTCTATTGATAGCTGAAGAGTTGTATTGAGGTAGTAGGAGTACACCTGACAAAACTATCCTCTAATTGGTCTTCATACAAGAGAATATATTTTATGAGATTTTATGTCTGGTTTTAACTATTATAGTGTGCTAGAGAGAATGGTGTGAAGAAGGGATCTTTTAATTGACCATCGGAGCAAATTACTGTAGCTTAACTATGAAGCTTCTAATGATAAGTAGTCACCATTGAATTGAACATAGTCTGCCAAAGAATTGCAGCTGCTTGTCCATATAATACTGTCAGACAATGTTCAATTAATACTGCCATACAGTGCCCAAATAACAGCATGTAGTAATGAAAGTATTGTTGATGTCTTTGAAGCTCCTTGTTTACAATGACATTTGAGAGTTTCATAGATCACAATATAGAGGAAGATATAAACTGAAGAGCACATCACGTCAAACCTTGATGGAGACGAAAGCTAGGACGTATCATGAGAAAACACGGCACATTGGGAAAGTCAGAAAAGTAACAAGTTGGATGAAAACAATAACAAGAATCATAAAGACGTCTGTAGAGAAGACTGGAAAACCCAACAGGTATGAAGACATTAAGGAAAAATCATTAGTCATACTGTTACCATGAGTAGAATAAGACTACATTTATAGCTGATGTCTTCTCAATAATTTGCAAATGTGTAATAAACAGATGAAGACATGAAAGAACCTGGATTGTGAAGACCTCTCCACAGCATGTTCCAGTCTTGCAGAATACGTAAAGATCAGTTGGAATTTTCAGAAAATTAAACGTGTGTTTTGTGTATTGTTATACATTTTAAGGGAGCAGCGTGAGGAATTTTCAGAGTAAATTACAGAGCACACAGTTCCGAGAGCAACATTGTAACTGTGCAGCACAAGAACCTGTGGAGCTGTGATTGCCGGGCACTGTAATTTCATCTCTCAAATGTTCCCTTTTTCTCAGAAAGATAGCGCTAGCTTTAATTTCACTGCAACTTGAAACATAAAGATTTCCTTCAATGTGTACATCTTATTCTTTTCTGTAGAAACAAGCAGTAAAACAATGACGAGTCACACATACAATACACCATTTAACTGCTATTTATTGAAGAAAGGCTTCTTTCTGTTTAGTAGTGGTCAGTATTATAGTAGTATAGTATAGTATAGCAGTATAGTATAGTATATAGTATAGTGATATAGTACAGATCTGTCTGTTCTTATGTGTCTTCTTGGATGGAGATGTCCAGGTATGTGTATTACAGCTGTCGAAAAGCAAAAGATTTCATAAAAAGTTATCATAAAGTAATATTCAGACAATCCCATTACATTTTGTGATATAGAGGTAGCATTATAGTAGATATATTCTTATACATAGGAGGCAGTATTAGAGTAGTATATATATTTTTTTTTACAAATGGTGCATTATTATAGTAGTTATAGTCTTGTATATGGGAACATTATTATAGTATATAATGCATAAGGAACATTACTTATATCCCTGTACATAGGGTGTAGTATTATAGATAAAATTGTGTCACCTGTAATTTTCCTTTTTTGAATACTAAGGCAGTGCAAAAACAAATGAGCTAGTCTTGCTCTCCTCATACTAGGACAGAAGAAAATCATGTGAGTGGTCAGTAAGCAATTAACAATTCTCAATCCCAGCTGGGGCACACATACGTAGCACCCCTTACCACACTTGTAAGTATAAAGTATAATAATTTATTAGGGAGAGAACAAGCCTTTGCATTCATGGAAAGGAAAATTACAGGAAAGACAGTTTTATTTTTCCTTATCATTAGAGATGAGCGAATTTCTCAAAAAGTTCGATTCTGCAGTTCGATTAGAAGTTCCAAAAAAATTTGCTTCAGTCCGAATTAATTTGCGGCAAATATCGCTGAAAAACACCTATTTCCTGGCTTCAGAGAGCCTGTATAGTGGTGTAAAACAATGTGCCTTGCAGTAACACGCATAGGGAGCCTACTGTGGTAGTCAAACAATACTGTGAGCCAGTATGATACGCACATGAGAGGCGTCGCTCTTAGAACCACTGCACACTTCACTTATTTGGACAGTTACGGGGCCAAAACTGAACAACTAACTCAAGTGTGAACTCAGCCTTATAGGTCCATGTTAGTGCCAGGAAGAAAGAACCGTGCAGAGGCCCAACATCCTACACTCCTTTTACACCCTCGTCTATTGATTCCACATAGATGTCTACAGAGTGGCAAGGCGACATAATGTGGAGGTGGCAGCAGCATGAGGAGGCCATACAGTGACCCAGTGGCAGTGGCATGAGAAGTACACAGAGTGACCTAGTGGCAGCGGCATGAGGAGGCCATACAGTGACCCAATGGCAGCGGCATGAGGAGGGCATACAGTGACCCAGTGGCTGTGGTATGAGGAGGGAATACAGTGACCCAGTGGCTGCGGCATGAGGAGGCCATACCGTGACCCGTGGCAGCAGCATGAGGAGGCCATACAGTGAGCCAGTGGCAGCGTCAAGAGGAGGACGCAGAGTGACCCAGTGGAAATGACATGAGGAGGCCATACAGTGACCCAGTGGCTGCGGCATGAAGAGGGCATACAGTGACCCAGTGGCTGTGGCAGGAGGGCATACAGTGACCCAGTGGCAGCAGCATGAAGAGGGCATACAGTGACCCAGTGGCTGCAGCATGAGAAATTCATACAGTGACCCACTGGCAGCGGCATGAGGAGGCCATACAGTCACCCAGTGGCAGAGTGCGGAGGTGGCAGCAGAGTGAGTAGGCCACAGAGTGGCAAGATGATATAATGTGTAGGTAGCAACAGCCTTAAGAGGCCATACAGTGAACCAGCAGCAGAGTGAGGAGGTGGCAGCAGCGTGAGGAGGCCATACAGTCACCCAGTGGCAGTGTGCAGAGGTAGCAGCAGCGTTAGTAGGCCACAGAGTGGCAAGGTGATATAATGTGTAGGTAGCAACAGCCTTAGGAGGCCATTCAGTGACCCAGTGGCAGAGTGTGGTGAGGCTGCATGGATCATTTAATCTGCTGCATCAGGCATTGGTGGGTGGAAATCCTGGTTGATCCACGCCTGATTCATCTTCACAAAGGTCAGTCTCTCCAAATTTTGGGTGGACAGGCGAGTTCTCCTTGGGGAAACTATGGCCCCCGTCGCACTAAACACCCACTCTGATGCCATACTACTGGCCAGGCAGGACAGCTTTTCCAGGGCAAACTCGGCCAGTTGCGGCCACAAATCCAGTTTGGCTGCCCAGTTGTCCAGCAGATCTTTCATGACTGGTGGCAGGGTGCACTCTAAGTATGACACCATCTGCTGGTTCAACTTCTGCTCTGTGTCTAGCTGCTGATGAGCAGCTTCTTCACTATGCGGCTGAAGAAAGCTGCTCATCAGCGACTCTAGGTTCAGGCTGCTGCTGATAGAGCTGATACTGCTCCTGCCACCCCCACCCCTTCCCACAGCTGCCATGCCAGTGCAAGTTGAGCGCTCAGGGAAATGTGAGAGGATGGACGATGGTGCAGATAGGCAGCAGCCAACTTGCTACATAGCATGTCTCTATAGTAGTTCAGTTTGTCCTCCCTCTCAGCGGGTGTAAAAAAGGCCCCCATTTTTCCCCGGTATCAAGGGTCTAACATGGTGGAGAGCCAGTAGTCATCCCTCTGACGAATGGTGACAATTCGGCTTTCACTGCGCAAGGAAGTCAGCATGCATTGGGCCATTTGCGCAAGTGACTCCGAGGGACTCTCTGCATCCATCTCCACTGCATACTGCCACGGTGTGTCTGGGTCATCTGCCTCATCCTCCTCATCTCCCTCTGGCTGTTCTGGTTGCTCCTGCTCCTCCTCTCCACCCATTTGGCTACACATTGTTTGTACTCCAATGTCCTCCTCATCCTCAACATTGGCACCCTGGCCACGCTCCACCTTCTGCCCACAGATTGAACATATGGTCATGTTCACCTCCCCCGGCGGCTTTACAAAAAACTGCCACTGCCTCCGTGAACCCCTGCACCACTGCTTTCCGGGCAGGTAGGCTGCTGCGAAGCGGGTGGTCTACCCCGGGCACATTTAGCTCCCGACCTCACACTGCTGCCACCCTGCTGACTTCCCTCGCTGCCTCATGCACAAGCTGCAACCCTCTTCTCCTGATGACGATGAGGCCCCTTCGTCACCCAGCTCCCAATTACGGTCAGTTACTTTGTCATCCACTACTGTCTGTAGGTCACTGATGTCCTCCTCAACACTAGCTCTCACGACACTCTCCTCATCACTACTTGCCCTCCTACCGCAGGAAGCGGCGGATATCTCCTCCAGGTCTTGGCTGAGCAGTAGTTGTTGACTGTCATCTAGTACTTCCTCCTCATTGTACAGTGGATCTGAGCCCACAGCATAGAGTACTTCTCTAGCTGAGGAAACAGAAAAGGACAGAGGAAGATTGAGGACAGGTGAGGGCACAGGGCCTGGTGCGGGGCCATGCCAACTAAGGGTTGTGTCTGACGAACCCACCAACTCTTGGCTGGGGGTGTCTGATGTGACTCGGGATGAATTGGATGACCGAGTCAACCAGTCTACAACCGTTGGGTTGCTGGTCAAGACACGACCACTACTTGACACTGGGAGCTCAGGCCTCTGTAACTGACCCCTGCTGCCACGCCCCCTTACTCTGCTGCGACCTGTGCCTGCGCCAGAAACATTTAGGCCTGCGGCCCTCCCCTGTGCATGTCCTCTCGCTTCTCTGTCTGACATACTGTTCGATGAAAAAACTTAATTGCAAAGGGCAAAAAGGCAGGTTATTTTCTACTTTGAAGAGAACGGCAAATATGCCCCTTATTTCTTCACCCACTAATGAACACCAATAAAGCGTGATAAAGGCAGAGATTTGGGGCTCAGAATTATTGAATTATTGACAATACTATTGATAAATGGCCAGCAACTTTATACTGGAAACAAAATGGTGAATATGGTCCTCCTTATGGGTTTAGACACTAATGAACACCTTTAAATAAGTGATAATAACCACTAAGAAGTATTGAATTATTGAATTATTAATGACAATACTGTTTTTAAAAATGGCCTGCAACTTTATACTGGTAACAAAATGGCAAATATGGTCGTTATGTCTTTCCCCACGTTAAAGGCGTTTATTACAGATAAGTGCAGATATTACTGGATGATAATTCAGTTTCTTTGGCACAATAGTCCTGACTAATGTTATGCCTTGGAAGAACAGTGAATAAGCCCCTTATAATAAACACCTTTAAAAAGGCTTTTTTTTACAGATACGCGTAGATATTATTGTATGATAATTCACTGTTTTTTGCTGTACTGCACTGCAAAAGGCTTGTTGTGTTCCACCTTGAAGACACAGATATGAGTAATGAGCAGCAGTATAACGGCAGTGAGTGCTGCAATGTGAATTATGCTGTAAATGACCCTGCAACCACCCCAAATTCTTGTCTCAATTCCTCCCTATCCTACCCCTACACTTGTAATCCTCCTTCCCTGAACTTCTATCTGTTTTCTAAGTATTTCCCTAGCTCCTGACGACATCTGTCCCTACAGTAAGAGCGATATGGAATGATTGTACCTAAAATGGCCGAGGGTTTTTATAGGGCTGTGACATCACAGGTCCGGCTGGCTGCTGATTAGCTGCATGCTTGGCATTGTGGGTGATTCTGCACTCCTAGAGTCCTTCCCCCCTTGTCCTAACATGTGCGGCGGCTATTTTATTAAAAAAATGCGATTCGATGAATCGAAGCATGAGGAAATGTGGAATCGTGGCGAATCGAAGATTTCCTGAAATTCAGAAAGAATTCCAGTTCTGCAGCTTCGATTCGCTCATCTCTACTTATCATACTCAAGTAGCACAAAAACAAATGGGACATGAGAAGCAATATTAAAAGGAAGGGTAGATACTGTATCTGCTACCAGCACTTGTCTGCCCAAGGCTGCTTTCCTGGCACTACTGATGACTAGCTTATAATGGTCAATAAAAGGTGAAAGAAGACTACCATGTGGCAGCTGTGCAGTTCTGATCAAACCCAACATAATTTCTTTCATCGAGGATGTGGAGGTTGAATAGATGGCATTTGCTTAGATGGGGGAGTGTTTAAGATTATTGGGTAGAGGAGAACTCTCTGCTGAGTAGGAACAAGAAAAATCTTCCTCTTTTTATGACCAGAAGTTACTTCAAAAAATGCTTGGAAAAGCTGGGTTTTGAACCAGCTGAGGAATCCTTTGGCCTCAGAAGACACAGAGGGATCTTTAGGTGCAGACATCAGTTTTTGCATAATCAGGTAGAGGTTAGAGACAAGTGGTGCACATACTATGCTTAGATCTGCTCTTTTTTTTGGCAGGAACATCCTCGCGTCATCTACAATACAAAAAAGTTGTAGTACAGTTTGAAATTGCAGGAACATTCTGCAGGGACACAACAGCCAAACATAGGTACAGGGAGACAGAGACAACTGCAAAATCACTCTGCAGGGATATAATAGTCAGACATTGGTACAGGGAGGCAGAGACAAGTGTAGAATCACTCTGCAGGGATATAACAGCCAGACATAAGCAGGGCCGGTTTTAGGCAAAGTGGGGCCCTGGGCAAAAATTAAAAGTAGGGCCCCAAATGCTGATATGCAAACAACACCATCGTCTTCAAGTGGCAACCTCTATAATAACGCCTCCTTTCTGCCAAGAAAAAAGTAATAACAAGCCCCATTTTACCACACACAATTCAAATGAGCACCTTTGTACCACCTATTAGATTTTTGCACCCAGTCATCAGTTATTATAGCGCCTCCTTATAAATAACAGCCCCTGCTTATAAATAATCTTACACCTTTATCAATAATAGCTCCCTTATAAATGATAAATAGTGCCCTGTATCAGTAATATTCCACCTTAACAGTAACAGTCACCCCGTAAAAATAATACTGCTCCCTTAAAAATAATAGCCCCCTCATAAATAATAGTTATCCTTATAAATAATAGTCCCCATTATCACTAATAGCCCCCTTAACAATTATACCCCCCTTATAAATAGTTCCCCTCTTATAAACAATAGCTCCCCTTGGCTTTGGCCTTATTTATATTGGTTGCTTTATTTATAATAGTTCCCCCCTTATAAATAATAGCCCATCTTATAAATAATAGTTCCCCATTATAATAGCCCCCTCATACTTAAGTTTCCCAATTATATATAGTAACCCACCCTTATATATAATAGTTCTTGGTTATACAGTGTCGTACAGAAGGGCCGTAGGCCCACCAAAGGAACTTGTTCTGGGGCCCCACCCAACAGCTTTCTGCTAATAGCCTACACCACGGCTCCTTCACTGAAGTCTTACATATGTGCTGACTATCTGGTGTTACTGAGTATGTTCCCAGTATAGTCAGCCCCTATAGTACTGTGCAGGCCCCAATAACTACATGGCCGGTTCATGCACAGTACTGTATGGGGAATGACATGGAGCACTACATGTATGTGCAAGATTATAGTGAGGGAGCTGTGATGCAGACATAGCACACAGGGCTGCCAGCAGGAATTGCGAGCACCCCCCCAACAGTATAATGCTCCACATGGTATATAATGCTCCACAGTATAAAATGCTCTCCTGAGCCCTCCAGTTTCCCCACATGGTATATAATGCTCCACAGTGACCCCACACAGTATAAAATGCTCCCCTGAGTCCCCCATTGTGGTCCCACATGGTATGTAAGGCTCCACACAGTATAATACTCCACAGTGGCCCACACAGTATACTACCCCTTAGTGGCCCCAGACAGTACAATATGCTCCCCAGGAGCCCCACACAATATAATATGCTCCATACAGTATAATATGCACCCCACAATGCCCCCCCCAGTATAATGCTCTACAGTGGCCTAACAGTATAACATGCTCCATAATGACCTCCACACAGTATAATATACTCCCCAGAGGGGTTCCCCCAGTATAATGCTCCACAGTGGTCCCCCACAGTATAATATGTTCCCCACAGTCCCCCCCAGTATAATGCTCTACAATGGCCCCACAGAGTATAATATGCTCCCGAAAAGCCCCACACAATATAATACACTCCACAGTGGCCCCACGCAGTATAACAGGCTCCCCACACTGTCCATTCCCCCAGTATAAAGCTCCACAGTGGCCCATAGTATAATATACTCCCCAGAGGGCCCCCGCTAGTATAATGCTCCACAGTGCCCCCTCCAGTATTTTGCTCCACAGTGGCTCCACGCAATATATTATGCTCCCCAGAGCGTCCCCCAGTATAATGTTCCACAGTAGGCCCCATGCAGTATTATATGCTCCCCAGAGGGCCCCCTAACATAATGCTCATTAGTCCCCCCCAAATAATGCCCCACAGTGGTGCCACGCAATATAATATGCTCTGCTGATGGCTCCCCCAGAATAATGCTCCACAGTGACCCCACTCAGTATAACATGCTCCAGAATGGCCTCCACACAGTATAATATACTGCCCAGAGAGGTTTCCCCAGTATAATACTCCACAGTGGCCCAAAACAGTATAATATGCTCTCCAGAGCCCCCCCAGTATAATGCTCCACAGTGGCCCAAAACAGTATAATATGCTCTCCAGAGCCCCCCCCCAGTATAATGCTCCACAGTGGCCCCGCACAGTATAATATACTGGGGGGCCCCTCTGGAGAGCATATTATACTGTGTGGGGCCACCATGGAGCATTATACTGGGGGGGGCTCTGGAGAGCATATTATACTGTGTGGGGCCACTGTGGAGCATTATACTGGGGAGGGGGCCCTCTGGAGAACATGTTATATTCTGCGGGGCCTCTTTGGAGTATTATAAAGTGGGGGGCTCTGGAGAGCATGTTATATTATGCGGGGCCTCTATGGAGTATTATAAAGTGGGGGGGCTCTGGAGAGCATGTTATATTCTGTGGGGCCACTGTGGAGCATTATACTGGGGAGCCCCTCTGGAGAGCATAATGCTCAAAAGTAACCCCACAGAATATAACATTATCTCCAGAGCCCCCCCCCCCCACAAACATTATAATTTTCCACAGAGGCCCCACAGAATATAACATGCTATCCAGAGGGCCCCTTTCCCAGTATAATGCTCCACAGTGGCTCCTCACAGTATAATATGCTATCCAGAGGGGGCCCCAGTATAATGCTCCACAGGGGACCTACAGTGCTATTATTATATTCTGGGGTCTCTTCAGACCCCAGAGTATAATAATCGAAGGCCCGGGGTAGGTAAGGTAAAATAACAAACAGTTATACGCACCTTGTTCTTACCTCTGCTGGGCCTCCTCGCACTGCTCCGCTATCCCCGCCGGCGCTGGCTTCTTCTTCTCTGCAGCTGACGTCACGCGTTGTGGACGTCACCTCTGAGGCCTGGGATTGGGCCTCAGCGATTACGTGAGGCACGCTGTCAGAACACCCCACATGACTGCTGTGGCCTGGCCTCAGTGGTGATGTCCGGAACGCTAGAAGATGACGTCGGACGCCAAGGACAGGTGAGTAAAAATGTTTGTTATTGTTACTCACCTCGGAAAGGGGCCCTGCGGTCCCTTTCTGTTATTGATTTGGCCGGGCCTGACTCTGGGATCCGGAGTCATCAGGTTCCGGATCCCGGGGGCCCCTTTGGGGACGGGGCCCTGGGCAATTGCCCAGTTTGCCCCCCCTTAACGCCGGCCCTGGACATAAGTTCAGAAAGAGAAAATAGCAGAAACACTCTACAGGGAAACTCTGAGCCGATACATAAGACAAATATACACGTAGACAAAATTGTTGGTACCCCTCGTTTAATGAAAGAAACACCCACAATGGTCACAGAAATAACTTGAATCTGACAGAGTGGAATTTGCCAAACTGCATGTTGACAAGCCACAAAGCTTCTGGGAGAATGTCCTATGGACAGATGAAACAAAAATCGAAATTTTTGGCAAGGCACATCAGCTCTATGTCCACAGATGGAAAAATGAAGTGAAAAGAACACTGTCCCTACTGTGAAACATGGAGGAGGTTCTGTTATGTTCTGGAGCTACTTTGCTGCATCTGACACAGGGTGTCTTGAATCTGTTCAGGGTACAATGAAATCTCAAGACTATAAAGGGATTCTAGAGAGAAATGTACTACCCAGTGTTAGAAAGCTTGGTCTCAGTCGCCGGTCATGGGTCTTGCAACAGGATAATGACCCAAAACACACAGCTAAAAACACCCAAGAATGGCTAAGAGGAAAACATTGGACTATTCTGAAGTGGCCTTCTATGAGCCCTGACCTAAATCCTATTGAGCATCTTTGGAAGGAGCTGAAACATGCCGTCTGGAAAAGGCACCCTTAAAACCCGAGACAACTGGAGCAGTTTGCTCATGAGGAGTGGCCAAAATACCTGTTGAGAGGTGCAGAAGTCTCATTGACAGTTACAGGAATCGTTTGATTGCAGTGATTGCCTCAAAAGGTTGTGCAACAAAATATTAAGTTAAGGGAACCATCATTTCTGTCCAGGCCTGTTTCATGACTTTTCTTTTTTTAAAAATTCTGTTGAAGCATGGTTGAAAAGCAATGTCTGACTTTCATTTGTTCATTTTCATAGAATTTTTATATATTATTACTTTTGTCAGATTCAAGTTATTTCTGTTACCATTGTGGGTTTTTCTTTCATTAAACGAGGGGTACCAACAATTTTGTCCACGTGTGTAGGAGGTTCAAAGGCAGGAAACACATTCTGCAACTTAAAGTACACTCTTTCCACCATCTCCCTCAAAGTGAGCTCTCCATGAGGCACCCAGGGAGTGACTGACCAGCAGAGGCACAGAGCACACTTTGAAAGAATGCTAGAAGGCAGGGTCGGACTGGCCCACCGGGGAACCGGTGAATCCACCGGTGGGCCCCAAGCCCCGACTATTAGTCCTCATGTCATGGGGGCCCGATCGGGATCCTGACCATCTCGATCGGGCCCCTGACCAGTGGCGTTACGATCGCGGTCGCAGGGGGCGCGACCGCGACCGGACCCGGCAGGGTACGGGGCCCGCGGCCAGCTGGAGATGGTCGGGGCCCCGGACAACTATGATAGCGGTCGGGGAAAGCCTGGTTCCCCGACCGCTATACATACTGTTATTGGAAAGGGACCCTGGCATATTGCAGGCCCCTTTCCAATAGATGGCAGCCCAGGGGAGGTGACTGAAAATAATAAACACATATTTTCACCTCTCCTGGGCACAGCGTCCTCTCCGGCGCTCCTCTGTCATGTGACTGAGGCCTGTGATTAGGCCCCGGCGGTCACATGGGGGCGCGACCGCGTAATGACGTCAGTGCGCCCCCACGTGACCGCTGAGGCCCAATCACAGGCCTCAGCAGCGTCGTCGGAAAAGGGCCTGAAGATGCTGAAGATGGCAGGATGGAGAGAGGATGCCAAGGAAAGGTAAGGCAAGGTGAGTATGAGAGTTTGTTATTTTTTTTTAATCACTTCCCCTGGGCCTCCGATTATTATACTCTGGAGTCTGAGGAGACCCCAAAGTATAATAATAGCAGTGAAGCGGAGCGGAGGGGGCTATTGGGCGCATATAATACTGGGTGGGGGCCACTGTGGAGCTTATAATACTGTGTGGGGGCCACTGTGGAGCTTATAATACTGGGTGGGGGCCACTGTGGAGCTTTTAATACTGGGTGGGGGCCACTGTGGAGCTTATAATACTGGGTGAGGGCCACTGTGGAGCTTATAATACTGGGTGGGGGCCACTATGGAGCTTATAATACTGGGTGGGGGCCACTATGGAGCTTATAATACTGGGTGGGGGCCACTGTGGAGCTTATAATACTGGGTGGGGGCCACTATGGAGCTTATAATACTGGGTGGGGGCCACTGTGGAGCTTATAATACTGGGTGGGGGCCAGTGTGGAGCTTATAATACTGGGTGGGGGCCACTTTGGAGCATATAATACTGGGTGGGGGCCACTGTGGAGCTTATAATACAGGGTGGGGGCCACTGTGGAGCTTATAATACTGGGTGGGGGCCACTGTGGAGCTTTTAATACTGGGTGGGGGCCACTGTGGAGCTTATAATACTGGGTGAGGGCCACTGTGGAGCTTATAATACTGGGTGGGGGCCACTATGGAGCTTATAATACTGGGTGGGGGCCACTATGGAGCTTATAATACTGGGTGGGGGCCACTGTGGAGCTTATAATACTGGGTGGGGGCCACTATGGAGCTTATAATACTGGGTGGGGGCCACTGTGGAGCTTATAATACTGGGTGGGGGCCAGTGTGGAGCTTATAATACTGGGTGGGGGCCACTTTGGAGCATATAATACTGGGTGGGGGCCACTGTGGAGCTTATAATACAGGGTGGGGGCCACTGTGGAGCTTATAATACAGAGTGGGGGCCACTGTGGAGCTTATAATACTGGGTGGGGGCCACTGTGGAGCTTATAATACTGGGTGGGGGCCACTGTGGAGCTTATAATACTGGGTGGGGGCCACTGTGGAGCTTATACTCCATACAGTGGCTCCTTCATTTTTTTTTTAATTACGCAGGGGCAGGTGAAAAAAACAAAACAAAAAAACCCCCCACAAACTTTCTTTCCTGTCCCCAGTGTCTCCCAGAGCAGTTCGGTCCTGCAGTTCTGTTGTTTTCTTCCAGCTGGCGTTCCATCTGCACGTGACTACCTGTGACGTCACGTGACCCCTGAGGCCAATCAGTGGCCTAAGGGAAGGGACCTGGCACGTCACAGCCAGTGAGGAATTCCAGCAAAAAGAAGACAGCGGAGCTGCAGGACCGGACCGTGCTGGGAGGACACCAGAGCACCGGAGACAGGCGAGTATGTTTAGCATGTTTTTTTTTTTTTTTGGGGGGTAGGGGGGGATTCACCTCCCCCAGACTAATTATAAAAAATAAAAAAATTATGCTGGACAATCTCTTTAAAGTGTGGTGCATTAGGGGTATATATTAAAGGGGTTGTCCAGGCATAATTTGTTATGGTTTATCTTCAGGATAGGCCACAGATACCTGATCTGTAGAGGGCTGACCCCGGACCGATCAGCTGTATGGAGCCACTTCTGATGCCCGTACTGTACACAATACAGGGCCAGAAGCAGAAAGCTCTGTCCACTGTATAGGGGCCGGGCACCTTCACTGTATTTCAGCACTTATTGAAGTCAGTAGGAGCTGAGCTGCAGTGAAGGCGCTGGGCTGCTATACAGCGGATGGAGCTTTCTGCTTCCGGCCCTGTGTTGTGTACAGAACAGGTGCCGGAAGTGGCTCCGAACAGCTGATGGGGCCATGTGTCAGCCCCCTACCGATCAGGTATTTATGGCCTATCCAGAGCATAGGCCATAAAAAAGATTAACCCTGGACAACCCCTTTAATATGCCCCACACAGTTTAATGTCCCCCCCACAGGATGTTAGCCCCCATCACTGCTCCCACACAATATAATGACCCCATCACTGTTCCCCATACAGTATGGGGGAACCAGTGAAGAGGCCACTATGTTGGGGGACCAGTGACGTGTCCATAGAAAAATTTGGCCCAGACAACCCCTTAAAAGAGGTTGTCCATAAACTGGAGCGACCACTGTGTCGGCCGCCAGGGAGGTGTAAAAATAAGAAAATTTTTAAAAAAGCATACTCACCTGTCCCCAGCACCCCGTTGTCCCCTGCCTGTGTCTGTTCGGTCTCATGGCGGCGCCTCATTTCTGGAAATCCTGTACTTAATTGGTCTTAGCGATCACATGAGGTGCAGGACTCCCAGCAAGGAGTCGCCGGCATGAGACTGAATGGACACTGGCAGCGAACAATGGAGCGCCGGGGACAGGTGAGTATGCTTTTTAATTTACTTATTTTTTACTTTACACCTCCCGCCAGCTACATGGGTTGCTCCAATTCCTTCGGGGCAACCGTGGGAGTCAGACTTGTCTGTTTGAGCTCCTGAGTCCAGAGGCTTAAGAGGCTTTTTGGATACTTGGAGACCGATTATTGGGTGTGGTTTTCGGTCTTTTGTGTGATACATACTGTAGCTCCGACTCCCTTCCCCGTGCGGAGGGGAGCCTTATCATGTCTGCCGACACAGCACCAGCAGAGCAGGGCAGGCGGAGGTCGCTGAGGCAGCAAGCCTCAATGAGACTGGCGACCAGGACAACAGCATCGGGAGCAGCAGCAGCGACATTGGCGGCTGCAGCATCGGGAACAGCATCGGGAGCAGCGACGTCCGTAGAGCGGGCGACGCCGGCAGGAGTAGCGGTGGCGACAGGGGTGTCAGCAGTCCCGGCAGATGGATCTGTGAAAACGGCGACATCAGCCACGGCGGTAACATCAGCGGCAGTGGCGGGTGAAGCTGGTCCGAAGGGGGCTACGGCCGCAGGATATGCGGTTCCCTCTGGAAGGGTCCCTGCAAGCAGGAGAAATGACACAAGCTTACCATCATCGCTGCCGCAATCACCCGCAGGATGGGGCATCCGGAAAGCTGGAGAAGAGGTTGCCATCTACAGCCGGAGGATCGAGGCGGTCCTGGAGGAGTATGACCGGGCCCGGAGGTCCCTTTTCGCAATGAGTGGGGAGCTTCAGAGCGCTCGCGCCCGTAGCGACAGGGCCTCAAGGAAGGACCGCCCGGTTTTCAGTAAGCAGGTAAGGAGCCTGAAAAAACAAATAAAGGCCCTGGAAGCCAGGTGCACGGAGATTCTGGAGGGCGCGGGGCCGTTCAGAGAGAAGCTGCTGAATGATGACCGCTTCTTCCGCAAACAGCAGGAGCGGTTGTTGAAGGATGGCCCCGCGTCCTCAGACAGCTCGGGGAGAGGACGACTATTGTGAGTCAGACCTGGAGTCGGATGACAGCATGGCGGTACAGTATAGTCGGGCAGCCGTCCCTAGTAGCGGCAGCCTGATACCCACGTATACGCAGGCATCAGTGCCGGCAGTGAAGCAGGAAGTCAGAATGACAAGACAGGAAGTCAGAAAGACAGGGCAGGAAGTGACGCAATCTCCCACACTCCCAGAGAACCAACCACTGCCCGAGACGGAGGAGGAGGAGGGCGGAGCCTCGGGAGAAGGCGGGGAAGCTGATGAGGCAAATCTACCAATTAGAGTCCCCGTCCAGAATGGACCAATTAGCATTCAGCATGTCAGATCTGGACGGGGAGGAAGTGGGAAAAGGAGCCAAGACCAGGAAGAAGGCAAGGAAGGAAAAAAAAAGAGAGATAGAGACATTTAAATTTGTCAGGTCGTTGCCTGGGGAGCATCGTGCCGGGACCTCAGCCCAGGTTGCGATGCCTCCAGGAGAGAAAAGGGAGGCGCAGGCACCTCGGGTCACGCCAAGTGGCGGGGTGCCCGGGGTGCCAGCAGTCAAAATGGCGCCTGATAGTACCTTTCAGGTGGTGGCGGACAAGGAGCTCATAGTTGCGGACAAGGGCAAAGGCAAAGAAGCCCCCCCTGCGGAGGGGAGTGGCGTAGGGAAACCTCCCTCCCTGGTAGGAGGTTTTAAAATATCGATGGCTTCCCCCAGAGTAAGGTGTAGGAAAGGGGGAGTGGCAGGTGGGCGTGGCTCATCCTCCTCCAGTGCTGATGAAGCCGGTGATGCGGAGGTCACTTCCGGGGCTAAGGGGGGCGTGTCCTCCTACAACATCAGGTGCCGGGGTGACTGTGGATGCGGAGGCCGAGGTAAAAGCGGGGAAGCCATCAGCGAGTGGTGCAGCCGGCCCCGCTGTAAGAAGGAAGACTGCAGGTGTGAATGATGGACGAGTGGAGAAGCTAGTTAAGCAGACAGGTAAGGTAAAGGGGAAAGCGGGTGGGACAAAAGGGGTAATTAGTAGTATTCCTGAAGAAGGTGGTGTAGTATGCATGGGGGTCCAAGAGCCTGTAGTCGGGGAGGCTGCGGGAGGAGGGGCTATTACCATTGCTGCTAAAAAAAGTGTTTCTACTGCTGGTAATATTTCTGTTGTGGCCCCTGTTGTTTCTGGTATTTCTGCTGTTGTCCCTGCTGTTGTCCCTGCTGTTGTCCCTGCTGCTGTTCCTGCTGCTGTTCCTGATGCTGTTCCTGATGCTGTCGTTGCTCCTGTTGTTACTCCTGTCACTGCTCCTGATATTGTTGCTCCTGTTGTCCTCTCTGCCGCTGTTCCTTCTGCTGCAGTTGGAGTGACCCGGTCCGCGGCGGCTATGCCAGGGCGGACTGTTGCCGCCTCTAGTGCTTCGGTTGCCGTGGCTGGGCTAAGTAGTTCTGCGGGGGTCCCTGGGAGTGGCGCTGGTACTCCGGCAGCGGAGGTTGCTGCGGCCTCCGGGCCCCCACGCTCCTATGCCAGCGTCGCTTCTGGGGCCCCTGGGGGTGCATCATGTCTTCCGCCCGGCTCCAGGGACGGCGATTTGCAACGGCAGCTCCAGGAGGCTTTACGGGCGGGCCAGTCCACAATGACCATAGATGGGCAGTCGAGAGACCTTAGGTTCTGGATCGAGCGTTTTGGCCTAGGGAAGTTCCGAGAGGAAGGAGGTGAGACCAGATGGACTCTCCCTACACCCGGGCGTAGGGGGCCGACACGGAGGAACGTGGCCCGTCTCGTGTGGGGGGGAGCCGGCCCTTGTCCCCAGTGGAGGGGGGTCGTGGAACTCCTACTCGGGATGGGTTTCAGGGCAAGCGACATCTTTGCCCTGATTCATCCTGTCGGCTCCTCGGAGTTTGACATCAGCTTTGTTACCCCGGAGGGCTTAGAAACCTTCTGGGGAAACTATAGGCTGGTGAAGAACGAGCCCGCCTGGCGTGACTTTATGGTGTGGGCGGTGTCACGCCAGGATAACATTAAGAAAGTGACCGTTTTAACTCGTAACGAGTCACTTTCTTATATGGACATCATGACCTGGCTGAACAGGTTTGGGGAGGTCAAGGACTTCCCAAAGAAAAATCTCGACGAGTTCGGGATATGGTCGGGGGCCTGGACCTTCATGGTCAAATTGCGACACGAGGATAACTCGGTGATGCATATCCCGTCCTCAACCTTCCTTGGGAAAGACAGGATCCTTGTCTTCTACCAGGGGCAGCCAAAACTCTGTCACAGGTGCGGTGACCCCTCACACTTGAGCGCCTCCTGCCGTGTGCAGAAGTGCGCCATGTGTGGGGAGGTGGGCCATCTCGCGGCGACCTGTGGCAGGGTGCGTTGCCACCTGTGTGGTGTCCTTGGGCACCCGATCGGGGCGTGTCCACGGTCTTTCGCCAACACCACCCTTCGGCAAGCGGGAGCAGTTGAGGAGGCTGTCCCTGCTGCGGAGGGGGTGAGTGGGGGGAGGAGAGACTAGTCTGCCAAGGCAAAGGGAGAAGGCCCAGCCACCATCAAGGGCAAGGAGGCGCGAGAGGAGGAGGGAGCAGAGGGAGGGAGTTATGTGCCTTCCTTCTGCCCCTGGCTCTGCTGGGCCAGATCCTGATGCCGAGGCAGCAGTGGGCACGACCCTGGTTGAGGAGATGAAGAGACTGCAGAGGGAGGAAGAGGCTGACCAGTCGTCTTCTTCTCAGTACGTCAGTGCTGGGGAGGGAGAGACGGTCAAGCGGAGAAAGTCACCGAGTAAAGTGAGGGCAAAAACATCTGCCCCCCCCCCGACGAAGGAACGCAGACTCGACGGCCCTCTAGTGGTAGGTCCCAACCGGTACCAATCCCTCTGTGAGGATGCGTCGGCCTCAGGGGAGGCTTCAGAGGGAGAGGTGGAGCCGTCAGGGGCTGCTGAGTCTCCCTCCGGGAGGGGCCCCCTGTCCTCTGGGGGGGAGGCTGGCCTGGAGCCTGGAGGAGGAGATGATGCACCCAGGGCTGAAGTTGCTACTGTCTCTGCGACCACTGTAACTCCTCAGGGAGAAGTTGCGGGGGAGGTCCATCCCTCCTCTGGCCAAACCGCACCGGGGGAGGTGATGGACCAATCCCAATGTAAGAAGAGGACCCGCAAGACGAGGAGAAGTCGCGGGTCCTCTTCAGACTCATCTAGGGGTGGTGGTGATAGGAGGAAAGGGGGTGGGAAGCTGAAGGTCATTGAGCTCAATCGGTCTTAATGGCAGTCCCCTCTCCACTGACGCTGGCCACCATTAATGTGGCCAGCATTAAGTCTGATACGGCTAGGTTTGCAGCCTTTGATTTTCTTGGCCGGGTTGAAGCTGACATTTTGTTTTTGCAGGAGACCAGGCTCTGTACTCTATCAGAGATAAACAGAGCAAGGAGGGAGTGGCGCAGGGGGCCCTCCTACTGGTCTCTTGCGGCTGAGCCGTATAGTGGAGTGGCGGTGCTTTTTACCGCAGAGGTGAAATGCCAGCGACTGATCGAGCTCGAAATGGGAAGGTGCCTAGTCTTAGACGTCTTCATGAAGGGGCAAAGCCTGCGCCTCATTAACATCTACGGTCCCCAGACAAAGTGGGACCGTAAAAGCCTCTTTATGAAGATCAAGCCTTTTCTTTTTACGGGCAAACAAGTCATCTTTGGTGGGGATTTTAATACCATAACTAGACCCCAAGACCGAGGAGGTACCAGAGATAGACTGCCCTATGATGGCGCCGCATTAAATAGAATAGTGAGTGAAGCTCGCCTGGAGGATATCCACATCAGGCATTCCCCAGGTCACCGTGGGTTCACCTTTCAGAGAGGTAGTGTTAGGTCTAGGATAGATAGGTTTTTTTTGAAGGAGAATTCCGTCACCACCCCTGTGTCCGTGGTGGAGGTGGAGTTCTCTGATCACTGTCTAATTTTGTTTTCTTTGAATATTTCAGAGACCCTCCGGAGAGGAAGAGGTTTGTGGAGGCTGAATTCGTCACTCCTTGAGGAGGCAGCTGTAAGACAAGCCTTTGAGGAGTTTCTTCAGGATCAGGTACTATTACTGGGTCTTGAGGGTACTAGGTCAGAGTGGTGGGAGATATTCAAAAAAAGGGTGGCGGGATTTTTCCGCCGGCTCTCAAGGCTCAGGTCACTGGACATGTACCGCATGTACACTGCACTGAGGAAGAGACTTGGACATCTGGTCTCGACCGGAGGTAGCCAGGAGGATATCTCCGGTGTGAAGGCTTTGCTCAAAAGGTGTCAGTACGATAGGCACGCATCTTTGGTTCTTGAGAGGGATTTCGGGAAATACCGCTCGCCCGACCCCTACAGGAACTGTAAGATGTCAGTGACTTGTAAGACAGTAACAGGCCTGATTGACAGTACAGGATCCCTGACAAGATCCAGGTCAGGGATCTTGGAGGTCGTCAGGTCCTTCTACTCGAACCTTTTGGCAAAGAAGGAACTGAATCGGGATCGGATTTCAGGTTTCTTGGCTGAAGCCATTCCTGAGTCAGCAGAAGACCCTTCTCTTGGTGTTTTGATAGAACCTATAAGGGAAGAGGAAGTCGTCAGGGCTATTGAGGGTCTTGCCCTCAAGAAGTCACCTGGCCCAGATGGCTTAACATCTGAGTTCTATCGGACCTTTAAAGGAGCTTTGGCTCCCCTCTTGACTGACGTGCTTAATGAGTGTCTATCCTCGGGCACTCTGCCGAAGTCAATGAGGAGGTCCGCCCTTATAGTTCTGTCAAAGGGTAAGGATCCGAGCCATATTGAGAACTGGCGGCCCATAGCACTTCTCAATACGGACCGAAAGATTCTGGCGAAGGTACTTTTCAACCGGCTGGTACAGTTTGCGCCCCGGCTCCTCTCGCCGGCTCAGCACTGCTCTGTTCCCGGTCGTAGCACCTTAAGTGCGGTCCTGAGTGTCAGGGAGGCTGTGGAGCAGAGTAGGGCAGGTCGGTGGAAGGGGTACTTGCTGTCCCTAGATCAGGCTAAGGCTTTTGACAGGGTGAATCATGAGTATTTGTGGTCAACTCTCTCGAGGTATGGCCTGCCTGGGGGGTTCATTCAGTGGCTGCAGACCTTATACGCTGGGGCTGAGTCTTTCCCGCTTGTGAATGGTTGGGTTGGTCGTCCTTTTGAGGTGGGGTCGGGCGTCCGACAGGGATGTCCCTTGAGCCCGCTACTGTATGTGTTCGCCATTGATCCCCTGATTAGACGGATTAATGGTGGGCCGGTGGCGGGAGTCAGGATGGACCTGGAGGGTACTGGCTCCCCTTTGAGGACAGTAGCCTACGCGGATGATGTCACCGTTCTTGTCTCGTCACGGGAGGAGCTTGAATGGGTGATGTCTGAAGTGGACAGTTACTCGGAGGCTTCCGGATCAGCTGTAAACAGGAATAAGTGTGGAAGCCTCTGGCTGGGAGGGGGAGAGCCTGTTTTTTCTCTCCCGGACACCCTCCCAGAACCCCAGGGGTCTGTAAAGATCTTAGGCATCCATTTTGGCCAGGGTGATTACCCACTCCAAAATTGGGAAGGTAGGCTTAAGGATGTCGCCCAGAGAGTTGATTGCTGGAAGGGTTGGTCTTTGACCCTGAGAGAAAGGGTTCACCTTGCCAAAGCCTTCCTGCTCCCGTTGGTGATCTATCTAGGTAGCGTCTGTGCCTTGCCAGAGTCTTGTTGGAGTAGGATCTGTTGCCTGTTCTTCCAACTGTTATGGGGGAACAGGCTCAACCTAATCAGGAGGGAGGTTACATACCGCACAAGGAGGCTAGGGGGGTTAAATATGGTTAACCCCGTGGTGTTCTTAATGAACACCTTTCTTAAGATCAATTTACCAAACCTCTCCTCCGAGGGGGCTCCTTCGTGGGTAGCCTCCTGCCAGGGGTGGTTTCGGCCCTTCTTCCAGAAATGGGAGTCAGGAGGGCAAGTGAAAGATCTTCGTGCACCCCATGGATATCTCCCGGCCTATGCTTCCCTGGTCCTGAAAGTGATTCGTCGGTGGGGTCTGGGGCGTGGGAGATCAGGACTCAGTCAAGACGTTTTCTTGACGACAAGGTCCTGTTGACCCGCTTCCAGAAGCCTCTGGCGCTCAAAGATTGCCCAGGAGAAACCTTAGAGGGAGGGTTGCGTTTTCTTAACTCCAAAAGGTTTCCTCGGAAGTTTTGGGATCTGATCTGGCGCTGCCTCCTAGGTAAGTTATATGTGAGGGGGAACTTGAAGTACCGGAACTCCGACGAGCGAGGCTGCCCTCGGGAGGAGTGTGGCGACATGCTGGAAAGCATGGAGCACTTCCTGCTTCAGTGCCCCTTCAATATAAGGGTTTGCAAATTGGTGGGGACCTCCACCGGTTGGCTGCGGCTGGCTGGCCTTTCCTATGCCGAGTGGGCCTATGGGGCATTCAAACACCCGGAGGGCAGGGACTGCCAAACACTTTTTGTAGTTAGTGCAGTGGTCAGGTTTCACCTATGGTCAGCACGGTGTTTAGTATCGACGAGAGGCAAAATCCTCCCGGAGGTGGAGGTGGTTAAAAACATCATGGTGGACCTGGTGAGGGTGCGCTCTCGGGAGTACGAGGGGCTGGGCGCAGAAAGGGCTGGTACCCTCTGGAGGGGGTTCACTTTTTCTGTTCCCTGAGGGTTAGATAAGGGATTTAAAGTAGGTTAGTTAGGTTAGGGCCAGATAGGGATAGGTAGGGCAAAGTTTGCACGAGGGGGTGGGGTTTATTATTTTCTGATAGGGAGGGACTGGTAGGGACAGGGTAGGGACAGAATGATAGATAGGGATATAGCGGTAGGGCGAGTAGACAGGGATGGGCCTCCTGTGCTCTCTTCCTGGTGGAGGGCTGGCGTGTCACCACATAGGCATTTTGTTTTGGAAATCAGATGGAAGGGTAAGAGGCTTGAGGATAACCGACCCTAGGCCCATGGGAGGTTTATGGGAGGGAAGGTAATTTAACAGGTTATGTAGGATGGTGGGTTTTTGTTACTTGTCTGTTATTTCTTATTTGTTATTGTTGTCGTTCATATGTTGTGTCCATTTTCCCATTTTCCATTTTTCCATATCCCATATTCATTTTCCATTTCCATTTTTTATATCCATTTCCATATCCCATATTTCTTTTTCCATATTCCATAATTCCATTTGTTTGTTAGTAGTTAAGGGGTTTTTCAGGGGGGTAGGTTGTTTGGGAGGGGGGTTTCTTTTTGGGGGTGGAGGGTTTGGTTTATAAGTTTTCGTGTGCCCGGCCTGGCTCTGGACTACGCGGACATGGGAGGACATGAGGCGGAGAGCCAGGTTGGGTTTCAGGGGCTTGGTGGTGGGTGGTGCCAGCACCAGGACTATGCGGACATGGGAGGACATGGGGCGTGGTGCTGGCCGGGTGTGGTGAGGGGAAAAAAAAAAAAAAAAAAAAAAATTTTAGTAAGTTTCAGTTGGGGATTTTGTTAGTGTTATAAGTTTCCGTTATAAGTTTCCGTTATATGTTTCCATTGTATATTGCACATTTAGATTTTCTTTTCTTAGAGTTTTTGACTGGCGGATGACTGGAGGAAAACGGGAGAAGAGTGAAAGGTGGCGTGAAAGGCGGAGTGAAAGGCAGAATGGATGGGGCTGGTTCGCGATTGTTTTTTTTTTTTTTGTCCCGGTGTTTTCTTGTATTTTATTTGTTGATGGTTTTATGCTATGTTTTAGATTTATGTATTGTCTCTGTTTATAGTTTTATATTGTATTTTCGTATGTGACAGTGTTTGTGAACTTTTTCTACTTTTCTAATAAAATAGTTCCAATTCCTTCGACAACCTCTTTAAAGGATTTGTCCATCTTCCTAATATTGATGGCCTCTCCTTAGACTAGGCCATCAATATTACATCTACGATGATACAACAGCCAGGACCTCTGCAGATCAGCTTTTCCAGGACAGTGCGGCTACAGGTAAAGGTAACAATTCTAGGAGCCACGCTGTTCACTTGCCATACAAGGTGTAGCAGTAGGTTTAGGTAGTGCAGTGGTACACATGGTATAGTGGGTGAGCAGCATGGCTCCCGGCATGTTATTACCTTTAGCCGCCCTGTCTCGGTACCGCTGATCTGCAGGGGTTCTGATGGTGGGCCCCTAGAAACAATTCCACTGGTGGGCCCTAGACATCCCAGTCCGACACTGCTAGAAGGGAAGCGGTATAGCGCAGATCAGACGTTTTGCGCATGTGAAGGATGCCTAACAGGGCACAGCCATCTTAGAAATTGGAGAAGGAGCCAGCACAAGGTATAGAAACAGAACAAATGTTCTTAGTGGCGTGCTGCACATCAGCCACTGGAAAGATATGTAAGAGATGATTCCTGGGGATGAACCTAAAGGTAGTTGGTAATCCTTCTTTCAACTAAGGATCACCCTTAGTGAGACAAGAAGTATGACATTCTTCAGCAAGGCACATGCTAGGAGAGAGGGATGAATCTGCTAAATGTAAACTACCATAGGAAATTATGTGTAGGTCCTGTAGGACAAAAGAAAAAGACATGTGTGGTTATGTTTCAGGGGTGCTATGTATGTGTGCTTCAGCTGGAATTGAGAATTGTTAATTGCTTACTGACCACTCAATGTACTGTATGTTTCTTCTGTCCTAGTATGTGGGTGACAAGACTAAACCATTTATTTTTGTGCTGCTGGAGTATGATAAGGAATATAACTACAGTACATTCTCATGCACAGGGAGGCGTTTTATAGTAGTTAGTTTCTTATACATATAGTATTATCGTATTTATATTTTTGTATATAGGGACATTATTATAACATTTATATTCTTGTAGGTAGTAAAGATATTCAGAGTATCATTCCAATGGTTATTGTACTGTAGGACACTGCATCTTTACTTGGCTGTCATGAATGGGGAAACTCATTTCCTCATTTTAAGATTTTGGTTTAATATCACAGAAGAACAAATCCTAGTGACACAAAAGGCATCTGAATGTACTTAAAAGGGTTGTCCAGGATAAATTAAAAATTAAACACTAAACTAAACCCCCTCCCCCGCCTAACTTCTAATTTACTTAGTTAAAAAAAAACAACTATATTTACCCATATCCCTGGGGCTGTCATGTGCCCGACTCAGGCATACTTTTTGTTAATCTGGTGACGTTCCGTTTCTGCGTTTCTGAAAATGAAGCGTCACCAATACCCACTCACCCCATCTTACTTACCTGTGAGAGGGGGATCATGGTAGTTAGTGGCTAAGACAGCAGGAAGCTACCCATGTAAACAAATGCAGAGGATGCCAGGAGCTCCCAGATAAACTCAGAAATCACTCAAAACACTGCTAAAGGTATTTTGGTACACTTACTAACCCATTAACAGCACTAAAATACCTTTTTTTTTAAAGTTTTTTGCCCGGAAAACCCCTTTAAGTTCATTTAGCTTTTCTATACTAAACCATACTTTCTAGCCGATTACTTACAATAGTATAAACTCATCATTATTTTATCAGTATCTTAATTACAGTTACACTGGTTGGTGATAAAGTGGGACATATGTGTGCAGTGTGACATCTGTATTATATATGCAAATAGGTCACTTTATTTATATCTGAAGACGAAAGAACCCAAGAGAGCATTTTCAGCCACAAAAATATATCACTCCTGCTCATGGCAACCTCCTCAGTTCATATTAATAGATTAGTAAAATACTTCCTAGAGTGTCATGTAAATGGATGGTCAACAAAAACAATAGCAAATGTATTATTATTACTATTGTTTTGTTACATAGAAATGTATATATGACCATAAATGGCCAGTATTCAGCATGTGCAAAACACAGAAAATTAAGACAGCACATCCTAATGTGAACAGGTGCACAGTAATTCAAATACAAAAAATGCAGCAGCACTCTGTAAAAATCACCAAGACATATACAGTGGGGAAAAAAATGTATTTAGTCAGCCACCAATTGTGCAAGTTCTCCCATTTAAGAAGATGAGAGAGGCCTGTAATTGACATCATAGGTAGACCTCAACTATGAGAGACAAAATGAGAAAACATATCTAGAAAATCACATTGTCTGATTTTTTTAAGAATTTTTTTGCAAATTATGGTTGAAAATAAGTATTTGGTCACCTACAAACAACCAAGATTTATGGCTCTCACAGACCTATAACTTCTTCTTTAAGAGGCTCCTCTGTCCTCCACTCTTTACCTCTAGTAATGGCTCCTGTTTGATATTGTTATCAGTATAAAAGACACCTGTCTACAACCTCAAACAGTCACACTCCAAACTCCACTATGGTGAAGACCAAAGAGCTGTGGAAGGACATCAGAAACAAAATTGTAGACCTGCACCAGGCTGGGAAGACTGAATCTGCAATAGGCAAGCAGCTTGGTGTGAAGAAATCAACTGTGGGAGCAATAATTAGAAAATGGAAGACATACAAGACCACTGATAATCTCCTTCGATAAGGGGCTCCACGCAAGATCTCACCCCATGGGGTCAAAATGATCACAAGAACGGTGACCAAAAATCCCAGAACCACACAGGGGAACCTAGCGAATGACCTGCAGAAAGCTGAGACTAATGTAACAAAGGCTACCGTCGGTAACACATTACGCTGCCAGGGACTCAGATCCTGAATTGCCAGACGTGTCCTCCTGCTTAAGCTAGTACATATCCAGGCCCGTCTGAAGTTTGCTAGAGGGCATTTGGATGTTCCAGAAGAGTACTGGGAGAATGTCATATGGTCAGATGAAACCAAAGTAGAACTGTTTGGTAGAAACACAACTCGTCGTGTTTGGAGGAGAGTGAATGCTGAGTTGCATCCAAAGAACACCATACATACTGTGAAGCATGGGGGTGGCAACATCATGCTTTGGGGCTGTTTCTCTGCAAAGGGACCAGGACGACTGAGCCGTGTACATGAAAGAATGAATGGGGCCATGTATTGTGAGATTTTGAGTGCAAACCTCCTTCCATCAGCAGGGGCATTGAAGATGAAATGTGGCTGGGTCTTTCAGCATGATAATGATCCTGAGCACACCACCAGGGAAACGAAGGAGTGGCTTCTTAAGAAGCATTTCAAGGTCCTGGAGTGGCCTAGCCAATCTCCAGATCTCAACCCCATAGAAAACCTTTGGAGGGAGTTGAAAGTCTGTGTTGCCCATCGACAACCTCAAAACATCACTGCTCTAGAGGAGATCTGCATGGAGGAATGGGCCAACATACCAGCAACAGTGTGTGCCAACCTTGTGAAGACTTACAGAACACGTTTGACTTCGGACATTGCCAACAAAGGATATAGAACATAGTACTGAGATGAACTTTTGTTATTGACCAAATACTTATTTTCCACCATAATTTACAAATAAATTCTTAAAAAAACAGACAATGTGATTTTCTGGATTTGTTTTCTCATTTTGTCTCTCATAGTTAAGGTCTACCTATGATGACAATTACAGGCCTCTCTCATCTTTTTAATTGGGAGAACTTGCACAATTGGTGGCTGACTAAATACTTTTTTCCCTCACTGTATAGAGAGTTGAAAATGCATTTCTGAAATTATTTACACATATACATTTACTATTATTAATTATTGTTTACACACATAAATGTGAGATTCTTAGTATACATGTATGATCAAATTGTAGAAGCCCATCTCCCAAGGCAAGCTTATTCAGATGTAACCCTACACTAAACAGACATACATCTTGTGCCCAGAGTAGGCCTATGATGTGAATACAGGACAAGTACAATCCAGAGCCATGCTCTATTCCAATTAAAATGGCCTTGGGCAGATGGGAGACTGTAGTAAAATCTAAGGGTGTACTCTATTGTCTAATTTATCTGCAAGCAGGACTTTTCACTTCACACTTTTTTGGCAGAGACCTGGAGGAAACCCGGCGGACCCAATAATAGTCTATGGGGTCCGTGGGTTTCCGCGGGTAACCACTTTTTTTTTAAGGGAATGAACGTGTGAACCTAGCATCAAGAGCTGAAATGTCTTTTTTTAATATTACTTTGGATTGCTGTCTATTTTTTGGATATCTATCTATCTATCTATCTATCTATCTATCTATCTATCTATCTAGCATCCTACCTAATCAATGCCGGTGAGCTTTATTGAAATATACAATAACATTACCCACTAGGGTTATGAATGATTCATAATCATCACAAGGAATATCAGGGAAATGAAGAACATCTCAAGAAAGGTGTTGTATGTATAGCGGAAAAGTTCTCCAGCACAACACTGCTTTATGAGAGGCTTCTAAATACACTCAAAGGCTGAACGTGGAAGGATGTGAAATTCTGGAGAATTGACTGAGACTTATTTTATTGAACAATTCTCCTCTGTCTCCAAAGAGAGAGTCTCAAGTGTCAAAGGAAATATTACAAATATATTGGAGCAAAAAAAAACAACAGCTGCAATAGAACATTGAATGAGATTTACTGCAAACTCCCAGGACCCATTCAAAAACAAAAATAGAAAAAGTGGATAAAAGAAAAAGAAAGATACAAATCCCAACATCACAAAGAGCAGTTATTCATTTCATACGGAGGGAGCGCAGGTCACCAGCTTGCAGTACAACCAGAATTGAGCTGAAAAGTTTATTACGCCTTTAGGGAGTGAACTGTATTCTGCACAACCCGATTACGGCACCACTTTTATACCATCTTTGTGAACATTGTGACCTCTGTGTCATGGTTCTGGATTCAAGTGGTGTTTGTTTTGAAAGAGGCTAACATCAGTCACTGCTGTATCTGGTCAATTACGCCACAAACATTTTACACTACTTTACCGTTTTTATTTACATAGAATGGTCTGAAACTTTCCTATAACTAAGTAGTTGTGTCAAAATCATGTCCAAAGTTAAACTGAGGCATGTGTTATGTTTAGTGCATGCCAGACTGGGTTGTACATGACACAAAGAAGAACACAATGTAGTGTTCTTTGGTTTTCATGTCATGCTCCACCTCAAGTCCTATTCTAAGCATAAAACAGTCTATCAGTTTTGCTAAGGATGTTTCTTCAAAATTATAACTTTTATGAGGGTCAGTAATATGGTGCTTTGGAGACAATCCATATGGAGTTGGTGTGTCCCATACTTTTTCTGTGCCAGGCGAGTCACTAACACAACAGATACAAAGTAGGCTCCACGTTGCGGAAATGCAGCATTTTTGGCTACTGTAGGAAAGCAGTGGAGAAAAAAATGTTGCATTTTATAGTACCAGCAAGGTGAATGAGATTTTGGATAATCTCATCCACACATTGTGAAGAAAAAGAGCAGAGAAAAATGCGGCAAAAACTCAATGAAAAATGTTGCAAAAAAAAAAAAAAAAACGCAATGTGTTTTAGCTGCATTATTTTCCACTGCATTTTTTTTAGCTACGTTTCGCTTTGTGGGGCCTTAGCCTAAGGATATAATAAATACTGTATCATAAAGTTATTCTAACATATCACAACTTAAATTGTATTTTTTAACTAATTATTGCAAGGAATATTTTTGTTCTATTTTTGGTGCACGTCTGCTTTAGAATGATGTTGTCATGTAAATCAAAGAAAATCAGGACACACTGTGAGAATTTTTACAGCCACACGAGGCGTCCAGATCAGCTGGAGATCATGAATAATTCACAAGTCTCTAGGTACAATGATCACTAATGGTAATTATCTGATTATATCCTTAAATGAACTTTGTTTTCTCTTTATTACTTTTCTTTTGCTTAAAAAAGAAAAAGAAAGTTTCATAATATTAATATTATTGCTAATAATAATAATGTAAAAATAATAAAAGTAATGCTTAAATATACTATATACATTACATTATTATTGTGAAAAGGCATATTCAATATTATATTATGAATTTTGACTATTATTATCAGGCTTGGACTGCCATACAGAGTAGCAAAGGATCCTCCAGAGGATCCAAATTCTGCCATAATAACGACCTTATAGGTAACCGTAAGAAACTTTGCAGTCACTCATGTCTCACAATGATTCAGTAATAACATCTTAGATTTTATTACTGATATGTCCTGTGTAGGAATTTTTTGCAACTAAGATTTTATGTATAGATCAAGCATAGCCCTCAGGCTAATCTCATTTTGTGAGACCAAGAAAGAGTCCTCACGTTGTGGAAACGCAGTAGTCAGGAGTGGATTGAGCAGAAGGTAGAAGTATAAGAGCTTCCTATATATTTCCCATTCCTTTTGTAGCCATTCTTGGCTTTGGCTCAAAAAAATTGCAGTAAAAAAACTGTTTCCATAGCGTGGGGCCTTGGCCTCAAACAGTGATTAATAATTGTGAGTTATTCATATATGTTTCATTAATAGAAAAATGGGGGGATTTATCATGAGGGAAATTCTTAAAGTCAGTTTTGTTGGCGCCTGCATTAGTGTACTTTGCGCCAAATTTATAAAGCATTGCATGATAAATGTGATACATCTACAAGTCTAATACTTCTGTACAGATATTTCACTCCACTTTCAATGCTACTCCCTTATTGGCGTGAGACTGTAACAATTTTCGTTAGTTTCTAAAAAAGTCGCATTTGATAAATTTGGTGTGCAGTCAGCTGGACAAGCTAACCACACATATTTTCCTACCTGCTCTTCAAAAGGAGAGTAAGGCCGGGGCCCCACATTGCGAAAATGCAGAGTTTTGGCCATGCAGAAATGCCATGGCAAAAAACGCTGTATATTACATGCAAAGTGGATGGGATTCTGTCTAATCCCATCCACACATTGGAGAAAAAAATCTGCAGTGGAAATGCTGTGCTTTCAAAAATGTGAGTGTTTTTGCAAATCACAGCATGTCAATTATACCTATGAAAATGCTGGCGTTTTCCATATAGGTATAATAGCGGCAGAAAGTCCGCAGAGGAAAACTGTGTGGACTTTCTGTGAAAAATACTGCTCCGAAAAAAACGTTATGCATTTCCACCGCAGTCTTTTCCGCAGCGTTTGTTTGCAGCGATTCACTACATGGGGCCTTAGCCTAAGTGGTATTTTGTGACTTTTTGAAGGAATATTCCTTTGTAGCTTCAGATAAGGGAAGTGTATTACCCAATACATTGCTTTATCTCTATTGCTCTGTTTGCCAGGTACAGCTAAATACTGTATGTATTTTCAGTATTTACAGCTTGTTGCCTAGGTTTCAGATCTAGACCAGTCCCTGTTCCCAGTCACCTCTATTCTCTTCTCTTCAGTGTAATTGACAAGTAATAGAGCAGTTTGTCAGCCCTACTATGTGATAAGGGCTAGAACAGTGCCTAGATCAGTGGCTATGTTACCTATCTATGAAAATCCAGAGTTAACTCTGTGCAGTGGGGGGGGGGGGGGGTTTTTTTTCCGGGGTCTGGTGCGGGCCCCCCCGCCTGCCCGGCCCAAGCCTCAGAGCACGCTGTTGGCCTGAGCTGTACATCACACAGACTAAACCCACCCACCTTCACTGAAACCAAGAGTGGAGGTGAGAGGGGACAGGAGAGCAGGAGAAATGCCGTAAATGGAGAAACTTATTAAGGCTAAGGCCCCACGTTGCAGAACAGAGGTAAAAAAATGCTGTGGAATAAACATTTTTTCTGCAGTGTTTTTCACTCCATTTTTGCTGTTTTTCTTACCGGTTTTTCTTCCCTTAGAATGGCTACAACATGAATGAGAACAAAAGGAATGGGAAATATATACAGCAGGAAGTAGTTATTCTTATACTTTTGCTTAATCCACCCCTGGATTTAGCCCAGCAAAACCTGCAACGAAAATAGATGGGTTTTCACAATGTGGGGCCTCAGCCTAAGGTTAAAACCCCTCGTTGTGGAAATGCTGCAAAAAAAAAAAAAAAAAGCAAGCTGTGATTTACAATATCAGCATAGTGAATGAGATTCTGGCTAATCCCATACACATTTTGGAAAAAAAAGAGATTTGAAAAAGCTGCTTTTTTTCAAAAACGTGTTTTTTTTTTCATTTTAGCTGCATAATTGCAAGCATGTTTTCTATAGATCTAATAGAGGAAGGATAAAGCAGAGAAAAACACAGCAAAAACTCAATGAATAATGCTGCAGGTTAAGGCCCCATGTATCAGGCCGCAGCAAAAAAGCGCTGTGGGAACACGACAGCAACGCATTACAGTTTTTCCCACAGCGCTTTTCACAGAAAGGAAACCTCACAGAGAGGAAACCTTTCTACTTCCATTATACCTATAGGGAAACCGCCGGCGTTTCTGTAGGAATAATTGACAAGCTGCAAATTGAATTCACAGCGTATCCACACCGCATATTTTTCCATACAGTGAGGATGGGATTAGCTAGAATCCCATCCATATTACAGTGACTGCAAAATGCCGCATTTTTTTCCACAGCGTTTCCGCCACAGGCAAACCATGGCGTTTATGCCACAAAGACTAGTTTTTTTCCACAGAGTTTTTTAGCCGCATTTTGCTACTTATCCTTAAAGGAGTTGTTTGGGATCATTTCTTTAAGGGCTATCTTCTGGATACAGCCTCTTCATAAATGTCTCTTTCCCACGGTGGGGCGTTTTTTTTTTTTTATTAAGCCTAGCGTACGATACACCACTCTAAATAAATCTACCCCATTTTTACACAAACAGATATCTTTCCACATATATCAAAGACTATCATATAGAGCAAGAAGAAATATCACCACTGTTAGTACTCATCATTATAATAATACAAGATAATAACAACAAAAAATAAAAAAAAAATACATATACATATCTAATACATATAAAATAATAACATAATACCACTACTAATATACTTGAACTACACCTGGTTTCTAAATACATCTTGAACCTTGTCCTGTCTTCTCTAATCCCTTATTCATCTCATGATAAGGAGACATCATTACACGCATAGGACCTGCTATATTTATAAATGGCTCTGTGATATAATGCTCAGCCTTCCAGAACAACATGTGTTATTGCCTTTTATTTCAACTCTTTTGGGGTAGGAGGGGGGGACACTTCAAAGCACTTACAAATATATATTGCAATAAAGTGTGAAGTGGGGGAGCATATGGTGGCAGTGGCTGTCTTTGAAGTTTGCGTGGTTGATCAGGCTGCATGTGAATGACACTGTAAGGGAATGCAATTAATTCAGCTACTGCAGACTGAGCAAGAAGGATGGAGAGAAAACCCCCTGCTCAAAAACCACATAAAGCATGTCTTATCCATTGTAAATGGCTGTGCAGATCTCATTCACCACGACTGATGCTTACAACCTCTTCTGGCTCGGAGAACAATATCCGCTGTACACTGGGTCTATATTTAGTCTCCTTCTATTCGCTTAAATCAGGCGACGACTCCTGGTGTGTAATGTTGTGCAAACAATGTCGTATTTTGCATAGTTAATAAAGCATGCTGATGTTAAGTGGAAAGAGAAGTTTTCATGGAATGCTACTCTTTTCATTACGGCATACATCTTCGATTTAATTTGGCAAGGGGAACATCAACCTTGGCTTTTGAAGACAAGGTTAGTTCCCATGAAGCATGAAAATGAGTTCTTCCAAACACGGATCCTTTCGTTTGCTGCAGTATCAGCTCCAAAAGAAAAGACGCAAAAAAAATCCCTGTTATCTCTTCCCTTGCAATAATCCCCCCCCCCATATAATAAAGGGCTCTGTGTTTTGCAGAGAATATAGATAAGATGATTTTTTCATGGTGGAGCCTTTCATGTGTGAATAGAACAATTCTTGTCTTTTTTTGATACAGCGAGCGAATTAAACACTTCCCTAATTAGCAATGATTACAGTGTTGTGACTGCAGCATGAATCTTCCCTTCTGATTGGCTAAATGGCACAATTGGCAATGCCGTCTCTCCAAATCCTCTACCAATGTTTCCTTTATGATGCTATAAATAGAGAAGATATTTCAATCAAATGGCAGCAAACGGGGAAGGGGGGCTTAAAAGTCTCGGAATGATGCAAATACTTTGAAGCAGAAAAAAAAAGACAAATTATCTCCAGTTTATGCTGTATCTTTGGCTTTGCACGTGGGGGTAAAGAGCGTACTGTATAGAAAGTGATTTACAACAATTAGAGGTCCATGGTGAGTCATAGTAAAATTGTTACACTTGTGTGAAACCTCAACTATAATGGGTATATTCACCTGAGAAATTTGGAGAGGAATATAAGGCAATCTTCCATTTTAAAATCCTTTCCAAAGAAAAACAGCCTTGCGGAGCAGCACAGACTGATCCTTGGATTTCTGGCACAGGTTTACATGTTTGATAAGTTTTATATACAAAGGGGATAATCTGACGAGAGGCCATGTGCAGTGGTCTCCGCAGTGATTCTGCAGCAGAAACCACTGCAAGATTGAGCAGGATGCTTCTTTTTTCAACATAAAGAAAAAAAAAATGTATGTAGGATAGATATAAGCGGGGTGTATATGTTTACTACTGGGTAAGTTAATAGTATTAGGGTGTCCCTACACTGTACGACAGAAATGCAGTTTTAGGAATTCCATAAACCCATCCAAAGAGCCGCATTGGCCATTCAATAAAGGGAATCTGTCAGGGAGATTTGGAACACTAAACCACCCACAGGTCCTCATGGAAAAGCCATCAATGCCTACACTAAAGATAAAAAAAGCTTTATACTCACCCTGCAGCTGTACTCCTTGCATTGGCGCAGTTCTTCACTGAAGCCAGAGGAGTACACCTCGGCTTCAGTGTGCATGCTCTGTACCTCTGAACTTGCGCAGTGAAGCTGGGGTGTACATCCTCGGGTTCACTGAAGAACTGTGCAGGTGCTGGGAGCACCAGAGAAGAGTTCAATGAGATTCATCACTAGGTAAGCATAAAGTTTTTTTTTTTTTTTTTAAATGCAGGCATTTATGGATGGATTTAAAACAGGGCAATTTGGGACAGTAAACCCCTGGTCTATAAGGACTTGTGTGTTTTAGTGTCTCAATTTGACCTGACAGGTTCCCTTTAAGCCTGACTAGTGCATTAGTTATAGAAATTTCTCCTTCATGGTTTTCCAGACATTCCATTATGGGTCTGACTATCCTTTTGTATGCAGGGCAGTGGAGTCCAAGTGAGAGTTGTGGAGTGGAAATTGTGGAGTTGGGAACAATTTTGGGTGGAGTCGGAGCTAGGAAAAAATTACCAACTTTGGCTTCAAAATAAAACGATTAATAATTTGTAATTATATTATACAAATTTTATAATGAATTAGATGCATAGTTTGTTACATATTTACTTGGAAAAAAATTTGATCACTGGATTTTTAATGAGTTAGAGGATTTTTACTGTTTCGGACTGAGCATGGCGGTTGGCTATTTATGAAAGAGTCGGAGCAAAAGTTGGAGTTGGAGTCTGTCTGTGGAAAAATGAGGATAGTAGTATAATGTTGTACCGTGTTAGCCATTGAAAGTAGTGGAAGAGTGAAGAAATCAGGCGATACCTTTTAGAGGCTAACTGAGTATATTTGTAAGTAAGCTTTCAGGAGTGCTCGCTCCCTTCATCAGACATGGTGTGATACAAGAACTGAAAATTAACAGATTTTTATACACATGGTTTTCAAAGCATTTTAGAGTCCTTAAAAAAAATTGCAATCTAAGTAGAGAAGTTATTTACAACAGGTCAAAAAAACAGTCTGGAAACTTGTGGTGCGTGACGGAGGGATCAGTAATTCTTGCTGTTATCTGTTTGCTATCAGGAGGTGATTTGTGACCCTCACAGGTCACACATAGTGTGATTTGAAGCTGGCATGAATATTGAGTTCAGTTCATGGTTCAAACATAGTGTGACATGAAGCTGGCATGAATATTAAGTCCAAATTGCAGAGTTTGAAATTTTTGCATAAATTTGTACTCCATTTCTTTTCTTTTCTCCTGTGTCTTAAAATGTCCCATTAAAACCACAACCCGCAAATCTTCAATAGAGTGGTTTTCTCCGGAGAAATGTGCGGCCACTGGGAGATCGGTTCTGCTGTTATTAATGGTGGATCTGTGTGAGTTCATTCGTTGACTGAGTCTCTGCCCTGTTTCCCCCACATAGAGGCCTGTGGTGGGACATTGCACACACATTATGAGGTACACCACATTGGAAAAATGAGGAGTCAGAGTCGGCGGTTTGGCCTATGCACGCCAAAACTTTGCTTGCAAGTGTGACTGGCATAACCTAAAAAGGTTTGCTGTGGAAACACACCTGACACTAGGTCCATAAACTAAGGGGTCCATAGGTCACCCTCACCACCCTAAGGCTGATTAAACTTCTTTGATCTCCATATGGCATTTAGCCTTTCACTTTCAAAAAAGAGAAAATGAACATTTTCATGCCAAAAGGAGCAACTGCTCTGAATATAGTCAAGGACAGATTGGAGGAGGTTGTAGCACAAGATAAGTTGGGAAGCTTATGTGCACAGAAATGTTGTGAACAAGTATTCACTATGGTCTGGGCCAGAATAGAGAAGAAAAGGGCAGTGTAAATACTGCTAAAATGTACACCTGGGACATGGCTAACAGTAATGAGAAGAAGTTGCAGAGTGAAGCCAAAGCTGGGCTTTTGCACCTGAGCCCTTTAGCCTTTAGTAACGTCACTGGCCATAGTTATACACCACACTCTGCTATCTATTTACTAGAATTGGGCATTCAGGAGTTGGCGAAAACTGAGTGACAACCAATATAAAAGCTGTGAGTTGCCATATTGGTTGAAGAGCCTAGATTTCTCAGAGACACCAGAAGCTGCAGTCCCTTAGTGCTGAGTGTATGCCATTTTGCATCCATTTTGTAACTGTCAGTGAGAAAAACAGATGCATTTTATTGGTCTTTCTTTTTTTGGCCCAATCCAATGATCCGTGAAAATGGACAAACATAGTGCATTTGATGTAGATGAAAAATGGACTATCAAAAAAACAGACATGTGAACAGACACATTGGATTCAATGTGTTCTCAAAACGGATGTGTGATGGACTTTGTAAAAACGTCCGTCACATGTCCATTTTTCACTGTATTGTGAATAAGTCCTAACACTGAAGGTGGTATCACTTATTCTAAATGTCCTTTGAGAGCTCAGCTGATATACAGTAAATGTAGTATGCTGTATAGTGTGGTGTATTGTAATATGTAATATTTTAGTTTTTTTCTGAATACATTTAACAATGAAACTCTTATCATCCATCATGCTGACTTTATGTATGCATCATATGAATACATGGTGCACAGAAGAAATGCTGCAACATTATCAGAAAACAATGAAAGATAATCAGAAAAAAAGACTTTTTTATGCTGGTACAAGCAGGAGCCAAGGGAGAAATCCAATATCACAAACATCTTTAGACACAGTTGTAAATGAGCATGTATCTCTCCAAGTGGCTCTTCTCTGTGTGTACAGACTTGTTCTTAGACATAATAATACAATTCCTAGGAAGACATTTCCATAAAAATAGGCATTCCTTTTATGTTGTTGGGTTTGGAGTCTGCTTACACTTGCATTAATGGGGTCCGTTGGGAACTTCCATTGAGCTTTTTAGTATTTTTGACAGTAAAAATATTGGAACCCCAACAGACAGCATTACAGTCAGTGGGGGTCTGTTGGGATTCACCATTTGAAAATAGTTGCTTGTCTGGCATGATTATAGTATGAACAGTACCTAAGGGAATGTGTAAGGAGAAAAAAACTACAATATAAAAATATACCAGGTCAGAAATTGTTGACAAGAATGGATGTGCAAACCTTTTGGATTCATTCAGAGAACAATGTGTTTCTTTTGGCATAACAATTGGCTAATATATTCTGCAGTGGAAAATTAGAGAACAAGACAGAACAATTCACTTATGAAATTTCCAAATTTGACCCATAGACAAGTCAATGATATACAAAGTGATGCTCTAATGATAATACAAAATCCCAGACTGTCACAGGCTGACTGAGGAAGGAAGAAGACAGAGCAGAGAAGGGGAGATTAAAGAAAATGTAGTAATAGCTGGCTAAAGGAGAGATACTGTAAAAAAATTGAAGGGAAATAAAAACAAGAAGGGATTCATTTATAGAAGGAAATGGAGAAGAAAAGTAAGAAAAGGAAGGAAGGAAGGAAGGAAGGAAGGAAGGAAGGAAGGAAGGAAGGAAGGGAAGGAAAGTCAGAAAAAATAACTGTAGGAAGAATTGCGATAGTGGGTGAAGAGACAACAAAGGAAGAGAAAAGAAGGAAGGGTAGTGGGAGAATTAAGGAATGAAGGAAAGGAAAGGAGGAAGGTTTGAGCGTACTGTAAGGGAATTGCCAGTTGAGCAATTCCCCAGTGCTGCTGCAGAACAAGGGTAGAAGGGAATGACAGAGACAGTGAGCCCTAAATTCACCCAGCCCCTGCCCCTGCCTACTTGCCTGACTGTCCAGGTGACAGCCGACAACTTAGAGCCGATCCCTTCTCTAAATAAGTGACACACAGAACAGGACAAGACAAAACAACACAGAAGCAGAGTCAGCAAGCCAAGGGTCAAAACCAGAGAGACAGTACCAAATTGTAATCCAAGAGTAGTCACAGGGGGAGCCAAAGGTCAGAAGTCCGAAATAATACAGCAAGAGCAAGTAGGAAGCTAGCAAGGACAAAGTCACAGGACAGAGAACAATAGCCAGCTACCATGTGTGGGCTGGTATAAAGGAAGTCCAGGACCTGCCCCAGACTTAATTGGTAGACAGGCTGTCAATCACACAGACAAGGCTAAGATTAACTATTTGAGGAGCAGAAAGAAACAAAGGTGCAGGGTGTGGCTGAAATTCAATTACATAGCTGTGGTACTAGGACAGTGTTCAGACTGATCAACAAGAACCTTAAGCAAGGAATCAAGCTGAACATGCCTCCTGCGCCGCAGCGTGCGAGTGGAAGGTGGCGCAGAGACCCGAACAGTCAGAGACGTTACACGTACGTTGTGTGTCTATGAGGCAGGTACAGTATGAGTACATTTCACAGGTGGTATTGGAAACACAATCCAGGAATAAACTGAAGTCCATCTGGTTTAATTCCACTGGATTTTCTTTTATTTTTCTATGGCTGAGTAAAGAACTCTCACAAACATTATTTCTGATGAAAGGTCAAAGCCAGAACTAATAAGTTTGTCTGCATTACCTCTCTTAGTTTAATTTTCTTTCGCTCTCAGATAAAATTGAATGAGAGATGCAGGTGCTTAGAAAATAATTATGTAATACCATAGAAATTGCTGTCACACACCTGGACTCAAAATGCAAATAGTAATAGAGGATGAGATTGTCACATTTCATTTGTGTGTGAAATAGCGGAGAATTTATTGTTCAGGTCGGATCATTTACACTATCAGTTTTGTTATGATAAATCATTTAGAAATATCATGTACTTTGTGGTTTCTGTAGTGCAATAATTCAGGAACGGTGTGCACATGTTACATTGTTGCAGATTTAAAAGCTCATTTGCCTTGGTATGTATAAAGTTATCTGATAATCGTCTTTTCCACACTGGTGGCAAAATTTAGTTCAGCTCGCTATGCATTATTTGTCCGCTGGGCAGAGTGGGGGAATTCATCAAGACCAGTGTATTATTTATCAGTCTTGATGTTCCCTTCACTGGCAGTAAAAGTGCTAAAGTCTCTTGTCATGAATTAGGTGCATTCTCTGGGAGTTCATGCACCTTGGCTGAAATCTAGGTCAATCATTTTCAGCACAAAAGTGGCATAAATGATGATGAATGTGGTGCACCCTATGGGCATGGTGAGGCTGGTGCAAAAACGGCAATTACAAATATTTAGTCGCAATTGGCATTAAAAAACTACAGATTATGTACACCAAAAAAGTGGCATAAAATAATAATGAATTCTCCCAATATGTTTATCAATATAAACCAATCTTAACAAGGAAAGTCGCAGTGTAAAGCATGGTGGTGGAGTGTACAGTGTACAGTTACTTCAGAACATCTCAGACACTAATTCTGAAATTTTTAGTTTACTGAGCTATGGAGTCATTATAAGGGAACCTTGCCATAGTGGATCTGAGTGGAGTCCTGTAAAGACAAAGCTCCTGATAAACAGCAGTGTCCCCTCTAAACCTTGGCAGCATCGAAGTGCAGTAGTTATGGAGCTCCATCAAAGGTGGGAGAACTGTAAAAGATGGCGACTATTCTGATGCAAAGCAAGAATCATTCTAGCCCCAAGTACCACCATAGAGTAAACATATTTCTATGCTTGCCACAGTTCCCCCAATATTAGGCCTAAAGCTACATGACAACTTGCTGTGACTGTAATAGAGACCAGTGGACAAAAATATGGCTGCTCTACTGCGGCCAGCAACACACCCAGTTTACTCTGCATCCCAGAAACTAACCCCACACTTCCCACTGAAGTCCTCTTGACTGAAGTGGATGTTGAAGACGCAACAGCTGAAATACTTCAGTGGAAACAGTTGACAGGTTGACATATAAAAAGTGCCACCAGTAGAACAATAAGCCTAGTTTGCCAGATTGCAGTCCGTGGCAACAAACAGGATGTTTCCCATTTTGCAGGGGATGCAGAGTCCACTAATGCAGAACCCCCTCTACTAGTCATAATTGCTTCTAGGGTGTGTTGGTTCTAGGAACCAACTGGCGTCTCTTCAGCTGTGTGTTGACTCCAATCCTCAAGCTGTCCAATAAGCTTCCAAACATTACAAGTTGTCCTACTCGCATACAAGCAGTCCTACATACAAGCTGATCTCCACGCCAGCCCACTCACAGAAAGCATAGGAACAGATCCTTAGATACAGAGCCATTCATACCCTGGGTAACCTAGGCAACACCTAAAGTCAATGGGTCTCATCATGGGGGAGCAACAAACAACTTCTTCTGGGGTGCAACCCATAGGTGCAACTTAATTCTGAGCCAGCGGCAAGAGAACACTGGAACACTGACTGCGCGATGATCTTAAAGTGACATAAACATATTATACAACACATGATGCAATATCAACAAATAGATTTAAGATATTGTGAGTTCAAGTCCAACCACAGATCTTCATTCCCATACTCAAAAATGCTTTGAGTACAAGAAAGTAGACTTGGAACTCAAGACATGGGGGTAGCAGACATAACAGCTGCTATGGGGCCCAACAACTAAGGGGGCCCATTTCCACTGAGACCTAGGGTTCAATTAATGATAATTATGGATAATGGAAGGAGGTGTGGAAAACTGAATGCACTTTACTGTGACACCATAACGCATACACATTATATCATTATAATTACTTCCTTCATATACTGTAATGTTACAGTTTACACAGTGATCTTTTGTGTGTGCATTATCCCTGTGCTATGATGTCATAATGGGCATTGTCCCTCTTCTGAGACAAGACTGTGTATATTATCTCTGTAGTGTGACATCACTGTGTGCATTATCCCTGTACTGTGATACCTTTGTGTGTATTATCCCTGTACTGTGACATCACTGTGTGCATTATCCCAGTACTGTGACATCAGTGTGTGTTATCCCTCTACTGTGACATCACTGTTTGTTATCCCTTTACTATGACATCACTGTGTTCATTATCCTTGGGCCCCATGGTTACCAGTTACACCCCGTCACAGCACCAGCTCATTATGATTCAGTGAGTTCTATTCAACTGAGCTGGTTGTCTGGGAAATATGGCCATCACATGGATAATGTTACCTGTACTGCACACAGCTTGTCTGAAAATTTATGACACTCAAATTAAAGATGCAAGGTGATTTATTTAGTGACCTTGGCGTTCTAGGCAATTAAGTAGCATGAATCTTGAAAAAGAACAAGGCTGGAACTTTGCCCCTTAGTTTAGAATATGCATTGTGACATGGGCTTTGATGCGCTGCTCATGCTAGGAGGAGAAGGCTGCACTTCAGACCAGACTGCGCCACCACCAGATACCAGAGACATCTGATGAAGAAAGTCACTAGACTAAACCATCCCTAAAGACTTCTTACTATGGTGTTGTCATGATGATGAATGTTGCTTAATTGCCTGGAAATCCACTGTCGCTAATTAAATCACCTTGCATCTTTAATTGGAATTCCATGAATTTTTATTCCACTATATGTATGACCGTCATGAGTCCTTCACTGCACCAAGGTAACCAATGCGGGATACACACTGGAATGTAAACTGACCCTTAGGCAGCTCCTATTCTCTAGAATGATGTTTCTAAAAAAGCAAAAACACCTGTTTTAAAGTAGGTTCTGTGGCAAAAAAAGTGGTAAGTCCCTCCTCTATTGCAACGACTCTTATGTGCTATAGCTGCAAAAAGGGGATACCTCATCACTGTGACACTGTAGTGCATGGGTCCTGGTCTGCTTTGATCAAGCTGAATTTTGGCTGAAGTTTCTCTGCCACAGCCTTGCAGCTTAGAAAAAATTATGGTTAAGAGTTCTTTGTCAATCACGGGTTTCCGAAAACTGCCCTTTATTTTGTTTTTCGGTCCACTATAGTAGGGTATAAAGTTATTTTGCCATATTTGCTGCATATAGGAATCTGCATGGGAGTGTACTGAGGAAGGAGTATACCATAAGTTAAAATGCTGCCTGAAGCAAGCCCTTTGATTTCCTAACACAAATTCAACTCATGGGGCCAAGATAACTTTCCAAAATGAGGTGATCCTCTAATTGTAATGAAGCCTTAGTAGAGATGGGTGAAGCTCTGCAGATTTGTTTCATTTTTGGTTCGGTTGGATGAGTTGACCCTCTGGTTTGTTTTGGTCCGAACTTTGGATAAAAGTTTGGATAGAACATGAAGTGAAATTATTATATTATTATGAAGAGACCCCAGAGTTAAAGAGGTAAATGCCCAGGGGTCTACTGCACTCTATCTGGGTCCTCCTCTTGCCTCCTGGGTGATGTCATGCACCCTGGGGTCACCAATGAGGCCTGTGATTGGGCCTCTGCGGTCAGGAGTCAGAGCATGATGGATCAGTGACACTGTGGGGGTTGAGTAGTGTCTCAAAGCCCATACCACAATGCCTACATCACACTGAGGAGCAAAGTTTGTCACTTCCAGCCTCCCCCTACTACCAAACCCCAGAGCCATGGTTTATTCTGCTTCTAAGGTGAGTAATCCAATAAAATGGTGGGGGTAGTAGTAGTTAGTAATAGAATACAGAGTCAGTACTAAAAATAAAAGAATCTTATTCTAGTCATGTTTTGCAGTCACTTCATGTTAGAGGTTATTTACTAAAGTGGACAGAGTGATGCACCAGGGAGATTCATCCCAGCCGCAACATGTGCAGGAATGTGCAATCAATTGCTGATAGGATTCCTAGTGTTGTCCATTATGCCTGGTGGAATAATAGACCAAGAACTGTGTCCTTCTTATAAACTACGTTTCTATGAATTCTTTTCACCTAGCACAAGTTGCTCAATGTTCTCCCAAAATAAAGTCAAGGTATGGCTAGCGGTTTTCTTTTTGGAAACCGGCCTTTTAATTGACCACCCAGCCAGAATCACAAAAGTATTGCAGAAAGGCCCAGTGGATGAATTCTTTCTTCTCTCATGTGCTGGCAGTATGTGGTACTCTTCATATCTCTAAATATAAATCGGAACAATATTTCCGATATTTCATTTAACAACTTCTGGCCTTTGTGTTTGCTGATCTGTATCTCGCTGATTTTTGAGCATAAGTTCTTCAATGACATTTATTCGTTGCCATAGAAACCATAAGAGCTGTATTCTATTACTCTGCTACCTTTATATTCCTGAATGCTTGACATAAAATGTCAGCATCCAACTTAGCTGGCTAAATGAAATCTCGGATTTTAAATAGTAACAAGACTGCACACCTTATAATTTGTGGAGATCAATGTTATCATCTATATCAAAACATCCCCGCATCAGATTAAACACAAGAAAATGCTGCTTTGTTAAACACATTGGCTTAAGGAGAATCTGCTAGCTCTCTTCTATGATGTGGTATAGAGAGACTGTCAGCTCTCCCATGTGGTATAGCATAAAGGACCTTAAAACTCTCCTGTGTGTTGTAGTATAGAGGACCTGCCAGCTCCCTTGTGTGGTGTAGTATAGAGGACCTCTCAGTATTCCTGTGTGGTGTAGTATAGAGGACCTCTCAGTATTCCTGTGTGATGTAGTATAGAGGACCTGTCATATCTCCTGTGTGATGTAGTATACTGTAGAGGACCTGTCAGTATTTCTGTGTGATGTAATATAGAAGACCTGTCAGCTCTACTGTGTGATGTAGTATAGAGGACCTGCCAGCTCCCTTGTGTGGTGTAATATAGAGGACCTGTCAGCTCTCCTGTGGGGTGTAGTATAGAGGACCTCTCAGTATTTCTGTGTGATGTAATATAGAAGACCTGTCAGCTCTACTGTGTGATGTACAGTCATGGCCAAAAGTTTTGAGAATGATACAAATATTAATTTTTACAAAGTCTACTGCTTCAGTTTTTCTAATGGCAATTTGCATATACTCCAGAATGTTATAAAGAGTGATCATCTTAACAGCAATTACTTGCAAAGTCAATATTTGCCTAGAAAATGAACTTTATCCCCCAAAACACATTTCAACATCATTGCAGCCTTGCCTTAAAAGGACCACCTAACATCGTTTCAGTGATTGCTCCATTAACACAGGTGTGGGTGTTGATGAGGACAGGAGATCAATCTGTCATGATTAAGTAAGAATGACACCACTGGACACTTTAAAAGGAGGCTGGTGCTTGCCATCATTGTTTCTCTTCTGTTAACCATGGTTATCTCTAAAGAAACACGTGCAGTCATCATTGCACTGCACAAAAATGGCCTAACTGGGAAGAGTATTGCAGCTAGAAAGATTGCACCTCAGTCAACAATCTATCGCATCATCAAGAACTTCAAGGAGAGAGGTTCCATTGGTGCCAAAAAGGCTCCAGGTCTCCCAAGAAAGACCAGCAAGCGGCAGGACCGTCTCTTAAAAGTGTTTCAGCTGCGGGATCGGGCTACCAGCAGTGCAGAGCTTGCTGAGGAATGGCAGCAGGCAGGTGTGAGTGCATCTGCACGCACTGTGAGGCGGAGACTCTTGGAGCAAGGCCTGGTCTCAAGGAGGGCAGCAAAGAAGCCACTTCTCTCCAGAAAAAACATCAGGGACAGACTGATATTCTGCAAAAGGTACAGGGAGTGGACTGCTGAGGACTGGGGTAAAGTCATTTTCTCTGATGAATCCCCTTTTCGATTGTTTGGAACATCTGGAAAACAGCTTATTCGGAGAAGAAGAGGTGAGCGCTACCACCAGTCTTGTCTCATGCCAACTGTAAAGCATCCTGAAACCATTCATGTGTGGGGTTGCTTCTCAGCCAAGGGAATCGGCTCTCTCACAGTCTTGCCTAAAAACACAGCCATGAATAAAGAATGGTACCAGAATGTCCTCCAAGAGCAACTTCTCCCAACCGTCCAAGAGCAGTTTGGCGCTCAACAATGCCTTTTCCAGCATGATGGAACACCTTGCCATAAAGCAAAGGTGATAACTAAATGGCTCAGGGAACAAAACATAGAGATTTTGGGTCCATGGCCTGGAAACTCCCCAGATCTTAATCCCATTGAGAACTTGTGGTCAATCATCAAGAGACGGGTGGACAAACAAAAACCAACAAATTCAGACAAAATTAAAGCATTGATTCTGCAAGAATGGACTGCTATCAGTCAGGATTTGGTCCAGAAGTTGATTGAGAGCATGCCAGGGAGAATTGCAGAGGTCCTGAAGAAGAAGGGTCAACACTGCAAATATTGACTTGCTGCATTAACTCATTCTAACTGTCAATATAAGCGTCTGCTACTCATAATATGAATGCAATTATATTTCTGTATGTGATAAAAACATCTGACAAACACACATAAAAACCAGAGGGCAGCAGATCATGTGAAAATATAATATTTGTGTCATTCTCAAAACTTTTGGCCATGACTGTAGTATAGAGGACCTGCCAGCTCCCTTATGTGGTGTAATATAGAGGACCTGTCAGATCTCCTGTGTGATGTAGTATAGAGGACCTGCCAGCTCCCTTGTGTGATGTAATATAGAAGACCTGTCAGCTCTACTGTGTGATGTAGTATAGAGGACCTGCCAGCTCCCTTGTGTGGTGTAATATAGAGGATCTGTCAGCTCTCCTGTGTGGTGTAGTATAGAGGACCTGTCAGCTCCCTTGTGTGGTGTAATATAGAGGACCTGTCAGCTCTCCTGTGTGGTGTAGTATAGAGGACCTGTCAGCTCTCCTGTGTGGTGTAGTATAGAGGACCTGTCAGCTCTCCTGTGTGGTGTAGTATAGAGGACCTGTCTGCTCTCCTGTGTGATGTAGTATAGAGGACCTGCCAGCTCCCCTGTGTGGTGTAATATAGAGGACCTGTCAGCTCTTCTGTGTGGTGTAGTATACCCCCCTTGTTGGTTGAGGACCTGTCAGATCTCCTGTGTGATGTAGTATAGAGGACCTGCCAGCTCCCTTGTGTGGTGTAATATAGAGGATCTGTCAGCTCTCCTGTGTGGTGTAGTATAGAGGACCTGTCAGCTCCCTTGTGTGGTGTAATATAGAGGATCTGTCAGCTCTCCTGTGTGGTGTAGTATAGAGGACCTGTCAGCTCTCCTGTGTGGTGTAGTATAGAGGACCTGTCAGCTCTCCTGTGTGGTGTAGTATAGAGGACCTGCCAGCTCCCTTGTGGGGTGTAGTATAGAGGACCTGTCAGCTCTCCTGTGTGGTGTAGTATAGAGGATCTATCAGCTCTCCTTGTGTGGTGTAGTATAGAGGACCTGTCAGCTCTCCTGTGGGGTGTAGTATAGAGGACCTGTCAGCTCTCCTGTGTGGTGTAATATAGAGGACCTGTCAGATCTCCTGTGTGATGTAGTATAGAGGACCTGCCAGCTCCCTTGTGTGGTACAGAGGACGTGTCAGGTCTCCTGTGTGATGTAATATAGAAGACCAGTCAGGTCTCCTGTGTGATGTAATATAGAGGACCTGTCAGCTCCCTTATGGGGTGTAATATAGAGGACCTCTCAGTATTCCTGTATGATGTAGTATAGAGGACCTGTCAGGTCTCCTGTGTGATGTAGTATAGAGGACCTGTCAGCTCTCCTGTGTGGTGTAGTATAGAGGACCTGTCAGCTCTCCTGTGTGGTGTAGTATAGAGGACCTGTCAGCTCTCCTGTGTGGTGTAGTATAGAGGACCTGTCAGCTCTCCTGTGTGGTGTAGTATAGAGGACCTGTCAGCTCTCCTGTGTGGTGTAGTACAGAGGACCTGTCAGCTCTCCTGTGTGGTGTAGTATAGAGGACCTGTCAGCTCTCCTGTGTGGTGTAGTATAGAGGATCTGTCGGCTCTCCTGGGTGGTGTAGTATAGAAGACCTGTCAGGTCTCCTGTGTGATGTAGTATAGAGGACCTGTCAGCTCCCTTATGTGGTGTAATATAGAGGACCTCTCAGTATTCCTGTGTGGTGTAATATAGAGGACCTCTCAGTATTCCTGTATGATGTAGTATAGAGGACCTGTCAGGTCTCCTGTGTGATGTAGTATAGAGGACTGGTCACCTCTCCTGCATGTTGCAGTATGGAGAATCTGTCAGGTCTCCTGCGAGATGTAGTACGGAGAACCTATAAGCTCCATGTTTGGTAGAGTACAGAGGATCTATTACTGTAGCTCTTCTAACAAAGATATTATACACTGTCTTATACTATAACATACAGGAAAGCTGACAGATCCTCTACAGTACACCACACAGAAAGATGACAGATCCTCTATACTACATTATACAGGAGAGTGGCAGATTCTATTTCCTACACAATACAGGATGTTTGAAAAAGATTCTCTATATTAAAAGACACAGGAGATGTTACAGATCTTCTTTACTATGCCACATGGAAGACATGGCAGATCCTCTAGACCAGTCGATCCCAAACTGTGGTACGCGATCTACTGGTAGGTCACGTGAAGACTGCCAAAGGTTCGTGAGCCACCAGTGGTAAATAGGGTCACCTCATGGCATAAACCGGGGTGCCATTCTCTTTTTAATCGGCCGCTACTTATTGTATTATTGCAATAGATAGCAGCTGATAATTTACTCACCTGTCCACGATCCTGTCCAGGCCAGCCTCCACTGCCACCTCTAGGTGGTGCTGCACCTATGTCACGATGCTGAAGAATGCCAGTATATTATGTAGAGCGTCCTGGCCTTCTTCAGCATTGGGTATAGTGTGCCCTGGAGGTGGCAGCGGAGTCAGCCCGGACAGGAATGTGGGCAGGTGAGTAAATTATTGGTTGCTACCTTTTGAAATAATACAATAAGTAGCAGCCTAACATATAAAAAAGGGAGGAACATATACTGTGGGGGGTCCAATAAAGGGGGTCATATACTGTGGGGGGAGGAAGGGGTCATATACTGTGGGGGGACAAATAAAGGGGGTCATATGCTGTGTGGGGGCCACTGTATGGCATCATGCTGTGCAGGGGCCACTGTAGAGCAGTGTACTGTGTGGGGGCCACTGTAGATCATTATAATGTCTGGGACCACTCTGGAGCATTATATTGTCTAGGGCCACTCTGGAGCATTATACTGCGTGGGGCCACTCTGGAACATTATACTGTGTGGGGGCCACTGTGGAGCATTTTACTGTCTGGGGCCACTCTTGAGCATTATACTGTGTGGAGGGCCTCTATTGATCATTATACTATGTGGGGGTCACTTTGGAGCATTATACTGTCTGGGACCATGTGGAGCATTATACTGTGTGGGGGCCACTGTAGAGCATTATACTGCGTGGGACCACTGTGGAGCATTATATTGCTTGGGGCCACTGTGGAGCATTATACTGAATGGGGCCACTGTGAAGCATTATACTGTCTGGGGCCACTGTGGAGCATTATACTGTAGGTGGCTGCTCTGGAGTATTATATTGGTGGAGACGCTGTGAAGGGCCATTTTGGGGCATTATACTGTCTGGGGCCACTGTGGAGCATCATACTGTGGGGGCTACTCTGGAGTATTACTGTATACTGTGTGGGGCAACTATGGAGCATTATGACATATGGAGCATTGTGGAGCATTTTATACTGTGTGGGGAGCACTGGAGAACATTTTATATGATGTGTGAGGCCCACAGGACAGGGAACTGTAAGATACATCGAGGAGGAGGAGGGCACACCAAAAAATTTGTGATGGCAGAATAGAATAAAAGGCAGAATACAGTGCTAGAATTCAGAATAACAGGAAGATTACAGTGGAATAGGAGGCAGAGTACAGGTAGGGACATTTATTTTTCAAATGCGACTAAGTAAGGTAGAAGGGGGTCTTCTATACTACACCACATATTGGTTTCCTGGTTCCCTGTAAGCTGAGAAACAGGTGTCAATGCCATTTTAAAAAAGGGCTGAAAATATTAGAAGCTACAGACTGGGAAAAATTGGTGACTTTGATTAAATATGCATGGCACTAGACACAAGGAGGGCATACATGCATATACAAGGACTTTGTTTTTCATTCATTAGTTATTTTGCCCTATTTATGAGGTCAATATTTGAGTGACAAAAGCAAAATTGAAGGAATTAAAGTTCTGCCAAGCAGGAAATACTTATAAATGTTAAATATTAAATACATAGATGGTGTAAAGCTTTAAATAATGCACTGGAAATTATAATCATATTTTGGCTTTTTGCTAAATTTGTGAAGTGTATAAATATTGAAGAATTCATAATAGTCCATTTAATGCTTAAAATTAAAGGAACAGGAATATCTTGATATTTCAGAATTCAGGGAAACATGAGAAACGCCATTGCACCCCATTATTACTATATATTTACAATACAGAATGTTTTGGTGCTAATTCATTTTTTTAATACAGTAATACCTCGTACATTCGCGAGGTTAGGGTCCAGAGCGGGTCGCGGATCGCGAGGAATCGCGAATGTTTGGCACAAGCGCTTAGAAGCGGTTACAATGCCGGTTTTTAATGTTTAACCCCTAAATATCAATAAACTTTACCCTACAGTACTGTACAGTATACTAAAGTATACTAAAGTATACTGTACAGTACTGTATATTAATACATTCATTCATTTTTCTTATACACTCACAGTAAAATGAAACTAATTACCGGGTACGTAACGAACAGGACGCTACTACCCAATAGCGAAGTGTTTTTTTTTATTAAATTTCACAGATCTGAAAAAAAAAGAGCAAAATCTATATATGTTAGTTGCCAAAAAAATATCGCGAATCTGTGAATTCGCAAATTCGGAAACGCGAGTGTACGAGGTTTTACTGTATATCTTTATAGTGTTTGGAGCTCAGTTTTCCTGATGCAAATCTCTAAATCCCCTGCATAGACATGCAGCTCAGTTCTAACCTAATTCAGTTAGCATTACAGGGAGTTGTATTAATGTGCTCCATGATGAAAACATAGTCTTTCTGTAAATTCTAGTATATAATTTCTTAATAGAGTGTAGAGAATGTAGAATAGAATTTAGTATGTTAGGAAACCCTACATGTTATGTTACAATCTTGCTGTTATACACTGAGGAGGAAAAGGGTAACAATGTTTTGAACTTGTAATTTTCAGGCTCCATATCTCACCATCCACTACAGCTTCCAATGTGAGACTACCATCATTTTATAGACAATCATCTTGGCTATCTCATACATAAATTCAACTTGCAACTATTTAGCATATGATTATGCAGACTCTTGTCGTGTAACTGCATTGTTACTGTTTTGCTCCTGGTGTTGGAAAAATCTTTTTCTTCTTGTATACTACAAATTACAGCCTGTTCTCAAATTCCCACTCACATGTTCTCACATAATGGCATTGTATGAACATGGATAGATTTTGTAGATCTATAAATGAATCAGCATATTCATGGGGCTCTCCGACACTGTAATTTCTATGTATATTATATTTTGTATTGAGCTGTTATATGTCATTGTGCACTTTCCAGCTTTACGTGCCAGTTAGAAAAAAACATATGCAGTGGACTTTTTTCTCTTCAAATAGTTTGTATGAATAAAACTACTAGCTGCTACATTGTAGAAACCATACTGTAACTACAAACAAAGGGAGCACAGGGCCTCACAAACACTAGGTGATTGTTTATAAACTTCTAATCTCTGAGTGTACATTAACACATACAGATATGCTGCGGATTTTGCTGTGGATCGGAATTTATTATGCATTGGGGTTGAAATCTGAAGTGAAAATAAATCTGCAGCATAAATTGACAGCATGGATGAGATATTTTAAAATCTCATTAACATTAGTGTAAAAAGTAGTGGATGTTCCATGGCAAATCCAGATAGAAAATCTGCAGTGTATCATGGGGATACACCCTGGCTGGAATTATTACATCTCAACTGGAGAGTGTAATTTTTGGCAATGGTTAATTATTAACATTTTGTATTCTTTTTTCTTACCATTGGTATTAAATATTAAAGGGCTTAAAGGGGTTTTCCTGGCAATAAATCTTTTTTTTTTTTTTTTAAAGAAAAAGGTCTGTTAGTGCTATTAATGGGTTAATAAGTGCACCCAAATACCTTTAGCAGTTTTTTTTAGTGATTTCTGGGTTTCTCTGGGAGCTCCTGGCATCCTCTGCATCTGTTTACATGGTGTAGCTTGCTGCTGTCTTAGCTAATGCAATGCATCATATTAGTATTAATGATGTTGCGTGGCCAGAAACAGGGAAATGGAACGTCACCAGATACTCAGAAAATGTGCCTGGGGCGGTTATATGATATGGGTAACTATAAATTTTTGCTAAAGTATGCCATTTTGAAAGGAGGCGGGGATATGGTGTTTAGATTAGTGTAGGAATTCTATTAGTGTAGGAATTTTTTGCATATTTTTTTTAAAAATGTCATATGCATTATCGGTACTGTAATATGATGCAGATTTTCCACCTGCAAATCCAAAATAATTACATATTGACTTCATTTTTACCAGAGTTTGACTGGAGTTTTGACATTATGGCCATTTTGGTAAACGTCACGATTTTGCCTTGGCATTTTACAGTACCTGCAAAGTAGATGGGATTCTGGCTAATCCCAGGGATTCCATGGGATTCTCTAGAATCCCATCCACTTTGCAGTGACTGTAAAACACCGCGTTTATGCCATGTGGGGCTCCGGCCTAAAAAAGTGTTAATGAAACACACATCATATTAATTTTAGCTGCGGAATCGCGAGTATTTTCCCTATATATTTAATAGGGAAAGAAACAATGCAGAGAGAATACAAAATACAATGAAAAATTCTTCGCAAAAGCAGTGAAACGTTTTTGATACCTTTTTTAGCTGCATTGTTGCTACTTGCGGGCTTTGCCTAATATATTCTATATGTAAACATAAAATGATTCTGATGTTGCAAATTTTAACTTAACTCTTAACAAGTAAAAGAAATGTTTGCAAGAAACTTTTACTGTGACTTTCAATCAGTGGTGTAGCTAGAAATTGCAGAGGCAGCAATTGCTATCAGGCACTGGAGCCTCAGGGGGCTTAAAAGGCCTCTCTACAGTTTAAGAATACACCAGTATTATAGGTAGAACATGGTAAGTTGGTGCCCCATTACATAGTTTGCAATGGGACCCAGAAGCTTCAAGCTATTCTCTGCGTTCAATGACTTTTGTGATAAGATACGATGCAGCAAGTTATCAGATGCTACATTTGCATCTGCTTCACATTTTATTTATATATGTGCTTGAAACCTTTGAAATAACAACTTTTCTATAATTTGTTGCCCCTGTAAACACCTGGATGCTCTTTGGCTATAACATCCCTGTTAATTACCTCTCCACACATTTTCAGTCCTTAAATTAAATTATCACGTTTCTCGCAGCTGATGTTCAATGCTTGTTTTTACTTACCTAAGCTGTAACGCATCTTCACATGCAGTCTGAGGTAATATATATTTTTAGTTGTAGCCGCATACCATGAATGCGATTTCCTTTTAACATAACATTTCTACCTTATTATAACTCAAATTAAGATGATAATGTTTCATTTCTTATGGATGGTTAATTAGCGGCAGAGTGGAATCATTAATTACAGATGATGTAATGCCAGTCAATAATGAAATATTGGCAAATGAAGCCATAATCCAATATCATGTGCTGATTCCAAACCTGCCAGCTGCCAAGCTAAGCTGAGCTGCCAGATCTGTAATTAAAATGATTTAAGTAATGTATACAAAGAGTTTCAAGTTTTACATCCAAGTCCAAAACCATGAACCCATAGATTAGTAGCTTCCATTTTATGCTGAAAAATACAGGATTTAAAGGGAGTCTATCACCTCTACCAAGCAAATGTAACAGCTACCATTGCATTACAGAGCACATTACAGTGATAAACAGCATACCTGTTATATGGGTCACTTTTGTAGATTTGGAGAAAACAGATTTAATGTCTTATGCAAAAGAGGCAGTTGGTGCTCTGGTGGTGTGACTTCAGTCCTGGGAGCACTGCTCTTGCTGCTCAAGTAGGATGACTGATAAGCAGAATGTACTCCAACTGCACAAGGTGCCAGGCAGGAGATGCCAGCGGTCTGAGTGACAATAGCAGTACTCCAGGGAGCTGAAGGCCCAGTCCCTGTTGCACCAACTACCTCATTTGCAAAAAACTTAAGAGTAGTTTTTCTCCAGATCTACAAAAGTGATATACATAACAGAGATATGTTGTTTATCACTGCAACATGCTCTGTAACATGATGGTGGTAGACTCCCTTTCATTTTATTTTAATTTCCTTGATCTTGATCATGTTTTTTGGATGTCTGCGATGTGTGTTCTGTAGTGGGAGGAGACAGTACTTTCTACAGCCAAACAGATCATGTGACAGTAGCAGGAGAGGAGTATGCTGATCTTGTAAGCGACAGTGACTTCCATAATTATATAATAATGTAAGGAATAGAGAGAAGCATAAGAAGCAATATGAGATTGTCATAGCGAAATTTAGAATGGGGTACTACTCATTGATAAACATGTAAACTTATCATTGTTTTAGTCTCCAGTCTATGCTATGTACACACCACAGTGATAAGGTACATCGTGATGTCACAGTACAGGGATAATGACAAAGTTATGTGTTACAATACAAGGTTAAATCATATAGTGATATAGTACAGGGATAATAAGGATAAAAAAACAAAGTTATGTCACAGTATGGGCATAATGGATTTAGTGATGTCATAGTACAGGGATAATGAATACGATGACATCATAGATTTATGTACACATGTTCAACATTCAGGTGATGGACATAGTAATGACAAGCAGGTAGAATATAGAAGTGGTTTACTGATGATATAGAAGGTCTTGGAAGGGTGAATGAAAAAACAAGATAACATTGCTGTCTCTCACTAGTGGTCTTAGGGCTGTGCAAGAGGTTTCAGTTCCGGACCTCTTGTGATGAATTATTAAGACATTATTATTATTATTATTATTATTATTATTATTATTATTAATAAAGCCTCTTAAATTCTGTCTCATCTTGTCCCAACCCACAAATAAATTAAGACCAGTGCACAAAATGAAGATTTTAATAAATTGTCCTTAGTTTTCCAATGAAGCAAAACTATTCTCTTTTCCTCTGTAGGGCCCTGATCAGTTGTTTTGACCGTCTCTATTTCACTTACACCCTCACATCTCCCTGAATAGCTCAGAACTTGACAGTAGAGGGTAGAAAGTCATCAAGTAGCAAAAACAATGGCCATAGTAATTCTTTCTACATCACACACTGTATACAGTTGGATTTGCAGCATTACATGGGAAACATTAACACTTAAGAATAATTGTTCTTGCAGTCTCTGCTGAGAATTTTTATGGCAGACATTAAAAGTTTGTGTGCAGTCGCTCGCACTGGTAGAAAGTGATTGATGTGTTTCCCGGGATCATTAAATGCTAGTAGTGCTCCTGAAATATGTATAACTTATTTAGTCTTAACCCACATGAATTGCTCAGAATTGTTGACAGGGGCCACAATACAAATGTTCCATGCTCTATAATTTATATAATTCCTGGGCCACTATATACAGTATACCATTTACACTTGCTGCTGATAGATTGCCGGACAAGGAATTGACAAGGTGCGAGGATCCTCAATTCAAAACTTCCGACTAGCACAGAACAACTTCTCCTGCTTCATGGCAGAATAAAAGAATATTCTACTAGTCACCACTAGAGCTCCTATTGATTTCCTTGGCAACTTTATAAATACCTATGTACAGAGCTCCCCCTAGTGGTGGCTGCAGACAGTAAGAGTTTTTTCAGTGAAGCAGTGATTTGCTCATTGGGGGATATTTATAATAACACCCATGCCAGTTTTCTGGCATATATTAATTAAAAATTAGGGTGTTTAGGCTGAGGTAGGACCCATTCTGAATATTGCTATGGGGCCCCATACTGGTATGGGTCTCTTGCATATTGATGTTTTGTGGTGCCCTTTGGGTGAGAAGGAGACACAAGAGACACAGTGGCAGTTAAATAGATGATGCTCAGGCATAATAACTTACAGCAAGTGTTTGTGCAAATATGGACGGAAGTGGCTTCTGCAGAGAAGGCCAAGAATTGTCCTTCATTTTTTGGAGAACAATTATGTGGTAAGTGGTAGTGCAACCCCATTTATAGACAAACAGACCTCTGAGAGGTAGAAAAGGTGTGAGCCTGTTACAAATGATTGCAATGCCCTAAATGTGATTCCTTGGGTATCACTCAAGAACTGGAAGGGCTCATACAATTCTTTTCAATGACTTCTACAAATAGGTGGTGTATTTTAATTATATTGAATAAGTTCTTGTGATGCCATCTCCAAAGTCAAGACTTATCAGCCAAAACTTCTGGAATTGTGAAAGAGTCATCCAAAGTACATTTCAGTAAATTTGGCTCCATGACATAGGCCATGTTTTGCTTTAATAATCACATAATACTTTGGTTCTGTTCTTCGGGGATCACATCTTTCTTCATCAGCTTCCTATTTTATTTCTCATATTCATCATGTTGTGCAATTTCCTCCCTGTACACAATCGATAATTGAACACACAAATCCAGAGTCTGCCTAAAATGATTCACACTATGCTCAGAGGCTCCCTGTATTTGCTAATGGCAATTTATTACAGATAAGAAGGCTAGAATATTGTGAACAGCTTGGCCCATTTCAGACAACATAACACTACAACCATTTCTAAAGAAACATATCAAACTGAAAAGTTTTATGATTCTAACCAGAGAAGTGGATCCTTTAAGTTGCAATTAGTTTGGCTATAGCTAAACTGAGGTTGCATAGTCTATGGAATCTATTTTTTCTTCACCTCAAACTCCTGAAAGAAGGTATAGACTTTTTCAGTTCCCGGTAACAGTTCCCAGAGTAGTCGCTGACAGGTGGCAAATGCGATGCAGATTAATTGCAGTGCGTCAGGTCAAGTGTTGTCACTAGGAGAGACATACAAGAGATGATATACAAGTTAAAGTCACTGAACAATGAAAACCAAGAGACAAATCAAAAAAATGAAAGAGAAAAGCCAGTTCCAAGAACCATGCAAGGGTCAAGATCAGGGTCATGTTAGCTTCAAAACCCAAATAGAAGAAAATAGTGTCTTGAAAGGGGTTTCCAGCCACATATAAATTGGTGGGGTTTAAAATAGCTTTAAAAAACAAAAAAAACAAAAAGTAGGAAGTGGATGGTCATCTGGAAAACCCCTTTATTAAGCAGCAGAGGAATATAATGCTGGATAGTTTTAACATCATCAGTTGGTACTATTCTCCAAAATTACCCAACACAGCTGGTGGCTCGAAGCAGGAAGCCTTGGCCATGAGAAAGTAGACATCGCAGGAGTCAGGAGGGGTAAAGGCTACTATATCAAGGTAACGTAGCTTGACTCACAGCTGCTGCTTGGACAGCAAAGTCTCCAGTAAGCAAGCATTGAGGAAATAAGGTAGTACAAATTGAATATATATATATATTAGCAGAAGGACATGGCTTCGCAAGGGTATATTTCATTTTTTGTTTGTGTAGTGGCCCCATAAGAATTGGCCAGTTTACACTTGACATCCAGTATGGCAGTCCAGTATAGGTATAGTCTATATATGGCTGTGTTGTTATGGAAACCTGGTAAATGAAATGTGAACTCATATTAGCTGATGCACGTCATATGACTGAATATTTAAGGACCTGCAAACTGCTTTTGACTCATACAGGTCATAAATAGCTTGGTTGCTATGGAAACCTGGTGTAAAGCTGTGTGTATATCAAGACTGAAGAACCTGCGATTTTCCATTGGTCCATAAGCAGCATGTGATCATGTGTATCTCAGTTTGGATATCAGTGAAAAATCTGCGATCGGTTGTTATGGAAAACCTGGAGTAAAGCTGTGTGTATGTGACCTTGTGTAACAGTGTCATCCACAGCACCCTGCCCATTTAAAGCTGACCTACAGCAGTGAAGAAAAATGGCTGGGTTGTTATGGAAACATGGAGTGCAGCTGTGTGCATGTGGCTGACAATGCCTTGTCAGATTGGAGACGGGCTTGGGTCTGCTGGGTTGTTTCAGCAGCTCGCTGTTGTCTGTGACATACCTTGTCAGATTAGAGACAGGCTTGGGTCTACTGAGAGTTTTCATCAGCTTGAGCAGCAGCCATGCGTTTTGCTGCAAGGGGCATGAATAGTTTAAAAATGTTTCAATTAATAAAAATGCTGACATCCAGTATGGCAGTCCATTCAGTGGCGTAAATACCAGGGTAGCCTCGGAAACGGCTGCCACAGGGCCCGAGACATTAGGGGTCCCGGCGGGACCCTGATGTTTTTTGTTTTTTTTTTAATAGGCCGTTACCTGCTGGTGTAACATTTTTACTTACCGATCCCCGATTCACCTTCTGCGGAGGAAGCTGTGAGCAGGAGTGGGGATTGGTAACTAAGGCCTGGGGGCCGTAAACCCCACAAACACTGCTATCATTATACTCTGGGGTCTTTTCAGACCCCAGAGTATAATGATCGGAGGCCCAGAGGAGTTCAGGGAACATAAAAAAACACTGTTACTTACCTCTCCTGCGCTACAGCAGGCTTCGAGCCTCCTTGGTGATGTCCCAGATGTCGGTGGGCCAGTCCGACGTCATTATGTATCGCGATGCATGCCTGGCTCATGTGACATCTGGTCCAACATTGAAGAGGTAGCAGGGAGTGTGCATAATACTATATGAAGGGGCCACTATGGGGCATAATACTGTGTTCAGGGGCCACTATGGTGCATAACAGTGTGTGCAGGGGCCACTATGGGGCATAATACTGTTTGCAGGGGCCACTATGGGGCATAATAGTGTGTGCAGGGGCCACTATGGGGCATAATAGTGTGTGTAGGGGCTACTATGGGGCATAATAGTGTGTGCAGGAATGCAGTTTGTGCGGGGGGGCCCCCATGTCAAATGTTCGCCTTGGGATCCTGCAATTCCTAGTTACGCCACAGATACAGTATTCCCAAAAAATGACCAACATTCGCTAATACAAGCTTGCAAGTCTTTCACTCATATTTCAACTGCCATACACACGGTCACATGTCCCTTATCAGCCAATAAGAGCTCGCAGGCACTTACTCTCCTCAGGCACACAGCAACAAAGCTATTTATGACCTGTATGAGTCAAAAGCAGTTCGCAGGTCCTGAAATATTCAGTCATATCACGTGTATCAGCCAATATAAGTTCACATTTAATTTACCAGGTTTCCATAACAACACAGCCATAAATAGACTGTACCTATACTGGACTCAGTGGCGTAATTAGCAATGGCTGGGCCCCAAGGCGAACATTTAACATGGGACCCCCCCTCGGCAACCGCGCCCCCCGCACAAACTGCATTCCTGCACACACCATTATACCCCAAAGTGGCCTGTGCACACACTATTAGGCCCCATAGTGGCCCTTGCACACAGTATTCTGCCTCATAGTGGCCCCTGCACACAGTATCATAGTGGCCACTTCATATAGTATTATGCGCACTCCCCGCTACCTCTTCAATGTTGGACCAGATGTCACAAGAGCCAGGCATGCATCACAACGCATAATGACGTCTGGGACGTCACCAAGGAGGCCTGAAGCCTGCTGAAAAGACCGCAGAGTATAATGATAGCAGTGTTTGTGGGGTTCACGGCCCGCAGGCCTAACTTACCGATCCCCGCTCCTGCTCACAGCCGCCTCTGCAGAAGGTGAAGCGCAGACAGCCATTAGCGGGAGCGGGGATTGGTAAGTAAATAGGGCCCGTTACCTGCTGGTGTTACACCAGCAGGTAACGGCCTATTAAAAAAAAAAACATCAGGGTCCCGCCGGGACTCCTAATGTCCTGGGCCCTGAGACAGCCGCTACCACTGCTACCCCAGTATTTACGCCACTGACTGGACTGCCATACTGGATTTCAGCATTCTTATTAATTGAAACGTTTTTAAACTACTCATGCCCCCTGCAGCAAAACACATGGCTGCTGCTCGAGCTAATGAAAACTCTCAGTAGACCCAAGCCTGTCTCTAATCTGACAAGTTATGTCACAGACAACAGCGAGCTGCTGAAACAACCCAGAAGACCCAAGCCCGTCTCCAATCTGACAAGGCATTGTCAGCCACATGCACACAGCTGCACTCCATGTTTCCATAACAACCCAGCCATTTTTCTTCACTGCTGTAGATCAGCTTTAAAGGGGCAGGGAGCTGTGGATGACACTGTTACACAAGGTCACATACACACAGCTTTACTCCAGGTTTTCCATAACAACCAATCGCAGGTCTTTCACTGATATCCAAACTGAGATACACATGATCACATGACACTTATGGACCAATGAAAAATCGCAGGTTCTTCAGTCTTGATATACACACAGCTTTACACCAGGTTTCCATAACAACCAAGCTATTTATGACCTGTATGAGTCAATATCAGTTCGCAGGTCCTTAAATATTCAGTCATATGACGTGCATCAGCCAGTATAAGTTCACATTTCATTTATCAAGTTTCCATAGCAACACAGCCATAAATAGACTATACCTATACTGGATTGCCATACTGGATGTCAAGTGCAAAACTGGCCAATTCTTATGGGGTCACTGCACAAACAAAAAATGAAATATACCCGTGTGAAGCCGGGTCCTTCTGCTAGTATAATATATGCAGTACTAGTATATATATATATATTTATTTATTTATTTATTTTTTTACCACATTGCTAAATTTACTCTGTTTACACTCTAGAGAACTAAAATCAAATATAGAAATTTGGAAAAAATCAGTCAACAAAGCCCAATGATTGGAATTAAAGACGAAGGGAAGGAAAGAAAGAAATGAAGGATGGAATGAACTAAGGAAAGGAGAGAGAAAGGTAGGAAATAAGGAGAGAGGATAGGTTCAGTAATCCTATGTCTTATCCAACTTCTAAATAATCAGGAGCATAGGTGATTTGCATCTAAACTCATAGACCATGGCAAGGTATAGAGTCTCAGCTACATTATATATCTTTGGAGCTAGTGTTAGAACTTCTTAATGTACACAGGTACAGTAGTGTATATAAATGAATAAATATACAAATCATTTAAACTTCTATGGCGAGATTTGTCTTTGTCTTGATTCTACTCTACTGAGTACATTTTTGGATCATTTACAAAAACTGCCAATCAGAGCTTTCTTCTTCTATAAAGGTATCTCCTTGCAAGTTTAACATCTCAGTGTTGGTTTTGAATTAAAAACATGATAGAAGCTCCAAGCCTTTAAAACATTGGTTACCAGGGCAGCAAGGAGTGTACTGAGACTGGGCAAGGAACTGCTACAAACCAGGATAAACTATTACAGCATAACTATAATAAAATGTTCGAATGATCATTCTACCTTCATGGTGGGTTTCTTTTAATTCAAGGAATCTGTATCTTGTTCTCACAGAGATGACATAAGGGGATTCTCTAAAAAGCCAACATGCAAGTCAGGAATAGCAAAAAAATAAACTTTATCCCTAGGAAACTCTTCTTCATGGCAGAAGCATATACCATAGGATAAAATATTTCCTAGCACCAGTGGGCCACTTTGGTACATTTCCAGACATAGCAGTTTGCAGTGCTTGTGCTTCACCAGTGGGTGCAGTTGAAAATACTGTACATTTTGATGGAGCGCCAAGAAGGTATGGACAAAAAATTTGCTGTTCTTTTTACATTCTGTTGTACAGTGTTTCATAAATACCCCCATTAAATTAAAGTTGAAAATAAAAGATTTGATTGAGAATTTGTCAAATTTAGAAGCCTTTCATGTTGTGTTCTATGTGGAAATAAAACGCCGTCTGAGGTGGATGATTACAAACATTTTGAAAATGCAAATTCTTCATGTTTAGCTGTGAATGTATTTCTCATTAAGCTGTCAGCCCATCATACACTGCTTTACATTCAGGTAACGGGTCTGATTAATAAATGACTGCTACTTATTCATTCCGAAATATAGTACTTCCACATTTCAGCTCCCTCAAGAATCCCAACGGGTGGGTGGTGTATGCTTTCAACTGCTACATCCAAATGGAAAGATCAGGTATCTTAAAGTAATGGGAAATTACAGAGAGATCAGAAGAAGATGGCAGGAGAGACAGATATAAGAGTGCTACAAAAAAAGAAGTTCAGTAAATAAAGCTAAATAATTATATGATGAAAACTTCTACAGCTTTGTAATAGACTTTGGGGGAGATTTATTAACCTCTACGTCAGAAAACTTGCCTTAAAAAAGTCACAAACTGCAAATGGTGGTTTACGATATTCTCGCCACTTTCTGAAAATGATATATTGGCATGGTGTGGGCAGTGCCCTGGTAGATTTATCTTCATTTATACTAGTTTTGATGATGATTGAAATCTACGACAGCTGGCTGTAAAATATTTCCAGAGGATGCACCCCTTTGTGTTTCAATTCTGACTCATTTTCAACATCTCTATGATACCAACTCTTAAAAGTTATTTATAGTGAAGGCTTTCTCATGAAACTGAGAGACCTTTTGAGTCCCCTCAAACTCTTCAGTCCAGATGTCATTGCTTCCAACTCATATCCAATTTCCTGCCCAGGATAAATAAAGTTCTGTTATTACGCAGTACCTTGAGTTCTGTCTTCTGATAAGCTCTGTACGTCTTTCAATTGAACATGATCCAGCCTCTGTAGATTTTGCAGTAGTTGGATGGTTGTTAGTGGAAACAGTAACATAGCTTGTCTTCAGACACATCCATTTAAGGGGTTTAGACAAGTTTTTTAGGAAATTTATACAGAATGATCTGCACCCAAAGAGTGTGCAGTATAGGTGGCATCCACCACAATTTCATTGATTAATACTCTGGAAAACCAATATGGTGGCAATTTGGGGATTCCAGGATGAGATACCATTTTTTTACAATCCACAGTGAAGAACTGTTAAATATTAGACTGCAATATTCATGACCTTTAGGGGTTAATTGTATTCTGCTGACAAAACTGTTGTATCTTATGGTGCATGGGTGTGGATAGGGTATACTATTCTAGTATTGTCCAAATACAGTAGTAGAAAGTATAAGGATGGTGGGAAACACCCCCTCTCATGACTATAAATGATTAACAGACACACATGTCTCTCTCTCTCTCTGTGGGAGTCTGTCTCTGTCTCTCATTTTGGGTGTCTCTCTCTTCCGACCTGTGTTACTTCCTCTGACACCTTGGAAGGATGGCAGAATTGTCCTACAGAAGACCAACACACATTGATGAATAAGCATGAGCCAAGATGTCTGCAAGAGAACCATCTTGAAGAAACCTAACTCTGAACTTCTCCTATGATGTAAGACATTGACTGATATTTCTGTTATGCTGGAAGGTTTCCATGTATCTGTTTTTCCATGAAGACTTCAATAAACTTCCATGTTTTTATAAGAAGTCGAGTCCTCCAATAATGTTACCTTATGGGTCAACATGTGAGTAAGGATTTCATTCAATTGTAAAGTATTTTACAATTAACGGACATTATTTAACAAGAACAAGGGATATATTTTTCCAAATATAGTACTGTAGACCCTATTAAACTAGAAGAATTTTAATGTGGTGCTTATTACAATTCTAAGAGAAAATATGGCTTGTCTTTATGATCATATGCAAAGTTAAAAGAACCATACTAGCTGTCTTCTCATACTATACCATTTTGAATTTTTCCTCTAATGGCTTCAGTAATTTTTGAGAGTAGTTTTTAGAGCAGTAACACTGGCTGATCATCTCTGAGTAGGTTAAATCAGCGACCCATTGGAAAACATAGAGAATATGAGGACACAGATTTGTGCTCCTGACCCACATTAAGCAATAATAAATATTTTAATGGATAGTTTAGACATAAAATGGTTCTGCCTCGGTGACAACAGATCCATTTAAGACGACGAGAATAGAAAAGCTCAGTCAATGAAGCCTGGATAATGCTACTGCAGTACTGCTGACTTCTAATGATCAAGGACACATTGTACAGGAAATTCAGTGTGAGAAAGTCAAATCTGTTCTAGAAGAAAAAGAAGAAGGTGTTTTGTAATCACAGAAAAAAAAAAGATTTTTATAAAATGTACAAAGTTACTGGGTACCCAGAGCTTTACAGTCCATTGCTTTCTCTATGGACAATAACTGTATACCTTGAGGCTAATGATTAATAAGATATTAATTACAATATTTACCTACCAAACCACCAATTACACTCAAGTCTGGATACAGGTAAATGAAATATTTAAATTTTTAAACTACAGTGGGGAAAAAAAAGTATTTAGTCAGCCAATTGTGCAAATTCTCCCACTTAAAAAGATGAGGCCGGCCTGTAATTGACATCATAAGTAGACCTCAACTATGAGAGACAAAATAAGAAAACAAATCCAGAAAATCACATTGTCTGATTTTTTAAGAATTTATTTGCAAATTATGGTGGAAAATAAGTATTTGGTCAATAACAAAAGTTCATCTCAATACTTTGTTATATATGCTTTGTTGGCAATGACAGAGGTCAAGCGTTTTCTGTAAGTCTTCACAAGGTTGGCACACACTGTTGCTGGTATGTTGGCCCATTTCTCCATGCAGATCTACTCTAGAGCAGTGATGTTTTGGGGCTGTCGCTGGGCAATACGGACTTTCAACTCCCTCAAAGGTTTTCTATGGGGTTGAGATCTGGAGACTGACTAGGCCACCTTGAAATGCTTCTTACGAAGCCACTCCTTCGTTGCCCTGGCGGTGTGCTTGGGATCATTGTCATGCTGAAAGACCCAGCCACATTTCATCTTCAATGCCTTTGCTGATGGAAGGAGGTTTGCACTCAAAATCTCACGATACATGGCCGCATTCATTTTTTCATGTACACGGATCAGTCGTCCTGGTCCCTTTGCAGAGAAACAGCCCCAAAGCATGATGTTGCCACCCCCATGCTTCACAGTAGGTATGGTGTTCTTTGGATACAACTCAGCATTCAATCTCCTCCAAACACGACGAGTTGTGTTTCTACCAAACAGTTGTACTTTGGTTTCATCTGACCATATGACATTCTCCCAATACTCTCCTGGAACATCCAAATGCTCTCTAGCAAACTTCAACCGGCCCGGATATGTACTGGCTTAAGAAGGGGACACGTCTGGCACTGCAGGATCTGAGTCCCTGGCGCGTAAAGTGTTACTGACGGTAGCCTTTGTTACGTTAGTCCCAGCTTTCTGCAGGTCATTCACTAGGTACCCCCGTGTGGTTCTGGTTCTTGTGATCATTTTGACCCCACGGGGTGAGATCTTGCGTGGAGCCCCTGATCGAGGGAGATTATCAGTGGTCTTGTATGTCTTCCATTTTCTAATTATTGCTCCCACAGTTGATTTCTTCACACCAAGCTGCTTGCCTATTGCAGATTCAGTCTTCCCAGCCTGGTGCAAGTCTACAATTTTGTTTCTGATGTCCTTCCACAGCTCTTTGGTCTTCACCATAGTGGAGTTTGGAGTGTGACTGTTTGAGGTTGTGGACAGGTGTCTTTTATACTGATAACAATGTCAAACAGGTGCCATTACTACAGGTAATGAGTGGAAGACAGAGGAGCCTCTTAAAGAAGAAGTTAGAGGTCTGTGAGAGCCAGAAATCTTGCTTGTTTGTAGGTGACCAAATACTTATTTTCCACCAAAACTTGTAAATAAATTCTTTAAAAATTCAGACAATGTGATTTTCTGGATATGTTTTCTCATTTTGTCTCTCATAGTTGAGGTCTACCTATGATGTCAATTACAGGCCTCTCTCATCTTTTTAAGTGGGAGAACTTGCACAATTGGTGGCTGACTAAATATGTTTTCCTCACTGTACTTTTCAACAGAAGAAACCAAATAATAGCTGCACTTACCAATCCTCTATTAATAGCTCTTTTTTGTGCCCTAAATACATAGTGTAGTTGATATACAGGGCTACAGTGGTTTTGCAACTATATGCTTCTTTTGGGGACTCTCACTAATATTGGCAGCTTCCCTTTTCTCTAGGTGAAGGCCCATTGAGTAAAGTGGAGTGGGTCACATGGGGGACCAGGGTATATATTAGTAATAAAGTTTGTTCAGTGCACTGGAAAGCTATAGTACTCCTGAATAATCCCTTTCATTCTGTAAAAAGTAAGTGTCAGATTGATGACAGTATGATTACAGGAAACATATAAGGCGATAGGATATTTTGAAATAGGTTCCATTTTAATTTTAGATACATTAAAATTCCTGCAGTGTCATCAAATAAGTAAGAGTGAATTGGTTGTAAGAGAGGTTACCCTGCTGGATTGTTGTAGCCTTTCTGATCAACAAATATATACTTATTCGTCCTTACCTTTCCTCTAAGCTGGACATGTACAGATACATTGGGGCTAATTCAGCATGGTTTCTGCACCAGAACACTAGCACACAAGCCATGAAAGAAGTCACAAAAATGTTTTGCAAGTGAAAATCTTTGCAAATTTTTGTGTTTTGAACCCCACAAGGAGCTGGTGTAGATTTCTGCTTAGACTCCAGAAGATGTGCCATTTATGTTAATTTGTACACTCTGGTAGGGCAAGGATTATATCATGACTGGGCATTGCTGATAACGGGGTCCCCCTATGAACCCCACCACCACCTTTGATACCCAAACTGCTGGGCCTAAATGCCTTCCCCCTCTTTTCCAGCCTCGACCCCTGCCCCCCAGCTCTCAAACCCCCCACCCCTTAGAAATAAACCAAGACCAAAGGGTTGGATTAAATCGGCCACAGCAGCCGTATTTATTAACAAACAACAAATAAATAACAACAAGTATAACTTATTATAATTTGCATAACTTAAAATAATTTAACAATAAACGCTTAACCTGGGTAAGAGTCCTTGGAGCTACAAAAAACTATCAATCCCCCGGCCTGGCGCTAACATAACCACACCATAAATTTACCACCAGCCGCGACCACCGGCTCGGCAGCACCATGAATAAAGATGAACTCCTTCTTCCACGTACCAGCTCCCAGGGCCAATTTACCCTGTAACCGTTCACCGTGCGCCAGGCCATCCACCAAAATGTGCAATTACCACCAAATGTATAGGTGGAGCCTACCGTTGACTCCACCCTTTTAGCCAATTGACCACCAACTCCAAGGACCCCACCCGCCAAGGCCACCGTGACACCACCTGCAAAAAGATAAACAAGTTAAAATAGCCCAAGAAAGAGAAAAAACGGGAGGGAGGGACCGCTCGTTAGCATGCCGCGCAGCTCCGGAATGGCCGCTTCCCGGGCTGCGCGGCATAGTCAATTCGAACGGGGTTAAGCCCCGCCCCCAATTCTTCGCGCCCTAGCGCGTTATTGGTCCCCCTACAGCCCGCCCCCAGTCAAGATCCCTGCGCTTTACTGCACAGCGCTCCGGTCTCCCCTGACTGGGCATTGCTGATAACGGGGTCCTCCTATGAACCCCACCACCACCTTTGATACCCAAACTGCTGGGCCTAAATGCCTTCCCCCTCTTTTCCAGCCTCGACCCCTGCCCCCCAGCTCTCAAACCCCCACCCCCTTAGAAATAAACCAAGACCAAAGGGTTGGATTAAATCGGCCACAGCAGCCGTATTTATTAACAAACAACAAATAAATAACAACAAGTATAACTTATTATAATTTGCATAACTTAAAATAATTTAACAATAAACGCTTAACCTGGGTAAGAGTCCTTGGAGCTACAAAAAACTATCAATCCCCCGGCCTGGCGCTAACATAACCACACCATAAATTTACCACCAGCCGCGACCACCGGCTTGGCGGCACCATGAATAAAGACGAACTCCTTCTTCCATGTACCAGCTCCCAGGGCCAATTTACCCTGTAACCGTTCACCGTGCGCCAGGCCATCCACCAAAATGTGCAATTACCACCAAATGTATAGGTGGAGCCTACCGTTGACTCCACCCTTTTAGCCAATTGACCACCAACTCCAAGGACCCCACCCGCCACTGTGAGCACGCCTTAATCCCTTAAGCGTGAGAGACCCGCCACACTTCCAGGGCCCTCTCAACACCCTCCTGGATACCTAGTGTCCACAAATCTATACCCACCGCATTCAGATGGACCCCGTCCCGCAACCAAAACTCCCCCCTCCCCAGACTCCAACTCCTTGTGCCGCACGCACACACCGCCGTTCCTGGACACAAACCCCGCAACAGCCCGGTTAACCTTAATCCTGGCCTTGTTGAGCCTTTCAACAGACCTAGCCTCCCGCCATGTTTTTCTCGGTACAATATCGGACCACACGGTAACAATCCCCGGAAACATGGACCACAACCTCAACAGGTCATACTTTATGTCCCTCGCTAAATCACGAAAGGGACGAACCTCCAGGTCATTGCCACCAGCATGTATCACGATAATGTCCGGAGACCGATCCAACCTCGTGCACCTGTGGATTTCGGGCATGACCCGACTCCACACCATACCTCGGACTCCAATCCAACGTACAACGACCGCAGCCCTGTCGAACCCCAGCTGCCGACCATTCCGCCGCACGCCGGCCCTCTCCGCGCCCCCAGAACACACAATAATGGCCGAAGATCCAGACTAACCGAGCAGGAGGGCCTACGAAAGAAGAAATAAAGTAGGGGGGAGGGCGGAGAAAATACCCAACAACACAATGATTCACATTTGGGCAAGGTGTGGACGTATGTATGATCTATACCTCTGCGATTCCCACCTACCGATACGTCGGACCACCTCCGAGCTCAACCCCCAACTAGCTGCTTCAGTCGCTGCGCCAATGCGAAAAGAGTGTGGAGCATATCGAGAGACGTCAAGGCCCAGCGAGTCCAAACAACCCCTAAAAACAGCCGAGAACTGATAACGGGAAAGGAACGAACCATCCTCATGACGCAGGAGGGGACCGCCCGCAGAAGCTGGAACCAACCCCCCGAAAAACAAGCAAACAACGCACCGGGCACATATCTGACCCTACAACCGCACCCAGGCGCAGATACTTCCCTGCCCCCGCCTGATCTGTCTTAGACCTGCGAACCCTGACCACTAGGACCCCTTCCTCCATGTACACATCATCCACCTGTAAACCACCCGGCCGCTTAGTCGACACGGACACCAACTCACCCACCCTGAGAGCCCCGAAAAAAGCTAGAGAAAAAGCCAGGTGAAACAAAAAGCATTCATAGTGCGAAGAACAAAAACAGCCCAGCTCCAACCCCAAACGCTCCAAAAGCTGAAATGTAACCGGGCGCCGTGTGTCACTACTTCCCCTGCCCCTGCGGAACCCCTTAAGCGCACGTTGAACCAAGAAATGTTTGGTAAAGTCCGCCAAACCCCTCAACTTGAAACCAAATGCCAACGCCGCTACCACACCATTAACTTTCGCCACGGACCATCCATCTGAAGACCAACGGCTTAACAAGAACAATAAAGCCCCAACCCTATCCTCATCAGTATGTACCTGACCTAAATCTCCCACCCAATCCTCCCAAAGCTGCCAAGCCCTTGAATACTTATCCCAGGTGCCGGGGGCCAACGATGCCTGAATCAATGTCCCTGCTTTTCGCAAACCAAGTCCCATAATTCTGGAGGACATGGAATCCCTTCCACTTCCGCCCCCGGAGCCAGGGCACGAAACCGCTCCCACTGGAAACGAGACAAAGAATCAGCAACGTCATTTTTAACCCCCGGAACATGCACTGCCACCACCCATGCATTCAGGCACAAGCAACGCAATACTAAACGCTGAAGCAACTTGATAACTGGAGGAGAAGACGCAGTCACATTATTAATGGCCGACACAACTGACATGTTATCACAATGAAACCTAACTTTTTTATCCTGGAACGCCCCACCCCATATGGACACCGCGACTAAAATCGGGAATAACTCAAGTACAGTCAAATTCCGCGTCAGACCTTGTTCACGCCACGACGCAGGCCAAGGAGCGGCGCACCACTGCCCCCTGTAATAGGCCCCAAAACCGTGGCCCCCTGCCGCATCCGTAAAGAGGTCACAATCAAACACATCGATCACTGCTGACTGGACCAGTGATCTACCATTGAACTGGTCTAAAAATGTGTCCCATACTGCCAGGTCCTCCCGATGTATCACCCCCAGCCGAATAAAGTGTCGTGGATTTGACACCCCTTTCATGGCCCCTGCCAGCCGGCGACAAAAAATCCTACCCATGGGGATAATGCGGCAGGCAAAATTTAAACTGCCTAACAATGACTGGAGGTCGCGCAACGTAATTTTTCGCATGTGATGAGCACGCCTCACCCTCTCCCTAAGATCAACCAGCTTGTCACCAGGCAACCGGAACTCCATTGCCACAGTGTCAAGCTCTATGCCCAAGAAACTCAATCTAGTGCACGGACCCTCAGTCTTTTCCGGTGACAACGGTACCCCAAACTTACCGGCGACCCACTGCGTGGTTGCCAGCAAAACCGCGCATACATCGGAGCCTGCCGGACCTATACAGAGGAAATCATCGAGGTAGTGTATCACTGACTCAACCCCCCGACCCCTCCCGAATTACCGACTCTAAAAAGGTGCTGAACGCCTCAAAGTATGCGCACGATATTGAGCAACCCATAGGGAGGCAATGCTCCACGTAATACCCGCCGTCCCAGTAGCAGCCCAGTAACCTAACGCTGTCAGGGTGTACCGGCAGCAACCTGAACGCCGCCTCCACATCCGTCTTAGCTAAGAGGGCCCCTGGACCGCAACGCCGTACCCAATGCACAGCTGCATCAAACGAGGTATATACTACCGAACAAAGCTCGGGTGCAATACCATCGTTGACCGACGCTCCTTTGGGATAAGACAAATGATGTATGAGCCGAAACTGATTCGGCTCCTTCTTCGGCACCACCCCCAAAGGAGATACAATTAAACCTTCCAAAGGGGGTGATGCGAAGGGGCCCGCCATGCGCCCCAAGGCCACCTCCTTCCCCAGTTTTTTGGACACCACCCCCCGAGTGTTCCGCTGCCGACCTCAAGTTAGTTATACAAAAGGGGACTGTGTGCGTCGGCAGGGGAATCCTAAAACCCTCCCTAAAACCTTCTACCAGAAACTTTGCACTCTCCCTGTTAACATAACTATTTAGGTACGGAAGCATGGCTTCCAGCTTCACCGGCGTCTGCCCCTTGTCCACTATTAGGCAAGGCCTTGGTCCTTTGTTTGCTCAAGCAACGTGCCGCACCATGGGACACCCCTCCGCAAAATGAACAGGCATGTTTGAATCTACAGTTGAAGCCAAATTTACATTGGGCTTCATTGAACTGCCAACACAGCCCGTAACGTTGCTGGGCCTGTGCACCTGCCCCCCCTGAGCCGTAACTGAGACCACTATGGCCGGTTCCACCGGCCGCCCCAGGAAAGGACTGGCCAAAGCGAGCTGGCGCCATAACCCGAAGCCACAAACCTATATTTTTCTGGTCCCACCGTATGCTGGGCCGAACCGCCTTACGCTGACGGAACCATACCGCATCATCATACCGCAGCCATGTCTGACCCCAATACACCCGATACGCCTCACCTATAGAGTCCTGATAGCAAAAAAGCCCCCGAACAGTTGTCAGGAGCCTTTTCACCAATGACACTCGCTAAAATGGCAAAGGCCTGAAGCCAATTAGCAAAAGTCTGTGGAATCAGGCGCCACCTACGTTTTTCTTCCTCCTCTTTTTTGCTATCCTCCTTCTTACTCTTGTCTAAGTTAAATTTAGCTAAAGGGAGCAAGGAGAAGATTTCGACGTACTCGTCCTTCCAAATCTTCTCCCTCACTTCCTTTTTTAAATGCGCCCCTAGAGGACCCTCAAAACACACATAAACCTCCCCCCGAGCCCTGTCGTCTAGCCTCACCGAATCAACCTTCTCTTTATCTGTCTGGACAGACACTGTGACACCCGCCGGAGCCCCTACCACCGGCGCACTCTGTGACGCTACTGACTGAACCGCAGGAGGGACCCACGCCGCCACCGGGGAACCGCTAACACTCTGTTCGCAGCGCGACAGTAGCTCCCTCATGCTACCCAATAGCTCCCTAATCCCCTCAGAAGCTACACTACCACCCACTGGGGACTCCGGCCTATCTATCCCTAACCCCTGGGACATTAGTATAGGAGGAAACGGACACGACAATGAATGGTACTCACCAGACTGCGTAGGTGCTGTGGGCCCACCAGTCGACGGTCCTGCATCCTGCTGACCTGGGTCGCTGTACAGGAGAACGCTGGCGCCTGTTGATTGTTGAGAACCATCCCGCTGACAGCTGCAGCACGACCGACATCCCTGGGAAGGTTGACCTGCACCCGCGTATGCACTTGAAACCACTGGATGCACCTCGGACCGGGGCTGTGGTGCCGTGAAGGAGGGGCCAGCGCCGTGCTGCTCGTCGTTCAGAATTTCTCGCTGCTGTACCGAGGGCACTTGGAAAGCCGGAACCGACGGGACTTGAAGACACAGTCCCCCTCCCGCTGGAGCATCACAGGAGGGGACCGCTGCACCACGTGCTGTAGCCATATGGAGACTGGATGTGGAGGTCCCCCCACTGAGGCCAGTGGCAGGGATCTCCACCTCCGCAGGGGCCAGGCGACTGGCAGGATTCCTCCCAGACCGGGACCTCCGCCCCTGAGCAGTGGAGCGGGGTGCCCGGCCTGGAGGGGCCCGAGAGGGACTCCTATGTCGCCGGGCCCTAGGGGGCTCATCAGGGCTCAAACGTGCTGGCGGGCGAGTCCTGCGTGGCCGCCGCTGCTCAGACGCCTCCGGGGGTAGTGAAGGGTTAATGGGGGGGGGGGGCGGCAGGCTGCATAATATCAGCCAGCCGCTCCTGCAGCCAGGCCTCTCCATGGACGCCGGCAGCAGCTCTGATCTGCTCCAGGATGGTATCGAGGGATGCCATTACAGTGAAAAGGTGGGGGGGAGGGAACTGGCCCGCTCGTTAGCATGCCGCGCAGCTCCGGAATGGCCGCTTCCCGGGCTGCGCGGCATAGTCAATTCGAACGGGGTTAAGCCCCGCCCCCAATTCTTTGCGCCCTAGCACGTTATTGGTCCCCCTACAGCCCGCCCCCAGTCAAGATCCCTGCGCTTTACTGCGCAGCGCTCCGGTCTCCCCAGACTAGCTTGGAACACATTGTCTTGATAAATGTGCCCCAGTATGTGTACAACAAGTTGACGTTTTCCCACAAAAGACATTTATGGCATATCCACAGGTTATGCCATAAATGTCTAGTAGATGCGGGTCCTACCTCTGGGACCTGCACCTATCTCTCAAATAAGGGGTATTTTTTTTTCGAGAGAGGTGCAGGTCTCATAGGTAATATACACATCTACCATACATTTATGGCAGCTTTTCAAAAAACATACTAACTATTCTATGTTTATATGTGGTCACCCAGTGGGAGAGGGGGAGGTGTTGTGAATTGCAGTCATTCAAGGATTTTGTTAGCATGTTGTGATATTTTATTGATTTAATGAGAAATTGGAATCCTTAACTACTATATATTGGAGATCAGTTATTTTAAGTATGGAAACATCCACACATTATTTATCTTCTTATAGAGAGGTGCAGCACATCTGACAGTTTTGTCACACATATTCTAAGTGGCACAAATGTACAGTTGTTGCGGCTCACATTTTTAGTTGAGGCCAACTTCAGTCGGCACCAACTTCAACAATCACTATAGCAGTTACTTCCGTTATATCTTTTGGATCTACTTGCACCATCCAGCACTCTCTCTCCAGCTCCTCGGTGACATCATGCTCCTGGGGTCATGCTGAGGCCTGTGATTGGGCCTCACTGGTGACATGGGCACACTGAGCATCATGGCATCATGACACTCGGCGTGCCCATGTGACCGCTGGTGGCTCAAGCAGGGATGACCACAGGTGCATGACATCACCAGGAGAGCGCTGGATACCATGAGAAGGCCCAAAAAGAGGGAAGGGAAGTTGAGTATGAATATTTTTTAAATTTTTGTCACTCCCCTAGGCCTCCACCTATTTTACTCTAGTATATTGCAGAAGCCATTTTAGTTCGCCCGAGACGAACCATAATTTATTCAATTTTTTAAAAAGAAACTAGCAATTTGGAATTTTCAGGTCAAACCTGGCTCACTATGAGTCAGTTTGCCCATCTACAGAAACAACACTTATAGGGAAGAGTTGTGACCAAGATGCCTTGTAAGGTCACAACAGCTTTTTCTAATCGCCCAGCATAGCCATGCGTCATTTCAACCTCAACCCTGAGGTATATATACCAACCACAACTACGTGCATACAAACTGGTACAGACTGAATACTAGAGTGTGGTCCATGACCACCAGGTGGTCCACAAACTATGGGGCATATTTATTATTTAGTTTGCGTCTAGTAACAACTGGTGATTTTGTACCTCCCACACCATTTTAATGAAAGGGAAGATGGTAATACCTTTTTAACTTGAAATGGAAGATGGGAATACCTATTTAACTTAAAGAGGACCTTTCATGTCCTCATGCACATGCGGTTTTATTTACCGCTAGAAAGCCGACAGTGCACTGAATTCAGCGCACTGTCAGCTTTCCCGTTATGTGCCCCGGGGCTGGAGATATCGGTGCGGTTAGTTTCTTACCATTCCTTACCGCCCTGCCATGATGCTGAGCTGAGAGGAACCCCCCCCCTCCCCCAGTACAAGTCTATGGACGAGTACTGTAAGGTAAGGGGGTGGCGTTCCTCACAGCCCAGCTAGACTGTCAGGAACACCCTTCTGACAGTGGGCAGAGATCGGTGCCGAAACTAACGGCACCAATATCTCCAGCCCCAGGGCACATAACAGGAAAGCCGACAGTGCACTGAATTCAGCGCACTGTCGGCTTTCTAGCAGTATATAAAACCGCATGTGCATGAGAACATGAAAGGTCCTCTTTAAGTCACACATATAATATTATGTAAGGTGGAAAGCAAGGGTAACCTGTAGTTCACCCCCCCCCCTCCTTACACACTATTTGGAACTGTTTTCACTGTGGCTAGTAAATGAGGGTGAACATCCTCCTCTATGCCATATTCCAACATTTGCCCACAGAGGGACAAATTTGGCAGTTTGCTCAGCAAGTTCAACAATTTTTCCACGAACTTTACTTCACCCATGCTCCCTTTGACACTACTCATTCCATGAATTTCTTTTGTGCTCCAACACAGTAATAATGCTCTTAATGTCCCTCAAACAGTATAATGACCCTTAATTGGTCCCCACGACTATAATGCTAATGATCCCTTAGAGGCCCTCACACAGTATAATGTCCCCTTAATAGCCCTAACACAGTATGATTTTTTCCTTAATGGCCCTATGCATATTACCTTTATATTGACCCTACACAATTTAATGCCATCTTAGTTCTCATACAGTGTAATGCCCTGGTAGTGGCCCTCATATGTTATAATGCCCATTTAGTGTCCCACCACATAATCAAATCCAGTATAATGCCCCCTTAGTGGACCCACACACGGTATAATGCCTCCACAGTGCCCCCTATACAGTATAATGAGTTGAAATTGAGACACACCACCTGGGACAGTGCCTGAAATCTGGGGCACCTGACAGGTGGGCTCTGCTACCACAGTACTCCATGACTAAAGCATACTTGCATATGTCACTGTGCCATTCCTGAATGGGGCACCTCTGGCCTTGATGGCCTTTACATTTAAAGCTTGATTCCCAAATTTCATAGCTGGCATACTAATCTCCAACAAGACAGCTGCAAAGAACAAGCTTCATTATTTAGTCTATTGATTGGGCAGTATGATGTGTACATTGTACATTATTTGGGTTAGTCATGGCTACTAGCACATTACTGGCGCCAGGTGGCATGTATCATTCAGCAATAGGTGCCAGCTACAATATATCTTTACTTTCCAGATTCCATTTGGGAATTTGGTATCCTCTGTGTTTTCTTCTTTTTTTCTGTTTTCTTGCTCATTTCATGAGTCACTTCTATGCATTCCCCTCATTGAGTCCTTGAATCCCAGCAGACCTTATACATCTCTGTGCGAGGTTGGCCCTTTCTTTTTCCATTCATTGATGCAATAGTCTAATAAGTCCTGATTATTACAGCCTGATTCCCTGTTTCCATATTTTTCTCATGCGTTCCCAATCTATCTAAGTACATTTAGAACAATTTTGATGCTGCGATGGGTTTCTCATTTGGCAGTGTGGTTTAAGAGCCAATAAACAGATGTTCAGTTGCAATACTAAATATGGTAGTAATAGTGTCTGGCGTCGAGATTTCACCCTACTACAAACGCAAGGTCAACAAATTATTCAAGAAAAAAAAATATTGTTGATAAAGAAGCTTATTCAGTGGAGCAGAAGTTCATAATGTCTGCTCTCAAAGGAACATGGGGAATGTCATAGCCAAATTAAAGGTACCTAACGGCAGCCTATAGCCCATCAGCACGGGCCTGCCATCTGTCACCTCACCATATCAGTACTTTTTATCTCTCAAACAGCAATTGTACGATGCTTAGCATTTATAGAAGTGTCTGACGCAGCTGTTCCCTGTTCATTTACTCACAAACATGCAAACATGAAAGTCTTCATTGCCCCCAACATGCAATAAATGTTACGTTCCTGTTTGTCGATAACAATGATTGAGTTGAAACTTTCTAGAGTTTTACAGATTTCAGATTGTACTCTGTTGGCAAAACTTTAAGTGCCTTACTGAATGGGCAATAATTTATTTATTTTACTTGATTGTATAGCACCAATATAATCTGCTGCGCCTTACAGTCATTGACAATCACTGTCCGATATAGACGCACAATCTACATTACGTGGCGGCATATCTTTGGTGTGTGGGAGGAAACCTATACAAACACAGGAAGAACACACAAACTCCTTGATGTTGTCCTTAGTCAGATTTGAACCTAGGACCCCAGCGCTGATATAGAAAAGCTGCAGTTACCCCCTTCCCCAGTACGTATGTGTTGATAGGCATTTTTGTGTTCTTATCAATAATTAGTTTTTGGAAATAGGTTTATTTTAATTTCTGAGTCGATGGTCATGTTCTTGTAATGGGTTTGTCTTTTAGGAATAACACTAAAGCTTTGATGTGTGAATAAATAAGAGAGAATGCAGAATAGCTCTCTACAGACGAGAGATGGGGAGTTAGCTCTACATAGATATGACTCTCTCCTTTTTAAAGACACAGAAATGCAATATGATTAGTTCTGACCTTACTGAAAGCAACAGACAGGAAGGCAGTACTATCTGTACTGATAACAGTTATATGTGTAGGCAAGGAGTCAGTAGTATCTGTGCCTGCATCATTTACAGGAAGAGACAGAGGAGAAGTGCTATATGTATCTGTAGCTATATCATTTACAGGTGGAGATAGGGAGGCAGTATTATTTGAACCCATAACATTTGCAAATAGAGACAAGGAGGTAGTACTATCTGTGCCCATAGCATTCAAAGATAGAGGGAGGCAGAATCATTTGTGCCTGCATCATTTACAGATTGAGTTGCCATTCCAATCCATTGGGTCCTTTCTGTGAAAAAGCCATGCTTGCTGTTAAATGTTTCTTGCAACACCAACTCAACAGATAGATACTGTAAGTACACTAGCCCTGTATCTTCTTTTTCTACTCCTTTCACTAACACTCACTGAAAAAAATGTTTAGCAATAAAGCTGAGTAACTGTACCAAAAGTACACTGTAAGTATTAAGGTATCAAGGGAGTAAATGAGTATTATTGGCATATTTGGGACACTAAACCCGTGATTCATAGACATATACTGTTGGTTGAGTCTTCTAAATTCACCTGATAGGCTCTCTTTATGGCTTTATTAGGGACTGCAAACAAAACTACTATGCTATATTCACTCTGTCAAAGTACAAAGATGAAGAACAAATTCAGCCCTGCTACATCTGCATCTACCTGTATGTAGAATTTCTAAGACTAAGTATACTTTTATATTTATCTATAATATTATACTTTAGTAGTTTTTAATAATACTATCTAATAAATGCATTTGTTACTTAAAGAGGTAAACGTGGCTGAGATGGAAACACTTGGCATCATCTTCTGACAACCAGGAGTTACGAGAACAGCCAAATTTTTTATTTTTTTTTTACAGAGGGCTGAGATATATGGAATAAATCTTTAATCTCACTCTATCATTTCATTGCTTCCATTTAAACACTGCTGGTTCCATAAAGAAATCTCATTATTGTCTTAACAGGAAGTAAAAGTCATTTTAAGGTGATTGTATTTCCAAGGCTGAAGTGGTGGATTTAGGTGTGAGGTGCTATACCTGCTGCTAATGGTGTGAATGATCACGTCCTACTTCTCGCCCTGATATAATAAGAAGAAACTTAATTGCAATGCAATGAGCGCAGTCTGCCCTAAGGCAGGGCTCAGTGGAAATAACTGTCCTTCACTATATTCACAGAATGTGGGTAACACCATGGCTGTTTTATGCACCTCACCTGGATATACATGCACCTGGGCTGAACATTACTGATCGCCAGGGCTCTAAATGTGATTTACAGTTATGTTTCAGGCAGATATATTGTACTATAGATGATTACAGGTGTGGTCTGAATAGACACTGGGTCTTGCCATGAGAGGGCAAAAATATACTCTGCTAATATACTCTATAGGGGAGCTTATTGCATAGTAATATACAGTACAGACCAAAAGTTTGGACATACCTTCTCATTCCAAGAGTTTTCTGTATTTTCATGACTATAAAAATTGTAGATTCACACTGAAGGCATCAAAACTATGAATTAACACATGTGGAATTATATACCTAACAAAAAAGTGTGAAACAACTGAAAATATGTCTTATATTCTAGGTTCTTCAAAGTAGCCACCTTTTGCTTTGATTACTGCTTTGCACACTCTTGGCATTCTCTTGATGAGCTTCAAGAGGTAGTCACCTAAAATGGTTTTCACTTCACAGGTGTGCCCTGTCAGGTTTAATAAGTGGGATTTCTTGCCTTACAAATGGGGTTGGGACCATCAGTTGTGTTGTTCAGAAGTCAGGTGTATACACAGCTGATAGTCCTACTGAATGGAGTGTTAGAATTTGTATTATGGCAAGAAAAAAGCAGCTAAGTAAAGAAAAACGAGTGCCCATCATTACTTGAAGAAATGAAGGTCAGTCAGTCTGAAAAATTGGGAAAACTTTGAAAGTGTCCCCAAGTGCAGTGGCCAAAACCATCAAGTGCTACAAAGAAACTGGCTCACATGAGGACCGCCCCAGGAAAGGAAGACCAAGAGTCACCTCTGCTGCGGAGGATAAGTTCATCTGAGTCACCAGCCTCAGAAATCGCAGGTTAACAGCAGCTTAGATTAGAGACCAGGTCAATGCCACACAGAGTTCTAGCAGCAGACACATCTCTACAACAACTGTTAAGAAGAGACTGTGTGCAGCAGGCCTTCATGGTAAAATAGCTGCTAGGAAACCACTGCTAAGGACAGGCAACAAGCAGAAGAGACTTGTTTGGGCTAAAGAACACAAGGAATGGACATTAGACCTGTGGAAATCTGTGCTTTGGTCTGATGAGTCCAAATTTGAGATCTTTGGTTCCAACCACCGTGTCTTTGTGTGACGCAGAAAAGGTGAACGAATGGACTCTACATGCCTGGTTCCCACCGTGAAGCATGGAGGAGGAGGTGTGATGGTGTGGGGGTGCTTTGCTGGTGACACTGTTGGGGATTTATTCAAAATTGAAGGAATACTGAACCAGCATGGTTACCACAGCATCTTGCAGCGGCATGCTATTCCATCCGGTTTGCTTTTAGTTGGACCATCATTTATTTTTCAACAGGACAATGACCCCAAACACACCTCCAGACTGTGTAAGGGCTATTTGACCAATAAGGAGAGTGATGGGGTGCTACGCCAGATGACCTGGCCTCCACAGTCACCAGACCTGAACCCAATCGAGATGGTTTGGGATGAGCTGGACCGCAGACTGAAGGCAAAAGGGCCAACAAGTGCTAAGCATCTCTGGGAACTCCTTCAAGACTGTTGGAAGACCATTTCAGGTGACTACCTCTTGAATCTCATCAAGAGAATGCCAAGAGTGTGCAAAGCAGTAATCAAAGCAAAAGGTGGCTACTTTGAAGAACCTAGAATATAGGACATATTTTCAGTTGTTTCACACTTTTTTGTTAAGTATATAATTCCACATGTGTTAATTCATACTTTTGATGCCTTCAGTGTGAATCTACAATTTTTATAGTCATGAAAATACAGAAAACTCTTGGAATGAGAAGGCGTGTCCAAACTTTTGGTCTGTACTGTATAACTAAGTTCACTATGAGCTGTGTAAATTTCTCTTTAGTCAGCTCCCTCTAGTGGCTGCTGGTGACAGAATGTTATCATTTAATTGGATTACTGTTAAAAAGGTATTATGGGATCCAGAGCCATTCAGCAAAAATAGAATGTGCCGACCTCTTTAAGAATGCACTAATCCCTTAAAATTGATTTTATGTAAAATGTGTGGTGTAGTACATATAGAAAGCTTGCACAGTGAGTATAATTGTGAATATAAAGGGAAGAAAGGAGAATGAGTACAAACCCCTCTTCTACAAACCTGCTTTAGCCTTTGGAAATAGGGAAGCAGCTACAAAGAGCATCTGCTGCTTTGGAGGATATGGTATGTCTATGCATAACATGGAACAATTGATTTCAATGAGCATTGTGTAATTTTCCAGTTTCTCTGTGGTGGCAGAACTGAACACTTTCTTACAGATCACAGCTGGTCATTAAGGTCCCACTTTGGGATCCACGAGATCAGGGAGCATTCTAACAAAAAGTATTGCCTAAGGTGGTCAACACCTTGAAATATAATTGCTAAGATTTATTTGCAATACCATGCATGGCCATGTGTTGTGCTGTTTAATGGAAGTATATACATGAAGAATTTGGAGTATAAAGATCATGCCTTTATATATTCAGGGCCTTAAATAAATATTGTCACTTTTCTGTAAAAAGAAAGAAGGAATATAAAATAAAAAACATTTGCCATAGAGAGCCACTAACACTGACAGACTCTCAGTTTGGTAGACCTAAGGAAAATTTATTTGAGGCTGCAGCCCCTGGCCAGACGTGTGCCAATCAGCTGATTGCTGCGCTTATGTCACAAAATTGGTGTCAAGATGAGACAAGCCCTTTAAGTAGGGTGTAGGGGGTCTGTAACCAGTCAATGAAAATTGGGTAAAACCCCTATGAGCTGCACTCCTGTCACTCAGCTCTCCCAGAAATAGCTTCAATAAATGACTGTGATAGTGTTAATACCATTTTCATAGTAAATGACAAGTCACAGATTTATATATACTCTGTATTTTTGGATTAAAGATCTCTTTAAGAACAATTATAGATATTATCTGGTTGCATCTGGATACAATGTATTCTCCCCAATAACAAATCACTAAGGATAAAGCACTTTTTGTTTGTCACGATAACTCATTATTTCACCACTTTCCTTGCATCTTCTGTATTTTTAGAATTTTCCTTCCAGATAAACCTTTAAGGAAAACAACAAAATTAACATTTGCATGTTTTAGTCTTCAGACTGCGTATAAAGTATAAGCTCCACATTTCCTTGGATGATATGTGACCCAATTCTACAAGGTTTCCTTAGTGTCTTAAATATGCCAGCCCCTCGGAGAAACTTGTTTACCGCTGTTTTTGCATAAATCCTATTAAATTTAGAAAAGTCTAAGAAGAGAAAATGTAAATGATCTGTTCAGATGTTATTAGTGATAAGATGGATCCTGCACAATAGATGACGCTTTTCCCTTTGATCAGATCATGAGACAGAAGTACTAAAGGAATGTAAACACCTGGAACTTATGTATTTGTAATACAACTGTGCCCAAGCTACCAAATGCCAACTGACTTAATGCCAGGCCCTACACCAGGCTTTTATTGGCATGACTATTAGGGCCGTAGATGTAGCAGAATTGAGTCATTGTGATGTCAGGCTGTGTAATTATCTAGGGTCCTCCATACTACAGGGAAATCTAGATGTATTAATTTTCAGTCCCTAGGTGCATCAATGAGTCTTGTGCACCCATAATCCTGTTGTTAGTTCCATAGACCGCTTTTGATAGATACTACCAAACTACTGTGGATACTGTGCCCTTAAAAAGGACTAACCATCTGATCAACTAGTGATCACAATTTGGCTCTTGTCAAAGTTGCTCAGATCCCTTGTTAATTTTTCCTGCTTCAAACATATCATCAACTTCAAGAACTGACTGTCCATTTGAGACTTCTGCACCTCTCAACAGGTATTTTGGCCACTCCTCATGAGCAAACTGCTCCAGTTGACTCGGGTTTGAAGGGTGCCTTTTCCAGATGGCATGTTTCAGCTCCTTCCAAAGATGCTCAATAAGATTTAGGTCAGGGCTCATAGATGGCTACTTCAGAATAGTCCAATGTTTTCCTCTTAGCCATTCTTGGGTGTTTTTAGCTGTGTGTTTTGGGTCATTATCCTGTTGCAAGACCCAGGACCTGCGACTAAGACCAAGCTTTCTGACGCTGGGCAGCACATTTCTCTCTAGAATCCCTTGATAGTCTTGAAATTACATTGTACCCTGCACAGATTCAAGATACCCTGTGACAGATGCAGCAAAGCAGCCCCAGAACTTAACAGAGCCTTCTCCGTAATTCACAGTATGGACAGTGTTCTTTTCAAGAGATGCTTCATTTTTCCATCTGTGAACATAGAGCTGATGTGCCTTGCCAAAAATTTTGATTTTTGACTCATCTGTCCATAGGACATTCTCCCAGAAGCTTTGTGGCTTGTCAACATGTAGTTTGGCAAATTACTTTTGTCAGATTCAAGTTATTTCTATGACCATTGTGGGTTTTTCTTTCATTAAACGAGGGGTACCAACAATTTTGTCCACGTGTGTATGTACAATACATTTTCTACCTAAATTTAAAAGTTATCAAATATTTAGAAATTTTCATGTCCACTAAGACAGGGAATGCTATAAACATTACAAAGCTGTCCTGTCATGTCACTGAATTCAGAACACTTTCAGTTTTGTCTGTATCTTCCCCTGTTCTGGAGATACCACTGTACCAGCTTTACAACTCAGCGTCATTGCTGGGCTGTGGAGCATGCCCCCTTCACAGTACAAGGCTATAGAAGTGTGCCATCAGGGTTGGTGGACAGCCAGTTGACATACTTTTTCACTCTTTTGTTTCATTGCAGCCATTTGCTAAAAGCAAAAAAGTTCATTTTATTTCTCATTAATGTACACTCAGCACCCCATCTTGACAGAAAAAAAAACAGAAATGTAGATATTTTTGCAAATTTATTATAAAAGAAAAACTGAAATATCACATGGTCATAAGTATTCAGACCCTTTGCTCACTATTGAGTAGAAGCACCCTTTTGAGCCAGTACAGCCATGAGTCTTCTTGGGAATGATGCAACAAGTTTTTCACATCTGGATTTGGGGATCCTCTGCGATTCTTCCTTGCAGATCCTCTCCAGTTCCGTCAGGTTGGATGGTGAACGTTGGTGGACAGCCATTTTCAGGTCTCTCCAGAGATGCTCAATTGGGTTGAGGTCAGGGCTCTGGCTGGGCCTGTCAGGAATGTTCACAGAGTTGTTCCGAAGCCACTCCTTTGTTATTTTAGCTGTGTGCTTCCAGGATATCTTTGTACTTGGCTGCATTCATCTTTCCTTCAATTGCAACCAGTCGTCCTGTCCCTGCAGCTGAAAAACGCCCCCATAGCATGAAGCCGCCACCACCATGTTTCACTGTTGGGATTGTATTGAGCAGGTGATGAGCAGTGCCTGGTTTTCTCCACACATACCGCTTAGAATTAACGCCAAAAAGTTCAATCTTTGTCTCATCAGACCAGAGAATCTTATTTCTCATAGTCTGGAAGTTCTTCATGTGTTTTTTGGCAAACTCTATGCGGGCTTTCATATGTCTTGCACTGAGGAGAGGCTTCCTTCAGGCCACTCTGCCATAAAGCCCTGACTGGTGGAGGGCTTCAGTGATAGTTGACTTTGTAGAACTTTCTCCCATCTCCCTACTGCATCTCTGGAGCTCAGCCACAGTGATCTTTGGGTTCTTCTTTACCTCTCTCAGCAAGGCTCTTCTCCCACGATTGCTCAGTTTGGCTGGACGGCCAGGTCTAGGAAGAGTTGTGGTCGTCCCAAACTTCTTCCATTTAAGGATTGTGGAGACCACTGTGATCTTAGGAACCTTGAGTGCTACAGAACTTTTAGCAAATGGCTGCAATGAAACAAAGAGTGAAAAATTTAAAGGGGTCTAAATCCTTTCCGTACCCACTGTATGTTTCAGACAGGAGAAATAAACAAGGGATCTGAGCAACTTTGACAAGAGCCAAATTGTGATGACTATTTGGTCAGATGGTTAATACTCTTTAACCCCTTAATGCAAAACGACGTACCAGTACATCATGTGAAGGAGTAACTTAGCGGGTGAAATCGAGAGCGGGTGTCAGCTCCTTAGCAACCCAGCAACCCAGTACCTAGCAACCCTGTACCTGTACGACCTCCCCGCTCTGTCTCCGGGGGGGGGGGGGGTCATGATGCTCTCTGGGCCTTCTGATCCTGTCTGCAGGATCGTTTATGCAGGCCTGTCAGCCTATGCATAAGCATAGGCTGACAGCCATTATACACTCCAATACTTCTGTATTGCAGTGTATAACAGTGAACCAGTGATCAAAAGATCGCTGGTTCATGTGCAATATTAAAAAAAATAAAATATGTAAAAAAAAAAGTAAAGAGAAAAAAATAAATACAAGTATAAAAATACAGTATAAAACACCACATATTGGGTATCGCCACGTTTGCAACAAACTGTACAATAAAAGTAAACTATTAGTTAACCCGCACAATAAACATCGGGGGAAAAAAACGGAAATAAAAAAGCTAAATAAAGGGAAAGAAAAGGAAATAAAAAAGTAACAATTTTTGCCATCTCGCCTCAGATAATATAGAATAAAAAGTGATCAAAAAGTCATATAGAGCCCAAAATGATACCAATAAAAAGTATATAGCTTTTCCCGCAAAAAAAAAGTGTTCATCCAGCAACGTCAATAGAAAAATAAAAATGTTATGCCTCTCAGAAAATGGTGATGGAAAAATAATAGATTTTTCCTCAATGGATTTTTATTCTGCAAAATTAGAAATGCATAAAAAACTATATAAATTTGTAAACCCAATAGCACGAAAATGAAAAAACTAAAATACAACTTTTATTGATATAAACTAAAAGGTCCAGGTCAGATCAGAAAACACAATAAAATAGATAATAGTATGTATATATATATATAAGGGGTGGTCTAATTACAGCCAGGTCTTCCAGGAATCCTCATATATAAAGGGTAATGATGCAAAACACCCCAATATAAGGGAGTCAGAGAAGAAAACCCAGGAAAACCTCAGACCACATAATCAGATCGGCTTAGCCCTCAGACAATGGGAGAGCTGTTATACTGTATACTTAAATAGGTGAAAAGCAAATTACCACCTGAACACACACACTGAGCAGGACACTTGCCCATTCAGATAAAGTGAGCTAGACAGGGTAACAAACCCTAAAAAAGGGGTAACCCCGCTAGTCCCCCTCAGTAAAGCCCCTCAACCCGTTTCCCCGGGTTCACCAGGAGGGTATAGATTTCAAAAAACATGCCGATATGTATTATGTTAGCAGCCGCAGTTATATAATATGTCAGTACTAATATGCAATAGAGGCTGTTCTTTAGCTGATGCCCTGATGGTGGACAGCTGCATATAATAAGCCTCTACGCCGATATGCACTGAGCAGTAGCAGCCACAGTTAGTTACTGTATCAATACAAAAGTGCAGTAAAAACTGCAGTTGAGCTGATGCCCTGATGGTGGACAGCAGCATGTGAAGATAGCCAACCTGAACACAGCCAGAAGCCTAGCTCATATAGCACTAACCCGCCCCTTTAGCACGCCCCTATCTTTGACATCAAAAGACCCAACCCATACCGTGGTGAGTCCCTCCCACCAAGGTCGGAGGCTCGTATTAGTGGGCGTGCCCATTGGTATGGAGACGGGGAACGCTGTGCTGCTGGCATCAAATCAAAACAAAAGTAAGGAGAAGATGATTTATGCCCTATTTTTTTGAACTATATAAATTTGGTATCGCTGTAATCGTACCAACCCATAGAATAAAGGTAAAATATTATTTATGTTGTATGGCGAAGGGCAAAAAATTAAAAATGTTAAAAAGCAATGCCAGAATTGATTTTTATTTTAAATCCACCAAGAAAGAGTTAATAAAGTTTTGATAATAAGTTATATACACCCCAAAATGGTGTCATTAGAAAATGCATCTCATCTCGCAAAAAAAAAAAAAAAGCCCTTATATGGCTACATCACCAGAAAAATAAAAAAATGATAGCTTGTACAATGTAATGACCAAAAAAACGCCATATCTTTAGGACAAAAATGGCGGCTGCAAGAAAAGAATGTATAAGCTGTGCAAGCGTATATCAGGGTATACCCAATATTTAGAGCTTGCAATGGAAAAGACACCAGAAGTGATCCCCAGAGTGACCCCCCCAATCATAGGAGTTACTGTGTATATAGTATATATAGTTTGGTGTTCCCAATTCACTCTGCACAGTTTACATATTCACTTTTCATCATCTGCTGTGCATTCAGGTCTGGGACACATTTTCAAAATTGGGTCACTCTATAGGGGATTCCACTTTACTGGTACTTTAGAGGCTCTGCAAACATCACATGGCGTCCAGATACCAAACATATAAATCTGCGCTCCAAAAGTTACATAGCACTCCTTCCCTTCTGTGCCCTGCTGTGTGCCCAAACTGCACTTTATGCCCACATGTACGACACTGGAGTACCCAGGATAACGTACTTAAAGTCATATGTGGGTATAAACTGCTGTTTGGTCACAGCCCGTCACAGAAGGGAAGGAGCGCTATTTGTTTTTTGGAGCAAAGATTTAGATGGTTTGGTTTTTGGACATCATGACTTTTTTGCAGAGCCCCTGAAATGCCAGTAAAATGGAATCTCCTGACATGTTACCCCATTTTGGAAACTACACCCTTTAAGGTATTTATCCAGGGGTACAGTGAGTATTTTTAACCCCCAAAAGTTGCAATAATTTATCTTCCAGACATGAATGCGCAGCTGATGGTGAAAGGAGAAAATGGCAATTTTTCCAGGAATACGTCATTTCGGTGTGTAGTATGTTGTGCCCGGCTTGTATCAGAGAAAACACTATGTAACACAAATTTTGCTCCCAGCTTTTAAATGTTATATTCCAATTGCTTATGTCTAAAACAAATTAAAATTTGCTTACATTCATCATAAACTTCGCTTTTGTGACCACGGCAACGAAAATTATGCATTTTTACTATAGAAACAGACGATTTTGCATCTTCTCATTTATACAGTCAGACTAAGAACACTATATGCATTGCAAATTTACACAGATTACCAAAAACTGTTCAGAAGTGTGCGGTTTTCCAAGATTTACGACTATACTGCAAATCAGTTTCACGAATCAATCCCCAAATATAGTCGCCCATCATTTTTTCGCTATATTGTCCTTGGTAACGGCGTTCAAAGTTCATAATGTCCTGGTGAAAGCGCTCGCCTTGCTCCTCTGAATAAGCTCCCATGTTCTCTTTGAACTTATCAAGATGAGCATCAAGGATATGGATTTTGAGTGACATCCTGCAGCCCATTGCAGCATAGTTCTTTATCAGAGTCTGAACCAGTTGTACATAGTTTTCATCTTTATGATTGCCTAGGAAGCCGCGAACCACTGCGACAAAACTGTTCCAAGCTGCTCTCTCCTTCCTATTCAGCTTCTTGGGAAATTCACTGCACTCTATAATCTTCTTGATTTGTGGTCCGACGAAGACACCAGCTTTGATCTTTGCTTCAGACAGCTTAGGTAAAAGATCTTGGAGGTAATTGAAAGCTCTCGACTCCTTATCTAGAGCCTTGACAAATTGTTTTATGAGCCCCAACTTGATGTGTAGTGGTGGTATCAGCACCTTGCGTGGGTCCACCAGTGGCTCCCACTTTACATTGTTCTTCCCCACAGTGAACTCTGTCCGCTGAGGCCAGTCCCGCCTGTGGTAGTGCGCTTCAGTATCCCGGCTGTCCCAAAGGCAAATAAAGCAAGGATACTTAGTAAAACCACCTTGGAGGCCCATCAGGAATGACACCATTTTGAAATCTGCGATAACTTCCCAGCCATACTCATCATACTTCAAGGCACCTAGCAACATCTTGACACTGGTGTATTCCTCTTTCAGGTGCACCGAGTGAGCTACAGGAAGAGACGGATACTTGTTCCCATTGTGAAGCAGCACGGCTTTGAGGCTCTTGCATGAGCTGTCTATGAAGAGGCGCCACTCATTCGGGTTACAGGTGATACCTATAGCCTTGAATAGACCGGCCACATTGTTGCAGAAGCACAGTCCATCTTGATGACTGAAGAAGATGGAAAAAACTTGGTGACGCTTCCTCTGATCTGTGACTTGGACACTTTCATCTAATAAGTTCCATTGCTTGAGCCTTGATGTCAGAAGCTCAGCGTTGGACTTGGTGAGACCAAGGTCTCTCATCAGATCGTTGAGGTCTTTTTGGTTAGGGTAGTATGGCTTCCGCTCCTCATCTGCATATGAAGAGAAATCGTGATCTTCAACGTCTTCCTCGATGTCTGACCTGCTGCTTTCTTTTGAAGGTGGTGTAGCTCTGTCTGGAGGTGTTGGTACAGGAAGTTCAGGGCAGTGTGGTACTGGGGCAATAGATGACAGAATGTGAGGATACGTTACAGGCGGTGCATTTTTGCCAGTGCAACGTTTGGAAGGGTCCACCATGCAGAAGTAGCAATTTGTTGAGTGATCAGTCGGTTCACGCCAAATTCTTGGGATAGCAAAATGCATGGCTCTCTTCTCTCCCCTGTACCAACCTATAAGCAAACAAAATAATATTTGGATTGAGAATTTGATTTAGGTCTATTTCACACTAATGACTAGTGATATTTACAATATTAACACAGTTAATCTGCTATTTAAGAGAGTAGCATTTATCCACTTACCTTCAAGAGTTTTCTTGCAGTGCTCACATGTGAAATGAGGAGCCCATGGTTTGTCTTGGTCACCAACAGGCATGCCGAAGTATGCTTTGTAGGCCTCACACATCTTAGCAGATGCTTCCACAGAGTACTTTTTCACTCTTGTCTTTATAAACTGGCCACATACGTAGCAAAATGCGTCTGCTGGATGTATGCAACCTCTTGATGCCATCTAAATTGACTAAGTTGCTGTGAACTGTAAGGAAAAAGGATGTCTCTCCAAACTTGATAAAAATGGTCTTTATTCCATGCAGTATTAAAGCTCAAGAGTGTACTCAGGATTCAGCAGAGCAAGATTGATCACCCGGTACCAGAGTAACACACAATATACACATTTACATTCCTAAGCTCCTCCTGAAATGGGTGTGGGGTGAAGTGTGAATACTGTCGTTATCAGAATCTGAATAGATATTGAATTCACACCTGTCTGTCTAGGTCAATTCCCCTTTGTCTGTGATGGCCATTGCCCACTTACTATGCAATCCCAATCAATTAGATCCTGTCTCTCCGTCTCTCAGGAAGGGCTATAGTGGCCCTATATAACTGTAGTTATACAGCTACCTACAATTCTGTACAGTCCCAGAAAGTTCTAGATAATTCTGGGCAGTTCTAGAAACTTCTTGATAGTTCTCACAATTCCAGAAGCTTCTTAAGTATTTTGAAATATTGTGAATATCCTTAAAAATAGATCAATTTCAAAATATCATTGTGCTGACCACAAAAGCAAAGTTTACAGGGAATAATAACTTTTTTCTATTCATTTAAGGAACAAACAATCAGGAAAACACACTTAACAACTGGGAACAAATATTTTTTTGAAAATTGTTACATAGCTCCAAACGCTGTTGTGTCCGGGATACCTGCTTACCAGTTGTCAAAGTGTGTGTCTCTGCTGACGCACGCTGGGCACAACATATCGGGAACTGAAATGACGTATCTCTGGAAAAATTGCAATTTTTACTTTTCATTATCAGGTGCACATTCGTTTCTGGAAATTAACTGTATGCAACATTCAAGGGTTAAAAATGCTTGCTACGCCACTTAAAGGGTGTCGTTTCCAAATGGGGTCACATGTCTGCAGATTCCACTTTACTGGCAATTCAGGGGCTCTGCAAAAGTGGCATGACGTCCAAAAACCAAACTGTGCTCCAAAAACCAAAATAGCTCTCCTTCCCTTCTGTGCCTGGCTGTGTGCCCAAACAGCAGCTTATACCCACATATGACATTAAGTACATTATCCTGGGTACACCAGTATCATACATGTGGGCATAAACTGCATGTGAATGAGCCCTATGTGCTTTTGAACCGCTAATTTAGATTGTTGGTTTTTGGACGCCATGTAATGTTTTTAGAGACCCTAAAATTGCACTACAAAATGGGGTCACTTCTTGGGGAATTCCAATTTACTGGCATCTCCAGGACTCTGCAAAAACTACATGGTGTCCAGAAAATCCCTCTAAATCTATATCTCAAAAAATAAAAAGTGCAGTGCTCCTTCTCTTCTGAGCCCTGCTGAGTGCCCAAGCAGCAGTTTACGCCCATATACAACTTCTTTGTAACCAGCATAGCCCACTTAATAGTTTAAGGAGTGTATGTCTCTCATGTCACAAAGTGGGCACAACATGCTGGGCACTGAAATGGCACATTTCTTTAAAAATTTCAATTTTCGTTTTGTACATTCATTTTTCAGAAGCACTATTGGGCTCAAAATGATAATACCCTTTGAGAAATTCCTTGAGCTGTGTAGTTTCTAAAATGGGGTTACTTTTAAGGGGTTTCCATTGTACTGTTACTTTAGGGGGCCTGCAAATGTGACATGGCACCTGAAAACTATTCCAGCAAAATCCGGCCTACAAAAGCCAAATAGCACTCTTTCTATTCTGAGCTCCACCATGCACTCATACAACATTTTATGGGGTATTCCTGTGTTCAGAAGAAATTGTGTAACTACCTGTGGAGTGCTTTTTCTCCTTTAACCCCTTGGAAAAACGAAAACTTTGGGGATAAAGTGACATTTTAGTAATTTTTCATTTACACATCCCAATGTTAATAAAATCTGTGAAATGGCTGTGGGGTCAAAATGCTCACTATACCCCTTGATTAATTCTGTCAGGGGTGTAGTTTCCAAAATGGGGTCACTTTTGGAGGGTTTTCATTGTATTGGTACTCTGCAAATGAGACATGTCACCTGAAAACTATTCCAGCAAAATCTGCTTTTCAGATGCCCAGTATCGCTCTATCCACGCGCTGCCGGGTGCTCAAACATCAGTTTACACCCACATGTGGAGTATTTCTGTGCTCGGGAGAAATTGCATAACAAACTATGATATGCATTTTCTCCTTCAACACCTTGACAATGTGTTAATTTTTGGGTTAAATGAATGTATTATTGAAGAAAAATGAAAAGTCTAAATTTTACCTCCATATTGTTTTAATTCCGTGAAATGCTTAACGGGTTAACAAACTTCCCAAATGCTGTTTTAAATTATTTGAGGGGCGTAGTTTTGAAAATGGGGAAATTTATGGGGGTTTCTAATATATAGGCCTTTAAAATCCCCTACAGAATTGAAGTGGTTCCTAACAAATGGGTTTGGGAAATTTTCTTGTAAATCTGGAAAAATCGCTGTTACACTTGTAAGCTTTATAATGTCCAAAATAAATTAAAGGGCAATTAAAAAATGATGCCAATATAGAGCAGAAATATGGCAGATAATAGTTTTTAATGTATTTGGGTGGTGTCACTATCTGTCTGAGACGCAGAGCATTTCACATTTTTAAAACTGTGAATTTTTCCAAATTTCCTTCAAATTTCCTTTTTTTTTTTTTTTTTTAATAAATAAACGCATAAAATATTGATCAATGTTTACCACTAACATGAAGCACAATGTGTCATGAAAAAACATTCTCAAAATCACATGGGTATGTTAAAGCATCTCTAAGTTATTGCCATATAAAGTGACACATGTCAATTTTGAAAAATGAGGCCTGGTCATTAAGGTACTTTTAGGCCGGTCCTTAAGGGGCTAAGGCATAGCTCCCAACCATCCTGGATCTGGCGGGACAGTCCCGATTTTACACTGCTGTCCCGCCATCCTGGATGGCTTACGGCTTGTCCCGCTATGCCCCTGAAGTGTTTTGCTCGTTAACAAACTTTGCCCCGATCCACCGTTCCTCTCTGCTGAGTCTCCTCCCTCATAACTCACATCTCGCGCAACGCTTCCACTGAGCCAGTAGAGGAGACTGAACTCATGTGACCTATAAGCCCGCCTCCTCTACAGTCCAGCCCAGCTCAGTGCAGCACAGAGCAGAGCACAAGTACCTGGCAGCTAGTCTCCTAGTCACAACTCATGTGTGGGTGAATCACCAGGTGTGCAGTGTTAATGCTCCATAATCCTGCCCACTGTGCACTCGAGGGGAAGAAGGCAGAGAGGGTATGATGTTTATTTGGAACTGCATGTTGGAGGGGGCAGAACTTTGGACAAAGAGTAATGATGGTTACATGGGACTCCATGTTATAGTGGGCTGAAGGGGGAGAGGATGGTGCTTTATTTTTATGCATTCCTGTGTGAATGAAGGGGTAGTGCACATCCATGACCACCTCTCCATTCATTTCTATGGGACTGACAGAGTAATGGAATGGTCACACATGCTCAATACCATTCCACTGAAACAGGGGTCTTATGACTGGTGGGGTCCCAACAATTAGACCCCAGGTAGAAAGATAGATAGATAGACATGGCTATATAGGTATATTGATATGACATGGATAGATAGATAGATAGATAGATAGATAGATGACGACTATATAGGTATATCGATATGACATGGATGGATGGATGGATAGATAGATAGATAGATAAATAGATAGCTATGACATACTGTAGATAGTTTCCTGTTTAACATCAGTAAAGTTCTGCACACAGTATTAGTAATAATGATGTTGCCTTCCTTTCTGTGACTGTACGTTTCTATTTTGATGCACTTTGTGTTCTTTATCTGTATTTATCTGTGCAGAAACCACATAATCTTTACCTGTGAAACGGCCAAACAATGCTGCAAACATATTGATGTCTTAGAGAAACTTTGAAGTGTGCTTTGCATTGGTAAAAATCATTAGTTCTTGTTTCTATGACAACGGGAGCGGCTTACAGCTCCTTACTGACATCCTACTCCCAAGACATTTAACCCCTTCACTGCACACTGTGGCCACTGTTAATGTGGAAATAGAGATTCAGTCAAAACATACGAAACGGATCATTATCAGTAAGTGTGACCTTCCATAACAAAATACTACGATGATGATATTAATGCTGATATTGACCATGATGTTGATTGTTGGTGATGATGGTGACGATGTTAATGATGGTGATGATAATGATGATGATGAATATTTTGATGGTGATGTTGATCTTGATGAGCGATTATGATGGTGTTGATGATATTGAGGAAGTGTCAGTAACTATGTTGTTTATAATAATGATGATCTGGGTGGATAAATCATCTGTGCAGCAAAATTCTGCTTCTGTGACTGACCGTGTAAAAGCTGTAATGTCTATGGAGTAAATTTATTATACTTTGCACACCAGTTGTCTGGTGAAGAAGTAAAAAATTACCGACTTTTTTCACTTTTGTGCCTTCTTCTCCACTTTCCTGCAATGAGGAGTGGTAAGGGACGGCGGGACCACTAGCCTTGGCATGTATGATCCCTGAAATTTATTCCAGCTTCAAGCTTGCATAGTTATCAGTGCAGGTGCATAAATGAGGCGCACCCTCCACCAGTGAAGTGGATATGAAAACGCTGGTTATCATAAATCTGCCCCTATATCTTCTCAGTTTTACAGGAGACATAATTATAGTATCTAGTAGGTGACAGCATCACACAGCAATGCTGCCTCCTGCTGGTTTACAACACCAGGGGAAACGGATCCTGGCTGCCCTGCTTCTGCCAGCAAATGAGATAGGAAGGCATAGGACAAGAAAGAGCAGGAGAGGACGTGTATCCTCAGTGTCGGACTGGGATGCCAAGGGCCGACCAGTGGAATTCATTCTGAGGGCTCATTATACAGCTACTTGCAACTTTACCTGCCTCCCATTTTTTTCAGTATTAGCCTGCTACCTATCCTTTGCCTTAGATTAGGGCCCCCTTAGCTCTGTGAACAATATGATTGGTGACGGGACAGCACAGAGATAGTAAGGAGATGGGGCCCAGGAGGGGGGAGAGTGATTGGCCTGCCTTTGTATCTAGATATTATCTCAGCATGTGTATGCTCCATTTCCATCCTTTCATAGATCTACATCCAAGAGAAGTTGCTGGAAAGTTTCCTGTGCAGTCCTAAGGAGACTTAAAATCAGCACCAGATTCTGTCGTGTGAGCAATCCCTTATAAAGTCAGCTTCAGCGCAGAGATACAGGGGACATAACATGGGTGTCCTGTATAGTGATGCACAGTGAGCCCAGGGGTGCAGGGGCTGTGTATAATAAAATAAACATTACTGTGAGATGCTCTCCACTCCAGCATTGATTCTCATGGGGTTCTCTGCCAGTCTATGTTTACATAGCAGCAGTGACGTGTGCCAAAGCATCAGGTCACCAGTCATAGGGCATGTCTTCTGCAATTAGTGATTGGATTCTGCAGTCATGTGACAATGGGGCAAGTCACCACCACAAGAACATGTGGGGTATTGTGACCATAGATGTCAATACAATCTAGGCTTTAGGCTAAGGCTACATGTAGAAGATCCTGTGGCAAAATGAAGCCAAAATAATTTTTACAGCTGGTTTTACTACTTCTGCAGTGCTGATTTTCAGGTTAAAAATCACACATAACCAGTAGCTAGATATTGGCCTATTGTGGGTTCAAAACCCATAGAGAAAGACACTTTGTACCGTGAGTTTTTGCATCAGTTTATGGATGGAATTTGTGTAATTCACATCCACTACATTGGTACTGTATATTGCAGCGGGTTAGCCACTGATGTCCGCCAGTAGCTAACCTACTGCGATTTTGCCACATGTGGCTTCAGCCTCAAAGGGGTTTTCCAAATTAAAAGAATAGTGTAAAACATGTCTACATGCCCCATCACACATGTTGAGCCCATTATTGCAAAAAATCATTAATACCTGTACCTATACTATGCTTCTTGCAAAAATCATTTGTTATTGTATTCACAATCACTTTCTGAGGCATAAAATGCTATAGATTGGCTGAGCAGTACTGAGGGGGAGAAGGGACTGTACTTGCGTCAATCCATCTTGCTTCTATACAGAATGACACATACCCTCTGCAGTTTTCTTGCATGGTTTTTTATTAGTTGTTTGGCTAGGAATAATACATCCTAAAACCCATGAAACATCAGCAGTAATGTTCCATATGCTGGGTATATATACTGGTGATATGTATACGGGACATCAGTGATGGAGAGAAAGCTGACGTTACCAGCCCTGATAATGTAGTTACTGACAACAATAATGTGGACAGAAAGGCATTAATACAGGGAGGAAAAAAATAACTTGGAAATCCCTTTATGAATGTGCTACAGTGTATATCCAATGTTTCTATTCAGAATGATAAACTGTATCAGGTGCGCTTAGGCAGAGTACGTGCTCATACAGCAAAGAGCTTTTTAGAAGTTGCCTTGAAAAGTGATAAAAGAAGCCATATTACACTACTTATGTCTTGTGCTTCTGCAAGGCAATTTATGGCTGTGACCAACCCAAAATCTGCAACATAAAAAGCTGTATTTCCACAATGTGGGGCCTCAGCCTCAAACCCGAAATTTTATTCAGTCAAAAACCAGGGAAAATGGCCATGTCATGAAGTGTTTAACATCATTATTGCTATCATAACCATCAGAAACATCATATGTGGTGGTTACTGACAGCCATAAATTGCCTTGCAGATGCACAAGACACATGTAGTGTAACTTGGCTTCTTTCATCACTTTTCAAGGCCCTACTGAAAAGCTCTTTGCTGTATGAGCACGAACTCTGTCTAAGCGCACACCTGATACAGTTTATCATTCTGAATAGAAACATTGGATATACAATGTAACACATTCATAAATGGGTTTCCAAATTATTTTTTCCTCCCTGTATCAGGTCATAATTGGGGGTGCATTTTTACATTGTATTTTTTTCTTTTTGCTGATTTCCCTGGTAACTGAGGCTGATATATCAGCCCCAGTTACAGGACCAATACAGCCTCTATCACTTACTGCAGAGCTGACCGTGCCCTCTCTTTGGGGAGTCTGGCTGTCACTGACAGCCACCTTCCAGTTCCTGCAGCTAGATGATCTTGTGCAGCTGCTAATTTTGCAAGAATGTAGAGATATGTCATTGGAGAGTTAAACAACCACCATCGGGATGTACATAGTCAACAGTGGTCAGACTCGGCATGAGGTCAATTATGATGATTATGATGTTGATCTAAATGATGATTATGATTTTGGTGATGAGAGTGGTGGATATGTTGATAATTATGCTGCTGACAATGATGATATTGATATAATTGATAATGACCCAGGTGATGATAATAATGACTATGATAATAATTGTGATGTTCATGATGACAATGATGATTTTGTGTATACGTAATTATAATGTTGATATAAATGATAATAACCGTGATGATGATAATAATGACTATGATAATGTTGATAATTATTATGTTCTTGATGAAACTAATGATTATATTAATGATAATTAAACCCTTTAGGTACAGATGTTTTAGCATTTAATTATACTATTATATTGTCATCAGTATAGTAATAAGTCATTTTGATACTGTCACAGTGGGAGCATATCTGTCAATGACAACTCCTGTAACCATGTACAACACATCACACTGTAAATCTATGAGATTATGGATGAGGTGACCAATGATTACCAATTCTGGATTACAGGAATCATTCTCCTCCATACCCTGCCATTGCCACAAACTTTGTTCATCCCGTTAAAGGCTCAAGCCTTCATTTTTCACACAGGTCTAATGGTGCATTTATATGAGTCATTTGAGGACTTTATACACCAGTCACATCTGAAAAGTAGGTGCAGCTAGCATATTCATGTCCTCCTCATGAAAAAGGATGTGTGGTGATGGACAAAGGGCTGTGTGGTTTCTGGCAAAAATTTCTGTGACGCACATTCTCTCTGGAACTCTTTGCCAAATATTGGCAAGTGTGCCTATACTTAAAGGGATTTTGTAACTAAAGACACTTATTCCCTATCCGCAGGATTACTGGGACCCCCAGTGATGAGGAGATAGGAGTTCCAAAAGTCCCCTGCATTCTCCATGTTAATGAAGCGCCAGTGAATTTGCCCAACTAAATCTCTATTCTCTTCGATGGAACTTCCGGAGATTGGTTCTAGAAGCTCCATAGAATGGTGAATGAAGCACCAGAGCGCTTGCCAGATTGGCGCTTCTTTCACATGAAGGATGCAGTAGGATTTTCAGGCCTCCAGGTATCTGGCACTTGGGGGATAAGTGTCTTTGATGATAAAATACCTTTATGAAAGATGGGTAACAAATAAAATGGCCATCATTAGGGCTCCAGAGGTTAAATGTCAGATATGGGTGGGTATTCAGGAGTATGGGAATGGGGGATGTATGAATGAATAACAGTGCAGTGCTATTCCTTCAGGAATCGTAAAAGGCTATATGACAACCCCTGTGTGTTGGTCATTTTGGTTGTATATCAGCCTTCGCAGATACATTAATGTTACTTTCCTGGTAGGGGAATCAGGTGGCAAATACAAACCAGCTACAATATCCAAACACAGAAAATGATACTTTTTTAATTGTAAATTTCCCTGTCTCCGTTCCCCCATTTTCCCTTTAATACAGTATATTCCTTCACCGTTGAGAACTACTGGAAATATTTACATCCATACTGCATATGTGACTACTATAACAGTCCTGGACATAATAAGCTTCAGATTTTAGGGTTAGTGTCCCTTTAAACCCTTTACCAGCAGCTGATCAGCTGTCAGTATGAAGGCTGGAGTGTAGTTTATTGCTATATTCATAAATGTTTATCAATTTCCAATATTCCAGCGGTTAAGCTGCTATCCTGCATAGTCCGGTGGCAAAACGATTGTGTGTCACTTTATTGCTTACATTTCTTTCTTATAGATTAGTTTCTTAGTTCTGCACTAGAGAGGCATAAAACTGAAGACTAAAGATTGGGCAGGTTATTTGTGTGAGGGCCTGTATACTGTATCAGCTAAGAATAATGTGCATGTATGAATATGAGTGTGTACAAGTGAGTATACAGTGGCCCAGATTTACTAATAGTTAGTGCAAATTTAGACAAGCAGTCTGAAAACATGCCAGATTTATCACATTGTCTTATGCTGGATGATAAATCTGGAGTATCTTCAGACTGTCTAGTCAGCATTTATACCACCTTTTATTTGGCTCACTTCATGCCAGAATTTTTTTTACACTATATTGGCGTATTTTTGACGCATCATGTCTCGAGAATGTATATAGTATTTAAGTTTATAAGTGAGTATTTTATATGTTTGTGTATGTGTGTGCATGATTCATGAGTATGTATAGCTATAAGTATTTGTGTGAGAGTGTATTGGATTCATGAATATGTGCAGTATATATGTCTATAAGTGAGTATTTGCATATGCATGTGTGTGTATGATTCATGAGTATGTATAGTATGCGTGTCTATAAGTATTTGTATATGCATGAGTCTCTATATATGTGCATGATTACGTATAGTATGTATGCCTATCAGTGATTATTTGAATATGTATGAGTGTATATGTTTGCTGGGTAGCAAGTGACTTACAAATGTGTCCTTCCTAGTCCTCTTGGTTTGGACATGTTCAGATATGTGTATCACAAGTTAGGCAGCTTTTCTAAAAAAAAAAAAAAAAAACAATGTGAATTTGTAATAAATTCTCACAAGTGATATGTTACAGTAACTATCCTACATCAGTCTATGTGCAGCCATCCAGTGGGGAGAGACAGAACGTGAACTACAATCTTTCAAGGCATTTGTAATAGCATGTTGTGATATTGGGGAGATTTCTTATTATTTTACTCCATATTTCTTGCATTAAAGGGGTTTTCCCATCTCCTTGTTTCAGCAGCTTTGCCTGCTGTCTCTTCTTCTCTCTTCCTGTATTCCTTATCAAACAGTCAAAGCCACCTCCCCCCCCCCAGCTTACTGAACAGGACACTATGAAGTATCACAAAACTTGAAAACTATTACAAGAAATCTAATATAAATGCAGATCAAATAATATGCACATGCTTCTAGAGAACGGACTCAGTGTTATCTGTTTGTTTACATAGAAAGATAACAGACAAGGCTTTAACAGCAAACTACAATTAGCTGAACTGCAAAGCTGTAGATAACAGTGAGAGCTCAGGTCCCTGTGAGCAGTGAGTGATGTTATCTGTCCTGGCTTATCACACAGGTCCGGCACCATGGAAACAATGTGTAACAATGGGAGATATAATTTCACATAGCAGGAAAACAAAGCAGCATTGCTAAAGCAATGTATTTAGGAAAACTATTTAATTTACATAAGCTTGCAGTATAGATAGGATTCTTGAGATGGGAATACCCCTTTAAAATTCAAGAAATATGGAAATCTTTTTAAATTCCAGTTGTCACATGCATTGTTGCAAATGTTATTTTTGTGCCCTGCCCACAGAACTTTCCTGAAAGCTGGCTTAAGTTATACTGGAAATCTTTGCCAACTATGAGTTAGTGTAGATTTCACTCCAGATGCATGGCTATGTAGAGGGTGTGCTTTATTTATGAGGAGGCATGTGCCTCGCCATAAATAAGCTGCACACTCTGCCAATGCAGGGGTTATGAAGACTAACACCGAAAATGCAATCTAACACCAAAAATGCCATTTTTCATAAATCTCTCCCATTGTATTAAATTGGTTTCATGAGAAATTGGATTCCTTAACCAAAGTGCAGATCAGTTAAGTGTAAGCACATCTGTATTCAGCTCTAGTGACTACATGATGTAGCATTTGTCTATTTGACTATGGAGGCCATAGCATATCTGCTATTGAAGTACCAGAGCCCACCTTCAGAGCTCTGGGAACTGCAGTTTTTACTGCAGTTTTGTTTATTTTATCTTGCTGCAAGCTAGTTTGTTTATTCAGCTAGCTGCCTATGCTGCCCTCACTAAATCTCCTGATGAACCCCGCTTTATAGTTACGGGGAAAAGAGTAGAGATAATAATTTATAGTTAGACCATGTCAGATTAGGATAGATGTGTGATATTCATTATTCCAAATACTGCTACAGCAATCTTTGCTCTGGAGATGATAACTTATAGCCATATCATGATAGACTAGAGCAGGTGTGTGTTAAGTACTAATCCATACACCTCTATAGCAATTTTTGTCTTCTATCTCCCTTAGGCCCCTTGAAGATGGCTGGGAGCGAGTTCAGAGTTCTATCGGGGTTTTTCCTGGATAGCACAATGACCCATTAATTTCTATCGGCCCATGCATGTGATGTATTACATGGATCAGTGTGTGGGCCGACAGTCCGGGCCACAAAACTCAGGACAGGTCCTATTCCTATTGCATGCTTCTGAGGCTCCTATTCATTGAATAGGCCACGGCCGTCTGCAATGGGCCTTACACCATATTTATATACATTATATATCTAAATATAGGGAGATTTTTTTTATTTATTTATGGAGTAATCACCTCACTCTCCATTAACCAGTTACTAGTGATGAGGTGTAACACTTAGGCTAGGTTCACACTAGCGAATGGTTTCTGTCTTTCAGGTTCCCCACGGAAACCCTGTCCGCCTAAAAAGCGGTTAACTGCGGAAACCCGTGGACCCCAGTATAAAATCGGCAGAGAGAAAAGTTCTGCTTTCAGGACTTTTCTCTCCACCAATTTAAGTGGAATCTCGGCTGAACCTAGCGTTACTCCTATTTATTGATTTATTTTGTAGTGGGACTGAATAGAGCTGTTTGTAGCTGTTGCAAAGCTGCCATTTTTATACTGTGACATTGCTGACAGTCAGTGGCAACATTAATAACTACAGGCGGCTAGTTTTGTCTCTCCATAAAAAGTTCTCAGTGCCATAAAAATGGTGGCTAATAACCAACAATAACTGATGTGTACAATTTGAAAGGATTTGTGTGAATGCATTGTTATAATAGCCTCCACATTTTTTAGTGTTTTTAACACATTATTGACACATTCGAACAACCGTTTTCATAGATGTTTTATTAAAGGTTGTGATTTATTTATCCACTGTTAAGGAAAAGGAATCGGTGAAGTATGTGAGTGATGTTACTGGTTCCTTTCTTGAGGCCACTAATTGGTCATATGTACAGTGACTTGCAAAAGTATTCATACCCCTTGAAATTTTTCACATATTGTCACCTTACAACCACAAACTTAAATGTATTTTATTGAGATTTTAAGTGATAGACCAACACAAAGTAGCACATAATTGTGAAGTGGAATGAAAATGATCCATTGTTTTCAAAATTTTAATCAAATAAAAATCTGAAAAGTGTGATGTGCAAAAGTATTCAACCCCTGTACTATGATACCCCTAAATAAAATCCAGTGCAATCAATTGCCTTCAGAAGTCACTTAATTAGTTAATAGAGTCCAGCTGTGGGTAAATTAGTCTTAGTATAAATTTAACTGTTCTGTGAAGGCCTCAGTGCTTTGTTAGAGAACACTAGTGAACAAACAGCATCATGAAGACCAAGGAACTCACCAGACAGGTCAGAGATAAAGTTGTGGAGAAGTTCAAAGCAGGATTAGGTTATAAAAACATATCCCAAGCTTTGAGCATCCCAAGGAGCATTGTTCAATCTATCATCCAAAAATGGAAAAAGTATTCTTCAACTACAAACCTACCAAGACATGGCCGTCCACCTAAACTGACAGAATAAGCAAGGAGAGCACTGGTCAGCCGAAGCAGCCAAGAGGCTCATGATCACTCTGGAGGAGGTGCAGAAATCCACAGCTCGGGTAGGAGAATCTGTCCACAGGACAACTATAAGTCGTGCACTCCACAAATCTGGCCTTTATGGAAGAGTGACAAGAAAAAAACCATTGTTAAAAGAAAGACATAAGAAGTACCATTTGCAGTTTGCAATAGGCAAGCAGCTTGGGGAGAAGAAATCAACTGTGGAGCAATAATTACAAAATGGAAGACATACAAGACCACTGATAATCTCCCTCGATCAGGGGCTCCACACAAGATCTCACCCCGTTGGGTCAAAATGATCATAAGAACAGTGAGCAAAAATCCCAGAACCACATGGGGGGACCTAGTGAATGGCCTGCAGAAAATTGGGACTAACGTAACAAAGGCTACCGTCAGTAACACACTACGCCGCCAGGGATTCAGATCCTGCAGTACCAGCATTTGGATGTTCCAGAAGAGTATTGGGAGAATGTCATATGGTCAGATGAAACCAAAGTAGAACTGTTTGGTAAAAACACAACTCATCATGTTTGGAGGAGAGTGAATGCTGAGTTTCATCCAAAGAACACCATACCTACTGTGAAGCATGGGGGTGGCAACATCATGCTTTGCGGCTGTTTCTCTGCAAAGGGACCAGAACAACTGATCCGTGTACATGAATGGGGCCATGTATCGTGAGATTTTGAGTGCAAACCTCCTTCCATCAGCAAGGGCATTGAAGATGAAACCTGGCTGGGTCTTTCAGCATGACAATGATCCCAACGCCAGGGCAACGAAGGAGTGGCTTCGTAAGAAGTATTTCAAGGTCCTGGAGAGCCTAGCCAGTCTCCAGATCTCAACCCCACAGAAAACCTTTGGAGGGAGTTGAAAGTCCGTGTTGCCCAGCGACAGCCCCAAAACATCACTGCTCTAGAGGAGATCTGCATGGAGGAATGGGCCAACATACCAGCAACAGTGTGTGCCAACCTTGTGAAGACTTACAGAAAACATTTGACCTCTGTCATTGCCAACAAAGGATATATAACAAAGTATTGAGATGAACTTTTGTTGTTGACCAAATACTTATTTTCCACCATAATTTGCAAATAAATTCTTAAAAAATCAGACAATGTGATTTTCTGGATTTGTTTTCTCATTTTGTCTCTCATAGTTGAGGTCTACCTATGATGACAATTACAGGCCTCTCTCATCTTTTTAAGTGGGAGAACTTGCACAATTGGTGGCTGAGTAAATACTTTTTTTCCCCACTGTATGTGTGATGCTGTGCCTAGTATTCAGTAAGGAGGCTGACTGCTGAAGCAGTGTGGCCTCATCAGCCAGCTGATCTGTGGAGGTATAGGATAGGTCAACATTGTGTAAGTTCTGGAAAATCCCATTTAAGGAGTGGGTAACCCATGTAATATATTTGCATGTCTGTGTGTAAGTATGTTTGTTGTTCATGCATGTGCATGTGTGTATATGAGCAAACGTGTAGTCATGTGTCATCTTTGTAGATATATGTACTGTATATGTATAGAGGATGACAGCATACAAAAAAAAAGTTCACGCTATTATTATTGAAGATAGTAGAAGATGTTACAGGGAGGGTTACAGGATGAGTGAACTACAAGTGCCAGCATAATCAGGCTATTTTTATTTAATAGTAGACAACATTACAGGGAGTACCCGGGGCATTCCTCCGTGGCAGTGAGCACCCATCGCATCATCACTTGTCACCGCCCACTAGTCTGTTGTGGTGACTCCCATCTTGGTCTTCTCTTCTACTTCCTCTGACGCAGCGCTGGATGGCAGCGACTGCGCATGACGGGCCGCCATTTTCTGGTGGTCCATACTGCGCCTCTTGTGAAAGACCACCAGAAAATGGCAGCGGTCCAGCGCTGTGTCAGAGGAAGTAGAAGAAAGAAGATACAGAGAAGACCAAGATTGGAGTCACCACAACAGACTAATGGGCGATGACGTGATGGGTGCTCGCTGCCACGGAGGAACGCCCCGGGTGCTCCGTGAGGATCATTTCCATAATTGAAGAAACGGATTTTTACAGAAACGGCTGGGAGAAGACAACAATGAAAGGTAGGAGAAGAATGGCCTTTTTAAAGGCCATTCCAATGTGTCATTAGCTTAAAAGTGTTTTTTTAATGATAGATTCCCTTTAAAATAGGGGATCAGGGAAAAAAAAATTGCCATACCCCTTTATACAGTCTATACCCCCTAGAAAGGCCACTGCCATTGCATATGGCCCTGTGAAGGCTGACAAGTCTGCTGTTACATGTCCTTGTTGACATTCAGTATTCTTGCACTGTTCTGTTCCCATGAATGCTGCAGTCAGTCATTGGCAGCTGAGACCAGTACACACATGGTCTGTCACTGCTGAGGCCAGTCCCCATGTGCCAATTGTGTACAGGTCACCACAAAAATGGAACATTACAAAAAGACATATTCCAAGACTAGCAACAGTGCTGACAAGAGGTGCTGGAAAGGAGGACCTGTGAATGGAAAGTTAACTTTAACCCTTAGGAGATGCAGACATTTTTCATTTTTGTGTTTTCGTTTTTTACTCCTTACATTTTTTTTTTTTTTACGGCTCCACTCTGCGGTAAAAATGCTATGTTAGCTTTATTGTGCAGGTCAGTACAATCACAGTGATACCAAATTCATATAGTTTTTTTCATGTTTTAACAACTTTACAAAAATTTAAAATTTTGAAGAAAAAAAAAAATTCTTTGAATCACCATATTCTGACCCCTGTAACTTTTTTATATTTCAGCATATGGAGCTGTGTAGGGTGTTTTTTTTTTTTGCGGGACGATATGTAGTTTTTATTGATACTATGTTTGGGGATATATAATGTTTTGATCACTTTTTATTCCATTTTATTAGGGATGTAATTTGGTGAAAAAACGCCAAATCGGCCATTTTGAATTTTTTTCCTGCTACCGCGTTTAACGTATGGGACAAATATTTTTATATTTTAATACTTTGGGCATTTTCAGACTTGGGGATACCTAATGTGTTTATGTTTACTTTTATTTATTTATATTTATATGTGATCTAGGGAAAGTAGGGTGATTTAGTTTTTTTATAATTTTATATATTTAAAAACTTTTTTCTTTCATTTTTAACTTTTTTTTTTAGCCCCCCTAGGGGGCTTGAACATGTGATCTTTAGATCACCTGTGCCATACTGTAGACTGCAATACTACTGTATTGCAGTTTATGGCAGATTTGCTATGTAACTATTGAAGCCAACTGTATAGGGCAGTGAGTAGGAGAAGGCCTGCATTACACTAGCTCCCCCGCTGTATAGTGGATGGAGCCTTCTGCTTACAGCTCTGTTCCCTGTATAAGATACAGCACTTGATTGGAACCACTGATCAGTGCAGAGTCCAGGTGTTGGATCCCCACCAATCTAATATTGATGACCTATCCCGAGAATAGGTCATCAATGTTAAAAACAACCCCTAGCCTGGAAAAGCTTTCTTAATGTAGACAGTTAGTAGATGCTTTGCTTAGCCTACAACCACTTTACCGTGCACTGGTGATGTCAAGAGTTCCCTTCCGCTGTAGGAACTGGTTGAAATCTCCGCAGCTGATGTACTCAAGTCCAAGAAGCGCAAGACCCTGTTACATAGAACCAGACAATTACCCTATATGATAACATTACTAAGTGATTGTAGGATCTGCACATTGGCTGTACAGTAGTAGAAATACTGTATACTGATATAGTAAGACTAGGGGAATGGTAAAATATAACTTTTCACAGCCGTTTTGAGATCTACATAATAGAAAATGATGATGGCTATACCTTGGTCTGGGAAGCAAACTTTCCATGAAGAAGGAAGGGGCTGCCAGATGCAAGTTGTAATACACGCTGTTCCACCATTGAGTGCTCCTCTCCTTGAGCAAGCAGGTCTCTCTCAGCGATGACTTTGATAGCAACCTGCTGGCGAGTGTACATATCCTCCGCCAGCACCACCTAGAATAAACAGTCATTACATTTTAATTTTTCATGAAAAAAAGGGGACAAATCTTTAAAGGGAGCCTACCATCACCAAACCCACTTCTGAGCCATTTGTTAGCTGGTATAGGGTCGGTTAGAAGCAGGGTGAACATAACTTCTGTCAAAGTGCTATCTTGCTATCTGTCAAAGGTTCAGCTTTTTTTCCATATGCAAAGGAGATTTTTGGTGCACTCGGGCAGAGCTGGAGCACCATTTTCATTTGTGATTTTTGCACAGAAGAATGGATTAAATTACGCAGATATACAGTAAATGCATATAAAACAGAGGTTCCCAAACTTTTTTTTCTCGTAGACCACTTTCAAAATTTTACTTGTTTCGGTGGACCCCTTGCTGCTACATTTCTACCATATTCCCAAAACTCGTCAAAAAATGTGAAGATTAGATCTAACGTAGACCCCCGTCGAGTCTCCCTTGGACCCCTGGGGGTCCACCTGGACCACTTTGGGAATCACTGATATAAATGATTTCATAGTTGTAGTTGTAGTAGCCAGCGTTTAAGACTGAGGCTAAAAGTTGCAGAAAAGCTGCCTTTTTTGTTGCAGATTTTGCTGTGTTTTATTGTGCCTAAATCAAGTGTCTTCAAAAGGAGTGGGAAATGTAAAGGAAGCTCTTTCTTCTGCTCAACCCACTCCTGGCTTTGGCTCAAAAAAACGCACCAAAATCTGCAACAAAAGGCAGAGCTTTTCCACAATAAGGTCGGGCCCCATGTTGCGAAAATGCAGTGTTTTGGCTGCGGCAAAAAATGCTGAATTTTACATTACTTGCAAAGTGGATGGAATTCTGGCTAATCCCATCCAGACAGTGCAGAAAAAAAATCCGCAGTGGAAATGCTGCAATTTCAAAAACGCAGGAGTTTTTGTAAATCGCAGCCTGTCAGTTATACCTGCTGAAACGCTGTTTCATGTATAGATATAATAGAGGCAGAAAGTCCACAGAGGAAAAGTCTGCAGACTTTCTGTGAAAAGCACTGCATAAAAAAACCGCGATGCGTTTCTGCCACAGTCTATTCTGCAGCGATTCGCTGTGTGAGGCCTTAGCCTAAAGGTGTTTTTACCCTACGAACATTTCATGCTTGGAGCTTAAGGCAGTCAGGAACATGATCTGTGTTTTGCAGTCTACTAGTAGCAAAGTTTAACCGGTTGACCGGGCCTAAAAGTGCCTTATGGACCAGGCCTCATTTTTCAAAACTGACATGTGTCACTTTATAATGGCAATACCTTTGAGATGCTATAACTTACACAAGTGATTTTGAGATTGTTTTTTCATGACACATTGTACTTCATGTTAGTGGTAAACATTGATCAATATTTTTGTATTTATTTATAAAAAATTTGGAAATTTGAGGGAAATTTGGAAAAAAATTGCAATTTTCAAAATGTAAAATTCTCTGCTTTTCAGACAGATAGTCATACCACCCAAATACATGAATAAATATTATCTACCATATCTCTGCTTTATATCGGCATCATCTTTTAATCATCCTTTAATTTATTTTGGATGTTAGAAGGTTTACAAGTGTAACAGCGATTTTCCAGATTTACAAGAAAATTTCCCAAACTCATTTCTTAGGGACCACTTCAGTTCTGAAGGGGATTATAAAGGCCTATATATTAGAAACCCCCATAAATCACCCCATTTTCAAAACTGCACCCCTCAAATAATTCAAAACAGCATTTGGGAAGTTTGTTAACCCTTTAAGCATTTCACAAGAATTAAGACAATATAGAGGTGAAATTTAGACATTTCATTTTTATCCAATAATACATTAACTTATCCCTAAAATTAACACATTCACAAAGGGTTAAAGGAGAAAATGCATCTCACAGTTTGTTGTGCAATTTCTCCCGAGCACAGAAATACCCCACATGTGGGTGTAAAATGATTTTTGGGCACATGGCAGTGCACGGAAAAGAAAGAGCGACACTTGGCATTTGAAAAGCAGATTTTGCTGGAATAGTTTTCAGGTGCCATGTCTCATTTGCAAAGCCCCTAGAGTACCAAAACAATGGAAACCCCCTAAACGTGACCCCATTTTGGAAACTACACCCCTGACAGAATTTATCAAGGGGTATACTGAGCATTTTGACCCCACAGCTGTTTCAAAGATTTTATTAACATTGGGATGTGTAAATGAAAAATTACTAAAACATCACTTTATCCCCAAAGTTTTCATTTTCACAAGGGGTTAAAGGAGAAAAAGCCACCCACAGTTTGTTACACAATTGCTCCTGAACACAGCAATACCCCATATGCGATCGTAATTTGCTTCATGGGTACATGGCGGGGCTTGAAATGGAAAGAGCGCTATTTGGCTTTTGAAGGGCAGATTTTGCTGGAATAGTTTTCAGGTGCCATGTCCCATTTGCAGAGCCCCTAGAGTACCAATATAATGGAAACCCCCAAAAGTGACCCCATTTTGGAAACTACACCCCTCACAGAACATATCAAGGGGTATAGTGAGCATTTTGACCCCACAGCCGTTTCACAGATTTTATTAACATTGGGACAAGAAAATGAAAAATTACTTTCTTTCCAATAAACCATCAATTTAGCCCCAAATTTTTCATTTTCACAAGAGGATAAAGGAGAAAAAGCTCTCCAAAGTTTGTTACACAATTTCTCCTGAATACAGGAATACTCCCCATGTGGTTGTAATCTGCTGTATGGGTACATGGTGGGGCTCAGAATAGAAAGAGCGCTATTTAGCTTTTGGAGGGCAGATTTTGCTGGAATAGTTTTCGGGTGCCATGTCACATTTGCAGAGCCCCTAAAGTACCAATACAATGGAAACCCCTCAAAAGTGACCCCATTTTGGAAACTACACCCCTCAAGGAATTTCCCAAGGGGTATGGTGAGCATTTTGCCCCTACAGTTGTTTCACAGATTCTATTAACATTGGAATGTAAAAATTAAAAATGACTTTTTTTTTCCAATAAACTGTCCATTTAGCGACATATTTTTAATTTTTACAAGGGGATAAAGAAGAAAAAACCCCACAGTTTGTTACACAATTTCTCCTGAACACAGAAATGCCCCATATGTGGTCGTAAACTGCTGTATGGGTACATGGTGGGGCTCAGAATGGAAAGAGTGCTATTTGGCTTATGGAGGGCAGATTTTGCTGGAATAGTTTTCAGGTGCCATGTCGCATTTGCAGAGCCCCTAAAGTACCAATACAATGTAAACCCCTCAAAAGTGACACCATTTTAGAAACTACACCCCTCAAGGAATGTATCAAGGGGTATTATCATTTTCAGCCTAAAAATGCTTCCCAAAAATTAATATACAAAGTGAAAATTGACAATTTTAAATAAATATGCCATTTTGGTGCCCAATACGTTGTACCCACTTTGTGGCATCAGAGACATGAACTCCTAAAACTATTATGTGGGCTATCCCGGGGGAAAAAAAAATTATATATGTAGGTGTAACCTGCTACTTGGGCAAACAGCAGGGCTCAGACAGGAAGGAGCACTGTGCTTTTTAGCTTTTGGAGTACAGATCTAGAGGGACTTTCTGGACGCCATGTTGTTTTTGCAGAGGTGCCAGTAAATTGGAATTCCCCAAGAAGTGACCCCATTTTGTAGGGGCAATTTTAGGGTTTTTGCCAATTTGACATGGTGTCCAAAATCCAACAATCTAAATCTATGCTCCAAAAGCCACATAGCGTTCCTTCACCTCTGCCCCCTGCTGTGTACCCAAAGTGCAGTTTACGCCCACTTGTATGACACTGGTATACCCAGGATAACGTACTTGGTATAAAGTGCTGCTTGGGCACAGCCAGGCACAGAAAGGAAGGAGCGCTATTTTGGTTTTTGAAGCACAGTTTGGTTTTTGGACACCATGCCACTTTTGCAGAGCCCCTGGATTGCCAGTAAAATGGAATCCGCAGACTTGTGACCCCATTTTGGGAACTATACCCCTGAAGGGATTTATCAAGTGGGGTAGCGAGTATTCTTAACCCTTAAGTGTTGCATTCATTTAATTTCAATAAATGAATGCGCAGCTGATAATGAAAAGGGAAAATTGCAATTTTTCCAGAGATACGCCATTTCAGTGCCCAATATTTTGTGCCCAGCTTATGTCAGCAGGCACAAACACTCTAAAAACTGTTAAGTGGGGATCCCGGGCACAACATCTTTTGGAGCGTTTACATCTGATACAAGCCGGACACAACGTATTATGCATTGAAATAAAATATTCCTGGAAAAATTGTCATTTTCACCTTTCACAATCATCTGCGTATTCATTTCTGGAAAATAAATTATAGTAACACTTGGAGGTAAAAAATGCTCACTATACCTCTGGATAAATTCCTTCAGGGGTGCAGTTTCCAAAATAGGGTCACGTATCAGGGGATTCCACTTTACTGGCATTTCAGGAGCTCTGCAAAAGTGTCATGGCGTCCAAAAGCTAAACTGTCTAAATCTGTGCTCCAAAAACCTAATAGCGCTCCTTCCCTTCTGTGCCCGGCTGTGCCCAAACAGCAGTTTATACCCACATATGACATTATGTACGTTATTCTGGGTACACCAGTGTCATACATGTGGGTATAATCTGCAGTTTGGGTACATAGCAGGGCACAAAAGGGAAAGAGCACTATGTGGCTTTTGGAGTGCAGATTCAGATGTTTGGTATCTGGACGCCATGTCATGTTTGCAAAGCCTCTAATCTACCAGAAAAGTGGAATCTCCTAGGGAGTGACCCCATTTTGAAAACTGCACCCCTCAAAGAATTTATCAGAGGGTGTAATAAGCATTAGTATACCAGACGTGAATGCACAGCGGATGGTGAAGAGTGAATAGGTAAGCTGTGCGGAGTACATGGGGAACACGAAATTCCCTACTATATCCCCAGTAGCTCCTATGATTGGGGGAGGGGGTCACTCTGTGGGTCACTTCTGGTTTATTATCCCTTGTAAGCTCTAAATCTGGTTTGTACCTTGATATACTCTCGCAAAGCTTATACATTCCATCCCTGCCGCAGCCAGTTGTGTTCTAATGATTTGGTGATTTTTGGGGTTTTTGTCTTCACATTGTACAAGCTATATTCTTTATTTTTCGGATGATGTAGCCATATGAGGGCTGATTTTTTGCGGTATGATATGCATTTTTTAATGACACCCTTTTTTGGGGTGTCTATAGCTTATTGAATAAATTATATTAACTCTTTCTGGGTGGATTAAAAAAAAAATATCAATTCTGGAATTGGTTTTTACCTTTTAATTTTTTTGCCGTGTGGCGTACAGCATAAGTCACATGTTACCTTTATTCTACAGGTCGGTACGATTATGGCGATACCTCATTTATATTGTTTTTTTATGCGTTACTAATTCTGCAGAACAAAAACCCATTTGTGGACATAAATTAATTGTTTTTGCATCACCATCTCCTGAGAGGCATAACATTTTTATTTTTCGGTTGACAGACTTGGTTTAGGGCTTATTTTTGCGGGAGGACATGCGCTTTTTATTGGTATTGTTTTGAGGTACATATAAGTTTTTGATCACTTTTTATAGTATTTTTTTGTAAGCGAGATCATTACTTCCAGCGTTTTTTTTTCCGTTTTTTTTTTTTCGATGTTCACCGTGTATGTTAAATATTGTTTCAGCTTTATTGTACAGGTTGTTACGGACGCGGCAATACCAAATATGTGTTGTTTTTATTAATTTTTTTTTTTTTTTTATATAATTCATTTTATATAGGAAAAGGGATTTTGGGGGGCTTTATAACTTTATTAATTTTTTTTTTTTACACACTTTATTTTTTTTTTTAACTTTTTTTTACATTTTTAACTTGTCCTATAAGGACACCAGAGCCAGCGATGCTCTGATCCTGGCTCAGTACTATAGACTGCAATACACGAGCATACTCTTGTATTGCAGTCTATACAAGAATGTCAGCCGATGTAGACGCATCGGCTGACTTCTTCACATCCTGGCAGGATCAGCCAGGTAGTGGGGGCTTCAGGTAGCCTGGGGTCACTGGCCAGACCCCGGGCTACAGAAAATAGACATCGGCAACACCCGATCTCACCGCGGGGGTTGCCGGTGGGGGGCGGTAACATGGCGGAACCCCTTGGATGCCGCGGTCATGTTTGACCGCGGTATCCAAGGGGTTAAAACCTCCAATCGGAACTAAATTCCGACCGGGGGTTATGGAGCAGGATGTTAGCTGTCAGTTACAGCTAACACCTGCTCCCGATACCGGTCACAGGGTCTCTGAAGTGCAGGCCGTAAATTTACTATTGGCCGGACTTCAGAGACCAGGTCCGCAGGCCGTAAATTTACGGCCGGTGGTCGTCAACCGGTTAAAGGGAGTCAGTCAGCAGTAATTTGGTTACGAACCTAATTCCAGTAGCTTGTAGAGGTGATTCTACAGTTTCCAAATATGTCTGTGTTATTCAGCTTTGGAGCCCAATTTTCATGTAAATCGTCATTTTATTCATATGCAAATTAGGTAAACAGTGCTTTTACCCCAGCATGCCTGCGATTTGCTCTTTGCTCTACATTTCTGAGCAAAGCACTTTTCCCGACATTTATCTATGAACAAATTTTACATGAACATGGTGCTTCAAATCTGAATAACAGCCACATAATAATTAATAAACAGTAAGACCTCATTATCCGCAGGGAACAGGTTTGAAGCCTACCCATGGAAACTGGAAACATACTTGATAGCATCAAACGCTATTCCGCACAGTGTATAAAACCAGGAGCTGATGGGTGCGTGTACTGTGCAGCGACCGGCCCGCTTTGTTACAGGCCCAGTCACTGCAGATTTTATAAAGCCAGGACCAGATGGGTATGTGCACTGTACAGCGATCAAGCTACTCTGTTCCAGGTCCAGACACTGCACAATGTACAAAGTCAGGAGCAGATTGGTCTGTGCACTATGCAGCGACCAGGATGCTCTCTTATAGGCCCAGAAACTCCACAGTACACAGAGCCATTTGCCCACAGAATTTATTTCAATGACCTATCCAAAGGATAGGTTATTTAATATAAAGCCTTAGGGATTTAATGTACTACAGAATTACATAAATAGCCATCACCAATTTAGGCTGATTTCACACATTGAATTCAAAAGAAAACTAGAGACACTGCAGTTTTTGATTCAATATTTTGAGTCAAAACTGGAAATGTATCTAATTACCTGGATAAGACTGAGCAGCAGAAACATCACGTGACTAATGAACATGACATCACAGTCATGAAGAGATTGCAACATTCACCCATGAGCCACCAAATCATCATGGGCCTCCAAGTCGTACCCCAAATGATCTGATACTGATGGCTTATCATAAGGACAGGTCATCAATATTAAAGCCGTAGAAAAAAGCTTTAAGGCCAGGGCTCACGCTGCGAAAACTCAGTGTTTTGGTCACGGTGGAAATTCCATGGCAAAAATCACTGTGTTTTACAGTACCTGTAAAGTGGTTGGGATTCTGGCTAATCCCATCCTCACATTGAAGAAAAAAATCTGCAGTGTTTTCAAAAACGCTTGTGTTTTTGAAAATCGCAGCATGTCAATTATACCTGCGAAAGCGCTGGCATTTTCCGTATAGGTATAATAGGGACAGAAAGTCCGCAAGGAAAACTCTGGGGACTTTCTGTGAAAAATGCTGTGGAAAAAAATGCGATGTGTTCCTGCCTTGGTCTTTTCTGTTGGATTTTTTTGCTGCAGCCCGCTACATGGTGCCTAAAAGAGCATTTAAGAAATTGGTATATTTGGAAATTGTTATTCTTGTCTTTTACCTTTCCATAACTTCCCCGGCCCAGCACATGATGGAAAATTAATCTCTCGATGGGATCAGAGAGTATGCTGCCGGGGTAGGATAGCTGAACACTGCTGTCTACTAAAAGGAAGAAAAAAGGGAGAAGTAATTAAAGGGGAATAACAATTAAGGGGGAATGTATCAACTTCATACGCTATGAATAGGACTGGGATCAGGAAGTTACTGAGCTGTATACAGGGGCTGATACAAAAGCATGGCAAACATACATTTCTGTAAAATAAACATGGCTTCTAATGTTGTTCATTATGGACAACGGTTTTGGTGAATAAGTCTCTCTACACCCCTTTGCTAAGTAGCAAAGAAGGACATTTACAAAGTGCATGCAGCTAAGAAAATGACAGTCCAGCTGTTTGTAGCGTACCAGATTATCTAAGTAATAAAACACTATGAGGCTAAGGCCCCATGTAGCGTATCACAGTATTTCCCACAGCGTTTTTCAAAGAAAGTCCACAGAGGTTTCACTGCAACGTTTTTTCAGCTGCATTTCGCTATGTGGGGCTTTAGCCTTAGGTGATTGCCAGATGCCTGTTTTCTGTTAATCCTTAGTGATCAGTTTTTATTTTCAGAAAAGGTCTAGCCATACACATCTCCTGCATTCAACGCAGCAAAAGAAACAAAACACTGCCTACAGTGGCATAGCCATAGGGGTCACACTTACAACTGGGCCTTAAAGCATAGGCCCCCACCAGTACTCTATCCCTGTACATATTTGGAAAATCTATTTTTTTTTTTTTGTTGTTGCACTAAACTTTTTTTTCTTTTTTAGCCAAAACCAAGAGTGGATTTAGCAGAAGGGAGAACTCAGTTTTGCTGAGGGTGAATGGTTGTTTTCAAAGAGCCGTTAGTAATTTTGTGACTATATAAATGTACAGTGGGTACGGAAAATATTCAGACCCCTTTAAATTTTTCACTCTTTATTTCATTGCAACCATTTGCTAAAAGCAAAAAAGTTCATTTTATTTCTCATTAATGTACACTCAGCACCCCAGAAATGTAGATATTTTTGCAAATTTATTAAAAAAGAAACACTGAAATATCACATGGTCATAAGTATTCTGACCCTTTGCTCAGTATTGAGTAGAAGCACCCTTTTGAGCTAGTACAGCCATGAGTCTTCTTGGGAATGATGCAACAAGTTTTTCACATCTGGATTTGAGGATCCTCTGCCATTCTTCATTGCAGATCCTCTCCAGTTCCGTCAGGTTGGATGGTGAACGTTGGTGGACAGCCATTTTCAGGTCTCTCTAGAGATGCTCAATTGGGTTGAGGTCAGGGCTCTGGCTGGGCCAGTCAAGAATGGTCACAGAGTTGTTCCGAAGCCACTCCTTTGTTATTTTAGCTGCGTGCTTAGGGTCATTGTCTTGTTGGAAGGTGAACTTTCAGCCCAGTCTGAGGTCCAGAGCACTCTGGAAGAGGTTTTCTTCCAGGATATCTCTGTACTTGGCTGCATTTATCTTTCCTTCAATTGCAACCAGTCGTCCTGTCCCTGCAGCTGAAAAACACCCCCATAGCATGATGCTGCCACCACCATGTTTCACTGTTGGGATTGTATTGGACAGGTGATGAGAAGTGCCTGGTTTTCTCCACACATAGTGCTTAAAATGAACGCCAAAAAGTTCAATCTTCGTCTCATCAGACAGAGAATCTTATTTCTCATAGTCTGGGAGTCCTTCATGTGTTTTTTGGCAAACTCTATGCAGGCTTTCATATGTCTTGCACTGAGGAGAGGCTTCCTTCAGGCCACTCTGCCATAAAGCCCCGACTGGTGGAGGGCTGCAGTAATAGTTGACTTTGTGGAACTTTCTCCCATCTCCCTACTGCATCTCTGGAGCTCAGCCACAATGATCTTTAGGTTCTTCTTTACCTCTCTCACCAAGGTTCTTCTCCCACGATTTCTCAGTTTGGCTGGATGGCCAGGTCTAGGAAGATTTCTGGTCGTCTCAAACTTCTTCCATTTAAGGATTATGGAGGCCACTGTGCTCTTAGGAACCTTGAGTGCTGCAGAAATTCTTTTGTAACCTTGGCCAGATCTGTGCCTTGCCACAATTCTGTCTCTGAGCTCCTTGGGCAGTTCCTTTGACCTCATGATTCTCATTTGCTCTGACATGCACTGTGAGCTGTGAGGTCTTATATAGACAGGTGTGTGCCTTTCCTAATCAAGTCCAATCAGTTTAATTAAACACAGCTGGACTCCAATGAAGGAGTAGAACCATCTCAAGGAGGATCAGAAGGAAATGGACAGCATGGTGAGTTAAATATGAGTGTCACAGCAAAGGGTCTGAATACTTATGTCCATGTGATATTTCAGTTTTTCTTTTTTAATAAATTTGCAAAAATATCTACATTTCTGGGGTGCTGAGTGTACATTAATGAGAAATAAAATGAACTTTTTTGCTTTTAGCAAATGGCTGCAATGAAACAAAGAGTGAAAAATTTAAAGGGGTCTGAATACTTTCCGTACCCACTGTAGCTATGCCAATTAGGGTCATAATTATCCACCCCTACAGGTAATAGTGCCCACATTGGTAATAGTTTCCTAATTATTCCCCCCAAAAGGTAATAGTCCCCCCATAGGTAATAGTGCCTTAATTATTCCCCCTCAGGTCATAGTCCTCCTATAGGTAATGGTGCCCCCATAGGTTATTATCCCCCCCTCAGGTAATGTAAGCACCATTAAAGCATCCCTGGTACATGGGCCTTAAAACACAAGGCCGTGGGCTTGTGTTTGACACCTATTCTGTAGGTGGAGAGAAGCCCCTGACTGACTAGTGTGGCAGCTGTAAAAGAAATGGAGGGAACCTGGACATTGTGGGCACATCTTTCAGTTAACTCAATTTTGCTATGATGAAATACATAAGCACTAGAAACAGCACCGTTTTCCAGAAATAACACTAAAAATCACAATTTTTGACATGGTTTTGCAAGAAAAAGAAACAAACAAAACAGAATAGTAAAACACCCTAGATAACTTGTTATGTTTAGTTTTCCTTGTGCTGAGGGACATGGTATGTTTTTGCTGGTTATTGCAAAATTGTGGCAAAATTTGTAATGGTTACACAAAATCATGGCAAAAAATGACACAACTTGCATTACTTCCAAATATGTATACCCTAAAGACTCATTCAGACTGGCCAGTTATCAGTCCTCATACACTGATCGTTCATTGGTGGTTTATGTTTGAGTATGGGGGAAGAAAGGCCTTCGCTAAACTTCTTTGTACCCTTGCCCATGAGTCTATAGCTACCCCCCTGGATGACCAAGTGTGGACAGGCCGAGTTTACTTGATTTAGAGCTACTCTTACACTATAAAAACACATACCAAAAAGGGGTCAAAATCTACATGAAAAATCAAATAAAGAAAAATGGCCAAAATATATAGATGAAAAAATATATATAAAACTCCACTTTTATTAGAAAAATTAAAACACAGACATCCAAAGACATAGATGTCACCCATACATAACCTAAGTGATCTTCTAAATAGATCTATCCTGATTAAGGGGAGTACATACAGGTCAAAAACCCTTCTTTAACCCCTTATTATGATTATCCAGGAATATAGGTAAAAAAACCGCAAAGAAATACTATGAAACTGCGGTAAATAATTGGAAACACCGCAGCACAATGTTATAAAGCTGCAGTAAGTTTCACTAAAGTGCTCAGTATATTCTTATCCTATAAGAGCTAGAGATGGTATGTATGATATACTAATACAGTGGAGTTTCAAATCGCCAATGTGAGGCTCAAAACACCACACCCAAACTCTATATAGACTGAACTAAGAAGGCAGGAGACCATTGGCCCTATAAAGAGCATGATAAATCAAATGCTTGATCAAGTCCTCCTTTTCAATAAGACATATAAATCTCCTCTCTCCCTACGCGTTTTCCCCAGCGGATAGTCATAACACCAGGTTCATCAGGGGAGTTTACAAACTTCATGGAGAAAAAAATGCACAGATAGCAAAGAAAATGCAGTAAAAACCACAACTCTTACACTATTTCTAAAAGCTAGAGATAGCATAGAACTGCAGGCATCTTCTAATGTACAACCAAGTGTGCCTGCCATATAATACATTCACACATTACATAATTTTTACAGACTTTAAACTCTCTAACTGCCGCTTGCTTCAAGTACTAACTGCCGTTCAGCCAGCAATCATGTGATCAGTTACTGAGCAATAGGATTCAAGTATATGTTGTATAGAAGTACAGGTATCATTCCTACAAATGGCTCAACATGACATTTTTTTATCATTCCTGTTTCTTTGTATCTTTTACTGCCAATTCCAATGCAGCCAGTTTCCTTCACCAGTCCATTGTATCCTGACTACCTTATACAATGTTTTACATACATTAATAATTCCTGAGAAACATCAATGCCTGGTTTACCAACTAGTGTTGGCATTTGTCTACTTTAGACCACATGATAACATGGCAGATTAGCTGCAAATTTCCAATGTATATTCTACACTGAAACTAGTTTAGGCTGGAACCCATGTGGAGTAAACTGCGGAGTTTTACAGTTGCTGCAAGGTGGATGGGATTCTAGAGACTCCCATCCACTTACATGTCAATTATACCTATGGAAACGCCGGCTGTTTCCCTAAAGGTATAATTGAAGCAGAAAATCCACAGAGGAAAACTCTGCAGATTTCACTTTTTTACAATTTTTGTGACTACTGAGCTTCTTACTGTTGGGGCTGGCACTGCCTTGGGAGCAGAGATACTAAAGCTATGCTTGTGTTTCTGTTATGGGACCACTTTGGCTTTGTATGTTTTTTGGCATGGCTTCACTCTGCTTGTCATGGGAACTCTATTTCTTGCACAGCTTTATCCAATTTTTTTAAAGTTTTGTTTAATGGAAATAGCTCAATGCACATATAGGACCATCAGAACAGCATGAAAGTAAGGGTGGAGGTTATTTAAAGGGCTTGTACAGGATAACCAGTTTTTGGCAAGGAGGCCGGGGAAGGGGGGGTGTCTCCCACTGCGGGCTGTTCCTGCTGCTCATGGGCTCTTGGAATGACACAGGTGACATATGCAAGTGACATCTCGGTTCCTTTCCTTAGGCTGCTGATTGGCCTCAACGGTCACGTGAGGCGAGGACTTCCATTGGAAGAAGCACAGGAGCGCTGCTGGAACGAACTGTGGTGGGAGACACTGGAGGACAGGTAAGTATGTTCTTTTTTTTTTTCACCTTTCCGGCCTCCTTGCCAAAGACCATTTATCCTGACAACCCCTTTAATGTACGTTATCGGTCATTAAATTGAAAACTTCTGATTTACTAGCGTAGTAGAAATGTGCTACTCATAACTGCCATTAAAAACCAAATACAGTTCTTCAAAAAAAAAAGCGTTATGTAAACTCAACCTTATCATGTACTGTGCTCCAGGTTAGTGCCAAGAGGTCATTCCCTAGAATGGCTGGCTGTGCTATACATTTCTGACGTTGGGAGGTGCTGCTTCTTAAGCAGGATTTTGGATTTTTTTAAATTAATTTATTGTGAGTGCAGAATGCTTCCTTGTTGATGACACTGAGGAGGACCAGTCATCCACCTGGGGGCACTTTAATTTTCAAACGCAAGGCCTTCTTCTCATGTCCACATTTTTCGCAGACGCCATTCATTTCAATGTGTTTATTCAAACATCTGTTTATGTCCAGACTGTAGGTTACCAAAGCAACAATGGAAGCACATTTTTTTTTTTCACGGATGCTGGTGCACCATGGATGTACCACATCAATGAAAGTCTATGAGGAAAAAATGGATGACATCGGTGTATCATCTGTTTTTCATGGACCCAGAGTCATACAAAGTATAGAAAATGAGACTAAAAGAAAAAGTTGATCTGCTTTTCACAGACAAAAGTGGATCAACCATGCACAACACACCACCCGCAAATGAGTACGTCCTGTCCGTGAAAAGCACATACCTTACACATCCGCGGATGTGGACTTGTGAATAAGGCCCAACACTGATTCTTCAACCCATTACTGCCCTGACACAGGTCTTCAGGTAACTGTGGCATGGTCTCTGTATAGCAGATAAGAACAACCTTCTACTTAGGCTAATACACACATTGTTGTGCTTGTATGAGTCCATGAAAACATAGAACGGACAGCACACAGATCATATATGTATGACTTCCATGCTTTCCACAGATCCATGCATTTTAATGAATGAGGCCAGACAGCAAAGTGAACATATCCAGAGTTTTGTGGCCTGGCCTCATGGATCTGTGAATATCACAGCTGTGTGTATCATGTCATAGAAATGAATAAGTGACATGGAGATTAGAGTGTGCAATGAGAAAACTATAATGAAAGCTGAATACGGTGAGAGATGTGAATGATACAACCATGGCAGAAGCAGGTCTGGTGGTTGAAAAGCCAGCTGTTACGATTTTCTTTGCTTGCTTTTGTTTTTTTTTGCTCCTTATGGATTTTCATGTGTGTAACATGGATTTTATACACAGAACATCTGGAGCTCTCAAGGGATCAGGTTTGTCAAGGGATATCATTCAATGTTACAATATGTAAAGATGAAGGAGCAGATCTGAAGTGAAATAAGGGAACATAAGTATTGCCAGAATCATTCAGAATACATACTCATTTGCAGTTTTTGCACCAGTGTTTAAACCAGGGCCAGAAAAATCCTGCTTACTAGGTCACCGGGGCAAATAGAATATCAGAGATGGCCTTCATAAATCTCCCCATTAAATGGAAGCTCTATAAATATGTATGGAGGAGATTACAAGAGAATTATAAAATATTCACAATTACTTAAAAAAAAAAAAAAAACTTATATAGATCTACAACCTCATCCACACATGATGGATGTCTCTGTGCCAGCTCAGTACACTACAATGGACATGAAAGGAATTTTAGCCTGTTTGCATACAGTATTCAGTTGAGGGCATGAGGCAGATTTTTACATGGTTTATTTTTTTTTTAGAATTCCCACCACATAATGCTGCAGTAAAATGTCTCAGTGTTTCAGGTTATGTTGCAGAAGCAATCTGCAGCATGTGATCCTGCTGTAATGCTGCTCTTCACCCACCACAGCAATTGACTAGCTGAACAGGCATTGCCTGTGTGTCAAGATGGCACCAGGAAGTAGCATCTAGTAAAGACCAATTAAGTGTCAGAATGGGAATGCCTGAAGATAAGTCAGTATTCTGTTACATTTTTACCCCACTCTTAGCTTTGAGCAAACTTTTCCTTGCTGGACAACCCCTTTAAAATTAGAGACAAAAGCATTATAGTTAAGAAAGTTTAAAGTTTAAAAGATTTTTAAGATTTCCATCAACACAACTGAATGTTACAGACTGGTTGCACCTGTGAAATATAGTTGCACTGAGGGGAGACAAGCTGACATTTTCTGCCAGGCCCCATGAATCTTTAAGTCACGTCCCTGTATATCTGTCAAATTTATTTCTCATCTCTCTTTCTGTGTGGATAGATAGATAGATAGATAGATAGATAGATAGATAGATAGATAGACAGATAGAGTGGAGGTTTTGCAATTGCCCTTCCTGCTTGCTGCATTTAGTATCACAACCTGACGATTTGGAGCTTTGACACTGTCCAACTCTGATTCGAGTCTAAGTCACGCCCCCTTGCCTTCTCCTGTCTGACACTGCCCATCTAACAATACAGAGCCTAACTAGCATATCAGGCACTAAAACTAACTACACTGATTGCTTGGGAATGGTGGGGGCTAGAGAAAAAAAATACAACTGTCAGTCAGTGGAGTAGAGCCTATTAACACATGCTAAGAACTGGAGTTGGTGGAGGTGGTAAAAGGTCCTCTTTAAATTGCCACCCCAAGCATTCCTGGGAGAGCACAGTCTGAGGCACAAACCTTGTGGCATGATATGCACTACCTGGTAAATTTACATATATTAATGACCCAACTGAATTCCTTAGTGCACCATACAGTAATAGAGCCCTCCTCCATGTAACATAAAGTGATGAAGTCTCCTTAGTGCCCCCAAAATGGTATAATGCCTGATTAGTGCCCTCACTCAATATAATGTTCCCACAGTTCACACCCACAGTATAAAGCCCTCATAGTGCCTCCACACAGTATAATGCTCTTAGTGTCATCACACAGTATAGTTCTCCATTAGTGTCATCACACAGTGTAGTTCCACAATAGTGTTCCCACACAGTATAATGTCCCCATAGTACCCCCACAAAGTATAATGCTCCTTTAGTGCTCCCAAACTTTATAATGGGACAATTAGTGGCCTCACAAAGTATAATGCTCCCTTAATGGCTCATATACAGTATAATGCCATCTTTGTCTCCCCATACAGTATAATATAGTTCCCTTGTACGTTATAGTGCACCCACACAGTATAATGACCCTCTCAGGACCTTAACACAGTATGCCCTCACTTTTGCATCTAGAAATTTTAACTTGTGAGTGCGACACATTTGTAAGTTCTCTTAGACACATTTTCTAGAATATATGGTCTATACTAGCTGATCTCATGTATTCCTAATGCACAGAATATAGTGTATCTGCCCTAATGATCAGTGGGGTGCCAGAAGCCTGACTCTCATCAATCTGATATTGATGGCTTATCCTAAGGATAGGCCATTAGTTTTAAAGAACTGGAAAATCCCTTGGAGCTTGTAGATTTTACTTGTTCTTTAAAACGTGTTCTTATTGCTTTTAATATATGAGGTACTTGGCTTTGACTGTGACCATGGCTTGTTAGAGCAAGATGCTGTTATACTCCAGCCATAAGCAAGAAAATAGTTGTTCGGCAGAGTCAAGTGAATTCAGCTGGGAGAACTATTTTTGTCTGTTCAGCTCATTATCTAGACTATTAACTCAAGCTGAATAAACTGCATCCGAGTGCAACTATTCCTAAAAAATCAGCCAGCAAGAAACCTTGAGTTCTCAGCCATTCGAAAGAATCTTTCCAGAAATTTGCAAACACAGAATTACAAGGTCATATATAGGGGTGAAGAAAAAAAAATCTTCATGTGCCCTTCTATTATAATGATGCTATGAATGAAAGAGTATTTCTGTTTATGAGTAATATCAAGTGAGGCAGCCCGGGAGGGTCAGTGCTCTTGACATTGACAGCTGTATAAATTAAGAAGCCTCTCCTAAAAAGTTCTACCTATTTACCCATTCCCATGGAAAAATTGTGCCTATGAACACTACCATTTACAAAAAAGTCATCATCATGTATACAAATCAGGCATCAATGGATGGAAGGATAATTGAATGTCATGTTAGCAGCCCCATGTTCAATTGTTTTTCCTCAGTGGACCTGTGGAAGAAATGTCCCCTTCTGTGGAACCCATACTCCAACTCCATTTCCATTGCAATAGTGACACCTTTTGCTGCTGCTGCAGTATCTATGGGAACCCATAACTAGTTTCCAAATGACACCAGTGTTTCATTGGAGACTTGGTTGAGAAGCACCACTCCATGTCTAAAGCAAGACATCTACGCCACAAGTAAAGCTTGATAACCCCTGAGTATTGGCCCTACATCTGGCTACATCTAGTTCCTTCATTCGCATGACTTTAATATCCATCTTTTCTTTAATGAGTCAAGTCTGCCTATGGGCATCTAGGTGATAGGGCTAGTTGCAACAGCTATATCAAAATCCACAGACTTTGACCTTTTGGACCCCATAATCACATAGCAGATGTCTGGAGATGTACAGTTTCAAGCATACCTCCAATTATAAAACAACTTTTCATTAATCATGAGTACAGATGAATATAAGAAACTATGTAATATGTCTTATTAAGGGAATCTGTTTCCTTTTCCACTTATGCATAGGAATCTATAGAAGGGGGTAGGAGAAGATTGCAATAAAAGATACACAAATAGGGGCATTATTGAAGGTGGTGTCACCAGCTCTGATGACCTCTGGGGGCACCAGTAACTTGCCACCATCCATCTTACACATATCAAATCTATAAAAAGGCTGTACAGGTTCCCTCACATTATAAGTCAGTTGAATACATTAAAAATGGATCCATCATATTGGTCGTGGGAACACTGATGGTAATGCCAGGGTGTAGTTGAGGGGTGGGAGGTGGGGCATACAAGTAGCAGGGGAGAAGAACAGCCTTAAAGAATAACAGTACAGCTTAACTTATTGCTGCTGCAACCTGAGCAATGAGGTCCTGACACAAAAAACTCCCCCCCATTCCCGCCTGCAGATGTTTTATTTAATATAATTGCTCTGTTTGTGGGGCAGGAGCTGTCCTGTGTTGGGTGACTGCTTCAGTGATCACTACAGTAGGCAGCTCTCCAACACACAAAGCCGACCCACACCTACCTGACACACAGAGCAATTCTATTAGTTAAAGGAAGTCTTGTTAGGTTCAAAAAACTTCTCAAACCACTAACAGTGCTCTGAAGGGGCCTTTAATTGGGGGCAGAAACATACCATTGTGGCCAAAAAAAAAAATGATGAAACAATGCAGAAATAATCACCTTCTTATGGCTATGCAAATAAGCCTGCAAATGCATCAGGGTCTGGACTGATTTGTTGATTTGCCTAAAAACGCAATGAAAAACACTGCAGAAAAAAATGCAAGATTTTTTTTTCAGCAGTGTTTCGCTATGCAGGGCCTTAGCCTTAAGCTTCAGATTGAATGTGAAGAGGCAATCTAAACCTTTGCCCCAGGTGCAGAAAAAGCCTAGCTATACCCCTGGATAATGTGAACAAAATTTAAAAGGCAACTTCTTAATAATCTACCAAATATATAATAAGGAGTAGGGGAGAAACGAAGGGAATATAACTACACAGAGTAAATTTGTAGTCTGTTACCATGGGAATGCATAGCTCTTCACTGGACCTGTCATCACAAAACAGTAGAATTTTTTTAATCAAGACTGTTGTTTATTTGTATACAATCTACTTGTATTATTTTAAGAAAGGTTGATAATACAACATAAAGTAGTACATATTCTAAAGCCAGGCTTGTATACAGTCCCTCGTCTTCTGAGGAAGTTTTTCTTCCACATTGACATTCTTTAAGACATGCAGAAGTTTTGTTCTTTCGATATAAAAGTTTTAACAGGAAACTGTTTGTCTTGAAAAATGTAGTGCGCAGCTATCATCAACTTTACGACATCCTTCTGTGATAAACCCAACATATGGTTTTTGAAACGCCGGCCGTATATTGTATTTGATTATCAAGTTAATATAATACTTTGATTAAATCACTTGAGGAGCGATGAAGATTTTATTTTGTCCTATTAAAGTTATAAGAAACATGAATCAAAACATTATTTCAATGAAATAGCTGCATAATAAATGAGCCTGCGTATTCAGATGTCGCTCAAGAGCTTCTCAAAGGAGACGCTTGAAAAAAAAAACCCAAATTGCACTTAAAGTTATCTCTGTGACCTTCAGAAAGAAAGGTCAATGGTATAGTTAACCCGCTGAATGAGTCGCGTTATCAGGCCAATAGGACCATGCTTATCTCTTTCACGAAATTATGTCGCTGTAGATAGAAACACAATCTTATCTGCCATCTTGTCAGTAATTGATACACGTTCTGACACTTTGGGTTGCAACCAGTGATAAGTACTGTACATGCATACCAAGCAACCAGTGAGTTCAGGCTGATGCAAAAAATAGTTACTAAAGGTATACTAAGTCAAAACATAAGAGACAAAATATGATTAGGAAGTGTTCACTTTTGCAAATACTTTTTAAAATTGCTCCAGTACATCTGTAATGAGGCAACAATTCTACTAGTCCTGTTTAAAAAATTCTATTGGGTTATGACTGCAGCTCTATTGAAGAGCTACTGTATGTGTTCTTATGGTAACAGACTACAAATAAACCTTGTAGTCTAATCCTGTAGTCAAACACCCTTCCATTTGTTTCCTACTATTATTGTCACTCATGACTTAAGTTCCTATGACCAGTATGGCCGAGGTCCCACGTTTCAGAATCGCAGGTTTTTTTGTTGCAGGTTTTGCTGTGTTTTTTGAGCCAAAACCAGGAGTGGATTGAGCAGAAGGTAAAAGTAGGTAGAAGGTATAAGTTCTTCCTGTATGTTTCTCATTCCTTTTGTAGACACTCCTGGTTTTGGCTTAAAAAACTCAGTAAAATCTGCAACAGAAAATGCTGTGTTTCCACAACATGGGGCTTCAGCCTCTGATGGATATGTTTTCAATGGTTCCCATGACGTATATTGGGGCCAGAAAGGATTCCTTTGGAATTTTAGTTTTTTTCATTGCCAGACTAGCTCTGCAAATTGCTCTAATCTAGTCATCAAAAACACTGGCACCCCAACAGAATGGAACCCTGTGCCAGTATGAACAAAGCCTAACTGTTAGCCGCAGTCTCCGTCAGTTTCTGTCACATAATGAAATGTTCTGCATTCCTAATATGTCTCAGATGAAATACTGTTCACTGCTCTTTCATTCTTCTCTAGCCATATCTCTGGTTCCTCTAAGGCTAAGGCCGCACATTGCGAGCCACAGCCAAAAAAAGATACGGGAAAAACCATGGAGAAAACACATTGTTTTCCTCTGCGGACTTTCTGCTTCAATTAAATTTACACGGAAAACTTCAGTGTTTTCCATAGGTATAATTGGTATGCTGCGATTTACAAAAACGCAATGTTTTTTGAAATCACAGCATGTCAACTGCGGATATTTTTCTACAGTGTGTGGTTGAGATTAGCCAGAATCCCATCCACTTTGCAGGTACTGTAAAACGCTGCGTCTTTTGCAAAATTGTAGCTTTTACGGCATGTGGGGCCCAGGCCTGAGAATTTGGAATGCCAACCCCAGGGTTATTTAACCCTAGCTCAGGAGGTTGGATACATACAACCTGTTCATACTGTTCACTGGACCACACTGCTACACTGCTTTGCCCTTACTCCTACATCTGAGACTCACTCTACTGTACTATAACACTCAATCATGCTTTACCACTGTGTTACTCAATTCTTCTGTACCACAGACTTATGCCTGCTACACTGCTGATCCAACTAAGCTTCATTTCTGTATGTTCCCAGTTCAGCAACTGCACCCCTGCTTTCACTAACTCAGCACTGCTACATTTAGCTTGGTTAATCAACACTGCTACACTGCCATCATTTGTTTGTATCCCTTCAGGCTTTTCTTGAATTATTGGATTATAGTTTAGTGAGTCCAACACACCCAGTGTGAACATAGCCCTTTGTCTTTCCATTGACAGTTTCAAATCTCTGCTTGATGTTGGTGAATAAGAACATTCTATTTAACATCCTGAGACTGAAAACCTTGTCTTGTCCATGTGCAGTTTATTCACACACCTGCTTGTTACAGTGTATCAGCATGCTCTCCTGTAAGGCTTTACGCAAACAGCAGTATGATGGCTTCATTTTGTGCAGAACTGATACAGGATTCCCATAGAGGTACTGGAGGCAAAGCTTCTGCTTTACTTCCATATGCCTACAAATCCATATGGAAGCATTCACAGATTTTTTTCAAGGTAGAACATCTCGTCCCCTTTAAGAATAAGAAAGACTGTTGTAGCGACTTTCAATGGCTGCATTCATTATCGGCTAATTGATTCTTGGTTTGTGGGGTTCCCACAGGTAGGTGGATTTTAGTGTACAATTAAATGTATGAGCGCTTTTTATTTCCAAATCCACTCCTTAATTATAAGCTTGCCGCAGTTCACATTAGAGCAATCTGTTGTATGGAACCTTATTGTTTTAGGACTGTCAGATGTGACATAGATTCTGTGAAATCTCAATCAGCGCTGCACCACAAGGCCACAGGCAAACTCGGCTATATTTAGGAAATTACTTGATTTTTAGACGTATTGTCGATTCACAAGACCAAAATATGATTTCACTGCAAGATCAGCAACAAAATTGCTGTAATTTGGAAAATGACTCCTATCACAAAGTAGCATGTGTAAATTGTGCTGCGGAGGAGCCGGCACAATATAATAGAATTGTTGTCAACTTCCATAATTTCCAAGGATGGGCTCTTGTTTTGACTGAGGCTGTTTTCTTCAATGATAATAAATGTACGGATAGATCTGTGCTGAGTTTGTCAATGCACTGGAGTCAATAGCCACAAACCAGTACAGTAAAATGATATTCACTAGCTGGTCTTATATAGGACTGCACAAAAAAACTACCAGTTTTAGGGGACATACTATATTATGCTCTGTCATATCCTTGGCTATGTATCCTAATTCATCCAAATTGTGCATGTAAAAAGTAGTTCTGTCTTAAAGGGGTTGTCTGGTTTAGAAACCTACCTTCAAATACCCTAATAGGGAATTCAGAGTAAAAAGGCAGGGGGACCTTATATTCAGGAACCACATCTATAAGCTCAAGGAGAGGAGTGGAGCTACAAAAAGCATCTCACTCTGGAGGTCCTGGCATATCTAGTCATTACACCGACAGTCCATTGATTTCAGTACAAACTGTGTAATGCTTCCTTTCACCTGTGGTGGCACTGCAGTAAACATAACACTTGGTGACAGGTACAGAGATGGCAGAGATTGAATATACTGAAAGAATCAACGTCCTCAGCAGTACAGAGTATTTCAAGAGGGAAGTCTGCTGATCTCTCTGGAGGTAAATGGCTTAGCCACTCATATAATGAAGTAAGGCTTTGTCTATTTTGATGGAAAGAAAGATGCTTTTTTTCAAGAAAAAGTGCTACTCTTGTCCCTAGGCTGTGTCTGACACTGTAGCTTAGCCTCATTTACTTCTATGGATCATGGACATGAATGTTGTTTTAGGAAAAAGAAAGAAGAGGAAGAAAAAGAGCAAACTGTTTTGTTTTCCATTCCTGTACAAAACCTTTAATCTTGACCACTGGAGATACCATTAGCTTGTTCACCACTATAGACGTAACTATTTATGTCTATAAATATATAACTATTCAGTGACGTAGCTATTAGACGCCCCCTCATGCTCTACCTCCTTTACCTCCTAACTACCCCAGGTGACATTTGCGGGTGCATTCCTGAATGCAGTAGAGGAACTCACAATGTTGTCTTATCAGTGATTCTACAGGATGCCCTGTGTGTGAATGATGACTGACTGGTGCATATGAACTCTATAAAAAGACATAGTACCCATAACTAACCATCTAAAATGATCTATCAGTGCTAAGCATCCTTTTCCAATAATGAACATGAGATTCTCAGTACACATTTTACTCATATTGTATAAGCCCTCTTGTTACTTCCCAGTGACCTCTTTCATGTGGGTCTCTACTTTAAAGCTTGGTGCGGATGAATATGTTCTGTGAGTCAGAGTCTCGGGCAGCACTACCAGTCTCGTCTGCAGGGTGTACAATGAACTGTACCTTTAGTAAGGTCATGAACATTATAGACTGAGTACAGATGGCAGCAGAAGTCTGCACAAGTGGAAGCAATGTCATCCGTTAAAATTCTGAGAGAATTAATGACTTTAGAAGTTTTCATTAAATTGTAATTCATTTCTAAATTACATTGTATACTATAGAGGGAATTTATTAAGACTGTCATTTGTTACACCCATCTTAATCTATTCCCCACTGGTGTCAGATGCACCTTCAATAATTGTGGCGTAAACCTTTCAATTATTCTGTGGTCCGTGCACCTAAAATATACACCATCTAGGGGCCAGTGTAGATTTTAGTTGTTATTTGCACCAGTTCACTAGTTCACTACTAGAGTAGGTTCGCCCAGCAGATTTTGCGTGCCATGCAAAATTTCCCATCAAAATTTTCCTACCAGCGTCAGAAAAATTTCCTACTCCCATACACTTCAATAAGAAGTTCGGGCAGAATCCACCCATAGATAGGGCAAGGTGCATATTTTTTTCTGCTTGAAGATTTTTTCAGCTAATGAACAAAGAAGCGTCTGACAAAAATTCTACTGTTTGAACCTGGCATTAGTGAGGACAAAGCTGCATGTAGCAAGAGCAGTTTCAGGATAGGAGGAGGGGCTGATGTTGAAGCTTGCAGGTTGGTAATATTGAACAGGCTTCCCCAGCAGAATAGATTTTTTCAGGAAAAGAGGTGATCATTAGTAGTGCATGCAGACACTTTATAACGGAGAAATATTATATATAAGGGTGGGTTACTATATATAATTGGGAAACTTAAATATGAGGGGGCTATTATAAGGGGGAACTATTATTTATAAGATGGGCTATTATTTATAAGGGGGGAATTGTTTATAAGGGGGGTATAATTGTTAAGTGGGGCTTATTTATAAAGGGGGCTATTAGTGATAATGGGAACTATTATTTATAAGGGTAACTATTATTTATGAGGGGGCTATTATTTATAAGGGAGCAGTATTATATTTACAGGGTGACTGTTACTGATAAGGGGGAATATTACTGATACAGGGCACTATTTATCATTTATAAGGGGGCTATTACTGATAAGGTGTAATATTATTTATAAGCAGGGACTATTATTTATAAGGAGGCGCTATAGTAACTGATGACTGGGTGCAAAAATCTATTAGGTGGTACAAAGGTGCTCATTTGAATTGTGTGTGGTAAAATGGGGCTTGTATTACTTTTTTGTTGGCAGAAAGGAGGCGTTATTATAGGGGCTGCGACTGGAAGACGATGGTGTTGTTTGCATATCAGCTTTTGGGGCCCCGCTTTTAATTTTGCCCAGGGCCCCACTTTGTCTAAAACCAGCCCTGCCTGCATGTCCTGCTCTCTACTAAGCCTCATTTTGTAGAGTTTCCTCAGCAGAAACAACTTTCTGTTTAAACTGGATCTCTCATGCAGTCTTTTCAGCACATCCCACATGCCTTTCGCTGTATTCTCACTGCGTATGTGAATAAGCTTGACTCAGGGAGGAGGAATATGTCAACACTCCGGCTGACTTACCACAGCCCTTTACACCTCATGTCCTAACCCCACATTTCCCCCCAATAAGGATTCAGACCACCTCTTGGATTTTAAATTGGCCTGTTCAGGCCGATTTATTAAAACATATATAAATACTTTAAACATATAAATAACATATAAATAACCCCGCCATAAAAGGGGCGGTGTATAAATACAAACCAATACTTAACCGTTACAACTGTATACAAAATTCACACCATTTATAAGTACATTATATCAGAACCTACCCCACCGCGGGGATAGGCACCACCATTAATCTGCCCAGGCGCAAAAACCTCCACCTCGGGCAGACCTTTAACCATCTGTACGACCATAAGCCTGACCCCCAAAGGGACCTAAGCCCAACTAGGGGACTTCCCAGGCTTACACCTTCCCCACCAGGATCCCCATACCACCGATGAGGTCCTACAACAGTGCCTGATAGGCCTCTAACCCCACCAACCCCCAGCCACAGACTCCCGGGCATGACCCCTTATGCCCGTGAGTCCCGCCACACAGACAAAGCTCGCTCTACACCATCTCTCAAACCCAGCATCCACATATCTGTCCCTATCGCATTCAAATGCACCCCGTCCTGGCGCATATGATCAAGAGAAGGAACTTCTAACTCCCGATGGCGGACCGCTATCCCACCATTTCGCACCACAAAGCGAGCCACTGCCCTATTTACTTTTATACGGGTCTTGTCCAAACGGGCCACCGACCTCGCATTGCGCCACACCAAACACGCAATCTTGTCAGACCACACTATAATCAATCCAGGGAACTCAGTCAGCAACCGCAATACGTCAAATTGAATGTCCCTGATGAGTTCCCTGGATGATCGCACCCCTAGATCATTGCCCCCAACATGCAGAACAACGACATGTGGGGGGCGATCGACTCGACTGTAAAAAATAAAACTCGGGCAAAACCCGACTCCAAATCATACCGCGCACCCCGATCCACCGTACCACGGCATCCTCCCGCCGCAGACCCAGCTGTCGCCCATCCAGCCGGACGTCCGCACGAAGTGCACCCCAAAAAACGTACGAATGACCCAATATCCAGATCAAACAGGGACCTAAAATAAAACAACAACAGAGAAGACTAAATACCAAACAGCAACACCGAAGATAGGAGAGGAGGAACTTTTCCAATGCCACTGACCCAGCACCGCGCTCCTCCCCACCCCACAGGAACGCCACCCACTCACTGCAATAGGGACGGACGCACGTAAAGGCGGAACCGGTCGGATTCCCACCTCCCGATACGGCGCACAACATCGTCCCCCTGACCCCAGCGAGCGGCCTCCGTGGCCGCACCGATACGGAAAGTGGGAGCCATAATCGCCAGAGGGCTCCCCCACCAATCCCAAAGCCTTCTTAAATACAGCTATAAACCTAGACAGAGCCCCCCCACTCTCATGGCAAAGGAAGGACCCCAAGAGTGAACCCCGCACCTGCAGAAAATTAGACACCCCTGCCACCGGACAACGGGGATCCCCCCCCAACCGCATAAAGCACCACCAACCTACCGCGACCCACCTGATCCGTCTTGGACCGACGCAAATGGCACTCCACCCGATCTTCAAACAAGGCTACCTCATTCCACTGCAAACCCCCCAGAGCTGCCACCTACTCGCTAACCAACTCCCCAACACGAAAAGCCCCAAAAAAGGCCAGCAAAAAAGCCGCCTGGAACAACAGCACTTCATATTCTGAAAAACACAAACTCTGCAGACACTCCAATAGACGCCCTAATAACTCGAAGGAAACCGGGCGGCGAAGATCGCGCCTCCCGGCCCCCCGCTGAAACCCCCTCATAGCCTGGCGCACCACAAAGTGTTTTGTGACATCCCGCAGACCCTGTAATTGAAAAAGAAATGCCAGACCCGCCAAACGCTGAGAAACCACCGCGACCGAGCGCCCTTCCGCAAATGCTACCCCTATCCAGGACAAAACCAACACCACCCGTTCTTCGTCCGAACGCACCCCCCCGCATGACAGGCAGACCCGGTCCCAATCACACCAAACCTGTTGGTAACGCTTCCAAGTTACGGCGGACACAGAACGCTGGATGAGCTCCGCCGCGGAACCGACACCAGGGACCACAAGTGGGCCGGACAGTCCTCACCCAACTCCGCTGCCTCCGGAGCCAACTCCCGGAACCTGCCAAACTGACACCGAGACAAGGAATCAGCCACAGAATTAAGCACCCCGGGCACGTGGCGCGCTGATACGTGCACATTCATTTCTAAGCAGCGCAACACCAGATGCCTAAGCAGCGACACCACCGGAGGGGACTTTGCAGATTGTGAATTGATAACGAACACCACTGCGCTGTTATCACAGTGAAAACAAACCTTCCGGTCCCGAAATTCGCCCCCCCATAACTCCACTGCGACTATAATCGGGAACAATTCCAACAACGCTAAGTTCGCCACCAATCCCGCCTCCACCCACTCAACGGGCCAAACCCCCGCGCACCAACACCCTTGGTAATAAGCCCCAAACCCTATTGACCCCGCCGCGTCAGTATGCAAATTCAATTCCTCACTAGAAATAACGGAGGCAAGCCACAAAGAACGCCCGTTAAACCGACCCAAAAAATCATCCCACACTAACAAGTCCACCCTCACTTCAGCAGTAAGCCGCACGAAGTGATGAGGCGACCGCACCCCTGCCGTCAGTGCAGCCAAAGGACGACAAAAAAAACCCGTCCCATCGGTATGATGCGACAGGCGAAATTCAATTTTCCCAGCAATGATTGCCCCTCCCGCAGCCGAACCTTCTGTACCCCTTGGAACCTACGAACAGTCAGCCGCAGGTCCTCCAGTTTATCCCCTGGCAACCTGGATTCCATGAGCACTGAATCAAGTTCAATGCCCAAAAACTTCATTACTGACACCGGACCCTCCGTCTTGTCGGGGGCCAAAGGGACCCCGAACAAACCCGCCACCCGTTCAACCATGCGCAGTAACACCAAGCAGTCCGACGAATCCCCAGGCCCGACACAGAGGAAATCATCAAGATAATGAATGATCGACGCCAAACCCGACAAGTCCCTGACCACCCACTCCAGGAAGGAACTAAACGCCTCAAAGTAAGCACACGAGATGGAACATCCCATAGGCAAACAACAGTCTACGTAAAACTGATCCTCCCACATGCAACCTAACAGATGGAAGCTCTCAGGGTGAACAGGTAAAAGCCGAAACGCCGCCTCTATGTCCGTCTTAGCCATAAGCGCCCCAGGACCCGCCCGACGCACTAACGCCACTGCTTTGTCAAATGAAGCGTAGGAGACAGATGACGATGAAGGATCAATCCCATCGTTAACCGACCCCCCAGCCGGGGAAGGAAAGGTGATGAATAAGGAGAAACTGAGAGGGCTCACGCTTGGGCACCACACCCAACGGTGAAACCCGTATATAGGGCCAGGGCGGGGCCGAAAAGGGGCCCGCCATGCGCCCTAAACGCACCTCCTTCATCAACTTTGCCCCCACAACCTCAGGGTGCTCCCTAGCTGATTTAAGTTTCCCAGGGCGAAAAGCAGGGGCCGCCACATCAAAGGGGATACGGAAACCCTCCCCAAAACCCTCCGCTAGTAACCGTGCCGCCACCCGATCGGGGTATCTACTTAGAAAAGGAAGCATTACTGCGACCTTCACCGGCGTCTTCCCTTTTTTCCACAACATTTCCCCCTTTCCCTTTTCCTCGCTTAAAGCACTTGTTAAGCCCATGTCCACCCCCGCAACCTGAACACTCGTGTTTGAAGCGGCAGGTGACACCGAATTTGCACTGCCCTTCGTTGAACAACCAACAGTACCCCTTTTTCTGGGAAGCCGAGGATCCGGTAGCAGAGCCCGAATTCCCGGCACCCCCACGAAAGGACGGTGCCGCTGGCGCCGACATCAGCCGCATCCACAAGGATATGTCCTTGTGATCCCACCGCAAGCCCAGACGCACCGCCTTACGCTGCTGGAACTGCTCGTCGTATCTAAGCCACGCTACCCCGCCATACACTCGGTGCACCTCCCCAATAGAGTCCATATAGCCAAACAGAGCAGAGCAGTGCTTGGGCTCCTTTTCCCCAATCACACTTGCCAATATGGCAAACGCCTGTAGCCAATTGACAAACATACGGGGGATTAAACGGTAGCGACGCTTCTCCTCGTCCTCCTTTTTGCTATCACTAGGCTTCACCTTATCCAGATTAAATTTGTCCAAAGGGAGGAGGGAAAATATTTCTACGTACTCCCCTTTCCAAATTTTTTCCCGCACCTCCTTCTTCAAATGCGCCCCAAGCGGACCTTCAAAGCAGATGTAAACCTCACCCTTCGCTCGGTCATCTAAACGCACAATATCCACCGCCTTCTCTTTCTCCTTACCCTTGGCCCCCGCCACCGCATCCGAACCCTCGGGGGCCCCGCTACCCACCTGGATGGGCTCCGCAGGCACCGACGCAACCTCCCCTAGCGGGCCAGCAATAGGTACTGCCGGGACCGCCATGCCCCCAGACCCCTGGTAAACACTCGCGTCCGCGCCTACCCATACTCCCATAGGCCCAGCGGCCCCAGGCCGCTCGCCCACCAATTGCTGGAGCAGCCCTATCAGCTGGCCCCATACTGCCCCCCCCCCCGCAGCTGACCCCCCCAGGGACTCTACCCCCCCGGGCCCTAACACCGCAGCGCCCGACACACTCGCCCCAGAGCCCCCACCCATAGAAGGAAGAAACCCCATCTGCTCACCAGGCTGCATCGGGGGGCGCCCCAGATCAGCCGCCGCCGGGGGAGGTGAAGGAACATAAAAAAACAATGTACTTACCTCTCCTGCGCTTCTCCAGGCTTCGGGCCTGTTTGGTGACGTCTCCGACGTCATTTTGCGTCGCGACGCCTTGCCCGCATCACGTGATGCCGGCCTGGTCCAACATTGAAGGCGGCTGAAGCAGCAGGGAGTGGACCTGAGCGAGGATCAGGTAAGCAACGTTGTTTTTTTAAGTTTCTATCCTCCCCTGGGTCTCCGATCATTATACTCTGGGGTCTGAAAAGACTCCAGAGTATAATAATTGTTCATGGGTGGTCCACAATGGGGCAGAATACTGTGTGCAGGGGCCACTATGGGGAATAATAGTGTGTGCAGGGGCCACTATGGGATATAATACTGTGTGCAGGGACCACTATGGGATATAATACTGTGTACAGGGGCCACTATGGGGAATGATACTTTGTGCAGGGGCCACTATGGGGCATGATACTGTGTGCAGGGGCCACTATGGGACATTATACTGTGTGCAGGGGCCACTATGGGACATGATACTGTGTGCAGGGGTCACTATAGGACATGATACTGTGTGCAGGGGCCACTATGGGAGATGATACTGTGTGCAGGGGCCACTATGGGGCATGATACTGTGTGCAGGGGTCACTATAGGACATGATACTGTGTGCAGGGGCCACTATGGGACATGATACTGTGTGCAGGGGCCACTATGGGACATGATACTGTGTGCAGGGGTCACTATGCGACATGATACTGTGTGCAGGGGCCACTATGGGACATGATACTGTGTGCAGGGGTCACTATGGGACATGATACTGTGTGCAGGGGCCACTATGGGACATAATACTGTGTGCAGGGGCCACTATGGGACATGATACTGTGTGCAGGGGCCACTATGGGACATGATACTGTGTGCAGGGGCCACTATGGGGCATGATACTGTGTGCAGGGGCCACTATGGGGCATGATACTGTGTGCAGGGGCCACTATGGCACATAATAGTGTGCACAGGAATGCGTTTTTTTGGGGGGGGGGTGGGAGGGGGCGGTCCGGGGGGGCGATTGGGGGCAGCGGTTCGGGGGGGGGGCCCCATGTCAAATGTTCGCCTTGGGGCCCAGCCATTCCTAGTTACGCCACTGTATATATATATATATATATATATATATATCAGAGTGAGCAGGGTCCACCAGCTGCACAGAATATTTCAGAAGAGAAGTGTAAGGCTGGATTCACATTTGCAGATTCCACTTTAAATCGGTGGAGAGAAAAGTCCTCCAAGGTTTTAGTATAAAACTGGCAGAAACCAGGTGGAAACCCGGCGGACCCCATTATAGTCTATATAACTGCTTTTTAAGTGAACAGGGTCTCTGTCTTTCAGGTCCCCATGCGGACACGAACAACAGAGACCCGAACGCTAGTGTGAACCTAGTGTAACCTGCTATTCCAGGTTTTTACCATTTTCTGGACACTCAAACTTTATACACCATCTAAAGCTGAATCCCACTCATTCAGCAATAGACATAAGAAGCCATTTTCTCACAGTCTGCATCTGTAATCCCTGCAATAGCACACAGTCTTCCAGTTTCAGCTAAGAAACAATTGTTTCTTATAAATAGATTTTTTTTCCCACAAGCATTTTCTTTAAACTTTTCCATTATGTGTTTTGTATTTCCATCAGGAGAAAACTTTATATCACAGCAGAAAATGTCATTTACAATAGATTCTAAGATTTTTTTAAAACAAAAATCAATGTTTACCTTGGAAGACGTTTCAGCTGTAATAAAAGAACAAATAGGGCGAGATTTTTAACATTCATTTCATAAAAAACAATTAATCAATAGGATAAAACAATGGTTAGAATTCTAAGAAAATGATTTGCTGTTTGCTTACGGGGTTTATAAAAATGTATTGTTAACAGTACTCATACTCTGATCACAGCCAAAGCAGCATTCTAAATCTAGTTGATACTTATCCTAGATCAGTTTTATAACCTACAGGGTTTTTTATGTAGTTGCATTGAGACAGTTGCCAAAAGTGGGTGACAGCAATACTGTATGGTGACCACTACCTACATTTTCATTAGACTGGACATTATGATCACCTCCAGCCTGCAACATGTAAAACACAGCACTTCCTACAATCCTCAAAGAATAGATGGCTGTGCAGGTTATGTACTCTCTGGGTGACGCAGCTGAATATCCAGGTCAGGAATACATTTTATGCACTAAGGATTCTGGGATTTCCCATATTTTTCCTCGGAAGGTAATGCATTTATAGGACTGAAATAGCTGTGAAGTGTTCAGCCCAGGACACTACTCTGCGCGCTTCTTTCTAAAACTAGGTCACCTGTCAGAAAGACACAATAAAACCTTCAATTAGTATTTCCAGAGAATAAAAGTGCAGAGAAACTGTCTGGTGCAGCCCAGGGATATATCCCAGGAATATATATGATGATAGTGTATTGCTGAAAGCTTGGGGTCTTCCTCATTTCAGACGGGATCTATATAAAGTAACTTACTGTGATGTTCTATAGCATTAAGAACTGTACTACCTCCACTACGGTAACTTTATGCACATAGCAGAGTCTTGGCTGGATTATGGGACTAGCACATGGGGCCTTCACCACCTCAGGAACCTAAGGGGCCTCCAAGATTGACATTTGGTAATCCTATCCATCTGATAAGTGTTGGAAAGGAGGCCATACCTGGGTGGGACTTTCTTTTTTGAAGTCACTGGATCGGCTGTCTACAAGATTCACATAGATATCAGTTCAGAGGCCAAACACTTTTGTGGCATTAATAGGGGATCAAGTGGGGTTGAGTTTCAAAGGTGGGATGATGGCACTTAACTGATCTGATTCTGGTGCAGTGTATAGTTAGTAGGACACTTTACCACCCCATAGAACCAATAGAATATTCTGCAAGGATATTCCTCTCTACAAATGAGTGAACCCCCACACCCAGAGGAGATGCCGAAACATAAAAAACACTTATACTCACCTTGCCTCACCTCTTCTTGGCTCCCTCAGGGTACTCTTCTGTGGTCATCTGGCTTCTTCTCCTGTGTGATGTCACAGGTCCTTGGGGGACCAATGAGGCCTGTGATTGGGCTTCAGCGGTCACGTGGGACCGAATAATGTCATGATACTTGCACCATGATGTTAGTTGTGTGTGATATTACGATTGTGTCTGTGTTATCGTTTGTGTGTGTTATTTTGACTCAGCCCAATTCTCTTGAGTAAAGCTGAGCTGCAATACGATATATATCCAATGGAAGGGAGTGGCACTGTTTCTGGTTTTGGTCAATGACACCATTAGTAGAGGTAGCAGAGGCATAACCTGGGCTCCAATCCAAAATCCGTAACACCCCCACACCTATACATGCATGCACCTAACATGAGGCATTTACAGTTCGGGCAAATTCTTAAGTTATTATGTGTCAAAGGTGCCTTTGGAATCCCCTAAGGCACCATATCTGGTACTTGTGCACCCTTATAGCTATGTCTTTGAGGGGCAGGGCTGTGACAACCTCCCATTATATCCTGATGAGCAGGTGATTTGCACTGATACTCACTGTCTCCTTCCCATAACCTTGATCGATTTGTTACCGATTTTCTTTAGAAGGTTTCTCTCCCTTGTAATTGGTTAAGTGCAGTTTTCTTTTGCCTTCTATTTATTGTTAATTTTCATTACATCCGCACGGCTGAGATTCCCCGTTTTCTACTTTACTTTAGCTAAAAATGTATTGGAAATTACAACAAGCCTGTGGGACACCAGCAATTCTAATCAAAACGTACATTGCAGGAAAAGGTTCTCTACAGATATTCAGTTAGCAAGTCATGAAAACATGCGAGCAGTAAATTAGGTAAATTGCTTCTGCTGAAAAACTGAAGCTAAAATAATATTTATGCTGCAGAAAGTAAATAGGAATTTTTATGAAACGTCACACTTAGGTCTGTGGAAGTGGTAGGCCAAACCACTGACTCCATCTCCTCCATCTTTTCACAGCCCGACTCCAACTCCTGCTCTGACTCTGGCTCCTTCATAAATGGCTGGTCAATCGGAAGCAATAAAGATCCTCAAATTCAGGAAAAAACTAGGTTAACAGTGCCATACAGCTGACCAGTTGGCACAGGAAAACTTGCTGAAACTTTGTCCAATATGTCTTTTCATCATGGTCTCTCAGATAAAGGGGTTTTCCTATTTGGACAAGTTAGCCTCTATCCACAGGATCAGTGGGGGCTTCAGCATTCACACCCCCCTTGACCTTCATGTTATGCCATATCCTTTGGGTAGGGGATAAATTGCTCAGATGAGAAAATTCCTGTAAATTCCCATATGTTGCGTAGAAGAGATATACAAACAAGTTTTTGGCAACCATTAAAAAAAAGGAGGATGCAGCCAAGATTTGATCCGCCGTCTCTTTCCAGGGGCTCTGTTGCAGCCTCAGGTGCTTCCACTTTGATTTGTACAATCTTAGGTCAAACTCCTGATACTTCACCGACTTCTATAGTATGGGGCCCCAGTCCAATGCCAAGAGCATTGTGTCAGGAGTGAAAATACTAGGTCAGGACATGTAGAGTGTACTGAATCATCATTCTTTGAATCATTGTCTTTGATAAGAAATATCTAATCTAATTGATTAATATCTTAAAATAAATGACTGCAAATTAGATTGTAAATCCCACTGCCTCAGTGGGTGATAGGCTAGTACCACACCTGATCAGATGTTGTGTTAAGTTAGCAAATCACAAGTGGAGACCTCTTCTTTTTAGGTGTCAATGAGGATCCCAGTGGTAGGTACTCCATGATATGATTATACAGTGCCTTGCGAAAGTATTCGGCCCCCTTGAACTTTTCAACCTTTTGCCACATTTGAAGCTTCAAACATAAGGATATAAAATTTAAATTTTTTGGTGAAGAATCAACAAGTGGGACACAATCGTGAAGTGGAACGAAATTTATTGGATATTTTAAACTTTTGTAAAAACTAAAAAACTAAAAAGTGGGGCATGCAAAATTATTCGGCCCCCTTAAGTTAATACTTTGTAGCGCCACTTTTTGTTGAGATTACAGCTGCAAATTGCTTTGGGTATGTCTCTATCAGTTTTGCACATCGAGAGACTGAAATTCTTGCCCATTCTATCTTGGAAAACAGCTCGAGTTCAGTGAGGTTGGATGGAGAGTATTTGTGAACAGCAGTTTTCAGCTCTTTCCACAGATTCTCAATTGGATTCAGGTCTGGACTTTGACTTGGCCATTCTAACACCTGGATACTTTTATTTCTGAACCATTCCATTGTAGATTTTGCTTTATGTTTGGGATCATTGTCTTGTTGGAAGATAAACTCCGTCCCAGTCTCAGGTCTTTTGCAGACTCCAACAGGTTTTCTTCCAGAATGGTCCTGTATTTGGCTCCATCCATCTTCCCATCAATTTTAACCATCTTCCCTGTCCCTGCTGAAGAAAAGCAGGCCCAAACCATGATGCTGTCACCACCATGTTTGACAGTGGGGATGGTGTGTTCAGGGTGATGAGCTGTGTTGCTTTTACGCCAAACATATCGTTTTGCATTGTGGCCAAAAAGTTCGATTTTGGTTTCATCTGACCAGAGCACCTTCTTCCACATGTTTGGTGTGTCTCCCAGGTGGCTTGTGGCAAACTTTAAACGAGACTTTTTATGGATATCTTTGAGAAATGGCTTTCTTCTTGCCACTCTTCCATAAAGGCCAGATTTGTGCAGTGTACAACTGATTGTTGTCCTATGGACAGACTCTCCCACCTCAGCTGTAGATCTCTGCAGTTCATCCAGAGTGATCATGGGCCTCTTGGCTGCATCGCTGATCAGTCTTCTCCTTGTTTGAGATGAAAGTTTAGAGGGCCGGGTCTTGGTAGATTTGCAGTGGTCTAATATTCCTTCCATTTCAATATGATCGCTTGCACAGTGCTCCTTGGGATGTTTAAAGTTTGGGAAATCTTTTTGTATCCAAATCCGGCTTTAAACTTCTCCACAACAGTATCACGGACCTGCCTGGTGTGTTCCTTGGTCTTCATGATGCTCTCTGCGCTTTAAACAGAACCCTGAGACTATCACAGAGCAGGTGCATTTATACGGAGACTTGATTACACACAGGTGGATTATATTTATCATCATCAGTCATTTAGGACTACATTGGATCATTCAGAGATCCTCACTGAACTTCTAGAGTGAGTTTGCTGCACTGAAAGTAAAGGGGCCGAATAATATTGCACGCCCCACTTTTCAGTTTTTTATTTTTTACAAAAGTTTAAAATAACCAATAAATTTCGTTCCACTTCACAATTGTGTCCCACTTGTTGTTGATTCTTCACCAAAAAATTAAAATTTTATATCTTTATGTTTGAAGCCAGAAATGTGGCAAAAGGTTGAAAAGTTCAAGGGGACCGAATACTTTCGCAAGGCACTGTATATCTAGCATTGATACATATCATCTGAGACCCCCTTTAAGTTAGGGGAATTAGATTGTGAGCTTCCCCACTACTTGGGGCTCAAACAAGGATATAATAAATTCTATATAACCCTTTGTGAATGTTTGCACATATTTGCTAGTAGTAATTGTGCGGTTATTGTGGCTCTGGGGGCAGACTGTTATCTCAGTATTAGTCTAGCAGCACTGCTTATCTGCATATGATTAAAGGCAGATAACTATAGATGGGAATAATCTGGTTTATTTATCTGTTTATTTTCTCAGACTTTATTTAATGCACGGCCTGAACCTTTTCTGTATTCTAATTAAATGGCAGAGCAGATTGAATGTTATCAGAAGCTGAACCTCCGTGGAGCGCCACGCACTTATTTTTGATTAAATGAGAATTTCTCAATTTCTGAAAACTGAGCTCTAAGACGTACCTGCTTCATGGCTTCTGCCTCTTTATCAGATTTTATTTTCTGTAATTTAGAACTGAGGTATGAATATGGATCAAAACTATTATCAGTGGTATCTCATGGGTAAAGCCAACCCCATCTCTCCTAACCATAAAAACATGCAAACCTATTTAGGGCAAGTCTTACATTGAATGCTACAAAGTATAGTACAATTCTGTTGGTGGGGGAAATTTATCAATTCAACACTGATATTGTGGTGCACATTTGGCACAAGACACTTTCTTGCACCAAAGTGTGCAACAACCCCTGTTCTGCACTTAGCTCATCACATTGTATGAATGTGGGCAAAGCAGGGCAGGGAGCAGGGAGGGCCAGGGCGTAGATTGCCATTCAGGTACATAGGCATGCGGATAATTTATGAAGAGTCTCTTCATAAATCAGTCATGCCCTGCACTAGTCGTGATCTTTATTCACACTTTGAGGGACCCGAATGACCGAGAGCCAGATGGCTAGAACAGCGGTTATACAAGAAGCCCGGCTAAACCGGATGACTTTAATGGAGCCTGTCGGGTATCCACTGTTTTAAAGATGAAAGCGGCAGAGAAAAAAAGTCCTCTGTGAAGGACTTTTTTCCTCCGCAGATTTTTACCCGGCTGTGTGATGGAGTCTCTAACGGAGAGTTCCACGCAGATGTTAACCCAGCCTAAGTCTATGGTTCCATGTTGTGGAAACGCAGCGTTTTTTTGTTGCAGATTTTGTTACTTTTTGAGCCAAAGTCAGGAGTGGCTTGAAAACGAATTGAAAATATAAAGGAAGTACTTAGATGTTTCCCTTCTGTTAAATCCACTCCTTACTTAGGCTCCAAAAATGCAGCAAAATCTGCAACAAAAAACGCTGTATTTCCACAAAGTGGGGCTTTACATTACTTATCTTAAACTGATGCTAAATTGCATCTTATATTATACTCCAGAGCTGCACAGAGCTTACTCTGGTCATTTAAATACTGGCAATTTACACTGTATATAGTATGCTGACAGACAAATAGACAAATGAACTGCCCCTTGGATTATTGGAGCTAAACTAAGACGTTATGGTTGATAAAAAGCTTGCTGACTGTGACTGTAACTTACAATCAGTACAAAATAACATAATGTATCTACAAATTGCTCAACATTTTATGTGGAATATATACTGTATACAGTATATAGTGTAAAAAGATGGACATACTGTATGTTCTCTATGTAGTTGGTTTGTGTTCTGTATAAAGGTGTAGTATTTACAGTGTACATTGTAGGGTTATCTGGTGTGAGGAAAAGTGCTTTAACACACTACTCCAAAGCTTAATCTAAGAAACTGTAATGTAAGTGAGTTAAGGAGTGCTAACAAGGTACGTGGTGCTAACAAGGAACCAACAGAATTTGGTATGCATTGCAAAGACATCTGTCTCATCCAATTTTTACAGTTAGGAATATTTTTTCCTTGTTTCTGTCCTCTTAATCTGTAAAAATGACCGTTATGTTGTATACCATCATGATGCTGTGGTGTGGTAACATTGACAATGACCCCATGAAATTTCAGCTTCTTATATGCATCTTGGAATTGGATTTAAGGTCTTTTTCACACTTATCATATCACTACCTCAGCTAATCAAAAAAAGTTTCAATTTGCTTCAGTGTAAATCCACAAGAAAATATTGGCCCACATTTACTATTTTGGTTTCAACTAAAAACTGGCTTAAGGCTGAGGCCCCATGTTGCGGAAACGCAGCTTTTTTGTTGCAGATTTTGTTGCGTTTTTTTGAGCCAAAGCCAAGAATGTCTGCAAAAGGAATGGGATATATATGGGAAGCTCTTATACTTCTTCCTTCTACTCAATCCATTCCTGGCTTTGGCTTAAAAAATGCAACAAAATCTGCAACAAAAAAAGCTGTGTTTCTACAACATGGGGCTTTAGCCTAAATGTGGTTCATCTGGAGTATCTCAGCTCATCTTGGTGAAACACGGCTTCATAGAAAAAGGGTGTGGTTTAATTTCACCAAGATGAGCCAAAAGTGCTCCACAAATCGTAAAATTCTGGCTCAAAGTAAGTGACTCAACTAAAATGTGATATTAATTTAGAATAGACAGTCTATAGATACTCCGGATTTATCAACCAGCATCAACCACTGTGTTAAATGTAGTGAATTTGACTGTCTAAGTTTACACTGTATAACTATTGTTATATGGGCCATTGTGTTTTTATATGCCATACACATACATGTGCTGTTATTTACATTGAAGTACTGCACAGTACTGGGCTGTATCTACAGTGCCTTGCGAAAGTATTCGGCCCCCTTGAACTTTTCAACCTTTTGCCACATTTCAGGCTTCAAACATAAAGATATAAAATTTTAATTTTTTGGTGAAGAATCAACAACAAGTGGGACACAATTGTGAAGTGGAACGAAATTTATTGGTTATTTTAAACTTTTGTAAAAAAATAAAAAACTGAAAAGTGGGGCGTGCAATATTATTCGGCCTCTTTACTTTCAGTGCAGCAAACTCACTCCAGAAGTTCAGTGAGGATCTCTGAATGATCCAATGTTGTCCTAAATGACTGATGATGATAAATATAATCCACCTGTGTGTAATCAAGTCTCCGTATAAATGCACCTGCTCTGTGATAGTCTCAGGGTTCTGTTTAAAGCACAGAGAGCATCATGAAGACCAAGGAACACACCAGGCAGGTCCGTGATACTGTTGTGGAGAAGTTTAAAGCCGGATTTGGATACAAAAAGATTTCCCAAACTTTAAACATCCCAAGGAGCACTGTGCAAGAGATCATATTGATATGGAAGGAGTATCAGACCACTGCAAATCTACCAAGACCCGGCCGTCCCTCTAAACTTTCATCTCAAACAAGGAGAAGACTGATCAGAGATGCAGCCAAGAGGCCCATGATTACTCTGGATGAACTGCAGAGATCTACAGCTGAGGTGGGAGAGTCTGTCCATAGGACAACAATCAGTCGTACACTGCACAAATCTGGCCTTTATGGAAGAGTGGCAAGAAGAAAGCCATTTCTCAAAGATATCCATAAAAAGTCTCGTTTAAAGTTTGCCACAAGCCACCTGGGAGACACACCAAACATATGGAAGAAGGTGCTCTGGTCAGATGAAACCAAAAACAATCTTTTTGGCCACAATGCAAAACGATATGTTTGGCGTAAAAGCAACACAGCTCATCACCCTGAACACACCATCCCCACTGTCAAACATGGTGGTGGCAGAATCATGGTTTGGGCCTGCTTTTCTTCAGCAGGGACAGGGAAGATTGTTAAAATTGATGGGAAGATGGATGGAGCCAAATACAGGACCATTCTGGAAGAAAACCTGTTGGAGTCTGCAAAAGACCTGAGACTGGGATGGAGATTTATCTTCCAACAAGACAATGATCCCAAACATAAAGCAAAATCTACAATGGAATGGTTCACAAATAAACATATCCAGGTATTAGAATGGCCAAGTCAAAGTCCAGACCTGAATCCAATCGAGAATCTGTGGAAAGAGTTGAAAACTGCTGTTCACAAACACTCTCCATCCAACCTCACTGAGCTCCAGCTGTTTTCCAAGGAAGAATGGGCAAGAATTTCAGTCTCTCGATGTGCAAAACTGATAGAGACATACCCCAAGCGACTTGCAGCTGTAATCGCAGCAAAAGGTGGCGCTACAAAGTATTAACTTAAGGGGGCCGAATAATTTGGCACGCCCCACTTTTCAGTTTTTTTATTTTTTACAAAAGTTTAAAATATCCAATAAATTTTGTTCCACTTCACGATTGTGTCCCACTTGTTGTTGATTCTTCACCAAAAAAGGAAAATTTTATATCCTTATGTTTGAAGCCTGAAATGTGGCAAAAGGTTGAAAAGTTCAAGGGGGCCGAATACTTTCGCAAGGCACTGTACTAGCTGAATTTCTGTAATTCAGGATCTTTTTATAAAGTTAGGTCCTTCTGGTCTAATTCTTCAAGGGGTTGTATGTTTTTACCTATAAACAGCACCATCATTGTCCATAGGCCATGTCTGGAATTGCAGCTTAGTCTCAAGGGAATGAGGATAAGCAGCAGGATCAGACACAGTCCATGCAAAAGAATGGACTGTTTATATTAAAAATAGACCTGTCTTTGGGATATAGGAAATATTTAAAGTGCGCCTGTCTCATGTGACAGCTGGAGCATTTGCAAGATCATCAAGGGTTAAAGGGAGTCAGTCAGTAGTAAATTGGTTATAAACCTAATCCCAGTACCTTGTAGAGGTGATTCTACAGGTTCCAAATATGTCTCTGTTATTCAGCTTTGCGGCCCCATTTTTACCCAATTTACTGCTGACAGACTCCCTTTAAAGAGGACCTTTCATGTCCTCATGTATATGTGGTTTTACATACCTCTAGAAAGCTGACAGCGTGCTGAATTCAGAACACTGTTGGCTTTCCCGTTATATGCCCCGGGGCTGGAGATATCGGGGGTCTAAATTTCACCGTTCACTGTCAGAAGGGCATTACTGACAGTCTAGCTGCGCTGTGAGGAACGCCCTCCTTGACAGTATTCCTTCATAGCACTGTACTGGGGGTGCATTCCTCACAGCTCAGAGTCATCACTGGGCGGTAAGGAACGCCCCCTCTCTCTGTCCTCATCCGTAGCCGAGTACTGTCAGAGGGGGCATTCCTTACAGCCCAGTGATGACACTGAGCTGTAAGGAACGCCCCCCCCCAGTACAAGTCTATGGACTAGTATTGTCAGGGAGGGCGCTCCTCTCAGCGCAGCTAGACTGTCAGGAACGCCCTTCTGACAGTGAACGGTGAAATTTAGACCCCCGATATCTCCAGCGCTGGGACATATAACAGGAAAGCCGACAGTATGCTTAATTCAGTGCGCTGTCAGCTTTCTAGCGGTATGTAAAACCGCATATACATGAGTACGTGAAAAGTCCTCTTTAACCTATATGATAGAGGAAAAGCTGCAACATTACCTCAAGGACAAGAGGGGCAATGTTTCTTCAAATCCCATCTACTTCAATAGTACTCTGACAGAAACTCTTTGCAAGTGCATGTCTCATGAGAAAGTCTGCCATTCAAACTGAAAATCTGGGCATCACAGTGTAAGGAAAGCAGGACCACATTCACACTTTAGTGTATTAGACTCCATCAAGTAAGCCCCACCTTACTTCAAGCATGACCTTAAATTGTTTGTCTGGTTAGCAAAAAGCAGAACGTTGCAGTGCGCTTCTCACATCATCACTTGCCCTTTATGCCCCTTTGCCCAATGCTCTCCTGCCTTAGGCTCTCAATATGTCAGGACATGCAGTAGATGCAGTTTTACAGCATCAGGATGTTATGGCGGCCTGGGAGTTGCAGTTTTACTATATCATTGTGTCATGGCATGCGGAGAGTTGTAGTTTTTCAATTGCTATATGTCATCTTGCAAATGCATGTTTGAGATGCATTTAAACATGTGGCTTTCACCATTTTTTGGGCGTATTTAATAGTATTTTTCACAGTCTTTTTTCACCATGACAAACACAATGAACAACACCACAGCCAGATGTTACAAGTTATTCAGTAGTAAACTATGAAAAGCACTACAGTACTACATACATTGCCTTTTTTCTTCCTTAGCTCTAATGTATCAGTTACAGTTGAAATCAGCATAAAATAAATAAATTAAAGTTAGAATGCCTCGCAAAGGTCTATAACAACCTTATGGGGGTCACCATGTGTAAAAAGAAAAAAAAAATAAACATAAAATAAAAAAATAAAGTGAAAAAATTATCACGCAGGTTTATCACAGGTTTTAGCCCCGTCTCCGGCAATAAAACAATGTCAATTATGTAAGAATGGCCATAACGGGTGGAGAAAAGAATTAAAATTTTTTTTTTTTTTTTAGTAGTAGTAATTTGTGCTACTTAAAAAGAAACATGAAAAATGTGAAAAACAGAAATATTTCCCTTCTTTTTTTGTTTACAGTTCTTTGGATATTAAAATAAAGAAAAAACATGGAAAAATAAAAACAACATAAAAAGCAAACTCTATTTATTTACTGGAAAAAATGGCCTGGTCTTGAACTTGTTAAAAATTGCAAAAACTATATGTGAAGGTAATCTGAAAGTGCAGCGATCTTATAAAACAGGTTCTTGCTCACTCTACTAGATATCTACAGAGAGAGAAGCAACAGAATTTCTGTTAATTCAGTGACATCCTTGACCTGCAAAGACTATAATATAAGTGTAGAGTCAATCAGGGGTAGCCATGTTCCATAAATACAAGTTATTGCAGCATGAAGACAACATACGCGTAATGACAGGATATGAAGAGCTGGCAGCAGAGGTCACTGTTCACACATTTCATCTAGATGAGCCTCATACACCGCAGTCTGTAATGTCCTCATAACTGATGTGAACAGTATAATTAATATTGATGATCGGCTGCTAGTTGAGATGTTTTTTTTTTTTTTTTTTTTTGCTATTTTGCAGGCTTTCCATAAGGCCCCTGGAGAAATAGAAAAGGTAAAGTGTTCTGTTCCTGAGATGCCGGGAGGAAATTCAAGACATTTATTTTTATTTCTGCTTTAAGATGCGAATCGGTCAGAATAAATTGAATTTGTACTTGTGGATCAAATGGTCTTTTGTTGAAATGAGGACAGTTAGATTTCTCAGAGTGATCAATGTATCAATTTGATTACAGCTTCTTCTTGTGTATATTCCTAGCTTGTAAATACAGATTAGGTAAACTCATCTCCTGAAACTACTGTCTATGCACTCCTAATGCATTGTATATAGATTTTATAGCCATTCCAGATTTTATTGCTTAAAATACTACACAATGAGATTCCCCTGTTTCCAAGCAAAGTTATTAATTATTAGTAATCACTACATTCTAGAGGACAAATAGGTAACGGACCCACTTCTGCGGAAGTAGAGAAGCAAATAGAGATTCCAGCATGAATCAAAAATATTCAGGCTAAGGCCCCACGTATCGGGCCGCAGCAAAATAGCACTGTGGGAAAAACCGCGGCTGCAAAGCATTGCAGTTCTTCCCACAGTACTTTTCACAGAAACCTCTGCGGACTTGCTGCTTCCATTATATCTAAAGGGAAACCGCTGGCATTTCCATTATAATTGTCATGCTGCGATTTCCAAAGTCGCAACAATTTGGAAAATCACAGCGTATCCGTATTTTTCCACAAAGTATGGATGGGATTTACTAGAATTCCATCCACCTTGCAGTGAATGTAAAATGCCGCATTTTTTTCTGCGGCGTTTCCACCGTGGCCAAACAATAGCATTTGTGCCACGTGGGCTCCAGCCTCAGGCTTTATTTGATCCATTAAAATCTCATCAGGCTATAAAAAATATTTTAAGCATTTTGGATTGCAAGTTCAACCCTGAGGCTAAAGGCCCACGTAGCGAGCCGCAGCTGAAAAATGCTGTGGAAAATACTGCAGTGTTTTTCACAGAAAGTCCGCAGAGTTTTCCTCTGTCAACTTTCTGCTTCTATTATACCTATACGGAAACAGTAGGTGTAATTGACATGCTGCGATTTACAGAAACGCTACCTTTTTTGAAATCGCAACATTTCCGCTGCAGATTTTTTCTGCAATGTGTGGATGGGATTAGCCAGGTACTGTAACACGGCAACGCCACAGCCAAAACACTGCGTATTTGCCACATGGGGCCCCGGCCTTAAGCATATTTTATTAGTGCTGCCTCTTTAAGAGTCTTAATAGCCTCCAACATTAGAAAATGTGCAAATTTGCAAATAGCTACAGAACCCAATCTTGCAGAACAACAGGGGACATTTCTAGGAATGTCTTACATGTATATGGAGAGTGATGTGGGGTGCATGATTTCCACATAACTTTTAATTGACCTAAAAAGTTTAAAGCAAGATATATTATCCACAAATTTTCTTTAGACTGGGGCCCACGTTGCAAAATGCAGCGTTTTGGCTGTGGCGGAAATGCCATGGCAAAAATCACTGTGTTTTACATTACCTGCAAAGTGGATGGGATTCTGGCTAATCCCATCCACACATAGCAGAAAAAAAATCTGCATCGGAAATGCAAATGTAAATAACAGTATGTCAATTACACCTACAGAAACACTGGCATTTTCTGTATAGGCATAATAGGGGCAGAAAGTCTGCAGAAGAAAAATCTGCTGACTTTCTCTGAAAAACACTATGTAGGACCTTAGCCTTAAAGTGCCTCTTGCCCAGATGCACCGCCCCCTTCAGCGCCTGCTCCTCTCCTGCTTAGTGTCTGGTGCAGATGTCCTCATTTGTCTTTCACTTATGATCCAGTTTTGTTTTGTCTATCACATATGCTTCCCCTGGAGCCCCCTTTGTTCTAGACATTTGTGTTCAGAAATCGCTGAAATACTCTTATTGGCAAAAAAACCCCCAAAACTTGAAGACATTTGCGAGACTTTGAGAGGGGGCGCATCATAGGGCTGAGAGAAGCAGGATGGTCATTTTGGCGAATTGCCGGCCACCTTGGACATTCTGTCTTAGCTGGTAGAAGTTGTTGGGAGCAGTTGTTACGTGAGGGCACATACACAAAGCAAACAGGCTCTGGATGGCCCAGACAGACTGCCAGTAGAGAGGATCATTTGCTGAAGCAGAAGCAGCTGCCACGGTTTCCTTATATACCATCCAGACATGGATTGGCACCTTCATTACATTACTCCTTTCTCTCCCTGGATTGTTTCCAGGCACTTAGCAGAAGGATATTTAGTGTAATGGCACCCTTTACATGTTCTGCCATTGACAGTCATCCTCATTGACAGTTGCCTTTGTTTGCAGTGGTGTCATGAGCAAGAAACCTGGACTGCTATTAACTGGAACCTTACTGTCTTTATCCTAGGTTCTGTTTGGGATCCAACGGCAGTCGGGTTAAAGTATGGAGGCTTTGTGGTGAACGCTTCAATCCTGCCTTCACTGTGGAGAGACAAACTGCCCCAACTGCTGTTGTGATGATTTTAGACAGGCACCGCAGCTCTATTAGGAGGATGCCCGAGACTGCATGGGGGAGTTATATTAATAGGGTAATTGTTACCCTTCCCCCCTCTTTTTTTTGTCGTTTATACCACAGGCAGTTTAGTTAGGTGGAATTTACCTATTATGGGAAGTGGTCTCTTCCGGATGAGGTCACAGTCTCCCCCTGCGGGAAGGGGGCAGGCCGATACTTGGTACGGCCCCTTATAGGATGGTGCAGGCTGCCTCTCCGGCCTCTTTCCGGCTGCCTGTTCAAGCGTCTGGAAGTGTCGTCGTCCATTCGTCTCCTTTAATACAGGTATGGCCAACGAGAGTGAGCTGGTAGCGGCCTTACGGGCCGGCTGGGCTTTGGAGGTGGAGGCCTTCCTGTCATGCCTGTTAACCGGTGTGCGACAGGGGACTCCCTCTTCGGAGACACTCGTGTCTCCCCCTGTGAGTTGGCGTATGGCTCGGCGCTCCAGGCCTTCAGAGCACCTGAGCCCGAGCTCCTCCCCTTCGGGGAGGAGGCGTGGCGGGTAGTGTGCAGATGCGCCCATCACTCTGACAGAGTGGAGGGCGGCGTCTTTCCTCCTGCCGCATTCTAGCCCCGCCCCTTCTGGATTTTCTGTGACAGCGGCCATTTTGTCATCTTCTCGCGCGGTGGATCCTCAAATAGACATGGGTAACAGGGAGTCTGTAGCAGTGGCGGCACCGGTGGTCTCGGCCCCTACCGCAGTTGCACCGAAGGTTCCCCAGGGTGACGACAGAGGACAGGGCCTCATCATCTTTAGCATCACCCATCCCCCCTTCTCAAGCCATGCTGCACGGGTCAGATACACATTTGTCTGCGGGGAGTGGGCGCTCCCGACCAGCCGCTAGAAGGGGTTGTCCTCTTCCTCTTCAGCATCTTCCGAGCATCGTAGGCGTAGACGCCGCAAGGCCCCCAGAGGGCACAAGGGACAAGACCGCCACCGCTCCCGGTCATCTAGGAGGAGCCGGAGGTCTGGGGGGTCCTGTTCCCACCATCGTAGGTCCTCTTCATTGTCGGGGTCATCATCCTGCAGCTCCTCGAGGTCTGGCAGGTCTCGACGACGTACACGCAAGAGGCAGTAGCCTGAACTACCGCAGGAGCGGTCATCTCATGTGGCCAGACAGGCCGGCACGGCTGTGGTTTCATTGCCCAGAGCGCCAGTGGTCCCACCTGTTCTCCTTTCAACTGGTGAGTTCAATTTTGTGGGTGCCTGGTATACGGAGGGTAAGCAGGCTGAATTGCTACCGACCCTTAAAGCACTGATGGTACAGCTCAAGAAGCCCGGTGATAAAAAAAACGACTGAGTTGTCGAAGGGTGCGGGCCTCCATAAGGAAACCTTTTTCTGTGGGGTCAGCCCCTTGGGGGCTCACTTGGATGCGGAAACTAGGACTAAAATTGGTAACAACCAATACGTGGACATATGGTCCCTGGTTTCGGTCGACCAGCATACGGTCAGCAAGGAACGCAGGGTGATTACAGAGAGGACGGTTGATCGGTGCCCGCGTGTGGCCAAGACGTTCGGGAACTGGTGCCAGGCGTTTGCCGTCCTGGGCTGCGTCTTAGGCCAGAAGCACCCTGAGCGGTCTGCGGAGCTTTTCATATATTTTGATACCATTTTTTATGCATATAAATCGCATGGGGGCAGTGCCGGTGGCGGTATGATGAAGAGTTTCATCGCCGCCTGGCCCTGCAGCCGGAGATTGGTTGGGCGGTGAAGGCCACCGATGTGTGGATTAGGTTAATGTTGTCACAAAAGGTGTCCTCCTTTCAGTCAGGGGCCGGAACCGGGATCTCAGGAACCGGTCTGGTGGCCGTACGCTGTCCAGGAACCTGCTGGCTCTTCAATGAGGGCCACTGCATGTTCTATGGCTTATGTAAATTTAAACACGAGTGTTCTTCCTGTGGAGGGACATATACGGTGGTTAAGTGCAACAAATCACCCAAGTCCGCAGGTAAACAGGCGGGAGATGGGAAGAACGCCAGTGAGCGTTCAAGCGATGGCGCCATGGCTCAGTAGTTACCCTGACACGGTGGCGGCTTCCCAGCTATGTTTTGAGTTCTCAATTTGGTTTTTCATTCCGTTTTTGTTCAGTTGGGAGGCGGTTATGTTGGATAATCTGAAATCGGCCCGGGAACACCCAGAGGTCTTAAGGGAAAAGGAGGTGGAGTTAGGGCGCATGAGGGGCCCTTTTGCGCACCCCCCATTTTCGAATTTGAGTGTTTCCCCTTTGGGAGTCGTCCCCAAAAAAGAGCCAGGCAAATTCCGTTTGATTCACCATTTATCCCATCCTAAAGGGGAGTCGGTGAATGACGGGATTCCGAAAATGGATTAGTTAGTCTCCTATGTTTCCTTTGACCGCGCGGTCACCTTGGTTCTGCAGGCGGGTCGCTGGGTGCTCATGGCGAAATCTGACATTGAGTCAGCTTCCCACCTACTTCCGGTGCATCCAGACTACCACCATTTATTGGGTTGCATGGTGGATGGGTTTTACTATTTTGATGCGTGTTTACCTATGGGCTGTTCCATTTCGTGCCACTTCTTTCAGCTCTTTTCTTGAGTGGGTGGCACGTTATGAAACGGGTTCACATTCAATTACCCACTATTTGGATGATTTTCTGTTTGTGGTGCCAGCCGGTGGTGAACACTGCAAACTTTTGTTGGACACGTTTTGTTTTTTAATGAGGAAATTCGGTGTTCCGTTATTAGAGGAGAAGACTGAGGGCCCTACTACTCGGCTATCTTTCTTGGGGATAGAATTCGACTCGATAGAGATGGTTTATCATGTACAGGTGGATATGTTGAAAAAATTGGGGGATATGTGTGAAGGATCTCGTCCTACCAGAACCCGCTTCTGGCACACTTGAGATCGCTTCAATTACCTCACATTCAAATACGCAAGACGAGCCTGTTAAATTTTATATATTTATTAACCCCTAAACGGGTCGACACTAGACACTTAACACATACATAGAATACATGCAGCGATTAGCAAGCAGATACAAGTGAAAAACAGCATAACACGGTACATAAAATAAAAATGGGAATAATAGAAAGAAAAGAATATATATTACCAACACCAGCTTGTGATGGTTTCTCTGGCTCCCAGATGATGAGCCAGGGCACGTATCTTATGAATGTCCAGTAGCAGATGAATCTTAGCAGAGCAAAGGACAGAAGAACATGTGGTCATCACATGGCTCCCTTTTGTGTGTTCCCTGCCTCCGCCCAGAGTGATGTCACGGGGGAGGAAAGTTACGCCTACTAGCTTGGAGCCCCTGAACAAGAAAATGGTTCTGGTTCCTTACCCGGCGACCGGATTGTCTGGCAAGTGGAAGGGGGAAACTCGGGGGTTAAACCACCTTCGTATACATACCAAGCATGGCACATCAATTCCCTTTGGGTAGGGAGTTGGACGTCTGGACCTGTCTCGGGCTTACAACGGCGCCATGTTTGGGCTGACCGCGTGCGCCTTTCTATGGGGCACCTACGGAATTTATCAGGGTAACTGTGAGGTGTCCCCCTTAGGAGGTATGGGCATAAATCTATGATCTCTCTGATGTATAATTGGTGCCGAGCTGTCTGGTTTGGCTGTGGCTCACCCGGATGTCTCCTGGGGAGAGGTAGGGTACTTGAAAGGAGTGTAAATTTCTCAGAGCAATATAACATAGGGATGGTAATTAACCCACAATAGGGACCCAGCTCACAGTAACTGAGCTGGGGGGGGAGGAAGGTTGGAACACCTGGTCCACAGGGGTATGGGGGAATAAGGGGTCAGCCAGATACATAATTGTACAGAAATACATATACGGGAGTCCCCTTAATAATTGCAATATGAACAAGGGTTTCCTGGGAGTTGCAAAAGTTTCATTGCGCCAGATGCAGTCTTTATTAGGGCTGCTGGTCTTTGCGTGCAAGGTTATGCTGATGGGTCGGGTTTTTTCATGTCGTTTGTCCTTGTCCACAAAAGGTGTCAGGCGCCCCGAACATTGGATTCGAATTACAAATCCGTTGCGGTTGTATTTACGGATGTGGGAAACCTTTTTGAGTTCGTATAATGGCAGAACGTGCTGGTTGGGTAACGAAGTGTCCAATGCCGAGTTGTCATTGTTCACGGATGCTGAGCGGTGTTTGGGACAGAATGGTGTGCAGAGAGTTGGCCGGAGATTTGGCAGTCCAGCAGGCTTTGCCGCAACCTGACTCTCCTGGAACTGTTCCCCATAGTGGTGGCGGTTGAGATTTGGGGAGAGCAGTTTCGGGACAGAAAGGTCTTGTTCTGGACTGATAACATGAGTGTGGTTCACTGTATAAACAACTTAACCTCTGCTTCCCTTCCAGTTTTGTCGTTATTGCAGCACTTGGTGCTCCGGTGTTTGGAATATAACATTTGGTTCAAGGCTCAGCATGTTCCAGGTGTAGAGAACATGGTGTCTAATGCCTTGTCCCGTTTTCTTTGGCAGGAGTTCAGAGCCCTATTGCCGGAAGCTTCACAGGAGGGTGTGTCCTGCCCGTCCATCCTATGGTACTTGGTGACGAATGGGTGATTCCACTGATACAGTCCTCGATTGCCCCCGCCACGTGGTCTGGCCATGGTAAGGTGTGGGCAGATTGGGTTGGGGTGGCTTTAAGTATTGGGGTAGATTGGGTCAATCCCTCGTCACTGCTGCAGGCAACGCTAGTGTACATGGGTAACTTGCGGGAGGCGGGTGTGTCGGCGGTGGTGGCTCAACGGTGTCTGGCTGGGGTGGTTTTTCATTTATGGTTGGTGGGTTTGGAGGACGTTACTCAGCAGTTCATAATCCAGCAGGCTCTTAAGAGATGGTGGAAAGAATATGTTTGGAAGGAACGTCACCGTCCAGTCACGCATGCTTTGTTGCTGCATTTGTTGGCGATTACGGAAGGGGTGTGTTTTGCCCCGGGTGGTTTTATTTGGGGCTGCTTTTTGCCTTGCATTTTTTGGGGGCGATGCGAATCGGCTAGATGTGTGCGCAGTCTAGGAATAGGCTGGGTGTCTGATGCGGGATGACTTTTGGTTGTCTAATGGAGTGGTGAAGGTCCGTCGGTCTAAGGTGGACATCTTAGGCAGGGGTGAGTGGATCACATTACTTCCAACCGGTGACCCGGGCTGTCCAGTGGAGGTGGTTGGACGTTACATGGGGAATCGGGTAGATTTCCCTTGTTTTTTGGCACATCAGGATAGTTTGCTGCTAACGCGGTACCAGTTTTTGACTGTTTTTCGGCGGAGTTGGGTTTGCTCCGATCTGAATTTGGCACTCACTCATTTCGTATAGGTGCGGCTACGGAGGCGTTGAGGGCGGGCCTATCGGAGACGGTGGTAAAACGTATCGGCAGGTGGAGGTTGGCTTGCTACGCGAGTTACGTGTGGCCTGAACTGGTACTGTAATTGTGTTCTTTTTTGTAGGTCTCCCCGCCTCGGTTGTGTGTGTTTTAGGCCATTCCTATGTGTTTTGGGCAGCTCAGCGGGCCAAACGCAGACCTGGTGGTAGGAACCTGGGGTTCCAGAGTATAGAAGTAGTCTGGAGGGGAATCCGTAGACTGCATTGGGCCCAAATCTTGCCAGAGGCCATCGAGTTTAGCAGGTGTGTCGCAGCCCCTGTTATTCTTGTAGTCCATGCCGGTGGCAACGATCTCTGTTTTACCTGTATGGCTGAACTTTTGGCGGTTATACGTTCTGACATTGACAGGATCCCAAGTTTCTTTCCTGATTTAGTAATGGTGTGGTCCGAAATAGTCTCTCGCCCCACGTGGCAAGGGGTACGCAATGCTGACGCGGTGGAGCGGGCTAGATGGTCGGTTAATGCCAGGATGGTGTGTTTCGTGAGGTCCAGAGGTGGCGTTGTGGTGCGACACCGTCAGTTGGAGGGAGACAATGCCGGCCTCATGCGGGGTGCACCTAAATGAAATAGGACTGGACATATTCTTATCGGGTTTACAAGATGGTATTGAACAAGCTCTTTTTCTTCTGGGTGGGGGTCGGGGTATGGTGTAGGGGTACACCTTACCCTCCATGGCGATGGTCCAAAGGAGATAAGGGGCAGACAGGGAGTTGATGGGACCCCGGAAGCCGGGACTGGGCCAACCTCTCTGGTTCAGAGAATTTAAGTTGTTGATGGTTATTCAGACATGGTTTGATTATAAAATAAAAGCTGTGGCCGTTACCCGCCCAGATAAAAGCGAGCAATGTTTCTTGGTCTTTATTTGTTAGTTAAGGGAAAGGGGATAAAACAAAGGGGTAAAAATGCGCATCCATGCAGTCGGGAAACTATCGCATACAATAGCTGGTCACCACTAATATTGATACTCGGGACACTAATAGCTCAGTCATATGTGCAGGACATCCTGTGGCCACATGTTATGCCTCTATGGCCGGGCTTCCAACTGGCATTTTTGAGCAATATAATACTTGCCCCCATACGGTTTTGCAGGAATGTCTCCACCAATTTGCAACACTTTCTTGACCTGTCCAGTAACCAGATTAATCATCAGTGAAGCACTTATAGGACCAGATGGGATGCCAGCTTCGGCAACCAACAAGAGTGCAGGACCTATAGGCCCAGTTGCAACCTCTGTGGGAAAATATGCTGCAGGATACCATATGAAACCTCTATGCCTCCATGCTTCCTATATGTTTCCCATTCCTTTTTTTGCCACTCTTGTCTTTGGCTCAGCAAAATATTCAACAAAAAAGCTGTGTTTCTGCAACGTGGGGACTCAGCCTCAAAAAAGATTTTTTTCAGCTAGAGGGAAAAAAAAAAGCAAGATGACCTATCTTTAGGCAGATTCCACCTTGAAAAACATTTTTTAAAGGGAAGTGTCCAGATCTATAAAGTGAGCCTGAGCAAAAAAAAGCATAAAAAAACGCAACAAAAAAATGCGTCAAAAACCACTTCATGTAAAAAACACATCAAAAAAGTTTCAGAATTCCTGAAGCAGATTTTTACAGCCAGCAAAAAACTCTGTGTGAACATACCCTAAGGCTAAGGCCCACGTTGTGGAAATGCAGCTTTTTTGCTGCAGATTTTGCTGCAGTTTTTTGAGCCAAACCTAGGAGTGGATTGAACAGAAGGGAGAAGTATAAGAGTTTCCTATATATTTCCCATTCCTTTTGTAGCCATTCTTGGCTTTGGCACAAAAAAACACAACTAAATCTGCAACAAAAAATGCTGTGTTTCCACAATGTGGGGCCACAACCTTAAAGTGCCTCCTGCCCTCATGCCTGCTTAGCGCCTGGTGCAGGTGTCTTCAATTGTCTTCCATTTATGATCCAGTTTTGTTTTGTTTACCACATAGGCTCCCACTGGAGCCCCCTTTGTGCCTGACACAGGTACCTAACACATTTGTGTTACAGAAACCACTGGATATATCTTGAAACTTGTCATAGCTTTTGGACCCCTAATTTATCTTCATATCTTCCAGGAAAACATCAGACAGATAAAGAAAAGCCCATCTGATATGTGTTTGCCATGACATCAGGCATTTGCTGATGGTCTGGCTATTCTCATAAACATTAGATGTTGGTGAATTCATCAAAGCTGTTGGTTTTGATGTTTAGTGTCTTTAGCCATCTTAAGGCATCGTGCACAAATAGATGATGTGTACAAAGGTGTAAGTACAGTCATGGCCAAAAGTTTTGAGAATGATACAAATATTAATTTTTACAAAGTCTACTGCTTCAGTTTTTCTAATGGCAATTTGCATATACTCCAGAATGTTATAAAGAGTGATCAGCTTAACAGCAATTAGTTGCAAAGTCAATATTTGCCTAGAAAATGAACTTTATCCCCCAAAACACATTTCAACATCATTGCAGCCCTGCCTTAAAAGGACCACCTAACATCGTTTCAGTGATTGCTCCATTAACACAGGTGTGGGTGTTGATGAGGACAGGGCTGGAGATCAATCTGTCATGATTAAGTAAGAATGACACCACTGGACACTTTAAAAGGAGGCTGGTGCTTGCCATCATTGTTTCTCTTCTGTTAACCATGGTTATCTCTAAAGAAACACGTGCAGTCATCATTGCACTGCACAAAAATGGCCTAACTGGGAAGAGTATTGCAGCTAGAAAGATTGCACCTCAGTCAACAATCTATCGCATCATCAAGAACTTCAAGGAGAGAGGTTCCATTGGTGCCAAAAAGGCTCCAGGGCGCACAAGAAAGACCAGCAAGCGGCAGGACCGTCTCCTAAAAGTGTTTCAGCTGCGGGATCGGGCTACCAGCAGTGCAGAGCTTGCTGAGGAATGGCAGCAGGCAGGTGTAAGTGCATCTGCACGCACTGTGAGGCGGAGACTCTTGGAGCAAGGCCTGGTCTCAAGGAGGGCAGCAAAGAAGCCACTTCTCTCCAGAAAAAACATCAGGGACAGACTGATATTCTGCAAAAGGTACAGGGAGTGGACTGCTGAGGACTGGGGTAAAGTCATTTTCTCTGATGAATCCCCTTTTCGATTGTTTGGAACATCTGGAAAACAGCTTATTCGGAGAAGAAGAGGTGAGCGCTACCACCAGTCTTGTCTCATGCCAACTGTAAAGCATCCTGAAACCATTCATGTGTGGGGTTGCTTCTCAGCCAAGGGAATCGGCTCTCTCACAGTCTTGCCTAAAAACACAGCCATGAATAAAGAATGGTACCAGAATGTCCTCCAAGAGCAACTTCTCCCAACCGTCCAAGAGCAGTTTGGCGCTCAACAATGCCTTTTCCAGCATGATGGAGCACCTTGCCATAAAGCAAAGGTGATAACTAAATGACTCAGGGAACAAAACATAGAGATTTTGGGTCCATGGCCTGGAAACTCCCCAGATCTTAATCCCATTGAGAACTTGTGGTCAATCATCAAGAGACGGGTGGACAAACAAAAACCAACAAATTCAGACAAAATTAAAGCATTAAGTCTGCAAGAATGGACTGCTATCAGTCAGGATTTGGTCCAGAAGTTGATTGAGAGCATGCCAGGGAGAATTGCAGAGGTCCTGAAGAAGAAGGGTCAACACTGCAAATATTGACTTGCTGCATTAACTCATTCTAACTGTCAATATAAGCTTCTGTTACTCATAATATGAATGCAATTATATTTCTGTATGTGATAAAAACATCTGACAAACACACATAAAAACCAGAGGGCAGCAGATCATGTGAAAATATAATATTTGTGTCATTCTCAAAACTTTTGGCCATGACTGTAGTCCTTCTGGCCCTGTACTATGGAGGTGTTGTGCTGCTATCCTGTGCATCTAAAATATACAGAACCATATTACACAGATTTCTCCTGTAAATCTTCTGTAGAAGCAATGCATCTAGGCCAGAATACCTCCATAATCTGATGGTCCATGCAACCTCTGTAGACCCCTGAGGCATACAGACACAGTAGGATCCTTATAGACATAGGCATCATAGGCATCATATTATGGTCATGTAAATATATTGCAGTAATATTAGACTGTATATTGATGATCTACATCATCAATATACAGAGCACCGCTTTTGGATTACTTTGTTGATGGGTTTTTTAGATAACTCTCTATATAAAAAGGATTACATACATAAATCATACCTCTTTTACATATACAGTGCTTTGAAAAAGTATTTGCACCTAACAGATTTTTTTTTTTGCTTTTTTGTCATACTTACATTTTTCAGATTACTATTTCAATATCAGACAAAGATAACCTGAGTGAATACAAAATACAGTTTTCTTAATGATGATTTCATTTATTATGGAAATAAAAGCTATCCAAACCATCCTGGCCCTATGTGAAAAAGTAATTGCCTAATAACTGGTTGTTTGCGATAAATGGCAACATAGTCTTTTACATCTCTGTGGAGGACTTTTGGTCCATTCTTTTATTGCAGAATTATTTTAATTTAGCCACACTGGACGGTTTTGGAGAACCTACAGCTTGTTTATGGTCATGCCTCAGCATCTCAAGCGGATTTAAGTCCGGATTTTGACTAGGCCACTCCAAAACCTTCATGGTGTTCTTTGGATCATTGTCCTGCTGCAGAACCCAAGTACGCTTGAGTTTAAGGTCACAAACTGATGGCTGGACATTCTCCTACAGGATTTTCTGGTAGAGAGCAGAATTCATGGTTCCATCAATTATAATAAGTCGTCCAGGTCCTGACTCAGTAAAGTAGCCCCAGACCATCACACTTCCACCACCATGTTTGACTGTCGGTATGATGTTCTTTTTCAGAAACGCTATGTTAGTTTTATGCCAAAAGTTCCACTTTTGTCTCGTCAGTCTACAGAATATTTACCCATGCCTTGGGGATTATCAAGTTTTTTTTAGCAAATGTGAGGCAGGCCTTTATGCTCTTTTTGTTCAGCAGTGGTTTTCATCTTGGAAATCTTCCATTAATACCATTTTTGCCCGGTCCCTTCCTTGTTGTTGAATCGTGAACACTGACCTTAAAAAGTACCTTTCATGTCCTCATGTATATGCTGTTTTATATACCGCTAGAAAGCCAACAGCGTACTGAATTCAGAGCACTGCCGGCTTTCCCGGTATGTGCCCTGGGGCTGGAGCTATCGGCGGTCTTAGTTTCACGGTTTACTGTCAGAAGGGCATTCCTGACAGTCTAGCTGCGCTGTGAGGAACACCCTCCCTGACAGTATTTCTCCATAGCACTGTACTGGGGGGCGTTCCTCATAGCTCAGCATCATCACTGGGCTGTAAGGAATCCCCCCTCTCTGTGTACTCATCCATAACAATGTACTGTTAGAGGGGGCGTTCCTTAGTGTCCGGCGATGACGCTGAGCTGTGAGAAACGCCCCCCCCCCCCCAGTACAAGTCTATGAATGAGAACTGTCAGGGAGGGCGTTCCTCACAGCGCAGCTAGACTGTCAGGAACGCCCTTCTGACAGTAAACCATGAAACTAACACCGCCGATATCTCCAGCCCCGGTGCACATACCGGGAAAGCCGTCAGTGCGCTGAATTCCCAAAGAAGTCCCAAAACCTTAGAAATGGCTTTGTAACCTTTTCCAGACTGATAGTTGTCAATGACTGTTCCTCATCTCTTCTTGAATTTTTTTCAGATCAGGGCATAATGTGTTGCTTTTTGAGATCTTTTAGCCTACTTCATGTTGTCAGGTTCTATTTCAGTGATTTCTTGATTCTACAGGTCTGGCAGTAATCAAACCTAGGTGTGGCTAGTGAAATTGAACTTTCCAAAAATATGATTAGTTACATTTAATTCATGGAAGGCAAGTATAAGTTCACATAAGGCCAGGATGTTTGAATAGCTTTTTCTCCCTTAATAAATGAAATTATCATTTAAAAACTGCTTTTTGTATTTTCTTAGGTTATATTTGTCTGATATTTATATTTGTTTGATAATCTGAAACATTTAAGTGACAAATGTGCAAAAACAAAAGAAATCTGTAAGGGGGCAAATACTTTTTTGCAGCACTGTACATGTGGAGCATTGTACCAATGACAGCATGAAGTCACCATGTTTGGTATGCATCTATATAATGTAATTTGCTATTCTAAGTGCGTAATCGTAATGTCTCCTAAATATGAATACATTGAAAACAATGAATGATAGATACTCTCATCATTTATAGACGGGATCGGACTCCGATGACATAATCATCCTGGGAGAGGTCTTTAAAGACATTATTAAGTGAGTCATTGGCTGAGCATCAGTAGAGGAAGGAAATGCATTAGCCGACTTGTTTACTTACCATTTACATTGAGAATGAAGGCCATGAATCTCAGGTCTTTAAATGTCTTACAATGATTTAAATTCACTTTAACAATTATGAGAATAGTGCAGTTTGTTTACTACTTATGTTTAATGTAAAATTCTATTGTAGGAAATGTAATATCCATAAAGACATTATCCTAAAACTCAGTTTACAATACATTTGCAAACTTTTGTAACCAAGGCTTTATATCAAGTGATCTATAATTCAGCTTGTTGCTAGGTGAGGTGCATTTATCAACATGACATTTTCCTATTAAACTTATAGAGAACGGCGTCTAATCCACAGATACCACAGCTGTGAACTGTTCAAGAAAATATAACTCGGTAGAGGTCAATTGTGTAAAGGAGTAACTCACAACAAGTGGAAACAGCTGTGCCTCCTTGTGTACAAGTTCACCTATTATTTCTTATATTACACTAGATGCATAACTACCAGGGTAACAGACATAGCAGGTGCTATGGGGCCCAACAACTAAGGGGTCCCATTTCCACTAACATCTAGGATGTAATTGAGTAAGTGACTAATAGCTATGGATGATGGCAGCGGATATGAAAAACTAAATGTGGCTCTATCATAATGCCTGCATGTGACATCATGTGACAGGGTACACAGTAATCTTTGTGTGCCTGCATTATCTATGTGCTATGATGTCATAGTGGGCACTATCCCTATACTGTGACATCGCTGTGTATATTATGCTGGTATTGTGACATTGTTGTGCATATTATCCCTGTACTGTGATATCATTGTGTAAATTACAGAATCCCTGTACTGTGACATCACTGTGATTATTAGCCCTGTATTGTAACATCACTGCATACATTATCCTAATACTGTGACATCACTGTGTACATTATTCTGACACTGTGACATCACTGTGTGCATTATTCCTGTACTGTGGAATCATGGTCTTATCTGTACTATAAAGTCACTATATGTGCTATCATTGTGTCTACATTTTTCAAATTCTGAACGTTCTGAATGTGTTTAAGGTGGTCATGGTAGAGTGGAGCCCCATTACAAGTTTTGCTATGGGACCCCATGGTTACTTGTTATGCCCCTGACTGGATGGTAGGGGCAGGCCCATAGCAAATTACTGGCATCTATGAGACAAAAAAACTACAGTATAAAGAGCCCAAACTGCTTTGTAACTCGGTTCTGTATAGCATCATACACATCTATATACTGATATTGTAGCATTGTATTACCTTCACTATGGAAATTGTTGTAGAATGCCATGTTCTTCCATGTATTTATGAAATTTCAAAATATGAGTTTTAGCAATCCTAACTAGTACCTGACGCAGAGATGACATATCCATATTTACCATGTCATACCTCCAATCTACTTAATGATGAGAATAATCTCATATAAATACAAACACTGTAAAAATTTAGACATTTCCAAAACTTATTTTTTGTCAACATTTAATGTTTGGATTACACCAATCTTTTACTGAGAGAATTTTTATTTTCCCAATGCGGTAGAGAAAAGTCATTCAATCAACCACACCCTTAGCAAAATGAGAACAACTTGCTTTTCTCCGGCAGCCTCGGAAAACAATAGCACCTGCTGTTACTGATCAAGAAAAATGACTTGACTTCACATAACTAGCACAGAACAGGCTCACAGTCCTTGGTAGGCAGCACACTCATCATTCAGGAAAACCTTTGCAGTTAATACTCATTACTTGTTCAGAATTGCAATATAATGATTCCAGGCCATTAGGACATATTATAAAATTAATAGCTTAACCTTTTCCAGGTAGTGAAATCTAAGGATACACAAATTATCATACAGTAAATGACTCCTCCATAACACGTCTCACGATTTCTTTATTATAATGACATTCGGTATGCACTGGAGGTCACCAGCCCCGTTCAATGTCGTATCTGTAGAACATTGAATATTTTACACATTTGCATAAAGCAAAGTATCGTGTCATTATTTCGGGATAAAACACACTATATGAACATTTCCATTGAGTGCTCGCATTTAATATTTCACCATGGCTAAGCGATGTACATTACTTAATGACTATCTTTTTGATGATGATGAAGAGTCAAAAAGGTTCTTTGGTGAAGGTGACCTTCAAAGTTTGACTTTAAAATAGTCTACTACTGGTCTATGGCCTAAGGTGTAGGTAAATAATATACACCATCTTGGGTCATCATAATGACAGGCAGTGTAGCCTCAACCAACATACTGTACTTCTATGCTGTTGTAGGGACTGTTAGTACCATGGTAAAAATAGATTTTTCTTTGTAAAAGTACAATCTTGATGCCAAGAAAATCAGCTGGAGCACCATTTTTTTTTGGTGCGGTTACCACCCAGCAACACCCCTCTTAAAAGAAAGATGGACATGTCCCCTGGAGCCAGAAAATGGGTGTTCTCCAGACACACTGAATTTGGATTTGTCAGCAGCTGAATGCAATTTGACACAAGAAAGATATATGGAAGTCTTCCTTGCCTATAGTCTAATTAGAAGGCTTGTCAAGTTTAGAAAACCCACTTTCATATACCAATATTACATGGGCCACGTGACCGCTGAGGCCAATCAGTAGATTCAGAGGAAGGGATTTGGGACGTCTCAGCCAGTGAGGAGTTTCACTTCTAGAAGACCCCGTGCTGGGAGGACACCGGGGACAGGTGAGTATGACTTTTTTTTTACTTTTTTCACCTCCCACGGCCTATTTTTAAAAAAAAAAAAATTCCCGGACAACCTCTTTAAGAGACCCCAGTTCAAACATGCAATTACTTGCCGCTGGGCGCTCTTTCAGCACACATTTCACCCTTATTATTATAATCTCCCCCAATATGCTCATTAACAAGTAGGTATTTTCCAAAATTATTTAAAAATGGTAATTTTTTTCTTAAATCTCTGCCAATGACCAAACTATGTCAGAGATGTCTATGAGGCTGCACAATGGGAGAGTTTTTTGGGGGTTGACTGTCTTTTTTTATTTTTGAGAAGCTATGGATTTAACACCAGTTCAGAATTCCCAGTACAGGGTAAAGGAAGAGGCAGTGCCTTTGATAAAGTTTTATACAGAGCTTCTGAACCTCTTTAGAACTCATGAAACACTTTGAATAGGTGTCACTGATTCACTAAAAGGAAAATAGTCTATTAAAAAAGTGACCAAGTTACATGGTTCACTGGACCCACATATAAACAGCCAGTTATATGATTTTGATTCTAGTACATAGTTGCAGTAATATTGTAACCTCTCATGCAACTGTAGTCATTAAGTCATTGACTTAGGAACACCATTTTTAATAAACACAAGTAGAAATTTAACGCGGATTTTGCCTCAAATTCAGTGTCAAAATTGTATGTGTGAACACCCCTTTAAAGGGGTATTCCTATATTTACTGCTAGCTTATGTAAATTCAAGAGTTTTCCTAAATACATTGCTTTAGGGATGCTGCTTTGTTTGGCTGCTATGTGAAATTATTCCCCCCATTGTTTTCCATGGAGCACTGCCTATGTGATAAGCAGGACAAATGACATCAGTCACTGCTCTCTGGGGGGGGGGGCTGAGTGCTCTCATTGTTATCTACAGCTCTGCCTGCAGGACAATCAGGTCAGCTAAATGCTGTTTGCTGATAAAGGATCTGGGAGCCAAGTCTGTTATCTCTCTATGTAAACACAAAAGATAACAGAGTTTGTTCTCTAGAAGCATGGTAAGTGTACAAACCTGTGTAATATAATATGCATTTACTGTGCATATTATTTGATCTGAATTTATATTAGATTTCTAGTAATCATAATAAATTATCTCTCATGGTAACGGCAAAGTCAATATTGTAATACTTCATAGTGTCAAGTTCATCAAACAGCCAAAGTTGCCTCTCCCCAGCCTATGGAAGAATACAGAAAGTGAGAAGAAGAGACAATAGGCAAAGCTGCTGAGACAGGGAGATGGGAAAACCCCTTTAGGCCGGGTCCCAACATTGCAAGAACACTGTGTTTTACATTACCTGCAAAGTGGATGGGATTCTGGCTAATCCCATCCACACATTCCAGAAAAAAATCAGCAGCGGAAAACCTCCGTTTTTTTGCTGCAGCTCGCTACATGGAGCCTTATCCTTAATCATACAAATCACAATGCCCGTTTTGGATGCTAGAATTGCAAAGTTGAATAAATGGTTGTTAAACTTGGAAATTCAGGATTGTGGCCATAGGACCTGTCTCTGGATATGAATAATCTACATAGTGGTCAGAGTTCAGATTGTAACACAAAAAGATACAGTGTTTTTGTTTTTTTGTAAATTTACAATGGCCTCACATTTCAACATAGAGTTGTCTTTCCTGGGTCATGGTAACTTCAATTTACATTCAGCTTGCAATGCCCCAAACAGTCCAAATCTGCGACATATGTGAGTGAACTGAAGATCCAATGAAGTATCATGAGCATTTCAGTGGTAAATCACTAGAATTAATGAAGGCCATGCACTGATTGGTTGACTAGTGGCACCTCTCTACGGTACAATACAGAATAATACATGTCCTGTACTACTTTGCCTCATTAAAGAATATACTTTATCAGTGTAGCCAAAGCACCCCTCTTGACCCATGTCAATAATCTCTCACTTAGCAAACCAGTAAACTGCTCTGCACTAACAAAGGGCAAGAGTCTTTTATTTTTCAATGTTATTCTTTGGTTTATATGCCAAGTCATGTCACATGGCTTCTTTGAAAGTCAGGCACTGATTTATAGGGCACCTTTCCATATGTGACAATAGAGACACACTTTTCCTTTCTCCGACTAGGAAAACTAATTTGTATACCTTTTACCAACATTTCAAGGAAAACATTCGTAATCTCTCTATGCTGACATGCCAGTCTCTTCAATGATAGTAGTATAATGTTGTACCGTGTTAGCCATTGAAAGTCAACGAATGAACTCACATAGATCCAATATTAATAACAGCAGAACCGATCTCCCAGTGGCCGCACATTTCTCCGGAGAAAACCACTCTATTGAAGATTTGCGGGTTGTGGTTTTAATGGGACATTTTAAGACGCAGGAGGCGAGGAAACAATGGGAGTATAAATTTATGCAAAAATTTCAAACTCTGCAATTTGGACTTAATATTCATGCCAGCTTCATGTCACACTATGTATGAACTGTGAGGGTCACAAATCACCTCCTGTTAGCAAACAGATAACAGATCCCTCTGTCACGCACCACAACTTTCCAGATTGTTTTTTTTGACCTGTTGTAAATAACTTCTCTACTTAGATTGCATTTTGTTTTGTTTTTTTTAAGGACTCTAAAATCCTTTGAAAACCATGTGTATAAAAATCTGTGAATTTTCAGTTCTTGTATCACACCATGTCTGATGAAGGGAGCTAGCTAGTACTCCTGAAAGCTTACTTATAAATATACTCAGTTAGCCTCTAAAAGGTATCGCCTGATTTCTCCAGTCTCTTCAATGAGGCATAGTACCCCTCCTGACCCATGTCAGAACAATGACATCAAAAAGATATCTGTATGTTCCCATCATGTTTCATTTTTCTTTTGCAGTTTCCAATATCAGGACTTATTGGATACCATGGGTAGTCAGACATTTTGATACATCATAACTATTGTATTACAGTGATTCTCGTGGATAGATGTTATTGACATAGTCCTGGAGAAACCTTTAAAAAATATCCTCTTTCTTACTCTCTTGTAGATATTATTGACAATCCTACAGAAGCCTTTGGAAATTTTTTTGAGCATCTTCATGTCATTCACTTTAAAATATTAATCTAGTTTTAAGTTAAAACAGAAGAGCTGCTCCGCTTCCTATTGAAATCTTTCAGTCGGTTACGAGAATTATAACTTTGAAAGCACAAGTTCAATCACAAAATGTTATTACATCGAGATTGCAAGAAGAATGTCCTGTGAAGTTTGCAATTTTCCACTTCGATTTCCACCAGAAATTCAGCAATATAAAGAGCTGTAGATCTGAGTTAAACATTAGCGATGGCACAAATGATTTTTATTTTTTCCATTCTACCTGCAAACATTTTGGTAGCATTCTCTCTTTTTGAAGCAAGTGATATGATTTTTTTAATCTTCTGAGTGACAAATCTGAATCAAGCTAAATGAATAAATAGATTCTTTTCCTATCTGCCATAAAATTGATTTTCAGAAATATTAAGAAGCCGTTCATGCTCAGTTCAAAAGCAATTACCTTTATATTTTATACAAATAAGACATCCATCCAAGCTGTACGTGTTACTGGACCTCAATCTGGTCCCTGGCTGGAGAATCTTTTTCTCTGAAATAGGTTTTGAGATCACCTTAGACCTCTTACAGTGAACTTTGTTCCATCTTAACTGTTTGGGTTTATCGGTTTTCAGGAAAAAGTGCTCATTTCATGTTTCTTAAGCCTGGAAAATAACAGTTTGGAAAGCCTCTAGATAAGAAATAAGTAGATGAAAATAAAACAAGTGAATTGTAGCCTTCACTCCTTGCAGCAAATATTCGGCTTGGAAAACCAATCAACTTATACCACAAGATGGGTTACAATGTCACGACAGGGCATCCCATGAGGACCCACAGTGTAGACATGATGTTTCAAAAAGAGGGTTGTGAGTTGCTTTGCCTTTTGATTTGCATCATATCAATGGAAGTCTCTTGATACCAGTTTTTCTGTTGGAGCCGCTTTCGATTAATGATTCTGTACTTACCCAGTGCTTCCAAGAAGGGTTTTATAGATTACTTTCCTTAAAGTATAATTTTTTTTCTTTGCCATTGTGTCAGTGGCTGTTTGGTAACCATTTTTGTAATATACTTTATTAAGCTATCTAACTTCCTTTCTAATAGAAAACAGGATGTAACATTCTCCCTAGCCACCCTCTAACTAAGCTTTTACTAAAGAAAGTCCATACGCAGTTGTATTGTGAATATGCAGAGCTAATGAATTTACCATAAGGGGAATGGTCACTTCAAATGGCTGTATCTTCGTTTTTTTTACCACCTAGAAAATGGTTCTGGTATCATAAGAAAGCTGAGATTCTCATAGAGATATCACTAGTTAAAACACAGTCCTGAATTTGAACTTAATATGCAGTAATTCATCATATGAGAGATGAGAATTTCAGCTTTCTTGTGATACCAGAACCATTTTTCTACATGGTAGAAAGCTGAAGATACAGCCATTTGAAATGACCACCCCCTTTGGTAAATGCTTCAGCTTTCTGCATTAAGAACAGTTGTACGTATAGAGCTTGCCTGGCAATGCTTAGTTAGAGAAATGCTAATGGGAACTTTACAGCCTGTTTTCTATTAAAAGAAAGTTTCATAGATTAATAAAGAATATTACAAAAATGGTCTCCACAACTTCCCCCGACACACTAGCTAAAAAATGTAAAAAATAAAATGGGAGTTACACTTTTTAAACTATTAATTCAGAGAATTGTGTAATTCTTTGCATGGGGTAGACAAAACAATCAACAAATCTGAACCATTTATAGAGGACCTTTTATCACTTTATAACAATTATAAAGCATCTTTTGTTATAACGCTGCGTTGTCCCGTTCTTATGTTACTAAAGGCAAGATGGGACAAAGATCTATCAGCCCTTTACAACTTTACTATAACTCACACCAGAAAACTGGCGTGAGTTAGGCCTCTTGCAGACAAACATGTCCGAGATCAGTGTGCTAACTGTGTTTTTCCCGGGTAGCACACTGACCCATTCATTTCTATGGGCCCTTACACATGACCGTGAATGACACGATCACGTGTGCGGGTCGACAGCCCGGGCCGCAAAATATGGAACAGGTCCTATTCCTGTCCTATTTTGCAGCCCTGCTTCCATGGCTCCTATTCATATAATGAAAGGGGCCGCGGAAGCACGGCTGGTGCACGGGCGGCACACAGGTGACATCAGCGTGTCCCCGTACGCCACCCGTGCCTTTAATTCACAGCTGGTGGTAAGCACACGGTCGTGTGCAACCGGCCTTATATCTGAATCTACATCAGTGCCTGACTGACGTAGATTTCACTTCTAGAGCATGGAACTTCCCGCAATGCACCAGAATTATTAAGAGCATAATAATAATAATAATAATAAATTTTATTTATATAGCGCCAACATATTCCGCAGCACTGTACAACTTGTAGGGTTCAAGTACTGACAAAAAAGATACATTACAAAGAAATAGTCAATTCACACACTGGGACTGAGGGCCCTGCTCGCAAGAGCTTACAATCTATGAGGTAGAGGGGCGGCATCGGAGGTAGCATTGCTTATACAATAGTCAGACAATTTTGTAATAGAGGTTACTGTCGTTACACATATATAAAGCTGTCCTTTAACGTCACCAGTCGTGTCCTTTAACGTGCAGATGGTGCCTGGACATATAAAGCTAGTCTGATACGGCATCATATCCTGTGAGGTAATGTTGGAGCATCAACAGAGGAGAGTACGTTTTAGGGATTCTAACTACGGAAGGGTTTACATTAGGAGTTGTGATAGGCCTGTCTGAAAAGATATGTCTTTAGTTTACGCTTGAAGCTGTGGAAATTGAGGGTTAATTTGATAGTCTCGAATAGGGCATTCCAGAGAAGTGGTGCAACTCGGGAGAAGTCTTGTATACGAGCGTGGGAGGTTCTGATAATAGAGGATGTTAGTCTTAGGTCATCGAGTGAACGGAGAGCACAGGTTGGGCGATAGACAGAGATGAGGGAGGAAATGTAGGGAGGTGCAGCATTATGGAGAGCCTTGTGGATGAGGGTGATAAGTTTATATTGTATTCTGTATTGAATAGGCAGCCAATGTAGTGACCGGCACAGACCGGAGGCATCGCTGTAGTGTCTAGACTGATAGATGAGCCTGGCCGCCGCATTCAGAATAGATTGTAGAGGGGAGAGTTTAGTAAGGGGAAGACCGATTAGTAAGGAGTTACAGTAGTCAAGGTGAGAGTGAATCAGGGCAACAATAAGAGCATGGAGCTTCTTAATAATTCTGGCACATCTCACTCCTCTGGAGATTGCGAAATATGAAATGCTAGTACTAATAAATGCTGCACCAATAATCCCACCAGTACGGCTCTGGATTACAGATGTAGCCATTATGTTTTATTATTCCTGTACTGTGACGTTACAGTGTTTATTACCCTGTCCTATAGAATCATAACAGAAAGCTGCCATTATTGATTTTAATAGCAGTTGTGGATCCTCTATGATTTGATCCTTGAATTTAGTGACAAAACTCTTCTTCCATTCTAATAAGCTGCAAAGTTTTGGTTTTAAAGTCAAATTCACATTGCTGTGGGGTCCCTACTATGGTTTATTTCAGTGCTGAGACACAGTGATGTTACAGTACAGCGATACAAGAAATCGTAATGGAGCTGTTTTGTCTATTGATTTCAATAGCAGTGGCAGCCCTGCTATAATGTGCCCTGTTAAATTTAGTGGCAAAACACTGCAACCATACAGATGCAGTGTGTGCCACAGCGGCTATTAGGTGGCCCCGCTATGATTTGATCAAAATACTGTGATTTGGCATCAAATTCAAATGGGCCACTATGATATACTGTATCCCAGAACTGTGACATCACTGTGTCATAGTACAGGGATAAATGATAACAGGTCTGGCACCATTATTGAAATCAATATCAGGGATGGCTTTGTTATGATTTTACAATATTGGGGTAAAATACACAGAGGAGGGAATTTATCAAACCCTGCTGAAGTAAAAAAGTCGTAAAGCAGGGATCTGTGACTTTATTTAAACTCATTTGCGCAAAAATTTTGCTGCTTTCTCTCCACTTTTCAAAAGTAGGTGGGAAAGTGGGTGTGGTTAGCCTGTGTTGCTGTCTGTATATATATAAATTGGCACAACCTCACTCCAGTCAGTAGGTGTCGTAAAAAGTGGAGTAACATTTTAGGATAGACGAGTCAAACCTACGCTAGGTTCACACCTGTGTTCGCTTGGGGACCCCGAACAGAAACCTAATCTGCTTTAAAAAGCGGTTACTTGCGGAAACCCGCTGACCCCATAGACTATAATGGGGTCCGCCGGGTTTTCGTCTGAAAAGGGCGAAACATGTGGAGAGAAAACCACTGCTTGCAGCGCTTTTCTCTGCACATTTTTCAAGCGGAATGGGGAACGGAATCCCCCAGTGGAGAGCAGGCGCAGGTGTGAACATAGCCTTATAGATGCATCTAATTTATCAAACATTGTGCAACATTTGGCACAAGTTATGCCAATGTAGACCCCAGCAAAACTAACTTAAAAAATTCTCCTAATGATAAGTCCCCACAAGTGATTTCAAAATACATGTATAAAAACACATTATTAAAACACATACATTAAAACAGCTGGCACCTGCAGAGAAAGGAGGAGGTGAGAGGGTAGCATGTGTCTAGCACAATAATGCCCCTCATCAATCAAGTTGAGGGCCAAGCTGCAACTCAGGGTCAGTACAGGATAAATAGTGTAATATATGCACACAGTGACTCCACCAGCAGAATACAGAGTACAGCTGTGGAGTATAATACAAGCTGCAACTCAGGGTCAGTACAGGATATATAGTGTAATATATGCACACAGTGACTCCACCTGCAGAATACAGAGTACAGCTGTGGAGTATAATGCAAGCTGCAACTCAGGGTCAGTACAGGATATATAGTGTAATATATGCACATAGTGACTCCACCAGCAGAATACAGAGCACAACTGTGGAGTATAATACAAGCTGTAACTCAGAGTCAGTACAAGATAAATAGTGTAATATATGCACAGAGTGACTCCACCAGCAGAATACAGAGTACAGCTGTGGAGAATAATACAAGCTGCAACTCAGGGTCAGTACAGGATATATAGTGTAATATATGCACAGTGACTCCACCAGCAGAATACAGAGTACAGCTCTGGAGTATAATACAAGCTGCAACTCAGGGTCAGTACAGGATAAATAGTGTAATATATGCACACAGTGACTCCACCAGCAGAATACAGAGTACAGCTGTGGAGTATAATACAAGCTGCAACTCAGGGTCAGTACAGGATATATAGTGTAATATATGCACACAGTTACTCCACCAACAGAATACAGAGTACAGCTGTGGAGTATAATGCAAGCTGCAACTCAGGGTCAGTACAGGATAAATAGTGTAATATATGCACACATTGACTCCACCAGCAGAATACAGAGTACAGCGGTGGAGTATAATACAAACTGCAACTCAGGGTCAGTACAGCATAAATAGTGTAATATATGCACACAGTGACTCCACCAGCAGAATACAGAGTACAGCAGTGGAGTATAATACAAGCTGCAACTCAGGGTCAGTACAGCATAAATAGTGTAATATATGCACACAGTGACTCCACCAGCAGAATAGTGAGTATGATACAAGATGTAACTCAGGATCAGTACATGATAAGTAATTTAATGTATGTACACAATGACTCAACCAACAGAATAGCCAATACAGTTCTGGAGTATAATACAAGATAGAATTTAGGATCAGTGCATTATAATTTATATAATATAAAAAACTTCTACCTATACTCTGTGCTTCTATATACCTCCTATGTATTTGCTACCAATAAAAACAATCTCAGGAGTTCACCAAACTATACCAAACAAGCCTGTATCAAGTAGAACAGAATGGTTCTGATATAGTACATCAATAAACTTTCCAATTCCGTCCCTATCTATATCACTACAGAGAAATATGTGCAGTTAAACGTCGTTTTATCTTGCAAAGAAGGCCATGTACCAAAGGTGTGCCACATTTACGGTCCTCCACACAGGCTATAATTCAGGATCAGTACAGGATAAGCAATATACAGTAATGTACAGTATATACATAATATGTACACAGTGACTCCATCAGCAAAATAATGGGTGCAGCTCTGGAATATAATACAGTCTATAACCCAGGATCAGTACAGGATAGTGAATGCACCTCAGGCGTGTATAGCCTGTAAGTAATTTTTAAATTAAGTAAGTTTTTTTTTTTTTTAAAAAGGTCAGTTAGTGCTATTAATATGTTAATAAGTGTACCTTAATAACTGTGTTTTGAGTGATTTCTGGGGTTCTCTGGGAGCTCCTGGCATCCTCTACATTTGTTTACATGGGTTCCTGTTGTTTTTTCCTACAACTACCATGATGCATTGCACTTCACTAAGATCTGACTCACACTAGCTCCCCCTCTCCCTCCCTCTCTCAGTCCCTCACACCCCCTCCCTGTTTCCCTAGCTAGCTTTCTACTAGCCCTTCCCAACTAACTAACTCAACCCACACCCCCACCCCATCATACTTACCTGTCTTCCTGTCCAGATCTTCTGGGCACGGGAGATCACTTTACACCAAAAAACTGGCATAGAGGGATTGATGAATTCCTCCCAGTGATTGTAGCTTTGAAATATGGTAGAAGCTATAATTCAGGATAAATCATGTACAGTATGTACACAATGTCCCAGAATTACTTGTGGTTACGAGTAGACACTTGAGTAAACTTGATGCATCTTTGGCGCATCTTGGCACATCCATTGTAAGCTAAGATTTTTAGACATGCTAGACATGTGGGTGTGGATTCTCATAAAAAGGGGGTGTGAATTAAATGCACCAAAATAGTGTAAAAAAATTCTGGCTCAAAGAAATTCAACTAACAGGTGGTATAAATGAAAATATACTCCAGATTTATCATCCAGCAAAAGCCACTTTGACAAATCTGACGTATTTTTAGACTGCCTGTTTGCAATGTCAAACTATTAGTAAATCAGGGCCAAAGAGTACACAATGCTTCCACCAGTATATAAAACATAGTACAGCTCTGGATTATAGAACAGGATAAGTAATGTATTGACAGAGTGACTCAACTGTTTATATAGGTTATGTCCATATATAAACCATAACATTTAGTTTAATGGTAACTTCAATTTAGCTCATATCTGAGGACAAATTATTATATCCAAGGAAACACAATGTAAACTATATCATTTTATCATGTCTAATCACAGTATATTCATTCCTAGCATCTGGATGTCATGTAGCATATGCCACCACTGTGATTTATGATACAATTCAACTATAATTTTAAAATTAAAAAAAAATCTATTTGAAACTCAGAACTCAATATTCTCTCCAACAAGCATTACCAAAGCTAAAAACAGCGCATTGACTCTACATTCCAATCTTTATTTTCTAGGGAAACATAATTGAATTTCTTATCTGAAGAAAGGGAATTCCATGTTAACAGATTGCAGAAACTAGTTTTATAGATTAAAATTTAAGAAACTTGTTAAAGAAAAGCAAATTGGTTCTTTTCTCATGTACATTGTGCCCTAAATGAATATTTTTTCATTTGTTTATTGGGAAGGTTCGACTATGATGAGCATAGGCACCAGCGGATCTTTGGAGCTTTGCCCCGCCTTGCCCATCCTTTGACATACGTCACATGAACGGCAGTATCTAGCTACGTCCTTCCCCATATTAGGCCAGTAGAATAAGTGGCTAAGGCGAGACTTGGTCTTGGCAATCCCCAAGTGACCGACCAATGGAATGTCAACTCTCTCTGGTACGGTTGGGGTACCACTAACTGTTTCTCATTTAGCTGACCTTCCTCCCCCTGGGTGGGTATCGTTTCCCAATATAGCCTCCCTTGATCCCACTGACGCCACCAATGTGAAAGATCCTCAGTGCGCCAACACCGCTTTGGCCCACACCTGAGACTTCTTTCCTAAAAACCACGCTCACCGTGCTGTGTCCACCAGATAAATACAAGACAAGCTTTCTAAATTTTATACATTTATTAACCCCTAAATGGGTCGATATTAACATCTAACATGCAGTTCAGAACAGATATGCAGATGTATGCAAGCATTAACAGTTACTAGTTACAATATACAGCACTTAAAATAAAAAGGGAATAAAAGTGAAATAATTACTTTACCACACATATCCTTGATGTGGCTCTATAGTCCAACACTCACACATAGCATGTGGAGATAACCAGTGGAGGCTCCTAGCAGCAGCCTCACAGCATTCCAGCCTGCATGCTCATCACAGTATATCCTCAGTAGTCTCTGCACAGTCTCTCCTCACTGACCTCTTACCTCATCTTTTATACCCTTGATTACATCACCCAGAATGAGGTCACCGGCGATGGCAAGTCTGATTGACTAACGCACTCAAGTCCAGATTCTTTGTAAGGAGATGGGATTAAGTGGAATGATACAATGCCTTCTATATGTTATCAACCATGTCTGATCAACAGCCCAGGCCAAACAATGCATGTGTATTTGATCACCCAGGCTATGTAGGAACTCAATGGAGCTATTCTGGGATGGATACAAAGCCCTATTGTTACATTGTTGCCACTACTGACAACATACCCCTAGGATTAGAGCTACGCACAGTTAAATTAAATAGAATTAAGAGGGAGATACGATACCCAGAGATCAAAATACATCTTGGAGTTATAGCCATATTTAAGTGGAATCATCACATGGGGAAAAGTGGTAAACTGCTGTACAAGTGACTCTGTGTCTTCACCATTGTCTTTGTTTCAAGTCAAGTTGACAAACTAAGCCCTTCCAGAAGTTGGGAAGGTTTCTCCTTTTCCAGGAGCCTCCCACGTATTCCTGGGAGAGTTGTCAATAATCTCTTCATTCACCAAATAATCCAAACTAGAGGTACCCTAGTAGGATCTATTAGGTACATCTGCAACTAAATATTAAATGTGAGAGGGAATCAATCTGCTCATTCACCAAATCTTTCTTACAAGAGGTATCGTAGTAAGCAGAGTAAACCGTAACCTAGTAATCAGCTACTCTACATCCAGATGAAGTTATATTTAATCTAAATTTTCCTAAAATCAGTCCAGAGTCAGCTAAAATCTAAGTCAGCCTCACCATGTACTGTATCTCCATCTAAAAATTAGGTTAAAGTAGTGAACCAATAACAAATGAACAATACCCAGCTCTTAAAATTGCCTCCCACAATAATCCAATATAATGCACAAATATAACCAAATACAAATTTATTAAATATACTATATGCACTGACAAGTAAATGGGTTTGAACTTTTGACTTTCATGCTCCTTATCTCACCATCCAGTACAGCTTTGAATGTGAGACTAACATCAGTTTATAGACAATCATCTCCTACATAAATCTGACTTGCATCTATTTATGCAGATTTTTTTTTTCAGGTGACTACATTGTTACTGTTTTGCTCCTAAAAATCAAAATTTAAATTTTTATTAATTTGTTAGTATTTTATAAATCCACCTTTTGACTTTCAACATTTAATCCTTCTGGGCATGCTCTCGATCAGATTCAAGCATGTCTCAACTGAAATGTGATCCAAGGTCTCTTCTATACATTCCCAATGTTGGTGCATACTGGTTGACTACTTCACTGTCATTGAACCATTTCTTTGCTAATCTCAATGTCTGCTTTGGGTCATTGTCCTGCTGGAACACTACTTTGTCCTTTTCATACCTGACATATAGCTCAGCATTGAGACCAGCATCAGTCCTGGTCAAGTATCCAACACATTTGGCTGTGAAACAACCCTATACCATCAGGCTTCCTCCAACAAACTTGACAGTTCCTTTAATCTCTTTATCCATTAGCCCCCTTTTCCCTTGTTTCTTCCATTTCTTTCATCTCATTGCTTCCAGTCTTCTACTGTCCACTGTTGTGGGCCTACTTGGTGGGTATATTAGTTGTGCGATAGGCTGTGTGAACACATATCACTCATTGTCAAGTGTAAAAGCGGCAATTTATCAGAGTTGCGAAAAGGGATGATTATTATCTATCAGACCAAGTGTGGCAGTATTTCTGAAACAGCGTTGTTTGAGAATTGTTTGTGCGCTTCTGCAATGAAAGTGTATTGTCAGTGGACAAATGGTACCATTGGGAATAACTAATGTGGAAGCTGCAGAGCACCACCTTCCATTGAAGTGAGAGGTGAACGTCAGTTATAAACCGACAAGCTACAGGAGAACAGTTCACTATGAACAAGGAACCCATTAGTACTTATTAGGTTTTTATGCACAAACGCAGCCAAATTTAGTCTGGAAAAAAAAAACATTAACCATAGTCATTGATCTAAGGGCCATTTCCAAAAGTTATGGATCACCAGTCAACCTTCCAATTTCTTGGTTTACCAAGTCTTCTTTGCAAGATGTATACTAATAACAAAAGTGTACCTAATATTTAGTTATTCTTCATACAGATGGAGTTGCCTTTAGTCTAAATAAACCAACAGAAAGTCTATCTATCTATCTATCTATCTATCTATCTATCTATCTATCTATCTGTCTATCTATGATTTATCTCATATCTATCTGCTGATCAAGATATCTTATATCATTCTATCTGGTATAAACATTATTTTCCCTTCTGACATTGAATTGAAGAAGAAAGAATATATACTAATGTTAAGACATTTTTCTTCCTTTTTACCTTACAGTGTTGCACCATATAATTTCCTTTTACTTACGAGCAATTTTCCTCCAAACTAATTGAGCATGATGATAGGTATACCGAACAATGGAAGAACAACTTACTCCGGGTGTATCATTAGAAAAAGTGATTTCAGGATTGCAGGGATGATTCTCACAAATAGTTTTAATATGGTACATAGCTACAAATTATATACACTTTTTACAGTATTCGTTCCAAGGTGATAGAATGCAGGCTGCAGATAACAACCCCCTCCAAAAAAAAAAGAAAAAAGATAAAAATAAAAAACAAAGAAGATAACAGATTTTCATGTAGCAGAGACTTAGATATCATCTTTACAAATCTGTAAGGAATCAAGTGATTCCTCAGGATTCCTTAAAGTGCCCATCTGAAATCATACAAAGTCCACGTGCTCATGATTTTAGGTCTTTTCACAATCTGTACAGAAGAAGCCATTTATGCAAAACAGCTGCTCAATCCAGTAAAGCCACAAATTTACAGCCATTTGTAGGTTATGGAGTTTTATCATACTTGCCAACTTTGACATCATGGAGATTCTGTGAAGTGACCTGTAATATACCACATCTATAGGACATGACCCTAACTGAAGCATATGAATTACAAGTAGAGCATATGAGACCGCTTCATTACAGCTCAAAATTAATACAGACCCCTGGTCAGACCCTTTAAACAGAAGCAGATCTCATTACAGACCCTCTGTCATGCCTTCAGCAATATCCCATGAGTTAATTATAATAGCTCCATCTAATTACTGTTTGTGCAAATAGTAAATCATCATACTATTCTCTGTATGTCCCACTAGAGCTACTGTAGTTCCCACATATGACCTAATGACATCATCATTAGCTCATCAGTGGCCATTTTACTTGGAACTTGCTGTTCAGCTAGCAGCATTCGTTCCCATCCTCCTCGTCTAGGCCTACAGTAGTATCGCTGGTATGTTCAAGTGTAATCCAGCACTATAGTTTATGTGTTTATGCATATGATTATGTTTGCATGTCTCCTAGTATAATTTCTCAGCCCATAGTTATTATAGCTGGAGACCATGCTTGTTGTAGTTAGGACAGCACCATTCAGGAGCACATGTACAGTTTATGTCTATGGATGTTCCTCATCTCTGTACTATCATACTGTATACATCTTGTATTTCATGCAGATGTCTGTGTATACATTGGTTTGTGTTATAGTGTGTTGCTACATGCTTGTATGCATTAGTAAATGCATTATTTTTCTGTTTCCCAGTTTCACCCTATCCTTATAATAAAAGTTAAAGTTTGGACATTGCTCCAGAGTCAATGAATTACTAGGAGGGAGTTTAGCTGCATGTTAACTTATACCTTACACACATAAGGAGGACAGAAGACCCTCTAAATAAATACAGCCCCAAGATCCACTACATAAATACAGACTCACAGACAAGGCTCCTTAAATAAAAAGAGATCCCTAGACCCTCTGAATAAATACAGACTCAAGACGCAAGATAGATGGTATTACACTCGCTAGAATTGTGTGGTGCCTTGTGGTACCAGACCTTCTAATACAAGCACCAGATCTAGCTTGACAAAGGTGGTGTTGGGACCGAAACCTCGCCACATGCTTATTGATCTGGAACTGTCTTTTGGATAAATTTCTCATATGGTGGATGGCAATTACCTGTGCTATTACCTAACACTCCAAACTATGCAGTGGTTACGGAAAGTATTCAGACCCCTTTAAATTTTTCACTCTTTGTTTCATTGCAGCCATTAGCTAAAAGCAAAAAAGTTCATTTTATTTCTCGTTAATGTACACTCGGCACCCCATCTTGACAGAAAAAACCCAGAAATGTAGATATTTTTGCAAATTTATTAAAAAAGAAAAACTGAAATATCACATGGGCATAAGTATTCAGACCCTTTGCTGAGTATTAAGGTTTTCTTCCAGGATATCTCTGTACTTGGCCACATTCATCTTTCCTTCAATTGCAACCAGTCATCTTGTCCCTGCAGCTGAAAAACACCCCCATAGCATGATGCTGCCACCACCATGTTTCACTGTTGGGATTATCACAAGGCATTATGGGAAAGGAGCTGGGGAGCTCATGCGCCCTCTATTGGATGTAACAAATCCTCAATTTGCTTTTGACTCACCGAGCCTTGAGACAGCAAAAGGGATTTTAGCCAAGCCAATTTCACTTATCTGCATACAGCGCTGTTTCCGGATCGTTGTCCTTCATCAGTACAGAGCAAAGTGAATTGGCTGGCTTAGTGGGAGGCAATGAGTGGGTTAGGGACAAGAATCTCTCACATTGAGGAGAGCACCAGTAAAGGTGTGTAGAGATTTTAATTGCCTTTTGCCCTCTACTTAGCATCTACATCTGTTTTTTTTGGCTAAAATCCCTTTTGCTGTCTCAAGGCTCGGTGAGTCAAAAGCAAATTGAGGATTTGTTACATCCAATAGAGGGCGCATGAGCTCCCCAGCTCCTTTCCCATAATGCCTTGTGATATGTAGATGCTAAGTAGAGGGCAAAAGGCAATTAAAATCTCTACACACCTTTACTGGTGCTCTCCTCAATGTGAGAGATCACTGTTGGGATTGTATTGGGCAGGTGATGAGCAGTGCCTGGTTTTCTCCACACAAAAAGTTCAATCTTCGTCTCATCAGACCAGAGAACCTTATTTCTCATAGTCTGGGAGTCCTTCATGTGTTTTTTGGCAAACTCTATGCGGGCTTTCATATGTCTTGCACTGAGGAGAGGCTTCCTTCGGGCCACTCTGCCATAAAGCCCCGACTGGTGGAGGGCTGCAGTGATAGTTGACTTTGTGGAACTTTCTCCCATCTCCCTACTGTATCTCTGGAGCTCAGCCACAGTGATCTTTGGGTTCTTCTTTACCTCTCTCACCAAGGCTCTTCTCAGTTTGGCTGGATGACCAGGTCTAGGAAGAGTTCTGGTCGTCCCAAACTTCTTCCATTTAATTATTATGGAGGCCACTGTGCTCTTAGAAACCTTGAGTGCTGCAAAAATTCTTTTATAACCTTGGCCAGATCTGTGCCTTGCCACAATTCTGTCTCTGAGCTCCTTGGGCAGTTCCTTTGACCTCATGATTCTCATTTGCTCTGACATGCACTGTGAGCTGTGAGATCTTATATAGACAGGTGTGTGCCTTTCCTAATCAAGTCCAATCAGTTTAATTAAATACAGCTGGACTCCAATGAAGGAGTAGAACCATCTCAAGGAGGATCAGAAGGAAATGGACAGCATGGTGAGTTAAAATATGAGTGTCACAGCAAAGGGTCTGAATACTTATGACCATGTGATATTTCAGTTTTTCTTTTTTAATAAATTTGCAAAAATATCTACATTTTTGTTTTTTTTTCTGTCAAGATGGGTTGCTGAGTGTACATTAATGAGAAATATAATGAACTTTTTTGCTTTTAGCAAATGGCTGCAATGAAACAAAGAGTGAAAAATTTAAAGGGGTCTGAATAATTTCCGTACCCACTGTAAGTGTGTATTGTTCAATAATCTGAACCTCCTGTTTGCATCTTGAAAAGTGTGTGCTATGGTTCCTCCTTAATAAATGCAGACTTTGAAGACATTCATCTGGGTATTGCCACACACACAATTTCCTGTGTGCACATGGGCTGCTGGGCATGGCAAGGCAAAGTAAAAATATACACAGATGCTCCAATACTCTCTCTTCTTCATAGTCATTCTTCTGCATGTTATGTGAAGACACTAAAATGGAATGCGCACATGACAGTAAACATGTACCCTAACAGTTAAAGGGGTTGTCCAATAGGGAAAAGTTTTGGCAAAATGCTATGTGAAGGTAAAAAAAAAAGTGCTTCTACCACCACTCAGATTCCAATGCTTGTGTCGCTGCTAGTCTTCACTTTCTGGTCCCATATTATGACAGGTAATGACCTACCTTAGCCAATGATGGTTGAGTGTTGAGACAGGACCAGTAAGGACCTGGTAAATTTTAGAACAGGAGTGCTAGAAGATCAGAGAGGTTAGCATTGTTTCTTATATATTTTTGAAAGCACTCTGAGCCCTTTGCCAAAAATCTTTTCCTGCTGGATAGCCCCTTTATGTTTTCCATTTATTTTGGTTGTCATAGAGAAAACCAGTTTAAGATTATGAAATTAATTCTCTGAAAAGCCATCAAGTATTTTTCAAGTGATTTTCACACAACCTCGGCCCGATAAGTCAAAGAAATGAAAGGGGTGATTGACAATGTAATAAAAGCAATCAGGGTGTCAATTTTTATAGAGAAATAATTATATTTTCTGTACTCTGCATCCACAATTACAGTAGATTGTAGCAACTGCAATCCCAGATATTCAGGGTTTAATATGTGTAATGAAATTCATATGAAGTCAACATCATGTGGGAGCCAAATGATCTTTTACAGATATGAGTTTCCTTCTGTGAAGAGTGACAGCAGTTCTGTAATGGGATCAAAGTTCAGTTAAAGTCAGTAGAGGAATAGCTATCAAACATAGGGTTACATTGTATTGACTCATACAGTAGGGTTTACGCTGTTACACTAACTACTGTACACTCACATAAGCAAAGACTAACACTTAGAATACATGTATTTATAATACATGCTGCTGAAAGGTCAATATATATGCTTAGTGTAATGGGAGATTACATTATATCACACTGCCATTAAACATGACTAAAATAATTTGTTTAATAGATCTGAACTACTAAGCACAGTGTTCAATACAAGGGCATACAAGGGAGACACAAATTGTCTCTAATGCATTGTGCTCTTCATTTCTTACTAAGCAAGTGAATGTAAATAGTCATCTAAACCCAGAGGCTCAGTGGTCAGCACAGGGATCCTGACTTGTTATTTTAGCTTTTCCGAGCCCCTTCTCCTTACTCCCTTAGGGATGGTAACAAGTTATAAGAAATAAAAATTTTAAAAACATTATATAAAAACCACATTAATGCCAAGTGGATCTAGTATTGTGCTTATCTAGATAACCTAAAAAGTACAGCTGCAGGATAAAGTATGGGCAAGGTGAAGGGCAGCAAATTAGGCTCATAATGAGATTGGAAGAGGATTTCGACTACCCCTGCCTACAAAAAATAATGGATATAAGGTGAAGCCACTGATCATAAGGTTAGGAGGTGTAGTGGTCTAATATAACTTGATTCGCTTTGTTAACACAGAAAAAGAGCAGAGCTAAGGGCTGTTTGCATTACATATATGATGTGCAATGCAGCCACCCTGAAGTCCACTCGCTGTCACCTTATCATTTCATTGGACATTGGTTATATGTAGCAAACACAAACTGTTTTTTTTTTATATCTTGTTCATATTGTTCGGCAGTGCTGACCAATTCTTCTTTGTTTGTTGCATTGTGCTTTTGGGGGGTGTGAATGTCCTCCATTTTGGTTTATGCACACCACCCATCTGTCCAAGGCTGATTTTAATTAGAGCATAATAAGGGTGAACTACACTCCCCTATTCATTCAGAGGCCGTAGGTCCAAAGAGAGGAGGCTATTTGTGATATATGCAGGACATGATATGACGGAAAAACACATTTGTCCTTAATTCATGGGAGATCAAGGCCCTAAGAGAGGTGAGTAATTTTAGTGTAAGGACCCACCTAACAGAAGTTGTCTTAACAGGGCAGGTGGGCTTACAGTTACAGTTTGATCAAAATGTAAACACCACAAACCTAATTTTCATGTATCCTTATATACAGCAGGTATTTGCAGTAATGCGCTTGGTGCTAGCAGAGGGCTGTTGCAACTTTTAGTTTTTGCAATTGGTAATATGTAGATCCTGGTAGCAACCGTCACCCTATTATTTCAGTGGACATTAGTAATGTGTAGATCCTGGTACAACCACCAGTGATAACAGCTGTCCCTTTATGATATCATTGGACATTGATAATATACAGGTCCTGGCAGTGACAACCAGTTATAACAACTATGCTACTATGTGATTTGAATGTTTTTAAAAATATACAACATGTGTGCCCTAATGGAACTGCCCTTTGAGAGACTGAACTAGTTAACTGAACAAATTAATAGGTTAATCCTGGATACATTCATTTGGACTCTAGCATATAAAAACAGTAAGAAATCTTATCATCCTGCTATGATGTTGGTTGCAAGAACCAGATCTGCAATAAAAGATTCTATAAAATTTGTGCCGTTTCCTCCGACATTCCGCAATATTTTCTGGAGGACAGCATAACAAAAACGCTGTCTGGATTCTGATCGCTCTTCATAAAAATCATCCAGCACTTTTCTAACAGAGAGAATTGTTTGATATCTCCTCTATGTTAACACGACCATAGGAATATCTGGAACTGAAGTTGCTAAGCAACAGCAATTTTTTTTCCCCCGTCTCTCATCACCTTTCAATAGCTGTGCACATAGACATTCAGTGACACCGCTCTCTCTTCCCTATAGATAATAAGATCTGGCTTCCATTTTCAGCAGTTGATAACTAGAGATTGTTGGATCTACTTCTGTGCTAAACAAAAGTAACATTTTAATAGAGGTTTGATTATAGTCCCATTTAATATAAAATCGTGTCTTCTTTATTTACAGGAACAGTTTGTGCTTTTTAGATTTTTTTTAAATTATTTGTCTCATGTATCAGATAATAATGCAAACAGTGCATTGTATGGTGCAGCATTGAGATGCAAGTGCTGTTGCCTTGCTGCGTGCTTATTATTTACAGCAGGAAAAAAATTAAAATACAAATCGGTAAAATTCTGAAAAACAAAGTGTGCAACGAGATGCAAAAAGACTCCCATCTGTCTAAACAAAGCAACATTTTGTCTCTTAATAGACATCGAGTGATTGATATCACCCATTGTAATGAGAGTTTTAGGAATGTAATTCTGTTGGTGGGGAAGCCTCCAGCTTGCACATATTTCAAGCTGCATAAAGATGTAAATTTCACCTTTATCGCAGAATATTATATGTATACTTCAATGTCAGGGATTACACATAGTGTAGTGTTTTCTAAAAGAGTGCTAATTCATATAGCTGTAATGATGAGGCCGAGGGGTAAAAAATAGTGGGGTCTACTTTCCATATAATGCATGGTTGTGTAAAGGGGATATGCACTTCAAACACTGCCTGCTTGTTAGAAGGGTCCCTTTACAATAAACCGATACCAAAGTATCCCTCTGATGGCACCCTCAGCATTTTGCTAGCAGCAAAGAACCTGATAGTGTTTAAGTAAGTGTTTAAAATCCCTGCAGTACCACCAAACTGGAGATGTCTATGTGATGCAGGACAAAAGATACACTCTTTGTAATTGCTCTCCACTTTGGCCATGACTGAACAGAGGACCCCCATGTACAAACTCAGAAATTCCTAAAAGAGTATCTTAAATGTTTTTTTCTACACTAAATAATTCAATTAAACTGGGCATAAAATGTGTTTCCAGTTGCCAGCAATCCCAAAAACATCACAATCTGATGCTGGAGGGGGCAAACAAAGATCATCCATGTTGTATTTTGGATATGAGGTTTCTGGTAGATACTTTTTCCATCCACCTACAGCAAAGAAGGATGTTTAACTACTGAATTTCTTCTAGTTATAATTGCAGTTTTATGGGTCAGTATTGCTCCACATATTGGCAAGGATCGCTACTAGATCCTCTAGCATTCCTAAGGCATGGTGCAGTGTAGAGGAGCCTGCAGTGTGGAAGATGGTGGTTGTAGAGATCCCCCACAGCACATCTTCATTGTAAGCCTTCCTGGATCTGATAGTGGTTAGAGTGCCCTTGATGTTCACTGCAGTACAAAGACTCAGGAGACAGTTTTGCAAATGGCAGAAACTCATGGTTTACTGGTAGAAAACAGGGAATAACAGCAAACTTCATCCAGATGGTGGAGGTACAGTACTTAAAGACAGCCACTGGGTTGGAGTTGAGATTTTGTGATGGTACTTTCTGTTCACTCTCAGTGTACTTTAATCTGTCTAACAATCCACAAAATGCTTGAAATGCCCAGCCTGCATCGTGCAGAATCCATTACCCTCTCAGTCTGACTGCAAAACAACAAGATGGCTGACTTCCAGCTGGTACCAGCCTAACCAGAAACTCTAGCTCAGACTTCACACTTCTACCTCCTTCTCTCACAAAGAGGAAAAAAGCAAATGCATGCTACCTCCTCCTAGGTCAGTGAGCAATAGTCCAACTGTCCCCATCACCCAACTAATCGAAGGGTTGTACAATCTCAATTGTCAATTTTGGGCTCTGTTAAAGGTACATTACACAGAAAATGGCAATGTCAGCATGAACAGAACTACACGTAACTTATTATTAATTTGGCTTACTTTTCATTAGCATCATCATATTCAAACTCAGGACTCCAGCACTGTAAGGCATCAGTGCTAAACACTGAACCAACGTGTTGTATGTAAGGCAATACAGTTAACTTTTGTAGTGCTCCTACTAGGACCCTACATTATTTGGAGGTAATCTCTCTATTTTTAAATGTGAAAAAATACACTTGGAGGACCTTGCACATCCACCGTTTAAGCTATCAGCTCCAAGCTCCATTATTCAGCTTTCGGCTGATGATGTCTGCACCAGTGAAGCAGATTTAGGTGAGTATTCTTTGTTTTTTGTGGGGTTTTTTTGTGCAATATATGTGATTGAGAGGCCTTATGTAGGGCTAGTTAAGGGGAAATTAAATTTTGTGGGGTCATACTTACAAAAAGTTTGAACAGGACCCTTAATCTATTAAGACGGCGCTGCTTGGACTGCCTTCAAGATAGACATCTGCCCTTTATAATTTCCTTAAGGCTGAAGCCCCATTCCTTTTGTAACCATTATTGGCTTTGGCTCAAAAAACCATAGCAAAATCTGCAACAAAAAATCTGCATTTCCGGAACGTGGGGCCTTAGCCTAAAAGGTTGTTCTCCTGTTCTGAATTGCAGATATGCCCAGGCACAGTATGCAGCAATAAAGAGAGCATGCAGTGTAGACTGCCAATCAGTAGTCTGGGAAAGCTAGGTAATACAATCCAGCAATACAACCTGCTTTACATTGGTGTTATTCTTCATTGGATCTCATTACAGGTTTGTTTGTTTGTTTGTTTCAGACTAATTCTCCAGCCAGTTGTAAAGTGATATTATGCTGATTTGTATTAATTTTCTGTTTATCTGCTTGCAGTGAGCACAATTTGAATACTGATTACATATTATGGGGATTAGTGCTTTTAAGGCAGAATAATAGGGCGCGATTTGTGAGGTTTTCACGTCGTAGCAGAAAAGCACCATGTGTCATTAATAGATGATTTGAAAAGGTCAATGCTGATAGAGTGTTTGGTGTAAAGTCAGCAGCTGCAGGATCATATCACAAGAGTTTATATTCTCTAAGCCTCGGGGCTGGGTTCTTAGAAATGGATTGGGAAAGCAAGGAAGCTTGTAGTTATTGGCTTTTATTGCTGCCTTGCTTACAGTATACTATACTAATCAAATGTGTTCAGAAATAATACCAGATTATTCAACTATAATTCATAGCATGTACTACTTTATAAAGGGTATATCAATCTTCATGTAGAATGAATCAACATAAAAAGTAGAGTCAATTTTTTTGCATTTCAAAGATTGACAACCAAAGCTGGACCCGCAGCAGTATTGACATGCTGCATGTTCAAAACCCAGAATGCAAGATGCTTTGGGATGTGTTTTTTTTTCTGTAGCGTTTGGATGGGATTTGTTTAAACCCAATCCATTAGACTGGTATTGTACACCGCAGTGGGTTAGCTGCTGTGCCTAAACCTATGCAAACTCACCCTGTGTGTCCCTCGCCTTACACTCCACTGCTAAGCTCACTATTCTATTGTTGCAGTCACTGGGTATGTACAGTACATTGCTTTTTCTACTGGAATTATTATTATACTCCAGAGCTGAGAAAAATCATAAAAAATAGAAGCTTTCATCCAAAAATAAAGACACTTAATTTTTAGATACTCATCTCGTCATCTACGCTTACAAAGTAAGGAGGCACTAGACAAGACCACCAAAGTTGGTTGCATTGACTATTACTATGTTACTATGTAACTAACATTAGCTATTTTTTTCCTGCATTTTGTTGCCTGAGTGTGGGGTATGTCTAATAGTTAGGGGTGTTTTATAGTCTGAAAAATATGGCTTATATTGATAACATAGGATCTTCAATTGACAATGATCCCAGCTCATCTCTTCCTCTCTCCATGCATAGGTCACAGAGCATGTCTAGATGACTCTCCCATAAAAGTTAATGATCACCTCAGTACTATAGGTTCTTATGGTCTATATGGCAGGCGCTAAGCAATGCAATATACAGTAGGTGATACCTTGCCTTTAAATGGAAATGGATCATATTTATAATTATAATAATATGCAAAAGTTTTCCCGGATGGTAGCCATAGATCTGGTGGCATCACATAACTTTATAACTTTATAATAAACTGCAGGTCAAACTTTTCTGCCTTCTGCGACAAAGACAAATGGCCCAACGCTGTGAAATTTAAATATCTATTATATTTCACATGCATCAATTTCAGAAGGAAAGAGATGTTAGACTTGCTGCTTCATAAATCTAACTTATCTGTACTTGTTACACCGAATGAAAATATTAGACTACAAAGTTTTACACAAGGAAAGTTTGGCTCAGATTTCCGAAGACAAAGACAGTAGAGTGGTCCCCATGGGGACAAGAGATAGCAGTTGCATGCTTCTAGCTACAGGGGGTATAAAAAAAGCAGTCTGAGATGGTTCAAAGGTTAGGCTGCCATATTATTAGAAACCAGTATTACAAATGGCACGTGACATGACCAGGGCAGCCATTAGGGTAGTATCGCTAGTACTGCTCTAAGTGGCCCTGCTGCTCCTATTGAAAGACTCCTGCCATTCAGCTGTTTCAAGAGACCTCAACACTGCAGAGCTGTACCGTTCTGTAGATTTTGACTCCTTTACATGTTCTCATTTGTGTTTTGGTTTCTTTGCTAGCTCACTTCCTACTGAGCATTTTACATTCAGTATAACTAGGCTATTTGCAATGTGCATATTACAGTTTGTGTGGTATCTCCCTGCCTGACCACCTCTCAGTGCTATAAAAGTATATAGGATGGCTCCTAGGTAGCTTGCAGTATCTACTGAGTTCAAGATCATTCATCTCTCTTCCACATACAAGTGAATAGAAAGACTTCCAGCATATGACATTGGGAGAGGAGACATTGAAGAAGGCAGCATTGTGAAGCCATCATATTGCCATCTGCATTAAAGGAAAGAGTAACAAACAGTAAGTGGTCTGGATCTTGAGAATATGGAGTGGAAAACAGAACACTGTAAAATCATAAATCCTGATAAGAAAATTGATTTGACCATACCAATAGCTTTCATTTTTATTAAAGGAGTTGTTCATTACTAGAGATTGATGGCCTATTTTTGTTACAGGTCATCAATATCAGATCAGTGGGTGTCCAACACCCGGCACCCCATCCTGATCAGCTGCTGTGGCTGCCAGATCTGCACAATGCACAGAGCTGGAAGGGAACAGCTCCATACACTGTAGTGACCATGCTGGGGTACTTCTGCTCAGTTCCCATTTAAGTGAATGGGAACGGAGCTGCAATAGCATGGCTACTACACAGTGTATAGAGCTTATAGCTTCATTCACTGTGCAGATCCAACTGCCAATCAGTGGGGGTGCTGAGTATCACACCCTCACTGATCAGATATTGATGACTTGTCTCTACTCTTGGACAACTCCTTTAAGGATTTCAGCTGAGCATAAAAAAAAATGGGAATAACACTATAAATTAACTGTCTAGTTATTTAAAAAAACAAAGCATTCCCTACACACCTGTTAAATCCGCAGCAGCTCCAGCTTCGATGCTCCCATGAACCTCAGCAGTTATGTGCCATTACAGCATGTTACAGTATAGGCCATTTGATACACATTGAGTGGAACCTGCAAGTGGCTTGTAAAAACTTCATTATCATTGTGATTTTATATTTCCCTTTTGTACTCCAAAGGAGTGCTGCCTGTTTTTGTTTTATATTTATTGGCACAAATTACCTGTTCCTGTCCCTGCTTCACCATTCAGCCCCTGTCTCTGTTGTGGGAGTAGTAGGCATGATGTAGTGATGTCACTTTCACCGTCTCTGCAGCTCTCTGAAGTCACTGGAACCAACAAAAGCAGACACAACAGCAGTGGAACGGAATGAGGTGAGTATTAGGTTTTTTATTTGTTTGGTACCAGGATTGGGACATAATATTGTGGGGGCAGCTGGAGGGGGGAATTTAAACTGTGGGGGCAGATAGAGGGGAACATTAAACTGTGGGGGTAGCTAAAGGGGGACATTAAATTGTGGGGGCACTTGCAGGAGGACATTAAATTGTGGGGGCAGCTGGAGGGGGACATTAAACTGTGGGGGCAACCGGAGGGGCGACATTAACCCCTTTCAGCCGGTGACATTTTTTGATTTTCGTTTTTGACTCCCCCGCCTTTCAAACCCCATAACTTTTTTTATTTGTCTGTTAATAGAGACATATGAGGGCTTAATGTACTGTAATATAATATTAATATAATTATAATTTTTTATTAAAATATAATTATGATATACATAATCTATAATCAATACATGGGGACTGCAGGGGGGGGCATTAAACTATTGGGGTAGCCGGAGGGGACTCTAAGCTGTGGGGGCAACTGGAGGGGAACATTTAATTGTGGGGGGCAGATGGAGGGGGAAATTATACTATGGGTGTACTTGGAGAGGGACTTTATACAGTGGGGGTAATTGGAGGGGGAAATTATAATGAGGGGGCATGTCACACAGGGTGACTGTAGGGGAGTTATACTGTGTGGGGCACAAAGAGAAATGGAGGGAATTGTCGAATTTAAAGTGGAAGTGGGAAGGACTAAATTTGCCATTGAACACACAGCACGCCACACATTCTATCCTTCTTTCTGTCCTTTGACAGTTTGGCGGTATGCTTGTGTCCCAGGAGTCAGATCCTCTACTGATCAGTTTTGTATGGCTTATCTTTAACGTCGGCATAAAATACTATGGTTCAAATCCCCTTCAAAGGGGTTTTCCAGAATGAAAATGTTAATGGCCTATCCTTAGGATAGGTCATCAATATCAGTTAAGTGGTGGCCCAACACCAAGCTCCACCATTTATCAGCAGTTTATCAGTACGTTCTATAGTCACATGGTACAGCTGCTGCTCAGTCCCACTGAAATGAATAGGGCTGAGTTTCAATACTAAGCACAGCCCCTATGCAATGTACTAAACTGTGCTTGGTATCCAGTAAAGGGGCCATAACGCACAAATGTCTCAGATGTCATACCCCCACCAATCACATATAAGTGACCTATTCTAAGGATAGATCAACAGTAGTACAATCCCCGAAAATCCCTTTAAGGGGCGCTATTAGAGATTGTAAGCTAGCTATGTATTTTGGTTGCCTTGAACTTTTAATGCTTTTGAATTGTTCCTGTGCCGACTTCTGTAATAGTATCTATAATATGGAACAATACAGTAAATCAGTGTAGGTGTAAATACATAGATTTATATGTGATGCACATAATGCTAATGCTGCTTGTATATTATGTTGCTGTATAAATGTTTATCATTATGTGCGACTGCACTTTGTGTTCTGCATAATAGGAGGCATTAAACAATAAGGTTTACAGTTCATCACATTATCTTCCTCTCTTGTAGGTGTATTATTATGCATTATGTACTGAGGCATCTAATCACCAATTAACCATTCAATGGAGTCACAAATATGCAGAACTTTTCTATTATGTCTTCCTGTTCTCTTCAGACCTTCTCTATAAATATGCTAAAAACTCCTGAAATCTCTTCTTTTACTATGACTATGTGCTATGTTTTCTTTCCATGTTAGACACTTGCTTTTATACCACTTTTTTCACACGGTCATAGAGTCCCCTTTACTGAAGTGCATATTTCTGTATAGCTCTTAATTTACTTAATTTAGTTTAGTGTCTGAGTTATGCCAGGCTAGGAGAAATACATTAGAAAAGTAAGATAAAACATCAGTTTATGTACAAGAAATCCATAGTGTTACCTCTATCTTAGAGTTGTCCCATAAAATATGGTAGTATATTACTAGGGTATTCTATCAGTCGCCACTTGGGTATCCAGTCAATCACTAGAACAATGTGACAGCTGTGCTAGGAATGCATTCTGCCACTCTATCTCCTGTTAGGTATGCTTGCCTTTCTTCAGAGGCTGCATGGCTGTCCAGTATATTCAATTGGCAACTGTGTGGCCTCCAGAAACAATGGAGCAGAGTCACCAGGAGACTAAGGGACAAAGTGATTTCTCCCAGAATGAGGTCATCAACAACAGCAAGTCTGATTGATTAATGCACTCAAGTCCAGATTCTTTGTAAAGAGCTGAGACCAAGTGGAATGATACAATGTTATCAACCAGGTCTGATCTACCTGCACAATGCATGTTTCTTTGATCACTCAGGGCTGTGTATGAATTCAATGGAGCCCTGCTGGATGGATACAAAGCCCTATTGTTCCAGTCCGGCCACTATTGGCAATATACCTATGAGTAGGCTGTGCACATTATGAATAAATGCAAGTAAGAAGGGAGATACTATACCCAGAGATCAAAATACATCTCTGAGTTATAGCCATATTTAACCGGAATCATCACACCTCCCCCTTTAGATGGGGCTTGCAGGAAGTAGGGGCCTACGCCCCTCTTCTGAAAGCACCTCCACCTCCAGCTTCTCAGGCTCTGGCCCCAAGGCTCCCTCACCTTCCCCCGGGGTCCCAGCAGACTCGGGCCTTGTCAGACTCCGAGGATGGTTGAGCGGCACGCGCCTTCAATATGGCCAGACTAGGGTCAGCTTGGACAGCATCTCTGAACTCTTGGCTGGAGTGACACAAAAGAGAGGTACATGTTACATAGCTGCCGGACCCTTCGGGCTCTCTAGTCTGACTAGGGACGCTTCTAAGGCCCAGGCTCTGAGCCACGTACACTTGGCTACCTCCTGCCTGTTCTGGGTCCGCTTTCTGAGTGCGGGCATCCCGTAGCTTTACACTCATGACCTCAGGCCCTTGGGATACCATTCCAGAGATCCCATCCTGGCAATCTCTGCTCTCCTGGCTACCCTTGGCCTGCTCTCTCAGGGTCTTCCCCACACAAGCCGCTAGTTGCAAGAGTTCTAGGGGGTTCTGCACCTCCCCCTTTGGTTCCAAACCTACATCCTGTTCCTCCTGTACTTGGGTGGGTGATGGTGATACCTTGGGCAAATGACTGAGATCATGCTTCCCCAAACCATCCCCCCACAATACATTGACAGGTAATACATTTGACATACCTACTTCTTGGATCACATCTCCAGTACCCCATGCCATCTGCACTTGGGCCATGGGCACTCCTGGAATAGAACTGGACCGCAGAGACGTGTATGTCTCATACCGGCCGGACTCCTCCGGCTTCAAGGGAGTGAGGCTAGTCATGGCGGTCTCAGCACCGACTCCAGGTGGTGTAGGCAACGGTTCAAGGGTTGGAACGCCCTCCACCCTTGTAGCACTCTGGCTGCGGGCTAACACCGCACTACCAGCAGTCCGTCCCTCACCTGGATCGGCCATGAGATCCCCTTAGCCTACTTGACCACCTGGCACATGGTCAGCAGTTGGGTGCTTATCGGATGCACTGGGCGAAATAGTAGAAGTCGCTTCCAGTGACTCAGAAGAGCTACCCTGTACACTTTCACAACAAGCATTGGCAATTACATTGACAGTACATTCATCAGCAATTGTTAATTCACACCGGGCCTCAATGAGATCTGTGGTAGACAGATTAACAAGCTGGGAGGGAGACGCCCCCGCAGATGTGGGTGTGTCTACAGACAAAGTCTCACTGGATTCTAGCACGGGGGTGAACAAAGCATCAATAACATTTTTGCTGAGCTGGGTTGCAGGAAGCTCGTTTGCATCTTCCCTGCTCTCAGCTGAAGGCAACTCATTAGCATTTACACTTACTGCCATGGGAAGTATCTCAGAGGGGGGGTTACGGGCCCTCTCTGCAGATATGACATAAACATTATCAACATTAGTCATAGACAGTTTATCACAGTAAATTGGAATGCTCCCCACCCCATATTGGGACATCATAGGTCCTAAATCACTTCCCAACAGTACATTAGCAGGCAAATCAGTCAATAGTCCCACAGTCCGCATTCCTTTTCCTGCACCCCAGTCCAGATACACAGATGGGCCACCTGCTGTGGTTTGGGAAGCAGGGAAGTTCTCAGGGCGGTTGGGGCACTCCTCCTTGAAATGTCCTGTCTGGTTACAGGCATGGCCCCGCCGCACCTCCCCTTGGGGTTTGGGAAAGGTCACTCGGGTGCCCAGAGTTCTTGGGACAGGGGAGGGACCACCCGGGGCATAGTTTGTCTCACCCGACCTGACGACAGACGGCTGTGGTGAACTCCAGCCTGGCTTCTCCTTCCAACTTGAGGGTCTCTGCAGGGTTGTTGGAGTTTGCGCAGGGGCGGTTTGTGCCCGCTGGGAGAGCTCCATCCTTTTGAGCTCAAGCTGATACTGCCGTTCTCGTTCTGCAGCTTCACAATCAGCCTGCCGTTCTGCGGCCTGCCGTTCTCGTTCTGCTGCCTCACGATCAGCCTGCCGTTCTCGTTCTGCTGCCTCATGATCGGCCTGCCTTTCTGCAGCTTCCAGAAAACGGCACAACACCTGCAGGTATGTGTTAGGGTCACTGGTGCCTACTTGGTGCAGGGCCGTTTGCCAGTATGAAGCCATTCCTCCCACAAGGCTGGGGCTACTGGCCTTTCCTGGTGAAGTAATCCTTGGGACCGGGCTGCTTGCTGCACTTCCTGGCCTAGCCCCAAAATCAGGACTCTTCTCGATTCTCTGCATGGCTGTGGCTGCCTCCATTTCAGCCATACGCTCATGATCTCCAAAAGCCTGGTTCAGCAGTTCTGGAGATCTGCTTCTGAGCCCACTAGCCATCCACTGGTATTTGCCAAATAAAAGATAGGATAGAATAAAAAGAATAAGGGAGGGGGAACAGCACTGTATCAAACTTTCACTGTATCTTAATGCTTGCTTTAATACCGAGCTTGTCTCATAGGATTACTACAATCCCCAGCGTGTGAGTGATAAAGGTCACCAACGCACGCTGTTTATCCTAGGATCCCACCACTGCCACCAATGTGAAAGATCCTCAGTGCGCCAACACCGCATTGGCCCACACCTGAGTCTTCTTTCATATAAAACCACACTCACCGCCAGTGAGTGTTGGGTCCACAAGATAAATACAAGACAAGCTTTCTAAATTTTATATATTTATTAATCCCTAAATGGGTCGGTATTAACATCTAACACATGCAGTTCAGAACAGATATGTAGATGTATGCAAGCATTAACAGTTACTAGTTACAAGATACAGTGCAATGAAATAAAAGGGCATAAAAGTGAAATAATTACTTTACCACGCATCTCCTTGATGTGGCTCTATAATCCAACACTCACACATTCTCTATCATGTGTGAATAACCAGTGGAGGCTACTAGCAGCAGCATGCCAGCCTGCATGCTCTCACAGTCTCTCAGTAATGGTCTCTTGTAGTCTGATCATAGTATTCTCTTGTAGTCTCAGCCCAATCTCCTCCCACAGACCTCTTACCTCATCTTTTATACCCTTTATGCCACCTCCCAGAATGAGGTCATCAACAACAGCAAGTCTGATTGATTAATGCACTCAAGTCCAGATTCTTTGTAAAGAGCTGAGACCAAGTGGAATGATACAATGTTATCAACCAGGTCTGATCTACCTGCACAATGCATGTTTCTTTGATCACTCAGGGCTGTGTATGAATTCAATGGAACCCTGCTGGGATGGATACAAAGCCCTATTGTTCCAGTCCGGCCACTATTGGCAATATACCTATGAGTAGGCTGTGCACATTATGAATAAATGCAAGTAAGAAGGGAGATACTATACCCAGAGATCAAAATACATCTCTGAGTTATAGCCATATTTAAGCAGAATCATCACACCTGGGGAGAGAGATATCTTACTGTATGTGCTCAGGACGCCTGTTTCTCTCTGCTTATCATTCACTCCTCTTCTTCCTCCCCCTCCATAGAGGTCTATGAACTGTAGCCTGTGTTCAGTGAAGACAGATCTTTCTCAGTGAAATGAGAAGTTTAGTAGGCAGGAGAGTTGCTGATAAGAGCAGATAGAAGCACTTTCCTCTGATAAGGTATATTACTGAGGTTCTTATATTCACCTGCACAATACTTACTCTTTAATGATAAGTGCAATATAATATGGTGTCCAAGTAGTAGCGTCACAGAATGGCCAAATAACATTTTCATGGTGTTATATAGTTGTGGTGGCTACAAGCCTTGAGTGACAGGGTACCTGTGGCATCTCCTTCAGCAGGAGTCGTAATACTGTATGTTTGCAATGCTATTTATCCTTTGTGTATAAATTTGTTATAGTGGAGTCTGACTTCTTTTCCTAATAACAATGTGTATGGATAATATGTGTGTGAATATTGTGCTCGCTTGTTGGATATATTCCCACATTGCATTTTACAGCCTTTCAGTGCTATTTAATATTCCGGCACACTTTCCTCTGTAGGTTCCCTCTATCAATAAACAGGAGTAATATCAGAGAGCCTGTGTACCTCTGAAGTTTACAGTGTAAGTAATCTGTTGTCAGGTGCCTGATTTATAGCACTAAATCTAAACTAAGAGATTCGTCTTTGGAAGTGTTTTAACTTTCCTGATATTCTGATTCTATCGTAGAGCGTATTTTACGCAATGTCTTTACATCTCGTCTGCAGACATCACTTGTGACATATATTGATTTTCAGTTTGTTTTCATATTTCAGTTTTATGAATTTGTGTCAGCATTTCTCTTCCTTACGAATAAACAGAATAATCTATTGCATTTCTGTATTGCGCTTGCAGGAGACGTCTGCTATAACACAGACTTGCTGATGTTTTTGCTTTTCAGGCTAAGGTGCTATACAGTACATATCTCAAGATTCTCAACCATATTTTACATCTATCAGGGAGTCTTTTCTTGCAGAAAGTTTTTTTTTTTTTCACCTTTTGTTTATATTTCTTGGATGACTAGTAAAGATCTATTTTGTTGTAGCCTCCCAACATTTTATTGTTAGTATTGTATTGCACATGCATGGTACGGTAGCTCAGGGTACTTGGTGTCCAGTGTTCTGGGCACAGACTGTTCCTCAGTATGGAGTTTAGGTGGAGTATGTGGATTATAGTGGCATGGCCACTATGCTTTGATGGGCTGAGGACTATTGAGCTCATTTGTGGCTACAGGATAGAGACTTCTCCCATGTTGTTCTTTATGCCACTAGGGAGGCGAGTTTTTTCAAATGTTTAAGTAACTTGAAGCTCCTTATTGCCAGTATAAAATCTATAACATGCCCCTTCACCTACCATCTGACCTTTATACTATTATCATACTTGGGGGCCACAAAGGGAACATTTATAATGTGTGAGGGTTGCAGCAACCTGTTGGAGGAACTCCGAGGCTGGGAGTAGTAGTGAGAACTATGGGAGTTGTTAGCAATGGACTCTGTCTTGACCAACTCCTCCAGCTCTTCTAATGGTGCAGTGTTGAGGGAGCTTGCAGGGTACCTGATGGTAGTTTTCCCAGGGTGCTTCCAGTTGTGGTAGTGTTCAGCCTCACTGAGCCAGGTGATGTTGGTCAGAAGGGCCCGTGATGGAAGGTGCAGGAATCTACTCAGAAGATTGTGGTTGCAGTTGAACAACAGTTGGAACTTTACTGAAGTTGATGCAACAGCAAACCAATACAGCTTCCAGAATAGTACAGAAGTGCAATGGGAGTTCCACTGTAGAATGGGGATGAGCCAGGTAACGGTTCTCAGATAGGAAAGCCCAGGGTAAATCAATACAAGTCTAGTGCCTGATAACTCCAACTTCACTTCTCTTGTCTCTATATTTCTATGTACAGCTGCAATAGCTATACTCAGGATGACCTACCTTTTCCTGAGGGAAGCAAGGTCTAAGGCTTTGGATAACCTTTGATCCTTCTCCACAATGTAGTTCTCCACTCCTCTCTCAAGGCAGGTAGCAATATTCTGTGTCTGAGGGCTGCAGAAAATCTCCAACAAGGTTAAGGCTCTCTTACTCTAGCAGAACTGGTACCTTCTTGTCTGGGTTAGTCTGTCACTAAGTGAAGACACTCTGAAGAGACCTAGAGTCTCCTCCCTTTATCCCAGCCAACCTAGAAGTTGGTCTAGACCAGTGATGGCAAACCTTTTAGAGACCGAGTGCCCAAACTGCAACCCAAAACCCACTAAATTATCGCAAAGTGCCAACATGGCAATTTAACCTTAAATTAACCAGGATCTGTTTTATAGTGACTGTGCAATGTCATTACAGTCTGTAATAATATCACATGTCTGCTATAAAACAGATACTGTGTGATATAAATAGTGAAGGGCCCCCACACAATATTATATGCTCCAGAGTGGCCCCCATACAGTATTATATACCCACAGTGGTCCCACGCACGGTATTATATGCTCCACAGTGGGCCCCCACACAGTAGTATATGCTCTACAGTAGGCCCCCACACACACAGTATTATATGCTCCACTTTGTTCCCACCCCGCAGTATTATATGCTCCACAGTGGGCCCCCACACAGTAGTATATGCTCTACAGTGGGCCCCCCCACAGTATTATATGCTCCACTTTGTCCCCCCCCCCACAGTATTATATGCTCCACAGTGGGCCCCCACACAGTAGTTTATGCTACTTACTCAGTATGTCTGCAGTGCCATGAAGAGCGTCCTCCTTCTTCTTCTGATCACTGGCACTGATGACTTGCGGCAGGGCAGAGGTTACACTCTGCAGTCACTGTAAGCTGCAGTCTGCATTTGCACGTATAGCCAGAGCCGTTTTAACACATTGGTGGGCCCAGTGCAAAGGTTTCATAAGTGGGCCCCCCCCCATCACCACCTGCTATTATACCTATCTGAAAGCTGCCAAAAACTGGGATTTTATAATGGTGATATTCAATGGGTGACAATGTGTTACGTGACTGATGGAACTTTTCCGCCTGTCAGAAATGTTTTACACGTTCATCTCTAGTAATAATCATTATTGCTATTATTTTAGCGTGTAATGGATATCGCAAGAGAGGCGGTCGGAGTATTTTACTCTATAAAGGTATGGACAGGACAGGGACAGGGTCAAATGTAAACTTTATTGATGACTTTGTGTATGTGTTGTGTAGGTGTTTGGTGAAACTCTTTTGGTGCTGCAACCTAGACGATGGTAATCGTCTGTGTCACAGCGCCAATAACTTCCTGGTTATGTTATGTTCAGAGGGTTATTACATAAAATACCCCTGTGTTTAGGCTCCACCCACTTCTACGTTGACTCTGCCCATTTTCATCCATTTTATAATGTTCCCCTCCAATTGCCCCACAGTATGAAGTCTCCTCTCCTGGTGCCCCAGTTTAAACTGGGGGAAACTAGAGGGGGACATTAAACTGGGGTAGCTGCAGGGGGACATTAACCTGGGGCAACTAGAGGGGGACATTAAACCGTGGGGTTACTTGGATAGGGACATAAAACTGGGGGCAACTAGAGGTAGACATGTCCCCCTCCAGCTACCCCCACGGTTTAATGTCCTCCACCAGTTCCCCTACCAGTTTAATGACCCCTTACAACTTGCCCCCAGTTTAATGTCCCTCTCCAGCTGCCCCCAGTTTAATGTCACCCTCCATCTCCCCCCAGTTTAATGCCCCCCCTTCATCTGCACCCAGTTTGATGCACCTCTCCATCTGTTCCCAGTTTAATGTCCCGCCACAGCTCCCCCCAGTTTAATGTCCCCCCTTCATCTGCCCCCCTAGTTTAATGCCCCCCCTTCATCTCCCCCCCAGTTTAATGTGCCCCCTTCATCTGCCACCAGTTTGATGCCCCCTTCATCTGCCACCAGTTTGATGCCCCCCTTCATCTGCCACCAGTTTGATGTCCTCCCTTCATCTGCCAACAGTTTAACATAATAAAACACTAATACTCACCCCTCCTCGCTCCCCTGCCGCTCTGTAAGGTCTCTTCTCCCAGACTGCAAGCACGATGTGAGTGAGGTCATCACATCGCGCCCACAGCAAACAAGGATGTGCTTCACACACAATGGTGAAGCAGGGTGTGAAAGATCCTCAGTGCGCCAAACCGCTTTGGCCACACCCTGAGTTCTCTTTCATATAAAAACCACACTCACTGCCAGTGAGTGTCGGGTTCACAAGATAAATACAAGACAAGCCTTCTAAATTTTATATATTTATTAATCCCTAAATGGGTCGGTATTAAAATCTAACATATACAGTTCAGAACAGATATGCAGACATATGCAAGCATTAACAGTTACTAGTTGCAAGATACAGTACAAATAAAATAAAAGGGATTAAAGGTGAAATGATTACTTTACCACACATGTCCTTGATGTGGTTCTATAGTCCAACACTCACACATGGCATGTGTGAGTCACCAGTGGAGGCTTTTCAGCATGTGGCATTAACTCATAGCATGTGGCATCACAGTACAATAATCCAGCCTGCATGCTCTCATAACAGTCTCTCAGCATTAGTCCAATAGTCTCAACAGAATCTCATCACAGCAGCCTCTCCTCATGGTCCGTCTGTGTCAACTCTGTAGCATAATCCCAGCACAGTCTTCATAGCATGATCTCTTAGTGATCGTCTCCTAGCATGATCTCTTAGTGATAGTCTCCCCCCATAGACCTCTTACCTCATCTTTTATACCCTTTTTGCCACCTCCCAGAATGAAGTCACCGGCGACAGTACGTCTGATGAGTTAATTCAATCAAATCCAGATCTTTTGTATAGAGCTGAGACAAAGTGAATTGATACACTGTTATCAGTCATATCTGATCAACAGCCCAGGCTTGAACAATGCACTATTGTTTGATCAGCCAGGGCTGTATAGGAATACAATGGAGCCCTATTGTTCCAGCCTGGCCGCTACTGCCAATATGCACCTAGGCTTATAGCTGCGCATAGTATGAATGAGTGCAAGCAAGAAGGGAGATCCTTTACCCAGAGATCAAAATACATCTGAGTTATAGCCACACTTAAGCAGAATCATCACACAGAGGCTGTCCGCGGATGGTTCCTGCTTCATTGGTGTATTACTGTATACTCATCTGCGTCCGGAGAGGATACCGGGACATACCTCTCGCAGCCCTGCATATAGCTGAAAGAAGCGATCACTCACTAACGGGGAATCCTGTACCGGCTTCCCCGTTAGTGAGCGATCTTGGCGACGGCGCGCGTGCCAACTGAGAGGGCTCTGCGTGCCCTCTCTGGCACGCGTGCCATAGGTTCGCCAACACGGGTCTAGACCATGGCTCAATTAAAGGGAGGGTTTTCCTCCATCGCCAGTGGAACAACTCTAACAAGGGAAAAACATACATGGAAGCACACAAATTATATACACAGTGGCACAACAGTATTATGCTTTATAAATGCATGCTGCAGGGCCAAAAGAAGGAGGCATTAAAATGTGTGGGGCTTCAAGGTGTATTATAGTAGGGGATCACAAGAGAACATTATACTGTATGGGGGTCACTAGGGGAACATAATACAGTGTGTAGTCAACAAGGAGATGTCATACTGTGTGTGGGTCACTGAGGAGCTACCTACTGTGTGGCAGCTACAAGGGGGCTTGATACCATATGAGTATACTTAATGGGCATTATAACATGTAGGGAACACTAAAGAAGTGTTATACTGTGTAAGGAGACAAAGGCAACAGCACAGGACTATTTTAACACATTAGTGCGCTCCTTTTAAAGGTTCCAAAAGTAGACACCCCACATAATGTAATGTCCCCTCAAGTAGCTCCCACATAATTCGCCCTACCTCCTCAATGACCATTTAATCAATATATTACATACATATAAAAACATTGTACTCACCTAACCCAATTCCCACAGAGTTGCCTGCAGGCTTTGGCTGTAGGGATGTTATAAAGGGGTTTTCCCATCTCCCTTTCTCAGCAGCTTGCCTGCTGTCTCTTTTTCTCACTTCCTGTGATCTTCAACAAGCTGGTGGGCGGCTTTGACTGTTTGATGGACAGGACACTATGAAGTACCTCAGTAGATATAGACATTGCCTTTGCCATGAGAGATATTTATTATGATTTCTAGAAATCTATAATAATACAGATCAAATGATATGCACAATAAATGTATATTATATTACACAGGTTTGGAGAGAAAAAAAAAACGTATACGGCTTATATAGAGAGATAACATACACTGTCCCAGCCTTTATCAGCAAACTGCAATTAGCTGACCTGATTGCCTGGAGAGAAGAGCAGGAGATAACAGCATTGAGAGCAAACATGAGAACTCAGCCCCCTTTCCCTCCAGAGAGTGAGTCACATAATCCTACCTGAGATCAGATAACAGGTCGGGTTCCTTGACAATGTTGTGGAATAATTTCACATAGCAGGAAAACAAAGCAGCTTTTCTAAAGCAATGTATTTAGGAAAACTCTTGAATTCACAAAAGCTGGCAGTTTACATAGGATCCTTGAGATGGAAATACCCATTTAACTTTTCTATGTGTGTTAAATAAAGCTATTAGAATATTATTGGAATGCTGAATGTCCTCCATTTATGTGGTAGATTTTGAATCTGGCAGTCAAGACTGTTTGTCTGTGCACCAGTATGATTTTTTATTACTCCAGGAAGGTTTAGGTGAGCAGATCTTTACACTGTATATTTGCTTTGCTAAGGGAAGAATAGAACTTGGTTGTATTAGGTGGGGTCAAAGGGGGTATTGGCAAGTTAGAGACGTTCTTTATCATCTTTACTTTTTTTTCCTTCTTTCTGTCATCTTAAAGTTTAAAGGGATGTCACAGACTAAACCCCTGGAGTTGCTCTTTAGTTTTCTTCTTTTTTAACCTCACGTGTCATTAGCACATACATAGTCTCCAATATTCTCCTTGGATTCTCTGTAAAAAGGGGGCATGTATGTTTACAAAGGCTGATAGCAACTGACAGTAGTGGAACCTCATTGCATATCTATTTTTTTTCTCCATCACATTCAAGGAAATCTCTATAAATATGTTAGTAGTGAGTGGCAGCTACAAACATGAAAAATTTTGTAATTGTATTCTATGGCTATATAAGAGAAGGGACTGTTTCTGAGGTGGCAATCTTTTCTCTACTGGTACTGTTACTAGAGGCTGTCTGTTATTGGGGGCATGGTCTATAGGTTTGGGGTCTATATAGAACAACATTTCCAAGACATTTAATACTTGTCAGATCTCAAGTTTTACTGAAATTTATTCCTGAAAGTAGTTAAGTAACATTACGTACATTAAGTACTATGCAGGCAGAAGACAGTAGAAGGGTCTTCCTTTAATTCTGTGCCCCAGGTCAGTGGACACATGGTTTATCGAGTTTGTCCTGATGAATAATATCTGTATCATTCATAACAATAATGCTTATTTTTTAATTGGCTGATATGACTGCTATAATTCATGATATGGAAGTGATATAAGTACCCCGAAGCTGAAAATTCACAAATGACAGTAATTCAAACAATGTCATTGTTGACTGTACTGGGAAAACTGAGAAAATGGTAAAGATTAATGAGTAGAAAGCATAGACAATGAAAGCAAATATATCAATAGATGGCAGCTGTTCTCCACCAGTCTCCCTTTTATTGTTAAGAGTAAGTTCCATATTTCCCATGTTTTCAAATGGTAAATGTCTGTGTGAATCGGCACACGTTTCGTTTCTTTAAAAGACAAGAAGCTATTCAGTGGAAGATCCATTATTCTTATTTTTCATAGGTTTAGAAACATTTCCAGGGACCTATGATACTGTTTTCCCTGTTTAAATAAGCATCCATGTCTGCAAGGGGCAGTATTCAGTAATAGTAGTTTTATTCTTGTACATACAAATGTGTCCACACTTAATTAACCTCTAATTCGTTTAGCAATTGCAATTTCTCATTAAACCAAATCAACAAAATATCACAACATACCAACAAAAGCCTTGAATCATTACACAGACACAAATAGGATAGTTAGCAATAATATATATCATGTGATAATTTATTACGAAGACATTGTATTTAGAAAAGCTGTTTAAAGATTATCCACTTTTTGATGACCTATCTTTAAAGCGGTTATGCAACAAAGAATATTTATCTTTTATCCATAGGATAGAGAATAAAGTGCTGATCAGTAATGATCTGACCACTGAGATCCCCACTGAACCTAAGAATGGGGTTGATTTTCCCCCTTTGCAAATTTAGCCTCGTTGCAGCTGCCAGCTGAATGTAGGCATGCCTCTTGCTGGACAGGATGCATCTAGGCTCCCATTCACTTCGATGGGAGTGCTGGAGATAGCTAAAGTACAGCTATAGATAGATTAGGGATAAATATTCTTTGTAGCTTAACCCCTTTAAAATAGGTCATCAAGTTTAGGTTAGTGGGGTTTCAACTGTTGGGAACTTGGCTGATCAGCTGCTTTCATGGAACTGTGCCTTCCTGCATAGTTTATATGATGAGACCTGTGGTCAGTAAAAACAGCTGGTAGACAGAGGTTCCGACAATCGGACTCTACTCTTATCTAACATGGATGACTTATCTTAAGGATTTGCCATCAGTTTTAAAAAAGAGGATAATCCATATTTGGACATATACAGCCAAGGGGATGGATAAGGGTGGACACTTCTTTAAATGGCATTAGTATAGTAGTTATATTCTTGTAGATTGGAGGCAGTCTTATTGTAACTGTATACTTGTATAAAGAAATCAGTAATCTAGTTATATTCTTGTACATAGATGATATTATAGTAGTTAAATTATTGTATGTACTGTTGGAGGTAGTATTATAGTAGCTGCTATAGAAGCTGTATAAAATATCCACACAGGATGGGACAGATTTATTAAGACGGGTGTTTCATATGCCAATCTTAATCTCTTCATAATTCAGGCACATGCTTGTACACCAGAATGGAAATCTACATTAGTCAGGAACTAGCATAGATTTCCTGTATAACTCACGCCAGAAACTTGCTGCAAGTTATAATGAATATGTCGGGCTGAGGTGTCCCGGCGCCGCTCTCTGCGCCACTCCTAACACATTAGTGGAAAGTGGCACAGAACGGGGGATGTGGAGCATATTTTCCTCAAGAAAGAAGGAATAATAAATTTCCCCCAATGTGTATACAAATTGACTTGTGGTACAAATGTGGAATATGCTGTGGATGCTCATTGTGTATTGCATTACAAAGATTAATATCTGCAACAACAAAATTCACAACATTGTTTTGGGGCGTTCACACTACCGTCTGGATTCCGTTAGGAAAGTGTCCGATAAAAAAAAAAACAACAAAAAAAAAAAACAGACACCCACAATAACGGACACAAACGGACGGTAACTGAGGCCTACGTGTCCTTTTTTTTTTTAATGGATCCGTTATACAGATCCGTTAAAAATACATGAAAAATGGACAGAAAACCATCAGTTAGTGACCATTTGTGTCCATTTGTGTTCATTTTCATCCATTAATTTTCAGTCTGTTTTTTGTTTTTTGTGTTGTCATAACACCGAATGGCGACAGAGAGAATATAAAAGCAGAAGAAGAGCTGACAATTCATTCTGGAGCCAAATTTTTGAGAGGAGTGTTCCAGTTCTACTTGTGCTGCTGCTGTCATTTTTGAAAATGATTCCCCCATCTTTGTTTTTTGACCTAGAGATGATCCGGCTGAGGATGAAGTGGAGAAGAATTGCCAGGCAGAGACGGGGGCGAAGGCGACGCTTCTGGCTTCATCCTATTACATGCACCCACATGGAGTGGGGAACCTAGCCTCTTTGCTGTCTGAGGCGGACTATAGAAAGACGCCCCCACCCAAAAAAAAAAAAAAAATTGAGTTTCCATGCTACTAGCTTCACATGCTGTTGTTGTCGCACAATGTACACAATGCACAAAGTTATAAAACAGTTTTTAAGAACTCTTCTTACTGTATTACTTCAGTATCACAGATCAACAACACGGCATTAGCACTGACAATAACTTTACACATCTTCTGCTTGGTGGATGGACGAGCCCCCGTGGCCCCCATTCTCTATAATAGGAGCGCTGCAGATAGCTGAGTACTGTACTTCGCTATCTTTGGAACTCCCATTGAAATGAATGAAAGCCACGCGGGTTCGTCCATCCACCAAGTGACACGCTTATATTCAGCCGCAGCCAGGCTGTATTCCAACCCAGTGGGGGGAAAAAAAACCAATTTTCAGGCCCAGCGGGGGTGTCAGCAGACAGGCCCCCATCAATCAGGTATTTATCCTCTATCATTTAGGTGAATACAGTGAAGTAACATTTTGTGACTTACAGGTGACGTTTCTGACTAATCCTTCACATTTCCCTTCTCTTCTTTTTGGACTGCCATGACCACTTCTTCCAGCTGTGACTTGTCTCTGTAAAGTTTGCAACACAGACATCTTTGGCTCCTCACTTTTCCAGGCATCCAACCCACATTGTCCTCACCTACACAAAACCCCCATCCTGCTGCTACCCCCAATTATACAATATATGATATAACCCCCCCCATAATGAATAATATTTCCAAGTGCATCTTTATATTATTAATGTCTGTGTGTACCCTGTATAAATAGTGCCCCTTATTAATAATGCCGCAGGTGTTAACTAATTAAAAGGTTTTCCAGGTCATTAATAAACGAATCAGTGGGGCTCAAAAACCCAGGACCCCTACTGATCAGCTGTTTGAATGGTACCTGTGTAAGCGCCGTGATCGCTTCTCTGTTTACATAGTGTCATTCATCTCATAGCGACCATGTAATGTAACTACAGCCTCGTCCTATACACGTCTATGTGACAAGGCTGTAACTACATCACACGGTCACTGTAAACAGACAGTGTATGATATAAGCAGGCGCCATAACCCCTGTTTATAACTCCCCATTTACACACACTATAACTATAATGTTCCACAGCAGCCCCTGTACACAGTATTACGGCCCACAGCGGCCCCTGCACACAGTATTATACAGTATTATGGCCCGCAGCGGCCTCTGCACACAGTATTATGGCCTGCAGCAGCCCCTGCACACGATATTATGGCCCGCAACGGCCCCTGCACACAATATTATGGCCCGCAGCGGCCCCTGCACACAATATTATGGCCCGCAACTGCCCCTGCACACGGTATTATGGCCCGCAACAGTCCCTGCACACTGTATTAAGGCCTGCAGCGGTCCCTGCACACGGTATTATGCCCCACAGCGGCCCCTGCACATTGTATTATGCTCCATAGTGGCCCCTGCACACGGTATTATGCTCCATAGTGGCCCCTGCTCATGGTATTATGGTCCATAGTGGCCCCTGCACTGGTGTTATGCTCCATAGTGGCCCCTGCATTAGTATTATGCTCCATAGTGGCCCCTGCACACGGTGTTATGCTCCACAGTGGCCCCTGCACACATGGTATTATTCCCCATAGTGGCCGACCCATGAACTATTATTATATTATTATTATATCGGAGACCCAGGTGGTGACAAACATAAAAACCAGTATTACTTACCTATCCTGGGCACGGTGCACTCCCTGCAGCTTTTGGCTCTGTTTAATTGTGCACAGATGTCACGTGGATGATGTTGTGAAAGCCTGCGTGGTCCTCCATAACTGCCTGCTGACAAGGGAACCGTTGCCAGTTGACACCCAGGAACTGGAGTCACTTTTGCCTCTGCTTGTGTTTAATAATTGATTTCTTTGAGTCAAGTGTACGTCAACCCTTTAACCAACTGAGGAGGCCTCCCTTGACACTGTCTTAAAGAAACCAACTCTGCCTCTCTTGTTTGTTTAAGCTTTTCAGGACACAGCCTAAAAGTACCTTTGCGACCAGGCCTCATTTTTCAAATCTGACATGTGTCACTTTATATGGCAATAACTTTGAGACGATTTAACTTACATAAGTAATTTTAAGTGGTAAATATTGATCAATATTTTTATATTTACTTATAAAAAAATAGGAAATTTTATGGAAATTTGGAAAAAATTGCAATTTTCAAAATGTGAAATGCTCTGCTTTTCAAACACATAGTCATATAATACAAATACATTAATAAATATTATCTACCATATATCTGCTTTATATCGGCATCATCTTTTAATCGTCCTTTCATTTATTTTGTTAGAAGGCTTAGGGGGCGTTCACACTACCGTTGGTGACCATCAGTAGTGTCCGTTGCTATTGTCCGTTACAAGATTTTAGCATCGGATACTAGCTGAACCGTCAGAAATCCGTTAAAATTTCCATTCATTTCAGTGGTTTTTTATATTGTGTCCGTTAGTGTCCATTTACCCCAAATCTGTCAGAAGTCCGTTTTTTTTCACGGACAAAAAATCCTACATGCAGGACTTTTTGTCCATTTGAAAAAAACGGATTCTTGACGGACAGCAAGTGTCCGTTATTTTTTTAACATTGAAGTCTATGGGTAACGGACTTGTAACGGACAGTAACTGATAGCCATCAGTTACTGTCCGTTATTTTATGTCCGTTTATTTTCCCTGCGCATGCTCGGAAAGGAGAAACAAACCAAAAAAAAACAAACTAACAGTGTTAAAGAGGACCTTTCGTGTCCTCAGGCACATGCGGTTTTACATACCGCTAGAAAGCCGACAGCGCGCTGAATTCAGTGCACTGCCGGCTTTCCCGGTATGTGCCCCGGGGCTGGAGATATCGGGGGTGTAAGTTACATGATTTACTGTTAGAAGGGCGTTCCTGACAGTCTAGCTGCGCTGCGAGGAACGCCCTCCCTGACACTTCTCTTCGTTCATAGACTTGTACTGAGGGGGCGTTCCTCACAGCTCAGCGTCATCGCTGGGTTGTAAGGAACGCCCCCTCTCTTTGTTCTCGTCTATAGTGCTGTACTGTCAGAGGAACGCCCTCCCTGACACTTCTCGTTCGTTCATAGACTTGTACTGAGGGGGCGTTCCTCTCAGCTGAGCGTCATCGCTGGGCTGTAAGGAACGCCCCCTTTCTCTGTACTCGTCTATAGTGCTGTACTGTCAGAGGGGGCGTTCCTTACTGCCTGGCGATGACGCTGAGCTGTGAGGAACGCCCCCTCAGTACAAGTCTATGAACGAAGAGAAGTGTCAGGGAGGCTGTTCCTCACAGCGCCCTTCTAACAGTAAACCATGTAACTTTCACCGCCGATATCTCCAGCCCCGGGGCACATACCGGGAAAGCCGGAAGTGCGCTGAATTCAGCGCGCTGTCGGCTTTCTAGCAGTATGTGACATGAAAGGTCCTCTTTAAAAAATGGAAACTACCTGATGCTAACGGACACTAATGATGCTAATGTGTCCGTTTTTTTAACTGAACCATTAATTGGATCAGTTAAAAAAACGGACACATTAACACCAGTTAGTGTCTGTTATGATAGGTGTCCGTTTTTTTTTTTTTAACGGACACCTTCATAACGGACTCCAACGGAAGTGTGAACCCTGCCTTACAAGTGTAACTGCAATTTTCCAGATTTACAAGAAAATTTCCCAAACTAATTTTTTAGGGACCACTTCTGTTCTGAAGGGGATTATAAAGGCCTATATATTAGAAATCCCCCATAATTCACCCCATTTTCAAAACTGCATCCCTCAAATAATTCAAAACAGCATTTGGGAAGTTTGTTAACCCTTTAAGCATTTCACAGAAATTAAAACAATATGGAGGTGAAATTTAGACATTTAATTTTTTTTCAGTAACACATTCATTTAGCCCTAAAATTAACACCTTCACAAAGAGTTAAAGGACAAATGCATCTCACAGTTGGTTATGCAATTTCTCCCGAGCACAGAAATACCCCACATGTGGGTGTAAACTGATGTTTGGACAAATGGCAGTGCACAGAAGGGAAGGAGCGACAATAGGTGTTTGAAAAGCAGATTTTGCTGGAATAGTTTTCGGTTCCATGTCCCATTTGCAGAGCCCCTAAAGCACCAGTACAAAGGAAACCCCCCCAAAGTGACCCCATTTTGGAAACTACACCCTTCACAGAATTTATCATGGGGTATAGTGAGCATTTTGACCCAACAGCCTTTTCACAGATTTTATTAACATTGGAATGTGTAAATGAAAAATTACTAGAATGTCCCTTTTTCCCAAAATTTTTCATTTTCACAAGGGGTTAAAGGAGAAAAAGCACCCCACAGTTTGTTAAACAATTGCTCATGAACGTAGCAATACCCCATATGTTGTCATAATCTGCTGTATGGGTACATGGTGGGGCTTGGAATGGAAAGAGCGCTATTTGGCTTTTGGAGGGCAGATTTTACTGGAATAGTTTTCAGGTGCCATGTCACATTTGCAGAGCCCCTAAAGTACCAGTACAATGGAAACCTTCAAAAGTAACCCCGTTTTGGAAACTACACCCCTCACAGAACATATAAAGGGATATAATGAGCAGTTTGACCCTACAGCTGTTTCACAGATTTTATTAATATTGGGACGTGAAAATGAAAAATTACTTTTTTTTCCAATAAACTGTCAATTTAGTCCACAAATTTTTTTTTTTTTTACAAGAGGATAAAGGAGAAAAAGCTTCCCAAGGTTTGTTACACAATTCCTCCTGGACACGGCAATACCCCATATGTGGTTGTAATCTGCTGTATGGGTACATGGTGGGGCTCGGAATGGAAAGAGCTCTATTTGGTTTTTGAGGGAAGATTTTGCTGGAATAATTTTCAAGTGCCATGTCACATTTCCAGAGCCCCTAAAGTAACAGTACAATGGAAACCCCCAAAAAGTGACTCCATTTTAGAAACTACACCCCTCAAGGAATTTATCAAGGGGTATTATCATTTTGAGCCTAAGAGTGCTTTCTGAAAATTAATGTACAAAGTGAACATTTTAATTTTTAAAGAAATATGCCATGTCAGTGCCCAATACGTTGCACCCACTTTGTGTCATCAGAGACATACACTCCTAAAACTGTTAAGTGGGCTATCCCAGGTAGAAAAAAGTTGTATATGTAGATGTAAACTGCTGCTTGGACACACAGCAGGGCTCAGAAGGGATGGAGCACTGCGCTTTTTAGCTTTTGGTGTACAGATTTGGAGGGATTTTCTGGACGCCATGTTGTTTTTGCAGAGCCCTGGTGGTGCCAGTAAATTGGAATTCCCCAAGAAGTGACCCCATTTTGTAGGGGCAATTTTAGAGTCTCTATAAATGTGACATGGCGTCCAAAAACCAACAATCTAAATCAGCGGTCCAAAAGCACATAGTCCTCCTTCTTATCTGCACCCTCCTGTGTGCCCAAGCGGCAGTTTATGCCCACATGTATGACACTGGTGTACCCAGGATAACGTACTTAATATCATATGTGGGTATAAATTGAAGTTTGGGCACAGAAGGGAAGGAGCACTATTTTGGTTTTTGGAGCACAGTTTGGTTTTTCGATGTCACGCCACTTTTGCAGAGCCACTGAATTGGCAGTAAAGTAGAACCCGCAGACATGTGACCCCACTTTGGAAACTACACCCCTGAAGGAATTTTGCGGCATCCAAGGTGTTAAAACCTCCGATCAGCGCACAGCCCAGACCGTAGGATATGGAGCAGGGTGTTAGCTGTCAGATACAGCTAACACCCGCTCCCAATGCCGCCTGCAGGAGGGCGGGCGGCTAATATCAGGCAAAGTTTGTTACTGCAACAAACTTTCCCTGATATGGCGGCTACATGATCGGGACCTGAACCTATCAGGTCCTGATCATGTCTCCGTGAACACCAGCAACTATTATTGCTGTGTTCACGGAGTTCCTGACCCTTGGGGAGACCCGATCCTCAATTTAGCAGGGTCAGTTTATAAACGTCTGTGCTGCACAAAGCCCAGCAAGAGCCGACGTTTATATACAGTGGGCGGTCGCAAAAAGATTAATAAAAAAATTATAATTTTTAATAAAAAACATTTTTTACTTTTTTTTTATTGTATATCTTTTTTTTGTGCATAAACATAATTTTTTACATAAATAAATTGTTTCAAATATATTTCCACATGTATCCCTAGATTTGTCTTGTCCTTTCTGAGCATGTTCAGAAATTAATACAAAATAACAGATGGTTACTGATGACTATCAGTTACCGTCCGTTTATTAGTCCGTTACCCATTTAATGTTAAAAAATAACAGACACTTGACGCTTGCATGTCAGATTTTTTGTCCGCGACACGGACATGTGATGAATTTGGTATAAAATGGACACTAACGGTCACTAACGGACACAAGATAAAATAAAATGAATGAAAATTTTAACAGATTTGTGACGGTTTCCAAACATGTCTCTGGTATTCAGCTTTGGAGCCCCATTTTCATGTAAATCTCTTTTTTTATTCATATGCAAAAAGTGGGAAAAGTGCATTGGGAGCATGCCTTGGTTTGCAGGGCTTTGGGCTCAGCACTATATTGCCAGGCAAAGCACTTTTCCCCTTTTTGCATATGAATAAAACTGTGATTTACATGACAATGGGGCACCAAAGCTGAATAACAGAGGCACCTCTACAAGGTACTAGGATTAAGATTATAACCAATTTACTGCTGACAGATGTCCTTTAATGCCCAGCAGCATAAAAGTACAAAACATGGATGTAGCAGGTACAGGAGCTGTGCCTGCTATATTGTTTCTGGTTCTGGCCGGACCCAGGACTAACTGTCGATCATGATATCTGGGTGGTTAGAAGGGGGAGACCCTTCTTTTTACCCCCTCTCCATACAGCAGGGAGATCCTGAGGTGAAGAGGGCAATAAACGACCAAGTCTTAAGCCCTAACTATCCTGCGTCCTTAAAGGATTAACAAAACAATTAAAGTGGCTACACATTCAAAGAATCATAAAAACAAGCAATACTTAAATATATATGGGAACATTAAAGTATTTTATTTTTTTACATCATGAGCAGTATTATAGTAGTAATATTGTTCTACATAGAGGCAGTATTGCAGTTGTTATATTGTAGGTCGGAGGCAGTATTATAGTAGTTTTATTCTTTTGTATTTGGCCAATGTTGTGTGAATAAGGGCGGTATTAGTATACTTTTTATATTCATGGAGGGCTGTATTATAGTAGTTATATTGTTTTACACAGGGGGAAGTATTATAGTAGTCATATTCTTGTACCATCTGTAAGGACCAGTGTTATATATAGTAGTTATATTTCTGTACAGTACTATAGTAGTTAAATTCTTGTATAAAGGGTAAAATATTATAGTATATTATTTATTGTACATGAGAAGCTGTATTACAGTACTTATACCTGTATGTCTATTTTACGTAATATAATAAATTTGTAATGAAGACCTACCAAAAATGGCTTCATTTGTCATTTTAGATACATTGGAGCAAAAAAAAATGATGCACAGATGGACATAGCCTTTAAGCACAGCCTCGGGTAGGAAAATTGATCCATGAAGCCTAAAACTATAAAGCATATACTGCAGTCTTTATATTCTACACTATATTATTCTACATCTGTAACCACAGAAAGGGCGACACCCTCCTGTCTGTGGCCTCATCATCCTGCATTTTAACACGATAAAATAATATATGCTTAGCAAATAATGCAATTATCCCATTTGTTCTGAGGGAAGGAAAAATTCTGAGAGGTTATACCACTGACCTTTCTCTCATTAAAGATAGAGTTTGACAATTAAAGGCAGCAAAGGAAAGTGACCTTTAGTCTGTTTTAAATGTTGGAGCTGAACAAAAGTCATTAATCTCATTTAATACCAATGGCAGTTATGAAATATAAAGAATTATGTCCTTAGAGTCTGACGGAGAATATAAATTGCTCAGAACAAATATGCCTTTCTACAGAGCAACAGTCTGTAGGCATATATCATCTACAATATTCACCATGTGCTGTACATTTGTAATGTGCACAATGCTGGTACACGCGTCTTAGTTATGCTAATCCCTCTAACTCTAAGTGCTCATGGACATGACAGAATTGCAGATACAAACCCAGTACAGTGGTCCATGGAACCTATGGGATCATCGTAAGTAAATTACTTCACTTTTGATGATAAGATGCTTCTGACTATTAGATGAACGCCAGGTTTGGGCAAGAAAAATAATGAAAAAAAAATTATATTATTTTAATGTATTTTTATATTACTCATATTAATTTAAGTTTGCCTGGTGAACAAATCGAATAGAGGGGTCAACATTACTAACTAGTATGCTAGGGAAGATAAAAGGAGTTATTAGCTAGCAGTCTGTTCCTGCTGCTCATAAGGGGCACATACACAAAAAGCACGAAAGCACGTATTAGTGACTTCCACATGGTATAATGTCCTATTGGTACCTCCACATATTGTAATAGGGCATTATACTGTGTGGGGGCACTAATGGAGCATTATACTGTATGAAATAAACTAATGGGGCACTATATTGTGCAGTGGGCACAAATTGAGCATTATACTGTGTGATAGAAACTAATAGAGTATCGTACTGAGTGACAAACACTATTGGGTCTTTAAACTGTGTGGCAGGCCCTAATGGAGTATTGTACTGTGTGGTGGGCACTAATGGGGCATTAAACATTGTGGTCGTCACTAATGGAGCATTATACTGTATGGGGGGCACTAATAGTGGTCATTAATAGAGCTAGAAGGAAGTGGGCCGAAGAGCTGGCGGCCACGGTCCACATTCAGCATGGAGAGTGCACCTTCCTTTCCCCTACCCTGCACTGATGTGACAGATCAGTGTGGGGCAGGGAGGGAGACAGCTGTTCAGATGCACAGCTCTCACACTGATTGAGAAAAGCAATTTATCATCGAACTTTCCTGATCATTTAAGCAGACATCAGACTAAGCATGGAACCTTTGAAGATTTATTTAGTTCAGTGTTCATACGATGTGAAATTATTATATTCTGAGGTCTCTGGGGTCTGGGGTCACAGAAGAGCACCAGAGCGCCTAGAGAAGGAAGACACAGATCGCTGGATGCCTCGAGGAGACTTGAAAGAGGTGAGTATAAATGTTTTTTATTTTTTTCACCTACCCTGGGCCTTCACCTATTATACACTGGGGTCTGAAGAGACCCCAGAATATAAAAATTTACCACAAATCGCGGCGGCCATTTTAGCTTGTCTGAGACAAATCCCAAATTGTTTGTTTTTGTTTAAAACTGAAAAATTTGGAACATTTGGGTCGAATCTGGTTCGTTGCGAACTGATTCACCCAACACTACTTCAGACTATAGGATGCAGGGACTTTTCAGAAAAGGTTTTCCAAGGTAAAAAGTGTGTCTTATAGTCCGAAAAATACAATAATGTGAAACTTAATATGTCTCTATATAGTTCCATTGTGGAGCACTTTATTGTTACCCGAGGAGAATGTCTTGGGTACCCTATTATACATCCTTACAACTTGTATCCATAAAATATTTTTATACTTCACATCTCATGCTTCATTTTTAAACTGAACCCCCAAAACAGTCTGCAAACCCTATAAAGTGAATACAAATTGATTTCTGAAAGGACAGGTCCCCCACCAGCTATCAACTTTTACAAACCCACAGCAATAGCAGTGATAGAGTTAAAGGGAACATGCCAAAAATGACCTGTGTTTTAAAGTTTTTGTGTTAAACATATTTTTAAGAATTTTTGATATATATTTTTTTTAATTTTCCATGTCACTATCTGTATTTTAAAACAGTAATACAGGTATATCCTGCATGTTTACTCTGGCCACTAAGCCTATTAATAGGCTGACATTCATTTGCCAATTCTGAAGGGGTTTTCTTTGCAGAAGTCTCTCTCATTTACATCAAGGACAAGATATACAGCATAACAATAGAAGATAATGCCTGTATTGATAATACCACATAACACCTATTACAGTATCTACTGCAGGCAATAAATGATATCACAGGTTATCTACTCTGGGAAACTCTCCCATTGACCTCAGTGAGTCAACTTCAGACTGTTTCTGCCTATAGCCATGACTATGCTGTAAAGTATATTACTAAATGCTGTTAACAGAGCAGAGGAGCAAGATGGCAGACTCCATATTCCTGTACAGAAAATAGAAAAAAAAACACTACAACCAGAAAATAAAAACAGAAAAAAGTGATGTATTCCCTACCTCGTTTTAGTACATAAATTAAAAAGAAAAACTAGCTGATACATTCCTGTTCCATTTTAGTTAGCTCTTTTACTGCCTCAATTCCACCACTGCTTTTTTTTTTCTTCCCTAAAATCTACTATAATGATTTATTCATCAGTTGTCGAAGATAGAAGCGGAAAACCAATCTATCCATAGACATTGTATCAGACACTGTAAATGTAAACATGCGCAAATCAAATGTGACTTCAAAGTTCTCTTGTCTAATGTACATATTAGAAAGTTATTAGAAAAGTTCACCCCCCGAGCAATGAACCCATTGATATAAGACACTGGGAAAATCAATTCAAATAAGCCAAATAAAATGTAATTTCGGTTCATTTCACACAGACTTCAAAAAACAAATGAAATGATGTTTTGTGTCTCAGAATGTAGAAAGTTTTCCAATATCTGAAGGGACTTCTTGTTTAAAGATAAGAAAATGCTTCAATGGGGCGTCACAATTAATTACCATTTTTATTGTGATAAGTGATGGGAACATTTATGGAAACACACAGGCCGAGCTGTTGGAACATATTTTTATGCTTCTTGCTATGCCATTCTGCATAAATCGTCCATACGTCTCACTCTGTATACCACAAACTTGTAATGGAAATCAGTAAAAAGTGAACAAAGGCCTCTAAAAAAGCCAGATGCCCCATAAAGACAAGTGCAGGAGGTTTTCCTATGAAATAGCTGTGAGTTCAGGCTAAGGGTGAGCCTCATGGTGTTTTATGGATGGTCATTACAACATGATGATGCTGAAGTACTGCAGGAAAAAACTATTTACCGAATAGAGTCAAAGCTTTAAATCACACCGGAGGAGCAGTAAAAATGCAGAATGTGGAGTGACTCAGGGTTATGCATCTTCTTTGTAAAAAATCTGAGAACATATGGGTTTATAGCTTTCCTATAGAAGCATACAAAGCTGAGGAATATTGTTAAACTGATCTTTGAAGGGGTCTAGGAATTAAAGTCTAGATGAGTAGCTATAGGGTGTGCAGAGGTAACAGTCACATCTGGGCCCTGGAGCCCTAGGGGGACCAAAGGCCTCCCTGTCACTGAAGAGGACATCAGACTTCAAAGGTGCGCCATTGGCACCAGGGCCCAGATGTGACACCAGACACCACTTATACTCTGGGGTCTCCAGAGTATAATAAGTGGAGGCCTAGGAGAGGTGAGTAAAAATAACAAAGTTATATTCACCTTGCCTCACAACTCCTGAACATCTTGGCGTCCTCTTCAGGCTTCTTGCAGACATTATGCGCTCTGGGGTCACCACTGAGGCCAACAGCATGACATCAGCGGGCCTCCACATGACTGCATGATGTCAGCCAGAGGACTGAAGAGGATGACAAGAGAACCACTGGATTTCAAGGATAGGTGAAGCAAGGTCAGTATAACTGTTTGTTATTTTTACTCACCTCCTCTGGACCACCACTTATTATACTCTGGAGTCTGATGAACCCCAAAAGTTTCCTTTTGGAAAATTTGGGTCGAATCTGATTCTATCCAAATTAATTTGCTCATCCCCACCCTTGAAAGCGAGCCTATCACATTGAAAACGCAATGTAATCTGTAAGCAGCATGTTATAGAGCAGAAGGAGATGAGTACACTGATATATAGCTTTGTGGAAAAAGATTCAATATAAATGCAGTCATTTATCCATGTATCTCTCTGTTCTTTCTACGTTGAAAAATAATGGAGGGGGTCCAACCTGTGATTGACAGCTTGTGCACTTAGAGATAGCTGTCAGTCTCTGAGTAAGACCTCCTACTGCACTCCTAAACTCCAAATGAGCAGAGGACTGGGCTCTGACACTAATAGAGCTGACTGTGGCCGAATGAGGGTGGGTGGAAGACAAATTAAAAGTGCACCAGAGTTAGTATAGATGCAGCTGCATAGGTATGCAGTCAGTTTCAATTCTGTGAGAATGTGACAGATTCACTTTGTGTCTATGCAGGGAATTTGGAACACTGTTTCTGAAAAACAAAGCTCCAGCCAATTTAAAGACATAATGAGAAATCAATCAGTACATAATCTTGTATTTATTTAAACTAAAACAGGTATTCAAGGGTGAAAATTCCATTTAAGGTCCACTTTGGCCTGATGTCCAAGTTCTTCTAAAGTCTTTCCTTTAGAGACACTGTGGCAAAATTCTTTGAATCCAGCATTAATTTTACCTAAGCACCAAATTATAACATGTCCAGGACTGATGGTTAGCCATGGAAAGTATATTGAGCTGAAGATTACAGATGGACAAAATAGCAGTAATATGATAATTTTCAGGATAATATACATTATGGGCGATGCTATGCAGAAATGTAGGTCTCTTGTTAGGACAGCCCCTCCTAAGGTATTGAACACTGTATGTCTCTATAATATGTCAGAAGATCTGCCAAACTAATAATAGACTTCCCCTTTAAGTTTTTTTGTAACCATGATGGCAGTGACATCTGGCATAACAGAGGTTGGAGATGGCATTTTTGTAATTTAGCACAAAACATACTGAATTTGGTCACTGCTTTTATCTATATCACCTGAAAATGTCACTGACAGCTGTCAAAAGTAAACTGATACGAAAAACATGAAGCTCCGTTCTATCAGGTTGGCGTGATTAATTCTTATGGTGTGTAGGAGACATGTCCTTATGTCCTTCCCGGCAGCTTAATGCTCCACTTGGATGTCTCTGCTCAGCATCTGTCTTCTAGGATCCTTCTTTTCATGCACAAATACAAGCTTCAACTGAAAAGTTTTATCGAGTCTGCAGTAAGAAAGACATGACAGAGGGAGGATTCAACTTGTAATACAAAGTAAATACAATGCGGTTCTACAGTTAACACTATTTAAAGGGGGTCTGTCAGTGCCAAAATGTCCCCCAACCCCAATCCTAGAATGACATTTAGAGGCTTTTAATAGGAGTAGATACTTCTATGGCCACAGACAAGCAGTGTAGAAATAACCATCTTTTTATGGATATGGAAATTAGGCAGTAAGGTAATTGGGGGTAGGCTTTATTTGTATTTGATGCAGGCAAAGGCTAAAAATGTCAATCCTGGTTAAATTGGAGGACATTCCAGAGAATAGATGTAGCACTTACAGATGTCTGTAAGCAAATTTTGCAAATTTGGCTCCACCCCTAGTGTACTTGAGGCTGATTTGCATATACTTATGATGATGATCTCTGCATTGTTTGATTGGTTTGTGACCATAATGGTATGTTTCTGCCAACACAGCTGCTTCCCTGAGTTCCCTGGCACAAGCTGGGAGTCCAGCAACCCCATCCACAAACACTCCTCCCTCTCCACCACCAGACGTGGTAGGCCAGTGGCCATCTTGACCACCTCCATGCGCTCCCCCTCTGATGCCGATACCTGCAGCCCCTGCTCAGCAAAATGCAGGGCATAACACTGCACCAACAGACAGTATGAGTTCCGATGTACAGTGCACACTCCCACCTCATGCCCCTCATGGGGGCTCTCTACCTCACCACAAGGAGGATCCTAACTGGGGTGTCAGCCCCCTATAAAAAAAACCCCTTATTTGGCTCCCCATCACAAGCAGGACGCTAACAAGCCCATCCCTGACACTATGTCCTCAGGGGAGGACGCCACGCCAAACGGATATTACCAAATTACAGCAGCAAGTGGAAGACTTGGAAACATTTCAGACCTCTGTATCGGCTTCCATACAATTTCTACAAAATTCTGCATCCTCTGCTACTACTCAGAACCGCAAGTTACTATCACACGTGAACGATATTGAAAACCGTAACCACTGCAACAATATCAGGCTTCGCGGACTCCCCAAGGCCACTCTGTCCACTGAACTCATACTCACTGTCACCGACATCTTTAACACACTACTGGGTCGCCCTGCAGATACCCGCATTGAGATTGAAAGGTCCTTGTGATGTAATTTGCAGAATACACTATTACTCTCTCAAGAAGGAAATTATGTTGAAAGCCAGAAAGCAGAAAACTATTGACTTTGATGGTGCTCAGCTCTCCTTATTCCTGGATCGATCCTGCCATATTCTGCGGCAAGGTACTGCCCTAAAACCATTACTGACACCCATCTAGGAGTGAGGAATCCCTTACCACTGAGGCTTCCCGTTTGCTCTCCAAGTCCAATTAAAGGATGGACTACTGGTTCTTTCCTCTCCAAATGACCTCCTGGCCTTGGATTTGCCTCCACTCCAGTTACCAGATTTGAAGCTGCTTCTAAGAGACATCCCAAACACTGGGAGCTGCCCCCCACTGTGAGATACAGATGACAACCGCTTCCTGAGTTCACTCCGACCTCAATGCCCTTGACGCAGACGACACATTACTCAGGGACGAGACCTCCCTACATGAAAGGGTTACCATCAGTTGATCTCTACCCTCTGGACTATTTACTTCAGGTTCCACTGATATGTTTAATATTTATTGCTATGCCCTTGATTCCTCATTTCTTTTTACTCTGCTCTCCCTCTCATCCTGTCCCTCTTTCTCCCTTTCTTTTTTTGGCTCAGTCAACTACTGACCTGCCCTTCCACTAATATTTTCTTTGTATACACCTTAGATTCATTATGTCCCTATCACGACCCCCCATAAATTGGTGGCCATTACTTACATATGGAGCACCTTGAGACTTGTACTCACCTATCTTAGCCCCACTGCGGACAGCTATACTGCCCTCTCCCTTACTCTCACCTCTCCCTCTCATCTCCTTCTTCCTCCACCCCCTACTTTACCTCTATCCTACACCACTCTATCCCTCTCTGTGTCATCCTTCAATGTAAAAGGCCCAAACACCACTGAAAAATGCTCACGACTCCTATACTACTCACAAATGCAGAGACAACATCCTCTGCCTACAAGAGACCCACTTCCTCACCCCCCACCTGCCAATGATTAAAATCGTTACTATCCGAATTGTTCCCACAGTAGTAGTACCCAAGGGAAGACTAGGAGAGTAGCCATATTTTTCCATAAACACCTCCCTCTCAAAATCATTGACATGCTCTCTAACCCCGAGGCCCGATATCTTTTCATAGTATGTGAGATTTACGGGATCACCTATACTGTGGCCAATGTTTACTCCCCCAACTCTGGTCAGGTGTCTTTCCTCCTCTCCACCCTCACCACACTTCAGTCTTTTGCCCGGGGCCACCTTATCCGTTGTGGGGACCTCAATTTAACAATTAACCCCCTCACTGACTCCTCGACGGGCAGATCCCAAATCCCATATAACGCCGTTAATAAATTCCGGAAACTCTTGAATTCCATGTTTCTGTGTGACACATCTTGCACCCAGATCTAAAAGATTATTCCTTTTACTCACATGCACACAACTCATACAACAGAGTGGACTACATCTACCTTTCCCATGCTCTCCTACCGCAAGTAACCTCAGCCAATACAGACACAGCCTACCTCTCTGACCATGCCCCTGTCACCTGTACCCTTGGCCTTCACCCCCCCCACTAGACATCCCAACTCTTGGAGACCTAATGAGTCACTCTTGAGTGACGTTCACTCTGGCGGATCTCAAACTTTTCATTGCTAACTTTACACATGACCATAAATATGGTCAAATGTGTCTTAAGAGGGTTCTTATGCAACATGGGACTAGGCTTAAATGCAAGACGGGCATGAAACTTAAGTATCTCCTTCAATCTTTGAGCACTTTGGAGGCTCAACCTAAGCAGACACTCCAACACTCCACTCTCACTGACCTAAAAGCGACATATCACGAGATCAAATCCCTTCCTAAGCATAAACAACAGTGACTCCGCCACCTGGGTCAACGTTCATTTTATGACTGGGATAATAAGGTGGGATGCCTTCTAGCCTGATCAGTTAGGGACGACAATCGGCCTTACATGGCTGAGTCTCTCATCTAACCTCCAACATAGATACCACCTTCCGAGTCCCTTTAGAACCTGCCCCCACCCCACACCACCACTCAAAGACCTGACCCTCCTCTTAACCTTTTCCAATATATCATCCTGCCTTCCCTCACAACGGATGACGCATCCCAGTTAAACACACTGTTCTCCTAAACAGAACTGGAGCTGGATATAATTGGCCTCCTGGATGGCTACACAGCCCACTTCTAAGACCTTACAGGCAGAACTCTCCCCTTTTCTCCTGAAAGCCTTTAACGCAAACTCTACTGACATATCCTTCCCTTCCTCCTTTCTACATGCACACGTCACAGTCATCCCTAAAGAGGGCAAAGACCCTCAGCTTTGTCCCAGCTACAGGCCTGTCTCCCTGATCAACACTGATTGCGAAATTAATTGTAACTAGATTAGGCCACCACTTGAGCTCTTTAATCCATCCGGACCAGGCGGGCTTTATCCCACAGAGGCAGGCTTTGGACAATACCCTAAAGGCCTTCTCCGCTATCCAACACACTCAGCGGTCTCAAATCCCTATGATGTTACTATCCCTGGATATGGAGAAGGCATTTGACAGGGTGGTTTGTGGTTTCCTAGAAGTGTCCCTCTGACAAATAGGCCTAGGTCCTGCTATGCTCACCCGCATTCATGCACTCTGTGATTCTCCGCAGGCACAAATTTAGGTTAAAGGCACCCTTTCACCCCCCGACCATCCATAATGACACTCACCAGGGATACACACTCTCCCTAATCCTATATACCCTGGTCATGGAGCATCTTCTAGTAGCTATACGCCGTAATCCAGACATACAAGGCCTACAATCAGGAGACTTCTCCTCTTCACTACCCAACCTCTCACATCACTTCCCTCCCTCCTTTGGGAAATAGCCACTTATAGTTTTTTTTAGTAATTACAAAATCAATCTTTCTAAGAGCACTGCACTTTTAATGTCTCCCTGACAGACTCTCTAGTTTGTTCCCTCTGCTACGCCTTCTCCTTCATTTGGTCAACCAAAGACATTGAATACCTAGGGGTTCATCTCCCCAGCTCTCTCTTTGATACATACACACTGAACTTCCTCACTCTCCTACGCATCCTCCAATCTGACCTCAACCGCTGGGACACCAAAGGTCTCTTGTGGTTAGGCTGCATCAAACTCCTGAAGATGAACATACTCCCCAGACTCTTCCACCTTTTCCAAATGGTCCCTGTTATTCTTCCTAAAGAGTTTCTCTCTACTATTCAGAAAATGTTCTCTAAGTTTATCTGGGTCTCAAAACCCCCTAGAATTGCCAAACTAACTATGGTTAGACCCAAACAGAAGCGTGGTTTAGCTGTCCCAAACTGTACCTCTTATTATTTGACTGCGGTTGCTGCGCGTATATTGGATTGTCATCCCTTGGCCTGTTCCAGACTCCGGGTTTCCCTCGAGATAATCTTGAGCCCTCTTCCGCTCACATCTCTCCCATGGCTCCATAGACGCCATTGGTCAGACAAAGCTGCCTCTTCTCTCCCATATGTTGCACACCAAGTCATAGGTGCTTACCGCCTCCACCGCAACATTACATGACTGTTCACGAATCATGGCCCACTGACTCCCATCTTGGACAACCCAGACTTTCCTGCAGCCCTCTCCACCACCTTCCTCTCCTCTTCCACTGTACAGGTACCCCTCATGTTCTCTCATGTGCTGTCCTCAACTTCACTCCTCCCCTACACTGATCTTATCACTCAGAGTGCTAGGAATCTCACCACACACTGGCAATATCTACAACTGCATTACTTCTACTCTGCTTTAAAAAAGAAATAGAACATCCACAGACCCCTATCCCCATTCAAGCTCCTATGTACGTCCCCCACTAACCCACTCCACCTTATTTTGACTATCTATAGTTTGTTTTCTGACAATAAGGATGACCCTCTGCCACTGATGACTGCAGGTTGGGAGAGGGAAATTGGAATATCTTTTTCTCCAGATGCGTGGCTCTCCGCCTTCCAGTCATGTCATAAATTTTCCATCTCATGCAAAGAGATGTCCCCTCTGTCCTCCATGGGATATTCCCCTCAACATCTGACCATTGCTTGAGATGTACCGATGGTCGGGGCACAATGCTACACATCTGGTGGAATTGTCATTATCATTTCTTGGTATCACAGAAACGTGGATAACACCCTCAGACATCACCTCCCCTGCTGCCCTCTCCTATGAAGGTCTGCAATTCTCGCACACCCCGCCCCAACAATAAACCTTGTGGTGGCGTAGGCATACTCCTGTCTGACAATTGTTCCTTTGCCCCAATCCAACCGATACCTGCTCTCACCCTCCCCTCCTTTGAAGTGCGCTCTATTCGCATTTACTCGCCCTCCAACCTCCAACTAGCCATCATATATCGACCGCCAGGACCTACCGCTGCCTTTATCGACCACTTCACCACCTGGCTAATACACTTCCTATCCACAGACACCCCCACCATCATCATGGGTGATTTCAACATCCCCATTAACACAAACCACCCTCCCGCTTCCAGTCTTCTGTCACTCACTACCTCCTTTGGTCTCTCTCAATGGCCCTCCTCTGCCACACAAAGGGGCACACGCTCGACCTCATATTCATCCGCCTCTGCTCTCTAGTCAACCTCTCTAACTGTCTGTCCACGCTCTCTGACCACAACTTTCTGACATTCTCGGCCCTCTCCTCTGTAATAGACCCGCCACCCCTAAACCAACACACCCCCGCAGGAACCTTAATCGCCTTGACATCCGCATGCTCTCAGACTCTCTCCGACCGCTCACTGACTTCTACACTGACAGGATGCAGATACCGCCGCTGACTTCTACAACACCACCATCACTGCAGCCCTTGACTCTGTGGCCCCCTCACTAACACCAGAGCCCGGCCGATCAATAGGCAACCCTGGCACACTGACCTGACTAAAAAACTGAGACGTGCCTCACGGGTTGCAGATTGCCTCTGGAAGAAAAACCACTCCCAGGAGGACTTCCTTAGGTATAAAGAGGCAGTTCTCACATTCAATAACGCACTCACCTCTGCAAAGCATATCTACTTCACCACACTAATATCTGTCCTATCCTGTAACGCCAAACAGCTATTCACTACCTTCAACTCCCTTCTCCGTCCTCCTGTGTCCCCTCCGACATCACTTATCACAGTTGATGACTTTGCCTCTTATTTCAAAAGCAAAATTGACACCATCAGAGACAGTCTCACCCTACACCCCCGACAACCACTCTATCCAACTACTTGGTGCTCTTCATCTTTAACCTGTTTCTCCACTGTCACTGATGAAAAGCTCTCCACCCTAATCTCTAAATCCCACCTCACCTCCTGTGCACTCGATCCAATCCAGTCACATCTCATCCCCAAACTCTCTGAAGTCATTACTCCTGCCCTAACCCATCTCTTCAACCTATCCCTAACCAATGGATCCTTCCCTTCCGCCCTCAAACATGCTACCGTCACACCTATACTTAAGAAACCCTCCCTGGACCCATCCTCTCCAGCCAACTAACGCCCCATCTCACTGCTCCCATACACCTCAAAATTGTTGGACCAACACGTCCGAACTGTCCTCCTAGCTCTCGTCCAATATGCTCTTTGACAGACTACAGTCAGGCTTCAGACCCCATCACTCCACAGAAACTTCCCTAGCTAAGGTCACTAATGTCCTTCTAACTGCCAAAGCCAAATGTCACTATTCTGACCTCCTCCTCCTCGACCTCTCCTCTCCCTCCTGCTAGAAACTCTCTCATCCCTTGGCATCTCAGACCTGGTCCTTTCCTGGATCTCCTCATACCTCACCAACCGCACATTCAGCGTCTTACACACCACCTCCCTGCCACGCCCTCTTTCTGTAGGTGTCCCTCAAGGCTCCGTCATAGGACCACTCCTGTTCTCAATCTAAACCCTAGGCCTTGGCCAACTCATAGAATCACATGGTTTCCATTACCATTGCTCCCATGGTTTCCATTACCATTGCTATGCTGACGACACCCAAATATATCTCTGGACCAGACATTACCTCTCTGTTGTCCAGAGTCCCAGAATGTCTAGAAGCCATAGCCTCCTTTCTCTCCTCCTGCTTTCTCAAACTCAACATGGAGAAAACAGAGTTCATAATCTTCACCCCTCCACGCACGACCCCCCTACCTGACCTATCTATCAAAATTAATGGAACCACTCTCACCCCAGTCCCACAAGCCCACTCTGACCTATCCTTCAAGCCGCATATTCAAACCCTCAACATCTCCTGCCGCCTCCAACTCAAGAACATCCATAGAATCCGCTCCTTCCTCACCCCTGAAACTACAAAGATGCTAGTCCACGCCCTCATAATCTCCCGCCTAGACTACTGTAACACCCTTCTCCATGCCCTCCCAGCTAACACTTTCACCCCCCTCCAGTCCACCTTAAACTGTGCTGCGCGCCTAATACACCTCTCCCCCCATTCTTCATCGGCCGCCCCCCTCTGCAATCCCTTCACTGGCTACCCGTTGCCCAGCGAATAGAGTTCAAATTACTAATGCTGACATACAAAGCCATCCATCCACAACCTGTCCCCTCCATATATCTCTGACCTAATCTACCTGCCTGCATGTAACCTCCGATCCTCCAAAGACCTCCTACTCCGCTCTGCTCTTATCCGCTCTTCACACAATCATCTCCAAGACTTCTCCCGTGCATCACCCATACTCTGGAACTCATTACCAAGACACATAAGACTGACCCCCACAATCACAAGCTTCAAGAAGTCCCTGAAGACTCACCTATTCATGAAGGCCTACAACCTACAATAACGCTACTGTCACCACACCACCACCTGAACAGCCTCTACCCCCACCTTCTGTCTCTATCCCTCTTCCCTCATAGATTGTAAGCCCTTGCGGGCAGGGCCCTCTATCCCACTGTGCCAGTTGGTCACTGTTAGTATTATCTGTTTTGTACATCTTGTGTACCATATGTAAATCCTCAAATGTAAAGCACCATGGAATTAATGGTGCTACAGTGCTGGCCAAAAGTATTGGCACCCCTGCAATTCTGTCAGATAATGCTCAATTTCTTCCAGAAAATGATTGCAATCACAAATGCTTTGGTAATAATATCTTCATTTATTTTGCTTGCAATGAAAAAACACAAAAGAGAATGAAAAAAAAAGTCAAATCATTGATCATTTTACACAAAACTCCAAAAATAGGCCGGACAAAAGTATTGCCACCCTCAGCCTAATACTTGGTAGCACAACCTTTAGACAAAATAACTGCAAACAACCGTTTCCGGTAACCATCAATGAGTTTCTTACAATGCTCTGCTGGAATTTTAGACCATTCTTCTTTGGCCAATTTCTCCAGGTCCCTGAGATTTGAAGGGTGCCTTCTCCAAACTGCCATTTTGAGATCTCTCCACAGGTGTTCTATGGGATTCAGGTCTGGACTCATTGCTGGCCACTTTAGAAGTCTCCAGTGCTTTCTCTCAAACCATTTTCTAGTGCTTTTTGAAGTGTGTTTTGGGTTATTGTCCTGCTGGAAGACCCATGACCTCTGAGGGAGACCCAGCTTTCTCACACTGGGCCCTACATTATGCTGCAAAATTTGTTGGTAGTCTTCAGACTTCATAATGCCATGCACACGGTCAAGCAGTCCAGTGCCAGAGGCAGCAAAGCAACCCCAAAACATCAGGGAACCTCCGCCATGTTTGACTGTAGGGACCGTGTTCTTTTCTTTGAAGGCCTCTTTTTTTTTCCTGTAAACTCTATGTTGATGCCTTTTCCCAAAAAGCTCTACTTTTGTCTCATCTGACCAGAGAACATTCTTCCAAAAAGTTTTTGGCTTTCTCAGGTAAGTTTTGGCAAACTCCAGTCTGGCTTTCTTATGTCTCTGGGTCAGAAGTGGGGTCTTCCTGGGTATCCTACCATAGAGTCCCTTTTCATTCAGATGCTGACGGATAGTACGGGTTGACACTGTTGTACCCTCGGACTGCAGGGCAGCTAGAACTTGTTTGGATGTTAGTCAAGGTTCTTTAGCCACCATCCGCACAATCTTTCGTTGAAATCTCTCGTCAATTTTTCTTTTCCGTCCACATCTAGGGAGGTTAGCCACAGTGCCATGGGCTTTAAACTTCTTGATGACACTGCGCACGGTAGACACAGGAACATTCAGGTCTTTGGAGATGAACTTGTAGCCTTGAGATTGCTCATGCTTCCTCACAATTTTGCTTCTCAAGTCCTCAGACAGTTCTTTGGTCTTCTTTCTTTTCTCCATGCTCAATGTGGTACACACAAGGACACAGGACAGAGGTTGAGTCAACTTTAATCCATTTCAACTGGCTGCAAGTGTGATTTAGTTATTGCCACCACCTGTTATGTGCCACAGGTAAGTAACAGGTGCTGTTAATTACACAAATTAGAGAAGCATCACATGATTTTTTAAAGGGTGCCAATACTTTTGTCCACCCCCTTTTTATGTTTGGTGTGGAATTATATCCAATTTGGCTTTTTGACAATTCTTTTTGTGGTTTTCCATTGAAGACAAATTAAATGAAGATATTATTACCAAAGCATTTGTGATTGCAATCATTTTCTGGAAGAAATTGAGTATTATCTGACAGAATTGCAGGGGTGCCAATACTTTTGGCCAGCACTGTATATAAATAAACAATAATAATAATAATTGTCCTCTACTGCACCCTTTCTGGCATGAGGTTCATAGAATTATTAAACTCCTCACTGGTGCTGCATTGAGAGATGACCCAGCCTCTCTTCTCCTATCTATCTTCCCCTACAAACTCCAAAAGCACATCCGTAAACTGATCAGCTTCCTGCTTATCGCAGTCAGGTCCATCATACCCCGGCTGTGGAAGTTCACCTCGCCTCCCACCCTGTCAGCCTGGCTCCAAGAGATCCTTTACCTAAGGCGTATGGAGGATCTGGTTGCGGAACTCAGGCCGGACAATAGTGCACATTACAAAGTTTGGCTCCTATGGAACACATTCTAATACTCCGTTACCTTCCAGACGTCCCTTCACACCCCTTCCTCTTGACTCCCTTTATCTTACCCACCGGGTATAATCCTTACCTCCTTTGTTCTGTTTCCCATCTAACCTCTTCCCCATTGTACTTCTCAGTTCCTCCCCATATACACTTCTGTGTTTTTTGTCAGCTGAGAGGTTTGTTCTTCTACCCATTGTTCTTCACACTGGACTTTGCTACCTCTTACACGATGTTTAGTTGTTTTACCACTCTGCTGCGACAGACCAATATAGACTCCCTCATTTCCTCTTTCCCCTTGTACTTCACCTATCCCCCATGCATTGACATAAAATTGACGTGCTGTGTTTTTCAAAAACACATGCGTTTTTTTTAAAAACTCAGCTTTTCTGCAGCATTTTTTCCCCTGCTATATGTGGGTGGGATTAGCCAGAGTCTCATTCAGAGATCACCTTGAGCTAGTTACATGAGGAATGCAGCCTCCTGTAAATGACTGCTGAACTGATCTGTGTCCTCTAGGATCCAGCAGCTGTAAAAGTCTCTGATCTCCAGCGGATCACGTGACCCATTGGTCAGAGGGGAGCTGCATCATGGTGGTTCCCATAGCTGTATACACAGCGCTCATTGAGGTAAAAAGTCTATAGGTCGTCCTGAACTGGTTGAAAAACAATTTGAATTATTTGAGTCGAATCTGGCTCGTACCAGTTGATTTGCCCATCTCTGTTGAGGCCTTTAAAGACAGCTAATGCATCTGCAACCTAATGAGGACCTGCAAATTCAGAATGAGTTTTGATTGAGTCTTTGGAAGTAAGCAGAAGGAAACCTGGGTATCTATTATGTCCAGCTAAATAATATTGTAAACGATGCCCAAATTTAATGGTGAAGTGTATTTAATTACTTGAACTTTTTAATAAGCAAATTGCCATCTGACAGTTATTATCCAGATATTGCATGCAGTATGAGGTTACAGGACATCTGCCTAATCGAGTCACAAAATTATTGACACTGGTAATATGGCTCCCACCAGTGACAGCTCTCTAATGATCTTCCCCATTACATTTTTAATTAAATTTCAAGTTCACAAAAGTCAAATACCTAATCCTGGATTAGAGAGAAGGAACACTTTATCAAGGCGGTGTTAGATTGTGCACTTGTACAGTATGTTAGCAGCGAGGCCATATGCTTTGTCCCAGAAGAGTAACAATGGGATATACTGTACCGTACATACAGTAAATGTAAGAAAATCTGAAATCATTTCTGCTTGCTGTATTGAAAGAGAAATTTCCAAAATTCAAAATTCTGTCTGACAACTTCATTCCGTGATGTACTTTACCGGGGGCATGTATGTGACTAAATTAATATCTTCCTCATGATCAAGCAGAGCTGCATGATGGCATGAAGATAAAAGAGCCGACTCCAGGTGAATGTGGGTCATTGGGAATCATAATCCTACCCTTGATTTAACAAATATAGAAAGTGTTTACCTAGACTGCTGTGGAGCCCAGAGCCCATTATGTCCTGGCAGAAGTATAACATGTAGCTTCTGAGCCCCAATGCAAAATCTATACCAGGACTCCCAAATATAATGTATCATTAGCATTGGTATTCTCATATCGGGAAGAAACTCCCCTAAGACTCCTGGGCCAGAGTGCGACTGCACCTCCTCAAGTTATGCCCCTGCTTGTGCCCAGTCCTATTCTGTGAGCATGAAGGCTCCTGCTGCACTACATGAAATGAGATATGGTAAAGGGCCCTATTGCAAAATCACCATAGAACCAATAGGAAAACAGACATAGCAGCTGCATTGGATCTCAGTAGTTGAGAATGGGGAGCTTGATCTGTAAAGGAGCATCAAAGGTAAGGAAAGGACCTGGATGTGAAAATGTGAAGTGCAGAGAAGAAATGAATGTAGAGTATTCAGTGATCCAAAGAACACTATGAGATGGCTTAAGGTCTCGCTTTTACATGCTTGTTATATAACTAAAAATATCACAGATTTTTATTTCTTCCATTTACTTGTTGCTGGTCATGGTTGTATGGGCTGTCATTACAAATTTAATTATGGGGCGCCATGACTGCTTATTTCATGCCTTATCTAGATTCCAGTTTTATTAGGGTTTTCGATGCTTTCTGGCACATGACTCTTGCATAAGATCCTATCCTTTCCAACATAGGGAGCTATCTCTTACCCTACACACATGAAATGGAAAAGGATTATTTTGATACCCAAAATCACCAAGGAGCACATGGATCAATTAACGCTAATATTTCATTATTTTCTTCATTACATTTAATGGAAGTCAAGTCAAATATTACCTGAGACATGGAAAATAAGGCAAACATAGCAGAAAGTGAAGCTTCCCAGTAAACAGCTTGATTGTTCAAGTATATGATACAGATGTGAATGGCAGAAGATCAAGCTTATTGCAAAAATACTGTGAGGAGCTTTTCTTTCTGACAGTCTGCACAGCACCGTAACCTCTAATGGATTCCTGCAATTCCTACATATCATATTAATCCCTCTCCAAATGCTGCCGACTCCAGGAGGTTTGATCACTGCAGTGTGATTGCTATTAGTGATTGTTATTGGCCATTAACTTGAACGCCCGCTAACAATGTAAAATAGTCCTTGCACTTTAGTAGATAAACCCACAAGATAATTCATAAGGAGCTTATATTAGACTGGATGAAGACAATGTTAGAGTATAACAGATACTGTCATTAGCAGGGCTACAATAAGTGTGCACACTGCCATAAAAATATGTGAAAAGAAGGGTTTTATCCTTCACCTCCTCCTCATGAATGAATATTCAGCAGGCTGTGAATACTTTAGCAATTATATTATAGGGAATTCCGGAAATGTATAATAATTGTATTGATCCATTACATTTGTTATACATGAAGGTGACGAGGTTTCAGAATGTGAACAACCTGCAGATTTATGGCAATAAATATGTAAGATGAATCTAAGCTTAAAGTGTAAGTATACTTTTATTTAGTTTATCATAAATCCATAGTGCAGCTAAAGGGAGTACACTTTGTAAAATAGTTTATTAAAGAAAAGGGTCTGCTTCTTCACTCATTTGCCTCCATCTGTCACTGAATAAATCTGCACAATAGATGTCTATGGAGCAAGGAGGAAGAAGAGACCTGCTCTAAGCAAACAGACATCTGCACTTTAGTAAGACGGTTCTCTTCCACATTACTGGGTTATTAGGAATTATTATCCAGCTTTCTCCTGACCGGGCTGACTCATTTAATGCTATAAACAGTCTCATATATCTGTCTCTCTCCTTCTCATTGTCCCTGTCACCTCTCCATAAAATCCTTTGTAAACTAATCTACTTGTGTATGGAGTACGGACTGAAATCACTCAGATAAGTAAAGACAGGTGTAATGCTTAGACACAGGCACTTTTCTTTAGTGAAACATATTGCTAAGTTTGTTCCTTTCACCTGCGCTATTGATTTATAAGAAAAATAATAAATAAATAAAAGTAAATTTACACCTTAAGATCCTTGATCTATATAACGGTGACATTTCAGAAGAAACATAGTGACGTGTCATATCCATCGTACAATGGATACAAATGACAGATCACAGTGCCTTACAGTTGATTCAGTCAATTGTTCTGTTGAAGGTACAATACTGTCTTATACAATATAATGTTTCTTGTTCATGGCCTATGCAGTCCTATATTGAAAATCTATGCACTAATGTATTGCCTCCATTATGACCAGAATTGTGAAGATACTCTAGCCCATAAGCCTTTCATCTAGGAAAGATATCTGATTATATACTATATGACATATTAGTTTTTCATTTGGCTCTTATATGAATACAAAAGAAAACCCTTATATACTGTCATATGAAGTAATAAAGTATAGCACCATCTATAGCTTCTGGATGACAGATCTGTACTGTTCAGGACTTTGTTAAGGTCAAGTGCTGAAGGTCTTAACTAAAGTAAACTGTTCTTCCTAAGATAGTATGCACTTTGGCCATGACATAGGCACTTGGATCGTTGTCTTGAACTACATCAATATTTCAATTAAACTAAAGACACATTGAATAGCGCTGGTTCACAGGCTGAGGGTTGATTCCGATGAAGGGATGAAAGCTTCTTTACAGTAAATATAACATTTGTATATGTCATCAGGATTATGGGTTATAATACAAGTATATACCTCTTCAGATAAGTATCAATCCAGTCAAGAAATGTGAATCATAGACTATAGTGCAGGTACTGTACTGTGGTCAATGGTCAAATTGCCCTGCTGTATCAAGATTGAAATGTATTCCATCTGTCAAGCTTCCTCATCTTCCTGTAGGTATTACTCTAAATCATACCGTCAAATTGCAAAGTGATATTCACAAGTGGAAAATATATAGACTGTAAAAGAAAAAGTGGAGACAAGGTGATCCAGTCCATGTCAGCTGTTGTCATCTACACTACAGTGTGATCAAAACCCTACAGGATCATACTCTTTGGTAGGAGTACCCTATAACTTAACATATACTTAAACCCATTTCAGCACATCTACATCATCCATTAATCTAATAAAAGCTGACCATCTATACATGCTTTATATCCTACTTGAGATCAGTGATGCTTTGGGGACTGTATGAGTCTTGAATAGGCAGGAGCAAGCTTGATACTAAAAGCCCCTTACCTAAACATCGGTTCCACAATATGTTATACGTCACTAACGGAAGTTTGGAAATAGCCATCTCCACCTGCCAGGCCTGGTATTAGTAGTATGGCTTTCATACTGAGTAAGAACACAAACTACTGCACTCTCGCAACTACTACTACTCTCATCAGTTTACACTTGCTGTAACTTATTATTACTAATTAAGAGTAAAGGAGAATGGGGAATATCAATAGTTTATTAAAGGCATAATGCTCCCTATCACAGAAAAATTCATTTATTTCCTTTTCCAAACATCCTCAGACCTTCCATAGTCATTAACAAATTAACACAACCTTTCAATTAATCTCGCTTTCTCTGCCAGAACCTGAATGGCTTTACATGTCTTAAATACAATAGGGTTAAATATATCCCCTTTAAATATAAGGTCTGTTCTCTTATTACTTGAGATATTCTGCTCCTTGTTTTGTCCCTATTCATTACACAACTGAGGGTTCCTCATTATTGGCAGCAGAGTTGACAAATAGCTCTATGATCAATGTATACTAATTAAGATGTGTGATTTAATCTCCCCAGATTTCAATTTGTAGAGAATAAGCATTTCTCCCGCTGTAATTAACTTGACATTTCTAACAGGCCGGGAAAATATTCACACTGGTTCCCTGGTTGCACATTTAAAGGTACCATAGGCTTCTACTTAAAATGTATCAGTGAAACCCATTCTAAAGACCTAGTTTTCTCTGGCCATCACATGTGCACTAAAGTCTCAGATGACATGGGCAGCTGATCGAACTGTACTACACATGCGCCAGCCAGAGCACGCTAGCAGTGAGGATCAGAGCAGGAAACTGAGAAAAGGATATCACTCAACTCTATAAGGGTGGTGCCGGACAGGGTTTTCAATGGAGAGGCAGAGCTGGAATTGGAAATGGAGACCATCTACACTCTGGCATACTCCTATTGCTCTTCATGCTCATTTGCTTATTGATAATGCACAATTAATAACAGATGATTTTCACAGGAAATGGAGCAGCGACTGGCAATTATAAAGGTATGCTGTGCTTATGAATGCCCACTGCAAGGGACTTAGAGTTGGTTTATCTCTGCTGACAGACTCCCTTTAAAAAGACCATCCCATCTAGAGCAGATGAAATCGGGCCTTCTTTTAAATGCAGTTTTAGGTGGCTACTACTAAAACTACTACTACAGCAACAACTACTCCTACTACTAAAATTACTGCTATTACTATTTGGCCCTATTAAATTTCCTTATCTTTCTACATTTATATAAGGGTCTATGAAATTGAATATGATTTGTGCTCACAGTATCAATAATGTTTCTCCAGATCTTCCTGTCTTCAGTTTAGAGCTACTATCTTATTCATTTAGGTTTACACTGGTTGATGTCTTGTTCTGACCTTTTATCACTCCTCCTCTGTACCTGCATACAGTGTACATATAACCATAACATATAGTGCCTTATTAAAAGCATCATACAGTATGCTGCAGAAATATAAGTAACGTATTTGTCCTTCCTTAATGTTCCTCTTAGCTTGAGTCACCTCCTCACCAAGGAGTGATGGTCAACTGAAACAGCTGAAAGGCTTAATCAGTCACATACAGGTGGGAAGTTGGGCACTCAATGACCAAACAGTTGCTACCTGTCCTGTAAGAAAACTCCCTGTGGCTAAGGCACTATGTAGTGGGCTGCAGAGAAAAAGCGCTGCGGGAAAAACCGTGGCGGAAACGCATTGCAGTTTTTCCCGCATCGCTTTCACAGAAAGTCCACAGAGTTTTCCTCTGCGGACTTTCTGCTTCAATTATACCTATAGGGAAAGCCTCAGTGTTTCCGTAGGTATAATTGACATACTGCAATTTCCAAAAATGCGTTTTGGAAATCGCAGCATTTCCACTGCACATATTTTTCTGCGATGTGGGGATGTGTTTATGACACGTGGGGCCCCGGCCTTAAAGAGCACCTTTCACCAACTCCAACAAGTCCAGTTCTTTATATTGATTAATGCTCTACAATCGATAGCTGCTCTACTGATTCTGGCAAAGTTGGAATTATTTTTCCTAGATCCCACTATTCCTGAGCAATCGATGCTGTTAGTTTTGGTGCCGAATATGCTATTTAGGCTCTGTACTGTCAGGAGGGCAGTGTCATGCAACAGACAAAGGGTGTGATTCTGAGCTCTGATTCTTGCTGCCTCTGATTGGAGCTCTGAATCACACCCCCTGCCTGACACCGCCCTTCTGATATAGATCTTAAATAGCACATCAGGCACCAAAACTACCTGCGCTTGTTGTTTAATGGTGATGGCTAGAGAGCAGTGCCTATTAACAGATGCTAAGAACTTGAATTTGTGGAGGTGGTAAAAGGTCTTTTTTAAATGTGCCTATACACCTTTAATGAAAGGTATATGTTTACATTACTTTTACATTTACATCCACTTAGTAGATCCATTTCAGTAGATTTGCTAAAATGAACTAAAAGCGATGCCAAAACAAAATCATATCTATTGCTATCTGTTCTTAAGTATGTTAAGTATGTTAAGTATGTTTGCTCAAAAAAAATTGCCACTTTTTATTTTTGTGCCTCCCTTGCCACTGTCCCTAAAGGAGTGTAGCAAGGGCATGCAAGGGGCCTGGCCATCGGCCCTATCAGATTTATTATGATTTACAATCATAAATCTGGTGTAAATTATGCAGTAAATATATGCCACCTATGAGCTGGGGTAGATTTCCCTCCAGGCATATGGACCGGCAGTGGGTGCCCCTCATTTGTGACGAGGCATGCCCTCTACTGGCTCCGTGATTATGAACACCGGCGTTGAAAACTGCAGTCTTCATAAATTTCCCCCAATGAGTCATCATCATGCAACCATTCAATGACAAATCAATCCTGCTATATCTGCAACTGCAATCTATGCACTTTTAGCCATGTGAACATGACCTGAGCTATGCATTATTAATATGACACAGCTACTTCTGTATATACGGTCATTTTTTTTATCACTTAGCAGTCAGGGCTGTTCAGAGTATCACATGGCTGATGCCTCCACATTTCTCACTGTGAGCATTTCCACACAATTAAATTATCAATGAGATCTGTATTCTGATAGCACTTGAGAGCATTCCAGCTACTGCATTGAAGAGTTAGACCCATGCTCCCTATTCATCACTAGTGCACTCTGAGGAAAGTACAACGCATCATTACCTACAGATACAATTTCATGGCCAGGCTCAATCAAATGATAGCACAACGACAATTGACCAATGCAATGCTCGCCGAGGAGGAAGACAGAGGAGCCAGTTTGTTGAGGAGTAATTAAACATCTGTTCCTCTTTTGTTCTGTGGAACATTCTGTCTCTGAGTACTCATATGCGAGTTGTATGATCACTTTAGTTAATGTAGAAGTTTGGTGGGAAACATAATATCAGTCTTTATGACCAATAAAAAACATGTTGGACGAGTCACTGGATCTGATATACTGGAGGCTCACTTCGGCAAGCAATAAGTTTGAATTATATCTGAACTCTAATGCAAAATGTCTTGAGTGTCATTGCAAATGTTGACTACTTACAGTCTTGGCTCATGAATGAATCAAGAGATGAGGGCCAGACAGTTTCCATTTATATTATATTTTTTCTAAAATACTTTTAAGCAAAAAAATAAATGCCCTTGTAGTCGTAAATTTGGTGCAGGTGTAGATTTTTCTACCAAAATCAAGAAGTTACATAGCAAGGACAGCATGGACATAGGCCCTCTTGGTAGCGCTGAATGGCCTAAAGCAAGGATGGACCAGGGCAGTGCCTGAGGGTTCATAGCTACAGGGGGTATACATCCTCTTCATCACAGACAGTAATATTTAGCTTTTAGACTTTTATTTTAGATACATACAGTATGTTTAGCCCCCACAGATATGTTGACCCTTAAAGGGGTTTTCCGGACAAAAAAATCTTTTTTTAACCACTTTAGTACCTGGCCTATTTCTGGTCCAGGACTAGACACTTTTTTGGGTATTTTGTATGTGTGGTATTGAGGGCTGTAACATTTTTATCATTTGGGTTATTCAACTAATTTCTGCGTCTTTTTTTGGTGACACATAGGGCTTTATTTTTATGTTGTTTTTATTTTTGCATGTTTTAAAAAATTTTTATATCCAGGAAAATATAAACAAAAGAGGAGGGAAAACGTGTCTGTTTTTCACTTTTCATTTTTTTTTTTTTTATTTAATTGCACAGTGCTGCTAAAAAACTTTTTAAAATAGTTTTTCCTCTCCATTACGGTAATTTTTATTTTGCTAGAACCTGTAATAAGGGGGTGTTTTTGATGTATTATTTTATTTATTTTTTTAATTATTTAATTTTAATTTTTTTTTTTTAATCTTCTATTCCTTTTTTTTTTTTTTTTTTTCACATAGACCTTTGGGGACATCTGATCACTGTTTCTTTTATGGGGGAGGCTGATTTCCCCTGTAACTGGGGCTGGAACATTTAACCCCAGTTGCAGGAGGAATTCAGCCTCCTGCGCATAACTATAGAGCTGATCTGGGTCCTGTAGGACCTAGCAGGTCTAACATACTCTGATCCCAGCGGATCACGTGACCACCGGGTCAGAGGGCAGCCGCAACATGGCGGCGCCCATAGCTGTGTATACAGCTCTCATTGAGCGATGTATACACAGCGATTGGGAAGGCAGGGAAGGTAATAAACCTATTAATGGGTTAATAAGTGCACCCAAGTACCTTTAGCAGTGTTTTGAGTGATTTCTGGGTTTCTCTGGGAGCTCCTGGCACCCTTTGCATTTGTTTACATGGTGTAGCTTCCTGCTATGTAGCTTCTTGCTGTCAGTTGTAGGCTGACTCACACTACCTCCCTCTCACTACCCCCCCTTTCCTCTCTCACTCCCTTACACACATCCCTGTCTCCCTAGCTATCCCGCCCACTACTAGCCCTTCCCAACTAACTCAACCCACCCCTCCACCCCATCATATTTACGTGTCTTCCTCTCTAGACTTCCTTTCCGGAACAGCTCCTCCTTTTCTTTGGCTCTCCTGGCTGTCCACAAGCCGGAGACCTGCGCACTAAGATGGCATCTCAGCTGGTATGTGCACAGGCCGGAAGTGCCTCTGACGCCTGCGCAGTAGAGATGTAGTGCCAGCAGAGTCAAAGAAGAGGAGGAGCCATCCTAGAGAGGAAGTCACGTAAGTATGATGGGGTGGAGGGGACGAGGAGAGTATTGGTGACATTACATTATCAGAAAGTGTGCCTGGGGTGGTCACATGATCGCCCTGCCAATGAAGGCAATTATACATTTTTTTTAAACTAAGTAAATTTGAAGTTTACCTTTCTATTATTTTATTAGCAGCATATGGAACTTTCGCTACAATACTATTGAGGCTAGTCATAGACCAGCCTCAATAATAATATCCCTATGACAATCCTAGGAGCCTTCATAAGACTCCCAACTGATATAGCAACAAGTCGGCTCCCATGATCTTGCTACCAGGGGGCACTTTTTTAGCTTCGGTGGGGCAATTAGTATCCAATGCCTGTGATCAGAGTAGACTTTGATTGTGGGCATTAGCGCCAAGACTCCGATGTACATTATAGTGAATACCCTATAGCTATGGCGGCTGCTTTGCAGCATCCTCTGTAATAGTACGGCGGATGTCGGGAAGGGGTTAAGAAAAGAGAAATCTAAATAAATTCAATATTTGGTGTGACCACCCTTTGCCCTCAAAACAACATCACTTGTATACAGCTTTTAAAGGAACTCAGCAGGAAAGTTGTTCCAAATATCTTGGAGAACTAATCAGAGATCCTCTGTAGATCTAGGCTTCATCAAATCCTTCTATCTGTTAATGTAATCTCAGACAGACTCAATGATGTTGTGATCAGGGCTCTGTTGGGGCATTTCACTTTCAGCGCTAAATTTGGTATTCATATTCCATATAATACTAAAATAATATCCATAGAATTAGGATAATATGTTATTTATGCTTTAAGGTGAATGGTGGAAAATTCATAATGAAAAAATATTGCTAAAATTTGTGTTTTCATATCTATCAGAATGAGTTAATAAAATGTAGTCAATAAGGTATAGGCACCCCAAAAAGGTGGCATTCAAAAATATAAACTATAATACAAAAAAAACAAGTTCTCAAACAGCTAAATAAAAGTATTTTTCTCAAAGTAAGAATAAAAAAAAGTATAGCCAAGAAAAAAAATGCTGTCTCCGCGAGGTTAAAAGTGGTTATGCCCCTATGGATTTAAGGATTCCAATTTCTCATAAAACCTGTTTAATACAATAACATAACATGCTAAAAAAATCCTTGAAAGCCTGTAATTCACAGCACAAACTAGAGGTGGCCAGTAAGATATATAATATCACTTTTTTATACAATATCACAAAACAATATTGTCTTGAAATACACATATCTGAGGCAGGTAAGGTAGAGCGCGTCTGTATCTATTTGATGTTCATATTTGCTACTGATTACTGGACAGTCCCATAAATCAGTCCACAAAGCGCAGAGTTTATGCATAAAAGGGTTTTTTTATATGGTTTGGGGGTGTTTTATGAAAGTATAAGGTTAGGATTAAAAAATTAAAGGATATTATTTAATATTAATAACCTTTCTGTCCACAAACATTTGCACAGCATGAGCGGGCACGGCTATCTGACTTGTATATAATGACACTGTAAATTAATTGCTAATTAGGGCTCGTCTCTTTCTAATATGGATCACCATGTTTTAAAAAAAAAAATGGAATCACAGAATCAAAATAATTATTGCTTTCTGAATGCTTTCATCTTGAAAGTTCATAATTATATACTGATGTACAAATCCAATTAACAAAAGGAATGTAGTATAAAAAGCTGACGAAAAGGCTGGTGCCTCTAGTAATTGTGTACCTGCTGCTTCTGACGGCAGAGCCGGACCCACTCTTACATGCTCGCCACGTATCATACAATTTCTAATAATTGCAGTGTCTGCGAGGAAACATTCATCATTAGTTGTTTTACATCCAGACATGTCTGTTTCCTAAATTGTAGAGTCGATATTAATTTCAAAGGCTTTGTTTTATTCTAACAGTAGAGAACTGTCATACCAATAGTAGATCCCACGGGTCTCAGTCCATTTTAGGATTTTTGGAGGTTGCTGTAGTATATAATTTTTAGTTAGAAATTAAAGGAAGGATCATCTTTAAGAAATAATGTAATGTGTCATGCACAGATGGATATAGACAATGGAAGGGTTCTCTGCAAAAACAGCAAATGGGCCCATTCTGGCAGAATATCCATAACTTACAACAAATAAATGAAAAGAATATACATCTCTTGCTGTTTTTTTTTTCTTCTGGAAACAGACAGATATTCTTAATTTAATTTATTTATCAGCTTTCTTAAAACTCCATATTTCCCGTGATAAGAGTATTTAAGCGTACTAGAGTATGGCAATGCCATTACAGAAATATGCCAGTACCCTGATAATCCAGTGAAAGTCTTGAGAAATGCATAAGAGGAGTGTAAATCAATAATAAAATGTCAGTTTAGAGTAAGGATAGGTTCCTGCGGGGATCTGGTGCCATCCTTTTAAGGATGGATATTCTACTAGGATAAAGTGAGGAGTAGGCTAAGTCATACTATAGCCAGACAGGGTCAACTAGGCACTGCTGATTTCCATACTGGATAGGACACCAACCTTTTAAGACAGGCAGTTCAAGCATCCAGATACATTAAAGCACAATATCTTTGCTTAAATGATGTTATCATGAGAGGTTTGGCGTTTTAAGGAAATTCACCAATAAGGCCGGGGCCCCACATGAAGTAAACGCCACAGCAAAAACCGCAGTGTTTTACAGTCACCCACAAATTGCAGAAAAATACGTATGCATTTTTGGAAATTGCAATATGTCAATTATACCTACGTAATCGTTGGTGGTTTCCCTATAGGTATAATTGAAGCAGAAAGTACTATGAAAAGCGATGCAAGAAGAACCGTGATGTGTTCCCGCCGCTTTTTTTCCCGCAGCGCCTTTTCACTGCGGCCCACTACATGGGGCCTTAGCCTAAAGGTTATGTTTTCATAGACTATCCCCTTGAAACACATCAGTTTGAGCCCTGAATGCCTCCCCTGCTACCTGTTGTGTCACCCCCTCTACCTCATAGATTGTAAGCTCTTGCGAGCAGGGCCATCGGTCCCATTGTGTGAATTGTAATGTATCTTTTTTGTCAGTACTTGAACCCTACAAATTGTACAGTGCTGCGGAATATGTTAGCGCTATATAAATAAAATGTATTATTATTATTATTATTATTACTTGGTTAACAAATACTGAGACCATTAGGTATTTTTAATTTCCCTTGCAGAGATAAAATCTCTGATGTTCTTGGGCAGTAAATATACTAAGCCTTACTCAGACATCCATTTTCCATGTATGTGTGATATCTGTGTTCTCCTTGTTTCCTTGACTCATCCGTTTTTGACAAAAGTGAAAAACGTATCAACTGTTTGCTGTAACTGTTATAATTTGCAACCAGACAGCATGAAGATGGCATCTGTGTGCTAGACTTTAATGGATGTCATAGGTTTGCAAAATGGACCCAAATACAACGTTTTCATTTTTTTTTCACGAAATGGTCTGTGGAAAAATAACAGACATACTGTATACAAAGACCCATTTAAATGGGACCATGTGCTGTCCATAGAGAACATGGGCATCACATATCCATTAAAAACAGATGTGTGAATAAGAACTTAAGGATAACATCTCTGTTGGACCAGGACATTGAAGGGGAAAATAGCAAGTTCTATTGTGTTGTAAGGGAATCACTAGAGGAGCGATTCCCCAGAAGCTGCTGGAGAACTAGGGGGAAGGGGCACAACAAGACAGTGGACCCTAAGCTGAATCCCCCCACTGTCCCTGGCTAACTTGCCCGATCTGTCCTAGGTGACAGCCAGCAACCACGTCGACAGTCCCTCCTTATAATAAGTGATCACATAGAACGCAGACAAGACGCACAACAACAAAGGGAGGTCAGCTAGCCAAGGGGTCAGTAACAATCGAGTAATTGCAGCACAGAATCGAGATCGAAGAGAATAGTCAGAGTCAAAGCCAGTGGTCAGAAAATAAGAAGAGCAGGTAACAAATATAACAAGAAGTAAAGCCAGTAAGCAAAAGCAATAGAGGGCGCCCATAGGAAAGTGGGCAAACAATAAATAGGGGAGAAAGAACCCGCCTCAGACTTGATAGGAGGATAGGCAGTCAATCACCAAGGCAGGACCAAAGTTAACTCTTAGTGGAGCAGGGGGAGAGCAAGGTGAAGGAGAAGGGCGTGGTGGAAAATCAATTAAGGAGGTGAGGGAATAGGACAGTGTTCAGACAGTACAAGAAAAACCCAAAGAAAAGAATCACAACCGGGCACGCCTCCTGCGCCGCAGCGTGCGCCCGGAGGACGGTGCCAAAGCCCGGACAGGCAAGGACATTACAGTACCCCCCCTTTTACGAGGGGCCTCTGGACCCTCACCAGATGGACCAGGTTTTGAAGGGTTCTGGCGATGAAAAAGATTAATTAAAAGTGGCGCATGTAGGTCCCTACCAGAAACCCACGTTCGCTCTTCCGGGCCATAACCTTTCCAGTGCACGAGGTACTGAACAGCATTCTGCACCCGACGGGAATCCAGAATTTTTTCTACCTCGTATTCTAGTTCCCCTTGGACCACCACAGGCGCAGGTGGACTGGAAGAAGTAAGGACAGGGGAGATATACTTCTTCAAAAGCGACTTGTGGAAGACGTTGTGGATACAAAAAGAACTTGGAAGTTGTAATTTAAAAGATACTGGGTTTATGAGTTCAGAAATGACATAGGGCCCAATGTAACGTGGTGCAAATTTCCCCGAAGGAACTCTAAGACGCAGATTCCTAGTGGACAGCCAGACTCGATCTCCCACTCTGTATTCAGGGCCAGGCAAGCGTCTTTTATTTGCCTGCCGTTTTTGATATTCTTGGGCTTTAACCAGGCTCAGACGAGCCTGGGCCTAGACTGTGCACAGTCGCTGATAAGTATGTTCGGCGGTGGGATTAACAGACTCGGTGCTACGGAGAGAGGAGTACCTGGGGTTAAAACCATAGTTGCAATAAAACGGAGACATTTTAGTGGTGACGTTAACCCTGTTGTTTATTGCAAACTCTGCTAGAGGAAGAAAGGTTCTCCATTTTTCTTGAGCATCAGACACAAAACACCTTAAGTACTGTTCCAAAGTTTGGTTGAATCTCTCAGTCTGGCCATTGGTCTCCGGGTGGAACGCGGAAGAGAAAGACAGAGAGACCCCCAGACGACCACAAAATTCCTTCCAGAATCTAGAGACAAATTGTACACCCCGATCAGATACAATATTTTCTGGTACACCATGCAAGCGGAGTATGTGGTTAATAAAGAACGAAGCTAGGCGTGGAGCATTAGGAATTTTCTTTAGGGGTACAAAATGGCACATTTTGGAGAATCTATCCACAACAACCCAAATCACAGTCTTTCCTTGGGAACAAGGCAAATCAGTAATAAAGTCCATTGACAAATGGGACCATGGTCTCTTAGGTATAGGAAGAGGATGAAGAAGGCCCTCGGGTAATCTCCTAGGAGTCTTCATCTTAGCACATGTCTCACAGGCAGCAACAAATTCACATACGTCTCGAGACCAAGACGGCCACCAGTAAGAGCGGGAGAGAAGGTATTTAGTCCCAGCGAAGCCGGGATGTCCTGTTAAGGTAGAACAATGAATTTCCTCCAAAACACGAAGACGAAGATTTGGAGGTACAAATAGTTTCCCAGTGGGAGTATTACTGGGAGCAAGATCTTGTGAATTAACCACTAAAGTAGCAAGATCAGGAGTAATAATGGCGAGAACCACTCCGGGAGACAAGATTTTATCTGGGACATCTTTAGGGGCACCGCTGGAACCAAAACTGCGAGATAGGGCATCAGCCCGTACATTTTTAGAGCATGGACGATAAGTCACCACAAAATTAAAACGTGTGAAGAATAGCGCCCAGCGGGCCTGCCTAGGAGACAGCCGCTTAGCGTTGTCCAGATATAGTAGGTTCTTATGATCAGTGAATATCGTGATCTGGTGTTTGGCCCCCTCAAGGAAATGTCTCCACTCCTCGAATGCCCATTTAATGGCTAGGAGTTCTCGATTACCAACATCATAGTTGCGCTGCGTAGGAGAGAATTTCCTCGAGAAGAAGGCTACAGGTTGCAAACACGTAAAATTTTCAGAGCCCTGAGACAACACGGCACCAACCCCCACTTCAGAGGCATCAACCTCAATAATAAATGGGCGATCATAGTCTGGTGGTACTAATATAGGAGCCTCAACAAAACATTTCTTGAGATGTACAAAAGCCTCTTCCGCTTCCGGAGTCCATTTGGTCACATCGGCACCTTTCTTTGTGAGATCCGTTAATGGCTTCACTATAGCAGAGAAATTCTTAATAAATTTTCGATAATAGTTGGAGAAACCCAAGAAACGTTGTAGGGCTTTAAGGTTGGAGGGGCGTTCCCAGTTATTAATAGCCGTGACCTTCATTCAGTGGATCCATACAAAAAGAATCGGGAGTAATAACGTAACCGAGGAAGGTGACCCTTTGGACTCCGAACAGGCATTTGGACAGTTTGGCAAAGAGAGAGTTTTGACGCAACAGTAGCAAAACACTCCTAACATGCTCAATATGTGTGGCCCAATCAGGAGAGAACACTAGAATATCATCCAGGTAGACAATCGCATAACGACCGAGCAAGTCTCTAAAGATATCATTAACAAAGTGTTGAAATACTGCAGGTGCATTACATAACCCAAAAGGCATTACCAAATATTCAAAGTGACCTTCCGGGGTGTTGAACGCAGTTTTCCACTCATCTCCTTCTCTAATCCGGATCAGATTGTATGCCCCACGGAGGTCAATTTTAGAAAACCAGCGGGCACCCACAATCTGATTGAAAAGATCAGGGATCAGGGGAAGAGGGCACTGATTTTTAACCGTAATTTTATTTAATTCACGGTAGTCAATGAATGGTCGCAGTCCGCCATCCTTCTTTTTAACAAAAAAGAACCCAGCTCCCATGGGAGACTGAGACGGACGGATGTGACCTTTAAGAAGACTATCCTGCGTGTAATCCCGCATAGCCTCACGTTCTGGAGCAGAAAGATTGAAGATCCTTCCCTTAGGGTATTTGGAGTCGGGAAGGAGTTCAATAGCACAATCGTAAGGTCTATGCGGCGGTAAAACTTCAGCAGCTTTAGCATCAAAAACATCATGAAAATCAGACAGAAATTCAGGAAGAAGTGTCTCCTCACTGAGACAATTGGAGGTATGCAAAGCAATACAATGGGAGGAGCACTGATTCCCCCATTTAACTAACTCTTTTTTGGGCCAATCAAAGGTAGGGTTATGGAGGTCTAGCCAGGAAAGCCCTAAAATAATATCAGACGAGAGATCCTCCATAACAAAAAAGCTCATGAGCTCCGTATGTATTGAGCCCACTTGCAAAGAGAGTAAGGGGGTTTTAAAACGGATTTTACCCCTGGCCAGTGGAGTAAAATCCGCCCCAGTAACCAACAGAGGAGTATCTAATGATACAAGTTCAATACATAAGGCAGAAACAAATGAAAATTTAACAAAGTTAGTGGCAGCCCCAGAATCTACTAGGGCCTGCCCAGAAACAGATCTGTCCCCAAAGGACAGAGACACAGGTAACATCAATTTGTGAGATTTTTCAGAAGATACCTGACTGCCTGAGTGGTTCTTCTGAATACCACTCAGGCCCTGAAGTTTTCCGCTGGTGTACGTGGTTTGATGGAACAGTCTCGGATGAGATGACCTGGTTTGCCGCAATACAGGCAGAGATGATTCCAGAGACGATATTCTCGTCTAGCCTTGGTATCCAGTGCTCCCAACTGCATAGACTCATCTCCAGGGGTGACAGAAGGAGAAACAGATTTTTTAACAGAAAGAGAGGGATAGACAGAAGACTTAGTGGGACCAATCCCCACCCTCTCTTTACGTCTGTCCTGGAGTCTCCTGTCAATGCGGACGGCTAAGGTCATGGCCTTTTCTAAGGTAGGGGGATCAGGGTGACCTACCCAGACATCCTTCACTGAATCATTCAGGCCCTGTTTAAAAAGAGCTTTCAAAGCGGAGTCACACCAACCTGCTGTTATACTCAACTTCCGAAACTCAGAGCAATATGTTTCAGCAGATAGTTTACCTTGCCGGAGGGTAAGAAGTTGGGACTCGGCTAGTCCAATTTGATCAGGCTCAGCATAAATGGCCCCCAAAGACTTAAAAATTTTTTCTAGATCTGTCCACTCCTCTGCCTCAGGGGGGAGTTTAAGGGCCCAAGTCTGTGGATCCCCCTGTAAGAGGGAAATGACCACCCCCACCATCTGAGACTGCAACGCATGGGGGTTGACCCGAAAATACAATAGACATGATTCCCTGAATGTCTCAAATTTACCTCGGTCCCCTGAAAACCTATCCGGGAGTAACATTTTAACCCTAGGGAGGGAAATGACAGCAGGTGGTGTAGCAGCGGCCTCAGCTTGATTCTGGGTGAGATTGTGTACCTGGTTGGCCAGCTCAGACACCAAACCTGCCAAACCCTCCATTCGAATCACAAGGTCCTGAAAAGAAGCCATGCCAGTAATGAGTAGAAGGGTTAAGGTTTTTTTTTTTTTATGGCCTGCTATTCTGTAAGGGAATCACTAGAGGAGCGATTCCCCAGAAGCTGCTGGAGAACTAGGGGGGAGGGGGCACAACAAGACAGTGGACCCTAAGCTGAATCCCCCCACTGTCCCTGGCTAACTTTCCCGATCTGTCCTAGGTGACAGCCAGCAACCACGTCGACAGTCCCTCCTTATAATAAGTGATCACATAGAACGCAGACAAGACGCACAACAACAAAGGGAGGTCAGCTAGCCAAGGGGTCAGTAACAATCGAGCAATTGCAGCACAGAATTGAGATCGAAGAGAATAGTCAGAGTCAAAGCCAGTGGTCAGAAAATAAGAAGAGCAGGTAACAAATAACAAGAAGTAAAGCCAGTAAGCAAAAGCAATAGCAGGCGCCCATAGGAAAGTGGGCAAACAATAAATAGGGAGAAAGAACCCGCCTCAGACTTGATAGGAGGATAGGCTGTCAATCACCAAGGCAGGACCAAAGTTAACTCTTAGTGGAGCAGGGGGAGAGCAAGGTGAAGGAGAAGGGCGTGGTGGAAAATCAATTAAGGAGGTGAGGGAATAGGACAGTGTTCAGACAGTACAAGAAAAACCCAAAGAAAAGAATCACAACCGGGCACGCCTCCTGCGCCGCAGCGTGCGCCTGGAGGACGGTGCCAAAGCCCGGACAGGCAAGGACGCTACATGTGTGCAAGGATTAGCTAGGGAGGAAGAGGAACAAGAGTTACGGTGTCCCCAGTATGGTTGGGTGAATTGGCTTGCAATGAGCAGGATTTGTCCGAAATATTCTAAATTGTTTTTTTTTTTTTTTTTTTACCAAAACTGAACAATTTGGGATTCATTTCGGTGAGTATAAATGTTTTTATACTTAAATGTTGTTATATCTCCCTTGGGACCTAAACCTATTATACTCTGTATAATTATGTATAATTATTTCACATCCAGTTCTATCCGAACAATTTTGGACCGAACACTGGACAAAACTAATCTTCAGAGGTTCGCCCATCCTTAGTCCCGAGTTGCCCTCCGCAAATGGAGTAAATGGGGTTCTGGGGGACCGATGTGCATATTAGTATTAAGCTTAACTAGTACAGTGAATGTACTGGTAAACTTTAAGATTCCCTGGATAATTCCTTTAATACAAAGGGGTTATTAATAGGCATTATAAATATAAGGGGAGCATTAGTGTGCAATATTTATGTAAGAAGGCATCAGGTGTATAATTAATACAAGGAGGTATAATTAATAATTAGGGAATTGGGCAGTATTGATTTTAGGTGGCACTTAGTGCCATTATTGATTTCAGGAGGTACACAGGGCATTATTAAATTAAAAAGGCACACAGGGGTATTATTCATTTCCAGGGGATTTTTATATTATACATTTTATAATTGGGGGTAGCAGCAGGATGGAGACTGTGGGTGAGGACAATGTGGGTCAGATGCCTGGAAAAGTGAGGAGCCAAAGATGTCTGTGTTACAAACTTTACAGGGACAAGTCACAGCTGGAAGTAGTGGTCATGGCGGTCCAGATGGAAGAGAGAGAAATGTCAACAATTACAATTAGAGATGACACCTGTAAGTTGCAACATTTTTCCTGTACTGTATTTATCTAAATGGTCTGCATAACCCTGTGTAGAGCTGGTATCTACCACTATATGGTCACTGTATAGTGATAATATAATATACCTTAGTTAGGGGCCCACTTAGATGCGCTCGCAAGCCCCCCGAGGTGAACCCCTAGCTACACCTCTGGATCCGTCTAATGATGGACAACAATGGATCCCCATTGACTATAATGTAGTCCATCGGGTGTCTGTTTTTTTTTTTTTCCGTGAGTTCACTGGATGAAAAAGTCATGACTGCAGACTGAAGCCTATGAAACAGATGTTTACAAATCCTTACTGATAGCATCCCTAGTGAACTATAATAGTATAGTAAATAATTTAATTCCTTAACTAACTGTACTGAGGACTCCTACTTTTTGCTCTTCCAGCTTTGGCTATAAACAGTTAAATCATCACCAATACTGTGTCATCAGCTATTAGGCAATCACAAAGCAACTACTCACAGAGAAGGCAAGAAAGGTAGGATACTGATTTTAATAGCCCCGGAAACAAGAATGGCCATTTTCCCCCTCTTCTTCCCTGTGCCACTGATTTGACTATATATCTAACCCTGATACCATGTAACGCAGTGTTTTTTTTTATATAACTTTAAGCGTAATGAAATTGGACTTAGCTCAGTGATGTTGGACTTAGGGTGGTGGAAGGATTTGGAAGTCACGTGTTTTAGAGCAAAATTTCATTCAGCATTATGCTTAGCCTGTACCAGGGCTGAATATATAGCAACCATATACTGCCTTAAATTTTCTACTTCTCTTGTCTCTCACTGGGCTTCCACTACTCACTGTGCACTGTGCTCTGACCAAAAAGTCAGGACCTTAGAACTCTTTGGATTGTGTTTCTTTCCCTACAATTATATAGCTTTCCTCGCTGCTGCTTATTTGTTTAATATTTTTCCCCTATATAGAAATGATATATTGTAAGTAGACAGATTTGACCTCTGGTGGTCTCAAAAATCTGTTGCAACCAGTGTGCTGTGAATATAACAATTCCCATATTGCTTCTTTTTGTCGGTAGGAGGAGGGGAATTCAAACAACTCAGGGAAGACAAACCTGAAATGCTATAATTTGTCTTCTAGCAAAACGCCATGTTTCATATTTGTAAAGTACAATGCAGTAGAAATGTGACTTCACGTTTTGATAAATAACCCCAAATGGGTTCTACAATTGAATTTGGGTCCCACTAATTGGACTGTAGCCCTGGGCTCGCTGCTGCATTGATTTGCCTGTTCCACACGGCTAGTCATGACTGTGTGATATCCAGTTCTACGACCTAGTAGCACCTTTCAAGTTTTTGACCCAGGGGCTCCCATATATCCCACCATATTTTAAATGGCTGACTGCAGCCTGGCCTGCAGTGTGCACATTACACTCAAGACATATGGACAATAAACCAAGGCTCAAGTCGTATTCAAGGAGTTAAGATGCGATGTTATCCTTTTTGTCACTGTCTTATATTATTTGGATGTTTTATTATCATTGAAAGCAAACTCCTGTCTTGTTAGCACTCGCCTTTGGGACATATGCTTCATACTTCATCGACTTCCAAAGGAATTCTTTACTTTGAAGGATTTAGAAATAAGAAGGCCAATTTTGGAGTTCCTTCACTGATTCCTTGTGGTTCCTTCAGGCATTTCACAACGGAAACTAAAGTAAAACATTATTGTCGACCAGGACTACAAGAATGTACTGCTGCTCTTGTGTGTCTCATAGATTACCAGAAGATACAGAGCATATACATAGAAGCATGGAATAGCAATAAAAGAAAGAGGCCAAAAGGGCCTTTAAGACTCCACAATTTTTTCAGAAACTTTCAGAAACTAATTTATATATATATATATCTAGAAGAAAAGCAGTCCAGTCTGACAGCAACCATATACAGCATAATAGGAACTTTCTTTATTCAAAACATAGCAAAAAATTCCTATTATGCTGTATATGGTTGCTGGCAGACTGGACTGCTTTTCTACTTTGTAAGTAACCCCTAATGGGAGATGGGGTTCTGCCATGCAACTAAGGGGGTGGCTTTATCAATATTATCTTGAATGCTGTAACAGAACTTTTTTCATTTTTTAGATAGATAGATAGATAGATAGATAGATAGATAGATAGATATTTTGCTTCAATGTGGCATGTTTTTCCTAAGATAAATGGGAAAACAATACATGAAAATTTCAGGTTAAAGCCACACCCACATGAAAATTTCAGATTAAAGCCACACCCATATTGCTGTGTCCTAATCCCTTCTTGGGACATAATATTCCCCTTTCTGTGCATGTCATTCCACTTTATGTGTTGTGGGCAAACAATGTGCTGAACACACATCTTTTTTTGGGAGATGATGGGCAGATAAAGTGACTATTCTACCTGTAAAATAAGAGATAGCGTGGCCAGTGCTCTGTTTAGGAGCCTCCTGGATATTCCTAGAGAGTGGGTAAGAATGTTCTAATTTTTACACATAATGGGGTGTATATGAATTTATTAAAAGAATACAGAATCATATCTATGACAAAATATATAATATTGGTATGACCTTACAAGCATTCACAAGAGACAGCCCTAGGGACCTTTGGTCCTTATGACCTTATCTCCACAGTGCTCCAGGGTCCCATACAGAGATGTAACTTGAAGCTTTTGTGCCCCAGTGTAAAATCTGTAACAGGACCCCTACCTACCTTGTGCCATTTAGAATAGTGGTATATTTTATGTCGCAGAGGGACCTTTGGGGCTTGCTCAGGATCCAGGGGTTAGTGACAACCTTTACCACGGCACCCCCTATAGCTACGCCCCTGCCCTCATGTTAACAGTAAATTACATAAAGGGGAACTAAGCTGAAATAGCAGGTACACCTAAACAAAAAGACAGCTATTGGACGCCCATCACTTAAACACTGTGGGCCTTCAATCAGATAAAGCCTTGGAGAACCTCTTTAATGGGAAATACAGTGGGGAAAAAAGTATTTAGTCAGCCACCAATTGTGCAAGTTCTCCCACTTAAAAAGATGAGGCCAGCCTGTAATTGACATCATAGGTAGACCTCAACTATGAGAGACAAAATGAGAAAACAAATCCAGAAAATCACATTGTCTTATTTTTTAAGAATTTATTTGCAAATTATGATGGAAAATAAGTATATGGTCACCTACAAACAAGCAAGATTTCTGGCTCTCACAGACCTGTAACTTCTCCTTTAAGAGGCTCCTCTGTCCTCCACTCATTACCTGTAATAATGGCTCCTGTTTGACATTGTTATCAGTATGAAAGACAACTGTCCACAACCTCAAACAGTCACACTCCAAACTCCACTATGGTGAAGACCAAAAAGCTGTGGAAGGACACCAGAAACAAAATTGTAGACCGGCACCAGGCTGGGAAGACTGAATCTGCAATAGGCAAGCAGCTTGGTGTGAAGAAATCAACTGTGGGAGCAATAATTAGAAAATGGAAGACATACAAGACCACTGATAATCTCCCTCGATCAGGGGCTCCATGCAAGATCTCACCCCGTGGGGTCAAAATGATCACAAGAACGGTGAGCAAAAATCCCAGAACCACACAGGGGGACCTAGTGAATGACCTGCAGAAAGCTGGGACTAACGTAACAAAGGCTACTGTCAGTAACACACTACGCCGCCAGGGACTCAGATCCTGCAGTGCCAGACGTGTCCCCCTGCTTAAGCCAGTACATATCCAGGCCCGTCTGAAGTTTGCTAGAGAGCATTTGGATGTTCCAGAAGAGTATTGGGAGAATGTCATATGGCCAGATGAAACCAAAGTTGAACTGTTTGGTGGAAACACAACTCGTCGTGTTTGGAGGAGAGTGAATGCTGAGTTGCATCCAAAGAACACCATACCTACTGTGAAGCATGGGGGTGGCAACATCATGCTTTGGTGCTGTTTCTCTGTAAAGGGACCAGGACGACTGATCCGTGTACATGAAAGAATGAATGGGGCCATGTATCGTGAGATTTAGAGTGCAAGCCTCCTTCCATCAGCAAGGGCATTGAAGATGAAACGTGGCTGGGTCTTTCAGCATGACAATGATCCCAAACACACTGCCAGGGCAATGAAGGAGTGGCTTCCTAAGAAGTATTTCAAGGTCCTGGAGTGGCCTAGCCAGTCTCCAGATCTCAACCTCATAGACCTTTGGAGGGAGTTGAAAGTCCATGTTGCCCAGCGACAGCCCCAAAACATCACTGCTCTAGAGGAGATCTGCATGGAGGAATGGGCTAACATACCAGCAACAATGTGTGCCAACCTTGTGAAGACTTACAGAAAACGTTTGACCTCTGTCATTGCCAACAAAGGATATATAATAAAGTATTGAGATGAACTTTTGTTATTGACCAAATACTTATTTTCCACCATAATTTGCAAATAAATTCTTTAAAAATCAGAAAATGTGATTTTCTAGATATGTTTTCTCATTTTGTCTCTCATAGTTGAGGTCTACCTATGATGACAATTACAGGCCTCTCTCATCTTTTTTAGTGGGAGAACTTGCACAATTGGTGGCTGACTAAATACTTTTTTCCCCCACTGTACATACACTCATGTTTTCTCATGGCTGTTGGATACCCTATTTGTGTTGAATTAAAGGGGAACAGGACCCTTTGCTCAGAAATATTGAGTTAATTGTTCTGGCAAGAGCCAGGGTGAGCACCAAGCAAGCCTAAGCAGATGTTAGAGCATCTTTGCCTTGAAATGCCTAGAGTGATCTGGTTAAACATGCTATTTACTAGTCAAACCCAGGGATGGGTAGAATGGGGCTCATTGCGACTATTTCACTTATGGTCACTCAAACATTTGGAGCTGCTTGGGTTCATGGGTTTGAAATGCATAGTTAAAATGCATCTAGAGACATAACTAAATAAAGTAAGATGAAGCCTATAATAAATGTTTAGACAAGTAAACAATGAAGTTGTCTTGATTAAACTGTTTTTGACTTTTTCATTTTGGCAGGGAATAGACCAATAAAAACAGCATTGACCTTGGAAAGGCAACTCATGTTCATGAAATGATAAGTAAAAGTATAAAATCAATCACATCTATCGCTGTCTCGTGCAATCAAGGGATTCGCCGACGGCAAGCCCATTCTGATTTTGACTAATTATTTAATTTTGTTTATTGCTTTTCTAGAATTGCCTAATAAAATCAGTTCATAATTTCCATCTGTTTTACATAATTAACATAGCGATTCATAGTGGAGGGGACTTGTGTCTTACTGTTGCTTAATAGAGTTGTGAGAAGAACTATATCAGGTTCTCAGTTGTTCCAATACACAGAAAATGTATGCAGTATACTGTGGTTATTTGTGGTTATATATTTAAAATGGGTAGTACACCTTATATATTGTGCAGGGGTGTAGCCTAATCAGCAGGACTATTAATAAATACAGTGCAACTCACCCCAGTCTTTCTGATGCAACCTCACAAGCCATCTTATACAACTTATTAGCTAGCTCCCCATGCACATTTACCACTAGCTTCTGTCCCTTCCTTATCGCCTGACATCGGCAGCACTGGGCTGGATGAATTTACTCTTTTACCCCGTTTCACAGTTGTGAATTTCTGATTATGTTTTCATTTTTATTTTTTTCTCTCCGCCTTTCAAGAGACATTATGTTTTTTCGTTTTAAAAAGCCATCTAAGGCTAAAGCCCCACGTTTTGGAAACGCAGCTTTTTTTTGTTGCAGGTTGTATTGCGATTTTTTGAGCAAAAGCCAGGAGTGGATTGAGCAGAAGGTAGAAGTATAAGAGCTTCCTATATATTTCACATTCCTTTTGTAGCCATTCTTGGTTTTGACTCAAAAAAACGCAACAAAATCTGCAACAAAAAAAGCTTCATTTCCGCAACGTGGGGCCTTAGCCTTTAGGGGGTTGTCCAGCAACCCTTTTAACTTTTAAATCAGCCAGGGCATTGAAAAAAATAAAAAAAATGCATACTCACCTGCCCCCAATGCTCCGGTGTCCTCCCAACGTGTCCCTGTGGCGACTTCTCGCGGGTCCCTTTACAGCGCTGAAGACGCTGAATGGCCTCAGCGGTCACGTGAACACTTGTTTTCTGCAGGACGAATTGCAGTGTCAGACTAGGGTGTGAAGTGCCCACCAGTGGAAATGATTCTAGGGGCCCACCCTACTGCTACATGAAAAAAACCCTTTTTAGGCCTCATGAGCATTTTAGCACAGTAAAAAAAAAATATCTGTTTAACTGATACATAAGCTTCTACAGAAAAAAATGGATGCAAAAAGTGCATTAAAAAAGTTATGCCTGATCCAAAATGTATCCGTTTTATGCATTAGCATCAGTTTGCATGAGTTTTTGTAAAAAAAAAAAAAAAAAAAAATGTGTTTGTCTCAGTGATGAGTGGGCCATTTTTTTTTTTTTTTTTGTTTACTACTGTATGTCTTACCTGCTTGATTAATCCAGCAGGTAATGGCTGCTATTTACTTACGGATCCCCATTCCTGGCCACAGCTGCCTCTGCTCCACCTTCAGCCCTCTGGGGGGCCCCTTGTGTCCCACATCACGTCACTGCAGCTATTCAGCACATCGGACCTCCTGGGGGCAGAAGGGGATGTGGAGGCAGCCATGGTCAGGAGTGGGGATTGGTATGTAGGGCTGCAGCACTTCGAGTATTGGTTGGGTGAACCAGCAGTTTGCTCAGTGGTTTCATTTGGATCGAACACATATGAAACTAAATTGCTATTATTATACTCTGGGGTATCACTTTTACAGTAACTGTGAATATCTTTAATAAAAACATTTTGGGGAAAAATACAAGTTGTCAGGTTCGGACTGGCCCAACTGGAAATGGTGAATTGCCTGGTCACCCCTTTAACTACAAGTAGAAGCCAGCCACCAATTGGTATAGGCAACAAATGGCAACATGACATATCTTCTTGTAACTTGTGCCTGCTCTGTGTTATCAGCACAGTGTAAGGAAAGGGCTCATACTACTTCCATGATGGGAACTCCTCCTAAACTGAACAAAACATGATTGGGAGCCCTCTTAGCCAATTAAATTTGCTAATTTAATGCCGGCTTAACCCAGGTGACTGCTGAGGCCCAATTATAGGCCTTAGTGGTTTGTGACGTCATTGAAGAGGCTCAAAGATCTGTGCCGGAGCACAGGAGGGGTGAGTAAGACTGTTTTTATGTTTGCTCACCTTCTCTGGACCTCCACTCATTGTACTACGGAGTATAAAAACACCCCAGAGTATAATAATAGTTCATGGGTAGTGAACCCCCACTGTGGGACCTTATACTGTATGGAGGCCACTGTGGGACTTTATTCTGTGTGGAGGGGCCACTGTGGGACATTATACTTGGTGAAGGGGCCACTTTGGAACATTACACTGTGTGTAAATGGGGCGTTATACCATGTGGGAGTCAGTAAATTGAGTGTTTTACCGTGTTGGGGACAGTAAAGGGGGTGCTATGCCGTGTGAGACCCCAAGTTAAAAGTTTGGCCCAGTCTTTGCTAGTTACACCTCTGGTTTGTCCTTACTGTCATTACAGACTCTGCCAGCTGTGTGGTGATGGTAGTCCCCATTCCAACTGCTCAGCTGCTTCTTTCAGCACTTCCTCCTCCTGTTTCCCTCTCTGCCAGCTCCCGCTATCACGTTCTTGAAGCAGTGAACGCTGATAGTTATGGTAGTTATGCAACAAGCTGCAATTTAATTTGGTTAAGAGGGCCGCCAATCATGTTTTCCTCAGTTCAAGGCCCATCATGAAAATAGTATGGTCCGTCTGTTGAGCTGTGCTGATAACAGACAGCAGGCATAAGTGGCAAGATGATATATCATCTTGCCACTTGCTGCCTATACCTACTTGTAGTCAAGGGGCCCTCCGGTGGATTCATCGGCTGATGACTTCCCCAAAATGTTTTTATTAAGAATCTTCAGGAGGAAAAATACATAGAGTACACAAAGTGAAGGATGGCGCTGCATATTACGTTAAGCCATTAGTGACATTGATAGTATCTGTCATAGCATTTAAATCCATAGGTTCATCAGCAGTTCACTGTCTATATTGTGCTTAAATGGAGAAAGAGGGAAGGAAGGTGGGGGGGAGGGGGGGGGTGACAAACATGACCCAAAGTGTAATAAACCCATATGTCTAAAATGAATATTCAACCTGAATAGTCAGTTTCAAGAGTAAGGGGACTTAAAGCCAGCCATGCTCTCTTTATGCTTCCAAATTTATGGCCACACCCTCACCTCTCTGAACCAAAACACACAGCTGAATATTGCTAAAATCTTATTCCAATGGCTAACTAAGTTTGAAACTAAGTTTCATTCATTACATTATAGAAAGGAAAGCAAGTTTATCCAAATATATTGAGAACTGCTAAATGGATTTAGTTCCTGCTGCTGCCAAGTGTTGTAGCTTGCCTGCCCTTGGGTACAAAAAAAAAAACCCATAAGGGTGTCTTGAGTAGCAAAATGAGTTATTAATGGTAAAGTTGTTTACCCTCAGTAAGAGATGTTGGATTATGGAGTAAGCCCTCGGGCAATGTTATAGGTTCTGGATTCCCATTAGATGAGTGATTGAGATATGCTCTATGACATATTTTCTATCTCTTCTCTAAAAATCTTGATGGAAAAAACTGAGAACATATTCCATTCCCATGAATATCATATGATAAATAAGTTCTGGGTCTTCTGATGACCATTTAGTAAAAGGTATCCCTGACATATTATAATGCATCTGTTAGTTGGGAGTTGGTAGTTATGTCATATCGCTCCTATGGTTATCGGGATAGAGTCTGGTAAACACTGCTTGAAGATTCCCTGTTAGTTTAGGCAACACCTGGAAATCTAGATTCTTAAATAAAGTTGTGTAGAAAAAGACCAAGGGAGATGGTATGGAGAATGCATATTGTATTTTATTCTACCCTCTCCAAAATGAGTATAAAAGAGGGCTAGATCCTGGCGCCCCCATAACAGAGTAATGGTGGGTTAGTAAGGTAATAGAACAGTACTAAGCTGTTCAGATAAGGCTTGCTGCTGCTCTTACCCAGTGACCATCCAAAACTAGTTTGGTGGTAACGTAATACAGAAAAAAAGTAGAGAAAAAAACTGGGATATTATGGTTGAGCACTGCAAGTAAGGGTATATCAATAAAATATTTGCAAAGAGAATGTTTGTGAATAAAAACACACATTTTATTGGTTCCACACTGGACGTACAACAATAGGCTACGCGTTTCGACGCTGTACTAGGGTCTTCATCAGGCCATAAACTAGATATAAACAAAACACAGAAGGTATAATCAATGGTTAGGTTTTAGAGCAAGGGTAGTCATAGTGTAGGTCCAGATAAAAATACTAGGGTATAACATATATAGCAAGGTAAAATAAAATAAAATATACAATAAGAGTTTAAAATTAGCAATTAAAAAAAAGAAAGTAGCTCAAATAAAATAGGGTAACACATATAAAAGGGTTGGATGCTCATAATAATAATATAGCATAATATAATACCGGTTGAAACTTAGTAGGATAGAACCAGTATACGTAGTAGCAATGTCAATGGTAGGATATGGATTGTACTAGCAGACAAGAATAAATGACTGGGTAGATAAATGAATAAATACATAAACTATATTGAATAAATAAATACATAGGTAAGTGTAGTTAGTGGATGGAATGAATAATAATAGTAAATAAGTACATAGAATGAATACAATATGAAAACAGATTTGAAGAGTGTGAAAGTTGCATGTTAGGAAGATACTGATGATGATGATTGAAAGTATGAATAGGAAACGGTTGTACAAGTAGAGAAGAAGACAGTGATGCAGGAGATGATGATGATGGTGAGTGGTAAATTATGAAGGAAGAGCTCAACTTACATATAGCAGAGTCCAGGGCAGGAGGGGAACCAGATTGACAGGAAGCAGCATGGAGGCTGCAAGTATATAGTATCTTGAGGGGGCGTGGCCAAATTTTTTTTTTCCTCATTCTTTATTGATGGCTAACAGTAGTTGATGTTAGAAAGTTGTTGGGACGTGAGAAAGGCTAAAGATGATTATAATATATGAAATAATGGAGAAGATGGCTGGTGGATATGCATCTACCCCAACGGGGCGTGGGGCATGAGTATACAGAAGTATATGTATATATAAATGTGTAACTAAAGTCAAAAGTTACATACCCATAGGCTTGAAGGTGAACACATGAGCAAAATGTATGTGTAGGAAAGGTATGCAAAAAATGAATACAGTGCGGGTTGAACTGTAGTTGTGAAATACCTGTAATGTGTTAGCGGGATAACAATTAGAATGATGACTCAACAACATCATTTAATCCATTGGGACTAAGTGTAATGAGTTTATAAATCCAAAATGCCTCCCTCTGTCAGAGTTTTTGGAAGCGGTTTGGGATTGTAGAAGGAATGTGTTCTATCGGCAGTATTATTAAACATTGGAAATTACATTCGTGTTTAAGAGAGCAGTGTAGGGACAAATTATGTTTTTGATACCCTTTTGTAATGTTGGTACGATGGCCATTCATTCGACAATGTAGTGGCTGGATGGTCCGGCCAACGTATTGCAGTTTACATGGGCATTCTATTAAATACACTGTAATCAGTGGAACAATTTAGGTGGGATTCGATTAGAAAGGTTTCATTTGAAATGTTAGAATGAAAGTTGAGTGCCTGATGTTTGATGTTTAAGCAACAAAGGCATCTTGGGTGGCCACATCGATAGGCCCCAGGCAGTGCTGAAAACCCGTTTGTGCCAGATGATGTTAATGAGCGAAGTCGACTGGAGACTAGAATATTTCTGAGGGTGGTGGACCTCCTAAAGGTGAGGGTGGGTTTATTAGGGAGGATTTTGTTCAGGTGGGGGTCACTCAGCAAAACTCCTCAGTGGTTATTTAGTATTGTTCTAATTCCCTTATGACCAGAGTTGTATGTGGTGATAAAATTGCTCCTAGTGTGTGTCGAGATGGCTGGTTTAGTTTTTTCTGTGAGACATGAACTTTGGGTAAGTGATAATGCCTTTTGGAAGGCATTGTTAATTATGCATTTAGGGTAGTTTTTTTTCTGTAAAACGTTTTTTTTAGAATTTTGCTTGATTTTTCAACATCTGAGAGTTGTCACAATTCTTTCTAATCCTCTTAAATTGACTAAAAGGCATGTTGTTCAGCCAAGGGTTATAATGGGCACTGGTATAGTCGAGGTAACTATTAACGTCTACACTTTTGAAATAAGTGGAGGTAGATATAGTGCCTGTTGGAGATAAGGAAATGAGGAGATTCAGATATTCAATTTTTTGGACGGAGAATTGGTGTGTAAAGGATAAACCAAAAGTGTTGTGTCCTAGTGAAGTAATGAAGTTGAGGGCTGAAGCCCTCCCAGATAAAAAAACAAATCATCTATGTACCGTTTGTATAAAATGATGTTAGAGTTATAGTCAGTGGAATTGTAAATGTGTTTCTCTTCAAAGCAACCCATATATAGGTTAGCATAAGAGGGCACAAAGCGTGTGCCCATAGCATAGCCCTTGGTTTGTCGGTATATTATATCTTTAAAGGAGAAGATGTTATGCTCTAATATAAACTGTATATTAGAGCAAGAAGGAAGTCTTTTTGTTGAGATGGCATCAGTGTGTTATTGGAAAGGAAGGAGTTTATGGCCGCTATCCCCTGTTGGTGTGGGATGTTGGTGTATAGTGCAGAAACGTTAGCTGTTAATAGTGCCCATTTTTTCCAGGTTGGCGTGTGGTGTTTAATGTTTGAAGTTCTCTGATGAGCTGTGTGGAGTCCTTGAGATAGGAAGGTAATTGTAAAACAAATTTTTGGAGATGGAGGTCTATAAAATGAGAAAGGTTGCTAGTTAAAGAGCCGATACCGGAGATGATTGGTCGACCGGGGGGGCATAACAAGGACTTATGCACCTTAGGAAGATGGTAGAAGAAGGGCATTGGTGGTTCAATTATATGTAAAAAGAAATTTCTCCTTTTTGGTAAGGAGATTATTCTTTATTGCTTGGTTAATAAAGTTTTTATACTCAGTGATGTATATAGAGAGTGGATTATTGGTGAGTGGTTCGTAGAATTCTCTATCATTGAGGATGCGGTCTGCTTCCTTAATGTAGTCTATTAAGGAAGCAGACTTTAATGTAGTCTATAGTATTTTGAATAACAATTCCTCCGCCTTTGTCCTCTGGGTGTACAGTATGGTGATATTCGGGTTAGTTTGTATATTTTTAAGGGCAGATAGTTCAGAATGGGTTAGATTTTTAGAGGATGAAGGTAATGTAGAATCCAAGGAACGAAATTCCTTGTTGACCAGAGAAAAAAATGTTTCTATGGCTGGGCCCCTATGGTGTGTGGGATTGAAATTAGAAGACGGATGTACCTCAACAGGAATGGGTTGTAATGTTGAAGGATTACTAGGTTGGTTGTTATAAGAGGAAGGAGTAGCCGTGTATTGAGAGATGCTGAAATGTCTCAGAATTGTAAGGTGTCTAGTAAAAGTGTTGAGATCAAGAAAGAGTTGAAAACTGTCGGGTTGGGCTGTAGGGCAAAAGGATAATCCCTTGTTTAGTAGTTTTTTCTCATTAGGGTTGAGATCATGTGTAGATAGATTGAATATTTTTGTGGTTCATGAATTGTGTGGATTTAATTTGGGAAAGGTGTGTTCCTTCTTTTGGATTTTGGATCTGTTTCTACCTCCTCTATATCCTCTGGGTCGGGTTATCTTTTGGTGGATATTCGTCTGCTGGTGGTGAAGAACTGGTAATAGTGGTGGAGCTGGTTATTGGGGGCAGTAATGTGGTCTGCGATTGGTGTGTTGGAAATAGATAGGGAATGGGTGGCATTGTAAGTTGGGAAGGGAGGGCTAAAAAAGATTCCACTGACAAATTGCAGGACCCAGAAGAGCCACTCAGCAGGTCTGAAGAGGGAGCCTGGGACAGTGGTGCCTCAGGGATAGGTCGAGAAATAGATGTGTTGGTAATGATGTTGGTAGATGGGAGGGGTTGGGGGGGTCCTCATGGGTGGATAATTAGGATAGATTGAGTGGAATATCAGAAGGCGATAGCGTGATGGTTTGTGATCTGTTGTAGGTGAGCATCCAGTTCAGTAAACTTGAAAGCTCCAACGGGAATATCGCCTGCTGAGATGGGTTGGTAATTGGTGAGTGCTTGAGGATTATTGATGCTGGTGGTCGTGGTGGTGGAGTCAGTGGGGTAGGGTAGGCTAGGTGGTGGTAGAGATTGGTGAGGGGTGTGGAAACTGGGATAGATATCTGGATATTGGGAGGTTGTTTGAGAAAGGTTCTCCTGGGATGGGATCGGTTTGGCTGATGGAGAGTGGAGGAGTGGTGGAATGATCTTAATAAAGATTTTCTTCTGTATTTGTTTGAGTTATTGTTAATAAGAGTTGTATTTTTATTTGAATAATGGTGGTTATCATACTTATATGACCGAGATGTAGTGGGTGTTTCAAAATCAGAGTCAGTATGTGGCCTATGTTCACATGGTAAGGAGGAAATAGTGTCATTAATAATAATAGTAGAAGAAGGTTCTTGTTCAATGTTGGATACAGTAACTAGATTATTAGTTGTCGTAGAAGCGGGAGGTGATCCTCTGTCTCGTCTGAGTTTCCAGACTGAGTTTCCGGACCTCCTCCAGACTGAGTTTCCGGATCTCCTCATTTCCTTATCTCCAACAGGCACTATATCTACCTCCACTTATTTCAAAAGTGTGGACATTAATAGTTACCTCGACTATACCAGTGCCCATTATAACCCTTGGCTGAACAACATACCTTTTAGTCAATTTAAGAGGATTAGAAATAATTGTGACAACTCTCAGATGTTGAAAAATCAAGCAAAATTCTAAAAAAAACGTTTTACAGAAAAAAAAACTACCCTAAATGCATAATTAACAATGCCTTCCAAAAGGCATTATCACTTACCCAAAGTTCATGTCTCACAGAAAAAACTAAACCAGCCATCTCGCCACACTCTAGGAGTAATTTTATCACCACATACAACTCTGGTCATAAGAGAATTAGAACAATACTAAATAACCACTGGGGAGTTTTGCTGAGTGACCCCCACCTGAACAAAATCCTCCCTAATAAACCCACACTCACCTTTAGGAGGTCCACCACCCTCAGAAATATTCTAGTCCCCAGTCGACTTCGCTCATTAACACCATCTGGCACAAACGGTTTTCAACCAGATGGTGGTCACCCAAGATTCCTTTGTTGCTTAAACATCAAACATCAGGCACTCAACTTTCATTCTAACATTTCAAATGAAACCTTTCTAATCAAATCCCACCTAAATTGTTCCACTGATTACAGTGTATTTAATAGAATGCCCATGTAAACTGCAATACGTTGGCCGGACCATCCAGCCACTACATTGTCGAATGAATGGCCATCGTACCAACATTACAAAAGGGTATCAAAAACATAATTTGTCCCTACACTGCTCTCTTAAACACGAATGTAATTTCCAATGTTTAATAATACTACCGATAGAACACATTCCTTCTACAATCCCAAACCGCTTCCAAAAACTCCGACAGAGGGAGGCATTTTGGATTTATAAACTCATTACACTTAGTCCCAATGGATTAAATGATGTTGTTGAGTCATCATTCTAATTGTTATCCCGTTAACACATTACAGGCATTTCACAACTACAGTTGAACCCACACTGTATTCATTTTTTGCATACCTTTCCTACACATACATTTTGCTCATGTGTTCACCTTCAAGCCTATGGGTATGTAACTTTTGACTTTAGTTACTCATTTATATATACTGTGACAATTTGGGGGATTAGTCTCAAATGGTGGCAGACTCCTGGTCCCGACAGCAGTGGTTCGTGGTACTGGGCGCCGGAGAGACAGCGTTCAGACGGTGCCAGTTTAAAACAAAAATGGCTTTTTATTCAGTTTAAGTGCAACATAACAAAACAAAAACCTAGGCCACGCATAGGCCCTAACTCACTGCTTGACCCCTATCTATCCTAGGGGCAACAAGAAGCCTGATTTATGCTCCGCTTGAGCCAAAAGTCCCCTGTGGACCCCAGCCCTTCTGGGACAGACGGCCTCTCTGTCCTTGGCTGGTTCCACAGTTCCTGCATCCAGCAGGACTCGACGGCAGCTCTGCCGCTGTAACCACTCCCCTTGGAGTTACGCCCCCACCCATAGGTGTGGCTGAGGGCCTTTTCAGGCCTGGTCCTGGGTCACTCAATAGCACCCTCTGGGTTCACATACTCACATACCCTCCCCCTCAGCTCACTACCCATGGGGTGAGCTACAATGGGACGAGACATCCTATGTCAAAGTCCCTCTTCAACCATGTATGCCTGTCCAGTGTCTCTCCAGAAGTCCCAATCTGGCGGTCTCTTCTTCCAAATTCCGCTCCGTCAAGTTTTCCGTTTTCTCATCACTTTAAATGTTACGCCAAGATCCTGGCCATTCTGTGCAAAGGCAAGTTTTACTTCATCACCTTCACAATTCGCCATACAGGGGATCACATCATTTTCATCACATTTCTCGCCATAGTCTTCAGCCATCCCATTGCATGACTTTGATCCCTTTAGTAAATAGCCGTAAGAATCTTCATCTTCACCTATCACGAATCCACAGGAGCTCAGAGACAAAATAACATGTACTTCATGCACATCAATGTCTTTAGAGTATAACTGTTTCACGGGTACTTTTTCCGTAACCTTCATCTCAAAGCAAACTTTGCCATCACCATCAAGGCTTAGAAGTTTAGGAGACATAGGTTGCTTGCTCTCCTCTTTGTTTGAGATACACAAGCTCTGTACCGCAATATCTTCTCCTTCTGCACGAGGACCATACAGTACACCCTCACAAAATAGAACCTGATGAACTACATTTTCTGGTATGTCTTTAACAACTGCCACATCATATATTGGAATGGTTTCTGTATAATGCTTCCACACCTGTACGGCAGCAGGAGGACCACTTCCATACTCTAGTCTTACCTCCTTTTTCTCATACGCATAACTTCCTGGAGGCATGTTGCGGTACTGTGATAGATTACAAGAATTTTCCTGTCAAGCCCTTTCTGACAGAATAGGAGCTGGTGATATCATCATCTCACCATTCTCCAAGTTATTTTCATTCCCTGATACCAAGTTTTCAACATCACAGTTTTTACTTTCAGTACCCAGGTGCTTTTTGGTTACATGCTCTGGCTGCCTTAATGGCTCTGCTTTCTCTGCCTCTATGCTGGCAGCTTTCTCCAATTCTAATGCCTTCTGTAGTGCAGAAATCTCTGATTCCAGTTCCAGAACGTTCTTCACTGCCACATTTTTCTGAGCAGCTTCCATCTCAGTTTTTACTAGTGCACCTTGCAGCTCTGATTCTTTAGAGGTTAACAGGTTCTGCAGCGAGTCTTTCTCAGCTTCTAGTGCTGCCAGCTTTGAAGATAGTGCAGATGCCGACTGTTCAGTATTGGATAAAGACTGCTGCAATCGATCCAATTCTTCTCTTTTAGATTCCACTTCGGTTTTTAACTGTTCTATCTGAAAAGAGTGCTCTTCCAACTTTATTTCTGACTCGCGCTTCACTTGATCCATCTGAAACTCCAGCTGTTTCTTGATTTCCTCCTGCTTGTTCACTTGCACCTTTAGTTTAGCAACAAGCATTTTTAGATCTATAATCTGAGCAGATAAATCAGACAGGTTTTCCTCATACTGAATCCTCATGTCTTCTATCTGGAGGTCCCATTCTCTCTTGGCCTTTTCCAGCTTGTCATAAGCATTAGCTTTGTTCTCATACAATATCTGCACAGATTCTAGCTTTTTCTCAACTTCATCCTTGGAGCTAACCAAATCCTCCATTTCAGTGCGCAGTTGCTTTTGAGCCTCTCTAACTCGGCCTTCAATTCAAGGGCCTCTTCTAGGGAGCGAGCCAAGGCAAGAGCTTTGGTCTCTTTTCCACGAGCCTCTGCTTCAGCACGGTCACGTTCTTCTGCATATCTAGCAGAAAGAGTCTTCTCTTCACCAAGCATCTGATCAAACTTTTTCTGCTTCTTTTCCAAATTTGACACAATCCGACATTGATGATCAAGATCTACACCTATATCTTCTAGTTCCTGCTGAAGTCTAATTTTCATCTTCTCAAGTTTGTCATAAGCAGCAGCCTTCTCTTCAAGCCGTTGATTTGTAGCTTCTAGCTCCTTTTGCAACTTTTCCTTTAGTTCTTCAACAGAGTCCAAGGACCCAATACTATCCTCCATTTTTTTCTTCATATCAGTCGCCTGAGCCTGTAGTGTTGAAATCTACTTTGTCAAATCTCTTTTTGCTATCTCCTCTTCCTCTAGTTGCTCAAGGAAACCATTTTTCTCATCTTCCATTTGTTTTAGTTTTGTACTAAGGTCAAGCTTCTGACGAGTTTCTTCTTGCAAAAGTTCCTGAGTGTCCTGAAGCTGAGATTCTAGTGTAGAAAAATCTTTGGAAAGTTTGATAAACTTGCTTTTTGCTTGAGAAAGAAGCCCTGTGACATTATTCAATTCCGCCTGCAGATGTTTGCCTTGTCTAGCAGTTCTGCTCTAAACCTGTCCCCTTCTGTGACTTTTAGTTGCAGCTCTTGAAGTTGAGTCTCTACTTTTTTGTGACTCTCCTGTAAGGCTTGCACTTTCTGAGCATGGACAGACGACATCTCCATCAATTCTTTGTCTTTATTTTGCACCAAAACAGACAATTTCTCATTATCTTCACAAGATCCTGACAGTGCCCTCTCCAGGCTACATATTCTAGCTTTGCGTTTCATTTCTCTTTGTTCCAGAACTCCAGCTCTGCTCTGCCATACGTTGACTTCACTATTTAGGCAAACCTGCTTTAGTGCATGCAAGTTTTGCTCTGACTGCAATGTCTGCACCACAGATTCTAAATCACTGTCTCGGTCAGACACATGCTTCCTCAGCTCTGCAATTTCATTTTCTTTGTCAGTTAATGCAGCCGAAAGTTTTTCACACTTCCTGACTTGGTCATCTCTTAATTTTCCAATGACACTCTCTTTGGCAATGGAGTCTTGGACATGCTGCTCCTTTAAATCCTGCAATTGCTTGTCAAGCATTTACTTTTGCTCTACACTCTGTAGAACTTTATTAGATAGAGCGCATTTCATTTCAGCAAACTCCTTCTTAGTAACACAGTCCATTCCAGGCAAACCCAGTACCACATTTTCACAATGACTAGGATATAAACTCTTTATAGTCTCAAGCTCTTTCTTTAACTTAAGGTTCTCTTTTTCTGATACCTCAAGTTGCCATTTCCAATCAGATATTTCATCTTCATACATGAACCTGATGGTTTTATTCTCATCTTGAAGCTGCTGCACCATAATATTTTCATCTTTGGCGCTTTGATGCACTCCAGTATGAAACACATAGTCAGCAGGGACATATTCAATCATAGAACAGAGGTGCTTCAGAAAAACTGAGTCACCGCCATGCAACCCATTATCTTTACTTGCACTCCACATGCTCTGTTCCAGGTTTTGTGTCTCTCTGCATTCAGACTGCTGCACTAATAAACTTGAGCATAACTTCTCTGCTTTTTTACAAGCTGAAATTCTCTTTTTCTTGCCCATGGTTTACTAACAAGATTACACAATATTCCACAGCAACCATGGGTTCAACCGGCAGCAACTTTTTGCTATCTTCTGCAGTCACATGTATTCAAACAGTTAACTTATGTGGCACTACAACAACCAGTATTTTCTTCTGTCTTCCACAGAAAACACAAACATGGCACCATAGCCTTTCACATAGACTGTTTGCAATATCCAGCTTCTAAACACATTGCTTACTTTCTTGCCATCAGCAAACACTTTACAGACTTCTGTGCCACAGTATACACAAAGTCCATTCCCTGGATTCCTCTTCCAGAGTTTTACTTTCACCAGTTTTTGCACACATGTTGCATATTCCACTCACCCCTTCCTGGGTTTCTCCATTGAAATCACAGATTTCTTCCAGCTGTAGGCCACAATGCATACTTAGCAGTACTGTAGTCACCAACCACTTGTCTTCCAGGACTTGCGTGGAACGCTTTATGCCCGAATCCGTAGCACCATATGTGACAATTTGGGGGGGGATTAGTCTCAAATGGTGGCAGACTCCTGGTCCCGACAGCAGTGGTTCGTGGTACTGGGCGCCGGAGAGACAGCGTTCAGACGGTGCCAGTTTAAAACAAAAATGGCTTTTTATTCAGCTTAAGTGCAACATAACAAAACAAAAACCTAGGCCACGCATAGGCCCTAACTCACTGCTTGACCCCTATCTATCCTAGGGGCAACAAGCAGCCTGACTTATGCTCCGCTTGAGCCAAAAGTCCCCTGTAGACCCCTGTCCTTCTGGGACAGACTGCCTCTCTGTCCTTGGCTGGTTCCACAGCTCATGCTGCCAGCAGGACTCGACGGCAGCTCTGCCGCTGTAACCACTCCCCTTGGAGTTACGCCCCCACCCATAGGTGTGGCTGAGGGCCTTTTCAGGGCTGGCCTGGGTCGCTCAATAGCGCCCTCTGGGTTCACATACTCACAATACATATACTTCTGTATACTCATGCCCCACGCCCGTTGGGTTAGATGCATATCCACCAGCCCTCTTCTCCATTATTTCATATATTATAATCATCTTTAGCCTTTCTCACGTCCCAACATTTTCTAACATCAACTACTGTTAGCCATCAATAAAGAATGAGGAAAAAAAAATAAAAAAAAATAAAAAATTGACCACGCCCCCTCAAGATACTATATACTTGCAGCCTCCATGCTGCTTCCTGTCAATCTGGTTCCCCTCCTGCCCTGGACTCTGCTATATGTAAGTTGAGCTCTTCCTTCATAATTTACCACTCACCATCATCATCATCTCCTGCATCACTGTCTTCTTCTCTACTTGTACAACCATTTCCTATTCATACTTTCAATCATCATCATCAGTATCTTCCTAACATGCTACTTTCACACTCTTCAAAACTGTTTTCATATTGTATTCATTCTATGTACTTATTTACTATTATTATTCATTCCATCCACTAACTACACTTACCTATATATTTATTTATTCAATATAGTTTTTGTATTTTTTCATTTATCTACCCAGTCATTTATTCTTGTCTGCTAGTACAATCCATATCCTACCATTGACATTGCTACGTATGCTGGTTCTATCCTAATAAGTTTCAACCTGTATTATATTATGCTATATTATTATTATGGGCATCCCACCCTTTTATATGTGTTACCCTATTTTATTTGAGCTACTTTCTTTTTTTTAATTGCTAATTTTAAACTCTTATCGTATACTTTATTTTATTTTACCTTGCTATATATGTTATGCCCTAGTATTTTTATCTGGACCTACACTATGACTACTCTTACTCTAAAACCTAGCCATTGATTATACCTTCTGTGTTTTGTTGATATCTAGTTTATGGCCTGATGAAGACACTAGTACAGCGTCGAAACGCGTAGCCTATTGTTGTACGTCCAGTGTGGAACCAATAAAACGTGTTTTTATTCACAAACATTCTCTTTGCAAATATTTTATTGATGTACCCTTACTTGCAGTGCTCAACCAAAATATCCCAGTTTTTTTCTCTACTTTTTTCTGTTTTCTGGTAATTGAGTGAGTAGTAGGGGTAGCATGGGGGGGGGGGGGCAGTGTACAAAAGGGAGTAAGTGCTGCTTCATGTTTCTGTAAAATGTTATGTGCCATTAATGCATTTCTGGATTATCTGGAAGAGAGAGTCCACATTGTACAATTTGATAATGGGAAAATATATTACTCTGTCAGTGCTATTTAGTTGTAATATTCTGTAGGCTATCCACGACCCTCTCCCTAGATAAAGGTTCAGTAGAGATAATTGATGCATTTCTCACATTTTGGTGTAATTCAAATTGCCCATTTTCAAAAACTTTAGTGCAATTTGTTTTGTCACCTTAAAGGGGTTGTTGAAGACTATATATTGATCACCTATCCTTACCCTAAGTCATAGATATGAGATTGGTGGGGTCTGCAATCCGACACTCCCATTGACTAGCTGATATCCACGCTGATATCGGAAACAGACAGCTTCATATACTGTGTAGTGGCTATTGCATCTCTGCTGTCATTATACTTACAGTATGTAAATGGAGCAGAGTTGGACCCCCACCAATTTCATCATAAGGATAGGTCATTAATATGTTGCCTTCATGACAACGAAGTAAGTATACTTTTAGTCCAATCAAAACCACAAATAAAATATCCCAATACATTGTACTAAATACTCTGTTGCATGGACAAACTCATCTACATCCATAAATACAATGGTTACAAAGAATGCATTAATTTTAAACAATTCTACAATATCTGAAATGCCATGTATTTTTCTTTTTTGTTGCCTAATAATAAAAATCTCAATATGAAACATATCACTAAAGTAACCGAGGACTTTATTTAGATTTATCCATAGATGAAACCTCAAATCGTCTCTCACAATTTTCACTTTTTTAAGCAAAATGTCTATTAGAGGCTTGTAATAAGCTTGATCCTGTAAGAAACCATTTCACAGAAAAATTGCAGCTGTAAACACATCTTAATGTGGCATCTAGCTGAAAAAACACGCTGCAGGAGAAATTCACATGTACCGCCAAAACTGACACTTTTATGTTTATGAAATATCAAATTGAGAAGCTGCTAAAAGACGAATTCTCCACTAAAATTGAGAAAATCAAGGAGCTGGTTAGGCTATTTCTCGTGTGAAATTCTTGCAATCTCCAGTAAGATGCAGGTGAGATCACGCACTAATGATATGTCACTGCTGACAGTGATGAGAAGAGTAGTCAGGTACTAATGAAAAGGCAGCAGTAGAAGTGGATGGCTGTCAGAAGCAGGAAGATAAAGAAACCCATAAGGAAATTCTATTTCAATTTGAAGACAGTGATCATATCATCTCACCATTTATATTTGTGTTTCGGGGAGAATGCTACAATACTTAGCTGGGATACAGATAATCCAGTAACCAGGCCATATGAATGCATTACCTTGATATTGGAGGACTTTTAAAGGAGATCTTGGGTTCCAGGCCCCACATTGTGCTTCTGTTTTTTGTTTTTTTTTGAATATTTTGCTATGTTTTTTTGAGCCATAGCCAAGAATGGTTACAAAAGGAATAGGAAATATATAGAAAATACAAATTTGGGAGGAAAATGGGGGGCGGGGGGGGTACGTCTTATAGTCCGAATGTGGGGGTTGGGGGCGGAGGAGCAGGATCGCAGCATCCAGCCTCCATAGTAATGTACAGAATCTCCCATAGACTGCAATACAGTTAAAATAAACATTAAAATAACAATAAAATAGTAAAAAAAAATGAAAAGTTCTAAATCACCCCCTTTTCCTAGAATACATATAAAAGTAGAAAATGAATGTGAAACACATACACATTGGCTATCCCTTTATCCAAAAATGCTCGATCTACAAACTTATAAAAATATTTTTTCTGTACGGTGAACGTTGTAGCGGGAAAAAAAAAAATCAAAAGTGACGAACTGACGTTTTTTTTTGCTGTTTCGTCTCTGATTTGAATAGTCCAAAAAATATGGTATACTTCTCCCTTCTGCTCAATCCACTCCTGCTGTTGGCTAAAAAAAAAAAAAATCTGCAACAAAAAACAGCTACTTTTCCACAACATGGGGCCTTAGAGTTAGTTGGTTTAGTCTCTGATCCAGGACTTTACAACAAAATTATGCCTCATTTTCTTGCATCTTAAGCTATGCCTACATTTTTAGCACGTTGGAAATATTTTATCTCAGACTAGATGTGACAAAATTTGATGAGATGCACCAAAATTGTGCCATTGATGTCTTCACTTTCCCAATGGATTCTAGGACCAAAATCCTCCATCATGTTCAAAAAACATTGGAGTTTTCGAAAGCATGTATAGTCAAAAAGATTAAGGCTGGGGCTTAGCCGTAGTGGAAACGCCTACAACAAAAACCATAGTGTTTTACAGTCACTGCAAAGTGGATGGGATACACATTGCAGAAAAATATGTGCAGTGGAGAGGCTGCAAGTTCCAAAACTGTTGCGGTTTTGGAAATCACAGCATGTCAATTATACCTATGGAAACGCTGGCGGTTTCCCTATAGGTATAATGGAAGCAGAAAGTCCGCAGAGGAAACCTCTGTGAACTTTCTACGTTTCCGCCGCAGTTTTTGCCCGCAGCATTTTTTCGCTGCAGCCTGCTACGTGGGGTCCTAGCCTATTTAGGGTTGAACATGATCTAGTCGGGTTTGTGGCCTCCGGATAAAAACAAAACATTTCCCATTCATTGACAGTAAGCATGGATCTCGAAAATGATTGTAAACTGAATACATAAACGATGATATCTCAATTCATTTAAATAGCTAAGTGAATGCAATTACAATGTAAAGAGGCCAGAAAGAATTTGTACAATAATAGACAACTGAATGTTCCTATTTACCTTATAAAGGGTTAAAATGTTTCTTGATCAATTTCTTAAAGATTCTGCAAAAGCCATTAATTTGATGAGATTAAAATGTTTTTCTGCCTGGACAAACATAACAGAAAACTCTCAGAGGAATGTGAGATACAACAGGTATAAGACGGAATAAGATGTGTGGTAATAGGTATTGACTTTCCCCCAGCCATCGTGTTTATAGGGATAGATGCAGAGAAGATGTAATTTTAAAGAGAGTCAAGTAAGATGGATAGATTGCTAGCCTGAGATTACGCTGCACAGCACAGTATTGATCAGCGGCGTCGGCTATGACCTCTCTATATATGAACTCTTGTTTATTTTCTTCCAGCATGAAGGAAAACTATGTTGGTGGAATTCTGATGTCAATCCCGGCAAATAAATCATTATGTATGCCACTGAAAGTTTTGTGTTGAACGGTAAGTTTGCCTGCAGTTAAGCTTAATCGTTGATTGTAATGTCAATCTGTATTCCCTTAGTCCAGACAGCAGCACAATATGGGGTATCTCTGCCCCTGTGTGTTGTTTAGGACAGTGGAACCTTTAATTAGCACCAAATTTAAGGTGCCTCCTACTAGCCCTATAAGAGGGCACCTGAGACCTCCCTCCACTGTGTAAATTATAAAGTAAAAGGAAACAAGCTTCTAGGGAGGGAAGCCTTGTGCTGCTGTCTGGACTAAGGGAATACAGATTGACATTACAATCAACGATTCCCCTTACGTCCGACAGCAGCACAATATGGGGAGATAGCAAGTAATTCCCCTAGGGAGGGTTTCCTCGCCTTACAACGTTAAGGACTGTCTGACCAAAGGCAGTTGTCTGGGAACTGCGGACGTCTAAACGATAATGTTTGACAAAGGTCAACTGGGATGACCATGATGCAGCCGCACAAATCTGGTCCAAAGGTAAGGACCGGTACTCAGCCCAAGAAGTCGACACAGCCCTGGTCGAGTGGGCCGTAGAAAAAACTGGAGGGAGTAACTCCTGAATAAGAAAGGAAGACCTAATTGTCTCCTTGATCCATGTGGATAGAGTAGGCTTGGAAGCCTTGAGGCCTTTGTTTTTACCCTGCATATTAATTAGTAGGTTTTCGGCCTTCCTAAAAGGTTGAGTGCGGGATAGGTAAATCCGCAGACACCTTACCACATCTAAGGTGTGGAGCTTTTCTTCCTCCTCAGAGGTTGGAGTGGGGAAAAACACTGGTAGCGAAATTAGCTGATTGCTATTATAGCATGAGGGGACCTTAGGGTTAAACCCAGGCAAAAATCTAAGGTGCACCCTATCTGCAAAAAACACAATGTACGGTTCTCTAGAAGAGAGAGCCTGGAGTTCCCCTACTCTTTTGGCAGATGTAATAGCCAACAAAAAAACGGTTTTGTATGCCAAATATTTTAGCTCCGTAGTCTCCAAGGGTTCAAATGGAGGACCGCACAGGCCTGTAAGGACTACCGCAAGGTCCCACTGGGGAACTGGAGATGATACTGAGGGCTTTAGCCTCATTGCCCCTTTAAGGAACCTTGCAACCAGAGGATCCTGAGACAGACGTCTGTTCAAATGAGCAGAGAGGGCCGCAATCTGCACTTTCAAAGTGCCAGGGGCAAGGCCCTTATCCAAACCGTCCTGAAGAAAATTTAAAATATCAGCCGTTGAAGGTTGTAAATTATTAATACCCTTCTTGGAGCACCACTCCATGAAAATCTTGGCTGTCCTCTGGTAGTTCTTATTGGTAGAGTCTGCTCTTGCAGAAGAAAGGGTCTTCAGGACGGCCTCTGACAGTCCTCTATCCTGCTGTAGGGACTGCTCAACCTCCAGGCTGTCAGGTTGAATCTCCAGAGATCCTGGCACTTCAGAGATCCTTGGGAAACCAGGTTCTGGATGGGGGGAAGCCTCCAATATATCCCTCGACTCATCTCCATGAGTTGGGAAAACCAAGCTCTTTTTGGCCAGAATGGAATGATGGCTATCACAGAGACTTGGTCCTGTCTGATTTTCATCAATACCTTCGGTATTATTGGAATTGGAGGAAAGATGTATGCCAGCCTGGACCTCCAAGGGATGGACAGGGCATCCACTGCCAAGGGATTGTCCTCCTGGTAAAGGGAACAGAACGTCTCCACCTTGGCGTTGAGTCGGGTTGCCATGAGGTCTATTTCTGGAAGACCCCACTTCAGGGTAATCTGATGAAAGACTTCTGGATTGAGTGACCATTCTCCTGATACGGCATGACCCCGACTCAACCGATCCGCTACTATGTTCAGGGAGCCCTTGATGTGAACTGCGGATAAATGGGTTAGATTTTTCTCTGCCCATGTAAATATCAGATCTGCCTCCCTGAGGAGGGTTGGTGATCTGGTGCCTCCCTGTCTGTTCACGTACAGCACTGTGGTCATGTTGTCTGACCGGATTTTGACTGCTCTTCCCTTGAGAAGAGGCGAGAAATGGAGTAAGGCACGATATACAGCTCTGAGCTCCTTCCAGTTGGACGAGGTCCTTCTTTCTGGAGCGCTCCAGACTCCCTTTATGGAGTTTTCGTCCAAATGGGCTCCCCATCCCGAGAGGGATGCATCTGTAGTCAACAGGGTCCAAGAAGGTTGGACCGTGGACCTTCCGTCTTTCAGGTGCAACCACCACTTGAGGGAAAGACGGGTCCTGGGGGAGAGTCGAATCTTCTTGCTGAGTGTAAGAAGGGAGCGATCCCAAGCCTCTAGTAACTCCTTCTGGAGGGGACGTAAGTGCCACAAAGCCCATGGGACTGCCTCCACTGAGGAAGACATCAAGCCCAGGATCTTCATCAATGTTCTGATGGAGGCTATCGGCTTTTTGAAGAGGTGCCGGACTGCACCGACCAGTTTCTCCTTCCTTGCTGGTGTCAAGGAGACCTGCAGGCGGACTGAATCCAGGAAGTAGCCGAGGAACTTCCTTCGGGTTGAAGGGATCGTTACCGACTTCTCCCAGTTTATAAGCCATCCCAGACTCTGAAACAGGGACACTGCTGTCTGTAGATGCTGGAGCAGAACAGACTCTGACTGGGCTTTTATCAACCAGTCGTCTAGATAAGGCACCACGAATATCCCCTGAAGTCTGAGGGCGGCCGCTATAGGAGCCACTACCTTTGTAAAGGTGTGGGGAGCAGAGGAGATCCCGAAGGGTAGTGCTGTGAACTGAAAATGCTTCGTGTGGCCGGAAACTACTACGGCAATCCTTAGAAACCTTCTGTGTGGAGGAAAAATAGGAATATGCAAATAGGCGTCTTTTAGATCCAAAGTCACGAAAACATCGCCTTGGAGGAGAAAAGTGGTGACAGACTTTATGGTTTCCATACGGAAGTGCTTCTTTTTGATGAAGCGGTTGAGGTACCTTAAGTCTATGACCATTCTCCACTTGTCTGCCGGTTTTGGTACCAGGAAGACGGGAGAATAGACACCGGATCCTTCTTCTAGAGAAGGGATTTCCTCCAGGACTCCCTTGTGAATGTACTCTCGGATGGAGCATTCCAATGTAGTCTGCTGCATTATAGGCAGGCTGCGAGTTAACACAAACCGATCCTGAGGAGGATGGAGGAACTCGATTGCATATCCTTTTTGGATTACCTGCAGGACCCATGGGTCTTGAATTTTTTCCTGCCAGCAGTTGAAAAAATGGGGGAGACGACCCCCGACAGGAATCTCGGCCACAGGAAGACTGCTCCTGATGTCAAAAGCTAGGCTTCTCCTTTTTATCATCAGACTTCGGGAATCTCCGGACGGCGCCTCTAGAGGAATATCTAGAGCCTCTTTGGGACTGCCGTCCACGACGAGGCGGATAGCCTCTATCACGGCCAGAATTAGATCTACCTCTAAAGGCCTGGGGTAAAGTTTTACCCTTCCTATCAGCCAAGCCCTCCAGGATCTCGTCTAGGGCACTGCCAAAGACTCTACCTGGCTCAAAGGGTAATGCGCACAAATTATATTTTGAGGGGAAATCAGCTCTCCAGGGTTTTAACCATAGAGGTCTTCTTGCTGCAGTGGTAAGTGCCAGAGATTTGGCCGCCAGCCTTAATTGATGGTGGGAGGCCTCCGCTAAATATTCAGCTGCCAGGGAAACCGAGCCTAGAAACCCTAGCAGCTCATCTCTGGAGACTCCAGAATCGATGTCCCTCTCGAGATGAACCAGGTCAGTGCGTAATTTGGCTGACACTTCACAAGACACAACCGCCACAGCGGTCTGGGCCGAGGCAGCTGAATACGCCTTCTTGAGGGTATTGTCGATGCGCCTGTCCATGGCGTCGTGCAAATTTGATCCATCATCTGATGGTACCATAGTGCGGCGGGACAGTTTGGCCACCGCCATATCCACCTTGGGAGGAGGACCCCATTGATCCCATTGAGCAACTGGGAATAAAGCCTTGAACCTCCTAGAAACCACAAGAGGTTTTTCAGGACATTTCCACTCTGAAGACATTAATCTTTGTAATGTCTCGTCCACTTGGAAGACCCTAGGCCCTCTATAGGTGGACGTGGAGGCTTCCCCGTCAACATCACGATCCTTAGACCGGATGGACTTCAGCAGCCGGCTTAATTTTTCGAGTGGGAAGAACGGCCTGCTGGAATCTTCAGTGGAATCGTCAGATGAGAGTGTCTCGTCCACTATCTGATAATCTTCGTCAGTGATGCATAGGGAGGACTGTGTCTCAACCCGTGGTTTCTTGGCAATCTGGGCGATGGAAGAACGGATCTCCTTAAGAGACTCCTCCATATAGTCCTTTACCCAGGTGACAACCTCTCTTATAGAAGGTTTTTCTGACGGAGGTCCGCGGCATTGGCGACAGCGGGTAAAATCATAGCCGTCAGGTAAAGGGGTATTGCAATCCAAACACATTAGGTGTTTACGTTTAGAGGACTTTTTCCTCCTAAGCCCATCGCCATTACCTGATGCAGAAGATGACATCTGAAACATCAAAAGCCACATGACAATGTAGAATAGAAGATTGCCAAGCATCGCTTACAAGAAGAAAAAAAACCAAGGGGTACCTTACTTTTTTAAATCGGTCACTTGAAAAAAAGATCCCGTCAGGAAAAACCCAGACACCGCAAACCGCAGCAGAGGAGCTAGTAACCACGAGCTCACCCAGTAAAGGACTGAAGCCCTTTTAAATGTAATACAGCAGCGAGGGGAGGAGCCAAACAAAGAAAATATTCATACAGCGCCAAACAAGGTCAAATGCCATAATGGAACATAGAGGAGCATAAGCCTAAGCCAGAGGCTCCACATACAAGCAGCAAAAAACAAATCTATATTTTGCCATTAAAATTCCAATTTTCAAACTTACTGCACTTTTCCGAGAAAACCGGAAGTAGGCCGCGGTGGTGCGCAAAGGCTTCCTTCCCCGGGGAACACGGGACCGAAAAAAAGGTTCCGGCCGAAGAGGTTCCCCGCTTACTTCCGGGATCGCGCTGCCTGCAGAGCGATGAGCCGGGTAACGCTGCGCTGCGGGGCGGAAAAAGGCCCGAAGGACTGGAGGATCTTAGGAACGTAGGAGAGGACCGAGGTACCCCCAAAAGGTAAGCCAGGAGCTTTTTTAGGAAAAAAAAACCCTAGCAACGGGAGGTCACCAGAGACCTCCGTCCACCTGTCCCACACAGGACAGAAAAAAACACAGTGGAGGGAGGTCTCAGGTGCCCTCTTATAGGGCTAGTAGGAGGCACCTTAAATTTGGTGCTAATTAAAGGTTCCACTGTCCTAAACAACACACAGGGGCAGAGATACCCCATATTGTGCTGCTGTCGGACGTAAGGGGAATACATGTTTTGCATCTTTTTACCATGTTGAAAGCCCTGTTGTTTTGATATGTCTCGTGCTAATGCGGCACCCCCTGCTGGAAGAATATGCAACTTGGCTTGCTTTTGGGAGCACAATACAGTATGTTCTATGACAGGGGTGTCAAACTCATTTTCTCCGGGGGCCACTTCAGCCTCACGGGGTACCTTGAAGGGCCAAGATTATTTTACACATGTATAAAAGTAACTTCTCCTTAACAGATAAGCGAGCTATTAAGCAGTAGTTACATTTGTACATTACTACTGTTACAATCAACCCTTTGAGGTCAACCAGGAAGAACATAATGTATTGTTAAAACCTAAGATATTGGCATGTTACATACTATCCTCATCCTTTTCTGAATATATAAAAAAATTAAGCACTATACAAATACTGTTTACCCCTGCAAACGCTATTATGCTCTATAGTTGCCTCTGCACACGGTATTACGCCCCACAGCGGCCTCTGCACACGGTATTATGCTCCATTGTTGCCCCTGCACACGGTATTATGCTCCATAGTTGCCCCTGCACACGGTATTATGCTCAATAGTTGCCCCTGCACACGGTATTATGCTCCATAGTGGCCACTGCACACGTTATTATGCTCCATAGTGGCCCCTGCACACGTTATTATGCTCCATAGTGGCCCCTGCATTGGTATTATGCCCCATAGTGGCCCCTGCAAACGGTATTATAGTCCATAGGGGCCCCTGCACAAGGTAATATGCCCCATAGTGATCCCCCCACCCATGAACTATTATTATACTCTGGGGTCTTTTCAGACCCCAGAGTATAATGATTGGAGACCCAGGTGGTGACAAACATAAAAACCAGTGTTACTTACATGGGCCTTGGTGCGCTCCCTGCGTTCGGCCTTCTTCAATGTCGCACAGACCGGCGTCGCGACATAATGACGTTGGCCTGGCTCACGTGACGCCTGGGACGTCACCAAAGAAGGCCGGAGCCGGCTGGGAGCAGCATTGGATCGCCGGAGAGGTGAGTAACTCTGGTTTTTATGTTTATCACCTCCCCTGGGTCTCCAATTATTATACTCCGGGGTCTGAAAAGACCCCAGAGTATAATAATAGTAGTATTTGATGGGGTTCGCCGGCCGCGGCCTCACTTACCATCCCCGCTCCTGCACACAGCCGCTTCTGCGTCCTATAGCAGAAGGGGAAGCAGGGGCGGCCACGACCAGCAGCGGAGATCGGTAAGTAAATAGGCCGTTACGTGCCGGGGATACTCCAGCAGGCAACGGCCTATTTATATATATAAAAAAAACTTATCTTCACCTACCTGCGATGCCTTGATGCAGCCGCCACCTCCTCCTCTTCTTGTCTGCGTGTCAGCGTAGGAGGCGCGATGACGTCATTGTATCGCCGCCTGCGCTGACATGCAGAGGCCTTGTAAACCAGCCCAGGACAGGTATCGCGTAGCTTTTTTTTTTTTTTTTTTAAGCGGCCTGTCCTGGGCTGGTTTACATTACATAATGTACATAGACAATAAAAAATACCGCGGCCCTGCGGGCCAGATAAGTGCCGGGCCTGATAACAGAAGGCAGCGGGCCGGATTCGACCCGCGGGCCTTGTGTTTGACACCTGTGTTCTATGATGATCCTACATGTATTATTAATGTTTATAACCTGCATTGCACTTTTTAGAGACATTTATATTATATTTTTATTTAAATACCATATTTAACATTGATCACCATTTTAAAGGCTACATATAGAATTAATCTTGTTAAAAGTTATTACTTTGTACATACATTACAGCACCCAGTGAACACTGCTTAACCCCTTAACGACCTAGGGCGTAATAGTACGTCCTGAGTCGCATGATGATGTATGGAGAGCGCTGAGGAGCTCTCTCCATACACCGCGGGTGCCGGCTGTATAATACAGCCAGGACCCGCAGCTAATAGCAGCGATTGGTGCCTGCACCGATCGCGGCTGTTAACCCTTTAGATCGCCGAACAGTCATCGGAGGGCGGGCGCTTGGTCCCCCCCCCCCCCCCCCCCGCCTCGGAGGCGGCGCTTGGTTGCCATGACAGCCGGGAGCCTATTGAAGGCTCCCAGGCCTGTCATTACAGTATAGCTATTAGACGATGCTAGAGGCATCGTCTAATAGCAGTGAAGGCATTTTGCTATTCACTGCGATACAGTAGTATCGCAGTGAATAGTATGATCGATCAGACTCCCTAGGTTTCAAGGTCCCTAGGGAGTCTGATCATACAAGCAAAAGTAGAAAAAAAAAAGTTTTTAAAAGTATGTAAAAATAAAAAAAAACACAAAAGTTCAAATCACCCCCCTTTCCCTAGATCAGATATAAAAGTAAATAAACAAAAGTAAGCATAAACACTTTAGGTATCCCCGTGCTCCAAAATGCCCGAACTATTAAAATATTAAAATATTTATCCCATACGGTGAACGGCGTAGCGGGGAAAAAAAATCAAAATGGCCAAATAGCGTTTTTTTCAACACTTTGTCTCCTATAAAAAATTGAATAAAAAGTGATCAAACCATCAGATCTTTCCCCAAGTGGTATGAATAAAAACGTCATGTTGTCCCGCATAAAAAGACGCCTTACCCAGCTCCATACATGTAAATATGAAAAAGTTACAGGTGACACAATATGGCGACGCAAAATTTTTTTTTCTATTTAGCAAAGTTTTACATTTTTTAAAAGGTATCAAAACATTACAAATACTATATAAATTTGGTATCGCCATGTTCGTACTGACCCGCAGAATACAGGTAACATGTCATTTTTACCACACAGTGAATGGTGTAAATATTAAACCCATATGAATTTGGCGCAAATGCAGTTTTTCTCCAATTGCACCTCATTCTGAATTTTTTTTCCAGCTTCCCAGTACATTGCACAGCATATTGAATAGTGACATTACAAAGTACAATTTGTTTCGCAAACAATAAGCCATCATGTGACTCTGTGAACTGAAAAATGAAAACGTTACGGCTCTTGGAATGTGGGGAGGGAAAAACGAAAATGCAAAAACGAAAAATGGCCAGGTCCTTAAGGGGTTAAATTGTTTTGCACTGTTTGCATAGTTTTTATCTCTACCACTGTGTAAATGTGTATAGATCTGCAGTTTCCCTTCTAAGGACTATTCCACTTGGTATATCCCTCCTTTTGGGAGAGCTTGGTTCAGCCCAACAGTTGGCTGGGGTAAGGGAAGGTGAGTCTTCAGTTAAGTCTTCCATTAGCAGCAAAGCAGAACACTGAGAGAGAGTCCATTACAGCCTCAAATGAGGGAAGCGGCATTTGTAAGTTCCTGCTAGAGCCTTAGCAACACCCTTGCTGTGGCCCTGAGAAAGGCAAGAATTGTGCTGTCAGCCTACAGAGAGGAGAGAAAGTGCTAATTTGGAGAGGTTGAGATTTGCTAGAGAGGCCCAGCCTGGAACCTGCAAATCCCTCAGGTAGATAGGGATCCCTGGGACTTACTCATTCACCACCCCCAGATCTACTGGGAGAATGAGGAGTATAGCTATATTGGAGTGGAGATATTAGACACTGGACCAACATCTTATATTGGGCATCCCCTTGCCATCAAAACTGCTACCAGGCTCAGTACCATCTTCTACAGTGGAATTCCTATTGCGCTACTACACCCATCTGGAAGTTGCATCATTACCTCAGTAGTTACATAATTCTGGTCAACTGCAACAGTTGCAACATTCCAGCATTTACCATCAAGGTCCCTCTTTGATCACCATCACCTAGCTCAGAGAGTAGAGGACTCTTATAACTGTAAATGCCCTGGGGAAACTACTATCACCATCAGGTACACCGCAGACCTTCTCATCACTGTCCAAACACGGGGCTGTGGAAATTGATTGATTGTTCCTGGCCACCATTGACAACATCTATTATTCCCCTCCTCCAATTTCCTCCAGTGGTTTGTGGTATCATTACTTATCCAGTACTGACCCTGAGTTATATCCTGTATTACAGTGCTGGCCAAAAGTATTGGCACCCCTGCAATTCTGTCAGATAATACTCAATTTCTTCCAGAAAATTATTGCAATCACAAATGCTTTGGTAATAATATCTTCATTTATTTTGCTTGCAATGAAAAAACACAAAAGAGAATGAAAAAAAAAGTCAAATCATTGATCATTTTACACAAAACTCCAAAAATGGGCCAGACAAAAGTATTGGCACCCTCAGCCTAATACTTGGTAGCACAACCTTTAGACAAAATAACTGCGAACAACCGCTTCCGGTAACCATCAATGAGTTTCTTACAATGCTCTGCTGGAATTTTAGACCATTCTTCTTTGGCAAATTTCTCCAGGTCCCTGAGATTTGAACGGTGCCTTCTCCAAACTGCCATTTTGAGATCTCTCCACAGGTGTTCTATGGGATTCAGGTCTGCACTCATTGCTGGCCACTTTAGAAGTCTCCAGTGCTTTCTCTCAAACCATTTTCTAGTGCTTTTTGAAGTGTGTTTTGGGTCATTGTCCTGCTGGAAGACCCATGACCTCTGAGGGAGACCCAGCTTTCTCACACTGGGCCCTACATTATGCTGCAAAATTTGTTGGTAGTCTTCAGACTTCATAATGCCATGCACATGGTCAAGCAGTCCAGTGCCAGAGGCAGCAAAGCAACCCCAAAACATCAGGGAACCTCCGCCATGTTTGAGTGTAGGGACCGTGTTCTTTTCTTTGAAGGCCTCTTTTTTTTTTCCTGTAAACTCTATGTTGATGCCTTTTCCCAAAAAGCTCTACTTTTGTCTCATCTGACCAGAGAACATTCTTCCAAAAAGTTTTTGGCTTTCTCAGGTAAGTTTTGGCAAACTCCAGCCTGGCTTTTTTATGTCTCTGGGTCAGAAGTGGGGTCTTCCTGGGTATCCTACCATAGAGTCCCTTTTCTTTCAGACGCCGACGGATAGTACGGGTTGACACTGTTGTACCTTCGGACTGCAGGGCAGCTAGAACTTGTTTGGATGTTAGTCGAGGTTCTTTAGCCACCATCCACACAATCTTTCGTTGAAATCTCTCGTCAATTTTTCTTTTCTGTCCACATCTAGGGAGGTTAGCCACAGTGCCATGGGCTTTAAACTTCTTGATGACACTGCGCACGGTAGACACAGGAACATTCAGGTCTTTGGAGATGGACTAGTAGCCTTGAGATTGCTCATGCTTCCTCACAATTTTGCTTCTCAAGTCCTCAGACAGTTCTTTGGTCTTCTTTCTTTTCTCCATGCTCAATGTGGTACACACTAGGACACAGGACAGAGGTTGAGTCAACTTTAATCCATTTCAACTGGCTGGAAGTGTGATTTAGTTATTGCCACCACCTGTTATGTGCCACAGGTAAGTAACAGGTGCTGTTAATTACACAAATTAGAGAAGCATCACATGATTTTTCAAAGGGTGCCAATACTTTTGTCCACCCCCTTTTTTATGTTTGGTGTGGAATTATATCCAATTTGGCTTTTTGACAATTCTTTTTGTGGTTTTCCATTGACGACAAATTAAATGAAGATATTATTACCAAAGCATTTGTGATTGCAATAATTTTCTGGAAGAAATTGAGTATTATCTGACAGAATTGCAGGGGTGCCAATACTTTTGGCCAGCACTGTATATTCCAGAGCTGCACTCACTAGTCTGTTGGTGGAGTCACTTTGTGCATACATTACATTACTTATCCGCCACTGAACTAGAGATATATCCTGTATTTTACTGCAAAGTTGCACTTCATCTGCTGATGGTGTTACTCAGTTGTGTAAATAGCAAGACTGGGCCCCATAGCAAACTTTTGACTGGGGCCCACATAGTGCCCTTTCCTGGCCCACACACAGTATAGCACCCCTTTTTCTGACCCCCCACATGGTATAACACCCCCTTTACCAGTGTCCACATGGTACAAAGCCCCCTTTACAGGACCTCACATGGTATAGTGCCCCATTTACTGGCCCCACACAGTATAAGGCTCCCTTTACTAGCCCCCACACAGTATAACTCTCCATTTACTGGCCCTAAAATGGTATACTACCCCATTTACTGTCCTCCACATTGTATAACGCCCCATTACTTGCCCCACATGGTATTAAAACAAACTTACTTACCCACCACAGTACATTGCCTCCTTATTGGCCCCCATATAGTTTGCTGCCCCCTTTACTGGCCCCCATATAGTAAGGACCCTCCATGGTGACTTAGGGACCTGTCGGCCCCTTGTTGTTTTTTTTTCTTTATAATAGGCAGTCACGTGCTGGATTATAGCAGTAGATAATGGCCACTATTTACTTAACGATCCCCGCTCCTGCTCACAGATTCCTCCGCTTCCCCTTCAGCCACCAGGAGGTTCTGTGCACCATGCTGAATAGCACCAGCGACGTCCTGATGCTATTCAATGTCAGCAACTTGATGTGGAATGCACGTGGACCCCTGGAGGTTGCAGGTCCAATAGCTATGGCTGCTATGGTGGTAGTTCTGCCACTGGTGTTACTGTGTACATACCAACATTTTAGAGAAAAACAGAAGAACTGAGCAAAATCTACAAAAATTAACACATACAGTGCCTCCTTATTGTAGATCTTGAAACAGCCACACCGATAGTTTTCAGAGAGTCCTGTATTTCAGCTGATGTTATGTGTGGGTTTTTCTTTGCATCCCGAACAATTTTCCGGGCAGTTCTGGCCGAAATTTTGGTTAGTCTACCTGACCATCTTTTGGTTTCACCAGGGTATGTGAACTTTTGAACAGGGTCATTTTGATGTTTTTGGTTGCCATTATGATTTAAAAAGAGAAAACACAGAAGTTTGACAATAAATGGCTTCAACCAACCACTAACCATGAGTGGAAAAAAAGTTTTTGTGTTATGAAAAAAGGCCAAAAAAACAAAAAATCTGCCGGGGTATGTAAACTTTTTAGCACAACTATAGTATACATATTTATCAAGGTATACAGTGGGTACAGAAAGTATTCAGACCCCTTTAAATTTTTCACTTTTTGTTTCATTGCAGCCATTTCCTAAAAGCAAAAAAAAGTTCATTTTATTTCTCATTAATGTACACTCAGTACCCCATCTTGACAGAAAAAAAAACCAAACAGAAATGTAGATATTTTTGCAAATTTATTAAAAAAGAAAAACTGAAATATCACATGGTCATAAGTATTCAGACCCTTTTCTGTGACACTCATATTTAATTCACATGCTGTCCATTTCCTTCTGATCCTCCTTGAGATGGTTCTACTCCTTCATTGGAGTCCAGCTGTGTTTAATTAAACTGATTGGACTTGAGTAGGAAAGGCACACACCTGTCTATATAAGACCTCACAGCTTACAGTGCATGTGAGAGCAAATGAGAATCATGAGGCCAAAGGAACTGCCCAAGGAGCTAAGAGAGAATTGTGGCAAAGCACAGATCTGGCCAAGGTTACAAAAGAATTTCTGCAGCACTCAAGGTTCCTAAGAGCACAGTGGCCTCCATAATCCTTAAATGGAACAAGTTTGGGACAACCAGAACTCTTCCTAGACCTGGCCATCCAGCCAAACTGAGCAATCGTGGGAGAAGAGCTTGGTGAGAGAGGTAAAGAAGAACCCAAAGATCACTGTGGCTGAGCTCCAGAGATGCAGTAGGTAGATGGGAGAAAGTTCCACAAAGTCAACTATCACTGCAGCCCTCCACCAGTCGGGGCTTTATGGCAGAATGGCCCGAAGAAAGCCTCTCCTCAATGCAAGACATATGAAAGCCCACATAGAGTTTGCCAAAAAACACATGAAGGACTCTCAGACTATGAGAAAGAAGATTCTCTGGTCTGATGAGACGAAGATTGAACTTTCTGGCGTTAATTGTAAGCGGTATGTGTGGAGAAAACCAGTCACTGCTCATCACCTGCCCAATACAATCCCAACAGTGAAACAGGTGGTGGCAGCATCATGCTATGGGGGTGTTTTTCAACTGCAGGAACAGGACGACTGATTGCAATTGAAGGAAAGATGAATCCGGCCAAGTACAGAGATATCCTGGAAGAAAACCTCTTCTAGAGTGCTCTGGACCTCAGACTGGTCCGAAGGTTCACCTTCCAACAAGACAATGACCCTAAGCACACAGCTAAAATAACAAAGGAGTGGCTTCAGAACAACTCTGTGACCATTCTTGACTGGCCCAGCCAGAGCCCTGACCTCAACCCAATTGAGCATCTCTGAAGAGACCTGAAAATGGCTGTCCACCAACGTTCATCATCCAACCTGACAGAACTGGAGAGGATCTGCAAGGAAGAATAGCAGAGGATCCCCAAATCCAGATGTTGCATCATTCCCAAGAAGACTCATGGCTGTACTAGCTCAAAAGGGTGCTTCTACTCAATACTGAGCAAAGGGTCTGAATACTTATGACCATGTGATATTTCAGTTTTTCTTTTTTAATAAATTTGTAAAAATATCTACATGTCTGTTTTTTTCTGTCAAGATGGGGTGCTGAGTGTACATTAATGAGAAATAAAATGAACTTTTTTGCTTTTAGCAAATGGCTGCAATGAAACAAAGAGTGAAAAATTTAAAAGGGTCTGAATACTTTCCATACCCACTGTATAAGCCAATTAGCCACGTCATGGCGACCTCTATATAGTGAGTTCCTAAATCTACTGGGTGCAGCACTGCATACTATCCACCACCATAGCAACACAGCACCAGCAGGGGGAGCGACCTAGCAACGCCCATGCTGCCACCTAAGCCCCTGGTTCTGGGTCACACCACCTCACAGTCACAGCTCTACAATAATGGCAGAAGCCATGCAGCACTTCACCATGTGAACAGATCTCAAAAAGTTCAATTATAATGCAAATCACACCTATGGTTTTAAGTCTTTGCAATGCAAAGGTTGAAAGCTACAGAAGACCTACTTCAACTCCTGCAGAGGTTGCCACAGCAAAACCAACAAATTTCAGGTGTATTTTTGCTGTGGTGGCTTCTACAGTAACACAGTGTTGCCACATGAGTTGTGGCACAACAGGGACAACTAAGGCTGTGTTGCCCAAGGGCCAACACAAGCTTGAGGCCAACCCAGGTTGTATGCACTTCATAGGGAATGGCATGGTGAGATTCAAATTTCTAAAAAATAGGCTATATGCTTTGCATGTGGAATGTTAAGTCACATCTCTATCCCTCTTGTTACCTTTGTGCCTCCATACAGTATGATGCCACCACAGTGCCTTCATACACTACAAAATCCCCGTAGTGCATGTCACACAGTATGATGCCTCCTTAGTGCCTCACTACATAGTTTGTCATCATAGTGCTCCACATAGTATAACGCCCACTTAGTGCCCTTTCTATCCTGCACACATAGCTACTGCCCTAAAAATAAAAAAGTAATACCTAGTTCCGACTAATAGAGCAAGTCACTGTGCTGTGCCTGCCTGTGTCAGCAGGGGGTCACAGGGTGAATGGAGGAGCAAGGAGATGGCTCCCTGCTCTACCAATGGGACCAACTGTATCTGCCTTCTTGTGACACTCATGACAGAAGCTCCCTACTCTGTCTAGATTGGGGTTTCCCTTTATATCCCTATAAATATCATTGAATGTCATTTAGTCAGAATTAGGTCTGTTGGCTAAGGCCCTGTAATGCTGGCTGGATGGAAGTTCCCTGTCTGTATTACAAGTCATTAAGCTGACTTTTCCTCTGGGAGACTATGAGCTGTACGTACAGGTGTTACATTATAGACTCTTGAAATAACTCTACATTTTTGGCTTGTTAATCAGCCCAATTACACTTTCTCCACTTTCTAATTAAATCTTAGCTGAAGAAAGGTGTCCTTTATTCTAAATCAGAAGATGAAGCAGGAAAGTCACAGTGAATGTAAGGCTTATGGTGTCAGAGGAAGAAGGGAGGCTAATTACATTGGAAATGTTGGAAATACTTGACTCTTACGGGCTAAAAGCTTGAGAATCTTAAATACTATAAGACTCCTTTGTCTTGGCAGAATCATCTTTGAAAGGTTGTAATGATTTTGAATACAGTGGGACATAATGGGATATTTATGCTGATTCTTGTGTGTAGATCATAATAGTCAGACAATTAGGGGTCACCACTTTATAGCAAGAGCACAGGATAACACAGGAGAGTAATGTATCGTAATGACTATAGATAAAGAAAAGAAACTGAATATACCGCAAATAATTTGTAATCTTTATGTTTATGTTCACCTTTGATCACATTTTAACAAGTGACAAAAATACAGAATTGTATAGAATTAATCTACATAAAATGCAGTCAATGTGAACATACTTTGAATGCTGTGCTCTTCATGAGTTACATCCTGTATTACGAAAGGTGCCTGAAAAGTGGCCCGACCCAGAAGTAGTCACTGTGGCTGGAAATTTTGCAGTCAGTTCTCAACATAGTCTACTTTGAGGGTCACACATGTATGCCATCGCTCTTGGAGTTTCATTATTCCACTGTGGTAGAACGTTCCGTCCTGCTCCTCCAAAAAGTCCTTTACGGCGTCCATGACGGCTTCATCAGAAGGAAAACGACTTCCACCAAGGTGCCTTTTCATCTGTGGAATAGGTGGTAGTCCGAGGGAGTCAAATCAGGGGAATAGGGTGGGTGCTGAAGCAGTTGGAAACCACAGGAGTGAATTGCAGCCATTGCAACAGCTGATGTGTGAACTTCTCCATTTCCATATTTCAGCTTCACTACCTAACTTTAAAATGCTGTACCTGAAATAAAATAACCTTTCAAATAACTAAATAACATATTGCATTGCAAAACAAGACCATGTGAAAAAGATTTCATGGGTGGGCTACAAACTTTTTAGGCGCCCCTCTTATAATCCAGAACTGCACTCACTGTTTTACTGGTGGAGTCACTGTTGTTTATGAGTATATTGCAGCATCCCAGAGTGCTACTGCTTTAAATGTTTGTCTTTTGTGCCTCAGGGTTATGTTGGTATGTCCCGTCTTCTATGTTCTATGTCATTATTATGCAGCTGTTCCTATTGTTTTTCCCCAGTTGTTCAAACCTTGCCTTGGTTTAGCCCTGGCCAAACACAGGCCACTAGGGCGGGGTTGTGGGAGGCCTAGGTCTTCTGGGTGTCTGTTGAACCTCAGTACAGTAGAAGCAGTGAGCCTGTGCAGTTCATGTCGGACGGTGCAGAGGTACTTGTCATAGAGCACTGAGACTGGGCCTCAACGGTCGCCTACACAGCCTCCAGGAGGATTATTATTAGCCCCAGGCTCAACTAGAGACAGCCCTGAGTAAGGGAGTATTGCTGTCTGGAGTATTGGACATTATTGGTGCCATTCCAGGAGGAGCAGGAGAGGACCCTGATGGGAGGAATGTGTTCAGACCTAGTCTACAGGTAACCGGATCCCTGTCAGGACTCCCTGTACGACCAATATCCCCAGCATCCATACCTGGGAGAGGCACGAGGGGAGGAGTAGTTGGAGGAGAAGTCTGCCATAGAGCCTGTAGTATCCATGGTCACCCTCCTAGAACCAAGGCTGGGGGATTGGACACTGTACTACTACTACCCCCATTTGGAAGCTGCGATTGTACCTGTTGCTCCAATAAAACAGTTCTTTGGTTCAACTGTTACCTCTGGCTGCCTGAGTCGTGCCTGCATTACCATCAGGGCCCTTCCGTCCACCATCACATCAGCTCAGAGAGGAGAGGTCCCTTCTCCAACTGGAACTGCGTGCTCGGCCTAGCAGGTGGCACATCATCCGCCACTACAAATCCCAAATCTATTTACTGAAGAGCTGCACTCGCTGTTCTTGTGGTGAAGTCACAGGGTACACAAAGCACATTACACTACTTATCCTGTACTGCTCCTGTGTTACTGCAGGTATTTACTGAAGAGCTGCACTCACTGTTCTTGTGGTGAAGTCACAGGGTACACAAAGCACATTACACTACTTATCCTGTACTGCTCCTGTGTTACTGCAGGTATTTACTGAAGAGCTGCACTCACTGTTCTTGTGGTGAAGTCACAGGGTACACAAAGCACATTACACTACTTATCCTGTACTGCTCCTGTGTTACTGCAGGTATTTACTGAAGAGCTGCACTCACTGTTCTTGTGGTGAAGTCACAGGGTACACAAAGCACATTACACTACTTATCCTGTACTGCTCCTGTGTTACTGCAGGTATTTACTGAAGAGCTGCACTCACTGTTCTTGTGGTGAAGTCACAGGGTACACAAAGCACATTACACTACTTATCCTGTACTGCTCCTGTGTTACTGCAGGTATTTACTGAAGAGCTGCACTCACTGTTCTTGTGGTGAAGTCACAGGGTACACAAAGCACATTACACTACTTATCCTGTACTGCTCCTGTGTTACTGCAGGTATTTACTGAAGAGCTGCACTCACTGTTCTTGTGGTGAAGTCACAGGGTACACAAAGCACATTACACTACTTATCCTGTACTGCTCCTGTGTTACTGCAGGTATTTACTGAAGAGCTGCACTCACTGTTCTTGTGGTGAAGTCACAGGGTACACAAAGCACATTACACTACTTATCCTGTACTGCTCCTGTGTTACTGCAGGTATTTACTGAAGAGCTGCACTCACTGTTCTTGTGGTGAAGTCACAGGGTACACAAAGCACATTACACTACTTATCCTGTACTGCTCCTGTGTTACTGCAGGTATTTACTGAAGAGCTGCACTCACTGTTCTTGTGGTGAAGTCACAGGGTACACAAAGCACATTACACTACTTATCCTGTACTGCTCCTGTGTTACTTCAGGTATTTACTGAAGAGCTGCACTCACTCTTCTTGTGGTGAAGTCACAGGGTACACAAAGCACATTACACTACTTATCCTGTACTGCTCCTGTGTTACTGCAGGTATTTACTGAAGAGCTGCACTCACTGTTCTTGTGGTGAAGTCACAGGGTACACAAAGCACATTACACTACTTATCCTGTACTGCTCCTGTGTTACTGCAGGTATTTACTGAAGAGCTGCACTCACTGTTCTTGTGGTGAAGTCACAGGGTACACAAAGCACATTACACTACTTATCCTGTACTGCTCCTGTGTTACTGCAGGTATTTACTGAAGAGCTGCACTCACTGTTCTTGTGGTGAAGTCACAGGGTACACAAAGCACATTACACTACTTATCCTGTACTGCTCCTGTGTTACTGCAGGTATTTACTGAAGAGCTGCACTCACTGTTCTTGTGGTGAAGTCACAGGGTACACAAAGCACATTACACTACTTATCCTGTACTGCTCCTGTGTTACTGCAGGTATTTACTGAAGAGCTGCACTCACTGTTCTTGTGGTGAAGTCACAGGGTACACAAAGCACATTACACTACTTATCCTGTACTGCTCCTGTGTTACTTCAGGTATTTACTGAAGAGCTGCACTCACTCTTCTTGTGGTGAAGTCACAGGGTACACAAAGCACATTACACTACTTATCCTGTACTGCTCCTGTGTTACTGCAGGTATTTACTGAAGAGCTGCACTCACTGTTCTTGTGGTGAAGTCACAGGGTACACAAAGCACATTACACTACTTATCCTGTACTGCTCCTGTGTTACTGCAGGTATTTACTGAAGAGCTGCACTCACTGTTCTTGTGGTGAAGTCACAGGGTACACAAAGCACATTACATTATTTATCTTGTACTCATTCTGAGTTACAGTCTGTATTATACTTTAGAGCTGCACCCACTCAATTCTTGTAGGTACACTTGCACATAGTTTTTCAAGGAACTCAGCAGGAAGGTTGTTCCAAACATCTTGGAAAACTAACCACAGATCTTCTGTAGATATAGAGTTGCTCAAATCCTTCTGTATAGATGCTATATAAATGTTCTATCCAATATAATAGTAAGACTAGACAGTATTAGCATATGCAGTATTTACATATCATTTGCATTAATATCTATAAAGAATTCAACCCCTTTTGCACAGGGGTTAATATGATGCATAAAATGTACATATCACTTTGGAGAAGTATTTATAGGAGAACATTTTCACAATCATATGCATACCGTGTCATTTCAAGTGAAAGTGCCCAAAGTGCATTTTCCCATTTTTGAAAGCCCATAAGACAGCTGACAAATAACAATTTAACAATTCACTGGCAATGGAGTTGAATCTTAGAAAAGTTGACGTTGAGCTATTGAGCTCAGTGACCTTTTCAATAATCCAGATAGTGATAAAGGTCTCTGTGCATATATATGTCAAAATATCATTTTTCCTACAATAAATTTATGATGGGCCATGTCCATGTATACATTTTATACTTTGATGTATGTTCACTGTTTGCTGTATCTATAGATTATTAGTATTGGTATTCTCCTACTAAGTAAACATATTTCTACCATATATGCCATGGGAGGAAAGATACAAATCCATATATTCTCCTCCATTGTCATAATCAGGTGACTTTAACAAAATTCCATGTTAAAGGGAGTCTGACAGCAGTACATTCGCTATAAACCTAATCCCGCTACTTTGTAGAGGTGATTCTACTGTTTCCAAATATGCCTCTATTCAGTTTTTGAGCCTCATTTTCATGTATTGTCATTTTATTCATATGTAAATGAGGGAAAAGTGATTTGTCTGGGAATCTACATCTGAGATCTAAGCCCAGGCAATCTAAGACCACACCCAAAGCACTTCGCCCTCATTTGCATATCAATGCAACAATATTTACATGATAATGGGGCTTCATATTTGGAAACTGTAGAAAGGTCTCTACAAAGTACTGCCGACAGACTCCCAGGGTTATGCTATAAAACAAATATCCTCTATCCATGGAATTGAGGACACATTGCTGATCAGAGCTGATTGCTGAGATCCCTGTAATCCTGAAAACTTGGGTGTTTTACCCCCACTGTGAATGCAGCTGAGGGAAAAGTGGCCAAATTTCCTGGTGGACGGAGACACACTCCTGCTCCAATTTGAAGTGAATGAGAATGCTGCAGATAACCCAGTGCTGTACTTTGGCTATCTCCAGCACTCCAGTTGAAGCGAATGAGAGTGGGGTCTCTGAAACTGAAGGTTTGGCTGCTTTTCCCACAGCTGCTTTTCCATTCTCAGATTTGTGGGTGTCTCAGCTGTCAGACCCCACTTATCAGAAATTTATCCTCTGTCCTATGGCATAACCCCTTTAAAATCTCTTTAAATTGGGCAGTCCTGTCTAATACAAAAAACCTTTAGCATTTCAAAGTTCTGCAGTTTTCACAATGGGGCAGATTTATTATGAACCTCTAAGTTTTAGACAATGCAACTTTAGACTAAATAGCACTAAATTCCACCAGATTTATCAATGTGTCTGTTGCTGTGTGACAGATCTGGCACATTGTTAGAATGTATAGTCTAACATTACACCACTTATTTGTTGGCACATTTTTGGCACATGGTGTTGCAACTTAGGTCACATCCCTTTTCCATAAGGCCCCTTCCCTGATATACCACACCACGTTTTTTGCAGAAGTTGGAAAAGTGTCTAAAAACGTCTCTAGAACACTTGACAAATGTGGCACCCAGCATGTTAGACAGATTTTTTGTGCAAGTACTCTCTGTACTGTGATTCTCTTATGTTGTAGGGTCCCATTGTGATTGCACCTGCTATAGTTACAGTATACCACAGTTGTGCGCAGGGCCGTTTTAACACATTGCTGGGCCCAGTGCAAAGGTTTCATTATTGAATAGGTCCTATTATTGAATAGGACATCGATAGATTGGTGGGGGTCTGACTCTCAGTACCACTACCAATCACCAGTTTGTAAAGGTCAAAATGTTCACCCACGATATACTGGCTGTGCTTGGTATTTTAGCTCAATCCCATTCATTTTAGCTGCAGCAAGACCATGTGATTAGTGAAGTGTCCTCATTCGCCTGAAACAGTCCCATGGCTGCTTCAAACAGTGATGACCCCTACCAATCTGATATTGGTGACCTATCATAAGGAGAGGCTATCAATATTATAGTCCTGGAAAACCCCTTTTACGCAACAATCAACAAACCTTTTGTGTACCTCAGTTTATTCAGAGGGGAAGCTTCCTAGCATATGGCCTAGCTGGTCTCATGGTCTTGTTCTTAAAGAGAGTCTGTCAGCAGGAAAATTGGTATTAAACTAATGACAATACCTTGTAGGGTGGCTTCTACACTTTCCAAAGATGCTTTTTTTATTCTGTATTGCTGCTCCATTTTCATGAAAATCAGGATTTTTTTCTTATGTAAATGAGCTGAAAAGGTCTTTAGGAGAGTTTCTTCTGCTGCCAGGGCTTTGCTTCCTCTCCAGATAACTGCCCCCTAAATACAAATTGGGAGATGTCACTCAAGCAATAGAGGCAAGGCTGGGTGGCAGGTAGGGGCACTAATCTAAAGCAGAGAGTGAGCCCCAGCAGGGAAAGAAACAACCCTAAAGCCCCTTTTCAGCTAAATTGCATAAGAATAAAACAGGGAGATGCAATGCAGAATAAGAAAGGTATCTATGGAAAGTGTAAAAGCAGCTCTACAAGGTACTGTCACTAGTTTGATACTGATTTTCCAGCTGACAGACTCACTTTAAATGGCAAATTTATTAGATTACATCAACATATTACCTAGACTCCATTCACTATCACATTATCTCCTTGTCAGTCAAGATGAATGCCCTTCCACTACTACAGCCAGGGACTGGCGTAAATTTTCAGTATAACTCATGCCAGTTTTCTGGCATGAGTTAGACCCAGGATTTAATAATAGCAGTTTTATTATATACATATAACATGTTACTTCTCTCTCTTTCTTCAGTAGTCTTTCTTTCTTTTGTCTTTGCTTTCCCTCAATGTAACCCTGTAAAATACAGACAAGAAATAAAAATATAACAACTTAAATAAATAAGAAGATAAAATCCTTCCTTTCCGCTGATGGAGCTGCAGTCGGACCAGGGACGGTTACACAGTGTCATTACCCTTCTGCTCATTAATGTAGCTCTTTCAACGTCAACTTTTCTTCAACTGCCAAGAAGGTCGTAAATGCATGAGAAATGTTTTAAAGTGCTTCACGTCGCCTTGAGCAAACTTAACTGGAACATTTTTTTTGCAAATCTTTGCTACATATTAAAAATGCATTTCTTAAGTTTTCCTTGTGCAGCATTACACTGTGTTATGCAATGATTTATTTGATAAATGTCTCTCCATTGAAGGTCAGAGATGAAAGCCTATCTATTTTGTTCGTATTTTGATACCTAATTTGTCAAATCCAAGATATCCAATATTTTCTTATGTTTATACTTTACAGAGGAAGAAGCGGAAAAATATATAAATGTCTTAGCCTTACTAATGTACATAAATGTTTATAGAAGCACTCTAAAAATATTTTCTAAAGACAACTAGTAAGCAGAGGATCTAGGGGGGTATTGGTTGGGCAAATAAGGTTGATAATCATGCTGTCTAAAATCTGTTCCTTGGTTATTTTTTAAAACTCTGCTTTTTTCTGATTTACTGCTGTGTATTACCACAAGCTCATCCAATGGTATAACTTGAAGTTCCTGGATCTAATGAAAACTCTGCAACAAGACTTCCCACCTACCATGTGCCATTTATACTGATGTCTTCTTATGCTACTTCCTATAGCTTGCCATAAGCTTATCAAGTGCATAGGAAACATAAGAGTATACTGATATATAGTATACTGGTCCTGAGGATCTAGAGATGTGTCCACTCATAACTAATCTCCAATTTGATTAAGAACTCCATGACCATGCTATGATATAATCTACTGTTTGGTTGAGAATCAGTGCATGGTGGGGTTAAAGAGAGAGGGGTTAGCCTGTGAAAACTTTTGTTTCTCTGCCCGGTAAATTTAATTTTATGGAGCCATGTTTCCTGCATATAAGACACTTAAGGCTGAAATTCAATAATGCAGTTCTCTTTTTTTTAGCCTACTGTAACTCTCCCTGCCTGCTATGTTCATAGCTGCTGACAAGATGCTACAAATGCAGCTCTACTGTGTGTCACTCACTCTACTTTGTTGCCCGACCAAACCCAGTTCAGCAACAGCAACTAAACAGTCTTTACGTCTTTCACTATTGATCTCTATTGCTATTTAAGAGCACCTCTCTCACTGTCTCTATCTGTGCATGAGTTTTGTTAGTTTCTGTACTGTGCCTCAGAGTTAGTATCCTGTATTTGCTTTGGAGTGTTCATGCCTATGAACTTCTCTTTGCCTCCTGCCTTTGACACCGCTTCAATTATCATATTGTATTAACTCTTCCAGCCCTGAACTTTTGCCTGACTATGATTTCCACCTCCAGATTTGTTCCTACAAAAGTAGTTTCTACTCATGTTACTCATTGCCCATGAAGTCAACATCATAGGAACTGACATCCATCCATAGTGACCTAGAGAATCCACTATCCAGGTATGGGTCTTTTCAACTCCATTGACTCAAAGGAAAAAAATATGACCCAAAATGGTAAATTTTCACAAGTTTACTTAGATTGGAGTTATACACGTTACCAAAGAAAAGTCCTACAGTCCACAGGAGGAACATAGAACTTAGCTTTATAATGAAATAGACCAATACTGTTATAAGTTCACGTTGGGTCTTATGTATCACAACTAGTATAACCTTACTGACCACAGTGACCAATAAAAATTCAGAAGCAAAGTAAATTGGATTGGTTGCTATCAGCAACTAAGTAATACTTTTTGGATTCACAATCATGCTAATCCTAGGGAAAAGGAAACATTGGACATTATGTGTCAAGACAATACTATGACCACATAAGTGATCACTAATGGATGATGCACATGCTTGGTGTTATAAACCAGATTACAGTCATCTCTATCAAAGCTTTACTACTTAGTAAGATCAGTGGTTGCTCGGTAATCAATGCAAATTCTGAAGATCAGGTTAAGTCTTTGTCCTCCTTACAAAGCCCATGTTATTTCATTTATAATGGACTAATGAACTGGATCACCGAACAAATAAACTGAACAAACAGGAGAATAATTACTACCTATGATTGTGCTCATTCACTATTTATAAGAGATTTTCTAATCTTGTTCTTTTAAATTAGTGTCAATATCATCCATTTGCTTTCTCTTTACTTAATCTGCCACAGTTTTATGAGTTTTACCTACTTGTAAACCTCAGAGGATCAACCCTCTGCATTGTCTGAAATTTCTTAAGTACTGTAGCTGTAACATTCAATGCAGTATAATATAATATATTCTCTAGTGTCACAGAAAAAAAAAGTCTTTTCCCTGTTGTGAAATTTTAGGACAGGGCTTGTAAATGTGCAAAAATGCAAAGAAATAAACTAAGAAAATAAAATAAACATCTAAAAAAAGAAAAAGGTATATATAATATATATATATATATATATATAAATATATATACAGTACAGACCAAAAGTTTGGACACACCTTCTCATTACAATAGTTTTCTGTATTTTCATGACTATAAAAATTGTAGATTCACACTGAAGGCATCAAAACTATGAATTAACACATGTAGAATTATATACTTAACAAAAAAGTGTGAAACAACTGAAAATATGTCTTATATTCTAGGTTCTTCAAACTAGCCACCTTTTGCTTTGATTACTGCTTTGCACACTCTTGGCATTCTCTTGATGAGCTTCAAGAGGTAGTCACCTGAAATGGTTTTCGATTCACAGGTGTGCCCTGTCGGGTTTAATAAGTGGGATTTCTTGCCTTATAAATGGGGTTTGGACCATCAGTTGTGTTGTTCAGAAGTCAGGTGGATACACAGCTGATAGTCCTACTGAATGGAGTGTTAGAATTTGTATTATGGCAAGAAAAAAGCAGCTAAGTAAAGAAAAAATTAGTGGCCATCATTACTTTAAGAAATGAAGGTCAGTCAGTCCGAAAAATTGGGAAAACGTTGAAAGTGTCCCCAAGTGCAGTGGCCAAAACCATCAAGCGCTACAAAGAAACTGTCTCACATGAGGACCGCCCCAGGAAAGGAAGACCAAGATTCACCTCTGCTGCGGAGGATAAGTTCATCCGAGTCACCAGCCTCAGAAATCGCAGGCTAACAGCAGCTCAGATTAGAGACCAGGTCAATGCCACACAGAGTTCTAGCAGCAGACACATCTCTACAACAACTGTTAAGAGGAGACTGTGTGCAGCAGGCCTTCATGGTAAAATAGCTGCTAGGAAACCACTGCTAAAGACAGGCAACAAGCAGAAGAGACTTGTTTGGGCTAAAGAACACAAGGAATGGACATTAGATCTGTGGAAATCTGTGCTTTGGTCTGATGAGTCCAAATTTGAGATCTTTGGTTCCAACCACCGGGTCTTTGTGCGACGCAGAAAAGGTGAACGAATGGACTCTACATGCCTGGTTCCCACCGTGAAGCATGGAGGAAGAGTGTGATGGAGTGGGGGTGCTTTGCTGGTGACACTGTTGGGGATTTATTCAAAATTGAAGGAATACTGAAAAAGCATGGTTACCACAGCATCTTGCAGCGGCATGCTATTCCATCCGGTTTGCGTTTAGTTGGACCATCATTTATTTTTCAACAGGACAATGACCCCAAACACAACTCCAGACTGTGTAAGGGCTATTTGACTAAGAAGGAGAGTGATGGGGTGCTACGCCAGATGACCTGGCCTCCACAGTCACCAGACCTGAACCCAATCGAGATGGTTTGGGGTGAGCTGGACTGTAGAGTGAAGGCAAAAGGGCCAACAAGTGCTAAGCATCTCTGGGAACTCCTTCAAGACTGTTGGAAGACCATTTCAGGTGACTACCTCTTGAAGCTCATCAAGAGAATGCCAAGAGTGTGCAAAGCAGTAATCAAAGCAAAAGGTAGCTACTTTGAAGAACCTAGAATATAGGACATATTTTCAGTTGTTTCACACTTTTTTGTTAAGTATATAATTCCACATGTGTTAATTCATAGTTTTGATGCCTTCAGTGTGAATCTACAATTTTTATAGTCATGAAAATACAGAAAACTATTGGAATGAGAAGGTGTGTCCAAACTTTTGGTCTGTACTATATATATATATATATATATCTTTGAGAAAGGTCTCAGTTTAGGAACCAAAACGTTGCATCTTGGATTAAAACACTGAACTTTTTTTGAATCTATTGGAGTGCTGTTGGTGTTTGCTTTCTATATATATATATATATATATATATATATATATATATATATACTGTATTAGCATATGCATTAATTTCACTTCGGAAACATTTTCTAAAATGTTCAGGGTTATTTACTCTCTTTGGAATTGAGGGGATGTTTAGAGCCAAAGACAACCTTATTACATTTTAGATTTAATATACACAAAAAGTACAGTGCTTACAGAAAAAGATATACAAGCAAACAATATCAAATAAAATAAAAAGGGAATAAAAATAAACAGACTATTTTCAAACCTTGCTGTGGAGATCGGGGGAGAAATGGACAGGACACATGTGAGGATCTAATACCTAGGGATCCTGACATCACCCCATACTCCATTCCCCAGATACATAGTTTGGGGCACCTAATAATACTCAATGTCCAGATTTTTGACATATCTAACTGGTTTGGTTTCCTCAGCCATCTTTTAGTGAATGTATTGTTGTAAAAATTAATTTTGACATACATGTTTTGGATGTTATGCCCCTTCCTTTGTTTAATATAGATTAGCCTGGTATCTGGCTAATGGATGCAGTTGTGCCATCTGCTTTACAAGCCCAACACACAGACTTGCTAATAGTGACTGTCTGCACTGAATTCATAGCCTGGAGTGGAAGTGATTTGAAATTGCCATAAAAATTAGACCCATACCAAAATATACTCACTACAAGGCACAAAAACCATAACCAGAAGAAAATTCATAACTATACACATAACTCATAACAAAGTATGCTATATACATTGCTCTTCACACCTATCCTTAGGGTAGGTCATCAATATTAGATCTTTTAAAACCCCGGACACCCACAGATCTGCTGTTTGCAGAACATGTCAACCAAATGATAAAGTGACATGACTAGTGATGAGCGAATCAAAGCTGCAGAAGTGGAATTCGATCCGAATTTCAGGAAATATTCGATTCACATGGAATCCGGATTTCCTGATGCTTTGCAGTAACGAATATTTAGTAAGGACCTTTGCGACATCAGACGGTAACATGATATTTATTCTCTAGTGATGTGATTGGGTAGGCATGTCTTTGCTTGTTAGCAGATCCTTCCACATGAATAAAAGTTGTCAGTGCTGGAGAGAGAGAGAGAGAGAGAGAGAGAGAGACATGACCGCGGCATCCAAGGGCTTCCGCCATTTTTCCGCCCACCCCGGCTCTCTGCAGACAGGAAATAGCTGTTTATTCGCCGCAAATTAATTCCGATCGATTAGAATCATATCACGAAATTTGACAAAGTTGCCGAATCGAATTTTTGAATACTTTGCTCATCTCTAGACATGACTAGTGACCTAGTAATAACATAGGGCTGTGGGATGCCAGGATCAAGGACCAGTTGAGAGTCATTGTTGTTTAACCAGTTTTTTCCATAGCACACATGTAACAGAGTTGAGTTTGGCATTCTTACATGTATACAGTAAAGTATAATATGGATCAGTAATGTGGAAGCACAGTTATGTTATCAAGGTGCCCATACTTCTGTTTTATGTTGCTTGTTTACACCTAGATTTAGTGCAGACTGAAGAACTGGATTTTAGATGAACCTCAATATGGGTTTGAGTCTTAATCTCTTAATTACAGATGCATTGATGGTTAAAACAGTTTTACTCTTCAGTTGGTGGAGATACGCCGACATTCATCATGAAGCTTCAGACCTCTAACATGCCACTTCATGGATCAGGAGTTTTTTCTAAATGCAATAAGCTTGTAGAGGAGAATTTGGCGCTGCATACAGCATTTAAGGGAATGTGCGTCCCACAATAGATCCCGAGCTAATGAGAACATGACAGATAGCCTATCACTTTCTAGTTATCTCAGATAGTGTATGACATTGCTCCATATGAGGGTACTGCAATGTATACAGTAATTGTATTATAGTAAATGTTTTACATTTGTGTAACGTCCATTATTGCTTATTTTATACACGAGCAGGCAGTTTTATGCTTACCTTACATATTTTTCTTGTATATTATCTAACGATACATTCCAACCTCAGGGAGTGAATTTCCTGCTCCTGAGCATCTTTGAAAGTTTTTTTTTGCCTGCAACTTAAACGATGGACTAAATTGTTCTTTGGAAAGGAACGCTTTATGTTCTTTTTGAGCAACCGCGGTTTATACTTTTTTATTGTTCTCTATCTATTACCTTAGATTTTTACATTTCCCACTAACTAGACTGCGGTGGGAACAATATAATAGTCATCTCTAGTAAAAGAAAGGATTTATGATGATTTGGACTGTTAACGGCTTTGTTGTGGTAAGATAATGGCGCTCTATCCATCATCTGTTCTGCAGGAAAGTGGAAGAGACCAAAGCAGAAAGAAAGTGATCAGCTTTACAAGTGCTTAGCAGAGAGAAACATCAGGTCTAGTCAAGGGGATGCAAATATCGGGAATGGATCCGTTCTGCAGAGTAAAGCCCCTAACAATGATAAGTCTGGGAATCTTCACTGATAAATGAAGGCCTTTCCGATCTCATCATACATTGACTGCAAACAATGCTACAGTAAATGCTCAGTAAAGGCCTATAAAAGCGAGTAAGCAGTCAGTGGACAGAAGTAATCTGCATAATTTATGCTGTAATCTACATCTGAGTTGATAAACATAAATCTGTCAGGGATTCATGATGATTCGTGGGATCTTAATGCTTTGCTGTAATAACCATAAAGCAGAAGGCTGGCCTGTCCATAAAATATCACAAAGTTTTTAATCAGATTCACTTTGTGGTTTACTTTGCTTGAATACTGTACACATTACTAAACTTTCTTCAGCTTTCTTATGCAGAAACGCATCCTTTGATATGCCAATATGGAAAAGCTATAGCAATGACCTCTAAGTGTCTAAGTGCGGGTTGCACTGTGGGATTTGTAGTGGCAACCATATTGATTTGAGTTTTTTTTTTTTTCACTATAAAGATATAGGTAAGAAATAGCTGAATAGGCAAATTAACTCTTTAATATTATGATTGAAAGGTGATCCTCGTTTCATTAGGGATATGTATTCACCAGCATGATGACAGAAGTCATTGTGCATTTTTCAGCTTTTGCTTACTTATGCTACCGTTTTGCTGCTTGGCGCCATCGTCTATTGGTATCTGAGCTATTCTAAAATCCACTTACTGTCTGATTAGAGGCTTAAAGGGGTCGATTGGGTTATAAAAAGTATAAAGCAAGCAAATAAGAGCCTATAGTAAGAAAAGAATGAATACTCACCTGTCTGTTCCCCCAGTAATTCAGCATTGGATCTCCAACAGTCCTCCCAATCTTTGTGTACATTTAGATGGCATGTGATGGCAAGGCACTCCTGCAACCAGTCAATGACAGCAGTGGTCACGTGCCCTATTACTGCCACTGTAGCTCAGTGCTGAGAACCATGATAATAGGACACGTGGCTACTGTGGCCATTGATTGGCTTCAGCATCACATGGTGCCTGCATGTAAAAAGAGACTTGGAGGACCATCTTCATCATGCTTTACACTGTAGTTCTGCATGTTTAGATGCAAGTAGCTGTATATAAGCACAAGCTCCACAGAAATTCAGCAGAGCTGATTTCTTACAGTAATGTCAAAAATATAAACTACTATAGCAAATAAACCACAAGTGAGAAAATGGGAATTATGGGGATTTATAGACTGAGAAATGAGTGGTAAAAGGGATACTGTAAATTCTTTTTAAAGTCTAAGTATACATTTTAAACATTTTATCTGGTTACAATGCATCTAAAAATGACACGACTTTTGAAATAGTTCTTATTAAAGCCATATACTGCAGTTTTGTGTGTACATCTCTGATACAAAACAATGTATCTTTAAGATAACAGGCTACAAAAAAATCTTTGTGTAGTCTGATTCTTCAGCCATGAGTTAATCTCCTTCACTTGCCTCTATCAATGTTTGTAGGCCATCAAGAAGAAGAGGCAGATGGAGGAGCATATTCAGCTCTGTAGCATTCATGTATAATTGTGAAAGCACTTGTGCATTTATAAGATATCTTTCTGTAGTAATCATTTTCTGTTCAGATTTCCTTAATTCCACCAGATTTCCTTAATTCCCCATCTTTCTTAATGATATATTCACAGCAAGATCATTCCAAAATCAAATTGTGCTTATTTCACCAGATCCTAACGTACTGAATGCCTATGCATTCTGCGACTTGTATCCGTGTCTGCAAACTTTGTAGAATTATCCGGCAAATATTCCTTCTCTGCTAATTGAGGCTGTTTAGCAAATATTTGTTGTTATTCAAATCTTCAGAACTCTTTGTCCTCGTACAATATTCTTGAAAGTTTTTGTACAAAATATATTTCCAGCTTTTAGCTGCTGGCAGAGATTTGTGCTGCAATAATTTTATTTTTGCATAAGGACTGCAAAAAAAAAAAAAAAGTTTCTTGTTTCCCTGGTAACCAAGCGGCAAGTTTATATTTTACTGCTGTTTTTTAAGCTTTTGAAATTGCAAATCCCAGTTTGCTTTGTCTAGGGACTGGTGACAGAAATTACAATTAGTCATACATACAAATATGCAAAAAATAAGTTTGAGAGGAAAAGGACAGAAATATTTCACTGGATTGTACAAAGGATCCCATATATAGATATATAAATATATAAAATCTACGTAAACAGCCACTGTGTACATGTATCTTGTATTATGTTATTTCACTTACTGTTTCTGATTTACATTCTGTATGATACTTCAGCGTTGCACTCACTATTCTGCCAGTGGAGTCACTGGGGCAGATTTATTATGGCTTGTATGCCAGTTTTATGCCAGATGTTTCATCATTTACACCAGAAATCTGGCATAAATGTGGGGGAAATGTACGCCAGTTACAAGCCGCTCATATATGAGGCTCACCCTCCGCCAGCTCCAGGGCTATGACAACTGGTGTGAATAATGCCAGTTTTCATAAATCTGCCCTACTGTGTATATACATTATATTGCTTATCTTCTACTGATCCTGAGTAAGATCCTTTATTCCTGCATACTTCAGAGTTGCACTCACTATTTTGCTGATAAAATCACAAGCATTATTTTTTCTCAGCCATAGTGAGCTGTACTCACTATTCTACCCATGGTGTCACTGTGTATATACATTACGTTACTTATCCTGTTGTGACCGTGAGTTACAACCTGTATTATATAATCGAGAGCTGTACGCATTATTCTGCTGTGGTGTCACTATGTATATATTTTACATTACATAACTTATCCTGTACTGATTCTGAGTTAAAGTCTATGTTAAACTCCAAATTTGCACTCACTATTTTGCTGGTGGAGTCACTATGTCTATACTGTATATTATACTACATTTACTGTTCTGGTTACAGCTTGCACCTGCAATATCCCCTCATGTTAAGGTGCTATGGTTCTTTACATTCTAACTCTTATACATAGATTAATGAATTGTATGCCACAAAAATTGTGTTCCAGGCAGAATATGTGATACTAATTTTTTTTTTTCTGTCAAAAAAGGTAAAGCAGTGGTAAACTTGTCTGATTATGGCTCTGAAAAACAAAAAAAAAATTCTGATTACTTAAAGGTATCAAACAAAAATATTTAATTCCAAATATTGTAGTTAATGAATTAAATACTAAAATGTCAGTAACACTGACACACAGCTATATAATATCTCATGGGCTTAGCTATAGTTTAAAACTTTAAGCTCCTGGGTGCCTGTGCAAAATCTACAATAGGACACAGTGCGCCATTTATAGTACCACTCTTCTCAAATATAACAGACAAATATGAGCCCTCTCAGGCGCCAAAGCCCAGATGCAGCTGCTACCTTTCCACCTCTTCAGTAAATAGAATTTTTACGCACTTGTGATGTAATCAATATAGGTCTGTAACAGATGAGAAAAACTCACAGTCTTTTCTATTTTTTGGACCGAAGGCTCCTATATTGATATATGTAGTCCTTTATGGACTGAGAGCTTCAGAGACATAAGTCCTAGGCCCTAATGCAAAATAAGAAACTTGACTTCCACAATATAATGTTCCATGATGGCCCCTGTATACAGTATATTGTCCCATAGTGGCCCCTCCACACAGTATAATGTCCCATAGAGGCCCCTGTACACAGTATGTTGTCCCATACTGGCCCCTCTGCACAGTATAATGTCCCATAGCGGCCGCTTCACACAGTATAATGTCATACAGTGGACTCTCCACACAGTATAATGTCGCATAGCAGCCCTTCCACACAGTATAATGTCCCTCAGCGGCCGCTCCACACAGTATAATGTCCCATAGTGGCCCCTCCAAGTAGTATAATGTCACATAGCGGTCCCTCCACACAGTATAATGTCCCATAGTCGCCCCTCCACGCAGTATAATGTCCCATAGTGGCCCCTCCACACAGTATAATGTCCCATAGCAGCCCTACACACAGTATAATATCCCATAGCAACCCCTCCACACAGTATAATATCCCATAGCAGCCCCTCCACACAGTATAATGTCCCAGGTAACTGCCTGAAAAGCAGTTTATAACTGGAGGTATGCTTTAAGCAACAGACAGGTGCCATTTTGCCAACAGTGCAGCATATGCCAAAGGATGTACACTCGCTCCCTCTGCTTGTGGTGAGGACTAGAGGTCCTTGATACTGATCCATTTAATGATGGAACATTCCCTAAAACATGAAAAAAAAAACTATAGACAAAAGTTTTTACATATTGTCACTTTGCAACAAAGTATCTTTTTTTCCCAACTTGGTAATAGCAAAACTATATTTGTCTGCTCCTGAGCAACTTCTCCAGTGTTTCTGGAGGAAGTAAACTTTATAATGAACCACGTTGCGGCTTGGGAAGACATTCTAGCATGTCAATTTAAAGTTACATTGTTTAGACATGACAAAGAGATGTGAGGTTTTGAAGAGGTAATGAATGAGAAAGAGAATAGGTCGTCGAGTGTCAAAGCTTCTGGGATTTTAGCAGGTGTACAGGATCAATCCTTTGAGATTCTTCTTCTCACATGATCTCACCTATCTTGAAGCCGGTGTCTTTACAGATTCGCACATCATCAAAGGGCAGACAGTTCTCATTGAACCTCCTACTAGAGCTGCTAAACTTTTTCTTGAGACTGCTGGTGTTTTATGGCTTTTCTTGAATTCCATCTACTCTGGAAGAGCAAAACTTTTCAAAAAATTCCTAAATAAGCATTTTAGAATGTCACGTAATGTAAGGGCAATGAGATCCTATTTATTCCAGGCTTTATGTGATTTCTGTCATTCGAGATGCTCTAATATTTAAAGGATAATTAAACACAATGAGAGAAAATTTTATATATGACTCTATGAATCAGCCGATGGCTCTCCGTGACTTTCCGGTATGGTTTTGTTTAATATGTTCAATGGACTGTAACTGGTTTTATACATTGTAGAATGTAGAATTGTTACAGGAAATTCATGGAAAAGTCACCAATCGAGTATTTATTATATCTAAATGGCCTAGTTTTTGTAAGCCATTGGTTTATATGATACCCTGCACTTGGTTATCATGCAGTGAATAATTACTAGTGACAGTGGCAGCTAATTCAATGCCCAGTTTCTAGTCAGCCAGCAGGAAATTTAGCCCCCCAACTCCAGTAACCGAAAGTCCAATGACCAGCAATATAGTGTATAAAGTGCTCATTTTTCCACTGACACAATTGTAAACACAGAGCCCAGTACCCCAGTAAGAAAATAGTGCCAGTCACCACTAACTGAGCTGTAAATACACTACCACTTAACAGAAGTAACTATAGTTCTCAGTACCCCAGTAACCAACAAATATACTGTAGTGCCCAATCAAAACAACAGGTATTTGTAGTACCTAGTCCCTAATTAACAATTGCAAACAATAGTGCCCAATACATTGCCTAAATCCCAGTGACCCAGCCTTAAAGGCATCCTCCAGTTATAAATGACTTTTCTTAAATGAATAGTACAGGTGAAAATAAGAAACTTTGTGATATATCTTATTAAGATTTGTTTCCTTCGCCATTTATTAAGCTGGTCTGCTGCTCCTTATCTTCAATCTGACTGCTTGTTTACATTATATCCATCTCCATATTCAGCCTCACACATACAACTCTTTGGAGCAGGGAGGGGTGGAGTAGGATTCTTCTGTCGGCTAGTTAATTGATTTATTGCCTCATTCTGTGTAGTCCTAGCCCTTTATCAACAACCTAGCAGTGTTAAAAAAGCAAGGAATATCAAAATAATCATACCCGCCTCTTCAACACCCTGGTTGACTGCTTCATGTTTGAAAATGGCTCCTTTATGGTTTAAGGTGCACTTTTTGCACCATAAACACACCATGGGCTGCATCTTATGCTTCCTTTTCCCTACAGCTCGTGCCACTGCACTGGCCTTTCCTCTCAGCAGCTAAGTTGCATTGGACACCATGTTCCTCAACAATTAGGGAAGGCCTCTCCACTAGCAACTTGCACTGAGTCATCACATCTTGACTCAGTGGCGTAACTAGGAATGGCTGGGCCCCAAGGCGAACATTTGACATGGGGCCCCCCCTGAACCGGTTACGGGTCCCCAAACAGTAAAATATGCTCAACAGTGGCCCCAAATAGTATTATATGCTTAACAGTGGCCCCCACACAGCATTATATGCTCCACAGTGGCCCCCATACAGCATTATATGCTCTACATTGCTCCCCCCACACACAGTATAATATGCTACCCACAGTGGTACCGACCCAGTATTATATGCCCCCCCATAGTGGGCCCCACCCAGTATTATATGCTCCCTACAGTGGTCCCCACCCAGTATTATATGCTCTACAGTGGCCCCCACCCAGTATTATATGCTCTACAGTGGCCCCACCCAGTATTATATGCTCTACAGTAGCCCCCACCCAGTATTATATGCTCTACAGTAGCCCCCACCCAGTATTATATGCTCTACAGTGGCCCCCACACAGTATTATATGCTCTACAGTGGCCCCCACACAGTATTATAAGCTCCCAACAGCCCCCTCCGCATCGGTGCTATTATTATACTTTGGGGTCTCCTCAGACCCCAGAGTATAATAATCGGAGGCCCAGGGAAGGTGATTAAAAATAATAAACATTCATACTCACCTTGTATTACCTTTCCTTGGCATCCTCGCTCCATCCTGCCGTCTTCAGCGTCTTCAGACCCTCTTCCGACGTCGCTGCCGAGGCCTGTGATTGGGCCTCAGCGGTCACATGGGGGCGCACTGACGTCATTACGCGGCCGCGCCCCATGTGACCGCTGGGGCCTAATCACAGGCCTCAGTCATGACGGAGGAGCGCCGGAGAGAACGCTGCGCCCAGGAGAGGTGAGAATATCTGTTTATTGTTTTCAGTCACCTCCCCTGGGCTGGCATGTATTGGAAAGGGGCCTGCAATATGCCAGAACTCCTTTCCAATAACAGAATGTATAGCGGTCGGGGAACCAGGCTTTCCATTTTCCCCAAATGGAAAAATGTCTAACTTTCAACTTCTGATATGTGTTATATTGTGAATAAAATGTGGTTAAATAAGATTTCCAAATCATTGCATTCTTGTTTTCTTTACATTTTACATAGCAACCCAACTTTTTTGGAATTGGGTTTGTAGCTCTGGAAAGTGCATTTTGCTGCAGTGTCCTGGTAAGGGCTAGTAGAACAGTGCTTGATTGTTGTTTCTGCTATCTCTATATGTAAATCTCAAGTACATTGTTAGTCTTCACTGACTCAAGCTCTGCACTACACAGGCTAAGCCCACCTACCAACGTGCTACTGAAACTAGGAAGTGGAGAGAAGAGGAGGCAAGAGAGAAGGTGGAACACTGAGGTGGGACAACCCTTTAATGAAATTGGCAGGATCACTATATGGAGTCAGTCACAACAGGAACAGGACACTTGCTTAGTTTGAGAATGGTAGCATGGTGTGCACAGTGATGACACAGTTCTCACAGGGGTTTGTCTTCAACACTCATGGTAACCAATTCTCAGGCATACAACGGATTCGCCACACTAGCCTTCTGAAACAACAAGCTCAGTTTCAGAATTGCACTGCATGGACGGAACTTCAGATTGCTAGCAATGGAGGTCCAAATAGAACACCCAAAGACACAAGAAAGCCTCCCTGACAGACCGTAGTGCATGCAAACTGTAGGTTGAGTGGTGCCAAAGGGACACCGCCTGCTGCCCGGCCAATGGGCACAACATGGTTTCATCCATTTTGGAGAATCATTACCTCTTCTAGAAATTTCCAGACTTAATGATTCCGTAGCAAGATACATTTAAAGTGACAGTGTTACAACATACAGTGCAATAAGTTATCAGTATATTCAATACAATACACATGATAAAATGCATAATAGAATACAAGCAAATATACATAACAGTTACATAGGTCAGTCCTGGGTAAGGGCCTAAAAAAGCTGCCCCTAAGGCCATTTAGTGGAAGATGGTGACTCCTAGCACCTTACACATACAGTGCCTAGTGCCCACCACTGACACAACGGTGCACATTTTTGACATAGTATACATAGTAATCTATATTATGGCTATTCCTTGGTTATGAAGTTATATTTGCCAGTTCAACCTAATGTATCTGTGCTCCTGGTAACCATGCATCATATACTGTGATTAATGCTGTAAAAGTGTAAACTATGTTCAACCTCTGGAGGTAAATGATAGCAGTCATTCAGTGTTTTCTGTATAATTTCCCCAGACTGATGTAGCAGCAGGCAGATTTCTTCTTTGGTAATGCTGCTCTGATCACTGCATATAGAATGCACATATTTCATATATCTTGAATAGAATATTAATGGAGCATAGCATGTTCCAGGCATTGGTTAGGATCCCGCCAGCCATTCAGATTTGCTCTTAATTTTAAATTGTATAAGAAGGTTCCTACTTCACTCCTGACTAGTCATTCTCACCCGGCGGACACAGATTTTTCCACTGTGACTGACTTTTATTAACTTTTGTAATAAATGAAGCATAGGTTTCAAGTACATGAATGTGTAGTACCGGGCAATGCATGTTGGGAATGGCACAGGATTCTGAAGAAGAAAGTGACATTATGATAATTGAAATCAAAGTAAGTAATACACAATTTTAATAATAATAAATTATTTATATAGCACCAACATATTCCGTAACACTTTACAAATCATAGTGTTCATGTCCAGACAAATTGAGACATCACAGACTAATAAATCAATTCACACAATAGGAGTGAGGGCCCTGGTCACAAGAGCTTACAATCTAAGAGATTTAGTATTGGTAAAAAATAACAGTGATTATAGTGGACACATGCATAGCTGTAGCAGAACTGCTTATATCTTTAAAGGAGTTGTGCCATTATGGACACACCTACTCACAGGGAGGAGATAAGTGTCAGCTCACTGGGGGCCTGATCGCTGAGTTCCTCAGCGATCAGGAGGATAGGGACTGAAAGTCCCCCAAAAGTCTCCTTGTAAATGGAGTGCCAGAGCATTTCATTTCCAAGGGACTACGGGTAGGGCTGGAGATTACAGTCCCGGAAGTCTCACAGCAGTGAATGGAACGCTGGTCACACAAGGTTACTGGCGCTCCATTCAGAAGGAGGATTTATGGTATTTGAATACCGTATTATATTAATACCATTATGTTATTAGCTAATACAGAGATGTCTTATGTTCTGGATCCTCATTTTTTAGATGCAAAGATCATATTTCTCTCTTGGGCACATCTGTTTATAACATGGACACTCATTTAGATAGAAACTGTATAATGTGAGACTTCCTCTCAGACTAAATCTAATCACTGGGGTTCCAGCAGTAAGGCACTGTCCATCTTATCATGGGAGCACCTTGACATATTACTTAAGTTGTACTCAGCCTGAGTTAATGTTAGTGTTAAAATTAAGAGCTGCACTCAGAATTCTGCAGTCAGCAAGCTTGGAAACAGTCAACAAGATAATATTTTCATACTGTACATCAGATGACTGTACTGATGACTATTCCAGAATGCGTGATGTGTGATAATGTGAGGCATCTTTGGCGCAAAACCCTTTCTTGCGAGAAAAATGTCCCCATTACTCGCTTGTCACATTCCGCAAGTGTGGGACATATTTATTATAACTCACACCAGTTTTCTGACTGCTCACTCAAAGGAAAAAAAGAATATAAAAAATAAAAAAAAAAAATTAAAAATTAATTTTTTTTAAAAAAAAAAAAAAATAATAAAAAAAAAAAAGGGGGGGGGGAAAAAAAAAAATAATGAACCATCAAAATGAGGGGGATACAGTATATACTTATATAGTCGGTTGTATCAATTAGATGTACATACAACCATTTCTGCTTTACTCAATTCAACTGTAACATCCTTGTCTTTCCGGGGCTTTGGCACCATCCTCCAGGCGCACACTGCGGCGCAGGAGGCGTGTCCGGTTGTGATTCCTTCCTCTGGGTTTTTCTTGTATTGTCTGAACACTGTCCTATTCCCAAACCTCCTTAATTGATTTTCTGCCACACCCATCTCCTTCACCTTGCTTTCCCTCTGCTCCACTAAGAGTTAACTTTAGTCTTACCTGTGTGATTGACAGCCTATCCTCCTATCAAGTCTGGGGCGGGTTCTTCCTCCCTATTTATTGTTTGCTCACATTCCCATTGGGCCTGCTATTGCCTTGCGCGTACTGGCTATACTCCTTGGTCTTTGTTACCTGTTCTTTTTATTCTTGACCACTGCCTTACCTTTGACTTTTCGCTTGGATTTTGATTTTGTACTGCATTGCTCATTTGTTACTGACCCCTTGGCTAGCTGACCTCCCTTTGTTGTTGTTCGTCCTGTCTGTGTTCTGTGTTATCACTTATTATAAGGAGGGACTGTCGACCAGTTGCTGGGCTGGGAATCCCCCGAGGACTTTTCGGGGAATTAGCCAGGGACAGTTGGGGGGCCGGTAGGGTCCAGGGTCCACTGTTTTGTTGTGCCCCTCCCCCCAGAGTTCTCCAGTAGCCACTGGGGAATCGCTCCTCTAGCGATTCCTCTTACAACAACACAAACAACTATATTTTCAAATTAAAATTATCCTTTTTTTGAATGGACTCTGGCCCCCCCCCCCCTTTTATTAGGGGGAAATAAACCCACCCCGGGGCAAAAAGGGGGTCCCCGGCTAAAACGGATAATATGCTCTTAGGAGTTTTAGTCATCAGAGATGCCAAGGCACTAGGAGATTCTGACCAAAAATTAAATGGGAGTGTATATATAACCAGTGCCCCCACTAGAGTATTTCACTGCACTGGGGGTGAGGCTGAGTACTCCCTTAAGGTCTAGTGTCCTAGGCTAAAAAATGATGACAGATGCTACCCTCCCACATCAGAGCTTATCTCTGCACAGGTTTTCCCAAAATAAATTGGTATATATTTCTGCCCAGATAAAGTAGTATATTATAGAGACAACCTCCGGGTAAAATTTGCACACATATAGATGATATTGCGTGCTAGCCCACAAAGTGCTGCTCAAAATTATACTGACATGCTGACAGGCTCCGGATCCTCAATTACACACACATAGCATTGTGCGCTATACACCGGAGCACTGCCAATAAGACGATCGGTATTCACCCCCACTGGAGTGCGCTCTTAAAAGAGCATCAAGCCGATCCCTCACTAATGGCTGCAGAGAACATTTGATCTGAACACTTATATGATGAAAGATCTGTCTCTCATACTAAGTAAAGTTAAAATAACAAACTCCCTATACGTATTTCACTAGCACCCTAAATGGTGCTAGATCATCAGGGAAAACAAGCATATTGACCTCTCAGTCTGAGAGGTAAGAGGCAGTGGCATTTTCTGATTGGCATAGACTTCAATTCTGAAAATACCCCAGAGTATAATAATAGTAGTATTTGGCCTCACTTACCGATCCCCGATGCCCCTCACAGCCGCTTCTGCGTCTCATAGCAGAAGGGGAAGCAGAGGCGGCCACAGCAGGCGCGGGGAGCAATAAGTAAATAGGCCGTTAGCTTCTGGGGTTACTCCAAAAAAAAAGTTATCCTCGCCTACCTGTGATCCCTTGATGGAGCCGCCGCCTTCTCTTCTTGACCGTGACGTCTGTGTCTCAGCGTAGGAGGCGTGATGATGTCATTGTATCGCCGCCTGCTCTGAGATGCAGAGATCTCGTAAACCAGCCCAGGACAGGCCCCGCTCAGCTTTGTTTTTTTTTAAGCTGCTTGTCTTGCTGGTTTACGGTAAATAGAATGTAAAAAATGCCACCCCCCCCCCCAGACAGTGATGGAGAGTGCCGCCTGAGGCGGCCGCCTCACTTCGCCTCATTAGAGGTGTGCCCCTGCCCACTTTGGCTGAGCAATGAATTCTGAGTTCTGTTGCATGCATGCATGCATTCTGCCTTATTTATCCTGGAGTCTGGTTGTCCTATTTTTAGTCTGTACTTCTATCCTGTTTTTAGTCTCTGTACATACTTTGTGTTTTTATCTGTTTTGGTGGTGCACTGCAACATTAACCTGACTTGACTAGTTAGCTGGGACCAAATTGGGATCACCTCAAGAGGTGGTGGCCTGGTGAAGACCCGATTCCCATATGGGGGGTTAAAGGGTGAACACTGGGGAGTCTGCAAGGATAATGCCCCTAAAGGTGGCCCCAAGCCAAACTGGTTTGGTAGCACAATGGGTCCACAGTCTGCTGCCTGAGTCACAACCAGGAGTTGCAGGAACTTATGTGCAGTCTCTGTCACCAGTGGCCATGGACCTACTGCAGGAGTACCTTCCTCAGTCCTAACTGTCAATTTATGGCATGAATGTCCTCTTTTGATGCAGAGTGTTCTTTGTTTCCTTTGGAGCAACTGGTGCTACTGCTCTCCCTATAACTAGATCCTTGCATGCCAAACCTAGTATTGCTGAGTGATATTGCTAGAGGAGGAGACTTATAGTGGTCTATATATCTAGCAGTATACCTTCAAGCAAAACATTGTAACCAAGTAAATTGTGTAGAAAGTAAATATGTCAAAAACAAAAAAAAAAAACATTCTGTTCACAACGGTGATTGTAGAATCTCTTTAAGAATATGTTTTTTTGCCTTAGGAACCCTCCATACTCTACCTGTTTGAGTTTTTTTAATGACTTGTCTTCTCTTAGTTTGTCCTATCTATATCTCAGTTAACTGGAATCTCTTCTATAGGTCGATTTATGTTATCATTGCATAAAGCGACCTTAACCATTTTAAGTCCATTTGTGATAATTAGAACAATTCTATATTACTATAATAACACAAAACATTTCTAAATCTATAAACTAATTAAAATGGATGAATCACAAGGTATGTACGTAGGTAAAGTATGGTAGCAATTATAATAAATTCTGATTCATTTACAGAAAACACAAAACTGTTGTGTTTTATAGGACAAGGACAAGATAGAGAAAGTAGCTGCCTAAAGGTATGGTCACACTACCTGTGATGGATGAGAATAACGGACATTAAATAATGGTAGTGTGAACCCATCCTAAGGAGCCACTGATACTAGGACACAAGCTGTTAGTGATGCTGTAGGTGTGTATTAGTGCTTTCCTTCACAGCATAGGTGAGATAACAGCACATGTCAAATAGTATTAGAGATGTGAGGGATAGGACCAGAAGAGGAGCTTCAGGAACTGATGTGCCCTACTGCTGGTGGCTTGGTGGCCATGGGTGCTCACACTGAAAACTACTGAGGTGGAGGGACATGTAGAGCATATATTATGTGTAAGAACTCTGAGGAATAGTGTGAAATAGGGATGGGAGCAAATATATGAATGCCTGTACCTCTGACAGCTATTATGCTGAACTTCAGGGGTAAAGAAGGGTGTGACACATTTTGAAACCCCCAATTTAGGGGAGCAAGCCTTCTCTGCCCCTGATCCCCCATTTCTTGCTATTCAAGGAGCCTTTCTATACTCTTAGCTGTCTACACATGAGGCAAGAGTCAGACAATAGTTGAAGAAATATGGCTTTCCCATAAATGAGTCTTGTGGCTTGGTCATATAAATGGAGGGACCAAATCCTTGGTGGTAGTGACATCACTGGCACATCTGCAAAGGCTAAGCAATGTTGCTGTTCAGATATCGCACTGTGCCTTTATGGAAATGAAGCATTATAAATAGAGATGAGCGAATCGAAGTACCAGCACTTACCATCAAGGTGCTGGGAAATGCACTTTTTACTGCAGATTCATCATTCTGCCTTGTCCTGCTGATATTCACATGTCTTTCTGGCATGTTGCATCTATTTTATTCTCTCCTGAGGAACCTGTGTCATACAGGAGAAATGTTTTGAAAGAGAGAAACTATTTGCTGACCCCCCATTTTCTTTGTGGGGATTCAGCAATTGACACAGAGAGAGAAAATATATGCTGACCCCCCCCCCCCCTCCCACTGTGGGGTTTCAGTAATTGACACTATTTTTTGGTGAGCGTTCTGAATTCCATCCTGCCTAGATCTGCAGTGAATGCCACTTAATCCTATGGATGCTCCCCAAAATGGGTCTTAAAGGAACAGTATCCCCAAAATAGACCTTAAAGGGACAGCACTTTCCCCTTAGGTTGTTGCAGCAACACTCCAGACACTGGGCTATAGGGCCAATTTGCGTTACAATAACCACTGAACATGGCATTTGTATATCATAGGAGGCTGCATTCTCTGAGAGGTTATTTGCTTTAATCTGGTTCTGAGATATTGTTGGACTGCATATATTTTGCTGTTCCCTCTTTGTGATTTGGATAGGCTTGGTGTTTATACCCACCATAGGTGGAATCTTTTATCATTTGTGGATGCAACTTTTATTCAAACACTTAATAAAAGTAAAATTGTATTTATTTTCTAGTAGGCTATCAAGGCTTTTTCGGTAACTTTTCCCTACTGTGAAATCTCTTTAATTTTTGGGAAAGTAAATAGCACTTCTCTGTGACTTTACTCCTACAATCTGCCCAATGCTATTTTAATTTGAATAGTGTATATCTCGATCTTACTTGCGGTGAGTTCACTTTGTAGGTCTAGACCAAGGCCCAAGATTGGTATGTCTGTGTTGTGTAGTATCCCATCTGAATGAGGTCGCCTTGTCAGGGCAGTAGGGTTTTCACACTTATGGACCCTAATATCTGCATATTTCTTAGCGCTGTCTAGTGCTGCTGAATTTTTTATGTTTGTAGATATGGTTTATAATGACGTAGACACATATATATATCTGTAGAGCTGTATACATAAACAATCAGTACTTAGATGCACTGCAGCATTAAAAACAAATGTTGCAAAAGTATACATACCCTTCAACAGCATACTTGATTGGATGGAGGGAGGCCGCTCTCCAGATAGATGGGAATCTCAGAGGTGTCACCCCCACATTTAAGGTAAATCTCTTTTTATTGTCCTTTTTTTTAAATCCACTTTCTACTTTGTAATAGTTTCCTATCCTGGGCCCCAACGTATGTAGTCTCTATCACAGTTTTCTGCTTTTATAGTTTGGTGTACCTATTTAATCAATTGATGTATTATATATGGATGTTTTTACACCTCCTCTATAATTCAGGACACTAACATGGTAAATAAAGGGGTATTCCCATCCAGACATTTATGGCTATATCTTCAGGATATGCCAAATATTGCCAATATATGCATCTAGAACCTGCATTTATCTTGAGAACGGGGATCCCCTGATCCTTCTCTCATAGCTGCAGTAAAGGTAATGATGGGACCTGCATCTAACATATCCTGTGGATATAGTGAAATAATTTCAAGTACCCCTTTAAGCACAGATCTCTATAGGTTGAAACCACATGGTAATTTCTCCATTTTTTTTTTAAGTTTTGTTTCGTAATTTTATAATATTGATGTCTATAAGGTTGTATGTATCAATGTATCAAATACTGAAATTTGATCTTGGTTATAAAACTGCTTTACTAAACACAAATGTGAAATCAGTGTGAGATTTGCAAGAAAATGTTTTTTAATTAAACTCCACTTAAAAAAATGAAGGAAAAACAATTGTATTTAATTAAGTGCAGAAAGTCCGGCATTTTATATGTAAAAAGTCACGAGGACATAAAGGAGAATGAACATGACGGCACTTTGCAATTGATTCCCTGTGGTGTCTAAAAATAACAGAGCTCTCCAACATGAAAGCAACTTTAGTGAGAAGAGAGGTATTCATTCATTATGTAATCACACTGACGGAAAGCAGAGAAATTGTTCATTATTAATACACAAAGATTCAGATGGGCTTTAAAATATTCTCAACAACCACACAAAATAAATTGGATTTACAAATATGAGAATTGTAGAATAAATATAATAGATCCACAAGGGAAAAAGATCCCAAATGGTCGAGTCTATTATGTGTAATGTGTTAAAATCTGGAGACCATCATCAGGCAAACCTGGGTCAGATATAAGGTTAAATGTGCCAGAATTATGGCGTTATCTGTGGCAACAACTGACCTACAAGCTGTGCATCTCTGAAAAGGGGCAGGGATTAACAGAAAGGGGGTGTGATTTGTTAGAAAAAGGGGTTGGTTCTAAATATATAGAACAACAATGTGCGCCACAATCACGCCATACTTCTGATGCAAAGTAAGCCAAGTAATGCAGAAGGCGGCATAAATTTAGACTAGATGATCTAATGTTGCACAAGATTTATTATCTAACATCAGTTACTGTGATAAAACTGCTCTATGTTAACACTATCTAGTATGCACTGTCTAAAAATCAGGCAGGATTAGTACATACAGTGTGGAAAAAAAGTATTTAGTCAGCCACCAATTGTGCAAGTTCTCCCACTTAAAAAGATGAGAGAGGCCTGTAATTGTCATCATAGGTAGACCTCAACTATGAGACAAAATGAGAAAACATATCTAGAAAATCACATTGTCTGTCTGATTTTTAAAGAATTTATTTGCAAATTATGGTGGAAAATAAGTACAGTATTTGGTCAATAACAAAAGTTCATCTGAATACTTTGTTTTATATCCTTTGTTGGCAATGACAGAGGTCAAACGTTTTCTGTAAGTCTTCACAAGGTTGGCACACACTGTTGCTGGTATGTTGGCCCATTCTTCTATGCAGATCTCCTCTAGAGCAGTGATGTTTTGGCGATGTCACTGGGCAACATGGACTTTTCAACTCCCTCAAAGGTTTTCTATGGGGTTGAGATCTGGAGACTAGCTAAGCCACTCCAGGACCTTGAAATGCTTCTTACGAAGCCACTCCTTTGTTGACCTGGTGGTGTCCTTGGGATCATTGTCATGCTGAAAGACCCAGCTACGTTTCATCTTCAATGCCCTTGTTGATGGAAGGAGGTTTGCACTCAAAATCTCACGATACATGGCCCCATTCATTCTTTCTTATACATGGAACAGTCGTCCTGGTCCCTTTGCAGAAAAACAGCCCCAAAGCATGATGTTGCCACCCCCATGCTTCACAGTAGGTATGGTGTTCTTTGGATGCAACTCAGCATTCACTCTCCTCCAAACACGATGAGTTGTGTTTCTACCAAACAGTTCTACTTTAGTTTCATATGACCATATGACATTCTCCCAATACTCTTCTGGAACATCCAAATGCTCTCTAGCAAACTTCAGATGGGCCCGGATATGTACTGGCTTAAGCAGGGGGACATGTTTGGCACTGCAGGATCTGAGTCCCTGGCGGCGTAGTGTGTTACTGACGGTAGCCTTTGTTACGTTAATCCCAGCTTTCTGCAGATCATTCACTGGGTCTCCCCGTGTGGTTCTGGGACTTTTGCTCACCGTTCTTTTGATCATTTTGACCCCACCGGGTGAGATCTTGCATGGAGCCCCTGATCGAGGGAGATTATCAGTGGTCTTGTATGTCTTCCATTTTCTAATTATTGCTCCCACAGTTGATTTCTTCACACCAAGCTGCTTGCCTATTGCAGATTCAGTCTTCCCAGCCTGGTGCAGGTCTACAATTTTGTTTCTGGTGTCCTTCCACAGCTCTTTGGTCTTCACTAAAGTGGAGTTTGGAGTGTGACTGTTTGAGGTTGTGGACAGGTGTCTTTTATACTGATAACAATTTCAAACAGGTGCCATTACTACAGGTAATGAGTGGAGGACAGAGGAGCCTCTTAATGAAGAAGTTACAGGTCTGTGAGAGCCAAAAATCTTGCTTGTTTATAGGTGACCAAATACTTATTTTCCACTATAATTTGCAAATAAATTCTTAAAAAATCAGACAATGTGATTTTTTAGATATGTTTTCTCATTTTGACTCTCATAGTTGAGGTCTACCTATGATGTCAATTACAGGCCGGCATCATCTTTTTAAGTGGGAGAACTTGTACAATTGGTGTCTGACTAGATACTTTTTTTCCCCACTGTATCTGTCCATTGTTACTGTTTACAGATCTTATTATAACTTTGTGCTCGATTGAGCCTTTCTTCAAAAGTTCATGCAGCTTCTGTTCTTGCCAACTATAAATTATAGCTGCATTGCTGGCAATGTTTCCTCTAAGTCAGAGATTCCCAACCAGGGTGCCGCAGCACCCAGGGGTGCTGTGGAGACCCCTCAGGGGTGTCATGACAATCCAGAGGGAAAATTGCTGCATGCCTCCTTTTAACTACATCAGCATCCTTAGGCCACTGGGAGACATACTTGTTTGGAAGCAACTGGGGGACATTATTAGTTGTCAGGAGGCCACTTAGGGACATTTTTATTTGCCTGGGGCCACTGGGGAACATTATCACTTGTCTGGGAGCCACTGGGAGACATTATAACTTGTCTAGGAGCCACTGGGGGACATTATAATTTGACTGGGGGCCACTGGGAGATATTGGTTGTCTGGGGGCCACTGCGGGACATTATTACTTGTCAGGAGGTCACTGGGGAACATTATCATTTGTCTTAAAGCCACTGGGGGATGTTATTATTTGTCTGGGGCCACTGGGGGACATTATTGCTTGCCTGGGGGCCACTGGGGAACATTATTACTTGTCCTGGGCGCATTATTACTTGCCTGGGGGCCACTGGGAAGCATTTTTAGTTGTCTGGGGCCACAGGGAAGCATTATTAATTGTCTGGGGCCATTAGGAAGCATTATTAGTTGTCTGGGGGCCACTGCGGAGCATTATGAGGTGTCTGGGGGAAGTAGGAAGCATTATTACGTGTCTGGGGGTCACTTGGAGACATTATTACTTGTCTAGGTGCCAATGGAGGACATTATTATTCGCCTAGGGGTCACAGTGGACATTGTTACTTGCCTGGGGGCTACGGAAGAACATTACTATTTGCCTGGGGGCCACTGGGGATTATTAATACTTGCCTGGTGGCTACTGTGGAGCATTATGAGGTGTCTGGAAGCCAGTGGGGATCATTATTAGGTGTCTGGGGGCCAATGTGGAGCATTATTAAGTGTCTGGGAGACCAGTGGGGATCATTATCAGGTGTCTGGGGGCCAGCGGCAAGCATTATTAGATTCTAGAGGCCACTTGGGAGCATTATTATGGGTCTGATGGCCACTAGGGAGCATGTTCTGCGTGGTGGGCCACTGGGGAGCATGATACAATGTGGGGCCACTAAGGGAGCTTGGTGATGGTAAAAGGTGAATTTTTGTATGTGCTGGGTGGAAAGTATAGGATAGAGCTTTGAGGGTGCATCCACATGATGCAGTTGTGATGCAGTTACAATTGCATCAAAATTGCAACAGAAAATGCATGAAGTTTTGATGTGGTTTCAGCTGTAATTTCAAAAACAATCTGAAAAAACACATCAAAACTGTAGTTTTTTTTTTTGTCTTTTGGTAAAAATTATTTGGTTGGGGTGCCCCGAGGGAAATTTTTTTTGTCATGTAAATTTTTTTGCCTGAGGTTGAAAAGGTTGAGAAACACCACTCTAAGTCTTTGTAGCCATAAAAGGATTTCTTGTTTCCTCCCTGCACTGACCATAAAGTTGATACAGGGGATAAAGAAAACTGTGCTTTTGTTACTCAAGACTTCATGGTTCTCTACAGTATAATTGGTCACAGTAATTTTGGAATGCTCTGCCCACTCACTGATAGTGTGATGACGGGAATCTATGGGCTTCCTTGGCTTAGTGACCTGGTTGTAAATGCTACCAATGCAACCACTATAGCTATATCATTGAACACATAATATTTAAGCAAAGTATCCATGTGTGAAAGAGCAACTATGAAGGGGGTATTAATGTGTGATTAAGTCAAACCACAGAATATGCCAAAAATACCTAATAGATACATGTCCCACTTCTGAGACCTGCACCTATTATGAGAATAGGCTTTCAGTGACCTGTTTTTCAGCTACACAGAATTAAGGGGGTGGCTGTGTATGCGCAGCTCTTTCTATTCACTTGTATGTGAGTTCAACAAATAGCCTACCTGCTTGACTATTTTTGGGACTCCTGTAATATATTATATGGGAAATTGAATGGTGCCATTAGAAAATACAACTTGTCCTACAGAAAGCAAGTTGTCCTACAGCTATGTGAACTGAAAAATAAAAAGCTATGACTTCTATGAGTGGCAGGAAGCAGTTAAATAGATTGGCCAGTTTAGGAAACCATTTTTGTAACCCTGTTACAGAATTTTGATCAGAGTAGAGAGCAGTTACAAGGATCATCTGGAGGACCTATCCTGTCCTGCATTACAAAGACAACCAATTGACTTGAGTGTGTAGTGCTTCAACATCTTGTGAGGATAGGGCAGATAAATTGAACACCTAATGCTAGCTTTGGTAACAAATTACAGCTGATCGTGGAGATTTCAGCGGGGGAACACATTGTTATCAAGTTCTTCTTAAGGGACCTCTATAACAAATAAGAATTATCCAAATCCCTTTCTGTGTGGCACATTGGCTCAGTGGTTAGCACAGTTGCCTTGCAGCAGGGGCTACATCTGCATGGAAATTGTATGTTCTCCCCATGGGTTTCTTCTGTGTACTCCAGTTTCCTCCCATATGCCAAAAATACACAAATAGGTAAACTGGCTTCCTGTAAAATAACTGACCCTTGGGGGTGTCAGGGATAAGCGCCTGTATGGCAGCCACTAACTCCCCCTACTCCACAACACTCCCTGCACTTTCAGTCCCTTGTGTGTGAAAAGCATATTACTAATGTCTGTCATATGTGTGTTCTTGGAGAACAACAGTCCAGCATCTCATTGCACTCGAGCGACTTTCCAAGCTGTGAGCAAATGAACATGTTGAGCTGGAAGTTATCGCAAACAATGAGAACTGAATTTGCCTCCAGGTTCACTTTGTAATACTTTAACTTAATACATTTTTTCTTTAGTTTTTTTAAACATTAATTTAAAAGTCCAAAACAAATCCGGAGATGCGAGACAAGCGGCGCCTTGTAGGAGACAGCTGACATTTAATGCCTGAACTGAGCACAATCAAAGGGTAGAGGAACGCCGCTCATTTATCTGCAGCCGCATTAACCAACAATGTGACAGTTTCATTCTCTTCACCTACATGCAAATGAAAGAACAAGCAGCAGCGGGACAAGGACGGCAGATTCTCCGCTTCTCCAATTCACTTTTCGTGTTGTTGTGGAGAGAAAGTTTTCCTGCTGTTTTAAGGCAGTCATCTTAGCGCTCCCCTTGTTCCCCGTGGAGATTCACTTAAGGCAGAACTAGAAGAAGGATAACAGAGGCTCTAATGCAATACAGAAGCATTTGCTCCATATAACTGAAAGTTAAAAGGGCAGGCAACAATGTTACTCTATCATATTAAAATTCCAGCACAGCATATAGGTAGTAGAGAACAATTAAGCTTTGGAGAACTTCACTTCAAGGGGAAATCCCATGCAAAATAATCTTTTGTTGTATAATTCATAGTCATAAGAAGATCACAGTACTTAAGTCTTGCACCTACGTAGAACCATCAATGACTTCCAGAATTAAAAGTTTTATAGTGAGTTGATGCCTCATCAGTACCAGTAGGAGATGCCTAAAATTTTCAGGTTTCTTAAGCAAGGTCTGCTCAAATCACTGGCATATTTCAGTAAGGCATTTAAAAATTGTATATCTGCTGTATGTTTTTTCAGGGTCTTTCATCCCCATGTACTCTTTTTGTATGTGCGCTATTCTCTGTTAATGTCAATAAGTGGGCTCTTCTTGCTGTAATATAGAACCATGTTGTGTGTTCGGAGTCACTACAAGGTTCTCCTTACCATTCTTGCAGCATGACAGTGAAAAACTGCAGCTGCATCTCCCTCCTCTATGTATACAATTTATAGAGTTATTTATGTAGTAGTGGCTGGGAGCACATAATATAAATATAACTATGCATTTCAATGGGAGGGAGAAGCTTTTTTTCCTGATAGCTGAAAAAAATCAGCTATTGAAAAAACAGAAGGGCCCTGTTTGATCCCAAACCCACCACTAAAGGCAATAGGAGTAGGAAATTTTTTGGCTGAAATATTTCTGCGGCGGATTTTGCTTGCTGTGTCCCACTACATGTGTATTTATGCCTAAACCCCATGCACATTTCTGTATGCTTTGTTAGTGTGCAAGCCCTGTTTTTAGCTAGCCCTGTATTTTATTATGGCCCCATATACACAACCATATATTATCACTGGACCATGAGGTAAAACTCAGTACAGGTTCTATTCTTGTCCATTTTGCAGCCCAGGCTCATTAATGAATGTATGGGTCTGTGGAGGTCACAGACAGTACTCAGGTATTAGCTATGTGCCGTCCATGCTGTTTTCTCACATATCCGTATATGCGCATGTTTATGTGCATGTAGCCTTACTGTCATAGAGCCAAGGTCACAATAAGATCCTCTCGGCTAGTCTACTAGTAGGAGCTTATACTTCCATCTATACTTTATATAGATGCAAAATGAACAGAAACAAGAGAAATCAGAGATCTTTAACTATTTTTGTCAAACTGTACTGTTTTTTGTTTTCTTTTTTACTATTATCTTTTCTTTTTTTTCTTTTTTTTAATAAATACTCTACCTACAGCATATGTTGCTGATACCAGTCAAGTTTTTGTTAACTCCAGAAATAAAACTCCTGGGTTGTCTGTGACTGTCCCTGACTGACCTAAAGTTCTATATAAAAGTGGGCAGGGGGTAAGCCTGCAGGAGCCTATGGCCAGCTGATATCTTGATAAGCACATACGGAGTACTTATTTGGAGGAGGTTATCTGGAACTTCAATATATAAGTGGAAACAGTATAGTCTGTGAAAAAGGATTATAGTTATAAAACTGGGAAGATTTAATACCAGAGATAGCTGCGAAGTCTCACTGAATTCAGACTTCAGGAAAGGCAATAAAATATTTGACAGAATATCATCCAATTTTGGATTTTAGGAAACAGATTTGTTGACCTGGGTGTTTGTAGATGAAGGCAGCATATAAGAAATTACAGTAGATACAAAGTCTGCTGAGTTTTACAAGTTACTAGACATGGGATAAATTAGTGGAAACTGGTCTCAGTATGATGCCACGCTTTACCAACAGGACAGGTGTTATGACATGAAAAGCATCATTTTGAGTTCTGCTTTTTTGTCATCTCTGCTTTAAGGCATAGCTGTTGTTTTATTACATTTATTTTTGATGCTTAAATCAGGTGAATATAAAAAGAACTTGTTATTTTTCTTAGCAGAGAAAAATGCTTTGGACTCCTCTTTCCAGATTCCTCTCTGCCTGCTAAACTGCTCAGTTCACTGTTTATACGTGTCTTTACTGAATAGGGTTAAAGCTTACACACAGATCAGGTAACATAGAAGTCTATGAAGATGGGAGGGGGGAGTAGGAGGAACCCAGTGGGAGAAAAACAAACACATACACATACTGCCTAAGATAATACTAAGTGTTTAGCAGATTTCTAGTAGTTTTTCAGCAGCTTTTAGCAGTACTGAGCAGTATAGAAGTGAATAAAGCTCTAGTGAGATAAAACTCTTAATGTATCTACTGCAGGACATTTGTGTCTTCCTGCTTCTCATTCACTCCTCTTCCCCCTCTCCCACGCTTCTCAATAGACCTTTATAAACTGCAGCCTGTCTTCAGTGAAGACAGGTCTGAGCAGTGAACTGATCAGTTTAGCTCAGTTATGTTACAACATTTATATACTCACCAGAACTATTCATTTATAAAAAAAAAAAAAAAAAAAAAAATGAAGACAGCTACTCTTATAACACTAGATATGTCAGATATGCAATCCTATAATGCCATTACAGATGTAGCAGGCATTAATTTCATCTATGCTAATGAAAGATCGTTCATTCACTTTGTATGCGCCATAGCATGAAAATGGTGGAATGAATATTTGTTTAAAGACTGCTACTTTGGTACATCCCACAGCCACACTATGATATAAATTTGGGGACTGTTTACATATTTATTTCTGTTATTTAATGTACAAGATTATAGGTGAGGGTAAGTAAAATATTGTATTATTGTATAAAAAAGGATATGATGAACACTGTACAGTATATGTATGGAGATTGTAGTTTACTATGACAGTATGTAAAAACATGGGTGAAATTTATTAAAGTCTTGTACCAAAAATTGGGGTAAAACCAAATTTTTGGTGTAAAATGGGTTTGTGGCAAAAAAAAAAAAAAAAATTGTGACAAGCTTAATGCATGTGCAAAAGTGATAAAGACTGGCTTGATAAATTTTCCCCATAGTGTCTCATTGGTGGTGCAACTGATAACATCCTTTGACCTTATTATTTGCTGACCTTATTATTTGCAACAAGCTATACCCCCAGTACAGATAATGATGCCATTATATAATTGGCTATTGTATAAATTAATGGACTTAATGGAACACTAAATCCAGAAAAACAAAAAAAAGTAAGCAATAGATAACCTTGCTCCTGTTGTTACTCACGTGTTGTATTTTCTGTATGTTCTCAAAACAAAATGTCTTGTTGAAATCTTGCAGAGAGTGCAGGGGTTAATTTCTGATGCTAAAATGCTCATGCTGTGAAATGAGGTGTGTTCTTTTCTTAGAAGCAACAAGATTTTTTATCTTCCCTGGCATGAAAGAGAAACAAGCTGCATCCTTCTCCTTCTATTATACACTTCATAGAGTACGGGAAACTAAAGATTGCTAGAAAGTGTCACTGGAGGAATGGTTTAGTGTCTTAACCAAGTTGTGGGTCTTAAGGCAGAGGGGAGAGGCTCCCGCTGCAGCCAGATACAGTGTATCTGGCTTATCTTCAAGGACACATAGAGAAGATTTTATTAAGTATTCATATGTTATAATTATAATCTGGGACAAAATAGGATCAAGGGAAAAAGCAGATTAAGCAAGGAGAGTGAGCAAATACTAAGACATTTTTTATATTTCTGTGCTTATTCCTTGTTTAGTGTTCCTTTAAGTATTGCATAGGAACTTTCTCTAGACAAGATTTGTGTCAGACTGTACTCTTGTATAGAAGCAGTTTCTGTACAAAAAAACCTCAACCCACCAATTTAGGACATAGCATGACCAGGTTAATAATATCATGAGAAGAGTTCTTACAGGAGGCTATAATCAAAGGTTAGTCAGAAGACTGTAGTATTACATAAGAACAGCTGAAAACCACTTCTAACTTAATACCTCTTATAACTAAGGCCAGGAGAAAGATTTGGGCTGAGAATATGTGAAGCTACAGAGGATTGTCTAGACTTGATGTACCTCTGGATGTTCTCATTGACAGCAAGCAGAGATAAATTGTATTAGTTGGTTGAAAAACTTTTCACTATTCCATGCTTGAACTTTATTTAGAAAGACTGCAAACTCCTTTTAGGTTCCTCCTCCATAGAACACAGTAGCATATGCCTCTGCTCAAACCCATTGTTTCACATTTGTAATAAACCAATTAATTTGGAAGTTTCTGATAGAAATGATGACAACCAAATTAATTAGACATTGCTTCATCCATCCTTATATCACCATGTACACATCAACTATGAAGAAATGGATAAGTACATCTCCAGATCCTCCAGCCTATTGTAAATCTTCTAGTCTACCTGTATCATTAGTGTTGAAAAATGAAATAAGTAAAATAAATCTCCTCATAAACCTTCTCTTCTTGATATTCCATGTTCAATGGGAGTAATTAATCCCCCAAGGAATTCTTATAGTCTGGTGATTTGGTCCCAGTCTGCCCATATTGATGTCTCTGTAGTGGATGTGCTCTTTGTTAATTTGACTTGTATATACGTTATTTTTGCTTTTAAGGTCTGGAATCACATGTTTAACATCCATCTCCTTTTCATCATCTTAAATGAGTAATCAATGTTCTTAAATTGCCAAGTGTTTCAGTAATCAAGCTTTGAATTAAATTTTGTACGTTAGACTGTTATGGAAGGCATTTGGTGTAATTGGTGAGCGGCTGGCTGAATCTCAATGTCTCCTGAATTAAATCACCACTTATGGTAGATTATGATTTATGCACACAATTAACGAGAGCTCATGTCTAACAGGGGCTGTTATGAAACTACTTAAGTTAATTAACTTCACATATGTTAAAAAAAAATTACTACAAACTTTTAAGGGTTCATATTATGTGATAGCTTACCTGAAAGTGGGTAGTCAATAAACCCCTTTGCAGTATCTTGAAATCTTTCATCAACTGGGGAAAATAGTTTAATAGGTATATATTGTATGAAAAAACCCCCTCTACCAGCAGAGAAATATTTAGCAAAAATATCAAAGTAACTGGGACCATTGGTTGAAATTGATCTCACACTGACATAGATATTCTGGGCTGAGATTATTAGCTAACTTTATTAGCAAATCCAACTTTTTTTGGCTGCCCTTCTGGGGTCTGTCATGTATATATTAGGGTGACAGTCAAAAAATTGTTGTGCAAATTTTTAAGTCTCACCCCTGGGAATTATTTCCTTTGGTGTGATTGTAACATACACAAAATTTTGTATCATTGCAACATTGTTTATTGGTGGCTCAATCATCACTAAACTAACAATTATTTGTAATTAATGTCTTGCAGCAAAGTAAAAGAATAATTTTAAAGCGGTTTCACAGTTTCACTTTTTTTTTTGCGAAACACGCTTTATTTGGTATATGATACTCATGGCAATGCTTCTCTACACACTGGAGAATAAACTGTTTCTGGACTTCTTGAGTGCTCAGTGATGAAGTGAATGTGCTCACGAGTGCAATAGAGCGTTCTGCTGCATCATTCACGATTTTCAATCCGGCGACTTTTGAGGATGCATCGATATAACTTGCATTAGTGTACCACAGACAAGGATCTTGATGAAGAAAATCTTGGTTTATTTCCAGTGCAATAAACAGTTTTTTTGTGTTGGACTATACGAAGTGATAAATCTTCTTGTGTGATACAAGGTCTCCATCAGGCCGCACGCGAGTTGAGCAGTCATCGTTGCCTTCCTTCTGCAGAGCCAGAACCTTTTCCGTGGTTGAAACCTCACTGTCAAAAAAAGACAGACCCACCATAAACTCACTGAGGTACCACAGGTGTCTGCTGAAAGTCGATGCCGTCGACTGCTGAATTCGCTCAGTTTCCTTTTTTCTTCGTTTCTCTGCCTGTAATTCTCTCATAAATCTTCTTTTCTCAACCTTTGTCAGCTTTCTGTCTAATGTCCCATGTTTCCCCGACGACCTTTTTCTCTTTGAGCAAGCAAGAAGTCATGGTCTTTCCGAAGTTTTATAAGTTTCATGGCATCAGCATAAGAGACATTCCTTCTCGAATTCCTTCTCCTTGGATTCTTGAGTTTTGCTTTGCCGTTTAACATTCTTCTTGAGACTCTTCCATTGACCATACAGACTCTTCATCTTACTAATCACGTGATATTGTTGCCTTGTCGGGATTCTCGCTTTTTCCCAGAACCAAAGTACTTTGTTGGCTGTGACGCCAGCAATGGTACATGTTGGTTGCGATTCTGTACAGTGCAGGAAATAAAACCGGGCCAACAACTGCCTATTCGACGGCAGTTTACAACTGATAATACTGTCTGCTGTCCCTCCAATTAACCACATTCCTCTAACGCTGCAATTCAAAGACGCCATTTTTTCTGACAATGGTGATTAAACTTGTGAGCGGCCTAAAATAGCAGCCGTAAACCAACATTTCAATAAATTTTGATACGTTGCTGCAAATCACCCTAATATCGCTCATCAAAACTTGCAAATTACTATTATGAATTAAAGTAAGTGAATTTCAGGCAAAAATTTAAATAAACAGTAAAAGACACATAGTGGGAGTGATGTAGGCTGCTGTGTAAATGTTTAGCGATTAGTGTTACCTAAAACAGTGAATAATACTGAATGTTGTCTGTAATGTAGCACGTTTATGTTGAAACAGGAAAAATAAACTAATATTAATAATATTAAATATTCTTTACACATTACAAATAAGTAAATCGGAGAAAGTTTCAAGGAGCGATGGAGCCCTTATTGCCGCTCAATATTAAAACTACCCAAATCCTATTTTAACGGCTATTACATGTTCAAAGGCTGACATTAAGCCACCTTTAAACACAACTAAAAGAAATTATCTTTTAAAGGATATTACAGGTCACTATTTGTAACAATTATAGAGGGTGAGACTTTGAATAAAGCTAATTTTTTTATTTTTTATATAGAACGCATTGTCACCCTAATATATACAGTGCTTTGCGAAAATATTCGGCCCCCTTGAACTTTTCAATCTTTTGTCACATTTCAGACTTCAAACATAAAGATATAAAATTTTTATTTTTTTGGTGAAGAATCAACAACAAGTGGGACACAATTGTGAAGTGGAACGAGATTTATTGGTTATTTTAAACTTTTGTAAAAAATAAAAAACTGAAAAGTGGGGCGTGCAATATTATTCGGCCCCTTTACTTTCAGTGCAGCAAACTCACTCCAGAAGTTCAGTGAGGATCTCTGAATGATCCAATGTTGTCCTAAATGACTGATGATGATAAATACAATCCACCTGTGTGTAATCAAGTCTCCGTATAAATGCACCTGCTCTGTGATAGTCTCAGGGTTCTGTTTAAAGCGCAGAGAGCATCATGAAGACCAAGGAATACACCAGGCAGGTCCATGATACTGTTGTGGAGAAGTTTAAAGCTGGATTTGGATACAAAAAGATTTCCCAAACTTTAAACATCCCAAGGAGCACTGTGCAAGCGATCATATTGAAATGGAAGGAGTATCAGACCACTGCAAATCTACCAAGACCCGGCCGTCCCTCTAAACTTTCATCTCAGACAAGGAGAAGACTGATCAGAGATGCAGCCAAGAGGCCCATGATCACTATGGATGAACTGCAGAGATCTACAGCTGAGGTGGGAGAGTCTGTCCATAGGACAACAATCAGTCGTACACTGCACAAATCTGACCTTTATGGAAGAGTGGCAAGAAGAAAGCCATTTCTCAAAGATATCCATAAAAAGTCTCGTTTAAATTTTGCCACAAGCCACCTGGGAAACACACCAAACATGTGGAAGAAGGTGCTCTGGTCAGATGAAACCAAAATCGAACTTTTTGGCCACAATGCAAAACGATATGTTTGGCGTAAAAGCAACACAGCTCATCACCCTGAACACACCATCCCCACTGTCAAACATGGTGGTGGCAGCATCATGGTTTGGGCCTGCTTTTCTTCAGCAGGGACAGGGAAGATTGTTAAAATTGATGGGAAGATGGATGGAGCCAAATACAGGACCATTCTGGAAGAAAACCTGTTGGAGTCTGCAAAAGACCTGAGACTGGGATGGAGATTTATCTTCCAACAAGACAATGATCCCAAACATAAAGCACAATCTACAATGGAATGGTTCACAAATAAACGTATCCAGGTGTTAGAATGGCCAAGTCAAAGTCCAGACTTGAATCCAATCGAGAATCTGTGGAAAGAGCTGAAAACTGCTGTTCACAAACGCTCTCCATCCAACCTCACTGAGCTCGAGCTGTTTTCCAAGGAAGAATGGGCAAGAATTTCAGTCTCTCGATGTGCAAAACTGATAGAGACATACCCCAAGCGACTTGCAGCTGTAATCGCAGCAAAAGGTGGCGCTATAAAGTATTAACTTAAGGGGGCCGAATAATTTGGCACACCCCACTTTTCAGTTTTTTATTTTTTACAAAAATTTTAAATATCCAATAAATTTCGTTCCACTTCACGATTGTGTCCCACTTGTTGTTGATTCTTCACCAAAAAATTAAAATTTTATATCCTTATGTTTGAAGCCTGAAATGTGGAAAAAGGTTGAAAAGTTCAAGGGGGCCGAATACTTTAGCAAGGCACTGTATATATATATATTTGCCTAATTGTATGCTTTAATCTTTTTGTCTTTTTCTTGATAATGAAGAACCATTGTAAACGATAAAACAAACTTGCTGGGAGACACCATGAGGCCACTATATTATGGAGAATTGAAGATCCGTGCCAATGCAGGGTTGGCTACTGGTATCTATCTATCTATCTATCTATCTATCTATCTATCTACCTATCTATGTATCTATCTATCTAAATCTCAAGAAAGCAATTGTAGCAGCACCAGCAAATCGGGGTATCGTCCCATAAATTGCACGGCAGAATACGTGGCTATGCACTTGAGAAAGGTTCCTGTGAGAACCAATACATGGTATACTGCTTTTCCAATCAAAGGACATTTTCTATCTACACAAGTTGCCGGCAGATTGGATTGCTCTATCTATCTATCTATCTATCTATCTATCTATCTATCTATCTATCTATCTCTCCCTCCTCAAGCATACAGTAGATGCATTTGTCATTTCATACACCTCAACACACATTTTCACCCCCTTAGTGCCCTCCCCACAAGATAATATCCCATAGTTTCCCCACACAGTATCTTATGAAGCCTCATTAGTGCCTTCACACACAGTATGATGCCCTCTTAGTGTTTAAAATTCAATGTGATGTCCTCTTAGTGTTTCCCACAGTATGATGCCCTTTAGTTCATCCTTACACATTATGTTGCCCTTTTATTGTGCCACCAAACAGCATGATTCACCTTAGTGCCCCACACAGTATGATGACCTCTTAGTGATTTCAGTCCAGTATGATTCCCTTAATGATCCCACACAGTATAATGTCCCTTTAGTATCCACCACACATGTCATACATAGAAAAAGGAGGACACTCACTGGGATTTCTTAAAACTTCAGTCTTTATTCCATATATACAATAAAAGGTGCTGGCATGAGGAGGATGGAGTTGCAGAGCTAGACCTCCTCTCTTCCTTTAAGAAATCCCGATGAGTACCCTTCTTTTACTATGTATGGCATTTTGGATAATCTTTATTTATTCTGATGTGAGCACTACCTGGGGATCTGAGCTACCTCCTGTCTATTTCTATTATCTATTTGGGTATAATCCAGTGGGTTTGGAGCTGTCCCCTCTTTTCTACTGTATCAAGAATTGGAATATCCACCACACAGTTTAGTTCCCCCTTAGTAGCTCAGCACTATATAATTTTTTGTCAGCACCCCCACACTGTATGATGCTACCTTAAACACTGCACTGTACCTTCCTGTGCCAAGCTGCAGATAGCAGGGGTCACAGGGGTTTTCATGGAGGAAGAAGCTGAGGAGGCAGATACAGTTTAAGAGGTATCTGTGTCTTCATCCCACTCCTCTCCATTTCCCCAAATTGTCTGATACTTTGGGAGAACCAGTGAGAGCCGAGTGGATTCTAATTCTTGTGAATAAAAGTCCTTATAACGGTATTGTCATTGTGGTGACAGTGTTATTGTTCTTATAGTTTTGAATATTGAGAGCACTAGTAATAGAGATGGAGAGAGCACACACACACACACACACACACACACACACAAATATATATATATATATATATATATATATATATATATATAACATACACATATAATGTTTTTTTGTTTCCTCAGGAATGAGTATTGCACCAGTTACATTATACAGTATTTGCTATTTATACATTCTCTTAATGCAGTAAAAATATAGCAAGATGTTTGTACTGTACATTTTATAGCAAGAAGAGCTTTTAAAACAAAATAATAATAATACTTCTCCTTAATTTCCCAGTTTGCCTCATTATAGTCACTCTTGGATCTCCACTTCAGTATTAAGTGTTTTTAGAATACACTCTGTTTTGCAAATTTCAAGCTTTGTTCTCCGTTTAACCTTGTGTTTATCTATGAGTACAATTACTGAAACTAGAAGGCAAAAATACACACAATATGAAGTTTTACCAAGAGTCACCTTAAAGTGGATATGCTACAGTTACACGGTAAAGTTCTGATTCTGAATACACACTTCAAACGTGTTTTTAAGCATTTTTGGAGACTTTTTTTTTTAATTCTCTATATTATTATTTATATTCTAAAAAATCCTAAAAATCCTGTAGTGCTCATATTAGCCACTAAACCACATTACGTACTTATACTACTTGCTCTAAGGCTAAGGCCCCACGTAGAATCCCGCAGCAAAAAAGCTTTGCGGCAACACATCGTGGTTTTTCCCGCAGCGCTTTTCACAGAAAGTCCACAGAGGTTTCCTTTGCGGACATTCTGCTTCCATTATACCTATAGGGAAACCGCGTTTTGGAAATTGCAAGGCATCCGCAGCGTGTATTTTTTTGCAAGGTGTGGATAGGATTCGCTAGTGACTTGCAGTGACTGTAAAACACCGAGGTTTTGGCATGGCCAAACCACTGCATTTACGCCACGTGGGGCCCCGGCCTAAAGGTGATTTCTCACATAGTCAGATAAATAAGAGCAGAATCATTCATACAGCATATAAGGGAGAGGCAGACTGTGACAGGTCACTCAGACAGAAGCATTACCATTTGCGTATTGGCAGAAAAAAACTGAAAACATTTCCATTAATGAAATAGATGAATTTAGAAAAAGTCTTAACCTTTATTAAAAAAAAAAAAAAAAATAAGTGAGCTGATTAAAAAAACCAGCACCGTGATATCAGTTTAAAGAGGTTATTTCAATTTTTGTGTTAATCCATAGACTCCAAAAGAGAGTACAAACAAATTCTCACATAGAGAATCAACTAGCTAAATGTTTTGCAGCTTGTACAAATAGAGTAAAATCTATTATGTTCTTATTTATGCTCTCAAAGATCCCTTTACTATGACTTTTTAGGGAGTAAGAGGCTCATACAGGAACAACCGCTTCAGATCACTGCCCATTCCTACTTCTTCAATTTACAATAAATGGGATTGCTGGATTACAGTGTGTACCTTAATAAGGGACCCTTTGAGGCACGGCAAAGTATTAGGAATCTTTGGTCTTTACACTTATTTTTTGTATTCTTTGAATATCGTTTTATGCTTTTGTGATTTTCATAGGTTTAGACCCAAGTACATGACCACAGTTAAGCCAAGATACATAACCAAAGTCTTAAGTACAGCAGTTGACAAACTGAAGCCATGTGACAGAACAAGAGGCTGAACTGGAATGAAGATCAGCAATACAGTGAAGCCCATAACAATTAATGCTCAGGACAATGCTTGGGGTCAGCTACAGTGGCTGGCACCCGCTTGTAAAGTACTCATACCCAGGCAGTAAATGCTTGAGCAGGCCTGGTTTATATTATCTATCACCTGAGTATGACACTGGGTCATTCTGCTTGACATAATGCAGATCATAATTGTGATGAACCGACCCTCAGTTGTACATCTTTCTTAGAAATGTATTTTTACTTGCTCATGTCCGTCCTCCCCCTACCTGTTGGAATGTTGTGTTTAACTTGGGTTTTACATTGCTGGACGATACGCTTCACTGGTTTTATGTGTGTTCATTGGAGATGGCTTGCTATAGCCAGGCACTTTTATTATCCCTGGCCAGATGGCGATGGGGGGATAGCAAGCCAGTGACCTTAACTTCACCCATCTCTCCGAGTTCTGCAAAGGAGGGAGAAGGGGGGCTGCCTAGGTGGAAGGGGTGGATGGGGCACTAGCCATATGCTGTGGGCAGACCTGGATTCTGGGGTCATTCAGCAAAGAGGCAGTAAGGAGCTCTGATCTGGGAGAAGATGAGAGAGCTTGCCCTACTGAGGAATGCATTGAGGGCCTAGCATTGAGGCCTGAAGCCTTTCACTTTGTTCTGGACAACATGTAGAAGGATTGTTTTATGCAACTTGCTTAAGCTTGCGCCCTAGGCCCAAAACTCTGCTGTGGCCTAGAGAAACGGACTACAAGCCTATGCCGGTATTTTCTCTATCTTTTATTTCCATTTTTGTTTTGTGCCATATCATTGCTCTTTTGCTTGTATGTCTATGCTTGATCGTATTAATATTGTATATTTCTGTATATGCTATTAATTCATACCGACCCACTTGGGTTATTAAACATATAAAATTTATATCGCTCGTTTCGTTCTATCCTATGACCTGGTCTACTCACGGTGTGTGAGTGGGAGGTTAAGAAAGAAGTTTGATCGCAGGCGTGCCAGGTGGCTGGGCGAGGCGATATTCTTCACAGTGGTGGCAGCGTTGTGGGATCTTAGGATAACAGTGTGTGGGTGTGGTATCACTCAGACACTGAGGATTGAAGCAATCCTATGGCACGAGCGCGGTATGAGATCAAGCTTAAAATACAGTGAAAGTTTGGTACAGTACTGTTCCCTCCCTTCTTCTTTTTTTTCTGTCCTATCTTTTATTTGGCAACGACTTCCAGTGAATGCCTTGCACTCTGAGAAGTGGAGCCAGGGGACGTCAGCAACTGACTGATAGAAACGCTGAGCAGATGGCTGATATGGAAAGTGCTGCAGCTGGGCAGGACGAGGAGTAGAGTCCTGAGGGGCTGGCACAAGAAAACATCACCATGCCAGACGGTTCAGCAGGTGCCCCGACCCCAGAGGTAACTGTGCCTGGAGGGACCAGTAGCCCCAGTTCTGTGGAGGTAACGGACTTATACTTGCAAATGGCCTTACAGCAGATAGACGCCAGTGACTATAGCACCCGTCTGAAGGTGATTCACCAGTACCAAGCTGCTGCAGAGCGTTGGGCTGAGAGAGAGGCCACTGCCGCTGCTACAGAGCGCCGGGCGGAGGGAGAGGCCGCTGCTGCTGCTGCAGAGCGCCGGGCGGAAAGAGAGGCCGCTGCTGCAGAGCGTCGGGCGGCGATGGAGCATCAGCTTGAGCTAAAAAAGCTGGAATTTTGCCAGCAGGCGCAACCTTCCCCTGCACCAACTCCAGGAGCCCGAGCACTAAAGATCCGATCCGAGGACTTTCCAATCTTGGAAGATAACGGAGACTTGGACTCGTTCTTGCGGGGATTTGAGAGGGTGTGTATGCAGCATCATATTCCCCAGGCAGAATGGGCCCGTTACCTGTCTCCTCGGCTGAAGGGAAAAGGCCTGGATGTTTCCACAAACTTACCAGAGGACGCGGACTATGAGACCATCAAAGCGGCGCTGATCCGGAGATACCGACTCACGCCGGAGGTGTACCGCAAAAAGTTCCAGAATATCCAGCGGGGTCCCACAGAGAGCTATGCGGATGTTCTGCACCACTTACAGTCTACATTCAGGCAGTGGATTAAAGGACTTACTGTCACCACGTTTGAGGGAATTGGGGATCTTATGATAAAGGAACAATTTCTCCAGGTGTGCCCTCTGGAGGTCCGCCAGTTCGTGTGTGATTGGAAACCCAAGACAGCAGACAAGGCTGCAGAGATTGCTGACGACTATGTGTCCACCAGGGAGCAAGGGGCCAAGAGAGGAGCCACACTGCAGAGACCCTCAAGCTGGAAGGAGGGGCAAAGTTGGAGTTCACCACAGCCTGCGGTCTCCAAGTGGGGTAAGACAAGCTCTGTCCCGGGTGCCCCCTCTACTTCCCCTGTCCCAAGAACTCTGGGCGCCCCAGGGACCACCTCCAAGTCCCAAGGAGAGGCCCGGCGGTGTCATGCCTGTAGCCAGCCAGGACATTTCAAGGAGGAGTGCGCCAACCGCTCTAAGAACCCCCCTGTTTCCCCAGCCACGGCAGCTGGCTCATCTGTATACTTGGTGGGGAGGGAGGGGTTGCCATCCAATGCCAACCGTCAACAGGTCATTGTGGGGGGTAAAGTGGTCATGGGTTTTCGGGACACTGGGGCGGAGATTACTCTGGTGCAACCTGACTTGGTCCCTGCGGACAGTATTATCCCTGGAAGAACTCTGACCCTGAAGGGTATTGGACAAGAACGCTTAACTGTGCCCATGGCTTGCGTCCATTTGGACTGGGGTGCGGGAAAAGGAATGCGTGATGTGGGGCTTATGTCTGATCTGCCTGCCAATGTACTATTGGGAACAGATTTGGGGCCCTTGGTGTCCCAATATGGGGTGGGAGCAGCCCCTCCTCGCTGTGACAAAATGTCTGTACTGAAGGATGATTTTAATGTGGTGTTGAAGCCTGTCACGCAGGCAGAGGGAGGGGTCAGCCTTTTGTCTCCCCTTTCTGTGTGCCCAGCTAAAGTAATCAGTGAGCATGTGAATGAGGCATTGTGGAATGCTGACCTGGCTGTAGCCCCGCCCACATCTGCGGGTGGTGAGAGCCCCCTCAGTGTGACCCTGGCTGAGCCATTCCCCCATGCAGTTCACTGTGAATCAATGAATGAATGCAATGTCAATGTAATTGCTAATTCTTGCCTTGCAGATTTACAGGGTAGCTCTTCTGAGATGCTGGGGGCAACCCCAACTGATGACAATGTGCCAGGTGGTCAGGTGGGTCACGGGGATCTCAGGGCCGATCCGGATGAGGAACGGACTGCTGGTGTTGCGGTGGTGACCCGCAGCCAGAGTGCTAGAGGGGTGGAAGGCGCTCCGACCCCTGAGCCGTTCCCTATGTCACCCGGAGATGGCACTGAGACCGCCATGACTAGTCTCCCCACACTGGAGCCGGAGGAGTCCGGCGGGTATGTGACATGCACATCTCTTCTGTCTGGTTCCAGTCAGGAGTTCAGGGACGCTGTCCAAGCTGACCTCAGTCTGGGCACATTGAAGGAGCGTGCTGCTCAACCTCCCTTGGAGTCGGACAAGGACCGCGTGTACTGGGAGCAAGGGAGGTTGTACCGGGAAACGATCCCCACAAAGGGAAAAGAAAGTCGGCTTAGGGAAAAACATTTGGTGGTACCCCAACCCTATCGGGTGGAGTTGTTGCGGATTGCTCATGATGATCTCATGGTCGATCCAGGTGAGGGACGGACTGCTGGTAGTGCGGTGCTGACCCGCAGCCAGAGTGCTACAAGGGTGGAGGGCGTTCCGACCCTTGAACCGTTGCCTACACCACCTGGAGTCGGTGCTGAGACCGCCATGACTAGCCTCACTCCCTTGAAGCCGGAGGAGTCCGGCGGGTATGAGACATACACGTCTCTTCTGTCTAGTTCTATTCCAGGAGTGCCCATGGCCCAAGTGCAGACGGCATGGGGTCCTGGAGGTGGGACCCAAAAAGGGGGTGTGTCAAATGTATTACCTATCAATGTATTGTGGAGGGATGGTTTGGGGAAGCATGATCTCAGTCATTTGCCCAAGGTATCACCATCACCCACCTAAGTACAGGAGGAACAGGATGTAGGTTTGGAAGCAAAGGGGGAGGTGCAGAATCCCCTAGAACTCTCCCAACTAGCGGCTAGTGTGGGAGAGACCCTGAGAGACTGCCGGGAAGGGGTTTCCGAACTGGTATCTCAAGGACCTGGGGTTGCGAGTGTGGATCTGCGGGATGCCAGCACTCAGAACGAGGTCCCAGTGCAGGCCGGGGGTAGCCAGGTGGGCGGAGACTGCCGGGATGGGGTCTCAGCACCGGTACCACAAGGGCCTGAGGTTGCGAGTGTGGATCTGCGGGATGCCAGCACTCAGAACGAGGTCCCAGTGCAGGCCGGGGGTAGCCAGGTGGGCGGAGACTGTCGGGATGGGGTCTCAGCACCGGTACCACAAGGGCCTGGAGTTGTGAGTGTGGGTCTGGGGGACGCCAGCACTCGGGGGAGGGACCCAGAGCAAGCAGGAGGTAGCCAGGTCTACTTAATTCAGAGCCTGAGCCTTAGAAGAGTCTCCATTCAGACAGGAGAGGAAGAGGGTATCAGCACGCCAGGAATATGGTCAGGGACCAGCGCAGGTCCTGGCGGGTGAGGCCGCCAAGGTGTCCGCGGAAGGTGATCTTAGGATCGTCCTTCCTCCCGACACGCTCTAAAAGGGGAGAGGGTGTGATGAACCGACCCTCAGTTGTACATCTTTCTTAGAAATGTATTTTTACTTGCTCATGTCTGTCCTCCCCCTACCTGTTGGAATGTTGTGTTTAACTTGGGTTTTACATTGCTGGACGATACGCTTCACTGGTTTTATGTGTGTTCATTGGAGATGGCTTGCTATAGCCAGGCACTTTTATTATCCCTGGCCAGATGGCGATGGGGGGATAGCAAGCCAGTGACCTTAACTTCACCCATCTCTCCGAGGGTTCTGCAAAGGAGGGAGAAGGGGGGCTGCCTAGGTGGAAGGGGTGGGTGGGGCACTAGCCATATGCTGTGGGCAGACCTGGATTCTGGGGTCATTCAGCAAAGAGGCAGTAAGGAGCTCTGATCTGGGAGAAGATGAGAGAGCTTGCCCTACTGAGGAATGCATTGAGGGCCTAGCATTGAGGCCTGAAGCCTTTCACTTTGTTCTGGACAACATATAGAAGGATTGTTTTATGCAACTTGCTTAAGCTTGCGCCCTAGGCCCAAAACTCTGCTGTGGCCTAGAGAAATGGACTACGAGCCTATGCCGGTATTTTCTCTATCTTTTATTTCCATTTTTGTTTTGTGCCGTATCATTGCTCTTTTGCTTGTATGTTTATGCTTGATCGTATTAATATTGTATATTTCTGTATATGCTATTAATTCATACCGACCCACTTGGGTTATTAAACATATAAAATTTATATCGCTCGTTTCGTTCTATCCTATGACCCGGTCTACTCACGGTGTGTGAGTGGAAGGTTAAGAAAGAAGTTTGATCGCAGGCGTGCCAGGTGGCTGGGCGAGGCGATATTCTTCACAATAATGCTTAGTGCTGGAGAAAGTGATGTTGAGAAATTTATGATTCAATGATATCAGACCATGGCTACTTCTCAGTGGAAAATAATATACTGTAATTTCCACGCTTAATGATATTTTGTTATTGACCATTAGAGGAACGTAAATAAAAAATAAGAACCTTTATTAGTTATGCATTAAAAACATGGGGCAACTTTGTGTACTAGCATTATAAAGTATCGATTCATATGGGCCACAAGAATGAGAAGTCCAAAATGTATTCTTTTCATGAAAGTAGGAACAATGAGAGATATGGCGGTGACGATAAAAGGCAGTGATAATTGCTATGATATAAAGCTTAGCAACTGAACTTCTGAGATATAGCTCTGATGGTGGACTCTACGTAATGGTCTGTTACTGTAGACATTGTGCAATGGTGTCAGTATATATGAGACTAGATGGTGAACTCAGTGTCATAGTCCACCACCAATCAAGTATTGAGATAGTCGGCTCTGCAGCTCTAGGATCTGAATTCAAGACTCCCTTCTTACTTTTGTAGTCTCTCTGTGGTACCTCAATATCCCTTTTCATTCTTACTTTCAGGTAAAGAAATCATTTTGGGCTTTGTACACATGTGGTCTGTATGATTTGATACTTTCTAGTGCAAATACATGTTTAGCCACACAATCTAATCTATACCTAATAAAGGTTATTTTTTATTTAAGTTTCCCTCTAAGGCCCCCTTCACATGATTGTATTTTTGATCCATTATTGCAGATCCACAGTAACAGATCACAGTACGGACACATGCATTTCTATGATCCTAGACATACAACCGGATTTTTTGCAGCTGTGTGTCTGTGCCATATACAATGACAGTAAATTCTGAAGCATGTGTATTTATGCCTGCATTTGCGGCACATACAAGTGTAGGGAATCATGCAAGTCTTTTCCTGGATTCGTGATTGTAGATGATACGCGGACATGTTTTTACAGATTGTGGATCAGTGTTTGCGGACACTAAAAACCACTACAATCATGTGAAGGACGCATATGCTGGTGACCGGTAGAAAGAGAATGGGAAGTGGGGTCAAAGGGGTCCATCGGGCTACGTATGTATCCACCATTGTAGCGGTCTGCCTGTCCATTATTCTGGACCTCTGATGGACCAGAACAATGGACAGCCTGGCACAGATGTGAGATTAGCCTTAAGTCCTTACTCATTAGATGCAGTTTTCCCTCCTTTAGACAGTGAAGTAAAGAATACAGCCCTAAAGTAAAGTGTGATTGGCTTATACATTTGCTGGAAAATTAGAGTTTTAGTGACCATTTCAGGGCAAACCTGCTGGATTAACATTTCTAACAATATTTTAAAAGTGTTTTTGCCACTACCACCATGTATCCTGAGTGGCTGCTCTGCAGCGCTAACCTCTATAATTAACATCTGTATTGCTGTGTCTGAACATCTGGGGCTCCAGAATTGGTTTCACATCAATAATTGCAACTAATTAAAATCTCAAGTGTCTTATTCTTCTAAGCGAGAAGTCTGGAAAAAGAACATCTGTATGCTCTGGTAGAAGCTGGTAAAGAGGGGAAAAAGTGAAATATCCAAACATGACAATATAAGTATAAGTAGCATATTATTATTATGTTATTATTGTTTTAAAAATAACTAAAAATGTATCCCTTCAGAATACTGTAGCAACCTGCCAGCTACCTGTGTAGCTTTCACACTTATAGGCTAAGGCCCACATAGCAAAAAAAATGCTGCAAAAAAAATTGTGTTGGAAACGCATCGCGATTTTCATTGCATTTTCACAGAGTTTTCCTCTGCGGACTTTCTGCCCTTATTATACCCATACAGAAAATGCCATTGTTTCCGAAGGTATAATTGACATGCTGAAATTTTCAAAAACCCTGGCGTTTTTGAAAATGCAGCTTTTCTGCTGCAGATTTTTTTCTGCAATATGTGGATGGGGTGAGCCAGAATCCCATCCACTTTGCAAGTTCTGTAAATGCTGTTTTTTCGCAACGTGGGGCTTCAGCAAAGCCAGGAGTGGATTGAGCAGAAGGGAGAAGCATAAGTACTTCCAATATATTTCCCATTCCTTTTATAGCCATTCTTGACTTTGGCTCAAGAAAACACAGCAATATCTGCAACAAATAAGCTGCATTTCTGCAACATGGGGCCTTAGCCTTCCATTTTGGAAATTTTAGAAACATTTTAGAAGTATAATACTGTACATTTTTTTATTAAGTCTTCTTTAAACTTTTTAAGATTATTTAAATGAGTTCTCTGGTGCAGAATGCACATTTTTAAAAACTCTTAAAGAATTCTGCATTGTAGGGGTTGGCTACTTTAAGATAATTTTCTTAAATATGAAGTAAACGGCATTCTAAAACACTTATTAATATATTATTACTACAAGATCATTCCAGAAGTCTTTCTTGGTGAAGTAATGCTCTTTGTTTAGTATACTCTTATCTACTCTCGATATGTAGCTCTGGTCCCAACATTGCCAACGAATAACACTGTGCATACACTATTTTCATTTGCAATGCACATTGTTACTCAATAGGCTGCTGATGGATGGGATCTTGCCACATGCCACTTCATCATCTACCATGTAGCAGATCCTCGGCTACAAAGAATGTCTCACTCTCTCTGGAGCACCCATTCATGCAGTACATGTAAAGCCCATGAATTAATAGGAATTGTGTAATATTTCATAAATCCAGCAGTGGCGCTACAGAGAAACCAAATACTTAATTCCCAGTTACTCACAGATTACTGTGATCACTGATTGTCAAGGCAGCAGGATTAGCTGTGGGCAGCTAGTTCTTGGGGTACACTCTTAAAAAAAAATAGCCTCTTTACAAGAGCCCCTTTAAGTTATAGCTACTATTTAGCTTCACAGATACCCTTCATTCCATTTACATATTTTAAGAGGATTTTACCATTTAATTAAAAAAACAAGTCTATACGCAGCAAGAGATCACAACTAAAATGTAAGTAACTTTTTATTTCTTATCTTTTTTTTATATTTTTGTGTTTTTTTTCAGAGCTTTTATTATTTTACCTTGTATAAGCTGATTCATTCAGCAATTTCAACATTTAAAGGAACCCTGCTGAATACAATTTAGGGATAATTGCACACTCTACAGAGTAAAATGACCTGTAGGGCATGCACAATATTGGTTTAATATTTAATTTTCAAGATGAGAGGATGTAATAAACTCAGTATTCCTGACAATATTATAAAAATATTTTAACTCTTCATATATACTAGACAAACAACCCTCTGGGATCTGAATCTGTATGTTTCCCTCACTGCATTTGCCAACCATATCCCTGTAGAGAAGACAGCAAATAATTAGGAACCTTAATTCTCCCGTATAGTTGTGTAAGGCTAAGGTCCCGCGTTGTGGAAACGCAGCAGAAAATGGGGCACATTTATTAAGCTACTTGCGCCTTTTGGAGGTCTTTTTCTGCGCTCCGCTTCATTTATTAAGCTATTTGCGCCTTTTGGAGGTCTTTTTCTGCGCTCCGCTTCATTTATTAAGCTACTTGCGTCTTTTGGAGGTCATTTTCTGCACTCCGCTTCATTTATTAAGCTACTTGCGCCTTTTGGAGGTCCTTTTCTGTGCTCTGTTTCATTTATTAAGATACTTGCGTCTTTTTTTCACCCTATTATGCTGCTCTCTCTACTTAGGCGTGGCCTAAATGAAGATCCTTTTTACGCTGTATTTATTACTTGCGCCTTTTTAAAAAAGGGGCAAAATAGGTGCAAATGAACTCCAGTCCATGGACAGCATAAAAGAGCCCTGGATAGTAGGAGAGCTGAGCTGAGGTGGAGGAGAAGATGGGATACTGGGAGGAGGACACTGTAGGGCATATGTTGAGGTCACAGTGAGTGGAGTAGCCGGGGACAGCTGAGAAGCTCCAGCTGCAGGGTCCGGTAGTTTGGCACGTTTGGTGCAGCAACATGCCTGCCAGCCATTAGGCACGGTCGGAGAGGACGGAGGACGGAGGAGTCTCCCATGGGAGAGCAGTATCACTCCCCAAAGCAGTCCAGGCATTGGAGTGAGGCAGGGACCCAGCGGAGGCAGCTGGATGTGGCTGCTTGTGCCAGCAAAGCTCAGGCTGCAGGTCCTGTGTCAACACCGACGGAGTGCAGGAGCACACGAGAGTGCCGGCCAGCTCCGAACCGGCATCACTGTCAGAGGAAAAAATTGGAGATAGGCACATCGGGCGCATGAACTGTAAGTGAGCCCCCAGGGCTTTCATCGAGCGAGTTTAAGCCATTCTAAAACACTTGCACCTTTTTGCACAAAAGAAGGGGCCACGTGCACATGGCGCAAAAAAGACATATCAAAACTAATTTACACATGCACAACATTTAACAAGGAGGTGCACCTACATCATAAATCAGCACCACAGAAAAACTAGTCTAAAAAAAAAAGGTGCACCTGCGAAAAGTATGCCCAAAAAAGGGGCAGATGATAAATAACCCCCACTGGGTTTTACAGTACAAGCACAATGAATGAGATTCTGGCTAATCTCATCCATACATTGCGGGAAAAAATTATACCTGCGGAAACACTTGTGTTTTCCCTACAGATTTAATAAGGGAAGAAAAACCGCAGAGAAAAAAAAAATGCTGCGGAAAAAACCTGAAGCGTTTCTGCTGTGTTTTTCCTGCAGTTTTTGTTTTTTTTAGCTGCGCTCTGCAACCTGGCGCCTTAGTCTAAACCAGAATTATGCTAGGAAGTGTTTTCTAATTTTATTTTCACAAGAGAGTTAAATTCAGTCCATGCATGTGTTACATGAGCATTCCTGTGAACACAATGCGCCACCCAAGGTCTGTGCTCCAGAAAGTGTTATGCACAGGGATAAATTTGCATATAGGTGCAGCAGGCCTGCGCCAATAGTCAGTGTTTGAGGAAAGTTGGCTACTAAGAACATAAGCTACATATGAATAAGTAAAGTAACCATAAGCATATCATGTAAATTGCCATTTAGGGGCTGCTCACATGATGCAATTTGCAGGTGATATTGAGGCGGATTCATCTCAAAATCAGCTCCACATTGCAGCCATAATCTATCTCCTGTTGAAACTCTGCTTCACCTTTCACCTCTATAGGCTATACAGAAGTGGAATTTGGAGAGCAATCTGAGCAATCCGTCTTAAATTTCGTCATATGAACATACCCTTACAGTACTTTGATTTAAGGATCACACTACAATGTTCTGTTTTATTTTGTAAGAGCAGATAATAAGAGCCTTCAAGAGAAACATAATTATTCCTTTGTGGCCACAAACTGATGAAATAATGCAGAAATAATCAACTTCTGATGGATATGCAAATCAGCCTGCAAGTACATCGGAGGCGGCCCCGATTTAGCAGGTTTGCTTACAGAGAGCTGCAAGTGCTCCAACACTCTCTTCTAAAATTGGTGCTCAACTCATTCCATTTAGCTGTGAATGACATTTTTAGCTTTTGCCTGGATCACGACTGTCTGTAGGCAAATCTGACAAGTCAGACCCACCCCCTGTGTACTTGCAGACTAGCATATCTATAAAAAGATGATCATCTCTGCATTGTTTCATTGGTTTGTGGCTGCAAAGGTATATTTCTGTTCCTATTACATGCCCCTCCACAGCACTATTATTGGTTTGGTAGGCATTTTGGACCCTACAGTCTCCCTTTAACCAAATTGTGATGATAAATGATTAAATATATGATGTGGTTTTACATGTCTAGTCTATCAATTTATTATATTCTATTATTTTGATCATAAAAATCATCATAGAAACATTACATTCAAAATCTTAGCTACAGGATGTGCAGAGGTAGCAGTCTCACCTAGGCACTGGTGTCTGAGGAGGGCCAAAGGCTTTTCTGCCACATAAGAAGGCATCAGTGTGATAAATGTCATGTTGCTGGTGGAGGGCGCTGCAACAGATGGTGCCTGAGGCCCAGGAGCTTCAAATTAACCCTATTACTTCACTTGCACCTCTAGATTTTGCAGCGGAAACTTTTCATTTCACATATTCAGTAAAAAGTTCTTTAGGTTCACTTTGACCGAGTGAGGATGAAGTTACAGTGCTGGAATAATTTACAACCATGATCACCGATGTCACATGAATTTATTAGACTCCAGAGACTTGTAAGATTCATTGATTCTCTGCTGATTTTCTCTTTTGTCAGTTTGACCTTTAGAAATAAAAAATAATGTGACCTTGCCACAGAAAGATCTGGAATGTATAATAATAGGGAAATACACCACAAGTGTCATGTTCTTAGTGATCAAAGATTCCAGAGAGGGGGGCTATAGCATCAAGATGACAACAGATAACTCCTAATCTATGAAGCTCAAAGGAATATTGCCATCACAATTGTCACATATGGGATGGCTATGGGAGCATCAGATCATCATTTTGATTAGGTAATTTCCATTATCTATCAACATTATCTATCTAGCTACAAAAACAAATCTTAGGCAGCACTCCAAAAAGTAGTGAAAAAGTGTGGGTACTTTATTCACCCAAAAACCACAGCGATATTTCATCCATATACATGAACAAGCCAATAGAGATAGATGATAGATCAATCGATAGATAGATAGATAGAGTGAATTTCCTAATCAATATGATGATTTGATGTTACTATAACATCCCACATTAGATCATATAGCTGTAGAAGCAGGAAGCCTGCTGTTAGAAGAGCAGAACATCCCAGAGAGAAGACAGGGACAGTTTTTACCGTCCCTGCCTTCATGATCACTGTATACACAGCGCTCATTGATGCGGCTCCTCTTCTGTTGAGGTGATTATGTGATCTACCACGGGGGAAACTGAAGGAGCTGCTGGGTCCTAGAGGATGTTAGGGCTGGTTCACATCTGCATTCGGCTTTCCGTTTGGGAAGTCCGCTTGGGGACCCTCTGAACGGAAACCTATACGCATAGAAAAGTGGTTACCTAAGGAAACCCGAAGACCCCATAGACTATAATGGGGTCCATGTGGTTTCCGCTCGGTTTCCGCACGAAACATGCGGAGAGAAAAGTCCACGTTACAGGGGAAATCATGAAAAATAAATAAACAAAAAAAAAACAATGTTAAAATGCCCCCTAATGGTCTGTTATGGGGGACACAATGTATAAAAATAAAAAGACAAATAAAAATGAAAAATAAAGTAAAATTAAAAAAAACATGCCAATACCACAACTACTTCACTGGTTCTAGCCCTATCCCCAGAGACCTACGTAAAAATTACTGTAACAGAGAGGAAAAACTATTTTTAAAAATTGAAAATATGTGACAGACACATTTCCCTCCATTTATTTATTTATTTTTCCGTATTCCCAGATTAAAAAATAAATAAATAAAAACATTCAAAAATAAATAAAATTAAAATAAAGCCCTATGCATCACCGAAAAAGATAAATAAAATGAATCCAAACAAGAAAAATGTTATAAAAACCCCAAAAATATGTCTGGTCCTGAACCAGGAAAAATTGCCCAGTCCTGAAGTGGTTAAAGAAGTTGTCTCAAGAAGACAAACCCTGTCCCTTGCTCTGAAGAATACACAAAGACCTGATTCAGCTTCTGCAAAGCCTCCTGATCCCTTCTCTATCTTTAGGCCCATTCAGGTATAATCGATCCGGGCAGAAAACTGTGCAGTTGTAACTGTCTATTGTTGATGGGATAAAGCGACTGCACATCTGCATATATGGCAGAAAGCAAACAGACTGATACATCTGATCTCAGCACAGACCAATCCCAGATCAATAGAGAACACATTAACCTTTCCCTCTTTATTTGTTACTCTGTGATTACATGACGAGAACATTTTCTAATCAATTATGATCCATACCTGCATGTATCACTGATAGCTACACACAACAACTAATGGCTCTATCCCCAGCCTGATCATTTTCACCTCGGATCCATATACTATGTAACACTTGCACATTCTGCAGCACTATACACTTGAACATATTCTCTCTCCTGCTGTGATTGACTATAAACTGGATTATTACTCTAAGGAACCAAATCTAATAGTGAAGCAGTGTTAGAAAGCTATGGCTGCTTTCTTACAAGAACAGCGCCACATCTGTTCACAGGTTGTGTGTGATATTACACCTCAGGTTTCCTCACTTTAGTGGAGCTGAGGTGCAATACCAGACCAACCCTTGCACAATTTTGTGACTACTTGTCGAAGTCAGCAACCATGTTTTTATACAACATTTTCTGATGGGTCATAAGATAGCTATCGGCCAAATGTTCTTTCAGTTGACAGCTTTTTCGCCTGACACCACCATAAATTGTATTTGTCAGTATCTTATTTTCTGCAAAAACAAAGGATTGGGTGTGGTAAAAATGAACTTGCAGGATTCCCCTAATATGAAATAACTCAAAGTAAGTACAGAACAATAGATGCTGTTTTTCTGCTTAGACATAGCGTTAAAAGGGTTATCCGGTTTCTAACATTGATGGCCTATCCTTCCCTAATGGAAGCAGAAAGTCCGCAGAGGTTTTCTCTTCTTTCCTGTGAAAAGCGCTGCGGGAAAAAACACAATATTTTTTCCTGCAACGCTTTTTTTGCTGCAGCCCGCTATGTGGAGCTTTAGCCTTACTCAATTTTTTCTGCTCCTTTCAATGGCTCTTGTTGTGTGTTATAGCGGCACAGCAAGTTATCAGTTTCAAGTTGACGATGGCTACACCTGTACTATGTTATTATTGAATTCAAAGTATAATCGGTATGATGTAAACTCATAAGCTCCCTCTAGTGGTGGCTGAAGACAGCCAGAATTGTATAAAAATGGAGTTTTGATCCCTAGATGTATTGATGTAAATCTGCACAGTATTTTGTACCTAAAAGATGGAAATTTACATTAAGGTCAGTACTACCATTCCCTGTGTAACATAAATCCATTCATTCAGGTGGATGATACAGGGATATGCACTTTAGAAATCCTTCCTTTACTAACCGTGGCCATGTCATTACAATCTGAAGGTTAAACACAGAATATTTAGCCATTGCACTCAGTTTTTCTATTAATTAGAATTGAGGTGTGCAGTGCAAGTGCAAAATAGCTGACATTGCCAAATAAAGGTAAAATGTGTCTCCAAAGCAGAACTTCGGACTATTAACATAACAAAGAATGATTAATCTGCAGCTCCCGCAGCAGCTTAGCAAGGTCTCTGAGCCGCAGACAGCGTACTGAAGAGAACATGATTGTTTTACATTTTGAAGGCTCCGAATCTAAAGCAAAACTTTAGAAAATTCTCTAATTTTAGACAGCTGTGGGTTTGTGTGCCAACCTCCCTATTCCTAAAAATATGGGCAAGCATGATGAACTCCATAGCTATGAGAATGGCTACTATTCAACGTCCACCTTTTAGCAATGGGAGAGATTTATCTAATCTACTGGTGTATACACTGTGCACTGCATTTATAATGCGCTTTAGACACTTGGGGGGATGTATTAAGCCATTTGTGCCTATATTCTGGAGTAATTTGTGACATTTCGAGAGGTTTTAAGACTGTCTGTTTTTGTTCCATTTGCCAGACTGGCACCTTTCTATTTTGCCAGGCCTTGTGGGTTGGGCCTGGACATAGTAAGGTGATATTCACAAAGATGTTTTTGCAGGCTGAAAAAATCTGCTACAGGAATTAGAAAACATTTTTATGACACAGTTTTTACACAATGCGGTTTTTTAACACAGTTTTTTTTTTTTATGTGTACACCAGCACAATGTATGGATCTCAAAAATCCACTTGAAGATAAGGCCCCACATAGTGAGCTACATGCAAAAAGTGCTGAAGAAAAGACTGCAGCAGAAAATCATGGCATTTTTTTTCACAGCGCTTTTCACAGAAAGTCCACAGAGTTTTCCTCTGCGGACCTTCTGTCCCTAATAAACACATATACGGAAAACGCCAGCGTTTCCATAAGTATAATTGACATGCTGCGATTTACAAAAAAGAGAAGTTTTTTGAAATTACAGATTTTGAGGTGGATTCTGCCTCAATAATCTGCCTGCAAAAAACTCTGCATGAATTTACTCTTAGGCTAAGGCCCCACGTTGCGGAAACACAGCTTTTTTTGTTGCAGATTTTGCTGCATTTTTTTAAGCCAAAGCCAAGAATGGATATAAAAGGAATGGTAAATAAGATAGGAAGTTCTTATACTTCTACCTTCTGCTCAATCCATTCCTGGATTTGGAGCAAAAAACACAGCAAAATCTGCAACAAAAAAAGCTGCGTTTCCGTAACGTGGGGCCTTAGCCTTAGGGTGAGTTCGCAGAAGTGTGAATAAAGAACAGAAGTGATAGATTCAGAAGGTGGACCCCTTTCTGTGCGTGTCATACCTCTTTCTGTGACACAGACATGCCAAGTGCTAGTCATGCCCCAGGTGCCGGATCATTTCGCCAGGCACAGGAGAAAATTTCTGCTATTCCCCCACATACCATATATTGGTCCTCTCAGTATCCCCTCAGTGACACCACACCCAGTATAATGGTCCCTATCCCTCAGTGCCCCCTTAACTAATATTATAGCCCCCTCAGTGACCCCCAACTCAATAATGTCTAGGGAGCTAGTGGTGAGATGGATTCATTCATTACTGCCCTCTGCTCCCAACTTCTCTGCTGTGATGTCAGAACTTAATGCCCCAAACAGAGAGGGATCATGGAGCAGAGTGGTAAGTAATGAATCCTTCTCACTGGGGCACATGTAACACTAATGAGAGCCTCCATCAGTACTGAAGATGAAAATGCTCATTGCGCTTTTAAACTGCTGGAACAGCCAACTAGGGCAGGTAGACTGTCCAAAGTTAAACTAGGGATAAAGCCCGTGGGCATATAGGTAATTCACCCTTACTGTGAGTGTGTGAAGGGTGACACAGTGTAGCCCCTGGAAGATGTGTACCTCAAGTTGCACTAGCTAGAAAAAAACAAGAAACACGATATAAATCAATAGGATTAGTATGTTATACTACTGACTATGCCATTACTATACTTTAGCATAGTTTGCCATTACTATACCATTACTTCAAATCCATAGTGAACGTGCTCTATTCACAACATTCTTTGACTATACGGTTGACATACAAACAGTACAACCGACCGGCAATGACCCTATGGTCGTGTTGGCGAACCTATGGTACGCATGCCAGAGGGGGCACTCAAAGCCCTCTCTGTTGGCACACGCGCCGTCACCCTGATCACTCACTAACAGAGAATCCAGTACAGGATTCCCCATTAGTGAGCGATCTCTTCTTTGAGCTGTCAGTGTACACTGACCGCAGAGTGTGACCTCTGCCCTGTCGCAGGCATAAGTCATCCTCGCCTGCAGTCAGAAGAAGGAGGTCACCTGGCTGCTCTTCGTGGGACTTCAGGTTAGTAGCAGATAATACTGTGTGGGAGCCCACTGTGGAGCACATAATACTATCTGGGGGCCCACTGTGGAGCATATAATACTGTATGGGAATCCTACTGTGGAGCATATAATACTGTGTGGGGGCCACTGTGGAGCACATTGTACTGTTTGGGGGCCCCTTCACTATTTATATCACACAGTATCTGTTTTATAGCTGACGTCTGATATTATTACAGGCCGTAATAACATTGCACGGTCACTATAAAACAGATACTGTGCAATGTAAATAGTGAGCATTAACATTAATAACATTAATTATGTCAAATGCAAACCTTTACCTTTTAGTACAAAGTTGTTTGTATCATTGAAAGCTCTGTAAAGCCCCATTCACACGACTGTATTTTGTGGGTCTGTAACTCTCCGCAATTGTGGATAATTTGCGATAATTTAGTGGGTTTTGGGTTGCAGTTTGGGCACTCAGTCTCTAAAAGGTTCGCCATCACTGCCCTATGGGTTCAACTCTGAATGCAGAGGCAAGGCTTCTGTGTGGGGAACACTATGGGACATTTTACTGTGGAGGTGGCACTAAGGAAGTATTATATTTATGAGAGCTACTAAGGGAGCACTATGCTGTGGAGACCACTGAGTTGCATTATAGTGTGTGGTGGCCACTAAGGGAGAATTATACTGTGTTGAGACCACTAAAAGTGCATTATATTATGTGGTGCACAAGGAAGAATGTTACTGCTGTGGGCACAAAGGGATTGAGGGGGACCAAAGGGATAATGCATTGAATTAGTGGTGTGGATGAACTCAAACAAGTTTGTCATGGGCTGGACCAATCCCTTTTACAAATACTGCATACACCTCTGAAAGTATGTTTGTCTATGGATTAAAGGGATTTAACAATCTATCCTTTAACTAAATAAGCATTTGAATGGTATATTCCATATATACAGTGCTTGTTTTCAAATTTGCCCCTTCACCACCATGGCTGGATACTACCACTGTGCATGCACCAGTGAGTTTGGTTCTGTTACTGTATCTATGATCTATGTGGTAACCGTTGTTCTGTGACCATATCTTGGTTCAGTTACCATATCTATGTAGTAACTTTAGTTCTTGCTCTGTTAAATTATTGTTGAAATATATATATATATATATATATATATATATATATATATATATATAAATATATATATATATATATATATATATATATATATATATATAAATATATATATATATAGAGAGAGAGAGAGAGAGAGAGAGAGAGAGAGAGATAGTGTAACAGAACATATCTATGTATTAACCTTGGTTCTGTGATCAGTGGCGTAACTAAAGTCTTGTGGTCCCTGGTGCAAACTTTTGTCTGGGGCCCCTTACCTCATCCCTACAGTGAATTCTTGATAGTGATGTTTACGGCTGCTAAGGAGTTTAATCTATCTTAGTGTGGTTAGGGTAATCTGTGGGTCTCCTTGGTTTATGGGCCAGATGGAATCTGCAATCTCAATACTGATGACAGTGCTTAGGGGCCCCCTAAGGCTCCTGGGCCCCGCTGCAACTGCACCCTCTGCACCCCCTCAAGTTATGCCTCTGTCTGTCATAGGATCTATGTCATAGGTCTTATATTATTTTTTTCTCTGAAAAAAGGGCTAGAGCTTATTTTTGGGTTAGGTCTTAATTTTTTCCTTGAACAACAATCACACATTTGATCGCTATTTATTTCAACTTTTATCAGAGGTGAAACAGCAAAAAAACAGCAGTTCGGCACTTTTGATTTTATTTTTCCGCTACGGCATTCACCATAGAGGTAAAATATTTATACGTTTGTAGAACAGGCATTTTCAGACACAGGGATACCTAATGTGTATGTGTTTCACAGTAATATTTTATTTTTATATGTATTCTAGTGAAAGTGGGAGGGGGCTTGAACTTTTATTGTTTTTTTTTTTTTATATATTTTTTAACTTTTTTTTTTTTTTTTTTTACTATTAACCCCTTCTAGGGGGCTTGAACCAGCAATCATCCCATAGACTGCAATGCAACGTATTTCAGTCTATGGGAGATTATCTACATTACTAGTGAGGCTGGTCTAGTAATATTCCTATGACAGCCCTGAGAGCCTTAATAAGGCTCCCAGCTGTCAAAGGAACAGGTCAGCTGCTGCGATCTCACCGTGCAGGAGCCGACCTGCAATGTGAAAGGTACGGGGCCGGTGGGGACCGGCCCCAAGGATAGTTTCTCTGCTTTGGCGGGTCGATTTGGAGGGGGGGTCACAGACTGGCACACCCAACAATGCCCGTGATCAATGGACTCTGATCGCGGGCATTAACTGCAGGTCTCCGCTGTACAAGGAGACCTGGTATAGTAGCTATAGGGGGTTGGGACCGGCCCTAGGGACTGCGGGAGGGGAAGGGGGGAGGTCACACTTAGCAATGCCCGCGGTTAGAGTCCACTCTGATAGCGGGCATTAACTCCGGTGGTTGTGCTACTTTGGTGGGAAGGAGGGGGGGGTCACGCTTAACAATGCCCGTGATCAGGGTAGACAGATGTCAGGAAGGGGTTAAATTAGCTAGGGCTTATTTTTGGAATAGGGCTTATATTTCAAACCTACTCCAAAAAACCTGGAAGAGCTTATTTTCGGGGTAGGTCTTATTTTTGGAGAAACACGGTAGCTAGGTTCTGGTACCATATCCAGTGGCATAAGTACCGCCTTAGGGAGCCCGGTGGGCCCCTGCTGCTTTTTTTTCTTTCTTTTTTTTTTAATAGGCCATTATCTGCTGGAGTAACCCCAGCAGGTAATGAGCCTTATTTACTTACTGATCTCTGTTCCTGCTCACTCCCACCTCCGCTTCCCCTTCTGCACTCCAGAGGGCCCCGTGCGTCCCATATTACGTTGCTGGGGCCCCCTGGAGGAAAGAACGGGAAGCGGAGGCGGCCGTGATCAGGAGTGGAGATCGGTAAGTAAGGTCGCGGGCCAACAGCAATAGCATTTATTGAGTGAACCCCAACAAATACTGCTATTATTATACTCTGGAGTCTCTTCAGATCCCAGAGCATAATGATCAGAGGCCAGCGGAGGTGAGCGAACATAAAAAACAGTGTTACTCACCTCTCTGGGGCTCTGGTGCGACTCTCCCCTGTCTTTGGGCCTCTGTAGTGACATCACGTGGGTCAGGCCGGCGTCGCGATGTATAATGATGCCGGCATAACCCACATCTGTAATTATTGACGAGGGCAAAAACAGAGAGTGGTGCTGGAGCGCAGAAGAGGTGAGTAACTCTAATTTTTATGTTTGTCACCTCCCCTGGGCCACCCAAGTCAAAAGTTTTCTGGGGGGCCCAGTCTTTGCTAGTTACGCCCCTGCCTGGTTCTATTACCACTGTATATAGTAAGTGTGTAAGACTTTGTTCACACTTTAAAGTTATGCAGAATCTGCGCAAATATTTTGTCAGTTTGTGTTGTATAACGTGTTTCATCGGATATTAGGGTAGAAACTGAAGATTTTCTTCTAAGTTGCAGGCATCTGTTTACTTGGCAGTGGCCCAACTAGATTTTATACAGGGTTAAATGTTAAAGGATATGCTTTCTTCCCTTCACTTTGTCTGAGAATGTCCTGCTTTGTGAATATTTTAATTTAGTATCACAAATTAGATGCTATGTGTGCATGAGGTTTTGAAAAATGTATATTCTGGCACAGCCCACCCCTCTGCTAGCCACGCCTCCAACACGTTACCCTCTGATGAATCACAATCAATGGGGTTATCTGCCCCTTTTTTGGACATATTTTTCATGTCTTGTTAAATGTGCACGTGTTAGTTAGTTTAGATGCGCCTTTATAAGCTATGTGCACAATTGCCGCTTTTTTGCTAAAAAAATTGCGTAATTTCCCCTTTTTGATATTCTTACCTGAAGGGTTTCTTTTACGCTGGCCATGTACTGGAGTGCATTTTCAGCTTTTTTTGCCCCTTTTTAAAAAGGCACAAGTCATAAATACAGCAAAAAGCAAATGTGGCAAGGGCAGCATAACATCTGGAAAAAGAAGGCACAAATGGCACAAATGCTTTATAAATAAAGCACAAGGCAGAAAAAGACTAATAAAAGGTTCAGTTTACACCTAAAAAGGCACAAATAGCTTAATAAATGTGGCCCAATGTCCTTAGAAAAAATTGTTGAAATTTTGCTTACATTAGGAGGTCTAAAAAAGAGGCCCTATTCTGGAAAAAGTTAATCTTCCAATCTGTTTATGTGCACTAGTAATTCTGGGCACATCTTGGCGTCGCTCACCTGTATTACCTCTTTCTCGCTGACGCTCCTCGCCCGTCCCTTGTGAATAGTTTCCTGCTTCCCGATATTGTCTTTTTATTGTCTCTCGCAGTAACTCCAAATTATTTGCAAGCCCCAGTGCACGCTTTCTCCTGCAGTTTTGTTTGTGCTTTGCAGATGTAAAGGTTGAGCTTAATATACTGTCTCATCCCCATGTGAGTACTTAAAGTGATAGCACTGAATTCTATAAACTTTTAGTAAACTATGAATTTTATGCACATGGAGGAGCAGCTCAATTCTTGTTATTTTCTAGTAAGTCATTTTAAGAGAACTAAAATGGATTTAGAAATAAAAGAAAGCATGTACAACACTCCATAAATGGGGTTACAAAGTATAGCCCCAGGTGAACTTGACCTTTAAAGTTAGGTCATTGGCACATTAACTATAATTTATATAAGAAATCAGAGCTTTCATCTAAATCTGCCCCTAGCTGGCATAGATTTGTTACACTGCTGCATGGATGGCCAGTGATGTCTCTCATTTCATTAAGAGGCATATCCCTTTTAATAAATTAGCATACATAAACTTGGTAAAATAGGGTACAGTAAATCATGCTCCTGGTACCACCCCCAGAACACCTTGTCGCGCCCCTAAACAGGCTGGGTATGCCCCCAAACTGGGACTGTTCCAGCAATTTTGGGACAGTTGGCAAGTATGGCATAGGCGCATCTCCACTCATGCGCACAGGGAGTAAAGATTCGGTTTCCTCACACTTTATCTTGTTAAAATATAGACATTGGTCACAATTAATCATGTTTTCTGCAGACAATTGTTCCAGACTGACCTATTCTAGATGAGAACTTTCCACAAACTCATTAAATCTCCCATACAATATAATCCTCTGAATAATGAGAGTGAATACACAGCTGATCTCATACACTATCTTTTCATTTCTAGTTCTTCCCATTGTGTATATAGATCCCTTTGGTCCAGACTGTTTTATGCTCATTTCATTTACTGCATTTCATCCATTACTTGCAAATATAAAATAACCGATGTATTAATATCTTCTACATATGACACTGAATATGGCTTGGAAAAGGTGAAGAACTAAAGAGGACCTTTCACCGCTTCCACCAACTCCAGTTCTTTGCATCCTCCAATAGTCGCTCCTCCACTGATTCTGGCATAGTTGGAATTTTTTCTCTAGCTCCCAGTTATCAAGCAATCAATGCCATTATGATACTTATGCTCTGTACTCTCAAGTGGGTGGTCTGTCCAATTTAATGTGATAGTAGTATAATGTTGTACCGTGTTAGCCATTGAAAGTAGTGGAAGAGTGAAGAAATCAGGCGATACCTTTTAGAGGCTAACTGAGTATACTTATAAGTAAGCTTTCAGGAGTGCTCGCTCCCTTCATCAGACATGGTGTGATACAAGAACTGAAAATTCACAGATTTTTATACACATGGTTTTCAAAGCATTTTAGAGTCCTTAAAAAAAAATTGCAATCTAAGTAGAGAAGTTATTTACAACAGGTCAAAAAAACAGTCTGGAAACTTGTGGTGCGTGACGGAGGGATCAGTAATTCTTGCTGTTATCTGTTTGCTATCAGGAGGTGATTTGTGACCCTCACAGGTCACACATAGTGTGATTTGAAGCTGGCATGAATATTGAGTTCAGTTCATGGTTCAAACATAGTGTGACATGAAGCTGGCATGAATATTAAGTCCAAATTGCAGAGTTTGAAATTTTTGCATAAATTTGTACTCCATTTCTTTTCTTTTCTCCTGTGTCTTAAAATGTCCCATTAAAACCACAACCCGCAAATCTTCAATAGAGTGGTTTTCTCCGGAGAAATGTGCGGCCACTGGGAGATCGGTTCTGCTGTTATTAATGGTGGATCTGTGTGAGTTCATTCGTTGACTGAGTCTCTGCCCTGTTTCCCCCACATAGAGGCCTGTGGTGGGACATTGCACACACATTATGAGGTACACCACATTGGAAGACCTGCAGGAAAATGTCCCCCTAATTCTGTGCACCTGTTGTGACTGTGGGATAGGTACACTGTCAGCGGTGTGGATGTGCTTGCAGGTCATGCACCTTTTATGTAGGCAAGGTGAGGTGCCATTTTCAGTTGGGGCCTTCAGGGCACTCCGGACGATAATGCTCCTCAGGTTTGGTGGTTGTCGAAAGGAAAGGAGAGGGGGGACTGGAAATATGTCCTTGAGTCTGTTGTCCCTATGTAGTACAGGTTGGAGCTCCTTGGCAATCCTTCGTAGGATCTCCAGCTGTGGGTTGTAGGTGACAACTAGGGGCACTCGGGCTTCTTTCTGGGTCTCTCTATATGTGAGCAGACTGTCTCTGTTAATGGCTGCTGCTTTGTTTAATTGGTTGTCTGTCACTTTTGGTTTGTATCCCAATCTGAGAAATTTCATCCTCAGATCCAGGAGGTGCTTGTCCAGGTCTGTTTTGTCGGAGCAAATACGATTATATCGTATAGCCTGGCTGTAGATTATAGATTGTCTTGTGTGCTTGGGGTGGAAGCTGTCGTTTCTCAGGTAGGCCGTTCTGTCTGTGGGTTTGTGGTATATTGATGTGAGTAGCCGGTGGTCTTTAATGTATATTGTGGTATCCAGAAAGTGAATTTCACTCCCTGAATAGCTAAGTTTAAGGTTGATGGTCGGGTGAAAGTCATTGAAGTCATTATGGAATTGAAGTAGGGCCTCCTCACCTGCAGTCCAGATGACAAGGATATCATCGATATAACGAAGGTAAATCATAGGTTTGGTGGTGCATGTTGATAAATATGTTCCTTCCATTTCTGCCATAAAGAGATTTGCATATTGGGGTGCACATCTGGTCCCCATTGAAGTTCCCATTTGCTGTAGATATAGATCCTCTCCAAAGGTAAAATGGTTGTGGCTAAGGATGAATTGTATGAGCTGCGTTACTGGTTCTGTTGGGAGGTTTTGTTTTGCCAGGTGTACCCGACATGCTGCAACTCCATCCTTGTGGGGAATGTTAGTATACAGGGATTCCACATCCATGGTGGCCAAAATGGTACCCTCAGGTAGAGGGCCCAGGGCATTCAGTTTGTTAAGAAGGTCAGTGGTGTCCTGGATATAGCTTGGAGTATCCCTGACAAGGGGTTTTAGGAGATTTTCCACCCAACCTGAGATGTTTTCTGTCAGTGTCCCAATGCCAGAAATGATAGGCCTCCCAGGGTTGCCATCTTTGTGTATCTTTGGGAGCATATAGAAGCAGCCCGGCCTGGGATCTTGGGGGATAAGTCCTTTTACCTGATTCTGGATCTGGACTGGAAACTCCTTGATCATACTCTTTAGTTCTTTCATATAGGCCTCTGTGGGATCACTTCCAAGTTTGGAGTAATGGATGGAATTTGAGAGTTGCCTGTTTGCTTCCTGGATATAGTCTGAGGTGTTCATTATGACTATTGCGCCCCCTTTGTCAGCTGGTTTTATTATTATATCCTGATTTTCTTTCAGTGATGTAATAGCCTTCTGTTCCTGCAGGGTTAGGTTATGCACCTGTTTCTTTTGTTTCTCTAGGATTTCTGATTTTACTTTGCTTCTGAAACAGTCAATATATTTATCCAGTGCTGCATTAGCTCCAGGGCGTGGGGTCCAGGTAGATTTTTTGGTAGGATTCCTTATGGGCTGTTCCATCTCAGAGTCGCTGCTGTATGGAGGGTCTTTGTCATAAAAATATTCCCTTAATCTCATTTTTCTGAAAATCCTAGAGAAACAAAAGAAACAGGTGCATAACCTAACCCTGCAGGAACAGAAGGCTATTACATCACTGAAAGAAAATCAGGATATAATAATAAAACCAGCTGACAAAGGGGGCGCAATAGTCATAATGAACACCTCAGACTATATCCAGGAAGCAAACAGGCAACTCTCAAATTCCATCCATTACTCCAAACTTGGAAGTGATCCCACAGAGGCCTATATGAAAGAACTAAAGAGTATGATCAAGGAGTTTCCAGTCCAGATCCAGAATCAGGTAAAAGGACTTATCCCCCAAGATCCCAGGCCGGGCTGCTTCTATATGCTCCCAAAGATACACAAAGATGGCAACCCTGGGAGGCCTATCATTTCTGGCATTGGGACACTGACAGAAAACATCTCAGGTTGGGTGGAAAATCTCCTAAAACCCCTTGTCAGGGATACTCCAAGCTATATCCAGGACACCACTGACCTTCTTAACAAACTGAATGCCCTGGGCCCTCTACCTGAGGGTACCATTTTGGCCACCATGGATGTGGAATCCCTGTATACTAACATTCCCCACAAGGATGGAGTTGCAGCATGTCGGGTACACCTGGCAAAACAAAACCTCCCAACAGAACCAGTAACGCAGCTCATACAATTCATCCTTAGCCACAACCATTTTACCTTTGGAGAGGATCTATATCTACAGCGAATGGGAACTTCAATGGGGACCAGATGTGCACCCCAATATGCAAATCTCTTTATGGCAGAAATGGAAGGAACATATTTATCAACATGCACCACCAAACCTATGATTTACCTTCGTTATATCGATGATATCCTTGTCATCTGGACTGCAGGTGAGGAGGTCCTACTTCAATTCCATAATGACTTCAATGACTTTCACCCGACCATCAACCTTAAACTTAGCTATTCAGGGAGTGAAATTCACTTTCTGGATACCACAATATACATTAAAGACCACCGGCTACTCACATCAATATACCACAAACCCACAGACAGAACGGCCTACCTGAGAAACGACAGCTTCCACCCCAAGCACACAAGACAATCTATAATCTACAGCCAGGCTATACGATACAATCGTATTTGCTCCGACAAAACAGACCTGGACAAGCACCTCCTGGATCTGAGGATGAAATTTCTCAGATTGGGATACAAACCAAAAGTGACAGACAACCAATTAAACAAAGCAGCAGCCATTAACAGAGACAGTCTGCTCACATATAGAGAGACCCAGAAAGAAGCCCGAGTGCCCCTAGTTGTCACCTACAACCCACAGCTGGAGATCCTACGAAGGATTGCCAAGGAGCTCCAACCTGTACTACATAGGGACAACAGACTCAAGGACATATTTCCAGTCCCCCCTCTCCTCTCCTTTCGACAACCACCAAACCTGAGGAGCATTATCGTCCGGAGTGCCCTGAAGGCCCCAACTGAAAATGGCACCTCACCTTGCCTACATAAAAGGTGCATGACCTGCAAGCACATCCACACCGCTGACAGTGTACCTATCCCACAGTCACAACAGGTGCACAGAATTAGAGGGACATTTTCCTGCAGGTCTTCCAATGTGGTGTACCTCATAATGTGTGTGCAATGTCCCACCACAGGCCTCTATGTGGGGGAAACAGGGCAGAGACTCAGTCAACGAATGAACTCACACAGATCCACCATTAATAACAGCAGAACCGATCTCCCAGTGGCCGCACATTTCTCCGGAGAAAACCACTCTATTGAAGATTTGCGGGTTGTGGTTTTAATGGGACATTTTAAGACACAGGAGAAAAGAAAAGAAATGGAGTACAAATTTATGCAAAAATTTCAAACTCTGCAATTTGGACTTAATATTCATGCCAGCTTCATGTCACACTATGTTTGAACCATGAACTGAACTCAATATTCATGCCAGCTTCAAATCACACTATGTGTGACCTGTGAGGGTCACAAATCACCTCCTGATAGCAAACAGATAACAGCAAGAATTACTGATCCCTCCGTCACGCACCACAAGTTTCCAGACTGTTTTTTTGACCTGTTGTAAATAACTTCTCTACTTAGATTGCAATTTTTTTTAAGGACTCTAAAATGCTTTGAAAACCATGTGTATAAAAATCTGTGAATTTTCAGTTCTTGTATCACACCATGTCTGATGAAGGGAGCGAGCACTCCTGAAAGCTTACTTATAAATATACTCAGTTAGCCTCTAAAAGATATCGCCTGATTTCTTCACTCTTCCACTCCAATTTAATGTGGGCAGTGTCAGAGCTGAGAATCATGTGCTTTTGTTTTCTCCTGACCGAGACCACCCACTTGACAGTAGAGTCTAATTAGCCTATTAAGCACTGAAACTAACAGCACAATTTCTAGAGAAAATTCTAACAGGCTCTTTCACCATCTCTAGTTCTTACCATCTGCTAATAGGCACTGCTCCGCTGATTCCAGCCATCAAGGCAGTTAGATTAAGTGCCTGATGTGCTGCTCAGGCTCTCTACTGTCAGGTGAGCAGTGTCAGGCAAGGGCATTGTGATTCAGTGCTCTGCTCAAGGGTGGACAGTGGCAGAGCTCAAAATCACAACATTTGTTTGCTCTTGCCTGAAAACCATCCATCTGACAGAACAGAGCCTAAATAACATATCAGGTACCAAAATTACCAGCACTTATTGCTTGGGAATTGTGGGAGCTAGAGAAAAAATTCCAACTGTGCCAGAATCATTAGAACAGTGTCTATTGCAAATAACTGGACTTGGTGGAGGTGGTGAAATGGCATCTAGTTCAGTTTATTTTAAGTGAATTCCTACAGAGTCCCTTTCTTCTGGAAGAGAGCAAAGTGCAACATCCACAACAATTTTAATCATCAATGAAAAGGATTCTTTACTATAAGAGCTGTGAAGTTGTAGAAGAGACTAGCAGAGCACTAGCTTAAGCAACAGACAGCTTCATGAAAGCTCTCTTTATAGTAAACACTTGACACTTTTTTCTTCCTTTTTTGTATTTACTAATGTTACCTTGCGAGACTTCCTGAATATTGAGTTGTTTCAGAACTATTATTATTCTGCACTGGGGTCTCTTCAGAGCATAATAATCAGAGGCACCTTGGAGGTAAGTAAAAATAACAAAAAGTCATACTCACCTCTTCTGAGCTCCATTGCAGTGGCCAGTGGGGATCTCTGTCCTCTCTGGACCTCTTCTGGCCTCCTGAATAATGTCAGTGGCCTACTGACACCACACATGTGGTGCAGCAATGGTACTTAGAAGCAAGCTTAATGATGTTGGCGGCCATTACACAAAAATCAAAGGGTAGGACCTCCTACTCTGTACTCCTTTTTATTTCCAGCACAACTACAAAAGAGCCCATTCTGTTTTCTGTGCTTGAATGGAGCTAAGTTGCAGTGCTTAGATAAGAGCACAGCTAAGTGCCAGCAAAAATTCTTGCAATTTATCAGTCATGACATATCCTAGTGGCGTGCCATCCCTTTTAATAATGAGAAAAATATCCCTTTTATAAGATCTACATTACAGATTTTCTACAATGGGGTAACATTAGTCCTATAGGTGGGACTGATTCATTTTACTGAAAACCACATTACTGATCCATGTGCAGATTCAGAGTATATCCAGAAGATATTTAATGGCTTGGTTGTTCATCAGCACCGAATATATTATGACAAATTATTCTAAAATTAAAATTAGCAATGAGAAAAAAAAATCTGTACTAATTAAGATATTTTTGTGACTTGATTACATGTATTAAATTCATCTGTTCCCAGAAGGGATTGGAACGTGAAACTCATATATCATATTCATAGTCACTTTGGGGAATCCAATCAATTCTTATCAAAGACTGCTAGGATTTTTTACATGCTCATCAATGGTGATTTAAGTCTTTCTCCCTTGAAATTTAAAATGGATCATATGATCTTTTCTGTTTTACAAATTATCAAATAATTATGTGAGAACAGCTGATTGGTGAGGGTCCCCAATGTCACACCACCAACAATCTGAAATTGATGACCTATTCTTATTATAGCTCATCATATCGTTTCCCCAGAAATCCCAGTGGGGCTACTTATGGGACAGTAGACTAAGCGGGGCCACTTAGAAGACTTTAGACTAAGTTGGGCCACTTATAACACATAAAACCTAGTGACATTATACTATGTGGGTTCACTAAGGTGGCATTATGCTTTATGGGGGGAATATACTATGTAGAGCCACTTAGGGGACTTTATAATGTGTGGTAGGAACTAAGGAAGCATCATCACTGTTTTTTATTCATTAAGGCTAAAGCCCCACGTTGGGGAAAGGCAGCGTTTTTTGTTGCAGGTTTTGCAGCGTTTTTTTATCCAAAGTCAGCAGTGTATTTAACAGAAGGGCCACGTCTAAGAGCTTCCTTTATATTTTCCATTCCTTTTGAAGCCACTCCCGATTTTGGTTAAAAAAACGCAGCAAAATCTGCAACATAAAACACTGCGTTTACGCAATGTGGGGCCTTGGCCTAAAGGACACTTTTAGGCTAAGGCACAACTTTGCAGAAAAGCTGCTTTTTTGTTGAAGATTTTGCTTTGTTTTTTTAAACCAAAGCCAAGACCACAATGTCTGTAAAACAATGTGGAATATGATGGCGCTATATAAGTAAGCATAATGAATAAAAAAAGAATGGTTACAATAGGAATGGGAAACATATAGGAAGTACTTATACTTCTCCCTTCTGTTCAATCCACATCTGGCTTTTCTGCAACATGTGGCCTTACTGTGTTGGGATACAAAGGGACTCAGTATCAAATCGGACACGGGCGGGGCTATGGACATGGATAAATGTAAAAAAAATTGCTGTTTGTCTGTATTTCTGCCCTTTGAAAGTTAAGAAGAATGATTTAAGTGGCGGTGGGGAGAGGGCCTACTTATGAAATCTTTCCACTAGGCCCAACAATGTGTTAAAAGCCCTGCATATACACAGGAACTCCACAAGCAGAATAGTAAGTGCAGCTATTGAGTATGATACAGGCAACAATTTAGGATCACTAGGGGAAAAGTAATATAATGTATGTACATATTCCGGCAGATAAATGAATAAATATTCACTTGAATTCTGCCATAATGTCCATTAAAAAAAACAACTGGTGTATATGCTTTACACCTCATTTTCTAGGTGTTTTAGAAACTTTCTGGGCCTTGTTTGACAGGTGGGTGGGGCTTGATGAAAAGTGTACAAAACTGTGAACCAAAAAATGTGCTTTAGTCTAAAGCCGCACGTAGTGGGCCACAGTGAAAAAGCGCTGTATGAAAAACCGTGTCGGAGATGTGTGGCATCCCAGAGCTGGCTATGGCTGGGCTGAGGGTGATCTCTGTGCATTGTATTATTTCCTGTTGCTTCATAGCCTGTGTGACATAGCAGGGGGTCCTGAGTCTCACACAACACAGCGCCACCTAGTGAGCCTCACACATGCATTACACCTCCCATAGGATTGAATAGTAACCAAATGTCCAATGGGAGGACATCGCCTGGGAAAAGGGGAGGAGTCAGCTGATCACTGGGTCCCCATGGTAACACCCCTGCAGGAAGGTCCTGCGTGTGAGGAGTTAGAAGTGTGGAGTGTTAGGAGGAGGAGGTGAGGAGATAAGTGTGATGTCCTGTGAGTATAGTGCAGGAATCTCAAGTCCTAGACAGGCCCAGGAAGGTTGGAGAGCTGACATACTCCAGCTATTCAGAAGATCCTGTCCCCTGTCTGCCTAGCCATCGCCCTGAAGGAAGTCAAGCATCATTATCTTGTCAACATGAGACTGTGGAGAGAACATTCTGGAACACTTGCTCCATAGCAAGTATCACAGGATCCAGGGGCCAAGGCCAGACCTGTGGAATATCCTGCCACCCTGACTATTGCACCCCGAAACTCTGAGCTATCAGGACCACATAACGTGAGTGGGGAATATTATGTACTAGTATCATGGTGGGCATCCTCCTATGAGCCAAATAGGAGCCCAGACGCACCTTAGGGCTGTAACACTGAAGTATAAGGGCTAGGAACACCTTTCATCAAGTCTACCCTGCACCCCAGGACTTTGCTGTGTCACCAGGCGTACCCCGTTGTTTTGTATTGAAGAAACTGTTTAAGCATTTGTGCCTCCACACCCATGGAAGTAAAAGTTCAACTTTACAACCGTTTCTGTGTCTGACTCTGCACCGACAACATCAGGGCGCCCCAAACACCACCAGTCGGCACAGTATAGGGGAAGCGCCCCGGGGGGAACAATCACCACCAACATTTGTGCAGCCCCCTCATCACCGGTACCAGTGGTGGTAACGTGGGACAGCACCAGCGCTGCGCCCTCATGCCCAGAGACCGTGACAAGTCTGCGCTGTTTGCACCCCGCAATCCCAACTGCAGCGTTACCTTCCATCTGGTCACCGCAAGAAAAACTGGCGTCACGAACAGGATACGGGTGTGTGCCATTTTGAGAAAGTCGCCACGAAAAGTGCGCCAAATTGTCTCCAGAGCATCGGTCTTTATTGTGGACTTTGCTAAGATCAAGTTTATTCCCTGAGAGTGCTTGCCACAAAGAGGGGGAGCCCTATACCCCTGAAGTAAGCCCTAAAGACTGTCCTCTCAGTGTGTTACAGCCCTGGAAGAGTTAAAACGCCCAGGACTTGTTTGCTGCGCCACATCGCTGTGTAAGAACGCCCACAAAGGGTTAACTGTACCTTGCAAAAGTGCGAGAGATTTTTAGCACTGCCCATGAGGCCAGGAGACCCATCTGCCGCCATCTTAGGAGAGCCCAGAATGCTGAGCGCAATGCTCCAGCGCACCCATACAAGAAAGTGAAAGGCGAACGTGCCAGCGCCATTTCTGACTCTCCGGTGCCGCATCACCGTCCCTGCTGTGCACCGCTGATCTCTGGTCCACGCTGCAGTTGCTGTCAGTGAGTACTGTGCCTCCCTGTCCTTGTCTTCAGTCCTCCCACGGCCCCAGCGAGTGTTTTCCGTGTACAGTGTCCGTGGGGAGTGCCACCATTAAAGAGGGGGAGCACACCGTCAGCCTGCATCACAGTGACTCTGTTAATAGCTACAGCATTCTTAAAGGGACAGCATTCCAAGTTGTAGTCTCCATTCCCTGCCAGCAAGCAGTTGAGTTTCTTAAAGATACGGCGACCTAATTTCAGTCATACCTGCAAACAACATGACTGAGCAAAGTGACATTGTGCCATCTGTTTCTAGTGATCCAGCAGTGCCCATGGCGAGCAGCCTACCATTCTCCATGCCATTTTACCCTGGCGCACCATGGCTGCCGCGCTACAAAGGGGAGGCGCATACCCTCAGGGACTTTCGTGAGAAGATGCTGTCTCTCTTCCAGTTCTATCCTCTGAATGCAGAACAGCAGATACAGATCCTGCTGGGCCAGCTTGAGGGTGCTGCAGCTAGGGAGGTCAAATCCTGGCCTGCCTCTGACAAAAGAACCCCTGGGCAAATTCTGGACAAACTCCAGGTGAACTTTGACGTGCGATCTGTCTCCGAGGTAAAGATGCGCTTCTTTTCCAGACGACAACTACCTGGTGAGACCCTGCGGGACTATGCTTTATCCCTCCAAGAGGCATTCAGAGCTGTGGTGCAAGTGGATCCACGTGAAAATGTGGACTCTGATAAAATCTTGCTTGACCGCTTCATAGAAGGGGCGGGTACCACATTGCTCCAGAGTCAGTTGCGAATGCTTGCTGCACAACATCCCAGCATCACGTTTGCTGACTTCAAGGCCCTTGCCATCCAGGTCTTGGGACAGGAGCAGCCCCAGCCGAGCCCAGTCATCTGTGCTCCCTCACCTGGACCCTCAACAAGCATTGCTCCAGTTGTCCTGCCACTACCTCTGGGTACCTCACCTGCTGCCCAAACTGCGCAGACTACACTAGCAGACTCCAGAGATGACCTTCTGGCCCGAGTGGATCATCTGACCCGTGCCATGGAACAGATCACCGTCCGTCTAGATCGTCTGACCCAGCCGTCTTCATCGTCCAGTGATCCTTTGCGAAGTCTCAACATCTCACCTGAGTCGCCACCCAGACGTCCGTCTTCAGTGAAACCTCCGCAGAGTGAGAGGCCATACTGTACCTATTGCCATAGATATGGACACACCAGGCCTCAGTGTTTTCAGTTAAACGGGCCACCCCTGAGGCAGCGGGCCGCCCCTCGGGAGGAAAGAAGAAGGGCCCAGGTGAATCTTCAGTGCCATTGTCACGCTTCGTCTCAGCCTGCCCACACATCACAATCCGGGTGAACGGCGTCCCTCTGACAGCGTTGGTGGACACTGGATCTCAGGTAACAACCCTGCGCAAGCAGGTGTTCCTTGAACATTGGGACTTAGGTGTGTTGAATAGAACACCTGACACATGGATAAATCTGTGTGCCAGCAATGGACAGCCCATACCACAGCAGGGTTATTGGGAACCCACTATCCAGATTGGGGACTTGAAACTGCCTAGACAGGGTGTAATTGTCACTGATGTAGAGGATGATAGGTTTGCAGTTGTAATATTAGGCATGAATGTTTTACGCCATTGCTTTGCAGAAGTGTTGGATGCCTTGCATGCCTCTCTCCTTACAGCTTCTCCCAGTGACCAGCAGACCATTCAGCGGGCCATTCGTGTACTCAATGCCCAGCACAAGTTCGCCAACAAACAAGGTGAAATTGGTCGAGTCCGGATCCAAAATACCCGTCCAGTAACCCTACAGCCTGGAACAGAAACTATGGTGTGGTGCCGTGCCCGTCCGGGCATAGAAAATCAGGACTACGAGGCCTTGCTACAACCCATACAGATAGATGGCCAACCACTTGTCATGGCTGCCCGCAGCCTTGTCACAGTTTCCAATGGACGTGTTCCTGTCCGCTTAGTCAACTTGGGCGATGCTCCAGTGAACCTCCACAAGTTCCACTCTGTGGCCCTGCTACACCGGTTAGCACCAGAAGACATTCTCTCTGGTGATTCTACCGCCACACAGCATTCCACCCAAGCTGCTGAGAACATTCAGAATGGAGCCACGAAGTCCTGGTGGGATGAATTGAACGTGGGAGACGCCAATACCCCTATAGAGCACATCAATGGGGTTCGCAATGTGGCCAAGCGTTACCAACAGGCATTCAGCAAACACCCATTGGACTTTGGTAAGACCACGACCATACAACATCGCATTCTGACTGGCGACCACCATCCAATCAAGGAGCGTCACCGTCCAATACCACCAGCGATGTACCAACCGGTGAAAAAGTTGATCCAAGAGATGCGAGATGCTGATGTCATCCGGGAGAGTAACAGCCCCTGGGCAGCCCCGCTAGTCCTTGTCAAGAAGAAAGACGGAACCCTACGATTTTGTGTGGACTATCGTAAACTCAACAACGTCACGCACAAAGACGCATACCCATTGCCGCGGATTGAGGAATCTCTAACGGCTTTGGGATCAGCTACCTGTTTCTCGACCCTGGACTTAACCAGTGGATACTGGCAAGTCCCTATGGCGCCTGAAGATCGTGAAAAGACTGCGTTTACGACCCCGATGGGACTCTTTGAATTTAATAGTATGCCATTTGGGCTATGTAATGCCCCAGCCACATTCCAACGGCTTATGGAGAGGTGCCTCGGCCATGAGAATTTCCAGAGTGTGCTACTGTACCTGGACGATGTTATTGTATTCTCCCGGACATACCAAGAACACCTTCGTCACCTGTCCGAGGTATTCAAGGTACTTATACAGCACGGCCTAAAGTTGAAGCCCTCCAAGTGCTACCTGTTGAAACCCCAAGTTCACTACCTTGGGCATGTCGTGAGCGCACAAGGCGTCCAACCTGATCCTGAAAAGATCACTGCAGTCCAGAACTGGCGAAGACCGACTACCGTCAAAGAAGTCCGAAGCTTCCTTGGATTCGCAGGTTACTACCGGCGTTTCATACCACACTTCGCCCAAGTAGCCGAGCCTCTGAACGAGTTGTTGCGCGGTTGTCCCAGAGAAAACTACAACCGAAAGCTTCCGGTAGACTGGACAGCGCGTCAAGAGGAAGCCTTTCAAGCGCTTAAAGCACTTCTGACGCAACCACCAATTCTAGCCTATCCCGACTACAGTCAGCCATTCCGCTTGTACACAGATGCAAGTCACCAAGGTTTGGGTGCAGTGTTGTCCCAGGTTCAGGACAACAAAGAGCGAGTCATCGCCTACGCCAGCAGGAGTCTGAGAGGCGCGGAGAAGAACGACCAGAACTATAGTTCTTTCAAACTCGAACTTCTGGCGCTTGTCTGGGCCGTGACAGAGAAGTTTAAAGACTACCTGGCTGCCACACCCTTTACCGTGTACACAGATAACAATCCGTTGGCGCATCTGGACACTGCTCGACTGGGAGCCCTTGAACAACGGTGGGCCTCAAGACTCGCGAATTACAAGTTCTCTGTCAAGTATCGCAGTGGCAAGTCCAACGCTAACGCTGATGCACTCTCAAGGTTGCCTGTGGGAGAAGAACCACCCCGAGAAGACATCTGGGAAGAGGTGGAGATGCCACCATTCTACAACAAGTTTGCCCAACAGGTTGCTATTGGTGTCCCTGTAGAAGGAGAACCTCTGGCGAAAACAGCTGCCGAATCCCTCCAGGAGCCATCTCTGTGGAAAACGTTCCAAGAAGAGAGCAGAGTTTTAGGAGAATTGTCAGATTTCCTGCTTACAGGAAGAATACCAACCCGTGTAAAGAGAGGTCTTCATGACGTGGAATTAAAACGCCTTTGGCGACAGAGGAAGCGCCTGTTTGTACAACGAGGCCTTCTACATAGAAACACTCTTGATCCTGTCACAGGTGAAAGGCTTCATCAGATCCTCGTACCAAGAAGAGACGCACAGATGATACTTGAGGCGTATCATGACAGATCCGGTCACTTCGGGGTACAAAAGACCGAAGCTACCATCCGTCGTCGCTTCTATTGGGTTGGGATGAGGAGTGACATTGAGAGTTGGTGCCGAGAGTGTCCCGCCTGTAGTATCACCAAGGAAGGTCGAAGAGATCAGAAGGCCCCTCTACATCCAATTAAGACTCAAAAGCCGTGTGAAATTGTTGCTCTGGACCATGTGAAGTTGGGTCCCACACGTTCCGGCTACAGCTACGCTCTGACAATGGTGGATCATTACTCCAAGTTCCTTGTCATCGTGCCTGTCAGAGATCTTACAGCAAGAACTACGGCTGAGACCTTCTACGCAGAGTTTGTCCGCCATTACGGTTGTCCTGAGCATATCCTCACCGACCGTGGATCGGCGTTTGAATCCCAATTGTTCCGTGAGCTGTGTCAGTTCCAAGACTGCAAGAAGTTGCGAACCACAGCGTATCACCCTCAAGGGAATGGTATGTGCGAGAAGGCAAATCAAGTGATCATCGGCATGCTAAGAACAGCCGCAGTTACACCTGGTGTTGAGTGGCCTGAGCGTATCAAGGACTTGGCCTATATTTACAACAACACACCCCAAACATCTACGGGATACGCACCATTTTATCTAATGTTTGGAAGACAAGGTCAACTTCCTTCCGACTTAACCCTTGGTGTGAAGGTCCCTGACACCATCAATCCACTACCCATAACAGACTGGGTTGTTGAACACCGCCGACGTATGGAGGAAGCTAAAGAGATAGTTGAAACGCGCATGGATGAGGTTCGTAGGAGACAACAGGAGGATTACAACCATCGCGCCCATGCAGCGCCCCTGAAAGTTGGCGACCGTGTATGGTTAAGGAATAACCATCGGAATGGGAAATTGGATCCATTCTGGGAGAAAGAACCATACAGTATCATCTCCATACCATATCCTGAATCCGACGTGTATGAGATCTCTAAACCTGGGAGACAGCCCCAAGTAGTACACCGAAACCGTCTGAAGCTGTGCCTTAAAGAAGGACTACCCACAGAGGTGCCCCCAGCTGAGACAACGAGTACAGAGATCTTGTCACCTTCTCAAGCGAAAGAGAGACCCCCAACGTTAACTGAGCTTATGTGGGCGCCTAAACTACTACCATTTAGCTGTTATCCACCAATTGCTCTAGTGCAAGAGAACCCTTCGACAGATGATTTAATTGATTTCAGTGACTCTGTTCCTGATTCAAATCTCGTTCCACTTAGGCGTTCTGAGCGTACCACAAAAGGCATACCTCCAACACGCTATAGTGATGCCATGGCTGTCCTCGGGTAAAAGAGGTTAACTGTCTCTGCTTCTGTATATATGTTATTCCTGCTCTGATTACATTAATGTTTTTCCTGTGTGTATATACAGTATATATATAATATCTTGCCATGTAATATAGTATTTACATTTATATGCAACAATCCAAGCCATAGTGCCTGGCTCACCGAGCCAAGGAAGTTCTGTTACCCCATTGCGTTATGGACATTCGTGCTAGAGTGCCTACTCTTCCTTACAGAAAGGACTGTTTATTGTTTCTCAGAGAGACTCTCATGATAATGGACACTCACAAAATTTGTGCCAGAGAGCCTCTGGACCCATTTGCACTACTGTTGTTTCTATATGGACTGTCTGATGGTACCGCCAAAAGGTTCCATAATTCTGAGTTTAATTATCTCTCCGTTACCCTTCAGACTTCTCATGGACATTCCAGGACTATGCCGGGAGGTTTTACCTCAAGTTTCTAGGTATTATATTTTTCTAAACTGTTAGTGACATTTGCACTTTATTCGTATTTATTAACGTTATGTTACATTTCTCACCTTCACCCCAGCCCGTCGCCGAGGTCGGCTCAGTGAAAGAGGGGGAGTATGTGGCATCCCAGAGCTGGCTATGGCTGGGCTGAGGGTGATCTCTGTGCATTGTATTATTTCCTGTTGCTTCATAGCCTGTGTGACATAGCAGGGGGTCCTGAGTCTCACACAACACAGCGCCACCTAGTGAGCCTCACACATGCATTACACCTCCCATAGGATTGAATAGTAACCAAATGTCCAATGGGAGGACATCGCCTGGGAAAAGGGGAGGAGTCAGCTGATCACTGGGTCCCCATGGTAACACCCCTGCAGGAAGGTCCTGCGTGTGAGGAGTTAGAAGTGTGGAGTGTTAGGAGGAGGAGGTGAGGAGATAAGTGTGATGTCCTGTGAGTATAGTGCAGGAATCTCAAGTCCTAGACAGGCCCAGGAAGGTTGGAGAGCTGACATACTCCAGCTATTCAGAAGATCCTGTCCCCTGTCTGCCTAGCCATCGCCCTGAAGGAAGTCAAGCATCATTATCTTGTCAACATGAGACTGTGGAGAGAACATTCTGGAACACTTGCTCCATAGCAAGTATCACAGGATCCAGGGGCCAAGGCCAGACCTGTGGAATATCCTGCCACCCTGACTATTGCACCCCGAAACTCTGAGCTATCAGGACCACATAACGTGAGTGGGGAATATTATGTACTAGTATCATGGTGGGCATCCTCCTATGAGCCAAATAGGAGCCCAGACGCACCTTAGGGCTGTAACACTGAAGTATAAGGGCTAGGAACACCTTTCATCAAGTCTACCCTGCACCCCAGGACTTTGCTGTGTCACCAGGCGTACCCCGTTGTTTTGTATTGAAGAAACTGTTTAAGCATTTGTGCCTCCACACCCATGGAAGTAAAAGTTCAACTTTACAACCGTTTCTGTGTCTGACTCTGCACCGACAACATCAGGGCGCCCCAAACACCACCAGTCGGCACAGTATAGGGGAAGCGCCCCGGGGGAACAATCACCACCAACATTTGTGCAGCCCCCTCATCACCGGTACCAGTGGTGGTAACGTGGGACAGCACCAGCGCTGCGCCCTCATGCCCAGAGACCGTGACAAGTCTGCGCTGTTTGCACCCCGCAATCCCAACTGCAGCGTTACCTTCCATCTGGTCACCGCAGATGCATCACGGTTTTTCCTGCAGTGCTTGTCACAGAAAGTCTGCAGAGGTTTCTGCTTCAATACATATAGAGAAACGTATAATTGATATGCTGCGTTTTCTAAAAGCGCAACGGTTTTGAAAATCACAGCATTTTCGCTACATGTATTTTTCTGCAATGTGTGGATGGGATTCGCTAGAATCCCGTACACTTTGCTGGGACTGTAAAATGCTGCGGTTTTTGCCGCGGTGTTTATGCCATGGTCAAATCACAGCGTTTACGCCACAAGGGGTCCCAGCCTTAGTTTTGAAATCTGGTCCACAATTTTGAAAAATAAGTCAACTAATAGTCAGACTAGGCAGTCTAAAATTATGCCAGATTTTCAAACAGCATTAGACACTTTGAAAAATCTGGTGCAGTTCAAGACAATCTAGTCTAGTGATCGCAAACCTTTTAGAGACCAAGTGCCCAAACTCTAACCCAAAACCCAAAATCGCAAAGTGCCAACACGGCAATTTAACCTTAATACTGAGGTTTTATTTTAGAAAAAACAACTGATACATTAACATCTTTTGTCTTAAAAGAAAAACACAATAAGGCCCCATTCACAAGACCGCAGCCATGTTTATTTGCCGCATTTGTGGTCCGTATAATGACCTATCCTATTTTTTTGCGGCCTGAAACAAATGAAATGAATGTCCATAATGAATGAAATTAAATTAAATGAATGTGTTCGTAACTGTCCGCAATTGCGGATCCACAATTGAGGACAGTTGCGGACCTGCAAAATACAGTCGTGTGAATGGGGCATTACAGAGCTTTCAATGATACAAACCACAGTGGCCCACCACACAGTACAATCTGTTCCATAGTGGCCCTCACACAGTACAATCTATTCCACAGTGGCCCCCACACAGTACAATATGCTCCACAGTGGCCTCCAAACAGTACAATCTGCTCCACAATGGCCCACACACAGTACAGTCTGTTCTATAATGGTCCCCACACAGCATAATATACTTTACAATGACCCCACACAGTATAAAATGCTCCCAAGAGCCCTACTTGAGCCTCTTCATTCAAACACCATGAAATTCGTTTCACTATCTGTTTCATTTTGGTGCTATTATTATACTCTGGGGCCTCCTCAGACCCCAGAGTATAATAAGTGATAGTCCAAGGAAGGTAAGTAAAAATAAAAACTCTTATATTCACCTTGCCTCACCTCTCCTGGGCTTCCTCGCTCTGGCTCTCTCTAACATCCTCTTCAGTCCTCTTCTCCCTGCAGCTGAGGCAATGCGCGACACACACATAAAAACAAAGGACTCAGAAGTGACCTCTGTGGCAAGTGACCTCAGAGCCCTGAAGAGAATGCTGGGAACCATCAGAAGCCCAGGAGAGCTGGTATAAGTGTTTTGTTTTTTTTTAATTAACCTCCCCCCGGCGGCATGTACATACATCACATAACGCCAAGCCCCCGAGTGCCATAGGTTTGCCACCACAGATCTAGTCTAAGGCCCCATGCACATTACTGATTATAGAACCTACTCTATAATCATCTGTGTCATCCAAACAGAATGGATCGGAAGCTCCCATAGAAGTGAGTGCTTCATGGAATGTACTCGGATAACACACAGATGTTATTCTGAGTGTCATCTGAGTGCATTCGCTACAAACTCTGCCCCATCAGAAGCACACTCAGGTATATGCATGGGACCTAAGTTTGCACTGTCTAAACGTTAGACAGTATATTAGTTTATTGGTATCTGCCCAAGTGACCAGCAGAATAACAAATGCGGCTCAGAAGTATAATACCCTCTATATTTAGATTTTCTCTATCATATCTGTCTTAAAAGGCATACACTTTATAAGGAGCTCTGATTGGCTACTGTGGGCAAAAGGTTACATTTTTTCTGATGCAGTGTTTATACCTATCTCTATGTACAGTTAAAATAAAGCAGATTTCTATCATCAATGCCCCTTTAAATAAAATCTAAGTATAACATGACTCTCATCATTGTCATTCTTTTTTTGTGAAATTACTTAAAATCCCTTTAAAATCTCACGTTCGGCAACAAGGTTAAATGAAAGTTTGTGAACCGCAGCTATCCTTGAATCTTCCACCAAATGATATTGCTTCCCTCTTCAATGATTAGGATAGATCTAACAGAAAATGAGTTCTAAAGCTATTAATTCCTGTAATAGAATGTCTGCTGGATTAGTGACATGTGAACCTTTTCACACTGCATATATCAAAGCAACTACTCTCTTTGTTCACATTTTTTGTGTGCTGTGACTGAGTCTGTGACACTTTGATTGGACATAATGCATATATTTACCAAATGAGACAAGATAGGGGATCTGTGCTCCGATTCCCCAGCTTACATTTTTTTCTCCTTATTTCGGCACTTTCCTTCTGATTAAATAGAGGCGATTACAAAAAACTCCTAATTAAATCAATGCCCTAAAACAATATCTCTCAATGCAAAAATGCTTATCTATTTACAATAAAGGAGTGTTAAGGCACTTCAACATGTACAGTAAAAAAATGACTTTTTGGCAGGGTAAAGGAAGAATTAAGCATGATATATCTTAGCATGCCTCATCCTTTGAAACCCTCAGGAAATAGAGAAAGGCTCTGACAGAGGTGTTTGGCAATGGCTTTCTCCATTATGTCCATGATGCACAGTTGGCTGAACTAAGTATGCATGTATATATTCAGGTCAGAAGGAATAGCTGTTTTTTCCTCCCCACCTTCCAAGAGCCATCTTTTTTTTTTTTTCGGTCCACATGATGAGTCACATGATGGCTTATTGTTTGCGGGACAAATTGTACTTTGTAATGGCACCATTCAATATCCTATACACTGTACTGGGAAGCAGGAAAAAAATTCAGAATGAGGTGGAATTGGAAAAAAAAAAATGCATTTGCGCCAATTTCTTATGGTTTAATTTTTACGGCGTTCACTATGTGGTAAAAATGACATGTTACCTGTATTCTGCGGGTCAGTACGAATATGGCGCTACCAAATTTATATAGTATTTGTAATGTTTTGATACCTTTGAAAACTAGATAAACTTTGCAAAATAGATAAATAACTTTTTCATATTTACAAGTATGGAGCTGGGTAAGGTGTCTTTTTATGCTGGACAAGATGGCGTTTTTATTGATACCATTTTGGGAAAGGTCAGATGATTTGATCACTATATATTTATATTTTTTTTTTTTAGGAATCAAAGTGTTGGAAAAAAAAAAATCACCATTTGGATATTTAGATTTTTTTCCCTGCTACGCTGTATGGGATAAATATTTTAATATTTCGGACATTTTGGAGTACAGGGATACCTAAAGTGTTTATGTTTACTTTTGTTTATGTATTTTTATAAGTGATCTAATTTGAACTTTTGTATTTTTGTGGGTTTTTTTTTATACTTTTAAAAACTTTTTTTTTTCTTCTTTTACTTTTATGTTCAGACCCCCTAGGGACCTTGAACCCTAGGGGATCTGATCGCTCATACTATTCACTGCAATAATAATGTGCTGCAGTGAATAGTAAAAACATTAATTGCCTACGACAGCGTGTAATGCAACTATGGCAATAACAAGTGCATACTTTCAACTTAGTGGGAGCCATCTTTGATGAGGGCAGACTAGGAATTCACCATTGCTGGGAGTTTCGCTTCTTTCCTTTCTGTATGGACATTATATCTTTGTTTCCATAAGAAGGTAGATGCATGAATTTTATTATAATATCGTCAGTGATGTCTCTTTTGACTTCATATTGTGGTATGATGCACTAATATTTACCTTGGTTTATCCGGAGGGTGTATTTCCTTCTTTATATCTAGATTGTATTCTCTTTTGACAAGATTGTTTAATTTGGTATACTTTTAGTCATATGTATTTCCCTATGTGCATTAACATTTACATGGGTAACAATGTACTTATGTGTATATTTAAAGGCATGTATTTGGTTTTTTTTTTTATTTGGTTTATATGTTGTTCTGTACTATCTACTAATGGGTTAAGATTAATCTAATGCAGGTGCTTGTTTTAATTGCATGAGTTTTAAATTGTGGGTAGGATTTGTGAGTTTTCAGGCTATGACTAAGAGGAGCATTCCCCGAAACGCGTAAGCAGATATTCAGCCTCCTGCACAATATGGAAGATTTTTCTCCGTGTTTTTAATCATTTTTTTGTGATGCTCATCTATTAAAAGTTATGTTTTATATAATACCTGAGTCAACTGCTTGCTGGATGCCACAGAATTTTTAGGATATGGCAATAACAAGCCTGGGAGCCTTTAATAGGCTCCCGATTGTCATGGCAACTGATCACTGCCCTCCGATGACGTACTGAAGGGCGGTAAAAGGTGGCAGCGCCTGTGTTAACAGTTGCGATCGGTGTCGGCAATGATCGCTGCTGTTAGCAGTGGGTGCTGGCTGTATTATACAGCTGGCATTCTCCATGTATGGAGAGAGCTCAGCTCCTGAGCCCTCGCCACACATTCCCATATGACCAAGGACGTACTATTACGTCCTTGGTTGTTAAGGGGTTAAATGGATTCTATCAGTAGGAAAATCATAATCAAAGTAATGACAGTACTTTGCAGTGCTCTTTACACACTATCCAAATATGTCTTTGTTATTCAGCATTGCAGTTCCATTATCGAGAATATTGCTGATTTATTCATATGCAAATTAGGTGAAAAGGGCTTTTGGGCATTTCTTATCTTCCCTTGGCTTTCCTATGCATTGTAGATTAACTCCCCTAACTGCTACCAACCTTTGATTGACAGCTCTCTCCTGGGGAGAGCTATACAGCAGTTAGGGGAAGTAATCTATAGTGCAGAGCCAAGATTGAGGATGATAAGAGATGGCCAAAAAGCTGTTTTTACCTAATGTGCTTTTGAATAAAATAGCACTTTGGAGCTGCAATGCTGAATAACAAAGGCATATTTGGAAAGTGTGTAAAGAGCTCTTCAAGCAGTGTTGGACTGGGATGTCTAGGGCCCACCAGTGGAATTGTTTCTAGGGGCCCACCATCAGGACCCCTGCAGATCAGCGATACCGAGACAGGGCGGCTAAAGGTAATAACATGTCAGGAGCCATGCTGCTCACCCGCCATACCATGTGCACCACTGCACTACCTAAACCTACTGCTACACCCTGTATGGCAAGTGAACAGCGTGGCTCCTAGAATTATTACCATAACCTGTAGCCGTTTTGTCCTGAGAAAGCTGATCTGCAGAGGTCCTAGCTGTTGTATCATCGCAAATGTAATATTGCTGGCCTATCCTAAGGACAGGCCATTAATATTAGAAAGATGGATAAATCCGTTGAAGAGGTTGTCCAGGAATTGGAGCAACCCATGTCCCGTGCGGGAGGTGTAAAATAATGTATAAATAAATAAAAACACATACTCACCTGTCCCCGGCGCTCCGTTGTCCGCTGACAGTGTCCATTCAGTCTTGTGCCAGCGCCTCCTTGTAACCGCTAAGACCAATTAGGTACAGGATTTCCAGAAATGAGGTACCAGCATGAGAACGAACAGACACAGGCGGGGGACAACGGGGTGCTGGGGACAGGTGAGTATGCTTTTTTTAAAAAAAAAAATTTAATTTTACACCTCCCTGGCAGCCGCCACAGTGATCGTTCCAGTTTATGGACAATCTCTTTTAAGGGGTTATCTAGGCCAAATTTTTTTATGGCCACTTCACTGATCTCCCCATACGGTGGCCTCTTCACTGGTCCCCCATACTGCATGGGGAACAGTGATGGGGCCATTATATTGTGTGGGTGAAGTAATGGGGGCTAACATCCTGTGGTGAGGGGAATTAAACTGTGTGATGCATATTAAAGATTTGTCCGGGGTTAAGCTTTTTTATGGCCTATGCTCAGGATAGGCCATAAATACCTGATCTGTAGGGGGCTGACACACGGCCCCATCAGCTGTTCGGAGCCACTTCCGACGCCCGTACACAACACAGGGCCAGAAGCATCCGCTGTTTAGTCGCCCGGTGCCTTCACTGCAGCTCAGCTCCTACTGACTTCAATAAGTGAAGAGATGCAGTGAAGGTGCTCGACTAATACACAGTGGACAGAGCTTTCTGCTTCTGACCCCGTATTGTGTACAGGACAGGCACCAGAAGTGGCTCCGTACAGCTGATCGGTCCGGGGTCAGCCCCCTACAGATCAGGTATCTATGGCTTATCCTGAGGATAAACCATAACAAATTATTCCCAAACAACCCCTTTAATATACCCCCCTAATGCGCCACACTTTAAAGAGGTTGTCCAGTATAATATTTTTCTTTTTATAATTAGTCTGGGGGAGGTGACCCCCTCCCCCCAAAAAAAACAAAAACATAATAAACATACTCACCTGTCCCCAGTGCTCCGGTGTTAGCAGGTCCCAGCATGGCCGGTCCTGCAGCTCCGCTATATTCTTTTGCCGGAAGTCCTCACTGGATGTGATGTCCCAGGTCCCTTCCCCCACACAGCATTTTATGCTCCACCATGGCCCCCACACAGCATTTTATGCCCCGCAGTGGCCCACACGCAGCATTTTATGCCTGCAATGGCCCCCACAGAGTATTATATGCCCACAGTGGCCCCCACACAGTATTATATGCCCCGCAGTGGCCCCCACACAGTATTATATGCTCCGCAGTGGCCCCCACGAAGCATTTTATGCCCCGCAGTGGCCCCCACACAGTATTATATACCCCGCAGTGGCCCCTACACAGTATTATATGCCCCGCAGTGGCCCCCACACAGTATTATTTGTCCCGCAGTGGCCCCCACACAGCATTTTATGCCCCGCAGTGGCCCCCACACAGCATTTTATGCCTGCAATGGCCCCCACACAGTATTATATGTCCCGCAGTGGCCCCTACACAGCATTTTATGCCCCGCAGTGGCCCCCACACAGCATTTTATGCCCTGCAGTGGCCCCCACACAGTATTATATGCCCACAGTGGCCCCCACACAGTATTATATGCCCACAGTGGCCCCTACACAGTATTATATGCTCCACAGTGGCCCCCACACAGTATTATATGCCCACAGTGCCCCCCCCTTCCCCAGTGCCGGTGCTATTATTATACTCTGGGGTCTCCTCAGACCCCAAAATATAATAAGTACAGGCCCAGGAGATGTGATTAAAATAACAAACACTTATACTCAACTTGTCTTACCTCTCCGGGGCATCCTTGCTCCGTCCTGCTGTCTTTCCCATCTTCCTTGGTCCCCACGTCCCGTGCCCCAGACATCACTGCTGGGGCCTTTGATTGGACCTCAGTGGTCACGTGGGGGTGCACTGAAGTCATTATGCTGGCACGCCCCATATCACCACTGGGGACTAAACACAGGCCCCTGCAGTGAGCACGGAAAAGCGCCGGAGATGATGCTGAGCCCAGGACAGTCAGGTGAGTATTTCTTTTTTATTTTTTGTCACTTCCCCTGGCCCCTTTCCGTTAACAATAGGAATAGTGGTCGGGGAACCAGGCTTTCCCCGACCACTATCATGGTAGTCCGGGGCCCCAGCCATTTCCAGCTGGCCTCGGGCCTTGTACTCCTCTGGTCGCGGTCGCAGCCCCTGCGACCACGATCATTACGCCACTGTCCACTGGTCAGGGGCCCGATCGGGATGGTCAGGGGCCACATTGGGCCCCTGACCGTCCCGATTGTACCCCTGACCTTTGCATTGGCAAAATGAGTACTAATAGTCGGGGCCCCCGGGGGGATTCACCGGCTCCCCGTTGGGCCAGTCCGACCATGCCTTCAAGGTACTGTCATTACTTTAATCACAATTTTTCTGCTGACAGACTATTGCTAGGCTTAAACTTCAGTATAAAATCGTCAGAAACCCAGCGGACCCCATTATAGTCTATGGGATACTTGGGTTTCCACAAGCAACCGCTTTTTAAGCTGATAGGGTTTCCATTTTTCGGGTTTCCAAACAGACTTGAAGAATGGAAACCTGAACGCTAATGTGAACCTAGTGCCAGCAGTATCTGTGGGAATAGATTTCAGATTATCAGATATTATGGATTGTTAAATTGTTATAGGAAAGTCTATAAAGCTTTATGGTTTTGTTTGCTTTCTTGGTGAGATTGTTTTTTTAATTTCCCTATTTAAATTGGAAGCCATCCCATTACACAGGTTTAGCCTTAAGTGGATGTTTGCTTGTTTGTTCCTGTGTTGATTTGTTTCTTGCTTTCTGTGTTTTCTGTGCCTTAGAATGTGTTGATTGATGTATATTGCAGTGTTTAAGCTGTATCTCTGTATATTGCAACTTTAAGTATTGTTGTTGCTAATTCATTAAGCCACTTTCCATTTGCATATTTTCTGGTTGGAGGGCATTGTGTGTGATGATTTTCTAAACTGCTGCACCCCTGTTGCATCCATTGGCTGTGCAGTGGGCGATGCCTTTTGTGCCACTCAAAGTACAGCATATGCATCTGGAACTTGATGCTTTTATGTCCCCTGTTGATGTTTTCTGTCCAGAGGGAGAGGAAATGGGAATACAAGTTAATGCAAAAATTTCAAACTCTGCAATTTGGACTTAATATTCATGCCAGCTTCATGTCACACTATGTATGAACTGTGAGGGTCACAAATCACCATGTGACAGCAAACAGATAGCAAGAATTAGTGATCCCTCCGTCACGCACCACAACTATCCAGATTGTTTATTTTTTGACCGGTTGTAAATAACTTCTCTACTTAGATTGCATTTTGGTTTTTTTAAGGACTCTAAGATCCTTTGAAGGTCCATGTCTTCAGGGTATAAAAAATCTGTGAATTTTCAGTTTCTTGTATAACACCATGTCTGAGGAAGGGAGCTAGTACTTCCGAAAGCTTACCATCAAATATACTCAGTTAGCTCTAAAAGGTATCGCCTGATTACTTCACTCTTCCACTACTTTCAATGGCTAACACGGTACAACATTATATTTCTGTCCCCTTAAAACTGAGTTTTTCCCATGCCTTTTGGGGTCTGTCTTTCGTCAGTTGACTGACACCCATCAGTGCAGTGTCCATGAAGTCTGAGAGTTGGCCAGATTGTAACTCAAAAGCTAGCAGAATGAACTCTTAGTACATGCCTGGAGTGGCAGGGCCTGTGAGTTCAGTCTAGCTCCTGTGTGAGCAGGAAAGCGGCTGTGTGCTGCTGCAGAACTGCAGCTCCAACACTGGTAGTTTGGTTGCTGTCTATGTTCTGCGGCACTACCAGGAAACTGATGTTATTGACCACTGCTATATCTGAAAACTGCTGTTGATGACTGTTGTACCCAAAAATTCCCACAGTAAAGCACCCAGTGACAATGTGATCTCTAACTTGTGTGTGTGCTTACTTCTTTAAGCACTGGCAATTGCGCTGCATATCATTACAATTGTATGCATTTTTCAGAAAAAATTTAAGTGAGAATTTTTACAGCAGTTGTTATAAAGAAACATTGAAAATTGTGGGTCCTTTAATTTCTTTGTCCAAACTTCTTCAGCAGAAAAAGCTAAAATGTAGTTTAGCTGAAAAGCCAAACAAAACAAAGGCTAAGGCCCCACTTTGCGGAAATGCAGCCTTTTTGCTGTAGTAGATTTCGCTGCAGTTTTTTGATCCCAGGTCAGGAGTGTATTTAACAGAAGGGAAACGTGTAAGTGTTTTATTTATATTTTCTATGACTTTTCAAGCCTCTCCTGGCTCAAAAAAACGCTGCAAAACCTCCAACAAAAATGCTGCATTTCCGCAATGTAGGCCTTTAGCTTAAAAGGTCATTGACATCTGATGTTTTGGTTCTTTTTTCCCAATGACAACTTGTACAGTGTTGTGCAACTGCAGGTCTACAAACTTAATAATGTTCTGTATGAAAAATTGATCAACTATGTAAATTTACAAGACAAGAGAAAGTCAAGTAATAATAATGATAAAAAATAGAAAACATCACATTCCATTGGGGCCATGCATATTTGAAGAAATGTTAACAGGACGGGAAGCTAGAAACAAGAATAAACTGTTCATGTTTCACTGATTTCATCTGTTACATTATGTAATACAAGACTTAATACAGGCCTGATGTGAAGACAAAATTGTAGATGGCAGTATCATAGTAGTTATATTCTTCTATGGTACAGTACATGGTACTGTATTATAAGTATTATAAGTGAAGTTAAATTATTGTACAAAGTGGCACTATTATAGTAGTTATATTCTTGTACATAGATGAGAGTATTACAGTAGTAATTATCTTGTTCATACAGTGCAGTATTATAGTAGACATATTCTTGTACATACAGTGCCTTGCGAAAGTATTCGGCCCCCTTGAACTTTTCAACTTTTTGCCACATTTCAGGCTTCAAACATAAAGAAATAAAATTTTAATTTTTTGGTGAAGAATCAACAACAAGTGGGACACAATTGTGAAGTGGAACGAAATTTATTGGTTATTTTAAACTTTTGTAAAAAATAAAAAAATGAAAAGTGGGGCGTGCAATATTATTCGGCCCCTTTGCTTTCAGTGCAGCAAACTCACTCCAGAAGTTCAGTGAGGATCTCTGAATGATCCAATGTTGTCCTAAATGACTGATGATGATAAATATAATCCACCTGGGTGTAATCAAGTCTCCGTATAAATGCACCTGCTCTGTGATAGTCTCAGGGTTCTGTTTAAAGCGCAGAGAGCATCATGAAGACCAAGGAACACACCAGGCAGGTCCGTGATACTGTTGTGGAGAAGTTTAAAGCCAGATTTGGATACAAAAAGATTTCCCAAACTTTAAACATCCCAAGGAGCACTGTGCAAGCGATCATATTGAAATGGAAGGAGTATCAGACCACTGCAAATTTACCAAGACCCGGCCATCCCTCTAAACTTTCATCTCAAACAAGGAGAAGACTTATCAGAGATGCAGCCAAGAGGCACATGATCACTCTGGATGAACTGCAGAGATCTACAGCTGAGGTGGGAGAGTCTGTCCATAGGACAACAATCAGTCGTACACTGCACAAATCTGGCCTTTATGGAAGAGTGGCAAGAAGAAAGCCATTTCTCAAAGATATCCATAAAAAGTCTCGCTTAAAGTTTGCTGCAAGCCACCTGGGAGACACACCAAACATGTGGAAGAAGGTGCTCTGGTCAGATGAAACCAAAATCGAACTTTTTGGCCACAATGCAAAACTATATGTTTGGCGTAAAAGCAACACAGCTCATCACCCTGAACACACCATCCCCACTGTCAAACATGGTGGTGGCAGCATCATGGTTTGGGCCTGCTTTTCTTCAGCAGGGACAGGGAAGGTGGTTAAAATTGATGGGAAGATGGATGGAGCCAAATACAGGGCCATTCTGGAAGAAAACCTGTTGGAGTCTGCAAAAGACCTGAGACCGGGACGGAGATTTATCTTCCAACAAGACAATGATCCCAAACATAAAGCAAAATCTACAATGGAATGGTTCACAAATAAACGTATCCAGGTGTTAGAATGGCCAAGTCAAAGTCCAGACCTGAATCCAATCGAGAATCTGTGGAAAGAGCTGAAAACTGCTGTTCACAAACGCTCTCCATCCAACCTCACTGAGCTCCAGCTGTTTTCCAAGGAAGAATGGGCAAGAATTTCAGTCTCTCGATGTGCAAAACTGATAGAGACATACCCCAAGCAACTTGCAGCTGTAATCGCAGCAAAAGGTGGCGCTACAAAGTATTAACTTAAGGGGGCCAAATAATATTGCACGCCCCACTTTTCAGTTTTTTATTTTTTACAAAAGTTTAAAATAACCAATAAATTTCGTTCCACTTCACAATTGTGTCCCACTTGTTGATTCTTCACCAAAAAAATAAAATTTTATATCCTTATGTTTGAAGCCTGAAATGTGGCAAAAGGTTGAAAAGTTCAAGGGTGCCGAATACTTTCGCAAGGCACTGTAGAAGCAGTATTAGATAAATTCTTGATCCTGGGGTTAGTATTGTAATAGTTATATTCTTGTGCATAGTGTGCAGTTTGGGTACAGAAGTGACAAGCAATATTCTGAAAGTAATACTTTTCAACATAGCGGATAGTTTTGATGTAGTTATACTAGTATTCATTGGAAAGTATTGTAGTAGTTATATTCTTGTAAATAAGGGGCAGGCAGCTTTCTAGTATTATTGGATTTCTACATAGTAATCAGTATTAGGCCCCTTGCAGACGACCGTGGGCAAGATCAGTGTGCTATCCGTGGTTTTCGCGGATAGCACACTGACCCATTCATTTTTATGGGCACATGTACACGATCATGTTTTTCACTGATCAGTGTGCGAGCCATGAGTCCACGTCGCAAATTATAGAGGGTCCTATTCTGTTCAGTTTTTGCGGAACGGACTCGCCCATAGAAGCCTATGGGAGACTAAAAACCTAGGACAGCACACTGAAGTACTCAGTGTGTCATCAGTGTGCCGTCCGTTTTCGCGGACAAGCTAGGGATATCATTAGATGTCTCCTGTGTTTTTTATGGTGCATCCGCAAACTAGGATCACACACTGATGGCACACTGAAGACACTGTCAGTTTTTGCGGACATATTTCACTGATGCTGAAGAAACACTGATGACACACTGAATACACACTGATTACACTCTGTCCGCAAAAACTGAACACTAATTACTAGTTTGCTGACCACAAAATACACACGGTCATCTGCAACTAGCCTTAGGCAAAGGCCCCACGTTGTGGAAATGCAGATTTGTTTGTTGCAGATTTTGTGGCAGTTTTTTAGCCAAAGCCAAGAGTAGCTATAAAATGAAATATATAGGAAGTTCTTATACTTCTCCGTTCTGCTCGATCCACTACTGACTTTGGCTCAAAAAAACCACAGCAAAATCTGCAACAAAAAAGGTACGTTTCCACAATGTGGGGCCTCAGCCTTAAAGTAGTTATATATTTGTACATGGGGGGCAGTGTTATAACAGTTATATTGAAGCGAATAAAGGGTAGGTCACATTATGGAAGTAATATTTTTTAGTATGAGGGCAGTATTAAAGTAGTTATACATATATTCTTGCACATTAAAGGCAGCATAATAGTAGCTATATTTTATTACTTTACGGACAGTTTTAGAGGATGTTCACATTGTAGGAATTTGTTGCTGATTTGGGAGCGGATTCTGGGACTGGAAACCACAGGAATCTCGGCTGAGTTGACATGTCTGCATTTGCAGCTGATGCAGCGCTGTTTTGCTGAAGAACTGTGTGTGGTTTTTAATTGCAGTTTTAAGTAGCACATTTCTACTATGTCAGTAAACCAGAGGTTTCAGTTTAATGGCTGTCATCATGCAGGTGAGATTCTGAGAGTAACATGTGCTATTTATTTCTGCAATTATAAACTGCATGCAGTTCTTCAAAAAAAGCACCATCTAAACCCAACCTTAGTATGTATCGCATAACCCTTTTGACAAAAAAAAAAAAAAAAAAAAAATGAAATTACCTATGTGCTGTTACTTCAGTCTGTCACATCACAAGTGTGAGTCAAGCTCACCAGCCAATCAAAAACTAATCTATTGAGTTGGTTGTCCCTTTGGTTGGCCTTGCCACTTTTGATTGCTGTTCAATGAACCTGTTAAAAGCTCATGCTTCTTTCTAGAAGTAGTGTGAAGTGCGCTAAAAAGAGGTGGATATGCCAATCTTTGAAAGTCATCTTAATTGCTTTTACAGCTGGAGCGGAATACTTGAATTACTGTATATAATACCCACAAGTCTAGTCAGTCGATAATCCCAGTGAAATTGGTCTATTTGCCACAAATTCTTCACGCTTCATTTAAAGACAGATGTCAGCTTTCAGTAGGAATTTTACTGTACTTTATAGCTGATTTTAATTCCCATTTTCTAAAAGGATGGCAAAACAAAAAAAATCTAGTTTTTGTAGTTTCTTTTTAAAACTCAAATATAATTCAAAGTATAATAATCTATGAATCCTCCTGGAATAGATATTAGTTATTGACTATAGGTAAGTAATAATATTGGATGCAATGGTTGAAGTATATGTTTAGCCTGGAGTTTGAAGATCTTGAAAGGTCAAGAGCAGATATACTGCCTGTGGAGATGATGTAGCTGCACAGCGGCCCTAAGGGCCCCTAGTGCCACTGTAGGTGTGGCTTAGATATGTTGGGGTATGACTTTCTCTCTTTGAGGCATATCTCTTATTAACAATCTAGAATTGGCCACCAAAGGTTAAGTCTATGGTTTTGTACTAGACAAATTATTAAAAGTCTGAGTGATTTATTTTTAGTGTAACATCATGTGGGTGGTCCACGAAGAAAGAAGATGAACAGCAGCACACAACCAGACTTCATTACTTCATTATTGAGATCAAATAAAAACAGGCATACCAGGGACAAAGTGAACAGCAGCGACGGGCTATTTCTCGCAGCACGCGCTTATACAGGCTACTGTCTGATACACATGCAGGAACACCAAGATATAGCGGTGCCCCCACCCATGAGTGTGTCAGAAACACCCAGCGGTCATTGGATGGCACCCAGGCACACCAGACTAAAACATGTGATTTAAAAACACAGCGTTAGATATACAAATCACAGGTAATACACATTCTATCAAAAGTCAGGCTAACTATACATCATATGCCTAGGGAAATATTCTTTATCCAGTAAAGTTGAATAAACTGGAATAGTATAGTATTAAAGAGTTAATCCACAACAACATATAGATGAACATCATGCTAGTCATGAGCTACCAATATTATATGGCAATCTTTCCAGGACTACAAACAATTTTCTATAACTTTTGTGAAAGTAATGTTTACAAACTATATATCCTAGTGAAATACCTAAATCTCCATATATATCTCTTAAGTCATAAACTACAAAAACACACTCATTTCTATCCTATCATTGAGGCCCAATGGGCCCAGGGCTTGTGTCCTAAGAATCCACTTCCCTTCACATCTTAAGAGGTCCTGATTACGGTCCCCACCTCAAGGACTGATACCTATCTCTTCAATGTATGTAAATTGCAGGACTTTGGTGTCACCTCCATGTACCTCTCTCATATGTTCTATGAGCCGGGGACAACCTTGTCCAGTGGAAATTGATTTTACATGCTCTCTGAAATGTGTGTTCAAATTCTACAGATCTAGATCTATCTACAGATCTAGATTTATAGAAAAGTTCCCTTTGTGTTACAGCAGACGCCCTTCTTTTAGACTCCTCAAGACAACTCTTAGGGTAGCCTCTCTGCAAAAGTCTCTTTTCTAGGTCGTCAGCCTGTTGTTGGAAGGGCGACTGCTGTAACACAAAGGGAACTTTTATATAAATCTAGATCTGTAGATACGAAGGATAAAAGTAGGGCAGTTTTTTCATTTAAGTACAACCCTCATGCGAACATTATACTGTACGTTCGGCCATTTATAAGAGTTGGGGTACTATACAAAGAGATCCGGAGTTGGCAAAAATCTTTCCTATCTGTCCCTTTGTCTCCTTTAGGAGTACCACTCTTAGGAATAAACTAGTTCACAGTAGGTTTGTTGAAAAAGAAAACAAGAATAATTGTGTCAGGGATGTTACATCTGTTGTTGCTGCTTTAAAGTTGCCAGGTCTACATAAAGAAGGATTGGTGGTTGCTGCTTTAAGGTTGCCATGACAACATAGGGAAGCTTCCTGACCAGGCTTATATAAATCCCTTCCTCTACACTCAGCTTTGCTAGCTAATCAGTTTCCTAACTTCTGCTAAGTGCCTGACTATGATTTGACTTCTCCTATACCTGACCTGTGGCTGTGTTCTTGGATTCCTCTTGTCTTGCGATTTTGTCCTGGTATTCCTGATTGGTTCTGACTATTGGCTTTGTTTCCCAGATTTGTCTTCATCTCGTGATTTGGATCTGTGTTACCCTCCTCAGTTGCTGACCCTTGATTGACGACCATTCTGTTTTCTCTGTCCATGTGAGTAGTTTGCGGTTTTGGTGTAGGCTGCTGCTGCAGTGCAATTCCGGTCTTCAGATTCAGTGAAAGGCCACCTCTTCTTGCGAGGAGCTCTGGTGAAGGCGTTTGAGGCTGGTCTTGGCTCGCAGTGGTTTTTTGCCTTTAAGTAGCATTTTCTACTGCTCGCAGTTGTCAGCCCCTTGCTGCTGCTGCTCTCCTATATACTCGTTCATTACCTTGCGTCTGAATCCTAACAAATTGGCTGCAACATTGTTTGCCAAAAGATAACTTTGCTTGCGGTCATTGTAATTTTTGTAGTCAGAAATATGTAGGAATCTCTTCATGGGAGATAGTCACTGGGTCATTAATCAGTTCATAAACTGTAAGACTAAGTTTTTGGTTTATGTGATTTTTTGCCCTTGTCAACGCTTTTATATCGGTAAGACAATCAGGAATTTGCGCAGACATTTCAGAGAGCATGTCAAATCAATTTCCACTGGACAGGGTTGTCCCCGACGTATAGAACATATGAGAGAGGTACATGGAGGTGACACCAAAGTCCTGCGATTTACAGGCTTTGAAGAGGTAGGTATCAGTCCTGGAGGTTGGGACCGTAATCAGGACCTCTTAAGATGTGAAGGGAAGTGGATTCTTAGGACACAAGCCCTTGGCCCATTGGGCCTCAATGATAGGATAGAAATGAGTGTGTTTTTGTAGTTTATGACTTAAGAGATATACACACGTGGACAAAATTGTTGGTACCCCTCGTTTAATGAAAGAAAAACCCACAATGGTCACAGAAATAACTTGAATCTGACAAAAGTAATAATATAAAAACTACATGTTGACAAGCCCCAAAGCTTCTGGGAGAATGTCCTATGGACAGATAAGACAAAAATCGAAATTTTTGGCAAGGCACATCAGCTCTATGTTCACAGATGGAAAAATGAAGCATATCTTGAAAAGAACACTGTCCCTACTGTGAAACATGGGGGAGGCTCTGTTATGTTCTGGGGCTGCTTTGCTGCATCTGGCACAGGGTGTCTTGAATCTGTGCAGGGTACAATGAAATCTCAAGACTATCAAGGGATTCTAGAGAGAAATGTGCTGCCCAGTGTCAGAAAGCTCGGTCTCACAGGTCATGAGTCTTGTAACAGGATAATGACCCAAAACACACAGCTAAAAACACCCAAAAATGGCTAAGAGGAAAACATTGGACTATTCTGAAGTGGCCTTCTATGAGCCCTGACCTAAATCCTATTGAGCATCTTTGGAAGGAGCTGAAACATGCCATCTAAAAAGGCACCCTTCAAACCCGAGACAACTGGAGCAGTTTGCTCATGAGGAGTGGCCAAAATACCTGTTGAGAGGTGCAGAAGTCTCATTGACAGTTACAGGAATCGTTTGATTGCAGTGATTGCCTCAAAAGGTTGTGCAACAAAATATTAAGTTAAGGGTACCATCATTTCTGTCCAGGCCTGTTTCATGAGTTTTATTTTTTTTTTAAATTCTGTTGAAGCATGGTTGAAAAGCAATGTCTGACTTTCATTTGTTCATTTTCATAGAATTTTTTATATATTATTACTTTTGTCAGATTCAAGTTATTTCTGTGACCATTGTGGGTTTTTCTTTCATTAAACGAGGGGTACCAACAATTTTGTCCACATGTGTACATGTTTAGAGATTTACGTATTTCACTATGATATATAGTTTGTAAACATTGCTTTCACAAATGTTATAGAAAATTGTTTGTAGTCCTGGAAAGGTTGCCATATAATATTGGTAGCTCATGACTAGCATGAGGTTCATCTATATTTTGTTGTGGATTAACTCTTTAATACTATACTATTCCAGTTTATTCAACTTTACTGGATAAAGAATATTTCCCTAGGCATATGATGTTTAGTTAGCCTGATTTTTTGATAGAATGTGTATTACCTGTGATGTGTATATCTAACGCTGTGTTTTTAAATCACATGTTTTAGTCTGGTGTGCCTGGGTGCCGTGGCAATGGTACTTGTGCACTGTCATATAGAGACCTGTCCAATGAGCGATGTGGGCGGTGTTTGTGGAACATGTGTCAATGCATGATGGGGCCAATGCCAACTCTTCCACAATGCCCCTGTACCACATAAGACACCAATATTATAAAAAGCACATGGAAAATGGGGGCCTTTTTACAGAATTCGCATTAGAGCCCAGGAGACTTATGATACCTTTCTTACTAACCTTAGTGAGTGGTTATTGTTTATTTCCACCATTACAACCAGTGTAGAACTGAGAACGCCTTTGTAAAAGGTTGTTATAAAAACCCCAAATTTGTCTGCTTTTTAGGATGAATTCAGAGCAGCAGATCAATGGGCATCAACTGGTCCCTGTCAAGGCCAACAAAAATGCTAAACAATAGGTTTGGCCATTTTTGCTCTCCCAATTGTGAGACATTTGGAGCTTTTAGAGCAAGTGCTTTATTTTATATTATTTAGAACATGACAATTACTATTATATTCCTGGTCGTTCAGTCCAGCGTAGATAAAAAGAAAACAGAGAATTGCTCTTTGTGAAAGAGAAAATAATAACAGTGCAGTAGATCTGGATGTCAACACATATCCGCAGAGGTGCTCAGAGGACATTTACTAAAAGAGAAAAAAAAAAAACTACAAAAAAAGACATTTACAAAAAAAAATATATGACATCCCCACTTTCCTCCAAAAATATAGAAATCATCTGTGATAATGGATATTTTGTATTCATGAGCTCAAAGGCTGCTTTTATAATTATATATCAGAGACCTGTGTGCAACTTGCAATGTAAAAAAGTATAATAAAATGTCATATCAGTAACAAAGTTGTCTCAAAAATCTTAAAATGAATATAAAAAAGTAGCAATTATAGGAACTGTAGTGGAACGTTACTAAACAATTATATATACAGAAGAAAAAAGAGTGAATTCAATACACAGCTCAATATGAAGTAATAGGAGTACTGAAGGAACCCAGATTGAAAAGATGCACAATGAAGAACTAGTACTCAATACGGGAGACCTAGAGGTTTTAGATGAGTTTCTGGGTGTTTAAGGGGGAAATGGCTAGAAATACCAAGAATACATTAGTACTGAATATGTACAAAATGGAGTTGGTATTTAGGCAATAGCAAGTTTCCTATAAGCACACCATATCAGAACCACACTGTCTAATGTGGGAGAAAATGGTAGATCATCTTTTAGAACTGCCCATGCCCCGCACATTCTAAGAGAGCAGTTTAAGAGACACCATAATGTGGCTCTATTGGGTTAGTTATGCAGCTATCAACTCTAGGACTGCTTTGACACATGGGGATCTGCAGCAACAATGGAACCAATAGTGGGTACCCAAAAGGGGTAAGTCAATAACAGTAAATGGAGCCTATGTCTGTTCTGGTAAAATACAGTACGTGGCACTTGGTAACCAGGGAAATTAGTGCACCCTAGATGACATAGTATTGGGGCACTAACTTTTAAACATTTATCACTGTGAGTTGAGACTCAAAGAACCCATAACAAGTTTACATAAATTTGGCATCCAAAAGGTAGCTGGGCACCTAACACACATGTTAGGGCCTTGGGAGTGCAGCCTGAGCTCTTTCCACAGCGAATATAGCAGAAAGCTGGGCATCCGGTTAGTTGTCTCTCAACCACCGTTCCATAAATTTACATGAATTAGTCCCCTCGGTTCTCTCCGGCAAGCCCAAGATATGCAGAGGCGTCTGTTCTCCAGGTCATCTACTCTCTGTGTCCACAAGTCAGCCATTTGCTCCAATACTGCAAGTTTTGTCAGCACTGGGTTAGTGGTATCTTCCAGGAGTGAAATACGGTCCTCTGCTTCCTTCACTCTGTCCCTCAGGGTCTGAAAGTCCTGGCGTAAGAGACCGATGCAGCATCCCAGAGTGCTTCTGCATTTGTGTGTTTGTCCTGTGTGCCTCTGGGTTTTATGTCTGTGAGTTTGTTCTATGTTAAGTGTAATTATGTGCAGCTTTCCCTTTGTATCTTTCCCCCCTGCAGTGTTCAAACCCAGAATGGGTTCAGCCCTGGCCTATCACAGGCCCCTGGGCGGGGTTGTGAGGAGATATAATCTCCCTGGCGACGGTTGAAGGTTAGTTCAGTGCATGCAGCAAGCCAGACAAGGTGTGCAGAGCTGACCTGCCACCAGGCTGGACTGAAGGCCAACCGCCGCTACCACAGCCTCAGGAGGGATAACATCAGCCCCAGGCTCTTCTTAAGACAGCTCAGAGCTAGAGAGTGGAGATTTCCAAGTGGCTGGACTTAATTTGTGTCGTGCCCGAAGGAGCAGGAGAGGACCCTGGCAGGAGAGTCGCATTCGGGCCTAGTATCCAGGTAACCAGATCCCTGTCAGGACTCCCTGTAACTCTATCCCCAGTATAGCAAGCTGGGAGAGGTACAGAGGTGGAGTAGAGGAAGCCATCTTGTGGAGCCGATACTGTCTTTGGGCACCCTCCTAGAACCAAGGCTGGGGTAGGACACTGCAGGACTACTACTCCCATCAGGAAGCTGCTGTTGTCAAGTTGCCTAAATAAAAGGCTGTTTGGTTCACCTGCAACGCTGAATCCTGAGTCGTGCCTGCTTTACCATCAGGGCTCTTCTGACCAACACCACACCGGCTCAGGTAGGAGAGATTCCTCTTCAACTGGAAGTGCCCCGGGGGAAAGAACTACTACCACCACCATCCGGTAGTGCTGCAGGACGCCCCCTCGACTTTGTCCGGCCTAGGAGTGGGACTGGAGCCGTTTGGGAGCGTGCTCGGCCTGCTAAGTGGCACAGCATCCGCCACTACTACTCCCATCCTCCGGTCTCATCCGACTGGGTTGCGGCACCGACATCAATCTTGACCTCCTCAATTTTACCTGTGAAGGATGAGGTACTAGCCCAGATACCCCTAAGGCGTTCAGCAGCTGATCCCTTCTGTTGTTGGCTCATGCTGGAAAGGTCGCCTCACTGAGTCACTACAATGTGACCAGTAGGAGTTATCAGAGGGCCAGCGTTAACTAACGTGCACAGTGTAGAGCAGTGCAGCCCTCATTTGCTGGTAGATGTCATCAGAGGGTCAGCACAGAAACTTCCAACCTCTGCATAATCTCTGAGGTGTTTGCTATGTTACGACCAATAGTTGTTATCAGAAGGTCAGCAGTAGCTAATGTCCACGGTGCAAAGCAGAGCAGCCAGTAGGTGTTATCAGAAGGTCAGCAGTAACCAATGTCCGCAGTACTAAATAGTGGAGCATGTAGGTATTTTCAGAGGGTCAGCATGAAAATTTTCATCCAGTATGCAATCTCCCAGAGGCAGTCACTATAAATTGGCCAGTAGGTGTTATCAAAGGGCCAGCAATAACTAACATCCACAGTGCAAAGTAGAGAAGCCAGTAGGTATTATCAGAGGGCCAGCAGCAACCAATATCCTCAGTAAAAAACAATGTAGCCAGTAGGTGTTATCAGAAGGTCAGCACAAAATTTTTCATCCAGTAATGCAAGCTCCTTAAAAGTAGAGCAGCCAGTAGGTGTTATCAGAGGTTCAGCAATAACTAAAGTCCACACTGCAGAGCACTGAGAGGGCTAGCAGCAACCAATATTCTCAGTACAAAACAGTGCAGCCAGTAGGTGTTATCAGAGGGTCAGCACAAAACTTTTCATCCAGTAATGCAAGCTCCCAAAAAGTAGAGCAACCAGTAGGTGTTATCAGAGAGACAGCCATTAACAGAGCTGGCAATATAAACAGATAGAATGACCCCAACAGTCCGGTACACCTAGGCAGTATCAAGATACTGGTTTAAATATATAGAAGCCAGGGCTAGAGAAGTAGTCATAGGCTACAACATGTGGAGGCCGGGGCCGCCATTAATAAGGTGACGAGAATCTGTCCCAAGACAAGGGCAAGAACTCCAATAACCCCTGTAAGAATTATGTAGCTTCTCTTTCCCTGGGGTCACAGGCAGTACAGCGGCACCAAGAACCATGCCGTTATGGGGAGGCCCGGAGTGGAAGGACAGGAGGCCTGGAGGAGGAGTCCTGAGGTTGTACCTATAGAGCTGTATGGACAAGATGGCCACTGAGGCCTCATGCACTCGTGCTCCCCTCATTTTGGCAGGGGTACTGAAGAACTGGGAGGCCCGAGCAGCCAAAAAATGTCTCCAGAGAGACACAGCAACAGAGAAGGTGTCCTGGAGAAATGGTAATGGGCAGTATGCTAGGGGGTGAATGGTTCAGTAGAGAAACTGTGGCAGCGAGCACCTTGGTTTAAGAGGAGACCGGTAAAGATTTCAGTATACTACCAGAAAGCAAAGAAGGTGGCAGACGAAGAAGACAAGGTCAATGTAAGAATATTGAAGATCATTAAGTGTAACCTTCAGGGACTAAGGAGAAAATTAGTGTAGGGTGGGATATAGTGAATTGATGGGAAGGCAAGACTAGAAATGTTAGATGATTAAAATGATGGGATGGGGAATAAGATGAGGTGTGTAATATAAGATTAGGGTATTTCTGTTTTCTGTGACTTCAGCTTCTGTTCCCAAGACATCTTTTTGTCAGTATGGCTTTGTAGAACTGAAGGTGTTGATGTTTATCACTTTGGAGCAACAGCAATGTTCTCATTGCTCTAAAAAGCTTATCTGCATACAGACAAAACAGTGATATTGTTGGGTTCTGGTGACAGACTACCTTTAAGAAAAAGTACTTTAATACCACAATTGCAAATATAATGGAACTGAGGTATGCTGAATTATTGTTATTATTATTATTGTTTATTTATATAGCACCATTAATTCCATGGTGCTTTACATTTGTGGATTTACATACGGTACACCAGATATACAAAACAGATAATACTAACAGTGACCAACTGGCACAGTGGGATAGAGGGCCCTGCCCGCAAGGGCTTACAGTCTATGAGGGAAGAGGGATAGAGACAGAAGATAAGGGGAGAGACTGTTCAGATGGTGGTGTGGTGACAGTAGTGTTATTGGAGGTTGTAGGCCTTCCTGAATAGGTGAGTCTTCAGGGCCTTCTTGAAGCTTGTGATTGCGGGGGAAAGTCTTATGTGTCTTGGTAATGATTTCCAGAGTATGGGGGATGCACGGAAGAAGTCTTGGAGACGTTTGTGTGAAAAGCGGATAAGAGCAGAGCGGAGTAGGAGGTCTTTGGAGGATCGGAGGTTACATGCGGGCAGGTAGAGGGAGATTACTTTAAGAGGCTCAACATTTCTCAGTGGAACAATTTCTTGAATATTACAAACAAAAGAATAGAACGTTGAATAATTCAATAACTGACTCTGTCAGTCTTCAGTTCATCTCACCAAGACTATGTTAAAGTATTTCACTCAGTCTAACATCAGTTTGCCCCATCCCTTGCTAGTATCAGGCTCTACTGGGCATAGCTAGGCCCCTGTACCTCTCCCTGCCTAGAAGACTATTACTCTTGTTCAGTCACAGCAGAGACATCAACCTGGGAGAGTCTTTCAGAGTGTATGAAAGACAGTATTCCCAGTGACCAAGCCACAGCATCAATTATTCTCAGTACAGACATATTTGTGACCCATGATTTCAATATTAAATATGTTTGCATACATAATGCACTGGTATATAGTGATATATCTCTATATGTCAATATATTGTATGCTTAAAAAATTGTGTGGTTTCTTTTGCTGTTTTGTTTTTTTTTACATAGAGAGGGGATCCCTCAGAAACCTCTTCCTTAAAGGGAGTCTATCACCTCCCCCAGCTACTTTGAACTGTTGCCATTGTGCTGTAAATGCTGTGATCGTGATTAAATACATACCTTTGTAGTGTTTCAGAATTCCAGGAATGGGTCTAAAAAGCAGTTTTATTCTTTATGCAAATGAGGACCCTGGAGCACAGGGGGCATTTACTTCAATCGCTGAGGACAGCCACATCATCGGTAAACGCACCCATCTTGGATGTAGTACATCTTCCAACTGCTCTGAAATCACTGAAGCTGCTGCAAAATCCTAGGAATGCACATGCGCTGCCTGGAAGTCTCGCCCTACACCCGTTTTCCCACTGAAGCATCTTCTAGAGTTCAGGGCAGAACCTCTGCATGGAGTATGTGCAGTTGGACCCACGGCTGTCAGTTGTTTAACTGAACAACTACTTTACAGTGGCTATTCAGGAGTCATTGGAAATTTAGGGGTAGTTGGGGTGTGTGTAAAACAAGAAAAGTCATACACATCTATCCTTGACACTACATTGTATAGTCCTTTTTCTGGCCGTATTGGGACACGGAAAGTGGAGAGGCCGATTGACCTGAGATGAGGAACCAGTGAGATATATGAGTGATGACATCAGTCCCTCAGCAGTGACAGGTGTCACTTCCACTTCCAGCCAGTAAAAGGGGACCGTTAGTGTACAATGGAACACCAGGGATAGGTGAGTATGACATTTTTTTGTTTTTTTATACCCACCCCAGCCACCCTGAATAACCCCTTTAAGCTTTATATATTTAAGATTGGACAGATACTTAAAAAGCTTATTTATTGTTTCTATGATAAAGAGGAAGTGGGTGATACATTGTCAAATTCTGGCCTACTCTCAAAAATCTAGATTTTTCCCAATTATTTCAGGTTATGTACTGGGTCTCTGCAAGATAACATCAACCTGATAGTGTCCCTTAGAACGTCAGTGATGCAATTGAACAATGTAATAAATCTTGGATGCAGACATCCAGCTTTTCACAGTCACCCATCTTTGTAGCTCTGATGCTTGTTGAATGTGAAAAATGGAGTAAAGAAAATTTGTCAATGTAGTGTGAATGCTTCTGAGCACCACTTGGGAGAAAGAGAAGCCAAGCTTCAATTCTTTGCTTGCTCCTTCACTATTTTGTCGACAGTCCATGATTTATAGGTAGACCGAGTACAGTCCCATAAATTACAAAGCCTCTGCTCATGATGTATAACACTATAAATTACATTCTAAGAGGCAATATGGCATTTTAAACTGCTTTTAAATCCTGCTTTTTCTCCTGTCTGATGATGAAGAGATGCTGGCTCCCCGGCCAAATTCGTTTTTAAAACTTTGACAAGTTGCTTAATAGAAAGAAAGTTATGTCGGAGTGGAATTAATATGCGGGAACTATTCCCATATTTCATTGATGCTTAATTATAAAACCTCTCCAGAGCAGGACCCTTTGAAACCAGACTACGAATGCATTTTAATATTGCAAATTTATGTACCCCTGGCTGCATTAATTGCCAAAACATCTGACTCTTTGACTACTTTATATATTATCATTTTATTCCTTCTACAGAAACTGTGGTGGTTGCCTGTACAAAGTTTTATGTGACTTTTTGTATAGGTCCAAAATTTTGTGCTGATTTAATTTCTGCTACAGTGATCTAAATCCTCAGCTCACACATAGAGTTAAGCAATAATGTTGTGACTAGCTGCAGCCACCTCTAGGGGGAGCTTAAGAAATTACTGAATACAACTTTATTATTGATATCAATGTATAATCAGTATGAAGCAAGCTCATGAGCTCCCCCTAGTGGTGGTGACATTCAATGAGAATAGATTCTTGGTGTCATAGTGATAATTTAATTACATTTATGTTAGTGATTTCCCTTTATTAAGAACAGAGATGAGCGAATTGGCTCATAATGGGCCATTCAAACATGGGTTTTGTCAAACATGAGATTTTTTGGTGTTTGCCATGTGTAATAAAAAAAAAAAAAACCACAAACGCTGATATACACATTCCCTCACCTCTCTTGGGCTCCCTTGTGGCATCTGGTGAGCTTGCTCCAAAGTGTTATGACGTCACACAGAGGTCTCCCAGGGCCCAGAACATCACGAAAGAGGCCTGAACAGGACCGAAGATACTTGGGAATGTGCACTGGACGCCACAAGGGGGCCCAGGAGAGGTAAGGGAAGGTAAGTATCAGTGTTTTTTATTCTTCCATATGGCAAACTCCAAAAATCTCTAGGTTTCTGCTTATTATACTCTGAGTGTGAGATATATTGGGGTGTTTTATAAGCAAAGTAAATAAGTATAAAATATATTTCATCTCTGTATCAGAAAAATAATACTCTGACTGTTATAAAGAAATAGTAAGACTTCATTCAGTATAGTACAGAAACAAAACAGTTAAAAGGTGGACATTCACTTTACATGACATGAACACTTGTGCAGCCATTTTTGTATTGCTTGAATGAATCTAAAATAAATAAAACAAGTTTTCATTAAAAATCTATTGTTTTGTGTCTACAGCTCTTTTGCATAGCTATATGTCTCCATGTTACAGACTACATACAATATAAAATGTACCTGTAGTCTAATCCTGCAGTCATGTGTTACTCTTTTTCAACTGTACTACAGACTCATTTGCACTAGTTTACAGCAGTGTCTCCTGTGGTCAGTAAAGGTTTTGCAATCAATATGTGCTATGGTAGTATTTGAAAAAGATTTACATATCAAGTAAAGATAATTTGTTCTGAATAAAATAAGATATGTAATTATCCTAATATTAAAAATATACCAGAATTTTAAGTAAATCAGAATACTCTCAGTACTATATTATCAAGGCAATGCATGGTGGCTGTTCTGAGGTCAAAAACACTGGGGTATCAAGTCAATACTTGAGCATATGAAATGTACAGTATATGATATATGATATATATGAAATGTGATCATGTAAAACATCTAGTAATACTGCAAATCTGATAGTCTTGCATCTCATTGGTCCAGAGACATCAGAATTTCTGGAGTTGATATTAAGAAAAGTACTATTGAGTACGCTGCTGACCCAGGAAGCTGAATAAGCAGGAACTTTATTTCTGTTAGTTTAATATAATGTACCCAGTGAAAGTGTGATTTGGGCCCATGAATAATGCACGCCTCCTCTGCTGTGAGGGCTTTGGGATAATTGAACCTCTTGTCTTTCTTATTAAAAAAGTGATAAATAAAACATTCACTTTACCTTTGCTTCTTCCTTAAATATCCATTAAGATTCTGACTATTAAATCAGGTTTGGAACATTTTACCAATGAATTTCTGCATATATAATATGTAGATATCTATTAATATAACTCTATAATATGTAGACATTCAAGCACACACAGACATGAAGGCACACGCTAACACATACAAACACATATGCACAGATGAATACACAGTGGCAGAACTACCACTGTAGCAGCCATAGCAGCATCTATGTGGCTATGCGGTCTGTGACAATTTTTTTTTCTTTTTTTAAAGGCCGTTACGCACTAGATTCCAGCAGGTAATGACCGATATTCACTCACCCATTTCCACTCCAGCCCATGGCCTGCCTCTGCTGATGTACTTTAGCGTTGGACGCAATAGGCAGCAGCAGGCTAAAGGCAAAGTAGAGGCAGCCATGGCCAGGAGTAGGGATGGCCGAATGAATTATCCAATAGGTAGTGGCTTGCTGTGTCATTCTGTAGGGACCAGTAAAGGGGACAATATTCTATGCAGGGGCCAATAAAAGTGGCAGTTACTGTATGGGGGCCAATAAAGGGGGCAGTATAGTGTGAGTGTGGGGGACAATAAAGGGGCAGTACATTGTATAAGGACCAGTAAAGGAGGCAATTACTGTGTACAGGGGCAGTATATTATATGTGGGCCAATGACGCAATATAGTGTATGGGGCCAATCAAAGGGACTTTATATTGTGTGGCACTAGTAAATGAGGAATTATACTGTGTGGGGGAAAGTTAAGGGACAATTACCTTGTGGGGACCAGTAAAGGGGGCAGCATATTGTATAGGATCCAATAAAGGAGGAAATATAGTGTGTGGGGCCCAAAAAAGGGAAAGATACTGTGAGTGGGCCAATAAAGAATGCAATATAGTGTGTCAGGGACAGTAGAGGGGACATTATACTTAGGTCCCATAAAAAAGGGTATTATACTATGGGGGGATGCAAAAGGTATGTTACACTATGTGTTGTCCAGGATCAAATAAATAAAGGAGCAATATACTGCATGTGGCCAGTAAAGGAGGCATTATACTGTGTGGGGGCCAGTAAAGGAGGTGTTATACTTTGTGGAAATCAGTTAAGGGAGCAGTTTACCTTGTTGGTGCCAGAAAAGGGGGTGTTATAATGTATGGGGATCAATAAAGGAGCTGAGGGGACATTATACTATGTAGGGGACAACTTATGATGTCTTCAGGGGTGGAGGGTAAGTGGTCATGTGTACTTTCAGATTTCCTGAGGCCCAGTCAAAAGCTTGCTATGGGGCCTAGTCTTTCTTAGTTATGCCCCTGATACACATAATGACATGCACATAAACAGCCAAAAAACTGCAGACATGCACAAACAGAAAGCGTAGACAAAATACACCACATATATAGAAATACAGTAACACCTTGTATATTCGCAAGGTTACGTTCCAGAGCCGGTCGCTGATTGCGAAGTATCGCAAATGTTTGGTACAAGTGCTTATGAGAGCTTACAATGCTAATTGATGCCGGTTTAATAAACTTTACCCTACAGTACTGTACAGTATACTAATACATTCATTCATTCATTTTTCTTTTCCACTCACAATGAAACCAACTTTTCCACAACGAAAACAGAAACTAATTACCGGGTATTGTACTGTATGTAGCAAACGGGACGCTACTACCCAATAGCGAAGGTTTTTTTTAAAATTTTGCAGATCTGTGGAAAAATAGCAAAATGCTTATATGTTAGGTTCCAATAAAAATATTGCGAATCTGTGAATTCACAAATTCGGAAACGCGAGTGTACGAGGTATTACTATAGAGACACACACACACAAACTAGTTGATACACTTACTATAGCACAGCTACTGTATATTATTCTCACCATCCATTCTTTTCCACCCTGTTCCAATAGGGAATACCCATAACGCTCCCACTTTAATGCAAATATCTGTAAACTGCGCCCATTTTTAGATTCACCGGACAATTCAGCAAAAAACTCAAATGATGGCAAGACATGGCAGACTATTTCATTGATCCCATCTGGAAATTGTTTATTGGTCCTCCTAGCTCGTGTAGTAAAAGAATCAACATGGCCGCCGGGCATGTGCAGAGCCGCACGGAATAGAATCAAGATGGCCGCCGGACATGTGCAGAGCCACTCGGAATAGAATCAAGATGGCCACCGGACATGCGCAGAACCGCTCGTGGCGTCCATCTTTATCCTATTCCTACACAAGCGGCTCTGCACATGTCCGGCGGCCATCTTGATTTTATTCCAAGCGGCTCTGCGCATGTCCGGCGGCAATATTAATTATATCCCATACAAGACCGTTTCTGCGCATGTCTGGCGGCCATATTGATTTTATTCCAAGCGGCTCTGCGCATGTCCGGCGGCCATATTGATTATATCCCATACAAGACCGTCTCTGCGCATGTCTGGCGGCCATCTTGATTCTATTCCGAGCGGCTCTGCGCATGCCTGACAGACCAGGACATCGCAGGGGGCGAGATGCAATGGCAAAGATGTCTTTAGTTTAAAACGCATATCCCCAGGCTTTCTGCAGCCAGGAAAATAGCTGTTTTTAACATGATTCGCCGCAAAGTAATTCGGATTGAAGTGAATTGTTTTGGGAAATTCGGCGAAGTTGCCGAATTGAATTTTTGAGAAATTCGCTCATCTCTACTATTATATTATTATAACCATTTTATAATTCAGATCAATCAGTAGAATTGGATTTGATACAACTCTCAGCCTCTAGTGCCGTAGATCATTATCAAAGCAGGAAATTTCATTAGAGCCCCTCCTTTTATAAGAAAAATTTAAAAGATATTAATCTGGACAAATATATACAATAGGGGGAATTTGCTAAAAAAAAAAAAAAAAAAAAAGACACGCCTGTTTTCTGGAGCACAAACGATGCATTTTTGATGCATGTCTGAATATGCCAAAAATGCATTCAAAACTTGCCACATTCTCTGACCTGTTCACCACTTTTTACTTAGTCAGACAGATTTAGGGCCGGTTCACATGTGCATTCGGTTTCCGTACAGGGGAGTCCGCTTGGGGACCCCCTAAGTGGAAACCTATATGCAGAGAGAAGCGGTTTACATAAGGAAACCTGCGGACCTCATAGACTATAATGGGGTCCATGTGGTTTCCGCTCGGTTTCCACATGTTTCGTGCGGAAACATGCGAAGAGGAAAGTGCTGCTTGCAGCACTTTTCACTCCACATGTTTCCGCATGTTTCGTGCAGAAACCGAGCGGAAACCACACGGACCCCATTATAGTCTATGAGGTCCGCAGGTTTCCTTATGTAAATCGCCAAAGCATACAATTACGTTATCAAACAAACTTGATGATCCAACAATCAATTATCACAAGCACAGGATCCAAGAAACTCTAAAACTTAACCTTTAATATAAATCACAATAATAAATATTTAAGACGGTCAGAGAATATCACCAGTTCATGTGCACAAAACAAACCGTGCTCTAGATAAATAAGGGAACGGTCTTACCCGGATCTAGTGAGAGACGTTGAGGACTCAACGGGACTTACAGATGAAGGGCTGGTGTGATTATACCCTCTCACCTATGTCCCACAATGACTCCTGTCCTAACAAGGACAGTCCAAAAACTCTCCCTGTATCTCCCTATCAAATTAAATCCATTTCTCAACGCGTTTCATGTCCCAACCAGATGGAGGGGCAATCCTCAGGGGATTTCAAAATATAAGCCCAGTGGGGAGTATAAGCCCTTCAAGCTACTCAACCGTGTAGTATCATAGCTTTCCAGTTGTAGGGCTGTGCAGATGGATGCTCCACCCTGAGTGCAGGGGAGCATATATGTCAGCAGTGGTCTCCAACGTCTCTCACTAGGTCCGGGTAAGACCGTTCCCTTTTTTATCTAGAGCACGGTTTCTCATTTCCTTATGTAAACCGCTTCTCTCTGCGTATAGGTTTCCGTTCGGGGGTCCCCAAGCAGACTCCCCTGTACAGAAACCGAATGCAGATGTGAACCGGCCCTAACAATAACTCAAACTGGAAAACTTTCAAATTTCAATTACAGTGTTAGCCCATTGGACCTTGGAAGTTGCACCAATATTATTAGAAAGTCAGAGCCTCTTAATTCAGACACATCTAGTTCCAGCATAAAAATGAATCAAGACTGGAGAAGAAAATGCCATTCTTAATAAATTCCCCCAATGTATCGAGTTTGAGCAACTTCTACCAAACCTAATAAATGCAGAGATTTTCTTATGGATAAATGTTACATCTTTTATCATTTATTTATTAAGTTATCAATGTGTATTTATTTTATTTATTTATTTAATATTTTTTACTCATTTTTATGTTTAAGTCTATGTAATAGAATGTGTAGGAGAATTGTTGGATATTATCTGCTATAAACATTCACACTGCAAATGCAGGAATTGTCCTCTACATAGACAAGGTATTTAAATCAACTGAATGAGAACTGGAGTTTTGGCAAGACTTATATTCTGCAAACAATCACAAGTCATTTTCCTCCACATAGAGGTTTTGTTCCTTCCCTATCAAATCTAAAAATGAGCAACTCGCATTACTGTCCATGTTATTGTTTGACGGCCTATTTAGGGCATTATGAGAATGTTCACAGACCCAGCAGATAGAAAATTCTTATATTGATAAATGCTCAGACAAATGAAATTGCTTTTCTTGCTCTCAAAAAGTATTTAATAAAAGGAAAGGTTCGCAAACACTATAAAAACAAACAGAAACACGAAAGCTGGAATACCATATGCAAAATACATAATCTGTAGAAGTTTGGATCTACTAAATACATATAATACATTTAAAGGGATTATGTATTTCATGAATAGAATTTAATATTGAATTTATATATAAAATTATAATATTTGTAAAGGGACTAATTAAAATTTTAAACTACTATTTTGGATAGGTATTGAGGAGCACATTGTACTGTGCAGGGGAGGGGGCACTATGTGGGCATTATGTTATGTTTGGACACAATGTAGGTGTGAAGGATACCGCTTTGCCAAGCCGCTTGGCCTACCTGCGATCACCCCTCGTACCTTCCATTCACCACTCATAAGTACCCGGGTTCGTAGGATAACATATAATGAGCTTTATAAATTTTATATATTTGTTAACTCGAATGGGTCTGTACTAGCTGCTAAGGTATACAGAATATACATCAGTGGATAGTCAAGCAAATACAGGTAAAAACAAGGAATACAATACAGAAAAATAAAATAGGAATAAAAGAGAAAACGACTATGAAGACAAGTTTTCAGTCTGGTTCGCTGAGGCCTCCACTGTTTAGCCCCAGGGCACTTCCTTAAGTCAACGGCAGGACATGTGTGTCCTCACATCTCTCCCAGGATAAGAGCTACCCTCCCTCTCTGGACGGAGACCATATACCTGTCCTCGTCTCCTCCCTGTGTGATGTCACCAGGAGAAGAGGCCCAGCCCTAAATCCTTGGACCAGAAAATTACATGCAACAATATTTACTCGCCAGACGACTGTAGTATGAAGCAAGGGGTATGATAGGCTTCAGGGCAACGTTTCCATCGTGTAGACACCAAGATTGACCCACCCCCCAGATCCTCTTGGGTAGGTAGTTGAGTGTCTGGACCTTTTCCCTGCTCCCAACAGTGCCGTGTTTGGACTTTATGCGTCCGTTCAAGTTTTGCGCACCCGAGGAATTTATCGGTACGACTGTAGGATGCTCCCCTTGTAAAATATCATTAGAATACTATATTTCCTTTGATGATCTACTGGGGACATACTGTCTACTAGAAAAGTTTGAATACACATCTCGCCAGGATCTTCCCTGCTTAGATAACAAAGTTTACACTTGTATGCAGGGAGGGGATGTGTATTGTCTTCAGACATCAAGTCTGGCAGGGCCTGAAGGGTAAAGGGGTTATATCAATCAGCTACAAATGGAATCCATATCTAAGATTAATCCCCCTTGGCTGATCCTGTACCACAGTAGGTATTATATGGCGTAAGGGAGGGAACATTATGGGTGCATTTTACTGTGTAGAGGGCACTATGGAAGCATTACACTTTATACATTTTGGGAGTGCTATGGGTGCATTATACCATGTTGGAGAGGGGCATTGAGGGGCATTAAACTGTGGGGGGCACTATAGAGGCACTATATTCTTTGAAAACAGTATGGAGCATGTTTTTCTTTGGAAGCACTATGGAAATTATATTCTGTTGGGGCATAACTATGGAGGTATTATACTCAATGGTGGATCTGTGAGGCATTAAACTTTGTTGGGTCCACTAAGGGGACATTATACTGTGTGGGGGCACTATAGAGTGGTATAGTGTAGGGAGTTTGGAAATTTAGCAGACAAAATAACACAGCATGAGGTATATAAAAATTGGGTGTGACCTTTTTCTTTTTGCACACTAAGCATGCCACTGGTTTTCTTCTGCCTGAAAATTTTATTTTCTTGGAAACACTGTTCACTGCATAACAAATACAGGACTTCAGTTCAAGCAAAGCCAAGCTCACCAAAACAATTATTTCACCTAATGCAAAAAAAATTGTGTTATTAAAACATAACTTTTACTTGTTCATATAAAATTAAGAATCACACCAAAAGCAGGAAAAGTCAAAAATCAGTTATTAAAACTGGTACCTACCAAGCAATCAGGTTCAAATACAGCATTAACAAATATAAGAAGTTAATGTAGATGACTATAATGCCACAACTTTTGTATATCATTGCATGGATGATCCCAATAGGAAATTGAGTATGAACGCAAAGCTGGTATATCCATCAGTCTGTCAAGAAAGATGAGCAAAAATGGGCACAAGGACCTTTATGGGAAAAGTGTACCCATTATCAGCAAGAAATGGGCTAGATAGATTCCTAGGAGACCTGACAGTTTCATACAATATGTTTTATAACAATTTAAACTCTGACAATTTTTTTAACCAAAATCTTTGGACTGAACTACTAGAACAGGGGTCAGCAACCTTTGGCACTCCAGCTGCAGTGAAACTACAACTCCCAACATGCTCCATTCACTTCCATGGGAGTTATAAGAACAGCAGAGCAAGTATGCATGCTGGGAGTTGTAGTTTTACAACAGCTGGAGTGCCGAAGGTTGCCTACCTCTGCACTAGAAACTAGAAACAAATCTTCAGAGGTTCGTCCATCTCTAACCGCATGCATATAGTACACAGTGCCATCAGTACTTGGTAAGCACAATTGTGCTCTGGCATTACCTAACCCCTGAGCAACCCAGGCAGAAATATCTTCCACTACTTAAGTGTCCAAAGTGGCCATGTTCTCACATTCAGGATTTTAAGCAGATTTTGGTGAGGATTCTGTGCCAGATTTGCATAAAATCCCCAACAATCTATATCTCATGCACGTGAATGGGGATTTAAGCTCTATTGAACATTGCTGTGGGTGGATTTTTGTGAAAAAATCTGAACATGCCGCTTATTCCCACAGATTTCACCACTAAAATAATTTGTGTCATATCAAACTACATATAGCAACAGGAATCATAGTGCCAATGCTTTGTTAAACTTGACACGTATCCATAACCTGACAGAGATATCCAGGGTTGTATGTTGGTGACATTGGATGGGAAAGTGCAATGAGTAACTAATAGGAAGGGTCATTCCAGGCAATTGATGCAGTGAGGTACAGAGGTGACAGGTGCAATAGCCAAAGAGAATTTAAGCAGTTGGCTACCTGGATTTTTTTTATTTATGATTTTTATTGGGAGTTGGGGGTCAACATTTAAATTTTCACCTCAGGCAGCAGAAGAGTTAGCCATGAAGTGTTCCACCACAAGCTTCAGGGCTACAGAGGATCTATAGAAGTTCCAACCTGCACCGTAGTTGGGAGTGTGTCCTGGTAGAGGACATCTCATCCATCTGCCATAAGTAGAGCTGCCATACAGCCTGTGATTTACCTCAATGGAGGCTAGTATATTTTGTTGCAGAGTGCGATTGCTGGATGTGGTAGAGTAAAAACCAGATAGACAGTTGTATATAACAGGAACAAAACTTTAGTGAAACATGAGTGCAGTAAGAGAAGATCACCTCACATGGTGAATAACAGATCTAGTTCAGCACACACACTAACAAAACAGGATGTGTATATAAACAGCATCAAAACAACAAAAGTACAGAGTGTCTACAGATAAACATTTAGTAACAGCTACATCTAATGTCATAAATGTGAACTGCAGTCAATCCAGCAAATATAGAGACAAAGCTGTCTGTTGTATATCTCCAACACCCCTTCTCGATAGCTAAGGCTTAGTCTTTTAGGCCCATCTTCTTTGTAAGCCTCAAGTGTCTTTCAGCGGTCAGGGGCTTGGTAAGGATATCTGCTGTCATATCCTCAGTCGGGAAATAAAGTAACTCAAGAAGCCCTTGCTCTTGAAGATCCCTCAGAAAATGGTACTTCACATCAATATGCTTGGTTCTCGAGCTAACTCTTTCTATCTGCGCAAGTGCAAGACATCCTTGATTGTCCTCAAAGATTCTTGTTGGTTTCATCTGTGGTTGACCCAAGTCTTTTAATAGTTGTCTCAACCATATAACTTCTTGACTTGCCTGCGCTGCTGCAACATACTCTGCTTCAGTAGATGATAGTGTAACAGAAAGTTGCTTTCTACTTGTCCAACAGATAGCACCTCCTGATAGAAGAAACAGGTACCCACTTGTAGATTTTCTGTCACTGGTATCTCCAGCCCAATCGGCATCCACATATCCTGTCAGGGTGCTTTCGTCACTTGCTGGTAACTTTAGCTTGTAGTGTAAAGTCCCTTTAAGATAGTGAATGACTTGCTTCACAGCATTCCAGTCCATCTGACTTGGTATTGAAGTCTTTCTACATAGGATTCCAACTGCTGCTGCAATGTCAGGCCTTGTAGCGGTGCTAATGTACAGCAATTTCCCTATTGCTTTCCTGTACTGAGTGTTAGTTGGTATTGGTGTATCTTGGCTGTCTATCTTCTACAGGTAGTTGGTTTCCATTGGAGATTTTACTGGTTTTGCATCTTCCATTCCAAATGTCTCAATTATTTCTTATATTTTGTGTTTTTGGTTCAGAAAGAAGCTGCCATCTTCCTCTCTCTCAATCTGAATGCCAAGATAATTATTTACGTTGCCAAGATCTTTGGTCTCAAAATGCTGATTTAGGGTTTGGGGTATTTCTCCTTCATTCCCTTCTTGCTTGAAACAAATCAGAATATTGTCCACATAAATGAGTACATAGATCCACCTGTCTGCCAATTTCTTTGTGTATAAACAGGGGTCTGCTTTACTCCTCTGAAAGTCCTCCTGGGTAAGCACTTCATTTATTCTCATATTCCATGCTCTAGCGGCTTGCTTTAGACCATATATACTCCTCTGTAGTTTGCAAATGTCTCATCATAATCCTCTCCATATTTTTGAGAATATCCCTTGGCTTCGAGTCTTGCTTTGTATCGCTCCACTGTACCATCTGCATTGTATTTTACTTTGAAAGTCCATTTATAACCTATGGATTTCCTTCCAGGTGGTAGTTCTGTAAGTGTCCATGTTATAGTGTCATGCATGGATTTTATCTCTTCCTTTGCAGCCTTTATCCATTTACTGGCTTCCCCTTCTGAAAGCTGAGATATGTCTTACCAAGTTGCAGGTTCATTAGAACTGGCAGTGCTTGCCTTGTATGAGAGACGTACAGGTAGTTTCCCTTTATTCTCTCTCATCGAGCGTCTTGGTTCTGTATGTGAGCTTGGTTGCGCCTGTTCTTCATTACTGATGGATTCTGTACTCACTTCAACTGTTTATTCGGAAGTTACAGATGTTGGCTGATCAGTGTCAGTTTTCTCTTCTGTTCTTACTTCCTCTGTTGTCATTACATTGTCTCTCAGATCTTCAACAAAAGTTATGCTGTTGCTAATGGTAACCTTGTCAGTTTTGGGATTTAGGATTCTGTAACCCTTAACATTGCCACTGTATCCAACAAAGACGCCTTCAAATGCTCTGTTTTGAAGTTTGGTGCGTTTTTCTTCTGGAATGTAGATGAACGCCTTGCATCCAAAACCTCTTAGATGTTTTACACTCGGCTTCTCATTGTGCCACAGTTCATATGGAGTTTTCTCCATTGTTCTAGAGAAGAGTCTGTTTTGCAAATAAGTGGCTGTCATTGCTGCTTCACACCAATATTTTTGTGGTAATCCAGAGTCTGTCATTTCAGTCAGAGTTCTGTTCTTTCTTTCAGCTACCCCGTTTTGCTCTGGTGTGTAGGGGACTGTCTTTTGATGCTCTATTCCATTCTGCTTTAGGTACTCTTTTATGTCCTGTGAATTCACCTCCATTGTCACTCCGAAGTATGAGAGGTTTTCTCTGAAACTTGTTACTTGTCCTTATTACATAGTCCTGTAATTTGTCAAAAACTTCACTCTTGTGTTCCATTAGGTAAGTGACTGTGTATCTTGAAAGTCACTATGTACCTGTTGCCTCCAGGTGTAGGTGGGTTTAGGGGACCACATACATCACTGTGAACTAGATCAAGAGGTCTTGAAGCTCTATTGTGACTTACTTTAGGAAGTGTTGCTCTTGTAGCTTTGGATTTGATGCAACATTCACATTTAACAATAACTGAACAAGGGTATACTGTTAGATCCTTTGTCAGATTCCTCTTTTGTAGTTCCTGTATGCATTCTGGGTGTCTGTGACCTAAACGCCTGTGCCACACGTGTATACAGTCATTGTGCTTATGTGTGCATAGTCTCACCTGCTCCTTCACTGTGTTGAGGTGATATAGATGATCATCCAACTTGGCACTTGCTATCATCTGCTTGCCGTCTAGGATAGAACACTTGTCACCTTGGAATTTTACAGTGAGTCCTTTGCTTGTCAGACGCTTCACAGATAAAAGTCCTCCTTCTAGATCAGGAACATAAAGTACATCTTTTACTGGTATTGCTAAATTGTGTCCCGCATCATTGGGGCATACAAGGGTTCCATTCCCATATCCCTCTGCACATATTTTACTCCCATCTGCGAGGTAAATAGTCTCTTTGTTATTCAGATCAAGTTCTGTGAAAAAACTTCTATCACTTGTCATGTGACTGGTTGCTCCAGAGTCAATGCACCAGCCTTGCAATTTATGGTTGCCTGTCACTTTAAATGTGGCATTCCACTTCCCTTCACTTGAATCAGAAATTGTGGCTTTGACTTTCTGCTTAGTATAAGAGGGATGTGTCCTTGTGTCCTTTATGTGTCCTTGTCTGTGGCATCTAAAGCACACTCTGGTTTTCTTCTTGTGTGACCTTGTTTCTGTAGCTTTAAGAACGGTCTTGGACTGAGTTTCTCTATAATCATGTGAAAACTCCTTTCTTCGCTGATACTCATCTATGAGCCTGGAATGTTAGTGTCAGATCTGTCTCAGTGCAGTGTATGTGTCAGGTAAACTGCATAATAAAATGGCTGCAGCGTGACTGTGTTATATTCTTACCGACTGATCTGAGTTGTGTGATCACTTCCAGCATGGCATTTATATGGTCCTGCATGTCCTGCTCTCTGCTAAGCCTCATTTTGTAGAGTTTCCTCAGCAGAAACAACTTGCTGTTTAAACTCGATCTCTCATGCAGTCTTTTCAGTACATCCCACATGCCTTTCGCTGTATTCTCACTGCGTATGTGAATAAGCCGATCATCTTCTACTAGTAAGCTTACAGTGGCCTGCGCCTGTCTGTTTTTCCTGTCCCAGTCCTGATACATCTTGAGGTCTCTCTGTAGTGATAACTTCCCACAAGTCATCCCTGGATAATAGCATTTCCACTTTAAATTTCCATAGCTGATAATTGTCATTGTTCAGCTTGGCCACTGATAGTTTAGGTTCTGAACTACAGGCCATTCTCCCTCCTTTATATATATAGGAACAGTCTTACTTCTGTACAAGAGATGTCTCTGTGGAAGCTTCCTTATATCGATCTCTGCATCAGCCACACTGTCTTCCGTTCTGGACTTCACTCTGCTGGGCCGCTTCTGGTTACTGGGGTTTATCCGATTACTGAGGCTTCATTTGATCACTGGAGCTTCATTTGATCACTGGAGATTCATTTGATCACTGGGCCCATAACCTGTTGCAGAGTGCGATTGCTGGATGTGGCAGAGTCAAAACCAGATAGACAGTTGTATATAACAGAAACAAACTTTTAGTGAAACATGAGTGCAGTAAGAGAAGATCACCTCACATGGTGAACAACAGATCCAGTTCAGCACACACACTAACATAACAGGATGTGTATATCAACCAGAATCGAAACAACAAAAGTACAGAGTGTCTACAAATAAACATTCAGTAACAGCTACATCTAGTGTCATAAATGTGAACTGCAGTCAATCCAGCAAATATAGAGACAAAGCTGGTTGTTGTATATATCCAACATTTTTAACATACAGGTCCTGGACATAGTTAGAGTTGAGTACACTATTGGAGCAGAAAGTGGCCAGCTCCCTGTTCCACCATTCATCCTGCAACCAATGTTGTCTCCTGTTTGTTGTAGGTAAACGTGATACAATGATATCATCTCACATGCTGTGATGACATCATTGTATCACACCTGCCTGTGCCAAGCAGAAAAGCTCCTAGTTGAGAGATGAAATATTGCTACCAACAGCTTAATAAAGCACCCACCTATTTCACTTTTTTTTTGAGTGCTGATCTCTTTTTTTTCCTTTATATGCCTAGGCTCATTTATTGACCTTTGGGGCATGAACGTATCCACTCGAACTGGTGCAACAGAATATTATTTTACAATATATATATATAGTATGTTCTATATGATGAAGGCTATTGTGTAAATGAAAAGTTGACAACAAGTCTTTGTGGACTTCTTCACATTACTTGTGTAGTTACTTCAATTATATATGACCTTTCAGAAAGTTATAAATTCAGTAGAAGGAACAAATGAAGAGAAGACAAGGAATCAGTCAAATGGACAACAAATTACTTGTCAATGGACAATAATGAAGCTGTCATTCTGGGGCAGCCCATTCCAAGCCAGAGTCTTCCAAAGGGGCTGTTCATATTGTTGTGTTGTTGCATCAGAAGAAAACTAAGATTTCAGATCTTACACTGCAAATTGATCCTCTATTCCCACATCTTCCAACTGCTGCAGGAAAGATATTAATCTCAAAGTGCCTCCGATGAGAGCTAGCAGCCAGCAAGATATACTGTATTCCAAAAGTCAAGTAATAGCAAAATTGTAGTCAGTTCTAAGTTATGGCAAGACATTCTGCAATTCTGCACAGCTTAAAGGGGTTGTCCAGTTTCAGAGAATAAATGTTATTATTTGTATAATGAAAAATTACACAATTTTCTAATATACTTTCTATATCAGTTCCTCATCATTTCGTAGATCTCTGCTTGCTGTCATTCATTCTGTTTACTTCCAGTGGATAAAAATCAGTCCATGGTCATGTGATGTACAGTCCATGGTCATGTGATGAGCACACAGGTGCACAGCTCGTTATAGCCACAGCACAGTAATCAGACATCTGCCTGGTAACGAGCTGTGTACCTGTGTGTTCATCACATGACCATGGACTGTACATCACATGACCATGGACTGATTTTTATCCACTGGAAGTAAGCGGAATGAATGACAGCAAGCAGAGATCTAGAAATCCGCGAAGAATTGATACAGAAAGTATATTGGAAAATTGTGTAATTTTTTATTACTCAAACAATAACATTTATTTGCTGAAAGTGTACAACCAATATATATATATATATATATATATATATATATATATATATATAGTAGCAAATGGAATTAAAGAGGTTTTGAATATCAGATCAGTGGGAGTTGCAGGAGTCAGAACCCCCATCAACCAACTATTTGAAGTAGTCCTGCCACTTACTTGGATAAGAGCTGCAGCCTCTCCACTGAATACCAGGCACAGTGCCATACATTGTATAGTGTCTGTGCTTGGCTGTTGTAGCTCAATCCCAGCATGCAGCATGGCCATACAAAGAATGTGATGTCACTGGAACTGAGTAGAGGAAGCTGTGCTTGCCCAAGCTCTGCAGCCTCTTCAATTAGGTGGTGACTGACCTTCACAGATCTGATAATTATGGCCTTTCCAAACAATAACATAGTCTTGGAAAAGCCATGCCATGGAGGGGTAGTTTAAAGTCCTGGTCCTTAACCTGTGGTCAACAACAATCACATGCTAGTAACAGCGCTACTGTTGGGCAAATTAAGCCACTGCATCATATTTTAGAGAAGAGCGTGACCAGTTAGAGTATGTCCATATACAATAAACATGAAGAAATGTATACCTTCTACAGCAGTATCCTCCAACCTGTGGCTTTCTAGGTCTTGTGACAGCTGGAGGTTGAGACGACTGCTATATATAATGAAAAGGTTCATCTCTTTTCTGATGTTTTCTAATATAAACATCTTTCTAAACTCTGTTTGCAATAGTCTCTGTCCTTGTTGAAACAGTTGGGACAATAATAGTTAATTTCAACCTATGCTATGGGGCTATCTTTTGTGTGCAAATATCATGAAGATAACAATTTGCAAGCTAAATATGGCACCAGTGTTGTGCAGCTTCAGGCAACTTTGCCAAATCCTGCAGCTGTGCAGGGGCTGAGTAGTGCTTTAGATTCACCAGGTGATCCAATACTGGGTTATCTTGTCCTGAGTACTATCTGCAATTGTAAATGGAATTGAGAAAATGCATTAAAATTAGGGTTAGTTCAGTGCCAGCCTTCCTTCCTACCCTTGGGTACAGAAGCACTGGCATTACTTGCCAGTATGGGAACCTCCTGATGGTTATGAATGTAATCACACATTTATGTATTATAAATGCACCACTGAGGTATGTATAGATAAATATACATGATGACATCACTACTTATAAAATAAAGGCTACTGAATACATAACATCCATAACTGCCAGCTGTGATGCAATAAAACTAAGCTGACAAGTCCATTAACAATCTGTCTCGTGAAAGTGTAAATACTCATCACTAGCTGTATATTGTAATTTGGATTTACTCAGTAGATGAAGTAAACATGCGTTACATGGAGTTACTATACTTAAGCTGTATGAAAATGACTCAGAACTAAGATCTGTCACCCATGCACCCCCCCACTGCTTTCTATTCCTCAACTGCAGATGCCAAATATTAAGCATGGCAAGGATTCCTTCCACAAAAATGATATAATGTGAGCTTAGGTTGTGATTTATCATCAGGACTTGTGTGTCAATTGTAAATGTATCACAGTACCATACGCAAAACCTTAAAGAGAAACCATCAGTATAAGAGACCTCTGTATATTATAGCATCACTGTGATTCGTAAAGGGGTTGTCCTCTTTCGGACCAATATTGAGAAAGACAAATGTTATTGTTTGTATAATAAAAAGTTGTGCAATTTTCCAATATACTTTATGTATCAATTCCACATAGTTTTCTAGATCTCTGCTTGCTGTCATTCATTCTGCTTATTCTCAGTGGATAAAAATCAGTCCATGGCTATGTGATGTACAGTCCATGGTCATGTGATGAATACACAGATGCACAACTCGTTACAAGGCAGATGTCTGATTACTGTGCTGTGACTATAATGAGCTGTGCACCTGTGTGCTCATCACATGACCATGGACCCTATATCACATGACCATGGACTGATTTTTATCCATTAGGAGTAAGGGTGGGTTCACACTTGCGGCGGAGTCCGTCCGCTGCCAATCCGACTGAAAATCTCGGCAAACTGCATAGACACCGGATAGCGACAGGCTAGCGACGCTTTGCTTAAAAACCCATTCAATTGAATGGGTTTTTAAAGCAATGCGCGGGTGTGCGCTTACACCCTCTGTGCCGCGAATGCAGTTTTTTTCGCTGGAAACAAAGTCCTGCATGTCCAACTTTGTTTCAGATGAAAAAACTGGATGGACTCCAGCGCAAGTGTGAACCCACCCTAAGCAGAATGAATGACAGCAAGCGGAGAATGTATATTGGAAAATTGTAGAACGTTTTATTATACAAACAATAACATTTGTCTCTCAATATTGGTATGTAACTGGCCAACTGCTTTACTAGAGTTATATTAGTGAGTAAAGTTGTGTCCACTAAACAGTCCTTCAAAAGCACAAGGGAGCTGAAAAGAAAGCACTACTACTATAGAGTCACATGGTGTCATGATAATTCCAACAGCTCGTAACATACAATCCACCAACAAACATGTCCAAATGGGCCCCATCTCTGATATGCTAATATTATCACAGTGACTGTATAGTGGTAGATATCAGCTCTACACAGGCTCTGCAAACAATTTAAGTGAATAAGTGGAAAAATTCTGCTACTTACAGGTGACATCTCCCAAAGGGGTAATGAACAATACCCCCCAGTGCATCTTTAAATAAAAATGTCCCTGTGCACTGTAAATAGTGCCCAGTATTAATAATGTCATCTGTAGGTCTCCTAATTAAAGGGGGTCATCAATAAAAAAAAAAAAATCACCTAGGACTCCTGCTATTGTATCGTTCTTCTCATACTGGCCTTGTGATGAAACTGCAGACTTGTCCTATACACTTCACTATAAAACAGACAGCATTTAATGTAAACAGTGAAGAGATCACCGTACTTGCACATGTGACATAGCCCCTTTAAACAGCTAATCTTATTCATGACCTATCCTGAGAAGAGATTAGCAACAAAAATGAGCAAGAAAACCCCTTTAATAAAGTCCAAGTGCTACCTTAAATTAATACTGCCCAATTATATTGCCTTATATACCGCCTTATATTATGCGCCTGATGCTCCCTGACATAAATACTGCCCTTCTAATGACCCCTTATATTAATAATGTCCCCTAATGACCTCTTATATAAATTATGCCCCTTATATAAATGCCCCCTTATAATCATAAAGCCGCTAATGACCCCTTATATAAATGATCCCTTTTATATTCATAATGCCCCCAATGACCCCTTTTATAGATAATGTCCCTTATATAAATGTCCCCTTGTGTTCATAAAGCCTCTAATAACCCCTTATATAAATGATTCCTCTTATATGCATAAAGCCCCCTAATGACACCTTATATAAATGATGCCACTTATTTAAATGATCCCTCTTATATCCATAATACCCATTATATTCATAATGCCCACTAATGACCCCTTATATGAATGATCCCCCCTTATATTGAGAATATCCCCTAATGACCCATTTGATGCCACTTATAATAAAAGGGCCCCCAATGCCTTGCATCTCTACTAACTATGCCTCTGATTATAACCTTAGATGGCCAACAATGAGCATTTCTATCAATACAGATGGAAGTGTTCATTGTCTTGTAATGAGAGTGAGTGGTGTTTACAAACTTACAGACTTCAACAGTACTTTCCGCTCATAGCTTACTCACAGGGTTATGTGTGCAAGTGCTGGAGCTCAGAGAAAAGATGGGCACAATTTTTTTGAAAAAAAAAAGAGAAGAGAGCAGTCTGGTAAGAGCTATGAGTACCATTGAAGTCTGTAACTACCACTCACTCCCCATGTGTATGGTACAGGGAGGCCATTATACTTTGTGAGGGGAAAGTGGAGCCATAATATTCTGTGGGGGCGAAAGGGACCATTAGATTGTTTGTGGGGTCTGAATAGGCCAATAAACTTTGTAGGGGAAGAAGGGACCATTATATTGTGTGGGGGCCGAAGGGGCTATTAAACTGTGTTGGGTTGCTCGAGACGCTCTCGGCGAATCTGCAGAAATATAGAGCTCTCGCACTTACCTGGTTTGGCCGCTTTCACGCTTTAGAAATGGATATAGTCCCCCATCTCTTATATGTGTTCCAGGTACTCCCCATCCACCTCCTATGCTCTTTCTTTGCTAGTATTCAGTCTCTGTTTGGGAATTTTGTGTGGGGTTCGGTGTGAAGCAGACTGCAGTTTCGGACGTTCGCCTCTTCGACTGGCGCTATCGTTGCGCAGACAAATAGTGGGTGTCAATAGAACCTGAACTGCTTTCAGCCCACCTGCCTTCCCTGCCCTGCCTTCAGGTTCATTACCACCCCAGCATTATCAAACACTCCTTGTTTTCCTCCCACTTTCTCAGGATCTGGGATATGGTGTGCGCAGTCAACCGTGTCGCCAGGGTCCCTGACCCCCTTATTACTCTTTTCCATAATCCCATGTTGCTGTTCCAAGGACAAATTCCTTTGTTGGCAGAGCGGAGACGACGTTTGTTTGTGACAGGTTGCTGGTACCCCGCCTTTTCCATCTCTGGAGCAGTTACGTGCCTCTCACCCTGACCTCCACCTGTCCTGGCTAGAATACAGCCAACTCACTGCCTTTCTCTGCATATTTTCTCTACCTCCTCTACTTTCTTCCTCCATGACTGATTTGGAGTCTGCCCTCTCTTATGTGGACACCACTCTGCGTGCACTGCTCTCTATGGCATTCTCCTCAAGGATGCTGCACCCTTGCTATACAGGCCCCGGGGAGTCAGACCTCCATATAAGTCTCTTCCCTGCCGAGTGGGATAGGTCTTTCTTGTTTACACCTAAACTCCTGTTGCCTTGCAGTGTGTAAGCCATGTACCGAGGTGGGCTCTCCAGGATACAGCGAAGTCACGAATGAGGAAAGCAACTACAACACCAGTTTAACCAAAACTAAACTTTACTGAAACCAAAAGGTATATCAAAGGTACTAACACCTCAGATAATTCAAAATTACATACACACAGGTATGAACCAAGGCCCCTGTGCTACACAATGTGTCCCCCGGTAATATGTACTATGGATATACAAGGTAACTATACCTATCAGCATGCTCGGATAGGACGGACGCCATATACCTATTAATCCCTTGAAATACAGGAACAATTATGTGGGGTGCGTCTCACGAGCGCGCTTGTGGTGTAGCACAGCTGCTTACAATCTTATAAACATTCACAATATTCCCAAACCACAAATAACAGTGTCAAAGAACAAACAGACGAGTTTGTTGCTGAGCAGGTATCACGGGTGGAGGATTTATTCCAATGTCCCACAGCTGTGATGTTCCTAAAATGTTATATTGCGGCCTGTCACAAACAACAGCCCTAACTATACTAACTACAGGCCTGATATCAGTCCCAGATAGTTTGGCGAGTACACTTACAGACCTGGGTCTTCTTTAGATGGACAGCCGATCACGGTTACTGAATGAGGGGGCTCCTCTTATCAAAGTTCTGTACCAAAGATGGCAATCACTTCTCTCTACAACTGGATTTGACATGATTTCTAAGCTCTCTCAACAGGATCCAGTACAGACAAGTATAGTTCCTTTCCACAGTAGTTGGGTGTTCCCAGAAGAAAGATGCTCCACTTATATAGCGCCAGTTTCCTCAGTCTGCACCAGCTACTGCCAGCTCCCTCATCAAAATGGCTGCTCCAGACTTTCCTTCAGGTCACATGTTCCAACTGTCAGTTTGACACCATAAAGCATTATTCCTATACATAGTTACATCTCCCTGGTTAAAGGCAAATGCGACTGTTTCACCATCTCACAAGTGCACTGCTGTCCTGACCTCCTTCATAGGTTCTATCCTGGCGTGTCTGACCGATGTTGGTGCTGTGGCTCTGAGAAAGGTACGCTTTATCATGTCTGGTGGGAGTGTGATGCCCATAGGCCCTTTTGGGATGCTGTGTTTGCTCTATACAGGGCCCAGTACAAGGGTTTCATAAGTGGACCCCCCCCATCACCACGCACTATTATACCCATCTGAAAGCTGCCAAAAACTGGGATTTTACATGATGACATTCAATGGATGAAAATGTGTGACTGAGGGGCGGAGCCTGACCGCGGAGAGAGATGGCAGCTTGATCTGAGAGCTCTGTCATCAGGGAACCCACAATAGCCTTCATTAGCAGTCACACATCCCAAAATGGTTAAAATTGGCAGAGACAGACCCTCTGAACATGCAGAGACCGTCAAAAGCTCACACTTGCAGGCGGACATGCAGAAATTCCTGAGGAAAAAGACGTCTCTCTCCCCTGCTAAGCAACCTAAGATGGCGCTGGATGATTGCAGTAGCGCGGTGGAAGCGGCGGCAGACTCAGATGATGACGGCGGGCAGGAAGACAAAACCGCTTCAGTGATCACCAAGGGATTCCTTAGGAAAGCCCTCTCACAAGCTGTGGCTCCGGTTTTGGCTGAACTAGCGGACCTCCGAGCTGACATCAGGACGACAGGACGAAGGGTAACCGTTTTGGAGCAAAGACAGGAAGAAGCTTTGCAGATCTCACACGCAATGGCCGACAGGTTAGAAACTCACACTGACCAGCTCAATAAAGCTCACCTACTCCTAGAAGACCTAGAGAATAGGAGCAGAAGGCGTAATGTAAGAATCAGAGGCCTCCCAGAGAAATACACTGCTGATGCACTTATGAATATTACTATGGCTATCTTCACAGCCCTGGTAGGGGGAGAACGCGCGAAATCCATGCAGGTTGAAAGGGTGCACAGAGCAGTAAGGCCTAAACCTTCAGAGTCTGAGCCTCCAAGGGACATTATTTGCGCGCTGTTATCCTTGGCACACACCGCTGAGCTTTTACGTGCGGCAAAAGATCACGTAGCTCTTACTTATGAAGAAAACCCAGTCCAAATATACCAGGACCTAGCTCCATCGACGCTACAGAAACGTCGTACAATGCGACCGTTGCTGGACAAATTAAAGGAGAAAGGTCTATCCTACGCATGGCTCTACCCATTCGGCCTTTCAGTCCTCAGGAATGGTCGGAGGATCAACATTTGCTCACCAGCGGACCTAGAATCAGCCTGGCCGGTGTTGGGAATCACACCAATGCATATCCCTTCCTGGATGCCGATCCCCGCTGAATCTTTACCCACATCACCACCGACGATCCAGGAGGAGAACCTTCCGCATACTTCGGGGAGCTCCAATTCACCAAGAGGGAAGAAGAAGCCGCAGAAATACCAGAATATCCGCTAGGGGACGACTGCACCTATGGCTGGATCACTGTGCCAATAGAGGTTGGACTGCCCTGAAAGGAGCTTACGAGAGGAGTCCGTTAGTGAAGCTGGCGGAGACATATATTATTATTTTTATTATTTTTGCATAAGCAAACATTTATAGCATAATATTCTTAGCTCAACACTGGTCTCTGCACTGACCTCGGGTCACCATCACTATCACCGCTAATGGGAAGAGAAACTGTTTGTATCACATATGCTTGTTCTATTATGTACTCAGGAAGGGCCTCTTTGAAGCACTCAGTTATAATAGTTTTTAGAGTTGAGTATTTGTTGCTAAGCATTGAAATAGGTATAATAGTCCAGTCTCATCAAGACGCAGATTAGCCTACTCAGCAGGTTGAGTTCTGAGGAATTCACGCACTAGTAAGGAATGTATGGTTATACTTAAGTATATTGTTGTGACTGTTCTGAGCTTGCATATGACCGAGTAAGGCCCTTGAAGCAGAGCACTCTAACTCATTAGCGTGAATAGATACTAACTGACCATTTGGGGCGGAAGGCTGATATCTCATAGGTGACGGTGGGTTCCAGACAGATCAGGAATTCCTCCATCCCCCACATAACTGCCAAAACCTCGACAAGTTAGGCTCGGGTGTGCAGTTATACAACCACTATACCCAGCGGCACACAGACTCACCGCTGAGTTTGTAGAGTCTTCGAGACAATTTTCTATAGCGTACTAACTACTAACCAACCTTTAATAACCAACTACTAACAACTGACCACCACCTACAAACTACTAAACGCAACTACTAACAACAACTAACCACAACCACTACCACCACTGCTCCCCTCTAACATCCCCCCCCCTTTTTTCTTCTAACACTTCACATACACGTTCTTCTTGTCTCTTCTCAACCCTTCTATTCTCTGTACCCAACCCCTCTCTCCTATTCCTGAGGGCACAGAGGTGACTAGGACCATGGCTCCAATTGGCAAAGATGCTGGTATTCAGCAAGCACCCAAAGCGGCGATTCTTACTTGTACCACCTTCAACGTGAAAGGAATTAATTCACCAAACAAGCGACACCACATCCTACTTTTCCTCCGGAAAATGAAAACAGGAGTAGCCTTCTTACAAGAGACGCACTTCAAAGGGGACAGGATCCCTGAGCTACCAGTCAGAGACTTTTCCCAGTGGTTCCATTGCACTAATCCGGATTCGGCCACGAGAGGAGTCTCCATCCTTATCCACAACAGAATCCCGTTCATAGAGCACCAACGATATGCAGACGCGGACGGCAGAATACTCTTTGTGAAAGGCACAATAGCCTCAGTAAAATACACCCTGGCCAATCTTTACGCACCAAACAAAGGACAAGCTATGTGGCTCATAAACGCTCTTCAGACTCTGCGACTATTCACAGAAGGACATCTGATCCTGGGAGGCGACTTCAATATAGCTCTCAACCACTCAATAGACTCTACTGCTCCGACCAACCCTATCTCGCAAAGAATGATAAGCAAAGTCATGAGCGCCCTACAGGACTTAAAGATCATTGATGTGTGGAGAACCCATCACCCCACCACAAAAGATTACACCTTTTATTCGCACCCTGGTCGCTCCCACCACAGACTAGATTATATTTTTATTTCGCAAGAACTGCTGTCGCTCGCTAGCGTCTCAAGAATTGAAGCCATCACAGTTTCGGATCATGCACCTGTATTAGTATCCATGACGATGCAACAGATTCCCCAAGCACAATGGACCTGGCGGTTGAATGAATCTCTCTTTGATGCAGTTGAAAACGTGGAAGCCCTGTCCAAACACCTGGTTGAGTTCTTCTCCATTAACTCCACCCAAGACATGTGCCCAACGATAATCTGGGAATCACACAAGGCATACATGAGAGGCGTTCTTATATCCATGGCATCCAGGATAAAGAAAGACAAACAAAGGAAACTGGATCTCACCATGGCACGTATTGCTGAACTGGAGAAAATCCACAAAAGAACAAGGGCATTAAGTGCTCAAGAAGAGCTGACCACCCTGAGGGAATCGTTACTGGATCTTCTGAATGCCAGGTCGGCAAAGCAACACCTACATTTCAAGAAACTCTTATATGCCCACGGTAATAAGGGAAGCCGCCTCATGACGTCCTTGATTCGGAAGGCAAAGGCCCGATCCTTCATCTCTTCGATAAGAAATGACTCAGGTCAATTAAAAACGACCACAACAGAAATATCAACAGAATTCGTAAGTTTTTATACCAAGCTTTACAACTTAAGAAACGAGTCCCCAGCCCCAACGGATACAGAAAGAGGCACCCTCATAGCAGACTTCCTAGCACGCCTCTCTTTACCAAAAGTCTCCTCAGAACAAGCATTGGAACTGGTAAAGCCCATTACCTTATCAGAAGTGATTGAAGCATTAAATAGCTTCCCGATGGGGAAGAGCCCGGGACCTGACGGATATCCGCTGGCTTACTACAGAAAGCTCCAACAAATCCTGGCCCCGCAGCTCACATTGCTATGTAACGCCTTGCTACAGGGGAAAGAACTACCTACACAAGCACTAGAAGCGCACATAGCGCTAATACCCAAAGAAGGCAAGGACCCTTGTGAGTGCGGAAGCTACAGACCAATCTCACTACTGAATTTTGATCTAAAGCTTTGGGCAAAGATCCTAGCACTCCGTATGAAGTCCCTGATTCCCACATTGGTACATATGGAACAATTGGGTTTTTTGGGTGGAAGAGAGGGAAGAGACAACACGGCGAGACTTCTCCCCCTGATACAGAAAGCGCAAAATACCAGCCAATCCTTAATCTTGTTGGGAGTAGATGCAGAGAAAGCATTTGACAGAGTCGACTGGGACTTCCTACGAGCCACTCTACAAAAATTTGGATTCCCGTCTTCATTTGTCACAGCGATTTTCACTCTCTACGCCAAGCCACATGCCAAACTAAGAATTAACGGAACTCTGACACTTTTTACATCTCCAATGGCACAAGACAGGGATGCCCGCTGTCTCCCACGCTATTCATCTTGGTACTAGAAACGTTATTACAGCGAGTTAGGCAAGATCCCAGGGTTAGAGGGGCTACAGTGGGAGAGTCTACCCTGCAGGCCGCAGCTTTTGCAGACGATGTACTTTTCATAATCTCAAATCCAGAAGAAGGACTACCGGCGATCATGGAACTCCTGCTTCACTTTGGCACAGTATCTAGATACAAGGCGAATTTTTCCAAGTCGGAGGTGCTGAACATAAATCTATCGAGCGCAAGAGTTAATAAATTGCAAAAGAGCACTCCGTTTCAATGGACTAAAGGGTCGATAAAATATCTAGGAGTCAAGCTAACTCCTGATTTGAATGATCTATACGCTAGCAACTTCCTACCCCTTTTAGGTGAACTGAAACGAGATCTTATCGCATATGAAAAGCTGCCACTCTCTTGGTTTGGCAGGAAGAATCTGATTCAAACTTATTTAATCCTGAAGGTGCTCTATAAAATGACTATGTTGCCAATCTATATCCCCAAAGCATTCTTTGCATCTCTTCGTAGCATTTTCACGAGGTTTATATGGAGGAAACGTGCCCCTAGAATCGCTTGGTCACTACTTATCAAGCACAAGTCTACGGGAGGAGTGGGCCTGCCCGACATCTGGCAGTACTATCAGGCAGTCCAACTGGGATGGTGGATGTCACTGGCAAGACCCTTGGACAAAAGGGCTTTGGAGAAATCAGGGCCAGCACTCGTGGAGCTTTGGCTACCTTCTGTGACACAGAAAACAACCCGAGCAACCTCTCCCTTGACACGGGGAGCATTGGAGATCTGGAAGGAACTAGGCCCTAGATTAGCTCCTTCACCTTCGCCTCTCCTACCAGTGGGCCTAATACCGCACTTATTACATGACACTTCAGAGTTATACCCATCTGTTTGGATTGCTCTTAGTCACCTCTCCCTAAAAGACATCTCAAATGGCGGCTTGTTGAAGCCATGGGAGAGTTGCGCCACCATGTTCCCGCAACTCAAGCTGACCTTCCTTCATAAGGAACACTTAAAGCACTATTTTAACCGCTTCATTGCAACTTTTCGCATAAGGAAAGAACTAACACCCTTTGAAAAATTACTGCTCTCTAACACTAAACTGCTGAGGAAAACATCAAACTTTTTGCACAATTATATAGCTCCAGCAACACCTTACAAACCAGCCTTTATCACCAGCTGGGAAAAGGAACTAAAAATTTCTTTGGATGATAGCGAGGTGAAAGCGGTCTTGCGTTCGTCTCATGGCTTCTCAACCTGTATACGGATGAAGGAAAATCACTACAAGCTCCTCTCAAGGTGGTATAGAACGCCAGAGTGGCTATTTAACAAACATTTCTCCACGGTAGACACATGCTGGCGATGTTCCGCTCACATTGGAACGTACTTACATATATGGTGGACCTGTCCTGTCATTAAACAATATTGGTCAGAAATACAAGAGTGTATGCGAAGAGCTCTGAAATCCGCAATAACCCTCAAGCCGACAATCATATTCTTAGCTCTCCCAGAGAAAAGTTATAAACCCAAAAGAGACCTCCTAGCCACTCATCTTATCTCGGTAGCAAAACTATTAATACCTCAATTTTGGCTCCAGACCAACGGACCACCTATCACACTGTGGAAGTCTAAGGTCCAAGAAATTATGAGGTTCGAAGAACTCATGAGCTGGAAGAACAGGACCCATGACCACTTCTCAAAAGTATGGGCTCCTTGGATACGCTACACTAAAGCTATACAAGCACAAGATACCCGGCTACCACGGAAGTAATCCCTGTATACGCCTGTGAAGCCAGGACCGGGCCTCCATGGTGCCCTCACCCTCCCCCTCCCCTTCTACCCTCCCCCTCTCCCTTTCCTCTCTTCTCATCCTCAGCATCTCAACATTATTTACACTTCTTAGCAAACAATTATCCGCATACACACTCACATCGCATCGTCCTCATACATTCCACTCCAACACTAGATCCCTCAAATCACTCCTCTACTAACTAAATCCTACTAACCACCCCGAATTCCCAAACTTCATACACATTCAGCTACTCAAGAGTTAGGAGCAGCAACAGGAACAGCTACTCCTACGCAACATCACCCAGAATAAACGGGAAGCAAGAATACGCACTCCTAATTATGTGCGCACTCACCTGTAAACAGTGTTTATCTTGCAATATGGTGATAGAGATCTAACACTGCCTGTAATTGAATGTATTGGATGGAATGTTTACTTATACTGTTAATATGAAAACCAATAAAAAACTTTGAATTAAAAAAAAAAAGAAAAAAAAAAAAAAAAAGAAAATGTGTGACTGATGTCAGAAGTGTTTTATATATTCATCTCTAGTAATAATCATTATTGCTATTATTTTAGCATGTAACTGATATAGCTAGAGTGGCGGTCAATGTATTTTAATCTATAAAGATCAGGTATTGGCAGGACATGGACAGTGAAAAAAATGTAAACTTTAATAATGACTTTGTGTATGCGTTGTGTAAGTGTTTGGGGCAACTCTTTTGGCGCTGTCACCGCGACGATGGTAAACATCTGGGTCACAGTGCCAATAAACTTCCTGGTTATGTTCAGGGGGGTGTTACATAAGAATACCCCTGTGATTAGGCTCAGAGGGGTATTATAATATCCCTCTATGTGACAATCAGAGAGCAAGAGTATAGTTTGCTATCTGATTGATAGGAGAGAGGATAACATGGACAGAAGTCCCTGCTAACCCCCCCCCCCCCCCGGGGTCACATACAGGTTATGCACAGACAATGATGATTTATCATTGTCTCTGCAGACTGCAGCTCTCCTCCTTCCCCCTCCTTCACACAGATCTGCCTGAGGCTGGAGGGGGAAGACTGTTTAGAGCTCCATATCTCAGGATCAGTTAGTGCTATGAAGATGACTTTGGATTCATTATAAAGATGAGAATCTCAAGATCATCATGATACCCCTTACAGAACCAGAGTGATTTTCTGTTAAAAATGCTATCGTTTGCACCAGCAAATTGCTCTGGATCTGTAAAGGCTGTGATGATGATGATCTTGGTGTCATCTTCATAGCTCTAATGGATCCTGAGAAATCGGCATTAGTAGCCCATCCACCTTGGCTGGATGGCAGGGAAATGGTTAAAGTCCCCCTGCAGTTGCCCCCACAGTGTAATTTCCATCTCCTACCACAAAAAAAAACAAAAAAAACACTAATACTCACCTCTCCTTCTTTCCCTGCTGTCTCGGGGATGGAGTCTTCAGGGAGCTGCAGGCACAATGTAAGTGACATCATCACATTGTGCCTGCAGCTCCCGGGGGAGAGAGGGGATGAATAGTGAAGCAGGGAGTGGACAGTTCCCTGCTTCATCATTGTATGCAACTAGGACGCGATGACCTGAAGATGGAGAAGCCCAGAATGACTTCCATTATAGCTGTAGGGAAATCACCGACATTTCCGTAGGTATAATTGATGTGCTGAAATTTCCAAAACTGCTACAGTTACTAGTACTAGTACTACTGGTACTAGTGCAGTGTGTGATTTGGTAGTTATCTACTATACAATAATTTCAATTATTGTCTCTCAGCAGTACAGGAAGGTTGTCACCCTGTGATTGTCTATATATATTTATGTGGTTACGTTACTGAGCAATATAACTTTACTCAGTGGTGAACCTAGCCTCTTTGCTGCCTGAGGCGGACTATAGAAAGACGCCCCCCCCCCCGAAAAAAAAATAAAATAAAATAGAGTTTACATGCTACTAGCTTCACACGCTGCTATCATCGCACAATAAGCAAACTCAAAGTTATAAAACAGTTTTAAGAATTCTTCTTACTGCATTACTTCAGTATCAAAGATCAACAACACGGCATTAACAATGACAATAACTTCACACATCTTCTGCTTGGTGGATGGACGAGCCTGCATGGCCCCCATTCTCTATAATAGGAGCGCCGCAGATAGCTGAGTACTGGACTTCGGGTATCTTCGGCACTCCCATCAAAGTGAATGAGAGCCACGCGGGTTCATCCATCCACTAAGCGACACACCTATATTCAGCTTGGCTGTGGTCGGGCTGTATTCCCACCCAGTGGGGGAAAAAACCCAATTCTCAGGCTCAGACCCCTCTGCAGACAGATCTCCATCAATCAGGTATTTATCCTTTATCACTTAGGTGAATACAGGGAAGTAACATTTTGTGACTTACAAGTGACTTCTCTGACTAATCCTTCACATTTCACTTCTTTTCTCTTTGGACCGCCATGACCACTTCTTCCAGCTGTGACTTGTCTCTGTAAAGTTTGCAACACAGACATCCTTGGCTCCTCACTTTTCCAGGCATCCAACCCACATTGTCCTCACCTGCACACCCATCCTGCTGCTACCCCCAATTATAAAATATATGATACTAGCAGAAGGACCTGGCTTCACACGGGTATATTTCATTTTTTGTTTGTGTAGTTACCCCATAAGAATTGGCCAGTTTAGCACTTGACATCCAGTATGGCAGTCCAGTATAGGTATAGTCTATTTATGGCTGTGTTGCTATGGAAACCTGGTAAATGAAATGTGAACTTATATTGGCTGATACACGTGATATCACTGAATATTTAAGGACCTGCGAACTGCTATTGACTAATACAGGTCATAAATAGCTTGGTTGCTATGGAAACCTGTGTGCCTGAAGAGAGTAAGTGCCTGCGAGCTCTTATTGGCTGATAAGGGACATGTGACCGTGTGTATGGCAGTTGGAATATGAGTGAAAGACTTGCAGGCTTGTATTAGCTAATAATGGTCATTTTTTGGGAATACTGTATCTCAGGAATGGTATGTCCAAGAGAGCTGAGACCCAGTCTAAAATATTCCCGGACACCTGATGTACATGTGTGCCAAATTTGGTGAGGATAGGTCCAGTCGTTTGGTCGCGCATAAAGAACAGACAGACAGACAGACGGACAGAAACTCATTTTTATATATTGTGGTAAAGTGTACGGCAAAGTCCTGGACGGGGTGTATATCTCGCCTGGTTTCCTCAGCCAGGTGAGATAGAGGAAACCCAGGGTTTAGCTTGCTCTAGCAGACCATAGTCTGCAGCGTTTTTCATTATAATATATGGGCTGGTTTTTCTGGACTGGAGGGCAGGATTGGTAGTGGGTACTCTCCAGTCCACACCCCAGTCCACTTCGGGATTTGCCTCCCCTAACCCCAGGTAAGGTTTCCTGTGGGTCTTTGATTGAGGAAGGAAGCTAAAACACAAAAGGTGAGCTCTGGTATACTGCAGGAGAGAGAAAGACCAAACGCTCCTGGAGGTGAGCGTTTACACTGGACCGCTGTGCTCACTATGTTATGGTTACCTGCATGAGGACAGTGAGGTACGCTGTTGTTATCTAGCGCCGGACAGGCCTAGACATTTATTTTGTTTGGACACTTTTTGTTTTGTGCTGGAATTACCACAAATAAAAGCTCTATCACTGTTTTAAGTAACCTGCTGTGTGTGAACTTGGTCACTGCCGCCCCACCGTGCGTGCTGATCCCTACAATTGGTGGAGAACGCGGGCAGTGTGCTGCTAGGGGCAACGGCATGACAAACCAAGTGAGAGCTAAATATTGCGGACTTTAAAAACCCAGAAGTGTATGTCTTGGGTGAAAGCTGCTGCTGCTTTGCAAGGCCCATCCAGCACAATGGAGGAAGTAATAAAGCAGCTGGTGCAGGCTAATCTGAGACATGAAATGTCCATGGAGCAGCAACAGAAGTTCCATGCCGAGGTCTTACAAGCCCAGCAACAAGCACAGCTGCAGTTCAATATGCAGCAACAACAGGCCATGGCGCAGCAACAACAGGCCCTAGCTCAGCAACAGGAAACTAATCGCCTGCTGACGGAACAGATTGCTGCGCTCAGAGAGACTGCCGTGTCTCAGCCCCAACGGGTGGAGGTAAGCCCACCAGAGACTACTAGTGTGAAAAGGGCTGTACAGCGGGCCATGCAAAAAATGACACCTGATGATGATGTCGAGGCCTACCTCACTATATATGAGAGAGTGGCGGAGAGAGAGAGGCTACCAGCTACAGAATGGGCAGAGGTGGTCGCGCCCTTTCTGTCAGGAGAACCTCAAAAGGCCTACTATGACCTCCAGGGAGCAGGATGTCCGGGACTATGCAAAGTTAAAAATGGAGATCCTTGCTCGCCTTGGTGTTACGCCAGCTGTTCGTGCCAGGAGAGTGCAAAATTGGAGTTACACCCTGGACAAACCTGCCCGGTCTCAGATGCATGACCTGATTCACCTGGTGAGAAAGTGGCTGGAACCAGAGTCCTCTACACCAGCTCAAATCGTGGAGAAGGTGGTGGTCGACCATTTCTTCAGGACCCTCCCAGCAGAGCTACAACGGTGGGTTGGACATGGAGACCCCAAGACCGCGGAACAGCTAGTTAACCTGGTGGAAAGATACCTGGCAACCGAGGATTACCTCCATGACGCCCCTGTAGCTCCGACACCTCCCAGGACGGCCCGTCCCGTGACATCTGTGGGTAAGAGAGTTCCAGCTGGAGGTGGGTGGACAAGAAGTAGCAGGGCTCTGGAGCATGGCAGAGGGAAAAAGATTGAACCTGAACCCCAGGGGCCCTCTGGTCTTAAAAAGGACCCTCTTCCAAGGAGGCCCGGGACTCCCCAGTGCTGGAGGTGCCATGAGTGGGGACATATAGCTGTCTATTGCCCCCTTACCTCAGAACCCATGGAGTGTGACGCTAATTGGCGACAGTCATTGTTTGCAGAGTCTGTGTGTGCAGCCCTTCCAGGGTCAGGGACTGAGCCCCATGTTTTCCTGATAAAGGTAAACAACTGCTCTGTGAAGGCCCTTCTGGACTCAGGTAGCCTGGTGACTTTATTTCGGGCCAGCCTTGTGGCTAGGGACTATGTGCCAGGCAAACAAGTGAAGGTACTCTGCATTCATGGGGATATTATTGCTTACCCTGTAGCCTCAGTCTGTTTGGAAACCCCATCTGGGGCTGTGACCTATGAAGTTGGGGTTGTAAAAAGATTAATGTATGAAGTTATACTAGGCCGTGATTTCCCGTTATTTTGGGAGTTGTGGAAAACGGGTAACACTTCTGCTGCCAGTGAAGAAACTCCAGCAGAATATGTACCTTCCCCAGTAAATAGTGGTACTGATAAGGGGCAAAGTGGAAATGTGAGTGTACCTGAAGTGCAGGATGATGATTACTTTCCCTTGCAGGTGTTAGCCGGGGAAGAAGAAGAAACTTCCCCATCGGGACAACAAATGCTAGACTTAGAGGTGTCCCAAGGTAACTTTGGGACCGAGCAAATGAGAGATCTTACTCTGACTAATGCTCGGGCCAATGTTACCGTAATAAATGGTGTACCACAGGAACCTGAGGCTGATACAAAATTTCCACACTTTGCCATGAATGGGGATAAGGTGTACCAGGTCACCAAGATAAACAATGAAGTTGTGGAACAACTTCTGGTGCCAAAATCGTACCGCCACAGGGTGCTTGACATGGCTCATAGCCATGTACTTGGGGGTCATTTGGGGACCAAAAAAACCCGAGAGAGAGTCCTTCAGAGGTTCTTTTGGCCTGGGGTATATGAAGAAGTGAAAAGGTATTGTGAGTCATGTCCCACATGTCAGATAAATGCCCCAACGTCACACTTCCGTAGCCCCTTGGTGCCCCTTCCCATCATCGAGGTACCATTTGAGAGGATTGCAATGGACCTGGTGGGGCCCATTGTCAAATCTGCTAGGGGACACCAGTACATTCTCGTTGTGGTGGACTATGCCACTCGGTACCCAGAGGCAGTACCCTTAAGGAGCATGACTTCTAAAAATATTGCCCGAGAGTTATTTTACATGTTCTCTCGCACCGGGCTCCCTAAAGAAATCCTTACTGACCAGGGTACACCCTTTATGTCAAAGGTCATGAAGGAGCTGTGCAAATTATTTAAACTCAGGCACATTCATACATCAGTATACCACCCACAAACGGATGGGTTAGTGGAAAGGTTTAACAAAACCCTAAAACATATGTTAAAGAAGGTTGTAGAAAGGGATGGTCGGAACTGGGACGATCTGTTACCCTACCTAATGTTCTCCATAAGAGAGGTACCCCAGGCATCTACAGGGTTTTCACCCTTTGAGCTAGTTTATGGCCGACATCCAAGGGGTTTGTTGGACATCGCCAAGGAAACCTGGGAGACCGAGGCAACCCCTTATAAAAGTGTGGTTGAACACGTCGCCCAGATGCAGGATAGAATAGCGACAGTGATGCCTATTGTCAAGGAACATATGCAAAGAGCTCAGGAGGCCCAAAGCAAAATTTATAATAGATCTGCTAGGCTGAGGGTCTTTAATCCTGGGGATAGGGTCCTGGTTCTAATACCTACCGTCGAAAGTAAATTTCTGGCAAAGTGGCAGGGTCCCTATGAGATTGTAGAAAGAATAAGTGAGGTGAACTACAAGGTGCATCAACCAGGCAGGAGAAAACCCTTCCAGGTCTACCACATAAACCTGATCAAGCCGTGGAAAGATCGGGAGTCGTTAGTAGCCACCCAGGCTGTGGCTAAAGAGGTTGTACAGCCAGTTCCCCCAGTAAGGATAGGTGAGGCACTGTCAGGGCACCAGAAGCAGGAGGCAAGGGAATTTTTACAGGAAAACAGGCGCAAGTTTTCTGACTTACCAGGCCGTACTCACCTGATAAAACATCATATTAAGACTGAGCCTAATGGGACATGGAGGTTCTGTAATGACTTCAGAAAGTTAAATGAAGTATCAAAGTTTGATGCTTACCCCATGCCCCGAGTAGATGAACTAATTGAGAGACTTGGGAGGGCAAGATATATTACAACACTTGACCTTACAAAAGGTTATTGGGAGATTCCACAATCTGATGAGGCTAAGGAAAAAACTGCATTCTCCACACCAGAAGGCCTTTTCCAGTATGTAGTGATGCCATTCGGGTTACATGGGGCCCCGGCTACATTCCAGAGGCTGATGGACCTGATCTTGAGACCACATCGAGATTATGCGGCTGCTTACCTGGATGATGTGGTCATTTTTTCGTCTGACTGGAGAAGTCACCTCTGTAAGGTACAGGCAGTGTTGGACTCCATCAGTGATGCGGGCCTAACTATAAACCCAGAGAAGTGTTCAGTGGGTCTACAGGAGGCAAGATACCTGGGGTACATAATTGGAAAGGGCTTGGTAAAACCCCAGATCAACAAGGTTGAGGCCATACAAAACTGGCCTAGACCCCTAACAAAAAAACAGGTCAGAGCCTTCCTTGGCATAACCGGGTATTACCGTCGGTTTGTGCCCAATTTTGCCGCAATGGCTTCCCCACTGACGGACTTGACAAAGGGTGGTAAGTCCGTAATGATAAAGTGGACTCCAGAGGCAGAAAAAGCTTTTCAGAGCCTAAAATCGGCCATGTGTGAACAACCCGTACTTATCTCCCCAGATTTTAAAAAGCAATTCCTGGTTCAGACGGACGTGTCTGATACAGGCTTGGGAGCCGTCCTGTCACAAGTGGTAAATGGGGAAGAACACCCAGTGATGTACCTAAGCAGAAAACTGACCCCTGCAGAAAAAAACTATGCCATAGTGGAAAGGGAGTGTTTGGCTGTCAAGTGGGCGTTAGAATCCCTGAGGTATTATCTGCTGGGTAGACAGTTCGTGTTGGTGACAGACCATGCTCCTCTGGCATGGATGAAGCAAAATAAGGAGAGAAACGCAAGAGTGACCCGGTGGTTTCTCTCCTTACAGAATTTCAGTTTCAAGGTGGAGCATAGGCCTGGGAAATTACAAGGTAATGCAGACGCCTTGTCCAGAACGCACTGTATGTTCAGTGGAAGTGCCCAGACCTCTGGTCTGGAGAAGAGGGGGGGATATGTGGTAAAGTGTACGGCAAAGTCCTGGACGGGGTGTACATCTCGCCTGGTTTCCTCAGCCAGGTGAGATAGAGGAAACCCAGGGTTTAGCTTGCTCTAGCAGACCATAGTCTGCAGCGTTTTTCATTATAATATATGGGCTGGTTTTTCTGGACTGGAGGGCAGGATTGGTAGTGGGTACTCTCCAGTCCACACCCCAGTCCACTTCGGGATTTGCCTCCCCTAACCCCAGGTAAGGTTTCCTGTGGGTTTTTGATTGAGGAAGGAAGCTCAAACACAAAAGGTGAGCTCTGGTATACTGCAGGAGAGAGAAAGACCAAACGCTCCTGGAGGTGAGCGTTTACACTGGACCGCTGTGCTCACTACGTTATGGTTACCTGCATGAGGACAGTGAGGTACGCTGTTGTTATCTAGCGCCGGACAGGCCTAGACATTTATTTTGTTTGGACAATTTTTGTTTTGTGCTGGAATTACCACAAATAAAAGCTCTATCACCGTTTTAAGTAACCTGCTGTGTGTGAACTTGGTCATTGCCGCCCCACAGTGCGTGCTAATCCCTACAATATATATAAGAGATAACCCCCCATAATGAATAATACTCCCAAGTGCATCTTTATATTAATAATGTCCGTGTGTACCCTGTATGAATAGTGCCCCTTATTAATAATGCCCCAGGTGTCAACTAATTAAAAGATTTTCCAGGTCATTAATAAAATAATCAGTGGGGCTCAAAAACCCAGGACCCCTACTGATCAACTGTTTGAATGAACTGTGGTACCTGTGTAAGCACCGTGACCGCTTCTCTGTTTACATAGTGTTATTCATCTCATAGTGGCCATGTAATGTAACTACAGCCTCGTCCTATACAAGTCTATGTGACAAGGCTGGAATTACATCACACAGTAACTATAAACAGACAGCGTGTGATATATACAGGCGCCATAGCCCCTTCATAGAGGGGGGGTTCACTGATCTCTTATTGATAATCAGTCCTAAGGATAGATCATCAATAAAAATGAGCTGGAAAGCCCCTTAATAAAGCCCAAGTGTCACCTTAAAGGGGTTGTCCAGGATAACCACTTTTGTAATATGAGGCTGGGGAAGGTGCTCCAGTGTCTCCCAGCACGTTTTAGTCCTGCTGCTCCGGTGTTTTCTTCCCCACAGCACTGTGATGTCCCATGTCAGCGGTCATGTGCGCGAGGACTTCAGCCAGAAGAAAACATCGGAGCAGCAGAACCAGACTGCGGTGGGAGACATTGAAGCACAAGGGACAGGTGAGTAGATTTTTTTTTTTCTAATACAGTATTACACAGTATTATGGCCCACAGCAGCCCCTGCACACAGTATTACATGGTATTATGCTCAGCAGCGGCCCCTACACATGGTATTATGCCCCACAGAGGCCCCTGCACATGGTATTATGCCCCGCAGTGGCCCCTGAACACGGTATTATGCCCCACAGCAGCTTCTGCACACAGTATTATGCCCTGCAGAAGTCCCTGCACACAGTATTATGCCCCGCAGCGGCTCCTGCAAACGGTATTATGCCCCGCAGCGGCTCCTGCAAACGGTATTATGCCCCGCAGCGGCTCCTGCACACGGTATTATACCCCACAGTGGCCCCTGCACACGGTATTATGCTGCGCAGCGGCCCCTGCACTGGTATTATGCTCCATAGTGGCCCCTGCAAACATAAAAACCACTGTTACTTACCTGGGCTCTGGTTCACTCCCTGCTTTCTGCCCTCTTCAATGATGCACAGACCGGCGTCACGACATAATGATGTCGGCTTAGCTCACATGACGCCTGGGACGTCACCAAAGAAGGCTGAAGCCTGCTGGGAGTAACATCGGATTGGAGGAGAGGTGAGTAACATTGGTTTTTATGTTTCCTCACCTCCCCTGGGCCTCTGATTATTATACTCCGGGGTCTGAAAAGACCCCGGAGTATAATAATAGCAGTTTTTGAGGCCCGCGGCCTCACTTACCGATGCCCGCGGCCGGCTGCATCTATAGCAGAAGGGGAAGCTGAGGCGGCCACGAGTAGGCGTGGGGGGTAGGTAAATAAATAGGCCATTACCTGCTGGGGTAAAAAAAAAAGTTATCCTCACCTACCTGCAATCCATTGATGTAGCCGCCGCCTCCTCTTCTTGTCCGCGCATATGACGTTTGTGTCTCAGCGGAGGAGTCGCGATGACATCATTGTATCGCCGCCTGCGCTGAAATGCAGAGGTCTTGTAAGCCAGCCCAGGACAGGCCCCTCTCAGTTCTGTGTTTTTTTTTTCACAGAGACATGTCCTGGGCTGGTTTACGTTAAATAGACAGTAAAAAATTCCGCCCACCAGACAGTGATGGACAGTGCCGCCTGAGGCGGCTGCCTCTCTTCGCCTCATTAGAGGTGCGCCCCTGACTTTACTGGAATGTCTTGTATATATGTACGGTATATATCTGTGCTGCGTTTGTTTCTCCTGCAGATCTGGCAGTAAGCAAACAGTAATCTGTTATGGAGCAGGACCCCTGTTGGTCAATAGATAGTGCTGTACCACAAGTTCAGTTCAAGCCCCCTTTGCTTGTCAGAAGATGGGAGGACCTATAACTATCTAGGTGTTTTCCTACCCTTAGGCAGCAGTCATGCTGAGGCACCTGCAGGAATGCAAGTGACTAGGTCTGCAGTGAGGCATAGTGCAGCAATGGCTGAGTTTAGATCTAAAGAGACTGGGTCCAGATGAGACCAGGGGCCTAGTAAGCTCAGCAGCAGGGGCCAGAGTGAAATCAGAGACTTGAGAAAGATCCTAGGCCCAGAGAAACTGATGCAGGCCAAAGTTGTAGTGTGCTGTTGTGGCTGCACAGTCCGGAGCCATCCCTATGAAATGTAAGTTCATTTAAGGTTGCTTTCACAAGGCAGCGTTTGGTCAGTGATTTTCATCAGTGATTGTGTGCCAAAACTAGGAACGGGTTAAAAACACAGAACAGGTACAAATATTTCTATTATACCTGATCTCTTTGTAGTCTCCACTCCTTATTTTGGCTCACAATCACTGAACAAAATCACTGACCAAACACTGCCGTGTGAAAGCAGCCTAAGAGATAGATTGTGAGTTGAGGTCACTAGCTGCGAGGCAGAGATGGGCACATCGGAGATTGTATGGCCAGAGGAAGGAGCTGTAGCCACATGAGTCTATATACAGTGGGGGAAAAAAAAGTATTTAGTCAGCCACCAATTGTGCAAGTTCTCCCACTTAAAAGGATGAGGCCGGCCTGTAATTGACATCATAGGTAGACCTCAACTATGAGAGACAAAATGAAAAAACAAATCCAGAAAATCACATTGTCTGATTTTTTTTTAAGAATTTATTTGCAAATTATGGTGGAAAATAAGTATTTGGTCAATAACAAAAGTTCATCTCAATACTTTGTTATATATCCTTTTTTGGCGATAACAGAGGTCAAACGTTTTCTGTAAGTCTTCACAAGGTTGGCACACACTGTTGCTGGTATGTTGGTCCATTCCTCCATGCAGATCTCCTCTAGAGAAGTGATGTTTTGGGGCTGTCGCTGGGCAACATGGACTTTCAACTCCCTCCAAAGGTTTTCTATGGGATTGAGATCTGGAGACTGGCTAGGCCACTCCAGGACCTTGAAATGCTTCTTACGAAGCCACTCCTTCGTTGCCCTGGCAGTGTGCTTGGGATCATTGTCATGCTGAAAGATATGGTGTTCTTTGGATGCAACTCAGCATTCACTCTCCTCCAAACACGACAAGTTGTGTTTCTACCAAACAGTTCTACTTTGGTTTCATCGGACCATATGACATTCTCCCAATACTCTGGCACTGCAGGATCTGAGTCCCTGGCGGCGTAGTGTGTTACTGATGGTAGCCTTTGTTACGTTAGTCCCAGCTTTCTGCAGGTCATTCACTAGGTTCCCCCGTGTGGTTCTGGGACTTTTGCTCACCGTTCTTGTGATCATTTTGACCCCATGGGGTGAGATCTTGCGTGGAGCCCCTGATCGAGTGAGATTATCAGTGGTCTTGTATGTCTTGTATTTTCAAATTATTGCTCCCACAGTTGATTTCTTCACACCAAGCTGCTTGCCTATTGCAGATTCAGTCTTCCCAGCCTGGTGCAGGTCTACAAATTTGTTTCTGGTGTCCTACAGCTCTTTGGTCTTCACCATAGTGGAGTTTGGAGTGTGACTGTTTGAGGTTGTGGACAGGTGTCTTTTATACTGATAACAATTTCAAACAGGTGCCATTACTGCAGATAATGAGTGGAGGACAGAGTAGCCTCTTAAAGCTCAGAAATCTTGCTTGTTTGTAGGTGACCAAATACTTATTTTCCACCATAATTTGCAAATAAATTCTTTAAAAATCAGACAATGTGATTTTCTAGATATGTTTTCTCATTTTGTCTCTCATAGTTGAGATTTACCTATGATGTCAAGTACAGGCCTCTCTCACCTTTTTAAGTGGGAGAACTTGCACAATTGGTGGCTGACTAAATACTTTTATATCTTATTATATAAAAATGAGTTTCTGTCGGTCTGTCTGTCTGTTTTTTATGTGCGACCAAACGATTGGACCGATCCTCATCAAATTTGGCACACAGGTACATCAGGAGTCTGGGAAGGTTTTAGACTTGGTCTCAGATCTCTAGGATGTACCGTTCCTAAGATACAGTATTCCCAAAAAATGACCTGCATTAGCCAACACAAGCTTACAAGTCTTTCACTCATATTCCAACTGCCATACACACGGTCACATGTCCCTTATCAGCCAATAGAAGCTCGCAGGCGCTTAGGTTTCCATAGTAACCAAGCTATTTATGATCTGTATTAGTCAATAGCAGTTCGCAGGTCCTTAAATATTCAGTCATATCACGGTTATCAGCCAATATAAGTTCACATTTAATTTACCAGGTTTCCATAACAACACAGCCATAAATAGATTGTACCTATACTGGACTGCCATACAGGATGTCAGCATTCTTATAAATCAAAATGTTTTTAAACTACTCATGCCTCCAAGATTTATTTAAGGGAAATGATATCCTCAAAGCAGTAGAAAATTTTTTCTACACACACACCAACGACATACAAAATAGACCAGTGCAAAACGGCAATTCTTATGAGGCCACTACACAAACAAAAAATTAAATATACCTGTGTGAAGCCGGGTCCTTCTCCTAGTGTATATATACAGTACAGACCAAAAGTTTGGACACATCTTCTCATTCCAAGAGTTTTCTGTATTTTCATGACAATGACCCCAAACACACCTCCAGACTGTATAAGGGCTATTTGACCAAGAAGGAGAGTGATGGGGTGCTACGCCAGATGACCTGGCCTCCACAGTCACCAGACCTGAAGCAAATTGAGATGGTTTGGGGTGAGCTGGACCGCAGAGTGAAGGCAAAAGGGCCAACAAGTGCTAAGCATCTCTGGGAACTCCTTCAAGACTGTTGGAAGACCATTTCAGGTGACTACCTCTTGAAGCTCATCAAGAGAATGCCAAGAGTGTGCAAAGCAGTAATCAAAGCAAAAGGTGGCTACTTTGAAGATCCTAGAATATAAGACATATTTTCAGTTGTTTCACACTTATATAATTCCACATTTGTTAATTCATAGTTTTGATGCCTTCAGTGTGAATCTACAATTTTTATAGTCATAAAAATACAGAAAACTCTTGGAATGAGAAGGTGTTTCCAAACTTTTGGTCTGTACTGTGTATATATATATATATATATATATATATATATATATATATATATATATATATATATATATATTATTAGTTGTTTGCATAAGAAGAACCATGTTTAATGTCATAATTTTCTGGGTTCTTCATACCATCTCTTGCAGCAATGACACTTGCGTCGAGTCAGTTACTAGGTGCAATGCAACCAAGATTACTTCTACCACCATTGTTTGCACTCTTACAACTTCTGCAATAGAATAGTAAGCGCAGCTCTGTAGTAAAATATGTACCTGTTTAATGCAAGATAAAAAAATTTTAGGTTAAGGCTCCACGTAGTGGGCCGCAGCAAAAAAAAAAAAAAAAAGCGCTTTTCACAGAAAGACCGCAGAGGTTTCCTCTGCAGACTTTTTGATTTAATTATACCTTTAGGGAAAATACCGGTGTTTCCGTAGGTATAAGTGACATGCTGCGATTTCCAAAACCGCAACCGTTTTGGAAATCGCAGTGTGTCCACTGCACATATTTTTCCTAAATGTGTATGTGATTCGCTAGCATCCCATCCACTTTGCAGGGACTTTAAAATGCTACATTTTTTTCTATGGTATTTCTGCAGCGGCCAAACTAAGGTGTTTATGCCACGTGCAGCCCAGGCCTTAAATGGGTTTTCCACTTCATTTTTTAAGCAAGTGAACCCGAAGAACGGAAACCCAGGTGCATGTGTAAACCTAGTGTCACGTCTGTATTTGGCTGAGGATCCAGTAGAGATTCTCTATTGAGTCCATAGTCTTTGCTGACATTATGCTTATCAGCCAATCAGCTGTTGAGCTTTGATGCTCCCTTTGAACAGAACTTCACTGCTCAGCCACAGATCAGAAACACCGAGGACCAGAATCAAGACTCTCCACTGGACCCCAGTCTAATCTGAGAGGTGAATATGCAGAGTTTGTTAATTTAAGCTTCTGAAGGGGTGGAAAAAAGGAAGTGGATCATCCCTTTAAGACCTGCAGGGTCCTCTTTCCCAATATACCTATCCATATACTTGTTTTTGTCTTATATCTACTTATTGTGGTTAAACCCTTTTTCATATTACTTTAACCTGGAATTAATACTGCTTTAAAATAAATAATGAAAATATATGTATACTCTATAACATGGGCTTCAGAGGTGAAGATAATGTTGAAATGAATCTGATATCTGAGCCAGGTTTAATCTTTTATTTTTTCTGTAAAAGAAAAGCTAGAGCCGAATGTTATGAAACTGTCAAAGATAAAGTAGCGGCTACACGTAGAAATGATTTTCGTATATATCTCGCCTGTAACCTTTTTATGATCAATATCTTTTGTTACGTGGTGCTTCATTTGCAGCGCCTTGTCTGCAGCCATTGATTTTCTAAGGGGCAGGAGCTCAACAACAAGGGCGATCTTGAAAATCCACCAACTCATGTAACCTTTCCTGTTTTCAAAGATACATAAAATGATTGAAAACACCAGATTGTAAATGGATACATTGTATCGAGACTGAGCCGATAGACATTTTGTAAGAATCAGAGCCGAGTTAAAGAAATGCTTCTTTAATAAAAGGAACTTTTTCATTTTTGCTAATTTATACATGGAAATATGCAACTTTGGAGAAGATATGGGAGGGAGCTCAGGAAATCATTAACTTTTGAAGACAACTGAACTTTATCAGATGGAAACAGAATCCATTTCTTCCCCATCCTTTATTCCCTAAGTAATATTTACTGTTCTGAAGTTCAAGGCGATGCTGTTCTTAAAATAGGAGGCTTTCTTTAAAAAGTTTACTGTAAATTCATCATCTTGGAATGTTTTGGTTATTACTTCCAAGGTTTCAGCCACTGTACTCTGCAATGCAATGAGTACATTATACCACGTGGCGGCATCCCATAGGAAAATAGCACAGTGTACCCCACAATACGCTGACAGTAGAGTGGAACGCTCTTTTTAGGCAATTACAGCACTGTTACTTGTATACTACATGGAACTGTTGTGGACTAAGTTGCCTTTTTATTATTGCATTATTTGACATGACATTTGTTATTTTTGCATTCAGTACTCAGTACTTAGCACTCTTATTTGTGGATCATATTACACTATTATTTAGGCACTGCATAGCACTATTATTTGAGCACTATATTGCAAAAGTATTTATGATGACATACCACTGTGTACTAATACACTATAGGGCACTAATATTTGTTTAATATAGTATATGGCCCTCATATATAGTGCATAGTGATTTTGGATTGAATTTCAGTATTTATTGTGCACTGTAGGACATTATTACTTTGGGTCAGGAGGGTAGACCCCATTCAATGTCATGCTGAGGGATTTCCACCAACCTTGATCTGGTCCTAATGTTAACAATAAGACTCAATAAACCAGGCCCACATGTCAAAAGCAATTCTAGGTAGAATTACTCTTTATAATGCTTAGGGCATCGCAACTGAACATTCAGACCTGGAACATGTTTTATTATATGTTAGCGCCTCTTTAAATTAAACAAAGCTTTTCTGAATTGCTTTCTTGAATTGCAGACTCTATGGCTAATAAAACTGGCAGAGCTTATCATACATCTTTTGGAAGGTTGATCTTTCATTTGAGAGCTATGTCTGGGACAGAATCCATCATTATTGGCAATACATCCGATGCACATTATATTCTATCACCTCTATTAATCATCATTATTACTTATAATGCTGAAACCTTCCTACTTCCCTACAGACACTGCTCAAGGAATATAGATTAGTTTTTATTCTCCAGTTAACCAGCATTTTCACTACTTATTGCCAGCTTCCTGCCGAGGCATCAATGCAGTGGAAACAGATCATTGTTGCTGTTATTGATGTATCATATAACAACTTGTAACATTCTGGAATTCGTCCCCCTTCCTTCCCACAAAATTCCTTTTATAAATATTATCATAAAGGAAAAATGTTTTGATATTTGTTATTTTGTTTCTTTTAAGCCACTACTTTCTGTTAGTTTCAGTTGTAAGTAAATGTCTTTCAGCATGGGAATCCACCCTGCTTGTTTTTTAAGCAGTAAGTCAAGTATTGTGTATCTTGGACTTGAGCATACATATGCATACACACATAGAAACCCAGACATACATATACATACATACACAATCACATACATAGACACATGTACTTACATATAAATGTGCACACATACATAAACATACTCAGTCACATCCATATTCATGTGCATGCACAAGCACACATAGAAGCAGATACACAAATATGTAGTAGCTTTTAAAGGGGTTTTCCGAAATTTAAATATAGAAGGTCCATCTATAGAATAGACCATCAATATTCAATTACTGGGTTCCAAGATGTGTAACCTTCCTTGATCAGCAGAATAAAAAGGAGCAGGGATTCCTCAACACCATCCATCACTTTGTCTTGTCACCCATCCCATCCAATCTCCTGCCTCTCTATTTCTGCTGAATGCAAGGGATAATGTTAGCTTGCGTTTGGTGAGAGTGGGACATGGTGCTCGAGTCAGGGAAACCACACTTTCATTTACATAAAGAATAAAAGTCAAGATTCTCAGCGCTGCATGCATCGAATTAACAAGCAAAAATAAGATTGTGCTTGTGTTTAATAACCCTATAAGGCACTATGTTTAGTTTAAGGCTCTATTCACATGGACGTCAAAAATGGATATCACATGGCAGTTTTAAAACATATTAATATTAGTTGAACTCTTCACGAGTCTGTTTTTTTTTTTTTTTTTTTTTTGATAGGGTATATCCATATTTGTGTACATTTTTCACAGATTCATCATAGACTCAAGTCCATGAGGGATCCATGTAAATGGGTGGCCAACGGATGCAAAATAACCATTTTTTATCTAAAATGAAATTTTATTAACAAGAGTTATTATAAAACTGCCTTTTTTTAACATGATCATGTGAGTATAGTCTAACAGCAATGCAGCAGCTGGCACACAGCCTCCTTTTAAGTTGCTGGAGGCTGCTTCATCTTCATTGTTTATACCAGCACAATACTGTATGTACAGTTGTGGCTGTGCCTGGTACTACAGTACAGCTGAATTCACATTATTCTGCTTCAATTTAGGGTTCTGAGAGGTCATCTATTTACAGGGGTATTCCTATCTCAGCCAAAAAAGTCAAGATGGGAATACAGGGTCTTTCTCCCATCCACCAGGTGGGGAGATACAAAAACAGCCTAAGGCCGGGGCTCCACGTGGTATAAGCAGTTGCAAAAACCGTAGAGTTTTACAGTCACTGCAAAGTGGATAGGATTCTAGCGAATCCACACATTTCAGAAAAATATGTGCAGTAGAAACGCTGTGATTTTCAAAACCGTTGCAGTTTTGGAAATCGCAACGTCAATTATACCTACAGAAACACTGGCCGTTTCCTTATAGGTATAATGGAAGCAGAAAGTCCAAAGAGGAAACCTCTATGGACATTCTGCAAAAAGTGCTGTGGGGAAAACCACGATGAGATGCTGCTGCGTTTATTCCCACAGCACTTTTTTGCTGCAGCCCGCTATGTGGGGCCTTAGCCTAACAAGGCTGTTCTATGCTGTTTCTGTAACTCCCATAGAGGTGAATAGGAGTTGTGGAAACAGCATAGCAGATTGAGCTATGCCGTTTCTGTAACTCAGGCTAAGACCCCACGTAGCGTCCCGCAGCAAAAAAGCACTTCAGGAAAAACCGCAGCGGCAATGCATTGCGGTTTTTCCTGCAAAGCTTTTCACAGAAAGACTTTCTGCTTTCATTAAACATGCATTTCCATTGCATTTGGAAATCGCAGAGTGTTCGCTGTGCGTATTTTTCCGCAAAGTGGGGGTCGGATTCCCATCCACTTTGCTGTGATTGTAAAATGCTGTGGTTTTTTCCACGGCATTTCCGCAGCAGCAAAACCGCAGTGTTTACGTCACATGGGGCCCCGGTCTTAAAGAGGACCTTTCATGTCCTTAGAGATGTGATTTTTATGTACCGCTAGAAAGCCAACAGTGTACTGAATTCAGCACACTGTCAGCTTTCCCAGTATGCGTCCCACTGCTAGAGATATTGGTACCGTTAGTTTCAGCACCAATATCTCTCCACTGTTAGAAAAATGGGCCTTACAGCCTAGCGTCATCGATCGGTGGGCTGTAAGCAAAGCCCCCCGACAGCATTTATCAATAGCCTTGTACTGTGAGGGGGGGCATTCCTCACAGTCCAGCTATGATGGCGAGCTGTAAGGCCCGCCTTTTTGACAGTGAAGAGATATTAGTACCAAAAATAATGGCACTGATATCTCCAACACCAGGGCACATACCGGGAAAGCTGACAGTACTTTAAATTCAGCACACTGTTGGCTTTCTAGCGGTATATAATACTGCACATCTCTGAGCACATGAAAGGTCCTCTTTAAGGAGTTATGGACACACTGTTTCAATAACTATACGGGAGTTACAGAAACTGCATTTCCATATCTCTAGACAACCTCATGAAGGCAGAAACAATGCTATTCCCGCAGCCATGAAAGGCTGATATGGGAATAACCTTTTAAGTTATGGAAAAGCTCCTTTAGGCTCGGTCCCCACATAGTGAAACGCAGCTAAAAAAAACACAGTGAAAAAACGGCTGCAAAAGTGCATTTTTTTTCACAGGGTTTTTCATTGAGTTTTTGCTGCATTTTTATTTCCCCTATTAAATATATAGGGAAACTAGCAGCTCTTTTATTTTGCAGTGTGTGGATGAGATTAATGAAATCTCATTCACTTTGCTGGTACTAAAAAATATTGTTTTTTCTTCCTTCTGTGTTTCAGCAGAAGACAAAGGTGCTGCGTTTCCACAATGTGAGGCCACATGTTGCAGTAAAATGTTTTTTGGGGTTTTTCTGTAGATTTTGCTGCAGTTTTATTAAGCCAAAGCCAAAAGTTGCTTAAAAAGGAAAGGGGAATATAAAGGAAACACTTCTACCTTCTGATAAATCCACTCCTGGCTTTGTGAGTAGTCAGAATCTCATTGTGCTGGTACTGTAAAGCGCATAATTTTTTTCTGCTGTGTATCTGCAGCAGGCAAAATGCTGTGTTTCAGAAACGTGGGGCCATAGCCTTAGAAGTAACTCTATGTATAACATAGAAATGCCAAATTATATTGATATATTCATAATACACAAATATAGACATACATACAAATAAACACACATACATATGAATATTTAGAAAGTAAGGGAGCTAGTGTTACCACTGGGATACTTTTATAGTGCAAATAAAATATAAGGAAAGAGCTTTAATTAGGATTTATGAGACCCAGTGTGCCTTTCATAACACATGAGAACAGGACAGGTTCATAGAAATACCATATTATATATTTATAATACACAAACGTAGACATACATACAAAGAATGTTGGCACAAATATAGAAGTTGTCACTGGAGATATCTAATTTCAGCCTCTGATAACTCAGGACAGGAAGAAGATATTTAAATACTTTTTCAGATTTTTGAAAACAACCTCAAGTACGTTTCATATACTGTAGCTCTTGTCAGGTCTCCTTTAAGGGTTCTCATACATTCCATCAAGTTCTATTCATTTTGAGTGACTTCCGTGGGTTTTTTACCTACCATTTACATCTTTAATCACCAGCGTGGTATTGACAGGCTGAAATTAATACAAAGGCGGTACGGAGTCTGCACAGAGTAGTGAGCTTGTTACTGTGGCCTCACTTGTAACCTTTGATTGAAAAATCCCATTGATGGTGTGAATTAAGCATTAGGCAGTGTGCCTCTAGTATAATTAAGCACTGTAGGGTTTTTTGGCTTTGATAAACTGAGCTTGCTATTTGTACATTGAAATTGCTTATAAATTGAGGCACCTGTCCTGGGACTCATGAAAGCTAATCCATGCTACAACAAAGGGGATTGAATGGTATCTGAAACCTGTCTATAGGGCAGAGGTAGAAAGGTCCAGTAATTAAGGGACAATTACAGGACGCTTGGGTTATTAAGATATCACTGTTGGAAAGGCTTTTTTCTGCCTATTTTTTCAGTGCTCTAAAAGTGGTTAATTAGGGTTTCCAGCCAGTCTGAGTGGTCTAGCAAATGGAGTACAGATGTAGCAGAGCTGAATTTGTCATTTGTTTGCTTTGTACACCATGATAATTTAATTAGGTCTCATGGATACAGTCGTATTACATACAGCATGAGAAAACTATATGCTCAAACTGTTGTGAGTCAATGTTTGCGTTATTGCAGTAGAAATTTCCCATTGAAGCACTGCTTCCAGGGGAGAATACAGGCCCTCACCCTGACACATTATGGCAAAGCATTCAGTGCCTACAGGTCTGTATTATGGAACTGCAGGCTTCATCACATGCACTAGGTCATAAGAAAATGCAGGCAGTATCACTGGATATACCCTTGAATGTTAAATGTGCCTAAATATGCAGCACTACAAGCATAATTCGCCATTTGGTAGTAGGAATATAGGAATAATCTCTGAAATTAGTATAGACACTTTATGGCCTTATTCACATGACAGTGAAAACAGCAGTTACATGGCAGGGTTTGTTTGTTTTTTACATTATTAATAGAATTTTAAAGGAAACACAAAGCTATAAAAAGAAAGGTATCAATGAGTTATTATAAAAACTGCTTTTTTGTAACATGGCCATGTGAGTATACAGTCATGGCCAAAAGTTTTGAGAATGATACAAATATTAATTTTTACAAAGTCTACTGCTTCAGTTTTTCTAATGGCAATTTGCATATACTCCAGAATGTTATAAAGAGTGATCAGCTTAACAGCAATTACTTGCAAAGTCAATATTTGCCTAGAAAATGAACTTTATCCCCCAAAACACATTTCAACATCATTGCAGCCCTGCCTTAAAAAGACCACCTAACATCGTTTCAGTGATTGCTCCATTAACACAGGTGTGGGTGTTGATGAGGACAGGGCTGGAGATCAATCTGTCATGATTAAGTAAGAATGACACCACTGGACACTTTAAAAGGAGGCTGGTGCTTGCCATCATTGTTTCTCTTCTGTTAACCATGGTTATCTCTAAAGAAACACGTGCAGTCATCATTGCACTGCACAAAAATGGCCTAACTGGGAAGAGTATTGCAGCTAGAAAGATTGCACCTCAGTCAACAATCTATCGCATCATCAAGAACTTCAAGGAGAGAGGTTCCATTGGTGCCAAAAAGGCTCCAGGGCGCCCAAGAAAGACCAGCAAGCGGCAGGACCGTCTCTTAAAAGTGTTTCAGCTGCAGGATTGGGCTACCAGCAGTGCAGAGCTTGCTGAGGAATGGCAGCAGGCAGGTGTGAGTGCATCTGCACGCACTGTGAGGCGGAGACTCTTGGAGCAAGGCCTGGTCTCAAGGAGGGCAGCAAAGAAGCCACTTCTCTCCAGAAAAAACATCAAGGACAGACTGATATTCTGCAAAAGGTACAGGGAGTGGACTGCTGAGGACTGGGGTAAAGTCATTTTCTCTGATGAATCCCCTTTTCGATTGTTTGGAACATCTGGAAAACAGCTTATTCGGAGAAGAAGAGGTGAGCGCTACCACCAGTCTTTTCTCATGCCAACTGTAAAGCATCCTGAAACCATTCATGTGTGGGGTTGCTTCTCAGCCAAGGGAATCGGCTCTCTCACAGTCTTGCCTAAAAACACAGCCATGAATAAAGAATGGTACCAGAATGTCCTCCAAGAGCAACTTCTCCCAACCGTCCAAGAGCAGTTTGGCGCTCAACAATGCCTTTTCCAGCATGATGGAGCACCTTGCCATAAAGCAAAGGTGATAACTAAATGGCTCAGGGAACAAAACATAGAGATTTTGGGTCCATGGCCTGGAAACTCCCCAGATCTTAATCCCATTGAGAACTTGTGGTCAATCATCAAGAGACGGGTGGACAAACAAAAACCAACAAATTCAGACAAAATTAAAGCATTGATTCTGCAAGAATGGACTGCTATCAGTCAGGATTTGGTCCAGAAGTTGATTGAGAGCATGCCAGGGAGAATTGCAGAGGTCCTGAAGAAGAAGGGTCAACATTGCAAATATTGCTAATTAAGACTTGCGGGGACCAGCTGTGTGGTATAATTACATATATGTATAATATGAGCCTGAGGCAGGAAATAGTCCCTGAATTATGGAAATCTTCTTGTGTGGTACCAGTTCCAAAGAAACCCCACCCTATGGACCTCAACGACTACAGACCTGTAGCACTGACATCCCACCTGATGAAGATCTTGGAGAGATTGGTTCTCACACATCTCCGCCCTCTAGTGAGCCCCGCTATGGACCCCCTCCAGTTTGCTTATCGGCCGGGCATTGGGGTAGATGATGCCATCATCCATCTTCTGCACAGGGCTCTGTCTCACCTGGAGAAACCAGGGAACATAGTGAGAATAATGTTCTTTGACTTCTCCAGTGCTTTTAACACCATACAGCCCAGGTTATTGAGGGACAAGCTGGGCCTTGCTGGAGTGGACCACCACCTCTCCAACTGGATCCTAGACTACCTCACAAATCGACCTCAATACGTGAGAGCCCAAGACTGTGTGTCAGGTACCGTGATCTGTAATATGGGGGCACCTCAGGGTACGGTTCTCGCCCCTTTCCTCTTCACACTGTACACTGCAGATTTTAGGTGCAACTCATCCAGCTGCTACCTACAGAAGTATTCTGACGACTCTGCAATAGTGGGTCTCATCACAGATGATGATGACAGGGAGTACAGAGAACTGAACCAGGATTTTGTGGACTGGTGCCACCGGAACCACCTGAAGATTAACGCGGGGAAGACCAAGGAGATGGTGGTGGACTTCCGCAAAGGCAGAAGCCCTCCTAAACCAGTGGACATCCTGGGGACGGGCATCGAGATTGTGAACACCTATAAGTACCTGGGTTTGCTCCTTAATAATAAGCTGGACTGGGCAGATCATATGGAGGCCCTGTACAGGAAGGGCCACAGCAGGCTCTACCTGCTTAGGAAACTGAGAGCCTTTGGAATCCGGGGGGCACTTCTTAGAACTTTCTTCAACTCGGTAGTGGCATCAGCCATCTTCTTTGGAGTGGCCTGCTGGGGGAGCAGTATATCAACCAGGGACAGAAATAAACTTGACAAGCTGATTAGAAGGGCCAGCTCTGTCCTGGGGAGCCCACTGGACCCAGTGCAGGTGGTGGGTGACAGAAGGATACTGTCCGTGGTGAGCTCCATGCAGAAGAAGAAGTCCCATCCCATGCATGAGACTGTGATCGCGCTGAGCAGTACTGTCAGTGACCGACTGCTCCACCCTAGGTGTGAGAAGGAGCGCTATCGGAAGTCTTTCCTCCCCACCGCGGTTAGGCTGTACAACCAACACCGACCTAAGCGGAGATCATTACACACAGACAACTGAAATATCTCTCTGCCTGTTAAATCCCCCCCCCCTCCTCTGCTACGTCCTATCTGTCTGTCTGCTATTAATGTAATGCCTCTCACCTTGGAACATTCCTGTACATGTTGTATTTGTATTTGTATCTGCTTATCTTATCTTATCTTTGATGCTGTAACACACTGAATTTCCCCTTTGTGGGACTATTAAAGGACTATTATTATTATTATTATTATTATTATTATTATTATTGACTTGCTGCATTAACTCATTCTAACTGTCAATATAAGCTTCTGTTACTCATAATATGAATGCAATTATATTTCTGTATGTGATAAAAACATCTGAAAAACACACATGAAAACCAGAGGGCAGCAGATCATGTGAAAATATATTTGTGTCATTCTCAAAACTTTTGGCCATGACTGTAGTCTAACAGCAATGCAGCAGCTGGCACACAGCCTCCTTTTAAGTTGCTGGAGGCTGCTTCATCTTCATTGTTTTATACCAGCACAATACTGTATGTACAGTTGTGGCTGTGCCTGGTACTACAGTTCAGCTGAATTCACATTATTCTGCTTGTCATTTAGGGTTCTGAGAGGTCATCTATTTACACAAGTATTCCTATCTCAGCCAAACAAAGCCAAGATGGGAATACAGGTTTTTTTTCTTCAATCCACCAGGTCGGGAGATACAAAAACAGCCTAAAGTCGGGGCTCCACGTGGTATAAACACTCGCAAAAACCACAGCGTTTTACAGTCACTGCAAAGTGGATAGGATTCTAGCGAATTCCATCCAAATATTGCAAAAAAATAGGCACAGCGGAAGTGCTGCGATTTCAAAAATCGTTGCAGTTTTGGAAATCGCAACATGGCAATTATACCTATGGAAATGCTGCCAGTTTCCTTATAGAATTGGAGTGGAATTCAAAAAAAATAATAATATAATAAAACTTAACATTTATTATTATTATTTTTATTTTTATTATTTATTATCTAATAAAAGTGGACAAGCCACTATTTATGTGAGTGTCTAAAAATATATATGGTACTGTATTGTGATGACGATCACTGGAAACTCATAAACAGAACAAATCTGATTCCAGCCTTTTGAATTCCACTCCAATTCTGTGACATATATGCCTGTAGGAGAATGGATATACACCCTCTGTGATTCAGTTTCCTTATAGGTATAATGGAAGCAGAAAGTCCGCAGAGGAAACCTCTGCAGACTTTCTGTGAAAAGTGCTGCGGGAAAAAACTGTGATGCCTTTTTTTTGCTGCGGTCCGATACATGGGGCCTTAGCCTAACAAGGCTTTTCTATGCTGTTTCTGTAACTCCCATAGAGGTGAATAGGAATTGTGGAAACAGCATAACAGACTGAGCTATGCTGTTTCTATAACTTAAGCTAAGACCCAACGCAGAGGTTTCCTCTGCGGACTTTCTGCTTCTATTATACCTATAGGGAAACTGCCGGTCATCAGTGCATTTTCCCCAGTATTTTTTTTCTTGTGGATAACATTAAGTAATATTTTATTCACTTTGCTAAGACTGAAAAATGTAGCATTTTTGACACTTATTTTTCCAGAGATGTCAAAATTGCTCTATTTTTGCAATTTCTGGCATAAGTCTCCACGTAGAGGTTTCCTTTGCGGACTTCCTGCTTCCATTATACCTATACGACAATTGTCAGCGTTTCCGTAAGTATAATTGACATGCTGTGATTTGCAAAAAATGTCTGATTTGCATTTCTGCTGCGGATTATTTTCTGCAATGTGTGAATGGGATTAGCCAGAGTCCTATCCACTTTTATTTGCAAAATTGCAACATTTACGCTATGTGGGGCCTCGTCCTAAGGCTCCACGTTGCGGAAATGCAGCGTGTTTGGCTACTGCTGAAACACAGCATGTTAATTTTCACTGCTGAATTGCAAGTGTTTCATATATATATATGTATATATATATAGTGAGAAGGTGAATGGTAAGGTTCTAGAAGGTCGCTATGTCTCTCCCAGATTCCTCACTTATGTGTGGTAAGTGGGTTTACAACACAGGTAACAAAACCTCAGCTGTGAGAAGTCATTTTGTTAACCACTTCTTGTCCTACTAGGGAGCACAGGTGGGAGCTTGGCCTCATTAAATGCCTATAGATCGTTGCTAAGTTCCTGTTCCTGGGGGAGAAAAGAGGAAACGGGTTCTGTCTAAACCTTCTGAAGACTGGTGAGACTCCAGTGTGAACTGCTGCCATTGCTTTGCCCTGCATGTTGACCGTGTGGCTGAAGCGAGCCACACGTACAGTTAGTATTACCTGTGTTTAGGTAGTTAGTTAGTAGCTCAGACGAGCAGGAGTTTTGTTCTTGTTTTTGCCTGAAGTTAAGGCTTATTTATTTTCTGCTGCTGTTTTTTTTTTTGGAGATATAAATGTACTGGGTAAAACCTGTTTACACCTGAACTTTTGTGTTTCTCTCTGACTGTCTAGGTCCGCTGCTGCTGCCACTGAGCCTATCCTCCCACAATATATATATATATATATAATAGAGGAAGAAAAAAAACGCAGAGAAAAATGCAGCAAAAAATGTGGGTTTTCTGGATTAAAGAGATTGATGGGGTTAAAGATGTTGGTGACCTTTTCTTAGAATAGATTATGAATATCACATACAGTAGGTGTGGTTCAATGCATGACACTCCAATGATCAGCTATTCACAGCTGCTACTGGAACTAAGGCTACATTCACATGGCATGGTCATTATATCTTTCTGATCTTTTAAACAATAATATTTTTTTGTCCATAGACCCTTTTGAATTGAGCCAACGTATAGTGTAATGTAAGTAAATTACTGACAGCTTTATTGTGAAGTTATATGTTCTTTCCTGAGCACTGACCTCTTCTCTGCTTCTCTGGTACACACAATGGGGTAGATTTATTAAAAGTGGAATTGCATATGATTTATGATACATTAACATCATGCAACACACAGGCTCATTTTTAAAGGGGGGGAGATATTACTAAGGCCCTTGTGAAGGATACCACTCTGCCAAGCCTCATGGCCTACCTGCGGTCACCCTTCTTACCTTCCACTCACACCCCATGAGTGTCTGAGTTCATAGGATAATATGAAACAAGCTTTATAAATTTTAGATATTTATTAACCCGAGCGGGTCAGTACTAGCCACTAACATATACAGAATACACATCAGACGATTGTCATGCAAATACAAGTGAAAACAAGCATACAGTACAGAAAATAAAATGGAATTAAAAGATAGAGAAATACCAGAACAAGTTTGTAGTCTGATTCTCTAGGCCTCAGCAGTTTGGCCTAGGGCGCTTCCTTCAGTCCATAATAGAGCATGTGTCCCCTATTTGCTGTCCTGCAACAAGAAGTCTCAGGCCTCACTGCTAGGCCTCAGGGCACTTGCTTAAGTCCACAGCACGACATGTCCTCACATCTTTCCCAGGATAAGAACTCCCCTCTTTATCCCTCAGGTGAGACCGTATACTATTCTGGTCCCCTCCCCTGAGTGATTTCACTAGGAGGGAAGTCCCGCCATCCTTCTTGAAAACGAATAACTATGAACAGTCCTAATTCCTCGCCAGATGACCGTATTGTCAGGAAAGGTGTATGATGGGGTTCGTGGCGAGACCCCCATCGTGTAGACACCAAGAATAACACCCCAATCCCCTTTGTGTAATAAGTTCAGTGTCTGGACCTTTTCCCTGCTTCCAGCAGTACCTTGTGTGGACTTGGAGCTTTCGTCTATGTCTTGCACACCTGAGGAATTTATCGGGGCGACTGTAGGATGTTCTCGTAGGAGAATAACATCATAAAACCATATTTCCTTTGTAGTGTGGCCGGCGCCAGTTTGGCTGCTAAACAGGGTTACAATCTACATAGTCCAGGAGACCTCCTGCTGTGATAACGAGGTTAGCATGGGTATGCTAATGAAGCCAGGAGCCGGACAACAGAGGGTCTTGGTACAACAAAGGGATTGATAACAGTCATAAACGCCACACTGTGTAGAAGTAATATAATCAAGGATAATACACCATAGAAAAAAATACATAACTGGGGGTCTCTCATCATCATAGCCATGTGTTGCGGAAATGCTGCTTTTTTGTAGCAGATTTTGCTGCTGTTTTTTTGAGCTGAAGCCAAGAGTGGCTTCAATAGAGATGGGAAATATGTAGGAAGCTCTTATACTTCTCCCTTCTGCTAAATTCACTCCTGGTTTTGGCTCAATAAATGCACCAAAATCTGCAACAAAATAAGCAGTTTTTCCACAATGTGGTAACTTAGCCTTAAAGAGAAAAAATTGGCTTCTTGACAGTAAGGTGCCACCATCCCTTAAGATAAACTACAGAGTTTCCTGTGTTCACATGTGTTACTGATTTATGCAAAACTGACACTATTAGCTACAATTTAATGTTTCTGAATCTTTCTAACCTTTACGTTGCCTTTTTAGGAAATTACAGGTTTCTTCGTTGCTCCTTTGTGCCTATATAAGAAATACTAGTATTAGAATGACTGGTATGAAATTGCTTCATGATTCCTTTAAATTAGTGTCTTAAGTATCATTAGAATTTACCAAGCATGAAAGGGTAACAGACTCAGTGGTCGCATTGAATATTTTGAGAGCTTTATTGAACACTCTACCTGCAAAGCTCCTTCACCTTCGATCCTTTCTTGCTTCCACTTCCTCATTAATCCTGTGCATGTCATGTGTCAAAGAGAAAAATCGCCTTCAAGGCTTGACAAGGCATTGGCCTTTGGTGCTGTATTCTGCAAGTAGATTTATAGGGTAGCATTCTATGCCTTGAGAAAGTACCCTTATAATCAGGTACGGAGATCTAGCCTTCTTCACCATTGCTGACCCTTGACCAACTCATTATCTCAGATGTTTCGTTGATGAGCAATTGCGTTGGTTTGGCATCTCAGTGCTGCAGAATGTTTGGCCCTCTCAGCTCAGGATTACATTAATAAAACATTATTTGAAATGTAGAATCTTAAAGGGAGTCTATCGGCAGTAAATTGGTTATAAACCTAATCCCAGTACCTTGAAGTGATGATTCTACAGTTTCCAAATACACCTCTGTTATTCAGTATACATCACCATTTATTCATATAAATTGAGAAGAAAAGTGCTTTGGGCTGTGTTTTAGGATGTCTGGGCTTTGTTCTCAGCTCTAGCTTTTTGGACAAAGCACTTTTCTCCTCATTTGCATATGCAAGTAATGCCAATTTACATGGAAATGTGGCTTCAATGCTGAATAATAGAGATGAGAGAATCAATTCTGCAGAAGTGGAATTCGATCCGAATTTTAGGAAATCTTCGATTCTCCATGATTCCGGATTTCCTGATGCTTCGCGGTAACAAATATTTAGTAAGGACCTTTGTGACATCAGACTGTCACAAGATGTTCTCTAGTGATGTGATTGGGTAGGCGTGTCTTTGCTTGTTAGCAGATCCTTCCACATGAATAAAAGTTGTCCGTGCTGAAGAGAGAGAGAGAGAGAAACATGACCGCGGCATCCAAGGGCTTCCGCCATTTTGCCGTCCACCCCGGCTCTCTGTAGCCCGGAAATAGCAGTTTATTCGCCACGAAGTAATTCGGATCGAAGCAAATTTTTTTGGAACTTCGAATTGAACTGCCGAATCGGACTTTTGAGAAATTCGCTCATCTCTACTAAATAATGGAAACTGTAGAATCACCTCTATAAAGTTCTGTGATTAGGTTTAGAACCAATTTACTGCTGACAGACTCCCATTAAGGCCTTTTTTTTTTGACAATACCTGAATAGCCCACCCATCAAGGGAACATTTGACATGCTAAGGATTTTTTTGCTTTGGGCAACCTCCAAACTACTCTATAAGCCATAGCTTTTTGCAGAATGTTTCTCATTCTGGAGTCCATTGTTCCTCTTATATTTCCAGAATAAGAATATACACACATGCTGCTTGAGAGAGGAAAATAATGGCCACAGCAGCCTCTTTATTGAAAAATCTGGAATAATTGTATATACTGTACATACATAATTATCTATACAGACATATTATGAATACATTATATTATGTTATAAATAACATATAAAACATTATCAATCACAGTTAAGATCCAGAAGGAGGTCATGGAAGGCAATATTCAGTACCCGTTTTTGAAGAACTAATCCCCAGTTGCACTGTGCTGACGCGGGGTGACAAATCTGTCTAGGCTTCTAAATTATTAATGTATGAAACCACAGACATGTTGTCACAGTTACAATAGACCTTCTAGCGAATCCCATCCACAAATCGCAGAAAAATACGTGCAGCAGAAATGGTGTGATTTCCAAAACCGTTGCAGTTTTGGAAATTGCAGCATGTCAATTATACCTACAGTAATGCCAGCAGTTTCCCTTTAAGTATAATGGAAGTAGAAATTCCTCAAAGGAAACCTCTGCAGACTTTCCATTAAAAATCTTTACAGGAAAAGCCGCAATGCATCTCTGCTGTGGTTTTTCCCACAGCGCTTTTTCGTTGCGGACCGCTACATGGGGCCTTACCCTTAATGTTTTTGTTTTTTTTTTCATTAAGATTTTTATTACAGTTAAAACATCCCCAGGCCCTCTTTCTTGTGTCGGGAGATTTCAACCACGCCTCTCCATCATCCACACTGCCCAGTTTCACACAGTATGTAACCTGCCACACAAGAGACAACAAAACACTGGACTTGTTCTTTGCCAACGCAAGGGAGGCATATAGCTCATCAGCCCTACCGCCCCTGGGGAGATCGGATCACAACCTAGTACATCTCCGACCTGTGTACAAGCCACTTGTACGTAGAGAACCAGCTGTCACCCGCACAGTGAGGATATGGTCCGAGGAGAGTGATGAGGCTCTGAGGGATTGTTTTGACACAACCGCATGGGAAGTTCTGCAGGATTCTTATGGAGAAGATATAGAAGGACTCACACACTGCATAACGGACTACATTAATTTTTGTGTGGACAACACAGTACCCACAAAAGTGGTGAGGTGCTTCTCCAATAACAAACCATGGATTAACTCTGATATAAAAACACTACTTAAGGAGAAAAAGATGGCATTCAGGACAAGAGATAAGGAGGGGTTGAGGGAAGTACAAAAGGAGCTGAGGCATCAAATCAGGCAGGGAAAATCCAGTTATAAAGAAAAAATGGAAAAGCAAATGGAAAGAAAAGACATAAGGGGGGTCTGGGAGGGGCTTAAGTCAATTTCGGGTCATAAACAGTCTGTCTGCCAGATTGAGGCAGATGTTAATTGGCTTAATGAACTAAACCTATTCTTCAACAGATTTGATCACACACCAGCTCCTCCCACCCCAGCATGTCCTTCAGCTCCCCCCACCACAATGACTTCACCCCATGCGGCTACTTCCCAACAGACCAGTAAATCCAGAAATCCGTCTTTATCTGACCACAGTCTTACCTTCACACAGGCCCAGGTGAGGAAGGAGATGAAAAAGATCAAGGCGAGGAAAGCCGCAGGGCCAGATGACATCAGTGCAAGGCTAATTAAGACTTGTGGGGACCAGCTGTGTGGTATAATTACATATATGTATAATATGAGCCTGAGGCAGGAAATAGTCCCTGAATTATGGAAATCTTCTTGTGTGGTACCAGTTCCAAAGAAACCCCACCCTATGGACCTCAACGACTACAGACCTGTAGCACTGACATCCCACCTGATGAAGATCTTGGAGAGATTGGTTCTCACACATCTCCGCCCTCTAGTGAGCCCCGCTATGGACCCCCTCCAGTTTGCTTATCGGCCGGGCATTGGGGTAGATGATGCCATCATCCATCTTCTGCACAGGGCTCTGTCTCACCTGGAGAAACCAGGGAACACAGTGAGAATAATGTTCTTTGACTTCTCCAGTGCTTTTAACACCATACAGCCCAGGTTATTGAGGGACAAGCTGGGCCTTGCTGGAGTGGACCACCACCTCTCCAACTGGATCCTAGACTATCTCACAAATCGACCTCAATACGTGAGAGCCCAAGACTGTGTGTCAGGTACCGTGATCTGTAATACGGGGGGCACCTCAGGGTACGGTTCTCGCCCCTTTCCTCTTCACACTGTACACTGCAGATTTTAGGTGCAACTCATCCAGCTGCTACCTACAGAAGTATTCTGACGACTCTGCAATAGTGGGTCTCATCACAGATGATGATGACAGGGAGTACAGAGAACTGAACCAGGATTTTGTGGACTGGTGCCACCGGAACCACCTGAAGATTAACGCGGGGAAGACCAAGGAGATGGTGGTGGACTTCCGCAAAGGCAGAAGCCCTCCTAAACCAGTGGACATCCTGGGGACGGGCATCGAGATTGTGAACACCTATAAGTACCTGGGTTTGCTCCTTAATAATAAGCTGGACTGGGCAGATCATATGGAGGCCCTGTACAGGAAGGGCCACAGCAGGCTCTACCTGCTTAGGAAGCTGAGAGCCTTTGGAATCCGGGGGGCACTTCTTAGAACTTTCTTCAACTCGGTAGTGGCATCAGCCATCTTCTTTGGAGTGGCCTGCTGGGGGAGCAGTATATCAACCAGGGACAGAAATAAACTTGACAAGCTGATTAGAAGGGCCAGCTCTGTCCTGGGGAGCCCACTGGACCCAGTGCAGGTGGTGGGTGACAGAAGGATACTGTCCGTGGTGAGCTCCATGCAGAAGAAGAAGTCCCATCCCATGCATGAGACTGTGATCGCGCTGAGCAGTACTGTCAGTGACCGACTGCTCCACCCTAGGTGTGAGAAGGAGCGCTATCGGAAGTCTTTCCTCCCCACCGCGGTCAGGCTGTACAACCAACACCGACCTAAGCGGAGATCATTACACACAGAGAACTGAAATATCTCTCTGCCTGCTAAATCCACCCCCCCCCCCCCCCGCTACGTCCTATCTGTCTGTCTGCTATTAATGTAATGCCTCTCACCTTGTAACATTCCTGTACATGTTGTATTTGTATTTGTATTTGTATCTGCTTATGTTTGCTGCTGTAACACACTGAATTTCCCCTTTGTGGGACTATTAAAGGACTATTATTATTATTATTATTATTATTATTATTAAAGTTTTTTTGTATAACAACAGGAAACAAGTAACAACACAATAACAACAAAGGAAATATACGAAAAAAGGTCAGGACCACGGTTAGGGTTAGGGAGCGGAGAGAAGGGGTGGGGAGAGTACGATACATCAGGTGGGAAACAGGGAAGAACTGGGGGGGGGAGCTTAGCCTTAATGTTTTGCTGTGACCCAAATTAAACTAAGGGTGTAACATACCCTGGTGGTTTTCTTTGATAGCCCCCTGCAAAAAGCCTTCCCCATGGGCAAAATTGAACATGCAAAATTCAGAATAGTAACTGGTGCAGCCAAATCTTTCTAACCTGCAACATTGGTTTAACCAAAAGCAGTTCGGGCATCCAACATTCCATATTGATTGAATCCATCTTGATCTTAAGGAAATAGATAACCTAAGAGGGATGCTTGTTTCTTTTCCAGGGCCAGCAGTATTGCAAATGCCAAGTTATCCAGTCACCCATTCCACCATGTGCAGCAGCAAAATGCAGACTCCAGCCAACACAGTCATCCAGGTAATGCAGTACAGACTGCACCCAGAGTGAGCCAATTCCACACTCAAGACTATAACTACCCTAAGAGATCCCCTGGAACCAATCAATCCAATGCCCTTGGTGACTCACACCCAATGCAACACACTCCCCACTCACATGATGGACAAACATCAAAGGACAACGACATAGTGGTGGACTTAACAAACTGACTTGGGACAGAAGCTGGCACAGTCATAATGCCAGAAGGAGATGGCCAAATATGAGATCTATCCTTCTGTACTGTCAATCTCACCGTGAGCTGGCTAAGACCCTTTGGATGAAGCCTCAGCCATTTTGTCCAAAACATGGCTGTTATTTGGTTTGTGACTGACAGGGGACTGACAGGCATGGGCAGCAATGTGGGTGCCACATCCTGTCCCATTGAAGGACCTGGAGGTGGGATTAACTTCTCTGCATGCTGCTTGGCCATACTACAAGCCCTGGACATAGTAAAAGGCACCCCACGCCTTGTGTCTACTGATGCCAGGCTCTCAAACTGCTGTGCAGGGAAAGTGATGGAGCCATCCTGCCTGAGAAGGGGAGAGCGTGGACTCCACAATTTTCCAACTGGTGCTTTCCCATGTGCTTTGATTCCTCCTAGCCCCACCACTAGCTGCAGCCAGATTGGGCCTGCCAGAGGGAGCTGGAGAGCTCCACTGGGGCTCATAGTTTGGCAAGTGTGCTGGGGTTATCGGAACAAAGGCTCTCCAGTGGCTTATGGGACAGAATGTTCAGGTGGGGAATGCAGCACTAATCTACAGTAAGATGCTTCTGTTGCCATGCTGCCCCCTGCTCCTGAGCTGCTGCCTGCCTAAAAATGCTTTCTCATCAGCAAAGGGACCCTACTGCATATGCTCACTCTTCCAGAACAATGTGGCAGGGATGAAGGACTAACTGCTGCTAACTACCTAAATCCTTCCCTTCCATCTACCTGACTTACTCTACCATCCTGCTCACTACCTAGCCCTTTCCACCGCAGTTTTCTCACAGTTGTCAGCCCATTTCTGCTGCTGCTCTCCTGAAGACCATCGGTGCTAAGTAAAAGTGTATGTGACTGGTCAAAGCCTTTGCTGCAAGCTCCACCCCCTAGACTCTTTTAAAGATAGTGAAAGACACCAATATTATAAATGTTATGTTGTGGAAGGTGAGGATTTACTTATGTGCATATTTTGCATTGGTACATCTATCTATCATCTATCATCTATCTACCTATCTATCATCTATCTTTTATGTATTTATCTTAATTATATACAGTGATTGCCAAAAGTATTGGCACCCCTGCAATTCTGTCAGATAATACACAATTTCTTCCAGAAAATGATTGCAATCACAAATGCTTTGGTAATAATATCTTCATTTAATTTGTCTTCAATGGAAAACCACAAAAAGAATTGTCAAAAAGCCAAATTGGATATAATTCCACACCAAACATAAAAAAGGGGGTGGACAAAAGTATTGGCACCCTTTGAAAAATCATGTGATGCTTCTCTAATTTGTGTAATTAACAGCACCTGTTACTTACCTGTGGCACATAACAGGTGGTGGCAATAACTAAATCACACTTGCAGCCAGTTGAAATGGATTAAAGTTGACTCAACCTCTGTCCTGTGTCCTTGTGCGTACCACATTGAGCATGGAGAAAAGAAAGAAGACCAAAGAACTGTCTGAGGACTTGAGAAGCAAAATTGTGAGGAAGCATGAGCAATCTCAAGGCTACAAGTCCATCTCCAAAGACCTGAATGTTCCTGTGTCTACCGTGCGCAGTGTCAAGTTTAAAGCCCATGGCAGTGTGGCTAACCTCCCTAGATGTGGACGGAAAAGAAAAATTGACGAGAGATTTCAACGAAAGATTGTGCGGATGGTGGCTAAAGAACCTCGACTAACATCCAAACAAGTTCTAGCTGCCCTGCAGTCCGAGGGTACAACAGTGTCAACCCGTACTATCCGTCGGCGTCTGAATGAAAAGGGACTCTATGGTAGGATACCCAGGAAGACCCCACTTCTGACCCAGAGACATAAAAAAACCAGGCTGGAGTTTGCCAAAACTTACCTGAGAAAGCCAAAAACTTTTTGGAAGAATGTTCTCTGGTCAGATGAGACAAAAGTAGAGCTTTTTGGGAAAAGGCATCAACATAGAGTTTACAGGAAAAAAAAAGAGGCCTTCAAAGAAAAGAACACAGTCCCTACAGTCAAACATGGCGGAGGTTCCCTGATGTTTTGGGGTTGCTTTGCTGCCTCTGGCACTGGACTGCTTGACCGTGTGCATGGCATTATGAAGTCTGAAGACTACCAACAAATTTTGCAGCATAATGTAGGGCCCAGTGTGAGAAAGCTGGGTCTCCCTCAGAGGTCATGGGTCTTCCAGCAGTACAATGACCCAAAACACACTTCAAAAAGCACTAGAAAATGGTTTGAGAGAAAGCACTGGAGACTTCTAAAGTGGCCAGCAATGAGTCCAGACCTGAATCCCATAGAACACCTGTGGAGAGATCTCAAAATGGCAGTTTGGAGAAGGCACCCTTCAAATCTCAGGGACCTGGAGAAATTTGCCAAAGAAGAATGGTCTAAAATTCCAGCAGAGCATTGTAAGAAACTTATTGATGGTTACCGGAAGCGGTTGTTCGCAGTTATTTTGTCTAAAGGTTGTGCTACCAAGTATTAGGCTGAGGGTGCCAATACTTTTGTCCGGTCCATTTTTGGAGTTTTGTGTAAAATGATCAATGATTTGACTTTTTTTTTTTCATTCTCTTTTGTGTTTTTTCATTGCACGCAATGAAGATATTATTACCAAAGCATTTGTGATTGCAATCATTTTCTGGAAGAAATTGAGTATTATCTGACAGAATTGCAGGGGTGCCAATACTTTTGGCCAGCACTGTATATGCCTATTAGTGATAAAAGAGTGATACAATGTTATGACAGAACTGTAACAGAGGTCATAGTTATGCTCTACTATATTTGAAAAGTAGCAACTGTATCCCTCGCCAGAAGCATATAAAACATTGCAGTAAATGTTCATACTAAACTATTGAATTCAGAGAGTGATTAGATTAGGTTTCTCCAGACAGGATTTAATTAGCTATTTGTAGACATTGCTCCATTATACTGTTATAATGTTATGTCATATTCTAATAATTATGGGGAAGGTTGCTGGATTCTTTTCATGTTTCCACTGCACTCTTCTACGCAACATATACTGTACCGTATATAAAAATAATAGAATAAGCAGAGCAGAGGCTAGGGGTTCAGCACAGGGGGGACGAACATGTCCAAGTGGGCCCCCAACTTGGACATATTTGTATACTGATACTATGAGTATATGGTGAGCGTATAGTGGTATATAGCAGCTCTACACAGGGCTCTGCAGACAATTTAGGTGAATACAGGACAGTAACATTTTGTGACTTACCGGTGACGTCTCTTACTAATCGGTCACATTCCCCGTCTCTTTCATCCGAACGGCCATGACCACTTCTTCCAGTCTCTGTAAAGTTTGCAACACAGACATCTTTGGCTCCTCACTTTTCCAGGCACCTGACCCACATTATCCTCACCTACACAAAGCCCCCCTCCTGCTGCTACCCCAATTATAAAATATATAATATAACCCCCTATAATGAATAATACCCCCAAGTGCATCTTTAAATTAATAACTTCCCTGTGCACCCCTTTAAATCGTTCCCCTTATTAATAATGTCCCAGGTATTTCCTAATTGAAAAGGGAAAAAAAAAACATGGGAAAAAAAAATATTGGGGTTCCAATACCCGGGACCCCCAGGATCAGCTGTTTGAATGAACTGTGGTACCTGTGTAAGCGCCGTGACCCCTTCTCTATTTACATAGTGTCATTCTTTTCATAGCGACCATGTAATGTAACTACAGCCTCGTCCTATACACGTCTATGTGACAAGGCTGTAATTACATCACACGGTCACTATAAACAGACAGCGTGTGATATAAACAGGCGCCATAGCCCCTTCATACAGCTGATCAGTGGGGAGTCACTTACCTCTTATTGATGTTTTATTCTGAGGATAGACTATCAAAAAAATGAGATGGAAAACACCTTAAGGCCAAAGCCCCACGTGGCGTCCCGCAGCAAAAAACAGCTGTGGGAAAAAACGCGGCAGAGACGCATCGTGCTTTTTCCTGCAGCACTTTCCACAGAAAGTTCACAGAGGTTTCCTCTGCAGACTTTCTGCTTCAATTGTCTCTATAGGGAAACCGCCGGTGTTTCAGTAGGTATAATTGACATGCTGCGATTTCCAAAACTGCAACTGTTTTGGAAATCGCAGCGTTTCTGCTGCGCATATTTTACTGCAAAGTGGGGATGGGATGGGGCCCCTTGTGGCGAAAATCCACAGAAAAATACCGTGGCATTCTAGCAAATCCCATCCACACATTGCGAAAAAATAAGTGCAGCAGACACACTGCGATTTCCAAAAACGTTGTGGTTTTGGAAATCGCAGCATGTCAATTATACCTAAGGAAACACTGGCGGTTTCCATATAGGTGTATTGAAAACAGAAAGTCCACAGAGGAAACCTCTGTGGACCTTCTGTGAAAAGCGCTGCGGGAAAAACCACAATGTTACCACCATGGTTTTTCCTGCAGCCCGCTACGTGGGGCCTTAGTCTTAATAAAGCCCAAGTGCCACTTTCATTAAATTAAATTGACCCTCATATTATGCCCCTGATTCCCCGACATAAATAATGCACCCCTAATGACCCCTTACCTCAATGACCACCTCCTTATGTTCATAATGCCTCCTAATATAAATGATGCCCCCTAATGGCTCCTTATATAACTAACCTCCCCCTAACCTGACCTATCTGATACTGATGACCTCTCCTGTGGAGAGGTCATCAGTATCAAATATCTTCAAAACTAAACAACTCTTTTAAAAGTGCTGAAAAGGGACACTGTTAAGATCACACAAATACAGCCTATTAAACTTAGTACTGACCACTTTTGAAACTGCAGCTTGGCCTAGAAGGACCTTGATGTGGAGGACACCCTGCAGAACGACCTGTTGCTACTTTCTGCAGTATCTGCTAGCACATAGAGCACAGGCAGGGACCAGGGGGCGGAGTTTCGGCGCTCTGCGCGTCACGTGCCGACGCTCTGCTCTAATCAGTTGCAGGTATCGTTCCCTGCTCTATCTCAGTCAGCCAGTAAGCGGTGAGCAGGATAAGTAAGCACTGTAAAAGTCAGCAACGTGCGCTGCTCAGCGCTACACATCTTGGGCTGGTTCCTCACTCGGTTAATATGTCTTCCTCAGCCAGGGAGTGAGGAAACAGTCTAGGATGTGTAGCGCTAAGCAGCTGATGTAGATAGAAATCTTTTGATACCGTTAGTGGGCCCCCACCTTCTCACTGGGCCCGGGGCCGTCGCCCCCCTCTGCCCCCCAGCTAGCTATGCCTCTGAAGCAGAGTAATAAGGACACCATGAAGAAAGCAAAAGCTTTTTTAGGAAATTTTCAGTAATTTTCACATAAAAGAAAAAAAGGGAAAAAAACTGAAACTAAACAGCTACTTTCTGAAATATTACCTGTACATAAGGTCAGACTCAAGACTAGAGACTGGATACAGAAAGAGGAACATGAAAGTAATGAGGTAGAACACACTGCTGTGTATCAGCTGCAAAATAAAAAAAAATCTTATCTATCTCTCTCTATCTATCATAATAGAAAAATGAGCAGCACTTCAGTGTGTAACAGCAAAGTGGATTTTTTTTATTCTATGCAAAAAGTGTGATATTTGTCTTCACTTGAAACCTTTATCAAGCTATCTACCTAATTTTACTTGGGGTATGTCTCTATCAGTTTTGCACATCGAGAGACTGAAATTCTTGCCCATTCTTCCTTGGAAAACAGCTCGAGCTCAGTGAGGTTGGATGGAGAGCGTTTGTGAACAGCAGTTTTCAGCTCTTTCCACAGATTCTCGATTGGATTCAGGTCTGGACTTTGACTTGGCCATTCTAACACCTGGATACGTTTATTTGTGAACCATTCCATTGTAGATTTTGCTTTATGTTTGGGATCATTGTCTTGTTGGAAGATAAATCTCCATGCCAGTCTCAGGTCTTTTGCAGACGCCAACAGGTTTTCTTCCAGAATGGTCCTGTATTTGGCTCCATCCATCTTCCCATCAATTTTAACCACCTTCCCTGTCCCTGCTGAAGAAAGGCAGGCCCAAACCATGATGCTGCCACCACCATGTTTGACAGTGGGGAGAGTGTGTTCAGGGTGATGAGCTGTGTTGCTGCATCTCTGATCAGTCTTCTCCTTGTTTGAGATGAAAGTTTAGAGGGATGGCCGGGTCTTGGTAAATTTGCAGTGGTTTGATACGCTTTCCATTTCAATATGATCGCTTGCACAGTGCTCCTTGGGATGTTTAAAGTTTGGGAAATCTTTTTGTATCCAAATCCGGCTTTAAACTTTTCCACAACAGTATCACGGACCTGCCTGGTGTGTTCCTTGGTCTTCATGATGCTCTCTGCGCTTTAAACAGAGCCCTGAGACTATCACAGAGCAGGTGCATTTATACGGAGACTTGATTACACACAGGTCAGAGGCGTAGCTAGGGGTTCAGCACAGGGGGGCGAACATGTCCAAGTGGGCCCCCAACTTGGACATGTTCGTATACCGATACTATGAGTATACGGTGAGTGTATAGTGGTATATAGCGGCTCTACACTGGATGAATACAGTGCAGTAACATTTAGTGACTTACCAGTGACGTCTCTGACTAATCATTCACATTCCCCGTCTCTTTTATCTGGACGGCCATGACCACTTCTTTCAGTCTCTGTAAAGTTTGCAACACAGACATCTTTGGCTCCTCACTTTTCCAGGCACCGACCCACATTATCCTCACCTGCACAAAGCCCCCATACTGCTGCTACCACCAATTATAAAATATATAATATAACCCCCCATAATGAATAACACCCCTAAGGGCATCTTTAAATTAATAACTTCCCTGTGCACCCCTTTAAATAGTGCCCCTTATTAATAATGTCCCAGGTATTTCCCAATTGAAAAGGGAAAAAAAAAAAACAAGGGAAAAAAAAATTATTGGGGTTCCAATACCCAGGACCCCCAGGATCAGCTGTTTGAATGAACTGTGGTACCTGTGTAAGCGCCGTGACCCCTTCTCTGTGTCATTCTTTTCATAGCGGCCATGTAATGTAATTACAGCCTCATCCTATCCACGTCTATGTGACAAGGCTGGAATGACATCACACGGACACTATGAACAGACAGCGTGTGATATAAACAGGCGCCATAGTCCCTTCATACAGCTGATCAGCGGGGAATCACTTATCTCTTATTGATGATTTATTCTGAGGATAGACCATCAATAAAAATGAGCTGGAAAACTCCTTAAGGCTAAGGCCCCATTTAGCATCCCGCAGCAAAAAACAGCTGTGGGAAAAACCGCGGCGGTGACGCATCACGGTTTTTCCTGCAGCATTTTGCACAGAAAGTTCACAGAGGTTTCCTCTGCGGACTTTCTGCTTCAATTATATCTATAGGGAAACCGCCGGCGTTTCCGTAGGTATAATTGACATACTGCGATTTCCAAAACTGCGACTGTTTTGGAAATCGCAGCGTTTCCGCTGCGCATATTTTACTGGGGATGGGATGTGGCCCCTTGTGGCGAAAACCCACAGGAAAAAAACGTGGCATTCTAGCAAATCCCATCCACACATTACGGAAAAATATGTGCAGCAGACGCACTGCGATTTCCAAAACCGTTGCGGTTTTGGAAATCGCAGCATGTCAATTATACCTATGGAAACACCGGCGGTCTCCATATAGCTGTATTTAAAACAGAAAGTCCACAGGGGAAACCTCTGCAGACCTTCTGTGAAAAGCGCTGCGGGAAAAACCACAATGTTACCGCCATGGTTTTTCCTGCAGCCCGCTACGTGGGGCCTTAGTCTTAATAAAGCCCAAGTGCCACTTTCATTAAATTAATTGACCCTCATATTATGCCCCTGATTCCCCCTGACATAAATACTGCACCTCTAATGACCCCTTATATTAATGACCACCCCCTTATGTTCCTAATGCCTCCTAATATAAATGATGCCCCCTAATGGCTCCTTATAAAAATAACCTCCCCCTTGTATTAATAATACCCCCTAATAACCTTTATATAAAGGACCCCCCAATAACCCTTATATAAAGGACCCCCCCATCGTCATAATGTCCCCTAATGAATTCTCCCTTTATAGTTCTATTTCTCCCTCCTATCTACCCCTTATACTATTAATATACCCACAATAAAAAGTCATACTTACCTGCGATGCTGATGAATGGAGCCGCTGGCGCTTCCTCCCTGTCCACGCGCAGGACGTCTGTGTCTGAGCGCGGGCGTCGCGATGTTATGACGTAATCGCGCCCGTGCTGAGAAGCAGACATCGGTCTGTAGTCTCGGCGTCTTGTAAACCGCAGACCTGTATTAGCTTGCGGTTTACAAGACAGTTAAGCACCAGAACGCATTGTAACTAGATCGGTGTCTGCAGACACTGATCTAGTTAGAAATAAAGGCTGTATTAATGGCAGCCCCGGGGTGGGCCCCCAAAAATTCAGTGGGCCCGGGGCAGACGCCCCCTCTGCCCCCCCCCCCCGCTAGCTACGCCTCTGACACAGGTGGATTATATTTATCATCATCAGTCATTTAGGACAACATTGGATCATTCAGAGATCCTCACTGAACTTCTGGAGTGAGTTTGCTGCACTGAAAGTAAAGGGGCCTAATAATATTGCACGCCCCACTTTTCAGTTTTTTATTTTTTACAAAAGTTTAAAATAACGAATAAATTTCGTTCCACTTCACAATTGTGTCCCACTTGTTGTTGATTCTTCACCAAAAAATTAAAATTTTATATCTTTATGTTTGAAGCCTGAAATGTGGCAAAAGGTTGAAACGTTCAAGAGGGACGAATATTTTCACAAGGCACTGTATATATCTATCTATCAGCATTCTCACCTAAAAACTTACCTCTGCCATATAAGTAGACACCTTTATTACAAATGGTAGATGTGGAGGGTAGGGCGGGGTCTATCTCTATCTGATATCTAACTATTGATCTATCTATCTATCTATCTATCTATCTATCTATCTACTTATCTACTCATTTATTCATACCCATTAGGCTACATTCAGATGAACGAAGCATCTTGCACCCAAGTGGCACCCATTTTCACAGATCCACCATACATTTTAGTGTATGGAAGGATCCCTGAAAATGGACAAAAATAGGATATGATCTATATTTTGATGGCACATTACAACAGACCATCTAAGTAACGGACATGAGAATAGCCCCCATTCACTGACACTGAATTTAATGCTGTCGTGTGAATGTAGCTTTAGTAATATAAAGAAGTTTTCGCCTGTCACAGTGAACTATTTTATGACAACAATGCTTCTTAGTAGAAATGAACATTTAATCAAAATGAATCGTCATGTTTTGCAGTATTTCAGCCGGTATTTAAGGCATATGCCATGCTGTTTTCTGTTGATCTTTCTAGAAGTCCATTTTAAAAGATATTAGTTTGCTGTAAATGGCCATTTAAAGGTATAATTTTGTCCTTTCATGTAGGAAATTAAGTGGGAGTAGGTAAGAAGTATTATTTTGGCTTCTCCATTATTATGTTAATCAGCTCGGAGGAAAATGTCAGCTCGTAAAGGTGAGGTTCGCTATCCTGAACATTTTCACTTCCAGCTCTGAATGCACTGGCTAATGATTGCAGGGACATGTAAAGTGTTTTTCCTCTATCCCTTCTAGTCCTGCTGTGCAATTAAATTGGTCCTCGGGACTAAGAGTGCACCGTGCTTCCATCCAGAGTACAAAAAACACTCTGCTTTAAGTAAATGGAAATTCTGCATTTCTCCTACATTGTATACTATTGTTTACTCTAAAAGGATATTATGCATATTTTGTATTGTACCATTGCTTATGAAAGGACAGTTTAATAATATTTTATATATATACTACATCATAATGAGTAGCAAATTAAGAGATCAGTGACTTCGAGGTACTATCATTGGATGACATTTTTAACTGACTTTCTGTTCTATCTATCTATCTATCTATCTATCTATCTATCTATCTATCTATCTATCTTTTATTAATGTGGTAGTTATTACCTGACTGATTCCAGTGTCAGATGCCTTTGTGTCTGTATAATGCCCTACTCTTACATTGAAGGGGTATTCCATATGCTACATGGTAGAAGTATGCGCCAGCTCTTAGAAAATGAAAGGTGAAAATAATACTGCAGAGCAGTCTTTTGCATTGATGTTATTACCATAATTTTGTGCACCACTCTATGGAGTTCTAGGAACACAATAATCACAAAATAAAAACTGAATAACACCAATTGCTTAGGGGAGCCTCCAAGATATTGGCAGATTGTCTCTTTTGACCTAGGATTCCAACCATGATAGTCTCACAAACTCTTAGCACAGGGCTAATAAGTACCAAAGCATTTAACATGGGAAAATATGTGACCTTGGTAGGAGTACTCAGTGCTAAACTGTCACATTATCAACTCAAGTACTATTCAACAGGAGTTTCATGAGTTAGATTTTTATGTTTGATCAGCAACTGAAGTCTGAGATGAGCAGCTACACATAAAGCTCTACATTGGAATCTGCTTAAAGGGGTATTCCCACGATCATAACCATTTTTAAATTTGTAGATAATTAAAAGTTAAACATTTTTGCAAATATAAGTAATTAAACATTTTTCAGAGTTTTAAAGATTTTCTCTAAATATCTTGTGGTCACAGTCTTGTCGTCTTGATCGGTTGCCAATGGATACAACCATGAATGCAGGATCTTTCTAAGGTCAGAAATTCAGCCATGATTTCCTTATTGTGGCTGGGATAGCTTCTGATACATGTAGTGTGCCTTCCTGATAACCCAGCTACAATAAGAAAATCATTGCTGGGTTTTTGACAAGTCCCAGACCATATAAAGTTTCTGCATTTGTGGTCATATCCATTAGCAACCGATCATGACAACAGACTCTCACCATTAAGATAGTTAGAGGAAATCTTTAAAACTCTGCAGAGTTTTTAACTACTTATATTTGTAAAAATTTAACTTTTAATTATCTACAAATATAGATATGGTTATGATCATGGGAATACCCCTTTAAGTGGAAGTTATGTTCTGTTCTGTTGTGTAAACTGTGCCCTCATTGAGAATTTGTTGCACCTTGTTAATCACTCAACCAGTTACCTTTAATAAGACTGTAATCGTCATCCCTGTGAGTAAATCCTCATTCAAGTTTATCTGCTTAGTCTTCGTGTGTGCTTCTACCAGATATACTGTACTACTCATAGGGTCAAAGATACCCATAAGGTCTGAATATCTTACATACTGGGTTGCTATGGATTTGGCTTTGGGAGAAACACCTGAGCAGGCAGGTCAGGATGGTCAGCAGACAAGTAGACATTGTTAGAGGCCAAGCCTTGCCAAAAGTCAGGACTATTGAGAACACCTGTGCAGATAATGGTACTTAAAGGGGTTGTCCAGGCAAAAATGGCCAACCCATTTAATGTTTAAATCAACCGGGGGCAGTGAAAAAAATAAAAAAAAGTTCATACTCATCTTTTCCCGATGCTCCGATGCCTCACAGCACGGTCCAGTCTTCTCGGTCCAGTGATGACGTGTGGTGGAAGTCCCACCCACACGTGACTACTCAGGCCAATCAGTGGGTTCAGCGGAACTCAGGAAGAGTTTCACCTCCAAAAAAAAAAAAATGTCTGGACAACCTCTTTAAGGCTAAAACCCCACATTGTGGAAATACAACATTTTTCCCACTGTGGCAGTACCAACAAAGTGGATGAGATTCTGGCTAATCCCATCCACACATTGCAGAAAAAAATGCCTCGGAAAAGCTCGGAATTGCAGCATATCAATTATACCTGTGGAAACGTTTTTTAACTGCGTTTCGTTACGTGTGGCCTTAGCCTTAAGGTCTTTTTTAGTAAGGCAAAAGAACTTGTGGGAAACGTCTTTATAAAGTCTGTGACAGACAACAGCAGAGGACCCAAGAGAGCTGTATGGGGAGAGGAAGAGATTGAGCCTAGAGGTCCCAAGCAGGAGAACAAGAGGGATGCTAGGACATCTAGCATGGAAGCACACATGAAGGAAATTGGAGAGATTGTCTCTCCAATGTAGATTATAAATGTCACACCATAACTTCATGTATAATCTATTATACTCTATTATAATATATTATGTATATATTATTATATCATGCAAAAATGGAAATTGAGATTGGAAGAACTGTTTTAAGTCCTGGAAACTGGAAGAGGGGGCAAAGATGAAGACTTGCCCCAAACGCTCTTGGTACAGCAGATTACTGTAGAGTGACTGAGCTTCTTACATTATTTGATGACATTATATTGCCAAAATAATGTCTCTAGTCTCAGGAGGGCCAGGGCACTTTTTATCCTCACATAATCTTCTTGAATTTTCAATATTTTACATAGTTTATCAATATGCCTGATAATCAATTTGTCTAGAATTTACAGAAATGCTATCAATATGATGTTTACCTATTACATTGGATTATCACATTGATTACAGTCCAGTAACTTTCCAATATTGGAACATTTACCAGATATTTCCATTCTATAGTGTAGTATGCTCCAAAATTATCAAAATCATAACCCATGTAACTAAATATGACATGGTTGTGAGTGTCTGCCATTAAGGCACATGCCGCCTGCGCTCCTTTCTCTGATTTTCACAGTTTTCTTTTCCCTCTAGGCTACATTTCATCTTTTGATGGGCTCCATCAGTCACTGTCAGTCAAACCACATTAGATTATATGAGACATGTAATACAATGTAACCAACACAATTCTGCACAATGCTATGCATGAAATTCTATTGCACCGAGAGACTGCTAAAATTCTTTATTTAAAAAAAAAATACATTTTAAATTTTAAGCCTAGATATATACATTACACCATCCTGTGCCAGCCATACTCGTAGGCAGTTGTCATTGATTTAATACAGACTTTTCATCATTTCCATTTTACTTGAATAAAATCTGAACTTGCTTTGAGTAAAGTATGCAGCGTGCATTAAAATCTGCAGTGCAGTGCTACGAAAAAGTATGGGCCCCTTTTGAGATGTTCTTTATTGAGTATTAACAAAAATCGCTGCTATCAGGGATGTATAGCACCTATAGAGAGTGCAGAGTTACTATAGCAATTTCACTCTGGTGACTAAGGGGGGTGGGAGGGGGGGTCAAAAGTTTGTCTGTCACATAAGAATACACCATGATTATACATGGTACAGAAGTGACAGTGTGGTCTTGATACAGATTTTGCATTGGGGTGGAGATGCTTTAACCATTACAGGACCGCACCCGGACACATTTTCAGGCTTTTTCATACATGCGATTTTAAGGGCTATAACATTTTTTTCCTTAGGGTTATTCAAATAATTTTTGCATCTGTTTGTGGTTATAAACAGGGCTTTATTTTTGTGCTGTTTTTATTTTTTGATGTTTTTTCTTTATTTTAATATCCGAGAAAATGTAAACAAAAAAGGAGGAAAGTGTCTGTTTTACACATTTTTCTTGTTTTGTAAAGCATAAAGTACTACTAAAAAGTTTTTAAATAGTTTTCCCTGTGCATTAAGGTAGTTTTTATGTAGGTGACAATTATTGTTGTGTTGCCAGTGATGTGGGCGTGGAATTGGCGTTTTTTTTTTTCCACTTTTTTATTTACTTATTTTTCTTACACATTGTGGCTCCCTCTGATTTGTAAAGTGCTGTGGAATATGTTAGCGCTATATAAATAACGTTGTTATTATTATTTTTATCTCCTGTAACTAGAGCTGATATATTAGCCTCAGTTACAGGAGGAATGCAGCCTCCTATCACTTACTACAGAGCTGATCTCTAGGACTCAGGAGGTCATGCAGTTCCTGGCTTCTGGTGGTCATGTGGCCGTGGGGCCGGAAGTGGAGCTGCGTTATGAACACTCACCAAATAACCTATGTAAAAAAAAAAGTAACTGCTCCCCAAATCTTAAATGAGGTTTTCCAACTGTAGACACTTATCCACTGTTCACAGGATAGGGAAGGGAATAACTGCTTGATCGCTCATGAAAACAGGCAACCATACATTCCCCTTTAGTGCTCCTTATGAAGGGAGCCTTAGTGTGCATGAGTGGCCACCGCTTTCACTTCTGTGGGATGAGGATGAATGTTAATAATGGAAAAACCTCTTTAATAAATACACTACTTTAAGTAAGTCATATTTTCTCCAGACACAGTAATATGTTTTTAGATTTTTTATGTATATATGTCCTAAACTCTCTGATTTACAATGTAGGGATTGTTGGTGTTATTCTCTGTTACAAAGTTCCAAGACCCCAACTTTCCTACACACCCTTAAAGAGGACCTTTCACCACCTACAACAATTCAGATTTTTAGCATCTGTTAATAGACGCTGCTCCACTGATTCCAGTGCAGTTGGAATTTTCCCTCTGGCCACCACTGTTCCTGAGCAACAAGCCCAGGTAGTTTTGATGCCTGATGTGCTATTTAACCCCTTAATGACCGGGCCATTTTTTGTTTTTGCATTTTCGTTTTTCCCTCCCCACATTCCAAGAGCCATAACTTTTTAATTTTTCAGTTCACAGAGTCACATGATGGCTTATTGTTTGCAAAACAAATTGTACTTTGTAATGTATATGCTGTGCAATGTACTGGGAAGCTGGAAAAAAATTCTGAATGAGGTGCAATTAGAGAAAAACTGCATTTGCGCCAAATTCATATGGGTTTAATTTTTACACCATTCACTGTGTGGTAAAAATGACATGTTACCTGTATTCTGCGGGTCAGTACGAACACGGCGATACCAAATTTATATAGTATTTGCAATGTTTTGATACCTTTTAAAAAATTAAAAACTTTGCTAAATAGAAAAAAAAATTTTGCGTCGCCATATTGTGTCACCTGTAACTTTTTCATATTTACATGTATGGAGCTGGGTACGGCGTCTTTTTATGCGGGACAACATGACGTTTTTATTTATACCACTTGGGGAAACATCTGATGGTTTGATCACTTTTTATTCAATTTTTTATAGGAGACAAAGTGTTGAAAAAAACGCTATTTGGCTATTTTGATTTTTTTTCCCCGCTACGCCGTTCACCGTATGGGATAAATATTTTAATATTTTAATAGTTCGGACATTTTGGAGCACGGGGATACCTAAAGTGTTTATGATTACTTTTGTTTGTTTACTTTTATATCTGATCTAGGAAAAGGGGGGTGATTTGAACTTTTGTGTTTTTTTTTAATTTTTACATACTTTTAAAAACTTTTTTTTTTAAACTTTTACTTGTATGATCAGACTCCCTAGGGACCTTGAAACAGCTATACTGTAATGACAGGCCTGGGAGCCTTCAATAGGCTCCCAGCTGTCATGGCAACCAAGCGCCGCCCTCCGATGACGTTCTGGAGGGCGGCGATGAGGTAAAAATGGCGGCGCCCTTGGCGGCTCCGCAATTTAGACGCCACGGTCGCGTTTGACCACGGCATCTAAAGGGTTAACAGCCGCGATCGGTGCAGGCACCGATCGCTGCTGTTAGCGGCGGGTCCTGGCTGTATTATACAGCCGGCACCCGTGGTGTATGGAGAGCGCTCAGCTCCTGAGGGCTCTCCATACATCGTCATGCGACTCAGGACGTACTATTACGCCCTGCGTCGTTAAGGGGTTAAGCTCTGTAATGTCAGAAGGGCAGTGTCAGGCAGGGGGTGTGATTCAGAGGCTGCCAGTGTCAGAGCTCAGAATCATACCACGTGTCTGCTCCTGCCTGACACCTCCCTCCTAACAGTACAGGAGCCTAAACAGTATATCAGGGACCAAAACTAGCAGAATTGATTGCTCAGGAATGGTGGGGGGCTAGAGAGAAAATTCCACCTGCACCAGAATCAGTGGAGCAGCAGCTTGTAACGTCTCTGCCTGTTCGGATCTCTGCGCCACCCTCTGCTCGCATGCTGCGGTGAAGGAGGCGTGCTCAGTTTGATTCCTTGCGTAGGTTTCTTGTTGCTCAGTCTGAACACTGTCCTAGACTATGTAATTGATTTTCTGGCACACCCGTTTCCTTCACCTTGGTTTTCCCTGCTCCACTAATAGATAATCTCAGCCTTGCCTGTGTGATTGACATCCTGTCTACCAATCCAGTCTGGGGCAGGTCCTGTATTTCTATAAACAGATTGTTAGCCCTCACATGGTCGCTGGTTATTGCTTTTTGCGTTCTGGCTATTATTCCTTGCTGTTTTTGTTACCTGTATTCCTATTCCTGACCTCTGGCCTTGACTTTTGACTATTCTCTTGGATTTTGATTCTGTACTGCATTGCTCGTCTGTTACCGAACCCTTGGCTTTCTGACCTCCCTTTTTGCCATTTGTTCTGTCTCTGTTCTGTGTTGTCACTTACTCAGTGTAGTGTGAGGATGTGAACCTAGAGGGCGCTAGGGTGCGACCCAGGCCAGCCCTGAAAAGGCCCTCAGCCACACCTTTGGGTGTGGCGCGTAACTCCAGAGGGGCTGGAGTATCCTGCAGGAAGCAGGAAATGGTGGACCAGCTAAGGACAGAGAGAGAGGCTCTGTCCCAGAGGGCTGGCGTCCACAGGAGACTGTTGCTGGAGCTGAGCAATAGTCAGGACAGTTAGGGGCTCAAGGAGTGAGTTAGGACCCTAACTGTGGTCTAGGTTTTTTGTTGTTTTGCTATGTTGCAGTTAAGCTGAATAAAGCCACTTTTATTTTACACTTGGACCGTCTGAAAGCTATCTTTCCGGCGCCCAATACCATGAACCACCACTGTCCGGACCAGGAAAAGCCGCCATTTTGAGTCTAATTCCCCAAGTTGTCACAGTAGGGACTGGCTCCGAGTTGTCAGCTGTCACCTAGGACAGTCAGGCAAGAGGCAGAGCCAGTGAGGAGTTTTCAGTTTTAGGGCTCACTGTCCTGTTGTGCCCCTCCCCCCAGGGTTTTCCAGCAGCTACTGGGGAATCGCTCCTCTACACAGCTATTAAATGATGCTAAGAACTGGAGTTGGTGGAGGTGGTGAAAGGGACTCTTTAATGTTAAAATATAAAATACTGGCTGTCTTCAGTCACCACTGTGGGGAGATCACTGCATATGGATTTATACAGTGCCCATTGAGTGCAATGATAAATTTTAATTCAGTATGCTCTTAAGGGGGCTTTCCGGGCAAAAAATAATTTTTAGAAAAAGGTCTATGTGCACTATTAATAAGTTAATAAGTGCAACCAAATACCTTTAGCAGTGTTTTGAGTGATTTCTGGGTTTTTTTGGGAGTTCCTGGCATCTTCTGCATTAGTTTACATAGGCATCTTCCGGTTCTGTTTTCCTACAACTACCATGATGCCTCGGACAACTCAGAGCTGACTCCCTCCCCTTCCCTTTCTCACTACTTCCCCCCTCCCTTTCTCACTTACATCCCCTCCCTGTTTTCCTAGCTAGCCCACCCACTTCTAGCCCTTCCTAACTAACTCAACCCCCCTACTCCATCATACTTACCTGTCTTACGATCCGAACCTTCTGGGCACGGAACGTCACTACTTCTGGACATGCCAGCACTCCAGCTCTATTGCGCAGGTGCGGGCGGTTGGCAGACGTCAAGAAGAGGAGGTGCCAGCTGACCAGAAGAAGTGACATCCCATGCCCAGAAGATCCAGATCGGAAGACAGGTAAGTACGATGGGGTGGAGGTGGTGGGTTAGTATAGGTGACGTTCCGTTTCCACCCTTCTGGAAACGGAACATCACCGGAAAATCGGAAATGTGTTTGGGGTGGTCACATGACCGCCCCAGCAATTTAGGTAAATATCGATTTTTGGAACAACGAGTTTAGAAGGTATAAGGTAAGGGGGTTATTAGCTTAATTTATAATTATCAAATTATCCCGGACAACCCCTTTGAGCACTCCCAGTGTTGGCCTCAGGCAGCTATAGTTTTATTATTTAACTGTATAACTGAAACAAAGGATTTGAAACTTCAAAATCAAACATACAAAATAGAGGTTCAATCCCTATAAAGATATGGAGCAGACATTTTATATTTTTAGATTATTAAAAATAATTTGGATGGATGTGTATGTTGTACAACTTACAATGGGTACGGAAATCCAAAGTATCCAAAGATCTTCTAAGCTGAGAAAAGGATTTAAAAAATAACAAAATGCTGCTTACCTAGTGATACACTACTACACAAGAGGGAGGCTTAGTTATTAGACCTGCTGTGAATCCCTCTGCAAATCAATTTGTAGCTGGGTAAAAGCTTTGAATATATTTTATTTGCTGAAAACTTTGCTACTTTTATCTATGCTCAGGTGGCTACCAAAATTCACTCAGTGGAAGGACATTTTGAGACAACAAGGCAATAAGACCAGGATAAAATGATGCAGCCATGTTATCCTTGTCCATTGCTTCATTATAACCTGTCTAGAAGAAAGTATACTCAAATGCATGCATAAAAAATGTCAGGATCTGGTTATATTGGCGCCACCATAAGGCCTGGTTCACATCTGGGCATGGATTTCCGTTCCGGGAGTCCACTTGGGGACCCCCCCAAAGGGAAACCTAATCCGAATTAAAAAAGTGGTTACCTTAGGAAACCGGCGGACCCCATAGACTATAATGGGGTGTATGGGGTTTCCGCTCGGTTGCAGGACTTTTCTTTCCGCATTTTTCATGCAGAGAGGGGAACGGAATGGTCCGAACGCAGATGTGAACCGGGCCTAACCTGGCATATACAGTGGGTACGGAAAGTATTCAGACCCCTATACATTTTTTACTCTTTGCTTCATTGCAGCCAAGGTAACCACTTTTTTATGCGTATTTTGAGTATACGTTCTTCTAGAGAGGTTATAATGAAGCAATGGACAAGGATAACATGGCTGCATCATTTTATCCTGGTCTTATTTCCTTGTTGTCTCAAAATGTCCTTCCACTGAGTGAATTTTGGTAGCCACCCGAGCATAGATAAAAGTAGCAAAGTTTTCAGCAAATAAAATATATTCAAGGCTTTTACCCAGCTACAAATTGATCTGCAGAGGGATTCACAGCAGGTCTAATAACTAAGCCTCCCTCTTGTGTAGTAGTGTATCACTAGGTCAGCAGCATTTTGTTATTTTTTAAATCCTTTTCTCAGCTTAGAAGACCTTTGGATATAAGCTCTCTCTGAGATTCAGAATTCATATCCATCGGTCGTGCTTTAATAGAACACAGATTACCTTTTATTTTCCAACTTTCATGTTAGTTGCTTGTAAAAATGTTTTCAGGTTTCAGCAGTTTTATCAACTTACTGACTCATGACAATAGCTGAAAGTTAATAACAAATGACTCTGTGAAGTGCAGTGATATTTGTATATAACTGGCGCCAGCTAAGAAGGAAGATATGTGCCATGGTGACACGCCACAAGAGTTGGGAAACTGGTGGGTTGCAGCTTTGGAAAACTTGTTTAATATCAATCAGTTTATAATCATTCCATATACAGATGTAGTTGAGCTGAATATAATTTCTCTTGCTTTCTTCACTTAAATGACAGGGGAAATAAAAAATAAAAAAAAAAATAAAAAAAGTTGTATCAAAAATTCTAATTGCAAATGAAAATAACCAGTACACTGCTCAACTTCAACATAATCTAGATGGTCCAAGCAAAAGTGCTGCTATTTTTATTGATGAGTCTGTTTTAACTTGGAAATTGTGAGTATAATAAAACTTTTAATGGGAAAGCATAGCAGTATTATGTTATGTATATGTTGAGTGCTGAACCGAGAAAACCTAAATGTCAGGAATCTCAGTTTAGCTGCTGTTGCTTTAAGGTTACTGTGCCAACCTGTGAAGTTTCTGTAGTCGTCAGGGCTTTGCTATGCTGATCCAATTAGCAGCTGAGGAGGGATATTTAGGCCCTGTTACTGCTCAATCAGATGCCTGTGTTATGGATAAAATGTCTATTTTTATATTAACATTAACCAAATGTCTATTTTCTTAAATAAAGTTTATTAGTGTAATTTTCTATGATTTTGCAATGCCTAACTAAAATAACAGCTTGGCAAGATGGCGCCTTGTTCCAAGACTACACCCAGTGATAAGGAACAAAGAGATGACCGAATGAAGGGAGAAGCCGAAAAGTTCGACAGCTGATAGGTTACATTCAACCCTCCCCCTATGTTTTGCACGTGATGCTCATATTGTCTATATAACCCACTTTTGCTGAAGAATAAATAGGAAAAGTTTATGCACCCTGACTCTGTGTGCAGAGTGTTTATTCCGGAGCGCGCTCAAGATCCTCATCAATTAGGAGAACTGACAATTGACTGATGATACTTTGAAGTATCAATCCAAAACACCTGTTATTTGGTTGTACTTTAGTGAGGCTCTCATGCCCTAATAGTTTTTGCTGGGCTGCTCTAATATTGACTTTTGACTTGTTCCTGGAAATCTGTTTGTCTTCTGATTGCTCTGATGTTACCTCTCGCACTCACTTGGCTTAGACACGTTCACTCTTCTATCTCCCGGGTTTTGATCTGCCTTGTGGTTTTATCATGGGTTCTGGTTAGAGCAGTGGAGCATTTATTTCTTATCAGTTTCTGTGGTGATAAATTGGCACCAAATTCATCACAAGTCCATCTGGCTTCGCAGCTGCTGCTGGTGAAGGCATTTGGGTGCCTAAGATCTGTCTCTCAGCGATGTGTGAGATTTAAACAGCTTGTTCTACTGCCCTCTACTGTCAGCAAGTTCCTGCAATTTCTGATATTTGCTCCAGAGATACTATCATAACACTTAAAATCTATCCTATCTATCTATCTATCTATCTATCTATCTATGTAAATACACTCCTTAATATTGAAATTGCAACACCAAGAAGGACAAACCATAAAGTTTTGCAAATCGAGGCAGTAGCAGGTATCACTAAGATCTGCAAATGATCAAATTTTCAAGCACTTACACACGTGGACAAAATTGTTGGTACCCCTCGTTTAATGAAAGAAAAACCCACAATGGTTGCAGAAATAACTTGAATCTGACAAAAAGTAATTTGCTAAACTACATGTTGACAAGCCAGAAAGCTTCTGGGAGAATGTCCTATAGACAGATGAGACAAAAATCGAAGTTTTTGGCAAGACACATCAGCTCTATGTTCACAGGCGGAAAAATGAAGCATATCTTGAAAAGAACACTATCCCTACTGTGAAACATGGAGGAGGCTCTGTGATGTTCTGGGGCTGCTTTGCTGCATCTGGCACAGGGTGTCTTGAATCTGTGCAGGGTACAATGAAATCTCAAGAGAGATTTCTAGAGAGAAATGTGCTGCCCAGTGTCAGAAAGCTTGGTCGCAGTTGCAGGTCATGGGTCTTGCAACAGGATAATGACCCAAAACACACAGCTAAAAAAAACCAAGAATGGCTAAGAGGAAAACTTTGGACTATTCTGAAGTGGACTTCTATGAGCTCTGACCTAAATCCTATTGAGCATCTTTGGAAGGAGCTGAAACATACCATGTGGAAAAGACACTCTTCAAACCCGAGACAACTGGAGCAGTTTGCTCATGAGGAGTGGGCCAAAATGCCTGTTGAGAGGTGCAGAAGTCTCATTGATATTGACAGTTACCGGAATCGTTTGACTGCAGTGATTGCCTCAAAAGGTTGTGCAACAAAATATTAAGTTAATATTAATTTCTGTCCAGGCCTGTTTCATGAGTTTTCTTTTTTAAAAAATTCTGTTGTAGCATGGTTGAAAAGCAATGTCTGACGTTCATTTTCATAGAATTTTTATATATTATTACTTTTGTCAGATTTAAGTTATTTCTGTAACCATTGTGGGTTTTTCTTTCATCAAACGAGGGGTACCAACAATTTTGTCCACGTGTGTAAATCAATCTGTGGCTTGTGGAGGGGCAAAGAGTCAGATTAAAAGCAAAGATTTTTTTGCCTGAAAACCAAAAACTTTGGTCAACTGGTGTAAAATGATCGTGGGATGTTTGTCAATATGCCAGTTAGTGCTACTTGTTGCAAACTGATAGGGACATAATTCTTGAACTGAGAGACCTTGGTTTATCACTTTGGTAGATTGTTACGTGCCTAGGCCAAGATGTCAATACTGTGCAATATTGAATGACCTGGTGGTTGCTAGAACAACAACAAGCTAAAATGATAGCAATAGGTGCGTAGAGATGAACCTCTGCATGGACAGATTACCTGATTGGAATGATGGCATGTAGTTATCCATTCGTATTGAATGTCACATGACAGGCTTAGGGTGGCAAACTGTGTTGACACAAGCCATCAGAAGAAGTTTGTATGACATTGAACTATAAGCCACACTTCCACTTATAGTTGTCCCATTTACGTCACACCACTGCTCTCCAAGGTTATCATGGTGTACAGCAAGAACCCAATGGAGGTCTATCCTCTTCAGCGAGTCCCGCCTTGGTTTTGGAGGCAATGGTAGCTTAGATTGGTTTGGAGACCATGTAGTCAATGCCATCAATAGACCTTCACAAGAGAAAGTCACACTGGTCCTACTCTTTGGATTATAGTTAACAAAATGGCTGGACCCCACTATTCTTTATTTCAGGTACACCAATAGCTCAGCATTATATTTATTTGGTTGTGACACCAGCACACCCATTTCTCCAATATGTCCCAAGAGCCCTTTTCCTACAGGACAATGCCAGGTTGAGTGTTGCCTGTGCTACTGTGACCTACCTGTGTGACCAAAACTTACTACAATGGCCTGCATCCTCTCCGGGCCTGCATCCTATCCGGATTTGTTTCTCATCAAGCAAACTTGGGATGCATTGCAATTTGAAAGGGAGCTGTCAGCTGCCGCTCTTGATGATTTGCGTGCCCAAATTCATTCATTGTGGCATAAGATTCCTCAGAAATCATTAATAACTTCATTGATAGTGTGCCAATATAAGTGCATGTACTACTGCCCATAGTGCTCATACTCAATACTAGGGATGAGTGAACGATTTGATTATATCCGGATTTGACCAGAATTTTCCAGAAGTCCATGGCTTCAGCAGAACCCAGGTGACTGTCGATGCTCAATCATTTAATGTTATCCAGAGGCTTCACCTCCCCTGGTCTCCATTTATTATACTTTGGGGTCTGATGTTGAAATAATGTATCACACATGTATCCAGATCATGTATGATAATAGTTGAACATCTCAATTATTTACATGAACACATGCTGAATGCCACATAATGGCACAATCATTGAGCATTTATGTGACATCCAACATGTGTTCATGTAAATAACTGAGATGTTCAACTATTATCATACATGATCTGGATACATATGTGTGATGTTCAAACACTAATTTTCCTATTACAATGTATAGATGTATGTAGAATGTTTCTTATTAAAAGCCTACAAAACTTTGCATTGACATTATGGCATTATGTAATGAAACATTGCTATTCCTATATCACTACCATTCTGGACTATAAAAAACTTGAGTGACCACCCCTGTGGGAGATGTAAATGCATCCTCAGTTTTTTCAGCAATAGATATATCCATGAAACAGACACATAAAATTTACATAAACTTTATACATATTTTTTTTAGTAGAGGGGGTTTGAGAAAGTCCACAATCCTGGGGCATTGCCATGCCTATATTAGCCTCCCTGAGAGCTTATAAAGAAGTGCTTTGACACTTTGGCTATATAGGACCCATAGAATTTCCAGCCTGTATTGTAGTTGGGGGTCCATCCAAGCTAGTGATAACCCACACATATGTCACAAGAAAGGTCGCTTCTACCACAAGGTGACAACAGTTCATCATAGGGGTCACAAGCCACACCAGTGTCTGTATGTCAATACCTGAGTGTCTGGACAAGTACCACGCCAATGACACTCAGGAGACTGAAACTCAGTGTAAGGGACTAAGCTACAGTGACCAAGCTGAAGTAGGCCAAAAGGAGCATACCACAGAGGAATACACAGGAAAAACACACAAGAATGAGTAAGCTCAATGTCTCCTCAAGATGGAATTGAGCTCTGCTACCAATACAACCAAAAAGTCACAGTATTCCATATTTAAGGAGCACTCTAACTTTATATTTTGTGACCCCCATTACACTCCCTCTGAAGGAACTGGCATTTTTATACGTTACATTGACAGAGAACTCTGCCATATTTCATTTTCCCTGTGAGGGTGCTGAAGGGAAATTGAAGTAGTTGCTAGGTTCTCTCATAGATCCCTAGCAGCAAGGCAAACTGTGATCAGCTTATAATGGGGGAATCTTCTAACGAAAAAGGACTGTTTAAAGCAGATTTAATATTTAGAAAGGGTTTCCTCTCACATTGAGTTATTGAACAATAAGGATTTGCTTTGTTGCTTCCCTCACTATTATGAAGAGAAGATACAATACGAATCATATGAAATCCATGTTTCTGCAATTCATTCTATATAGTAAACAGTGGGGTAATCATTTCTGAGGCCGCACATTGTTACACTGTATAGGATTCAGTTTCTGTATCGACAGGCACATTGCTAAGAAGCCATAGATCGTGAGCATCTCTAAAGTATCAATCAATATTCTTATATAATTTCTTCATTTCCCGTAAGTCATACTGTGGTCAATATTCTAACAATGGCTACAAATTTTCTGAATTTTGTTTCAATTTAACTATTTGGTTATACTTCACTTTTTAAAGTAAATGTTAAAGATTCACAAGTACCATTGTGCATGTTGAATATTATCTTAATAGCTTTGAAAGTGAAAAATTAACAATTGAAATCTATTCCTGTTCTGTGAAGTTGATGAACGGAGCTGCCGTCGCCTTCTCTTCTTGTGTTTTCTCTATAAGGAGCAGGGGTGTAACTACCAGGGTAGCAGCGGTATCAGCTGCCACAGGGCGCAGGACATTATGGGGCCAAGTGGGCCACTGATTTTTTTTTTTTCTTTTAATTAATAGGCCGTTAACTGCCAGTGTAACCCCAGCAGGTAACAGGACCTATTTACTTACCGATCCCCTCTCCTGTTCATGGCCGTCTGTGCTTCCCATTCTGCTGAAGCGGAGGTTACATACATAGTTACATAGTAGATGAGGTTGGATGAAGACATCAGTCCATCAAGTCCAACCTATAACCCTACAGTCCCCTACAGTGTTGATCCAGAGGAAGGCAAAAAAAAAGGTGGCTGAGAGCAGGAGCGGGGATCGGTAAGTGAGGCTGCGGGCGCGCAAACCTCACAAACACTGCTATCATTATACTCGGGGATCTTTTCAGACCCCCGAGTATAATGATCGGAGGGCCAGGGGAGGTGAGGGAACATAAAAAACACTGTTACTTACCTCTCCTGCACTCCGGCAGGCTTCGGGTCTATTTGGTGAAGTCCCAGACGTCACGTGGCCTGGGCCTGTGTCATTATGCGTCGCAACGCAGGCCCGGCTCGCTTGACGTCTGTGCCAACATTGAAGATGGCCGAAACCAGCGGGGAGTGCATCAGAGCCAGGGAGAGGTAAATAACACATTTTTTTTTGTTTGTAGCCTCCCCTGGGTCTCCGATCATTATACTCTGGGGTCTGAAAAGACCCCAGGGTATAATAATTGTTCATAGGTGGTCCACAACGGGGCATAATAGTATGTGCAGGGGCCACTATGGGGCATAATAGTGCGTGCAGGGGCCACTATGGGGCATAATAGTGTGTGCAGGGGCCACTATGGGGCATAATAGTGTGTGCAGGGGCCACTATGGGGCATGATACTGTGTGCAGGGGCCACTATGGGGAATAATAGTGTATACAGGGGCCACTATGGGGCATAGTAGTGTGTGCAGGGGCCACTATGGGGCATAATAGTGTGTGCAGGGGCCACTATGGGGCATAATAGTGTGTGCAGGGGCCACTATGGGGCATGATACTGTGTGCAGGGGCCACTATGGGGCATAATAGTGTGTGCAGGGGCCACTATGGGGAATAATAGTGTATACAGGGGCCACTATGGGGCATAGTAGTGTGTGCAGGGGCCACTATGGTTCATAATAATGTGTGTAGGTGCCACTATGGCGCATATTAGTGTGTGCAGGAATGCGGTTTGTGTGAGGGGGGGCCATGTCAAGTGTTTGCCTTGGGACCCAGCCATTCCTAGTTACGCCACTGATAAGGAGCCATGACCATACGTAGGACGTCTGAGTTTCAGCGCACGAGGCGTGATGCTTTGACATCGTGTCTGCCTGTCATCTTATCTATATCTCGGCATCTTGTAAACTTCAGCCCTGAAGTGGCTTGCAATTTACAAGATAGAGAATTGCAGGATGTGTTTTAACTAGATCGCTGTCCTGCAGATGCCGATCTAGTTAAAAGGATGGTATGTTATAATGGCAGCAAAGTGGTAGGTCCCACAAAGCCAGTGGGCCCGGGGTAATGCCCCCCTGTCACCTGCTAGCAATGCCTCTGCGTAAAGCATATCACTAAATGCTATTAACATCGCAGAGGAGAAGCTCAGGTAAGATGGCCTCCCCCATAGTTATGTACAGAAAATTTTCTTTTAAAAGCCATTGAAATAGTCAGGACAAGGGCCTCTTAAAGGGCATTGTATTGTGTATACGCATCCTAAATGGCAATGTACGTGACTGTGTTCTGTCCAGGAAACTGACTACAGCGATGTGCATACAACTCACTGCATCACAGTCAGTTATGATGCAGTGAGCTCCCGAACGTCCGAATCATTACAGTACTGAACTGACATAAGGCTTAAGTTTAGTACATAAGTTTAGGCATAAGTTTACACATAAGTTTAGTACAGTAGTGAATGGATCGTTCAGGACCTTATTGCATCATAACTGACTATAGTTCAGTGAGCTGTATACTCACAGCTGCGGTCAGTCTGATAAATATAGCCCACACATGAACAAAAGGAACACAAAAGTGTGCATGGATACTAAGGGTAAGAGCACATGCTCAGGTTTATAGGTTCTCACACTTTCCACACCTTGTTTTGGTTTCAGATCTACAGTATATCAGCAAAAAGTGAACATGTGTCTTTACCCTAAGACTGAGGCTACATGGAGATTTACAAAAATCACCATGTCACCTTCTAATACCTGCACTAATGTAAATGAATGAGATTGCAAGGTTGCAGTGACTTTGATTCTAAGTCACAAAAACATTGAGGATTTGTCATCTTTTAAGCTGTGTTTAATACAGCTGAATGGGAGGGGATGATTACAGTAGCGATTGTTTCCTTTCCACGTAGTTTGTATGGGCTGGTTCAATAGGTTGATACAAATTAGCACTGATCGACCCACTTAATGTCAATCAACGCTGGTCCTGCCTGTACACCAAGCTGTGTAATACCAATGTTAAAGTTCTGTACTACAGTGTATTTAAAGTGTTAAGTGTCAATTTAAGCTTGTTGCTGCCAAAAATTATTTACATATGTAATTTTACCATTCATTACCTTTCATGATACAGTTGCCTGCTGCTGCCACTAGGAGGAGTTACAAATGCAGATCTATGATTGAGTTTAATGAAAGCTTTATAAATCCTTTGCAGCAAGTCCCCCTGGTGATGGCCGAGGGCAGCCAGAATTTTGTAGTTTAACTCTTTGACAGTCAATTTGGAGATTCACTCATCTGTAGATTTATTTGATTGGGTTAAATGATTTCACTGGATAACACGTTATTGTATGTCCTTTGGTAGCAACAAATGTTGCAAGAAGATATAATGGTCTTGGTTTAGTGCTTGTAAACATAATAGAGAACCTGTCTTGGGAAAAAGCAAAAATCAAACATTGTGCAAAGTTCAGAGTAATTGAAATATGCAATTTATATCATTAGGAATCCGGAAATAGAGTCTTGGTGCGCTTCAATCCTTGAGTAAATTAGAGCTTTATACGGATCATGTAGTGTAGCGCAGGCTTTGTCAATAGCATGTTACCAGTGGTTGATCTTTAACATCTCTTTGTAATTAGACATTCTGTGAAGAATACCAGGCACAATCATGGTGAACCTTCTGCCCATATCCATAATTAGTCGTAGAAGGTCTTTCTGTTCACCCTTGACTCTCCCTGGTTAACTGCTAGAGTATGGCTGAGAATAAAGATAACTACTAAAAATTTGTATTTAAGTATAAAATGTTCACCTGTACCTGTACTGTGGAGTAAAAGGGTTTCCCATACCAAAGATTTAAAAGTTTACCTTTGAGAACCCCATCTAACCATGATCTCCTTTGGACTCTTTTTGTGATTGCCATGGACCTAAATGTACAGATTTCTGTGCATGCTTAGTAACAACTCGTCTAGAATAAGGCAACTGCTGACTACCTGGCTTGATTGTATAAGAGTGAAGGAAATGCCATTCTCTCAATAGGTGGGTATCCTAAAGAACTCTTTGCCATATAAGAAGAAACTAAATTGTCATATGATAGGTGGAGGGTTGTTACAGATTTTTTATTGAAGCCAAAGAGATTACTCCTCTTCTATGTAGTAGTGTACATAGAAAAAAAAAGTGTTAAAATGTTAGTGACATGTGTTGTCATCCAGCAGAAGACCTACCAATTGTTTCTCCAGTCCTACCAAAGACGTAACTTAAAGGGGCTTTCCGGATCCAAAATACTGATGACCTATCCACAGCATGCAGCAGCGCCATCTAGTGCTCTTATTACTTGAATAGGAGCAGTGCTGCATGCACTGCACGTCCAATAGCAGCCTGATCTGTGCAGAGCCTAGGAGTCATTCAGACCCTGAAAGATCACATACTGAAGACCTATCCTGTGGATAGGACATCGGGGCCCTTGAACTGTGCATTCTCTGTTATTGAGCTCCCACTCACTATGTACCAATCATTTTAATATTATACCATGTTCTCAGGTGGCAGAGGAGCCTTTTTATCCCTTAAGCACTAGCGCTGAAAGTCTTACTGCTGTCTCGGCATCTCCCAAAGCTTAAAGAAGAACTCCCAGCTTTTGTCATGTGACCAGCAATCAGACTCTCCAACTGACACATCATCTGACAATAAGTCAGTTTTTCTATTTATTCCTATGAGACTCACATTGAGGTTGTCATAGGAGTGAATAGATAAACTGACTAACTCTCCTCACGATGTATCCATTGTAGAGGCTGGTCACATGACAAAAAAATTACACAGCTAGGATTTCTTCTTTAATATGTCAGTCTGGGAAATGTAAGCCACTGTCAGCGACTGTGACATGGAGCAGCAATTATGGATAAGGGCAATACATGGCTTTCCCTACCCACTGGGTTAATGTTTTGAGTGGCAGTGGCCACATTTCAGAAATGCAACAAGACCAGATGCTAGTTCCGCCACTCTCTTGACTGTTTCCTGCCCCGTATGTTAACCAGGGCAAGGAGTTCCTTCACTTCTCTTCCTGCCCCCTCACTTCATGGGTGTAAGGTGAAGCGCTGCCTTGCGGTTTTACAGTTAATGAGCCTGGATCAAAGGACCCATGGTGGAGCTGATTTGCTGTATCCTGCAGCAAGTATCTCAACTACAACTGGGCAGTTCTGCCAGTGACAATGACACAAATATTGTTGCTGTGCTGCAGTTGGGTTGAATAACGCATTGTCCCTGTATGGCGCATGTGCTGAATCTGGTGGTCCAGTGTTTAACCTGTATAGTGGCTTAAAAGAGGGGCTCGTCATGGCCAGAAAAGTCTTACACAGTTCCCTGCTAGATGGACAGCAACAAAACCGTCTGCCTTTGCGCCATCTTATCTGAGACATTCCAATTTTGTGGAACTCCACCTTAAGCATGCTATGAGCAGCAGAAGGTAATGAATCATTACAGAATGCAGCAGACCACAGGGACAATCTGTTATTATAAAGGCTCATGAGAGAAGTGTCAGCTATTCAAGCCCTTTGAAGAGGCCACAAAATTTGTCAACAGGAACCACTGCAGCATCAGCAATGTGATCCCTTTATCATACGCTTACACTCAAGGAAGGAGGAACAGTTTCCACCTCTTAGTCAACGTCATCACCCTGGGTTGATGCAAGCAGAGCTGGAGGCGGATGAAGATCTGGGTCAGGATCATGATGGTGGAGGAACTGGGACTCCTAGACTGGAAGAGGAGGAAGACTCTCCTTTGGATGCAGAGTGAGCTCTTGATGTGTCACAGTCACATCCAGGGGAGGAAGCTGACTCTTATTAATTTCAATATTATGATGATGATTACCATGCTGGCCAGTGGCGTAACTAAAGTCTTGAGGTCCCCAGTGCAAACTTTTGTCCAGGGCTGCCTACTCCTTCCCTAGAGTGAATTCTTCATAGTGGTGGTTATGGGTGCTGCAGCGATATCTCAGATACTTGAAAGGGATACAGATTTAGTACCCACAACTGTAGTTATCAAGAATACAGTGAGTGAGCAGTGCCCCCACACAGTATTATGTGCTCCACAGTGGGCCCCCACACAGTATTATGTGCTCCCAAGAGCCCCCTCCTAGAGACGATGCTATTATTATACTCTGGGGTAATCTTAGACCCCAGAGTATAATAAGTAGAGGCTCAGAAAAAGTGATTAAAAATAACAAACACTTATACTCACCTCACCTCTCCTCTCCTGGGCATCCTCGCCCCGTCCAGCTGTCTTCTGCATCTTCCTGTATCCTCTTCTGTGGATGCTGAGCCCAGGATAGGAGAATATAAGTATTTTTTGTTATTTTTAGTCACCTCCCTTGGGCTAGCATCAATTTTCATTAACAATACTGTATGTATAGCGGGTGGGGAACCAGGCTTTCCCCGACCATTATTATGGTGGTACTAGCTGGAAATGGCCGGGGCCCTGTACCCCTCCGGGCCTGGTCACGGTCGCACCCCCTGTGACCATTATTGCTACACCACTGATGTGGGCCAAGAACACCAACCGTGGCAAGCCCTTGGGTCCGTGCACATGCTGGTAAGCATGGCAGGCTGTATGATTGGCTGTTTACACAGCGTCAAGTGTATTATTAGCATTAAGCAGAAGGATGAGTACTAGATGGCAGAGCTCTTAGATCCTTAATATAAAGTTGTAGTTCATACTGAATTTGTTTAAGCCAAAATGAATCTGGGAACCGAGCCACCCGAACCCAAAATGAAACACATCTTAAGAGATGTGCCCATCTCTAATCAGCACTCCAGTTTTAGAAGAAATAGTGAGCTAGACTATTAGCCCAAGATGCAACGTTTCAATCCTTAAAGGACCTTTTTCTAGCTTGAAAATGGTCTTTTCAGTACTGAAACATTGCATCTTGTGCGAATAAAGTTTATTTCATTTTTTTTTCCAAAAAATAGTGAAATAATTATTATTATAGGTGAATTAATATGGATTTCCTCTTTAAATTTAGCTTTGTCTTTATTTCTGCACATATTTGATGAAATAAGTGAATTTGTCCCATGTTATTATTATTATTATTATTATTATTATTACTATTATATTTTTTAGTTTGGTTTTTTTCTGAAGAGGCAGGAGCTACCTGGGAAGGTTTTCCAGATAATAACATGAAATTAAACAGATAAAAACAAGAGCGCAATTAATCATTGTGCCTGATAATTTTAGAAAAATGGAATTTGGCTCTGTGTGCGCCGTGTAATCAATCACACAATGATAGACTAAACCTTAAAAAAAACCGCACAGACATTAAGCTTACTGATAAGATCCACATGGAAGCTTGAGTGAAGATGCATTACAAGTGGAATCTAATAGTTTTGTAATTGTAGGAGATTGTAACCCAGCATGTGTCCAGCAATGAAAGAAACATTTAATTCTCAGTATTAATAAAGTAAGTGTGGAAGGCAGGAAAAGTTTCAAGTGTACTTCAAAAGTTACTAATGTAGAGCTGGTAACTGTAAAAGGAGTGGTATATGATTAGAAAAAATGGTTTGCATTTTTCTCTTAACAGTTTCACAATTGCCCATAGGTTGACACAGACCCTTGGATAAAAGAAGCGGCGTTTCTAAAAAAAAAAAAAGAAGAAAATCCTATTTCCCTACTTACTTGGTTAAAAAAAAATATCTTCTGTGTTTTAAAAATTTAGTTGTAGTAAAGAAGATATATACATTCCTCAACATTGAAATTGTAACACCAAGGAGGAAAAGTCTTTTGCATTCTCCATGGAAGAAAAGTCAGGCCATGGTAACACAATTAGGCCACACAGGCTGCTCACAGTAGCACGAGCAACATGTGGCATGATGCTGTCCTGTTGGAAAACCTCTAATGCGACACTTTAGAGAAATGGCCATACCACTGGTTCCACGACCAAATCTACGTAACGCCAACTTGTTAGTGCACCTTAAATGGAGATAAGTGGGGTCCAGCTACAGTAAATTATGCCACCCTACACCACAATCCCAGGAGTAGAATCTGCGCAATTTCAGTGTTGATCCACATGTTTGATCTACATCCATGTTTCCATTGAAAGGAATTTCACATTACTGGAGTGCTGCTCTTAATTATACAAGGACCTTTATTTAGCAAAATACCTGGTAGTCATTTCAGCAGTAACAACACCTGCTACAATGTGCTATAGTGAGCAATGACTGGTAACACAATACAAGGACCTTTATATTATTAAGCTGGAAGGTGATAACACAGGATACACTATTGGCAACAGGTATAGAGGACAATTGTGAACAGTGGTCTCGGCATAGAGCATGCTCAGTACACTCACTCATAAAAGTCAATTGGTCACTTTCTGACGTCAGTTACTTTCTGTAAAGCAAATCTGTAATAGCTGTTGCAGATGCTCATGCAAAATGTATTTCCAAAATCATGTAAAGAAAAACTGTATATGATTTGTTAAGTTTAAAAAAGGAAAGAAAAGGAGCTACAAGAAAAATATAGCATGACCTTTCAAGGGCAATGCTAGAAATCACAAACCTTAGTAAATTCTAATACTGACAATAACAAATATAATAGTACAATAACATACAATTCAAATAGATATATATATAATAGATTCAAATACAATTGACCCACTCATGCTGTTGCTGCATTAGACAGACCGCACTGTCAAAAACATTTACACCTTTCTTATAAGCTAATGGAACCTTTTGCAGGAAGCTTCAGCAGTAAAGTTCTGGGTCACAATTGAAATGTGCATAAACTTATCCATCCAGACATCCTAATAGATCAATGGACAGAAATGGCAAGAAACACTGATCGCTGATTACATCTCATTTCAATAAGAACATGCATTGTGCCGGCTTGTACTCGTGTTCAGCTGCGCCGCTCAGCTGTCTCATATTATTCTTGTCGAGCAGACATCTCTGAATCCGATTTATCAGTTTTATAGTGCAGGAGACAACCAATTCCTTGGAGGAAAGGGAAAGTATAAGACAAGGAATCTGAGAAGAGTTCTAATTGTGTTGTTCTCCTCTGCACACATCTAATCAGCCCGACTTATTTATTACAGAAATTACAAATACATCTTGTCATTTTCTTATTTTCCAGGCAATGAAACATCTGCTTGTGTTGTGTTCTCCTTCTTGTTTCAGTCTTAGGGAAATTACTGTATTTGTTTTCACTGTATAATACTGTTACAAGCTTCCTCCAGCTTGCAGTTCCCTTTCCTTGATCCTCCTCACTTAATTGTAAAAGGTTTCCCTACACTTGCATGCCTGTTTCAGTATGTCCCAAAATCCTCTTTAGGAGTTACACCAATAGGACCACGTCTCTATTCAGTTTTTGCCCCAATCAGGTCATCTCAATGGTAGGACCCAGTATCAGCTTGAGTCACTAGGCACACCCAGGCAAACACCAAAGCATATAGGACTTGAAAGTGGTGGGGCAAAGCCATCTGGGTAAATATGCTCTTTACTTGTAAAGCTAATGGTGTGGTAAAGTGAGGACCCACTATGAATTTTTTACCCAAAGGACATCATGACTGATAAGTAGCCAGACACGTTGGGACCCAGAGGTATCAAACCTTTTAAAAAATATAGAGCTACAGGTGTGTCCTTCCTGACCTGTCCTCTTGCTTGGCATTTCCAAAAGTTAAGCAGCTTTTTGAAAACCAATATGGTTTTCTGGCAAGTTATCACTTTTCATGAAGCCCAAAGTGATATATTAACTATCAAACTTGTGTCTATGTGTGACCACATAGACAGAAATTGTCTTACATATACCCTGTGCAACCCTAGCTATTAATACCACGACTACTACTACCACTACTCCTAATTCATTATTATTAATATAATTATATAGATTTCATAAGTAATCAGCATAGTGTCAGGTTGGTTCACAAAATCAAATAAGCCAGTTTCCTTTCCTATAGCTATTAAGGTGTTAAAGTCAATTCTCCCATTATTAGGTGTTGAATTAACTTTGAGTTAATGTTCCTTTCATAACTTATAAACTCAGGTTACAGTGTGGAGCTGGCATTTCAGAGGCGTTCGGCTTTTCTGTTTCCCTTTTTATGTTTATATTCCTGTTTTATGAGTCGACATTACTATAACTTTATTAATATGTTGGAAACATTGCAACGTGAAAAATGGACATATTAAACTTTACCTCCAAAGCTGTGATGGAATTTTATATTTTTATTGGCTCCTATGAAATATGCACTATTGAGCTGGCTCTGCATTTATTCTACACTGGATGTTGTTTGGTGATAAATGCCAGACTGGTACAATGCATTAATGTTCTTTGCTGAAATTAGTTATTTTGAAATATCTGCGGAAAACTTAGCCTTGTAAAAAACAGACTTTGTAAATATGCTTTTTGTACTGCTTTATTGGTGCCTTACCTCTTTTAAGCAACGAAACTGAGAAACTCAAGTCATTATTCAATACAAAGTTTACATAACATCGATTGGAAGCAATTGCATTAGAGCTACATGGGCAACGACATTCACAAAAAAATCACTGGGTTCCATATAAAAAATAAGCCCCACTCTATACTAAGAAAGTCACCATTTTAGGTCTCGAAATCTAAGCTTGTTAAGATTTTAATATAGTGTTTTTGAGACTCCATAGCTCATATAATTTTGGTTGCAAGCAGGGAATACAGTTTTTGTTCATGTCTCTGCCACCATAAGACCCACAGCAGTTATGGAGCAGTTATGCCAGTAGACAAAGGTCTGCATTTTTACAAACCGTATTTCATTGTTATAGACATTTTCTGTGTTAATGAGTCATAAGGACTTATATCAGTCATAAGACACGCACTGTGAAAAATTAAAAAAAAAAAGTCAGTTACAATATGATCATGCAAAAAAAAAAAAATCACGTTTCCTATATGACTTCTAGCAAGAGTCTATAATTTACATTTAAATATAATTGTTATTTCACTTCCTAGATTCCAGCACTAAGTCTCAGCAGCAACGACAGCTGATGACTGTGCCTTATGCCTCTTGGATCTTCTGGGGGCCTTACTGGATCTAAAGAAGCTCTTCTTGAGGTTCTTGCCATTTCCTGACCTGCATCACTTGTGCTTCAAATTTATTCTGATTCTGACTCCTGATTAATCCCGATCTGGACCTCACCCTTGTTCCAGGATATTAATATTGCCTTGTGCTTTTTGTTGCCCTTTGAATTTCGTGCCTCATGCTTGTTGCTCTACAACTGACTCTGACCTGTGGCTCTTTCCTGACTCCTAACTTACCCTTTGGCTTGTGCATCCTGGCAACTCTGCTTATGATGTCCTTTGGTTCTGTCCCTGACTACTCTACAGTTTATCACTGTTGATAAATCACCTTTATGGGGACGGGATTATTGGGGGGCCTTCTGACAAATAGGGATTGTAAAAGTAAAAAAAAAGAAAATGTAAAAAAGTTGACGACCCCTTTAAAGATGACCTTTCACCACCTCCTCCAATTCAAGTTCTTAGCATCTGTAAATAGGCACCAGCACAGCTGAGTACAGCACAGCTGAGATTTTTTCTTAAGCCCCCACTATTCTCGATCACAGTTAGTTTTGGCGCCTGATGTGCTATTTAAGCTCTGTAATGTCAGAAGTGCAGCGTCAGACAGGAGGGCCTGATTCAGAGCTCTAGTCAGAGGCAGCCAGAGTCAGAGCTCAGAATCACACCCCTTGCCTGCTCCTGCCTGACACCACCCTCCTGACAATGCAGAGCCTAAATAGCATGTCAGACACCAAAACTAACAGCATTGATTGGGAATGGTAGGGACTACAGAAAAAATTCCAACTCTGCCAGAATCAGCAGAGCAGCACTTATTAAATGATGTAAAGAGCTAGATGTGTTGAAGGTGATAAAGGTCCTCTTTAACCAATGTTATTTCTGACATGGTATTTTTGGATTGGATTGTAAACACTGCTCTCACATAGTATCCAAAAGAATAGATCATACAGGCACAGGTTAAGAGAAGTACAGAACATATAGTACAACACTAAACTGAAGAGAGGCACTATTAGGTATCCAACCAGCAGATGCATTTCACTAATACAGGGGTTTTACCAGTGAAATGATGATCTGTTTGAACCTCCAGCCTAGCATTGTATGTTAAGTCCAGTTTCAAGTTACAATAGTCCAGAAAAGACCTTTGTATGTGGATTACATTGTATCCTGAGCAGGGCCAGCGTTAGTGGGGGGGGGAAACTGGGCAATTGCCCAGGGCCACGTCCCCAAAGGGGCCCCCGGGATCGGAACCTGCTGACTCAGAACCAGCCATATCGATAACAGAAAGGGATCCAGCATCATAATAATAATAATAATAATAATAGTCCTTTAATAGTCCCACAATGGGGAAATTCAGTGTGTTACAGCAGCAAAGATAAGCAGATACAACATGTACAGGAATGTTCCAAGGTGAGAGGCATTACATTGATAGCAGACAGACAGATAGGAAGTAGCAGAGGAGGGGGGATTTAACAGGCAGAGAGATATTTCAGTTCTCTGTGTGTAATGATCTCCGCTTAGGTCGGTGTTGGTTGTACAGCTTAACCGCGGTGGGGAGGAAAGAGTTCCGATAGCGCTCCTTCTCACACTTAGGGTGGAGCAGTCGGTCACTGACAGTACTGCCCAGTGCGATCACAGTCTCATGCATGGGATGGGAGTTATTCTCCCGCATGGAGCTCACCACGGACAGTATCCTTTTGTCACCCATCACCTGCACTGGGTCCAGTTGGCTCCCCAGGACAGAGCTGGCCCTTCTAATCAGTTATCTATCAGCTTCTAATCAGTCATGTGCCGCAGGGTCCCTTTCCGAGGTGAGTAAAAATAACAAACATTTTTACTCACCTGTCCTTGTGTCCGACGTCATCTTCTGAGGCCTGGCCACAGCGGTCATGTGGGGTGTGCTGACAGCTTGCCTCACGTAATCGCTGAGGCCCAATCACAGGCCTCAGCAGTGACGTCCACAACGCGTGACGTCAGCCGCAGAGAAGAGGAAGCGGTCACCGGCGGGGATAGCGGAGCAACACGAGGAGGCCTAGGAGAGGTAAGACAAGGTGAGTATAACTGTTTGTTATTTTCCCTTACCTTCCCCGGGCCTTCGATTATTATACTTTGGGGTCTGAAGAGACCCCAGAGTATAATATAATAATAGCACTGACGGAGTCTGTAGGGCCACTGTGGAGCATTATACTGGCGGCCCCCTCTGGATAGCATATATATTGTTTTGGGCCACTGTGGAGCATTATAATGGGGAGGGGGTCCTCTGGAGAGCATGTTATATTCTGTGGAGCATTATAATGTGGGGGGGGGGGCTCTGGAGAGCATGTTATATTCTGTGGGGTTACTTTTGAGCATTATGCTCTCCAGAGGGTCCCCCCAGTATAATGCTCCAAAGTGGCCCCACAGAATATTACATGCTCTCCAGAGGGCCCCCTCCCCAGTATAATGCTCCACAGTGGCTCCACACAGTATAATATGCTATCCAGAGGGGACCCACCAGTATAATGCTCCACGGTGGCCCCACACAGTATAATATGCTCTCCAGAGGGGGCCCTCCATTATATTATACTGTGTGAGGCCACTATGGAGCATTATACTGGGGGGGGGGGGCTCTGGAGAGCATATTATACTGTTTTGGGCCACTGTGGTGCATTATACTGGGGGGGCCTCTGGAGAGCATATTATACTGTTTTGGGCCACTGTGGAGCATTATACTGGGGTAACCTCTCTGGGCAGTATATTACACTGTGTGGAGGCCATTCTGGAGTATGTTATACTGAGTGGGGTCACTGTGGAGCATTATTCTGGAGGGGCCATCAGCAGAGCATATTATATTGTGTGGCATCACTGTGGGGCAATTTTCGGGGGGAACTAAGGAGCATTATAGTAGGGGACCCTCTGGGGAGCATATTATACTGTGCGGGGCCTACTGTGGAACATTATACTGGGGGGACATTCTGGGGTGCATAATATATTGTGTGGGGCCACTGTAGAGCAAAATACTGGGGGGTGAGCACTGTGGAGCATTATACTAGCGGGGGCCCTCTAGGGAGCATATTATACTATGGGCCACTCTGGAGCTTTATATTGGGGGGAAGGGGCAGTGTGGGGAGCCTGTTATACTGTGTGGGGCCACTGTGGAGTGTATTATATTGTGTGTGGCTTTTCGGGATTATATTATACTCTGTGGGGCCATTGTAGAGCATTATACTGGTGAGGACTGTGGGCAGCATATTATACTGTAGGGGGCCATTGTGGAGCATTACACTGGGGGAACCCCTTTGGGGAGTATATTATACTGTGTGAAGGCCATTGTGGAGCATGTTATACTGTGTTAGTCCACTGTGGAGCATTATACTGGGGGGCACTGTGGGGTGCATATTATACTGTATGGAGCATATTATATTGTGTGGGGCTGCTGGGGAGCATATTGTACTATCTGGGGCCACTAAGGGTTAGTATACTGTGTGGGCCACTATGGAGTATTACACTGTGTGGAGCCTTATATACCATGTGGGGCCACTATGGGGGGCTCAGGGGAGCATTTTATACTGTGTGGGGCCACTGTGGAGCATTATATACCATGTGGGGAAACTGTGGAGGGCTCAGGGGACCATTTTATACTGTTGAGCATTATATACCATGTGGAGCATTATACTGTGGGGGAGGGGCTCACAATTCCTGCTGGCTGCCCTGTGTGCTATGTCTGCATCACAGCTCCCTCACTATAATCTTGCACATACGTGTAGTGCCACATGGCCATGTCATTCCCCATACAGTACTGTGCATGAACTGGCCATGGAGTTATTGGGGCCTGCACAGTACTATAGGGGCTGACTATACTGGGAACATACTCAGTAACACCAGATAGTCAGCACATACACACGTGGACAAAATTATTGGTATCCCTAGTTTAATGAAAGAAAAAACCACAATAGTCACAGAAATAACTTGAATCTGACAAAAGTAATAATATATAAAAATACTATGAAAGCCACAAAGCTTCTGGGAGAATGTCCTATGGACAGATGAGACAAAAATCTAAATTTCTGGCAAGTCACATCAGCTCTATGTTTACAGATGGAAAAATGAAGCATATCTTGAAAAGAACACTGTCCTTACTGTGAAACATGGAGGAGGCTTTGTTATGTTCTGGGCCTGCTTTGCTGCATCTGGCACAGGGTGTTTTGAATCTGTGCAGGGTACAATGAAATCTCAAGACTATCAAAGGATTCTAGAGAGAAATATGCTGCCCAGTGTCAGAAAGCTTGGTCTCAGTCGCAGGTCATGGGTCTTGCAACAGGATAATGACCCAAAAAAAGTCTGTTGAAGCATGGTTGAAAAGCAATGTCTGACTTTCATTTGTTAATTTTCATAGAATTTTATATATTATTACTTTTGTCAGATTCAAGTTATTTCTGTGACCATTGTGGGTTTTTCTTTCATTAAACGAGGGGTACCAACAATTTTGTCCATGTGTGTATGTAAGACTTCAGTGAAGGAGCCATGGTGTAGGCTATTAGCAGGAAGCTGTTGGGTGGGGCCCCAGAACAAGTTCCTCTGGTGGGCCTAGGGCCCTTCAGTCCGACACTGTATAACAGAGAACTATTATATATAAGGGGAATCTTATTTATAAGGGAGGAACCGTTATATATAAGGGTGGGTTACTATATATAATTGGGAAACTTAAATATGAGGGGGCTATTATAAGGGGGAACTATTATTTATAAGATGGGTTATTATTTATAAGGGGGGAACTATTATATATAAGGCATCCATTACAAGGGGGGAGCTATTATTTATAAGAGGGGAACTGTTTATAAGGGGTTATAATTGTTAAGTGGGCTTATTTATAAAGGGGGCTATTAGTGATAATGGGGACTATTATTTATAAGGATAACTATTATTTATGAGGGGGCTATTATTAATAAGGGAGCAGTATTATTTTTACGGGGTGACTGTTACTGATAAGGGGGAATATTACTGATACAGGGCACTATTTATCATTTATAAGGGAGCTATTACTGATAAAGGTGTAATATTATTTATAAGCAGGGACTATTATTTATAAGAAGGTGCTATAATAACTGATGACTGCGTGCAAAAATCTTAGGCAGTACAAAGGTTCTCATTTGAATTGTGTGTGGTAAAATGGAACTTGTTATTACTTTTTTGTTGGCAGAAAGGAAGCGTTATTATAGGGGCTGCCACTGGAAGATGATGGTGATGTTTGCATATCAGCATTTGGGGCCCCGCTTTTAATTTTGCCCAGGGCCCCACTTTGTCTAAAACCGGCCCTGATCCTGAGCCTACTGTAATTTAAGGGACCTCTGTTTTGGACTTTGAATATTAGAACATTTTTAATATTAAAGTAAACCAGTGGTTAAGTCTTGTAGGACAACCTCTCAAGGATGTTCCAGAGGTGAGACTCCTAGCAATCATCTGTAATCTATTGCAGACCTTGGCAAAAAAAAATTCTATTACCCTGCAACGCCACCACAGGAAAAATTGATCATTAGACAGTTCTCACTGAAATGATTGGTCTGTCTGTGTAATGCAGGTGCATGCCAGGTCCTCTAGATGCTCTTTGTAGTCGTTCTTTTATCTGGCAAAAAGATGAAGGTCCTGAATAGGGATAAGAAATCAGCTAACATCAATATCTAGTCTTTAGAAACAAATCATTGTGTTACAAATGAAAACAAAAATAACTGTGGTAATGGAATATTGACTTTCATATCCGTCTGCATCTTTTCCCTTCTCTGATAATATATGTGTTGTTCACCTGAGGATAGAGGATACCTCAATGATACTTCAGTGATGGGGACAGTATATACAGGGAAACTTTGCATTGCACTTGTGATATACTGTACATTTATTAATAATTGTAACTGTTATAGGAAACAACGTGGCTGCCAAATCCTAAAATCAGGGACATGAAAGGCTTAAAATGACATTATAATGGTATTCTCAGCTGCATCATGTATTTTTTGCTGGAAATTTACCATTTGAGTTACCACTCCCCTTGTCAAAGGGTGATGTCCCTATGTTATCTGGAACCATCATCACTAATTGGACGGTGTAAGAGTATATAAGGACATACTCCTGTCTGCCTATAGTAACCACTAGGGAGAGCCTTGGCACTTACTGAAAATTGCTCATACAGTGAAACAGTGATATTGGTTGATGGTCAGCAAGCAAAATATATGTTAAAGTTTGGATAAGGGGGCGGTTTTTTCAATAAGGTGGTCTTTTGATAAAAATGAAAGCTTACCTCCAATTATAAAACCATTTTCCATAAATGATTAGTACAGGTGAACATAACAAAATTTGTAATATATCTTCTATTCCTTCTCCACCTATTAAGCAGTTCTCATCCTTCTTATCTTCAATCAGCGTTTTTGTTTACATAGAATCAGTATCTGTACTCTGCTCACCTACAGAACTCTATGGAGAGGAGATGGGGAGGCTGTAGTTTTTTTTTTTTTTTTTTTTTTACTCATTCGGTGCACTGGTAGCTTGTTATCTTGAAGCATAGAAGTGTTACAAAAGCTCCCTGACTCACAGAATAGCAGAGTGTTACAGCTGCAGTTAATTGTGTGTATTGTCCAGCAGCCCTCTCCTCCCTTCTCCCCTCTTCAAAGACTAATATGTAAAAAGTAAGCTTAAAAAGTAAGGTTGATAAATGGAGGCACAAACACATATCTTAAATAAGATATATTACAAAGTTTCTTATCTTCACTGTACTATTCATTTATTGTTTATAACTAGATGTATGAGGCACAGAATTCAATGATTAAAAAGTATGCAGTATGCTCCTAAGTGTCCTCTATTGACAGCTGTAGGTACAGTAAATACCTACAGTCACTTTAAAGAACTGTACAATGCAGAATTAAAACACATGGTTTCCCCTGATTCCCAGTGACCTCTTTTTTTCTGTGCACAGGATATCTAAGAAGCTGGTGGTCATTTTACAGAAATGACAAGTATAACATGAAAAAAACATTGTTCACAAAGTTCTACTACTAATCACTTCTCAATAGAAAACAAAAACCAGGACAACCTTATTGTATCCAGGGCACGTAAGCCTTGATTGTACATGTTATCAAACTTTTTACTTACGGATTTTTATCTCATTTGCATTTCATTTGCAGCAGTGGAATAGATTGTCTTAAATACTGATGTTAAATGCATCGTATGCATCAGTAATTATGGTGTTTTACCCACGTATGATTACTTGTAAAATACAGTGCTGGCAGAGAGAGAGGTTTTTACCTTCATGAAGGTTTCTTTGTTTAACATGCTTAAAACTTCAGTGGAACAGCCAAAAGAAAGCTAGTTATATTCATTTAATGCCACTTTGAAGAAATCACACCTGCATCACATATTCACAATACAAATTAAAGCTAAGGCCCCACGTGGCGTTCCGCAGAAAAAAAAGCGCTGCGGGAGAAACCGCGGCAGGATCGCATTACGGTTCTTCCCGCAGCGCTTTAGACAGAAAGTTCGCAGAGTTTTCCTAGTTATAATTGACATGCTGTGATTTCCAAAACCGTGCCAGTTTTGGAAATTGCCGCGTGTCCGCAGTGCGTTTTTTTTTCCCGCAAAGTGGGCATGGGATTCACTAGAATCCCATCCACTTTGCTCTGACTGTAAAACGCCGTGATTTTTTCCACGGCGCTTCCACCGCGGGTGAATCGCAGCGTTTACGCCACGTGGCCCTTTAGCCTAACAGGAACAATATTATGATTTTTTTTAGTAATTTTTGGTCATCAGCATGAGAGTGACATATTTGTGGAAAGAAGATTTCTGAGCAGGATTCAAAGTTATCTAACATGGTATTTGATAAGGGGTTGATAGTGGATATTGGTTGATGTTGCAGTACCCTACTGGTCCAGTTTAAGAAATAGCACAGAAGCATTAACATATGGATCATAGAGGCTATGTTACAGAGAAGGCTCTGACTGAGTTGGTCCCATCTACTTTTTTCTGTGTTGTGAATCTGAGAAATATTCACCCACTTTAGAGCTTCAAAAAGTGCAAAGGAGAGAGTAGAAAATTAGCCCAAAGGCCATACGACAATAAATAGTTTATGTTTATCCTCAAGACACTACTGTGTAGAGACGGGCGAACCAATTTGTTGTGAGTCGGGTTCGACTGGAATATTCCAAATTATTTGTTTTTTAGCTAAATCGATTGGTGATTTGTCTCAGATGAACTAAAATGGCCACTGTGACATGCATTGCTGTTAATTATTATACTCCGGGGTCTCTTTGGAGGCCCAGGGAAGGTGAAAAAAAAAAAAACATTTATACTCTCCTACCCTCACCTCTTTTGGGCCTCCTTGTGGTATCCGGTGCTCTCCTGGTGATTTCATGCGCCCGGGCTCACCACGGAGGCCTGTGCTTGGGCCACAGTGGTCACATGGGCACGTGGTACATGACGCCAGACTGTCCATGTGACCAACGAGGCCCAATCACAGGCCTCCGTGGTGAGCCCAGGTGCATGGCGTCACTGAGGAGACTAAGTGAGAGCGCCAGATGCTGCAAGGAGGCTCAAAAGAGGTGAGGCAAGGTAAAAATAAATGTTTTTTTATTTTTTTTCCATCCCATCTCCACCAGGCCTCCACCTATTTTATTCTGGGGTCTGAAGAAACCCCAGAGTATAATCATTTACAGCAATGCATGTCATGGAGGTCATTTTAGCCATTTTCACTTCTGGTTCTATCTAAACCATCCAAACCCGAAACAAATCTTGGGAGGTTTTCCCATCTCTACTACTGTGTATTGTGAAGGAATCGACAGACTATACTGTGAAGACTGAATATGAGACAGGTCAATGCATGCTATATGAAAAAAATGATTTTGAAATCACTCACTATATTTAATGGGAAGATGTTGTGAGCATGCATATCACTCTTCCAGGGAAGGTGAGGTGTTCCCATCAACTATTATTAATTCTGCTAACCTGTGTTATCTATGGGAGAGTATGGTGCAGAGGCATATCTCCACTGGTGTAGCTCTCCATTCTAGTGTATAGGCATGTGCCTGGTTTATTAAGAGGCTAGATCCTTTTGATAAATCAAGTGTCCCTTACACTGTTGGACCCTTTATTAAGAATGGCATACACTACACCAGTCTTAATAAATCTGATCCATTAGATTTTGTTTTTAGCTAATATCATGAAAAATGAAAAAAAAAATTGTAAAACTTAAAAGCTTGATAAAAATAGCAGATCATATTCTAATGATTATAGAATAATAGAAAAAGGAATCATTTCAGCATTAAAAATATACAGTATAAGTAAGTATTTTTCACAGGTAACAACAAACTTAATGTAGAAGTATACTAAAACCAACATCCAACATCCCGGCCTTCAATTTACTGATCAGTTACTTTCCAGTCCAAGATTAGAGAGAAACAAACACTTTCAGAACATTTGAAGTGCCCAATTATACCTACTTTTCTTCTAAAATGAATCTGTTCCATGGCTCTGCCGAGTTATTACCAGCGTAAGCACCCTCCTCAACAAGCTTTAAGATAAAGACATATCTCCAGCTAAATAGCAGAACAGATTATAACCGGCTTTTGTGCCATTATCTAACCCACCGTATGATAAGATGTCCCACAGTCCTCGGGTTACAATGTAGCAGTTGGATTTAACTAAGATTTCATGACCCTTCTCTTCTCCACTAAATGCGCCCAAATTAAAACCCCATCCAACTTAGAAGAATAATTTATTGAAAGTGAATTTTAGCATCAGCTCCAAGATCACCAATCTGTTCATGGAAAATATTATTATTGTTACTGTCACATGAAAGTGACTCATTATTGTACAAAGCAGAATAAATACTTATTTAACTGATTGTTAAAAATGTTTCTAACCGCAAATCATTCCGAAAAGACAGGAAGGATCGTGCTGAGTTCCTTTGATAATGCCTCCATTTTCATGGGTTATCTTACAGCATTGTGTCTTTTGCAGCACAGGATGATGAGGATGGTGGCAACGGGTGGGATTCGTCTTTGAACTGTCACAATGGATACACCCGCTGCTTGCAGGATCCTCCACTCACCCCTAGCGTTATGTGTAGGCTCAATAGGTAGATAAAATAAAAATAAACATCAGTCAGAGACTAAAGTGTATTAGTACAGACAGTCAATGCTCTATACTATATAGTTATATGGAGGATAAGAATTAGCCAGTTGTGCGATATGCACACAGTGATGTCACGGTGCAAAAATAATGCACGTAGTGATGTCACAATACCAGGATAATGCACACAGAAATATCACACAACAAGGATGTCATAGTGCAGGGATAATAAACACAGTGATGTCACAGTACAGGGATAATGCACACAGTGATGTCATAATATAAGGATAATAAACAGAGTGGTGCCAGAGTACAGAGATAATGCACACAGTGATATTATAATGCCTATATAATTCACATTGCAATATCTCAGTACAGAGATAATAAACACAATGATGTCACCACTCAGGAATAATGTACACAGAGAATGGGGTTAATATACACAGTGATGTCACAGAACAGGGATAACAAACGCAGTAATGTCATATTACAGGGATAAGACTCACTATGACATAATAACTAGAGATGAGCGAATCGAAGCTGCAGAAGTGGAATTAATATCCGAATTTCAGGAAATATTCGATTTGCATCGAATCCGAATTTCCTCACGCTTCATGGTAACGATTCTCATTTAGTTCAAAATGGCTTCTCTACATGGGGCAAGGAACTCTGGGAACACGGGATCACCCATAATGCCATGCGTGCTGCCAATCAGCCGCCAGCCCTGTGATGTCACATCCCTTTAACCCCTTCGCAAGCGCACACAGCATGTTTGACCGCTGCGTCCAAGGTGTTAAATCCCCCCGATTGGTTATGGAGCAGGGTGTTAGCTGTAACTGACAGCTAACAACCTGCTCCATAACCGATCCGGGATTTTAACAACTTGGACGCCGCAGTGAAACATGACCATGGCATCGAAGGGATTCCGCCATTTTGTCGCCCACCCCGGCGCTCTGCAGCCAATAAATAACTGTTTTTGGTACGCGATTCGCCGCAATTTAATTCAGATCAAATAGAATCATATCTCAAAATTTGGCGAAGTTGCCAAATCGAATTTTTCAATACTTCGCTCATCTCTAATAATAACACAGGGATAATTCATATACAAAAACATCACTGTGTAAAGTGGACATCATTGCACATGAAAAAAGTAATTGTAATGATTTCACAGGCAGGCATTATGATGTTCCATTACTGTATGCTACTTCAGTGAGTTTGTTCCCTATTAACAATGTCACAATGTTCTTTTTTTCCTTACTGTTCTTATGCATTTTTTTGAGAGTAGGGGTGGGGGCGTAAAATAAACTTATGTTTTAATGGTTGGTGCCGCCACTTATTCAATGCTGAAACAAAAGGAAAGATCCCTTAAGGAGAGAATGTTGGCATGATGTTTAGAATGGTTATTTCTTATTTTACTAACATTTAGTCATATTTTTTTGGTCTATAGAAAGTCTGTTGTCTTGTAAGAGGGTTAGAAAATGGGTTTTCCATTCTCTTGCATATTAAGGAACTCTACCTTTCATAGGCCCCACTTTTCAGTACAGAACTGTTATATTTATTGTAGTTATTGGGTACTGTACCATCTTGTCCATGATACAGTTGAGATACCACAAGGCTACAGCTGCTATGTGAACTTTAAAGGTGCCATGTTTATTAAACCTTCAGTCCTTTATGCTATAATGTTTTATGTTATGCTAGGTTATTTAACCTGACTTGAGATATCAGCCAGTGAAGGTCCTAATTCTGCAGTGAGTCTTTCGGTATCACTTCAGTTAAGGTCTTATTCACACAACACTTTTGATGTTTGTTAATGTCAATTTTTTACAGTTTTGTATCCATTATGTTTTTCTGTAATGCAGCAGAGGTGTACATCTCATCATAAATTAGTCACACCTTCCACCCACACAGGGAATATGAAAAATGGTGTTTACTATGCCAGTTTTCTTAAATCTCCCCTGTTGACTTCAATAATACACAGACAGAGTGCACCCTGAAACAGCTGTTCCGTAAGGGGGCTGATTATTGGGCCCCCTACGGATCAGCTATTTATTGGCTGTCTTAAGAATAGATACATAGCAATAATACATGTATAATATAGTGTGGTGGTTCTGAGGAATGGTAGTGTTAGGTCACTCACACTGTGTGTCAATGTAGTGATGTACTGTGTTACTGTGCTGAAGAAGATGCATCTGTCTCAGTCACAATTCTCAGAGTGAAAACATTCAAATTCAAAATCTGTATTGTGTCCAAGAACAGATCACCTAGTCATGCCACATGGCAGTCCTCTTGTACTTATCTGGCTTAATTAGGCTAGTTTTTCATTGCTAAATGCCAAGAACCTGTGAAGTTTTATAAACTACCTATTTCATTGACCTGTTATCTGTAATATTTTTCCTTTCAAATAAGTCATTCCAGGATCTTCTTGAACTTTCGCAATGTATCCACCATCACCAAATCCTGTGGTAGTTAGTTCCATAGCCTCACTGCTTTTACAGTAAAAAAAAATCCCAATCTGTGATTTCATACTAGTGATTTGTATAGAGGCATAACTATGTTCTTGTCATGAGTGTCTATGCCTCTTTTGATGCATCCCATAATTTTATTTGCCTTGGCAGTAGCTGTCTGGCACTGGTCACTAAAGGTAAGCTTACTGTCCACCAAAGTGTTTTTCAGTGACAGTCTTACCCAGTAACTTATTATTAAGCACATAATCATACATTTTATTTCTTCAGCCAAAATGTATAACCTTACATTTAAATGAAGAGGACCCAATACTGACCCCTGCGGCACCCCATTGGTGATTGTGACCCATTCTGAGTACTTTCCATTAACCAACACCTTTCCTATCACTGAGCCAGTTGTGAACCCAAATGCATATATTTACCTTAAGTCTCAATGTTCTCATTTTGTATGCCAACCTTATACAGTGGGTACGGAAAGTATTCAGACCCCTTTACATTTTTCACTCTTTGTTTCATTGCAGCCATTTGCTAAAAGCAAAAAAGTTCATTTTATTTCTCATTGATGTCCACTCAGCACCCCATCTTGACAGAAAAAAAAAACAGAAATGTAGATATTCTTGCAAATTTATTAAAAAAAGAAAAACTGAAATATCACATGGTCATAAGTATTCAGACCCTTTTCTGAGACACTCATATTTAACTCACATGCTGTCCATTTCCTTCTGATCCTCCTTGAGATGGTTCTACTCCTTCATTGGAGTCCAGCTGTGTTTAATCAAACTGATTGGACTTGATTAGGAAAGGCACACACCTGTTTATATAAGACCTCACAGCTCACAGTGCATGTCAGAGCAAATGAGGATCATGAGGTCAAAGGAACTCAGAGACAGAACTGTGGCAAGGCACAGATCTGGCCAAGGTTACAAAAGAATTTCTGCAGCACTCAAGGTTCCTAAGAGCACAGTGGCCTCCATAATCCTTAAATGGAAGAAGTTTGGGACAACCAGAATTCTTCCTAGACCTGGCCATCCAGCCAAACTGAGCAATCGTGGGAGAAGAGCTTGGTGAGAGAGGTAAAGAAGAACCCAAAGATCACTGTGGCTGAGCTCCAGAGATGTAGTAGAGAGATGGGAGGAAGTTCCACAAAGTCAACTATCACTGCAGCCCTCCACCAGTCGGGGCTTTATGGCAGAGTGGCCCAAAGGAAGCCTCTCCTCAGTGCAAGACATATGAAAGCCCGCATAGAGTTTGCCAAAAAACACATGAAGGACTTCCAGACTATGAGAAATAAGATTCTCTGGTCTGATGAGACGAAGATTGAACTTAAGAAAGAAGATTGGCGTTAATTCTAAGCGGTATGTGTGGAGAAAACCAGGCACTGCTCATCACCTGCCCAATACAATCCCAACAGTGAAACATGGTGGTAGCAGCATCATGCTATAGGAGTGTTTTTCAGCTGCAGGGACAGGACGACTGGTTGCAATTGAAGGAAAGATGAATGCGGCCAAGTACAGAGATATCCTGAAAGAAAACCTCTTCCAGAGTGCTCTGGACCTCAGACTGGGCAGAAGGTTCACCTTCCAACAAGACAATGACCCTAAGCACGCAGCTAAAATAACAAAGGAGTGGCTTTGGAACAACTCTGTGACCATTCTGGACTGGCCCAGCCAGAGCCCTGACCTCAACCCAATTGAGCATCTCTGGAGAGACCTGAAAATGGCTGTCCACCATCTTTCACCATCCAACCTGATGGAACTGGAGAGGATCTGCAAGGAAGAATGGCAGAGGATCCCCAAATCCAGATGTGAAAAACTTGTTGCATCATTCCCAAGAAGACTCATGGCTGTACTAGCTCAAAAGGGTGCTTCTACTCAATACTGAGCAAAGGGTCTGAATACTTATGACCATGTGATATTTCAGTTTTTCTTTTTTAATAAATTTGCAAAAATATCTACATTTCTGTTTTTTTTCTGTCAAGATGGGGTGCTGAGTGTACATTAATGAGAAATAAAATGAACTTTTTTGCTTTTAGCAAATGGCTGCAATGAAACAAAGAGTGCAAAAGTTAAAGGGGTCTGAATACTTTTCATACCCACTGTATGTGGTACAGTATTGAAAGCTTTTGAAAAGTCCAAATAAAAAACATCTACAGTAGAGATGAGCAAAACAATTCATTATGAACCTGGTGCCAATATTCCAAATTGTTTGGCTTTTAACGAAACTGAACAAATGCCAATTTGTCTAAGATTAACTAAAATGATGGCTATCACATGTATTGCACAGGAACAATTCAGAAAAGACACATGTCTTGTGAGCTTGCTTGACTTTCTAGCACCACCTGACAGCCTCTCAGCCAATAGTCAGTGGTAGGTGGACACCTTTCAGTGCTGATGTCATATAGACTATAAGGTGCTGTAAGCATGATCACGAGGCATTTGCAGTTATGGTGGAAATAGAGAAGGATCTGTGAATTATCTCGCTGCATCATACAGAGCACTCAGTTCTAAAAAACTTACAATTGCAAGCAATAGAGGCAGATTAGTGATAGAATGATAGATATTACAAGTGAGGGAAAGTATCTGTGCTGCTGTTGTGAGCCTGACAGCAGCATTTCTGCACTATGCACAGACAAAAGACAGTTAACCTTTTCCTTGCCAATCAGCAATCTGCAAAATGCTGTTTCCATCTGCACTGATATGAGAAAAATCTTCAATATTTAAGTGGGTTGTTTTTTTTGTTCACCCAATATACAGTTTCACAGCCTGCGCAAATCTGAAATAAAACTGTGTTATTTAAGGGTTTTTTTCTGTTGTGTGTGGTAATCTGAAAAAAAAAATTATTTTCTTAAAGGGGTAATCCCACGAACATGACTTTTTAAAAATTTGTAGATAATAAAAAGTTTAACATTTTTTGCAATTATAAATAATTAAATATTTTGCAGAGTTTTAAAGATTTTCTCTAATATCTTGTGATCACAGTCTTGTTGTTATGTTCGGTTGACAATGAATACGACCATGAATGCAGGACCTTTCTCAGGTCAGAATATCAGCAATGACCTTCCTGTGACCGAGTTATCTCCTCATACATGTAGTGTCTCTGCCTGATAACCTGCCCACAATAAGAAAATCATGGCTGGGTTTTTGACAAGTTCCAGACCACAGAAAGTTTCTGCATTCGTGGTCGTATCCATTGGCAACCGATCAAGACAACAGACTGTCACCACTAAGATAGTTAGATAAAATCTTTAAAACTCTGCAGAATTTTTAACTACTTATATTTGCAAAAATGTTTAACTTTTAATTATCTACAAATATAGATATGGTTATGCTCATGGGAATACCCCTTTAAGCGTTTTTTTTTTAGTTAATATCTACAGTCTCGAAGCCTGTACTAATCTAAAAATAACTGTTATATAAAGTTTTTTTTTTCTGCTCTGTTCACCCAATACACAGTGTGATGGAGTGTGCTAATCTGAAAAAATATTATTTTCTTAAGTGTTTTTTGTTGTTGCTTATATATACATATATATATATATATATATATATATATATATATATATATATAATAGTCTTACTGCCTGCACTGACCTAAAATAAAAGTTATTTAAAGCTGATTGACACAGTTCTAGTCTAATAGTCACTAACCAGGTCACCCTTTTTGTGTTTTGTGCTTCTCTATTTCACTATTACAATTAAGCAGTATGCAGTAAAAAAAACGACTGGAAAAAAAACTGGGCAGGGGACAGGCAAAAGGAGGGGGAGGAGGAAACACTTATGCAAGTACTAACATATATGAGTGGAAACAAGAGCGCTACTTTTGCTTTTTGTGGCACTGCCAGTAGCTGCAAGTTTGTTGTACTTCATCAGAATGAAAATGCTTAGCTCCCTCATCTCAGCCACAGAAGGACATTGCATCTGAAACTGATGTGATCTTGAGTCAGGTTTCTGTGTGTTCCTCCTCCTTCTTGTCTTCCTCCATAACATGTAATTTACCACAAAGTCTTTCTGGACTGTTAACCATATCTCCTTCTTATTTTTCACTGACATAGATCTCTGTAGTGATATGGCACCTGCTGATAAATCTATTTCTCCTACTCAAAGCAGTCTTCCTTCTCTTTTTGATAAGCTGGATAAGAACAGTCAGCATTGTGTGCAAGCAGAGGAGGAAGACATGACTGCTGGCGGTGGAGGTAGTAGTTGTAGTGGATGTGATGGTATTACTGGTAATCATTGTGGTAGGGGAGCTATAAAGAAATCTGAAGGCGCAAATTATGAGGGTGTGAAGGAATCCCATGGTCATGATTTGTCAGAAAAAAGCAGGGAAGATGACAACATTGTCGATAATGATGATTCAGGGTGACAAGGTGACATCAGATGAAGAGGGTGGTGACAGTGGTGATAGTAACGATTCCAGCCAGGGTGCAGTGCAAGCCCAAAATCAAAAAGCCTACCAGACCTTGGAGAAGCTCATGGAGTGGGGGTGGGGGTGGTGGCACTGGTGCTGGTAGGGATAGACACATCTCTGCTGCTGGTGTTGGCAGCAGCAACTGCACACAGCCATCTCCCGTGTGGGATTTTTTTTTGTACATTGTCAAACGATACATTCTTGGCAATGTGCAAGATATGTAAGCAGAAATTTAACCGTGCCTGTGCAAAAAAAAAAAAAGTAGGAGTGACACTTCTACATATTCACATAAAAAGGTATAACACACTTATTTGGCAAAATAGACTTCGCAATGGTACTGGCAGGGAAAGTGAGCAAGACTGTTCTACTTCTACCCATGATTTTCCTTGTAGACAGGCCACATCTACACCTAGCACATAGTCGTCATTATCTTCATTATCATCATTATCATCAACTGTTTGTCCTACTTCTCCTCTTCCAAGCCAATGTCAGTGATCTACAGTCATATGAAAAAGTTTGTGCATCCCTATTAATCTTAATCATTTTTAGTTCTAAATATTTGGGTGTTTGCAACAGCCATTTCAATTTGATATATCTAATAACTGATGGACACAGTAATATTTCAGGATTGAAATGAGGTTTATTGTACTAACAGAAAATGTGCAATATGCATTAAACCAACATTTGACCGGTGCAAAAGTATGGGCACCTCAACAGAAAAGTGACATTAATATTTAGTAGATCCTCCTTTTGCAAAAATAACAGCCTCTAGTCGCTTCCTGTAGCTTTTAATCAGTTCCTGGATCCTGGATGAAGGTATTTTTGACCATTCCTCTTTACAAAACAATTCCAGTTCAGTTAAGTTTGATGGTCGCCGAGCATGGACAGCCCGCTTCAAATTATCCCACAGATGTTCAATGATATTCAGGTCTGGGGACTGGGATGGCCATTCCAGAACATTGTAATTGTTCCTCTGCATGAATGCCTGAGTAGATTTGGAGCTGTGTTTTGGATCATTGTCTTGCTGAAATATCCATCCCCGGCGTAACTTCAAATTCGTCACTGATTCTTGTACATTATTCTCAAGAATCTGCTGATACTGAGTTGAATCCATGCGACCCTCAACTTTAACAAGATTCCCGGTGCCGGCATTGGCCACACAGCCCCAAAGCATGATGAAACCTCCACCAAATTTTACAGTGGGTAGCAAGTGTTTTTCTTGGAATGCTGTGTTTTTTTGACGCCATGCATAACACCTTTTTGTATGACCAAACAACTCAATCTTTTTTTCATCAGTCCACAGGACCTTCTTCCAAAATGAAGCTGGCTTGTCCAAATGTGCTTTTGCATACCTCAGGCGACTCTGTTTGTGGCGTGCTTTCAGAAACGGCTTCTTTCGCATCACTCTCCCATACAGCTTCTCCTTGTGCAAAGTGTGCTGTATTGTTGACCGATGCACAGTGATACCATCTGCAGCAAGATGATGCTGCAGCTCTTTGGAGGTGGTCTGTGGATTGTCCTTGACTGTTCTCACCATTCTTCTTCTCTGCCTTTCTGATATTTTTCTTGGCCTGCCACTTCTGGGCTTAACAAAAACTGTCCCTGTGGTCTTCTATTTCCTTACTATGTTCCTCACAGTGGAAACTGACAGGTTAAATCTCTGAGACAACTTTTTGTATCCTTCCCCTGAACAACTATGTTGAACAATCTTTGTTTTCAGATCATTTGAGAGTTGTTTTGAGGAGCCCATGATGCCACTCTTCAGAGGAGATTCAAATAGGAGAACAACTTGCAATTGGCCATCTTAAATACCTTTTCTCATGATTGGATACACCTGGCTATGAAGTTCAAAGCTCAGTGAGGTTACAAAACCAATTTTGTGCTTCAGTAAGTCAGTAAAAAGTAGTTAGGAGTATTCAAATCAATAAAATGATAAGGGTACCCAAATTTTTGCACCGGTCAAATTTTGGTTTAATGCATATTGCACATTTTCTGTTAGTACAATAAACCTCATTTCAATCCTGAAATATTACTGTGTCCATCAGTTATTAGATATATCAAATTGAAATGGCTGTTGCAAACACCCAAATATTTAGAACTAAAAATGATTAAGATTAATAGGGGTGCCCAAACTTTTTCATATGACTGTATAAGGGAATGTGTGTCCAGGAAACAGCAATATGTGTCAAGTCATCTGGCAGTTCTGCAACTTAACTCGCACCTGGTCAAGCTGCTGGCAGTGCAGTCACAATTATAACATTTATATGTCATACGCTCAACATCGATGGAGGAAATCTAGCCGCCATTATTTCATTAGAAAGCTGTCCCAATTTATATCGCCATGTATCGAAGAATGTGGGCCTTTCCTTGGATATGTCAAGCTGGTGAAAGGTGCACGCCTCCATCGACACGTAGAGCAGCAATTATGGACAAGGACAATACATTGTTTTCACAGCCAACTGAGTCATTGTTTTGAGCGACAGCGACCACAATCCAGAAAAACAACAACGCCATGTACTAGTTCTACCCTGTTTGTGCAAGCCCAGTTCCAACACCATGCAGGGCCCATCTACCTCCTCTTGATCCTCATCTCTGGACCATTTCCTGCCACCATCTTCACCATGGAAAGGAATTTCTTCCTCTCCCCTCGTTTCATGGGTGTAAAGTGAAGAGCCATTCAGTTGTTCTTATGCTACTTGATTTGCAGGAACAAAATGCCTGCATTTGCAACAACTTACAGTGGGGAAAAAAAAGTATTTAGTCAGCCACCAATTGTGCAAGTTCTCCCACTTAAAAAGATGAGAGAGGCACCCATTTGCTAGGCACAGTCTCTTGGGACAGAGCCTGCTTCTATAGGGTCCTTAAATATAAGATATAAGGGTCTGTCTATCATAGTATATAAATCCTTCAGAACTCAGGGGTGATAACATCAGAACCCAATGATTTGTCTATTTTTAATGTTTTTAAGATGCCTTTGCACTTCCTCCTTAAGCAGGTGACATTTAATGGAGAATTTACATTATCTCTAGTCTTATCACCCGTGTGATGATTCTGCCTAAATATGGCCATAACTCAGCTATATTTTGGTCTCTGGGTATAGGATATCCCTTCTTCCTTGCTTGCATACTGTGCGCAGCTACAAGCCTAGGTGCATATTGGCAGTAGCGTCTAGGCTGGAACAATAGGGCTCCATTGTATTCCTATACAGCCCTGGCTGATCAAACAATAGTGCATTGTTCACGCCTGGGCTGTTGATCAGATATGACTGATAACAGGGTATCAATTCACTTTGTCTCATCTACATACAAAGGGTTTGAACGTGATTGAATTAACTCATCAGACATACTGTCGCCGGTGACCTCATTCTGGGAGGGGGCATAAAGGGTATAAAAGATGAGGTAAGAGGTCTGTGGGAGGAGATTATGCAGGAGATTACACTATGGAGATCATGCTATGAAGACTGTGCTGGAATTATGCTACAGAGTTGTTACAGACTTTGACTGAGATGCTACTATCAGCAGGCAGGTTGGAATGCTGCTGCTGACGATGATGAGCCTACAAGAGACTGAGAGATATTACAGAGAGACTAATGCTGAGATTCCTGTGAAAAGCATGCAGGCGGGATTATTGTTTTAATGCCACATGCTAACAAGCCTCCACTGGTGACTCACACATGCCATGTGTGAATGTTGGACTATAGAACCACATCAAGGACATATGTGGTAAAGTAATCATTTCACCTTTAATCCCTTTTATTTTATTTGTACTGTATCTTGTAACTAGTAACTGTTAATGCTTGCATATGTCTGCATATCTGTTCTGATCTGTATATGTTAGATTTTAATACCGACCCATTTAGGGGTTAATAAATATATAAAATTTAGAAGGCTTGTCTTGTATTTATCTGGTGAACCCGGCACTCACTGGCGGTGAGTGTGGTTTTTATATGAAAGAGGACTCAGGGTGTGGCCAAAGCGGTTTGGCGCACGGAGGATCTTTCACAACCCGTCTTTGCATTTTCTTGTTTCTCTACCATTTAAAAATAGTAGAGAAGAAGGCATTTAATAGATTAGCCTTTTCCTCATCCTCTTACATCATTACTCCCAGATTAATTTTGAGAGGACCCACAGTCTTATTTTTAAGTTTGTTATTTATCTAATTAAAATATTAATATTTGATATTTTAATAATTTAATATTTTGGGGATATTTTTACTTTTCTTGGTTATGAACCTCTCTGTCTCAATCTTTGAAATCTTTATCTGTTTTTACATGTTTTGTTTTTCCCTTATAACTATTTAATGTATCATTACTTCCTTCCTGTTTTAATAGTTTGAACGCTACCTTCTTATTATTTATTGCGTCCCTCACAGTTTTGTTTAACCACAATGGCTTTCTATTTTTCCTATTATGTCTATTCCCATATTGTATGTATCTTTCACAGGATGTTTTTAATATGCTTTTAAAAAGTCCCATTTAGCCTGTGTACTTTTATTTTTTAGGACACTGTCCAAGTTTCTGACTGTAAGGTCATCCCTTAACAGATGAAAATTGGCCTTCCTGAAGTTTAGTGTTTTTGTACCTTCTCCATTAATCTTCGTATTAAAGGATACTTGAAAATGTATTATGTTGTGGTCAATATTACCCAGGTGACCTCAACCTCTACTTTCAACATTCTGTCAGGTCTATTGGTTAAAATTAGTTCTAGAAGTACCCCCTCTCATATTGGGTCCGGAAGTAGTTGGGAAAGGTAATTGTTTTCAATTATTGCCAAAAACCTTTTTCCATTGTTGGACCTGCAGATTTCTGTTTCCCAATTTACATCGGGGTAGTTAAAGTCCCCCATAAAAATTACCTCACTATTTTTTGGCCTCTGTTTATTCCATTAAAAACTGTATAGCTTTCTCACTATTTTTGGAGACTTATAACGAACCCCTATTGGTATTTTATTTTTTATTTTTTTTTGGCAAATTTATTGGGGTGTTCCAGGTCAGGGCTAGCAGAATGGATCTGTTTTTTTAATAGTACCGCTATTGTTCATGTGGTGTTTGGTACAGAAGCCCAGTTCAGTGGGGCTTAGTTGCAGTACCATGAATAACCTATGGACAAGATTGGCGCTGTCATGGAAAGAAGAACCATTTTCCTAATTTCATAATCCACTCAAAAGAATAACAATGGCAAAACTTTAAACTTGAGTATTTTGCAGTGTTAAAAGAGAGGTTATGTAAAATTATAGTTTACATAGACAGAAGAAGAAAACATTGGTCTCCGGCAGAGAACATTATGTATTGAAGCACAAGAAAAAAAAAAATACAATAATAATAATAAAAACCTGCAGAAGAAGCTTATGAGCTTTTAACATTTTAATTGCAGATGAAGAATGTTGTAATTTTGTTCAATTGAGTCTGAATAGTTGGTAACAGGTGTTGTGAGGCTGCTGGATGAGAAAATGTTACTATTCTGAGATGAGAATTTTTCTTCAAGATCCACTTCAATACCAACTGCATAATGGCCTGCTAAATGTTCCATTTCATGTAAATTGATAATTATATCTGCATATCAGGTTACCATTATGATAAAGAACTCTAACTTAGCAACATAGGGTATGTACAGATCATGCAGTTCTGTGACATATACAGTACTTTTAAGGAGATTAACATTTTTATCGGTCACATTTGACACATCCTCTTATTATTTTTTTTTAAGACATTCTTTCATCAATTATATCTGCACCTTCCCCTGCTACCAATGGCCAACGGTGCCTGATTCTTGACAGAACAAATATCTAGACTAAATATCTTGAATTTTGAATATGCGGATGTGGCTGGTCCACCACTGGAATTTGGAAATGCTCAAAATCTAAAAGCTTCACAAGTTATGCTGCTATGAGTTATTTAATATCTTCAAAAGTACAGAATGTGAATGTGCACACAGGTAGAAAATTAGCAAAAAAGAACACATGAGCAACATTTACCCAATAAATTTCAGTAACTGACTTGGCTTATGTGTTTTTGTTATTGATCTTTACTCATAGCCTAGGTGGGGGCTGACAGTAGGTTATCCTGCTGATAATACTCCCCTTAGTTACTGACCAGTTCCCTGATGGATGGACCTAGTTGCATATGTTCAGTTCGTCTGCAATAGCACAGCGGACAAAATGAAGCATTATATTGTGTGTTCAGATTTCTGTTTATAAAGTCTGGTTCCCTCATTCATCATTGGATGAGAGCAATGGACTTAAATGGATCTTAAGTGACTCACGCATTCACTGCAGTGTAAAAAATTTGATGGAAGCTTTCTTCCATCATGTTTGTTTACTTTATAGACGGAAGAAAAAGTTAGAAAAGTAAACCATCATGATTTTTACACTCACTGGAGTGAATGAAGACAGAGGGGGCTCTGTCAGCAATAGTCACCTCAGCACCATTTAGGTATGTTGCTCTAATCCATCATAGGACTTTATAAGCGGACCATATAAACAGAAATCTAAACATAGTCTAACAAGGTGTTCATTTCAGTTATTAGGCTGTCCATATAATAAACATCTTGGGTGTTCTAGTGGCGCAATTTAGCCACTACTCATTGTGCACTTGTTGAGAAAGCCTCAGCAGGTCTTGCGATTTCCCTCATAGCGAGGCAGCAAAGGCAGGTGTAATCCAGTGCTGCTGTAGTGTGAACTTGGTTGCAGCTGTAAAAGTGGAGCTTATACACGGGCAGCCATATGCGCAAATCATGCTCAAATACTGGAGCAACTGATCCTGGAGACTTTATTAACTAGTAATCTCCTTGTTCAATTATTTCATCCCAGGCATGGGAATGCCAGTTGTGTCTATGGGCTCAGTAATCTGTAACAGTTGTGGTTCCAGTTTGCTCAGTCCAGCAGTTGTGGGCCCATTGGGCCTCTGAATTGTTTTGACTCTGGGCTACTCCTAAGAGAACTGTCTAAGTAGTCCCCAGGCTTCACCCTTTAACCTCCATACAGGGATCAGAACTTCTCATCAGGAAACTACCAGGCTCTAGGCGTAGTCTCAGTTCAGTAGCAGTTCAGGAAATGCTGATGCAAAGCACTGAAGGGACAGGAACAGTAGTGGTCAGTGGACAAATCAAGGTCAGGACAGGAAAATTTCATTTGTCATGGTATTCAGGCAATAGGTCAGGGTAGGTGACTTAAAGTCATAATGTTATCAGGCAGAGGTTAGTGAAGGCTCAGAGTAATCGCTGTTAGGAGAAAATCAGAAGAAAACAAAATGTAACTTTTATTGTTCATTTCATTAGTGGATGCTAATGTTTATCAATTGCTCCAGTGTTTCTCTTACTAGTTTGCTCTATATTGCTATTACTGCATTGCATCATCGTAGTGTAGCATTGCACTGTATCGGATGCTGCTACTCAGTTATGCCACTCATGATATTCAGACCCTTTTGGGGACGATCACGGTGCCCCAGCATTTTTTACCTACCTGTTTTTATGGATTATAGGTATTCTGTATTAGCCAGGGCTGCCCACGGGATGAGGTAGGTGGGCGTGACCAATCAGGAAGGACCACATCACACCCATGGGCAGTTTGGGGGGTGCGGCCTGGCCTATATATATCCGACTCCGGTCTGAGTGGAGCACTCATTTCTATCTGAGTACCAGTGCCCACCATCAGCGCACTGGGAAGTGCAGTTTTTACTGCAGTTTTACTAAGTTTTTGCACTTAAACGTCTTTATTCACCTAGAGGCTCGTCACTCTGCAGGAAGATGTCCCTATCTATCTGGGGCTCTTCATTTCATCCTTGTGTTGGGCAATTTATTATGACCAGTGTGGGAATACGAGCACCTATGTAGCTGTTGGTTAATATACATCCATTCCCCACAAGGTGACATTAATCAATCCTCTTAATCCTCCTAATGGTGAAACGCATTGAGGATATTACACGTTTTTGAGTAGGGGGGTGATAGCATACATCACCCCTTTTAGTAGCTCATTGGGGATAGTCATTTTTGTAACCCATTTATTGCCATAATTGATGCATTGGAGTCTGTGGACTAACAAACAATTGTTCCACTGCACTGCTATTAATTCAGTGTAATCCAGTTTAACCGTATTAGAAACTTTTATACATTATTGGAGGAAGGTGTCTAAAATAGCCCATAGATTCAGAGAAATGGCTGAGGACATAAAGTAAAGTTTATTTAAGGGTTCTATGGGCAGTTACTATAGCACAGCACTCAAGACTTGGAAGAGCAGTGCAGTGGGCAGAGAGGGGAGACCAGTGACTACAGCCTGATGTTGCTTTAGTGACCCTGGATCTGCTTTTACTTTTCTTTGTTTGCTCTCATTGCTTTTCCTATAGAGAGACATAGTGGCGTAACTAGGAATGGCTGGGCCCCAAGGCGAACATTTGACATGGGGCCCCCCCCGAACCGCCGCCCCCAACCCCCCCCCCCCCCCGCACAAACTGCATTCCTGCTCACACTATTATGCACCATAGTGGCCCCTGCACCCCTGCACACAGTATTATGCCCCATAGTAGCCCCTGCACACAGTATTATGCCCCATAGTGGCCCCTGCACACAGTATTATGCCCCATAGTGGCCCCTTCACACAGTATTATGCAGCATAGTGGCCCCTGCACAAAGTATTATGTTCCATAGTGGCCCCTGCACACAGTATTATGCCCCATAGTGGCCCCTGCTCACGGTATTATGCCCCACAGTGGCCCCTGCACACAGTATTATGCCCTATAGTGGCCCCTTCAAACAGTATTATGCCCCATTGTGGACCACCCATGAATGATTATACTCTGGGGTCTTTTCAGACCCCAGAGTATAATGATCGGAGAACCAGGGGAGGATACAAATATAAAAAACAATGCTACTTACCTCTCCCTGGCTCCGATGCACTCCGGTGCGCTACTTTGGCCATCTTCAATGTTGGACCAGATCTCGCATGAACCAGGCCGGCGTCGTGACGCATAATGATGTCGGTTGACGTCTGGGACGTCACCAAGCAGGCCCGAAGCCTGCAGAGCATACTAGAGGTGAGTTACAGTGTTTTTTATGTTCCCTTACCTCCCCTGGGCCCCCGATTGTTATACTCCAGGGTCTGAAAAGACCCCAGAGTATCACGATAGCAGTGTTTGTAGGGTTCGCGGTATCGGCTGCCACAGGGCCCCGGGCCCCATAATGTTCCAGGCCCTGTGGAAGCCGCTACTGCTGCTACTCCGGTATTTACTGCCCTGGAGAAGAACTAAGATGTTTTAACTCCATTAGGAAGGTTTTGTACCTGGGTCACACAAACAGTCACTGACCAGCTCTCTGCATCTCTGACACATAGGAATTACTTGTACATGGATATATCCTCAGCTTTCTTGAATACAGAAAATAATAAAAGGGTCCAGCATTTGGTGGAAATAAATCTATAAATAAAATAGCCCAAGAGAGAACCTGATCAACATGTCATCTAAGGACCCCTTTAAGAACAAAGTATTATTGAAAGCGGACAGATCTTTAATAATGAATTGCTCATTTTCTTTTCTTTTTTTTTTTTTAAATAATTCTGAGTTTATTAAGAGTATACCAGAGAACAGAGGTACATACAGTCAATACAGAACTACAGTGCCTTGCGAAAGTATTCGGCCCCCTTGAACTTTTCAACCTTTTGCCACATTTCAGGCTTCAAACATAAGGATATAAAATTTTAATTTTTTTGGTGAAGAATCAACAAGTGGTACACAATTGTGAAGTGGAACGAAATTTATTGGATATTTTAAACTTTTGTAAAAAATAAAAAACTGAAAAGTGGGGCGTGCCAAATTATTCGGCCCCCTTAAGTTAATACTTTGTAACGCCACCTTTTGCTGCGATTACAGCTGCAAGTCACTTGGGGTATGTCTCTATCAGTTTTGCACATCGAGAGACTGAAATTCTTGCCCATTCTTCCTTGGAAAACAGCTGGAGCTCAGTGAGGTTGGATGGAGAGCGTTTGTGAACAGCAGTTTTCAGCTCTTTCCACAGATTCTTGATTGGATTCAGGTCTGGACTTTGACTTGGCCATTCTAACACCTGGATACATTTATTTGTGAACCATTCCATTGTAGCTTTTGCTTTATGTTTGGGATCATTGTCTTGTTGGAAGATAAATCTCCGTCCCAGTCTCAGGTCTTTTGCAGACTCCAACAGGTTTTCTTCCAGAATGGTCCTGTATTTGGCTCCATCCATCTTCCCATCAATTTTAACCATCTTCTCTGTCCCTGCTGAAGAAAAGCAAGACCAAACCATGATGCTGCCACCACCATGTTTGACAGTGGGGATGGTGTGTTCAGGGTGATGAGCTGTGTTGCTTTTACGCCAAACATTTCGTTTTGCATTGTGGCCAAAAAGTTGGATTTTGGTTTCATCTGACCAGAGCACCTTCTTCCACATGTTTGGTGTGTCTCCCAGGTGGCTTGTGGCAAACTTTAAACGAGACTTTTTATGGATATATTTGAGAAATGGCTTTCTTCTTGCTACTCTTCCATAAAGGCCAGATTTGTGCAGTGTACGACTGATTGTTGTCCTATGGACAGACTCTCCCACCTCAGCTGTAGATCTCTGCAGTTCATCCAGAGTGATCATGGGCCTCTTGGCTGCATCTCTGATCAGTCTTCTCCTTGTTTGAGATGAAAGTTTAGAGGGACGGCCGGGCCTTGGTAGATTTGCAGTGGTCTGATACTCCTTCCATTTCAATATGATCACTTGCACAGTGCTCCTTGGGATTTTTAAAGTTTGGGAAATCTTTTTGTATCCAAATCCAGCTTTAAACGTCTCCACAACAGTATCACGGACCTGCCTGGTGTGTTCCTTGGTCTTCATGATGCTCTTTGCGCTTTAAACAGAGCCCTGAGACTATCACAGAGCAGGTGCATTTATACGGAGACTTGATTACACACAGGTGGATTATATTTATCATCATCAGTCATTTAGGACAACATTGGATCATTCAGAGATCCTCACTGAACTTCTGGAGTGAGTTTGCTGCACTGAAAGTAAAGGGGCCGAATAATATTGCACGCCCCACTTTTCAGTCTTATTATTTTTTACAAAAGTTTAAAATAACCAATAAATTTCGTTCCACTTCACAATTGTGTCCCACTTGTTGTTGATTCTTCACCAAAAAAATTAAATTTTATATCCTTATGTTTGAAGCCTGAAATGTGTCAAAAGGTTGAAAAGTTCAAGGGGGCCGAATACTTTCGCAAGGCACTGTATGTATGAGCAAGAGAGATACAAATCGCAGTAGGACATAATTCACCAAGTGGAAATAAAACCAGCAATTTTACAAACAAAGGGGGGAGGTAGAGGGAATGTTAGTACATACAATGTTAGAGGGAAGAAATAGGGTGAAGTTGTGAAAAGTGCGTGGTGACACAGAGTCCCATGCACAGCAGTGTGCCATAAAGCAGGAATAGAGTGTAGACACTTGAATTAACGGACCATCATCCAGGGGACAAGCGACATCAATTGTGAGAGATCCAGGGGGAGACCAAATCTCAAAGTATTTGCGGTGAGTCGGTTTCGACCAGCTGTACAATTCTTCAAATCTCAAGATCTGATGAATCTTCTCTCACCAATGGAATATTGTTGGAGGAGTTTGTTGTAGCAAGAAAACTGGAATGAGAGCTTTGGCTGCAGCAATCAGGTGGTGGATCAGCATTTGGGAAGAAATGTCCAGTGAAGACCATGTCTGTGGGTGTTAACGAGAAGGAAGAGAAGCCAAGTTTCTTAATTTCCTGTTCAACTTGTTTCCAATAAGGAACAATAAGCGGGCATGACCACCAGATATGAATTAAGGAACCTTTATCCGAGTTACATCTCTAGCATATGTCAATGTTGGCGAGGCCATATTCTCTCATCCTGGTTGGGGGTCTGTACCATCTTGACAGTAACTTAAAATGATTCTCTTGTACCCGCACACAGGGGAAAACTAAATACAGACTATTGTGTGTATCTTAGTTACCTCACTTAGTCTTGATGGTTATTTACCCAAGGGGCATAACTATACCAGTCTCTCCCATATCCAGGAGGGATTTTTAAAGGGAGTCTATCATTGAATAAATCGATTTTGAACTGTTAGCAAGTAGGAATAGCCTTTATAAAGGCTATTCATCTCATACCCTTACTTTCCAGGTCCTTGCCGCTATTTTCAAATTATGCCTGTTTTTGTGTTTATGCAAATTATACTCAGAGAGCAAAGGGGGTGTTCCCCCTGTGCTCCTAGCACAGCCTCGTCATTCCCTGCAGTGCCGCCTCTGTCTCTTCTTCATGACTCCCTCTGCTTCTTCTCGCCGCCTCTTTGCTGCATTAGCAGCCGACTATCTTATCTTCGAGATTGAAATCCTTTGTATGCGCAGTTGGCTCTGCCACTTTGGGTTCAGGTAGAGCCGACTGCGCCGCAATCTTTATTCGATTACTACACGAGCGTACTGCGAAGAGGCAGGGAAAAGAAGCAGGGGGCGTCATGAAGAAGGGACAGAAGTGCCACTGCATTGGGATGATGAGGCTGTGCTCGGAGAACAGGGGGAATGCCCCCTGTGGTCTCTGAGCATAATTTGCATAAACAGAGAAACAGGCATAATTTCAAAACTGCGGCAAGGACCTGGAAAGCAAAGGCATGAGATTAATAGCCTTTATAAAGGTTATTCCTACATGGTATCAGTTCAAAATCGATTTATTCAATGATAGAGTCCCTTTAAGATACTTAGTGGCAGTCACTGTGCCATTTTATTAGATACTTTAATAAAAGTTACATTTTAGTGTTCTCACATTTTTTGGGTTTATGTAGTTTTGGAAGAAGCAGTCTTAGAAGCAATAACCTGTTCTAAGTCAGAGAAGGGTCTATTCCAACTAAAATGAAAATAAGAGAGAACATTTCTCATAATGGGCTGTATGAAGGAATATGATGCCTTTATTAGAGTATTTCAACTGGACTGCCGGGAAGGTCGATAAGCTTGTCCCTTCACATAGTTCCTCCAAGGTGACCATCAGTAGGGGGTTCCAAAAGTCTCTTGGGATGTACTGAAGATTTTGTAAGGCTTGTGGGATCAATCTTGCTGGAAGACAAAGAGAGGGGAAGGTGGCTAGTGTGGGCAGAAGCTGTTTCCATGTCTCTCTAATGCCCCATAACAACTGAAGTCCCGAGGGACTCGGTGAGGAGGAGCATGTAGGTATCCACAAATCTCCCAAAAAGTTTGGACCATAAGCAGTAGCCGCTAGTTGATGCAGAGCACCACGTTTCAAAGGAGCTACTAATTTCAGTCAGAGTTGCAGTTGGATATCCTCGTAGTATTTTTGAGCATCAGGTAGATTGATGCTACCATCAGTCTTCGCTTCTTATGTTTCCAAATGGAGGCCAAAAAAAGGGTGATTTGAAAAAGGAAGGTGGAATGTAGATAGTCAGTGTGTGTAATTTGTACAAAATCCTGGGCATAATGTAAGTTTGGATCACATTCGAAGTTAAGTTTGTAAACAGTCTGCAGGGAATGGGGATGTTAACCCCCAGGTATTTTATATGTGTGAGAGACCATGAAAAGGGGGTGGAATCCTTCATTTGTTTAACTACTTAGGGTGGCAGAGATAAAGGATAAAGATTAAGAAGTTCAGACTTAAGTATATTCACCTTGTAACCAGAGATAGAGCTATACTGACCTAGAACACGCAACAGTGCCTGCAATTCCTGGTCAGGTTAGAGATCAGGAACAGTACATAGACAGTGAAGGTCATAGACTGGACGGAAGTAGGATCTACCTCTAAGACTTTGATATTGGGGGATTCCCTAACAGCTTGTAGGAAGGGTTCAAGAGATAAAATAAATAGAGTAGGTGAGAGGGGACACCCTTGGCGAGTCCCTTTGGATATGGGAAAAGGGTGAGAATGTTCTTTTTCTGAAGTCAGGTTACATTACTCTGAAATCATGAAATGTCAACAGACTGGAACAGAGAAAAATAAGGATCCTATCTATACTGCTACCTTATATAAATTCAAGAGTTTCTCTAAATATATTGCTTTAGCAATGCTGCTTTGTTTGCCTGCTATGTGAAATTATTCCTCCCATTGTTTACACATTGCTGGCCTGTATCTGATATCTGGGGGGGCTGAGTGCTTGGGATTACGCTTTCTCTCAACTGTTATCTGCAGCTCTGCCATCAGGACAATGAGTTCAGCTAATTGCAGTTTGCTGATAAAGGATAGGGCAGTGTCTGTTATCTCTATATGTAAACTCAAAGATAACATTGAGTTTATTGTAAGTCCCTTGTCTGGGAGCAAGTAAGTGTTCTCTACAAACCTATGTAATGCAATATACATTTACTGTGCATATTATTTGACCTGAATTTATATTAGATTTCTAGAAATCTTGATAAATAATATCTCATGGTAAAGGCAATGTCTATATTTACTCAGGTACTTCATAGTGTCCAGTCCATCAAAAAGTCAATGCCGCCCACCAGATAAAAATATAGGAATTGAGAAGAAGAGAGCTGCTGATAGAGGGAGATGGGAAAATCCTTTTAAGGATGGGGGAAAGGTCCTTATTGAAGGGTCTTTGGCTGAAGGCATCAAATATACCTATGTAGATAGATGTTCCTGTGAGCTCTGGGTGTGTCACCATATATGTTAATATAATAATAATAATAATAATAGTAATAATAATATATGTAAATATAACTCTGTAGTTTCATGCTGGGTCTTGCATTACTAATGTATACATGCATTAGTCTCCCCATACATGTGCAAACAGTGTACACCCATAGGAGTAATGCATTACTAATCCTAACTGTCCCAGGGTATACTCACACATACTTATTCTGTACATAGTGGGGACAATAACTTGAAATCTACAAGAATATTAAAGGGGTTGTTCAGGAAATACAATACTCACCTGTTCCCTACGCTCTGCTGTCCAGTCCAGCGGAGCCCAGGGGCTTGCTCTGGTAGAAGTTATCACCGTACGTGGCTGCTGGGGCTAATCAGTGGCCTCAGTGGTCACAGGAAAGGACCTGGGACATCACTCACATACTTCACCTCCCCTTTCCTGTGACCGCTGAGGCCACTGATTAGCCTCAGCAGTCACGTGCAGTGAGGACTTCCACTGGAACAAGCCCCCAGGTGCCACTGGCGAGAGGCAGGGGCACTGGAGCGCTAGAGATAGACGAGTATGTTTTTTTTTTTTATGTTTCACCTTCCCTGACATCTTCTCCCAGTTCTGCATTTCCTGGACAACCCCTTTTCTCTCCGCATGTTTCCGCATATTTTGTGCGGAAACCGAGCGGCAACCACACGGACCCCATTATAGTCTATGGGGTCCACAGGTTTCCTTATGTTAACCACTTTTCTATGCGTATAGGTTTCCATTCGGGGGGTCCCCAAGCAGACTCCCTGAACGGAATCCCAAACGCAGATGTGAATCGGCCCTTACATATTGAATAGTCTAGAATTTCCAATAATCATAAATCCAAAGACCAGATACCAGATTAATTCTAGTGTACTGTATATCTGACATAATTTTTGGGCTCTAGTATCCACTAAAAAAGAAAGGAATGCTGGCACCAAGGTCAATATTTCCAGTGCATGATCAACAGGCTGAGGATTTTTTGCCATTTGCAGCCTCTTAGAAGCTGGCTTTTACAAAGCACTTCCTCTGCAGACATCAGAGCTTTACAAAGCGGATCAAACCTTTCAAATTGTAAAATGATTTATAAAAGATAATGTATCCTATAATCCAACATCCGAATGTCTCCGAATGTCAAGAAGAAGGGGCCAAAATCAGAAAAACTCATGCATCTACTAACAGTCCAAATAAACTGCAGCATCTTTACAGGAGATTCCATTCTAATAACAGCTACATTACCTCCTCAGACTGATCAATGGTGGCCGGTCTCCGCAGTGCATAATGACACTATTATTCCGTTCGAACCAATTGGAGGCTTCTTTTGTACTTTTTTCAGACTGTTCCAAATGCAATTTATTTTTGCTGTCCGTGCTGTGCATGGTAGACATGGAATATTTGCAGATGAGATAATAATAAAAGCTCTCTATGGTAACTTTTGATATTTTCAATCAATGAGATAAGCTGTTCTCATAAATGTCATGTTACCGCTGTTAAAAGGGAATGTTATGTGTGAAATCTGAATACCAGGGTAGAATCACAAAACTGGAAGGATAACAGACATTGAGAGGAGATCTAAAGTTCCCTGAAATGCCAATTGATCACTGTTAATTAAAGGGACATTAACCCCTTCCTGCACCTTTATGTATCTGTACATATATAGCAATTCTAGCACCAGCATTCCATTTGCCAGGGTTGATGATCGTGCAGTAGCAGACTGGGGTCTCTGTTAGTTAAATGATAAAATTGATAAATCATAGATGACAGTGTTCCTCAACTGTAGCTGTAATGGTAGGAACAGATGCTTTGGGCCGGATGAGTGTGTGTGTTGGTCTGATCTGAGATCTGATGCTGAATGGGCTCTGAATGATGATAATAGTAATTAATACCCCTTTGTGGGTGTTATTTATGTGTGTGGAGTAATTTGTAGGGAAATGGGAATTCTGGTCTGGAATCTATTTACATAGGTAGTGTCTGGTCTGGGATCTGTGTAGATGAGTGTGTCTGGTCCAAGATCTGTATAGATAGGGTTTTTGGTTCATGTTCTGTATAGATTTGGAGGAAGGAGAGGTCTTGTCTGCAGCTATGTGTTCTATATAAATGATTGTGCCATGAGAAGAAAATACAGTTTTCATTTATAGAATCTCCCTGATGTCCCTGATGTCCCAAAAGTTGTAGATAGAAGACAGATGACAGATAAAAGATAGATAGATAGATAGATAGATAGATAGATAGAATGACCACATATGGAACTGCACAGTTTTGGGAATCTGTATATAAGAAAATCATAGCTGAACAAAAGCGGGGACAGAGGAGGACAACCAAGGTAATTAAGGGGGAATTGGTGGATTAGAGTATAAATATTGGTTCTCAAATGTGGCAAGGGTGGACACTGATATCAAAGGGCCCCACTTCTTTCATGTGCTCCTCTAACATATACAGTACATACACATATAAATATATGAAACAAGCATATGCATATGCATGTTACACACAGAGATAAATAATATGCACAAATATACACATAAGGGTGGGTTCACACTTGCGCCGGAGTCCGTCCACCGGGAATCCGACTGAAATTCTCGGGAAACTGTATAGGGACTGTATAGGGAAAGGTTTGCGACGCATTGCTTAAAAATCCATTCATTTGAATGGGTTTTTAAAGCAATGCGCGGGTGTGCGCTTACATCCTCTGTGCTGCGAATCCAGTTTTTTTCACTGGAAACGAAGTTGGACATGCAGGACTTTGTTTCCAGCGAAAAAAACTGGATTCGCGGCGCAGAGCGTGTAAGCGCACACCTGCGCATTTCTTTAAAAACCCATTCAAATGAATGGGATTTTAAGCAATGCGTCGCTAACTTTTCGCTATCCAGTCCCTATACAGTTTCCTGAGATTTTCAGTCGGATTTGCGGCAGACGGACTCCGGCACAAGTGTGAACCCACCCTTAGGTTTTGTTTGGAGCATTGGAGGCTCTGAAGATTCTATCATAAATGCTGTAAAATATAGCACAGCATGCTGCACCATTTTTTCCGCTAAAATAACAGATACAATGATGGAAATCCAACAGACCCCCTTATTAAGTCAATAGGGTCTGTTGGGTAACATTAATGTCTGTCACATAACAGATCAGTCACTGTGGGCAATTTAGCAGCTCGGCGCCACGTGGGATCCAGTCCATACACATTATGCATGCATATACAAGTTACACAGAGATATAAGCAGTACTTATATACACAAGCATAGGTTTATGCATACACACCTGCATTCCTCCCAACTTTCAAAGGACAGAAAGGGAGACACAGCAAATTTAGCCACACCCACTTCTACTTTGACTCCACCCATTCTCTCCATTTCTCTTTGTGCCCCCACGTAGTATAATGCCCCTAACATAATAATGTCACCCCACATTATAATGTCCTCCTCCTGGTGTCCCCACATTTTAATATCTCCTTCAGCCACCCACACAGTTCAATGTCCCCTTTCAGCTGCCATTAGTTTAATGTCCCCCTCCAGAGGCTCCCACAGTTTAATGTCCCCCTCCAACCTCCCCCACAATTTAACATCCCCCTCCAGCTGCCCCCACAGTTTCACGAGCTTCAGACGCGATGTGAGTGACGTCATCACATTGCGCCTACTACTACCGGAGTAGAGACGGGGGCTGAATGGTAAAGCAGGGAGTGGACGGCTCCTTGCTTTACCATTCTTATATTCCACTCATCTGCGTCCTCCAGACATACCACCCGCCGATCGGGACAGGACCTGTTATAGGAACTAGAATTTTTGGGATAGAATGTTGATCCAGGGACCTAGTTCAATTGCCATATTTGAAATTGAAAGTATTTTTATTCCCTCTGATAGGGCAATTGGCATCTGCCTGGGTTATTTTTGACTTCTTCTGGATCAGCTTGATAGATTTATAGGCTGGACTTGATGGACCTGTGTCTTTATCCAGCCTTATAAACTATGTTACTATGTTGCCTCTTTAAAATTTGTCACTGACATTGTAATGCTGCAATATTTTTAAAAAAATTTTTTATAGAGAATCCTTGGATAAGGATTGCTAGCACCTTTGGATTATTTTTAGAGTGCTGCTAATTTTCTTAGATAGATAGATCTGCAGGTCATATTTATTTACATAAAAACGACTCTTGACAGTCACAAATCATCAACCACAATATGTTGACCCTGAACTCACAGAAATAAACTACAGCCAGAGAACTATTCATTTATTTTGACAGAAAGAAAATCAAGCGCAGCAGTTCCATATGTGATGGTTAAGGTGGCTGCTTACAGCAAACAGTTAAAGCATACCAGACTATGTGCAGTAAATACAGGCAATGATGGCTCTTACTAAGTACTGATCTTCCTTCAGGACCAATATGTAATTTTGTCCGAGTAACTTACAAGAAAATCATAGTGATTGAGTTGTGAGCACTAAAACCGCAAAATACTGGCAAAAGTTTTTTTTTCTCCCTCTCTTTTTATCTGACGTCTCTTTCTGTGAAGGTTGGAGGAAGACATAAAACACAAATAAAAGATTTGCAGGAGGACATACGATGGAGTCAGAGGTAAGACACAGATGATTTTAAAAGCAACAAGCTTCCATTAAGCCGTCTTTTGCTGCAGCAGCTTATCAGCCATGCACGCACTGCGCTCCCCTGTCTATTATTAGATGTGAGTGCGCACAGCGGTTAGCCCAGGCTGCAGAAACCTCCAGTCTGATTCATTGCAGTAATTGTGGGTGACGCGATTTTATGATTTTAACGGATCTTTTGTAAGTTCTTACCTACTGTCAGTAACTCATGATAAATAAACAGTATGGCCACCTAAGAGGAACATAACTTGCAATGAAGATTTGTGTATGACCCTATGGCCACATTGCATCTCAGTCTGTGTGTCCATGTGTGTAAGCATATGTGTGGGTGTCAGCACAGTTTGGCCTACAAGTGATTTATTCTGTGACGTAATGCAGTTGACTTTTGTCATTGAAAGGCAACAAAATCAATTTATGAGACATGATGTATGGGACCCAAGGTTGACATAGAAAATATGTGAAGGCGTGGATGTGACATAATCAGTGGACATTTATGTGACATTCAACATGTGTTCATGTAAATAGTGGAGGCATTCAGACATTAGTATCATTGATTTGGAACTTACACAAAGAAAGGGTTAGAAATTTATCCTGCAACTTTCTACTGAGTTTCATCTGAGTGTTATCTGTTTTATGATAAAATAGATAGGTAAATAGATAGTAGTTCAAAGGATAAATAAATAGATAGATAGGTAGATAGATGTCAGATAGAAGGATAAAAAGATAGGTAGTCGATGTTGTATGTATGTTTGTAGTGTGTTTCTTTTAATGGGAATATCGCTTCAATGTAAGAGTAGGGTATTATGCAGACCCAAAGGCATCTGACACTGGAATAAGATAAGATAAGATAATCCTTTAATAGTCCCACCATGGGGAAAGTCAGTGTGTTACAGCATCATAGATAATGCAAATACAAATACAATATATACAAAAAGCTAGAGGCATTACAGTGACAGTAGGTACAGATAAAAAGGTAAAGGTAAAAAAGTAGTAGAAGGGATACCACAACAAAAAGATCTTTCAGTTCTCTGTATGGACTGATCTCTGCTTAGGTCGGTGTTGGTTGTACAGCCTAACCGAGGTGGGGAGGAAAGACTTCCGATAGCGCTCCTTCTCACACCTAGGGTGGAGCAGTCGGTCACTGACAGTACTGTCCAGCGCTATCACGGTCTCATGCATGGTATGGGAGTTATTCTCCAGCATGGAGCTCACCATGGACAGTATCCTTCTGTCACCCACCACCTGCACTGGGTCCAGGGGGCTCCCCAGGACAGAGCTGGCAATAACTACCACAATAACTACCACAATAATAAGAGATAGATAGATAGATAGATAGATAGATAGATAGATAGATAAATAGATAGATTGAACCTGCTTGGCGTGTTCCTTGGTCTTCATGATGCTCTCTGCGCTTTAAACAGAACCCTGAGACTATCACAGAGCAGGTGCATTTATACGGAGACTTGATTACACACAGGTGGATTATATTTATCATCATCAGTCATTTAGGACAACATTGGATCATTCAGAGATCCTCACTGAACTTCTGGAGTGAGTTTGCTGCACTGAAAGTAAAGGGGCCAAATAATATTGCACGCCCCACTTTTCCGTTTTTTATTTTTTAGAAAAGTTTAAAATATCCAATAAATTTCGTTCCACTTCACAATTGTGTCCCACTTGTTGATTCTTCACCAAAAAATTAAATTTTTATATCTTTATGTTTGAAGCCTGAAATGTGGCAAAAGGTTGAAAAGTTCAAGGGGGCCAAATACTTTCACAAGGCACTGTAGATAGATGTCCTGGTGCTGTGTATTTATTTATATCATTGCCATTGTGAACAGCAGCTTGCACCTGTTCACATTGAGAGGTCCTGTCTGAATTTTTTGTGTTTTGCATATTGCTAGGTGGATGTGGTTCCCTCCACATTGAACTTGCGCTCCTTCTCTTTGTACAGGACTATTTAATTAGAGTAAGTTCAAAAATCGCACCTTCCCAAGGCTATTTTCAATAGAGCGTGGGCTTGGATCCTACTTGCCCTGTGTTCACACTTTGGGCCCAGAATAGGCCTAAAGAGAGGTATGTTTGTTTAGTGCAGGTTCCCATCTGAATGAGGTCGCCTTGACGGAGCAGATGGGCTTTTAGTGTTTGATGAAATATGTATACATAGAACCTATATTTTATGTATAGTTATAGTAGTAATGTATTTTCACTCTATATATGTCCTGGGGCTGTGTGCTGCTGTATTTTTTTGTATTTGTATCATTTCCATAGTAGCTTATTTCAATACAATTTCAGGAAGATCACAGATCAGAACGATATTAAATACTACAGGAACAGGACATGTGCAGCTATATTTCCCCTTATATATTATGTGCTGCTGGACGGAGCATTTGAATGTATTTTCATGTTCTTGGCCTCACATGTTGCTTTTTCCTGTCGCTACAATGTAACACATTGCATGTAGCTGACTTGGGATGGAGTTGCTCTGGTTTATGGTACTGTCACACAGTGTGGTCCCTTCAGCTCTCAAATGTCAACAAAGTCTGTGACAAAGGATGGCAAGCCATTCTGATAATGGCTTATTGCTGGGGGCAGCCTTATGTGACGCCATGTGAGCTACAGTACAGTGAAGGTTAAGACAAATTGTTTGGAATTTGACAAATGAGAATGTGTATTGAGCCAATTTTCAGAACTCTGAGTCTGCAAAATGGTCGCCTTCTGAATCTACAAGCAATAATAAAGCCTTCATCTTATAATGGATTTCAAACACTTCTCCTCCGGATTGACAATAACCACAATTTTCTCCCAGCAAGACATAAGACATTTTTCTCTCTTTTTTCATCTTTTTTTTTTTTTTTTTTTTTTTTAATAGCAATAAAATACAAGTGAACGGTGACTCTAAGCAGAATGTGAGCAAAATGATGATTTTTATTCCTTTAGACTGTGTCTAACAGCTACTAACCAGAAAAGAAAAAATAGTTTAACTTACTATATAACTTGCTAAATGTACTGTAACTAAGTAAATGTAATTAAACATAACAAGCTAAACATAACTAAATGTAACAAGCTAAACATAACCAACTAAATCTAAACTACTAAAAAAAAAAAAAAAAAAAGGCTACGTTCACATCTGCGTCAGCGGTACAGTCAGGAACCTTCGTGGCAGGTTACATCAAAAATCGCAAGCAAAAAGTTGCGCTTTTCCATCCAGCAAATTGAAGGATGCTATGAGAATCCAATGAACCCCATTATAGTCAAAGGGATTGTTGTCCTTCATACAAAGATTCCATACCCAGCTTACATTCCATTTTTCTGTTCCTACGACAAAACAGACGAATGCAGCATCCAATGGATATGTGAACAGTATATGTAAGTAACTAATCGGAAATACCTGTAAGTGACAGTTACTAACTGAATGTAATTAACTAAACCTAATGGCCTAGATTTACTAATAGTTCAAAAGTAAACTTAGGCAAGCAGTCTGAAAATGCATCATCTTATGACACTGACTTTTGGAGGATGATAAATCTTGGCACATGTTTAGCACATTGTGTTGAACAGACCCTCAGTTATATATCTTTCTTGCAAATGTATTTTTACTTGCTCATATTAGTCCTCCAAATACCTTTAAGAATGTTGTGCTTAAGTTGTGTTTACACTGGTGGACAATTCGCTTCAGTGGTTTTATATGTATACCATGGTAGATGGCCCTTTCTAGCCAGCAGTTTATTGCCCCAGGATGGCAATGTCCAGGGAGGGAGAGGAGGCCAATGACCCTAAGTTCACCCACAGACACATCTCTCCCAGCACCTAGAAAGGCATCCCTCTCTCCCAGGGTTCTGCAAAGGGGGGAAGGAGGGAGGAGGTGTGAGTGGGGCACTAGCCGTATGCTGAAAGGAGACCTAGATTCTGGGGCACTCAGCAAAGAGGCAGCAAGCAGTTCCTATCTTGGGGAAGATGTGAAGGCATTTCATGCTGTGGAATGAAGCATGGGCCTAGCATTGAGGCCTGATGCCTTTTCCTTTGTTCTGGACAGCATGTAGGAGACACGTGCTGTGTAACTTGCTTAAGGAAGCGCCCTAGACCCAAAAACCTGCTGAGGCCTAGAGAAACGGACTACAAACTTGTGCCGATATTTTTCTATCTTTTGTTTCCCATTTTATTTTCTGTACTGTAGTTTTGCTTTTACCCATATTTGCTTGATAATTCATTGATATGTATTTCTGTATATGTTAGTGCTTAGTACCGACCCACTTGGGTTAATAAATATATAAAATTTATAAAGCTTGTTTAGTTATCCTATGAACCCGGTCTGTTCACGGTGTGTGAGTGGGAGATAAAGAAGGTTGATCGCAGGTGTGTCAAGAGGCTTGGCAAGGCGAGATCCTTCACGCACGTTTTCCATAAGGGCAGGGAAGCATTTGCCATGAGGCTAAATGAGTATCTCGCTTCAGCTGGCAGGTTGCTTGAGGAGGGCAGCAATGCCTGACTGACACCATTACTTCAAGTATTAGCTTCAGTGCCTATTGCTGCTGCCCTTACAGGTATATCCTCTGGACAGGCACAATATCACTTTACTTATTTACTAGTAACGTACTCATTGTTTCCTCCCTCATGATGCTTAGAATTCATCGGCAGGGGGTGGAGAGGTTTGGGAGGTCACCTTGTGCAGGAAGGAGTTCTGAGCGCTACGTTTTTTGCATCCATTTAACAGATCCGTTTAAAAGATGCAAAAAGAAAGCAAATGGATGGCCATCCATTCACATAGAGATTAATGTAAAAAAGGATCAGTTTCTGTACGTTTTTTTTTGACACACACAAAAGTATGGTATACTACAGTTTTGCATCCTTCAATAAAAATGGAGAAAAATGGACCAGTTTTTTTACCTTGATCTCTATGTAAACAGATGGCCATCTACTTGCATAAGTTTTTTTTGCATCCATTTAAGGATCTGCTAATCTGCTAAATGGATGTAAAAACCACACAGTCCACTGTGCTGCAATGGCAACAACACGGTATGAAGCCCTTTATTGTCCCTCATACAGTATAACACCCCTTGTGGACCCCACACAGTATAATGCCTTTTTATTTTCCCAATACAGTAAAATGCAAAAAATCATCTAAATCTGTAACTCTACTGTGGTCTCTGCTCTCTGGAGTAGTAGTGCAAGAATAGGCTCAATGATCTTACTATATCACGTTTGAGTCCAAGTCACTGACAGTAGCTGTGTGGGGTTAATAGTACAGCTATTAGTGTAGATGGTTCCCTACTTCACCATTATTTTCAATCTACCTGTGTCCTTAGGATAGAGTTTTAGTTGGGACATGCCATCCGCTACCCGGGACTGCATACAGCACCTGAAATCTGGGACTGTCCGCTGAATCCAGGAGGTTTGGGAAGTGTGTAGAGTGCATAGCTCAGCAGTTATTTAGAACTGAGTTTTATTGACAAGGATATCATAAAGGTCTGGTAGTAATATTAAGACTCAGATTATAAACAATTATGATGAATACAGGACAATGCTGTGTGGATTGTATATCCTGAGCATACTTCAACTGCTTACCCAACCTGCAATTTGATCATCTATAAATATTAATAGCTGATATCCTCATATCTGATCTGTAATACATTGAATATATAGGGATCTCTACTTATTTCCTGTAACTCACCAAGTACAGATAAACAACCTTGTCACCTATTCATTGCTCAGCAAGCAAACTCCCAAATACTATCTAAAAATCATCCATGATTTCTTTGAATTATGGCAAAATATCTATGTCATATCTATCTGTCAAGTGCACTTGATAAAGTCCTCTGTGAGGGTCAATACATGGTGTTTTTTGGCCTCCATTAAAAAACCTCCATCCTTTTTTTGAGATGCTGGTGGGATTATTTTTGGCTTTGCCCTGAGAGGAGACTAGGTGCTGCCATGTATTTTGAGGGGTAGTAACTTCCCAATGGTTGATGCTATCAAAACTTTCCTTTGGCTGTGTTATCTATCTATCTATCTATCTATCTATCTATCTATCTACTTCTTCTTATCTGTCTTCTATCTCTCCCTAAATTGGATAGACCTTTTGATTATCTGTGGTTCAGGCCAATAGTCACTCTATTGGACAAGAATTCCCTAAGTCCTGTAGTTTAACGGCAGCTGTAAAATTTTGCCTCACTGAACAGTTCAGTGGTCTTGGATGTGGTCTGTCATGGTCTGTCAGGTTCTCACCAGTATAAACTTCTCACTGCAGTCAGGGGGTCATCCTATGCTACTCATCCCTAGGGAGGTGCTCCAAATTGTGGACGCCACTCTCCCCCGATCAGGTAACTTGGACAACACATTTAAAGCAAAAGCTTCAACAGTAAGAGATATTCTCAACCCTCTTACCTATCTATGTAGAATTAAGGAAATACATGTTAGTAGTAAAATAGGCCACACTAGGAACATGTTTGACTTGCTGCAGTTATTTATTAAGTAGTGTGCCCTATTGGATTTCCTATAGTCTTTGCTTGGCTGAGTGTACACCGTAGAAGAGAGCAATATGGTACCTACCTTCATTTATATGAGGTGTGCCTAGGAATGCTGTTGGGAGGAAAATGAGCAGATCACTATAGTTTGTGCATAGCAGAGCATGCTGGGAATTGTTTCTTAGTTGAAGAGCCACAAGTTGGACACCATTGCTATAATGTGATATACTATTTTATTCTTTAGTTTTATAAATACTCTGGACCATGGCCAGCTGTATAATGAAGTACAACAATATTCTGGTGTATTAGAACAAGCACACGGGTTGTATAATTGCATTCATGGAGAATTATATTACATCTGTTACTCTTCAGGCTGAAACCCACATAAAGACTAATACATATTTCTCATTTTGGTCATGGTAAACAATCCTGATATGTTTCCCCATGAGACAGTCAAGAACTGCATTCGGTACTAATAGTGACAGTTTTCCTATGAAAGTCACTGAAAAGGACATCTATTTTTGAATACAATGGTAACAATCAGCAGTTTGAAGTCAGTGTTGTCCCCCCCCCCCCCAGGGTAATACTCTGTTGCTGGTGTATACTGAATTACTTATAGATAATACAGGTTGTTTACAGATGGGAAACTTGCATTTAAAGTATTTCTGTATTTATGCCCTCTAGTTTTGTCATGTATGTATATAACAAAGACCTTACATCACGTTACAGTATATATCTCCTCTGATACTTCTTACTATGTAAAAAAATAGAACCTTTAATACTGCTTCCTACATGCAAAATATATATCTACTATGATACTGTCTCACGTATAAAACTATAACTTCTGCACACTATGTACAAGAATATAACTACTATAATACTGCCCCCTATGTACAGTAAGAAACTATATCTACTATAATACTGTATCCTTCACACAATAATATAACTACAATAATATAGCCCTAATATACAAAAATATAACTACTACAGTATAATACTAGCCACCGTGTACAAAAACATACTATAATACTGAACCCTATGTGTAAGAACATTGTATAACTATAATATTCACCCTATCTTTAAGAATAATACATAACACCGTCCCCTAAGTAGAAAAATATAGCTTGTACATCACTTTCTAAATTATTATGCAAATAGGATTTAAGTATCATAAAGATTTAATCTTTTGCTTTTCAATTAGACTCATGGATGGTGTTGTGTCTCAGGGCTCTTTGGATCACTGAAATCAATCTCAAACAACTGTGATAATTAGTTTGCTAGGTGAGCCCAATTAAAGGAAACCTACTTTATGCTAAGTCCCCACGTAGCGGACCGCAGCAAAAAAGTGCTGCGGGAAAAACCGTGGCAACGCATTGTAGTTTTTCGCACAACGCTTTTTGCAGAAAGTCTGCAGAAGTTACCTCTGCGGACTTTCTGCTTCAATTATACCTATAGGAAAACTGCTGGTGTTTCCGTAGGTATAATTGACATGCTGTGATTTCCGCTGCGTGTCCGCTGCGTGTATTTTTCTGCGAAGTGTAGATGGGATTTGCCATTTTATTGTGACTGTAAAATGCAGCGTTTTTTCTGTGACATTTCCACCGCAGCCAAACAGCGGCATTTATGCCACGTGGGGCCCTCAGCCTTAGGCTAAGGCCCCACATAGTGGGCCGCAGTGAAAAAGTGCTGTGGGAGAAATCGCGGCGGAAGCATATCTCAATTTTGTCCGCAGCACTTTTCATAGAAAGTCTGCAGAAGTTTCCTCTTCAGACATTCTACTTCAATTATACCTATAGGGAAACCACCAGCGTTTCTGTAGGTAATAATTAACATGCGCTGCATGTATTTTTCTGCAATTTGTGGATGGGATTTGCTACGGTAAAACACTGCGGTTTTTGCTTAGGCTGAGTTGTGGAAATGTAACAAAATCTTTTGAGCCAAAGCCAGGAGTGGATTGAGCAGAAGGTTGAATTAGAGCTTCCTATATATCCCCCATTCCTTTTGTAGCCATTCTTGACTTTGGGTAAAAAAAACGACACAAAAAAGCTGCATTTACCCAAACTGGCGCCTCAGCCTAACAAGGACATTCCAGGGCAGGCAACAGGTTTCAAGCAATATGGGAAAGTAAAAGGATCTCTCTGATGCCAACAAGTGTCAAATAGTGCAATGCCTTGGAAAACATTGAGACATTTCACAAGAATGTAAGCATGCTCATCATACTGTGAAGAGATTTGTGGCTGATTCAGAGCACAGACAGGTTCATGCAGATAAAGGCATAATGAGGAAGGTTCCTGCCAGACAAATTCATTGAATTAAGAGAGTAGCTGCTAAAATACCATTACAAAGCAGCAAACAGGTGTTTGAAGCTGTTGGTGCCTCTGGAGACCCAAGAACCTCAAGGTATAGGATCCTCCAGATGCTTGCAGTTGTGCATAAACCTACTATTCGGCCACCCCTAAACAGTGCTCACAGGCAAAAACACATGAAGACTAATTTTGAAATAGTATTGTTTACTGGCGTGGGGTGTGCAACCCTGGATGGTCCAGATGGATGGAGTAGTGGATAGTTGGTGGATGGCTACCAAGTCCCAACAAGGCTGGGACATCAGCAAGGATTGTAATGTTGTAATTTTGTAATGTTTTGTGAGAGAAACTCATGGTGTGGCCACCATCCTCCACTGACCTCAACCCTATTGAGAACCTTTGGATTTGGAGTGTCCTCAAGCAAAAGATCTATGAGGGTGGGGGGGAGACAGTTCACATGAAAACAGCAGCTCTGGGAGGCTATTCTGACATCCTGCAAAAAAAATCAACCAGGAACTTTCCAAAAACTCGCAAGTTCAGTGGTTGTGAAGGTGGTTGTGAATTGTGAAGGTGATATCAAAGAAGGGGTCCTATGTTAACATGTAACTTGGCCTGTTAAGATGTTTTTGAATGAAATAGCTTTTGATTTCAGTAAATGTGACCTCTTAATACTGCAAATTCAACACATGGCCATTTTCAGTTCTTTACAACCTACAGTATATCATGTTTAGAAAATCTGTTGTGTATAATAATTTGGAACAGTGGATTTAGATTTTTTGATTTGTGAAAAAAATTATTGGGAGATTTGTCCAATAAAATTTGATTTATACTCTAACAGTTGAAGATTTGAACATTCTAATGACTGTCATTTGCATCGACCATTTAGGACAATTGGAGAAAAATATCATTTGCATAATAATTTGGAACATGGTGTATAATACTGCCTCTTATGTATGTACAAATTGTAATTAAAGTAATATAATACTGTCCCTCATTACACTGTAATTAAAGTAATATAATACTGTACCTCATTACAAGAAAATACTATTATTTTGCCCTTATGTATACTGCCCTAACATGTAAGAATATTACTAATATTATTACTGCTGTCTGTATACAAGAATATAACTACCGTAACACTTCTACCTAGGAATAGTGTGGGTGAATGTTCATATTCTAACTGGAAATGCTCTTTAAATTTCCATATTTTATTTTTCATTTTGAGTGAGAACTCTTTGTGGACAGCCCTAGGGGAATATGTTACACTTGCAATTTGTACTACTTTTCCAATGTAATATTAAATTCAGCTAATTTTTACTGTATACCCCTAGGTCATTTTATCTGTTTACTAGCAGCCACCAAGCAGAGTTTACAGATTTGAGGAGTGTTTACAGAAACATTCTTGGCCAGAACAAACTCTCGAAAATATAAGACCAAAATGTATTCAGCCTTTTGTATAATTCATCACTTATCTTGTAAGACGAAACCACCAAATCACGATTTTATTAACATTTCTATCCCTGAGTCTCATAGCAACCAATGTCATTAGACTCTGAGCATGGTCCTGAATATAAACTTCCACCACTGTGATTTAACGCTAGATAAAATTTAGAATTCCATTTTATTGGCCTTCAGTGTGTTTTTTTAATAAAAATGGACACATCTAAGGTGACCTGTTCCCCATATCGGAAATCCTGGTGAACCTACATATTTACCAGGTAATTACTTTATTAATACATTTGCTTCCAGGGCTCTGCAGAGAAAGATAGTTATACTGTGCAATAACAGGTTAGTAGGTTGCACTGTTTAAGCTGGTCTCAGGTTGGCTGCAGATGAGATGAAATGGTAGCCCTCCCTTGTGATATACTATACCAATTTGTAATCCTTCCCTGATACAGAGGTCTATGTGGCTTTTAGCTACACATCCTGCTTTGTCTTTCAGACCATGGTCTCACTTGCAGCTTTATATCACAGTTTTTATGTGTGTGGATAATACATGTTTAATATTCCACATGTAATCACCCTTGCAAATTATGGTATACTAGTCAAGTGGGTGGTAACACTGGTTTCTCTGGAGGATGTCTCTGTGTACTGTTTGTCTTGCAATGTTACCACTCTCTTGGCTAGTGTAGCCTAATTTGAATATACACTAAAAGGACTTATAGCTTTGGAATAGCTGAACAGATTTGGATAAACAAAACACTAAAATGCTCATGGTGACAGAATCTATCAGATGATATATGTCATTGAGTTTGTCAGACCTAGTGAAAGGTCTTCTTTAAGCAACACCATCCACAGCATACACTGTACGTCATAACCAAATCAAACAGTCAGCATCTTAAGAGGACATACACAATACATAAAACAATATACACATTTCTGAGTCATCTTCATTTTATCCCCTGAAAAATTCTACACAATAGCAAAATTTTTCTTAAAGGGATGCATCACACAAACATACAGTGCCCCCCTCCATAATATTTCCCGCCACACATTGTCCCTACCAGGGGCACATATACCGTTTGTGCTACTAGTACATCTGTACAGGGGCAGCCAAGTAAATCAGGAGGCTTTATCATTTTAAGGGCTTTTCGTATAGGTATAATTGAGAAAGTCCGCATTGCCACCGCATTGGGGCCTTAGCCTAAATCGGTTCCTCTACTGCTGTTTTTGTCAAGTTGCAAATAAGTTATTTGGAAGAATTAGGGCATCGCCTCTTACCTGTTTGAAGCAATGGCAATACTCTCATTGCTCCAAAGTGCTCATTTGCATATTGACAAAAAAAGGTAATATCTTGGCAACAAGGGGCAGATTATAATAAAGCCAAAATGGGTCATAGACTAGGGCCCACATTCCAAGGCCCATGGTACCCTTAATCTGCCCCTGTTAGCAATGGGGCACTGATTTGCAAGTCACTGTTTGACTCTAACCAATCAGCGGGGCTGGGTTCATATGATGGGTTCTGTTGACAGATTTGATTTAATAACAGCTTCTGGTGTCTATTATAATGTGGGTAAATGTCTAAGCTAATGAACCTTATAGCTATTGATTACTGGTGGATTGTTAGAGTGATGTAAGGGGGGGGTGCTCTGTGCCGAGATTTTGGAAAACAGGGGGATATGGACCCTCAGCTGCCTTTGTCTGCCCCTGCCACCCACAGCAGTTTTAGCCACTCAGGTAAATTTTATTTTGTCTATGTCCTTAACCTTTTCCTGACATCCACTGTACTATTATGGTGGAAGCAAAACCGAAAAAAAAGAAAAAATGTACACCAAAACACAAAAAACACAATATCTATAGCAAAAATATATAAAATGTTTATTAATAATAAAAAGAAAAACACATATAATATACAATAAATAGACAAAGACCAGCAGTGTAGAAAATGAGGGTGTATGGCTGTCCACAACAATGAATTCATGATATATAAGCACACCAATGTGGTGTCTGTAACCTCAGGATATGTACAGCAAGGAAAAGTGATAATGCTGCATCTATATTGTAACATGTATATGAGCATATGTATGCATCATTAAATGTAGTATGTTCAGTAATTCCAAAAATCAGTGGCGTAAATACTGGCGTAGCAGCGAGAGCGACTACCACAGTGCCCGGGACATTTTTATGTTTGTATCCTCCCCTGGGTCTCTGATCATTATACTCTGGGGTCTGAAAAGACCCCAGAGTATAATAATTGTTCATGGGTGGTTCAAAATGGGGCATAATACTATATGAAGGGGCCACTATGAGGCATAATAGTGTGTGCAGAGGCCACTATGGCGCATAATAGTGTGTGTAGGGGCCACTATGAGGCATAATAGTATGTGCAGAAATGCGGTTTGTGCGGGGGGCCGTTGCTGGGTAAGGGGGCCCCATGTGAAATGTTTGCCTGGGGGCCCAGCCATTCCTAGTTATGCCACTGCCACAAATGATACTTAAATCACTGCAAAAAAATACCTTAATAACTATAAAGTAATTGCAGGAAACATTACCCATATGGAGACAGATACTCAGGGGACACCGCCAGACACCATCACCTGAGCACCTTTCAGCATATGCCTTCATCAGGGGGTGGTGTCAATAGATAGGGCAAGGCTTTATATAGGAACTAGAATGAAGTCAGATAAAATCAAATAGACTGCACCTGTAATAATCCCTTGTGTGATGCCGATTATGGCAGGAAAAAACATGGCCAATGCTCTACATCCTGTTGGCCAGACTGCAGGAAGTGACGTAGGAAGGCATAACGTCATGTGACATACATGCCCTCACTCCAAACACCACCCACAGTTAGTCCAGCCTTCAGGATGCAGAAATCTGAACATGATCCCAGGCATGCGCACCATGGCAAATATAAAAAGATATAAAGAGGACAAAAGCACATTGCAAAGGGGAAGGAATGAATAGAAGCAAATAGATAATGTGAACGACTTGTGTAAACAGGTATATATATATATATATATATATATATATAACATATACAACCAGAAACCACTATAAAGACTGCATCAATGAGATGTAGATGAATAAAGTGGTAGTGCAAATGAAAGTGCGATATTTATGTTAATTTATGCAGTGAAATATAGGAATTAAGGAGCGTGAATGAATCATAAAGAATAATGAAAATAAAAATAATAAAGTGCAAATCTGATAAAGTGCATAATCTAAATACAAAAGAAAATGAATAAAACAAATTCAAATTTTAGGATTGTACATTCAGCAAGTGCAATACATAAAAGAGAAAAAAAAAAATTTTTTTTTTCCTCTTCCGCTCTCATATATCCAATCCAGGAAAGTCCACAAATTTCACAAATATCACAACGGGAACTTGTAAATACAATCGATGGCGCACTACTTTAAAAGATATTCAAAAAAGAAAAAAAACTCAATTATAAATAGTGTAGACATAAAACTGTAAGGAGTGCAATGAGGGATAAAAAGGAATCATTTAAAGTACTAAAACAAGAAAGTAGTGACACAGCATTAAAAAAAACTATAAAGAGAAAAATTAATTGTGCAAAAGACAAATAAAGGAGGCGAAGATTGAGGCTGAGAGAATTGCCAAGGAAAGTAAAACTATACCAAAATTATTCTTCAATTACATAATAATAAGAGAATAAAAACTGACAATGTGGGGCCTCTCAAAAATAATCTGGGTGTAATTGTGGAGGAGGATGAGGAAAAGGCACAACTATTAAATGCCTTCTTCTGTACGGTGTTTACACAAGAAAATCCAATAGCCAGCAGTATGATTAGGGGTAATGTAAATTCTCAATTAAATGTTACCTGTTTAACCCAGGAGGAAGTGCAGCGGCGCCTTCAAAACACTAAAATAAAGAAGTTGCCGGGTCCAGATGGCATACACCCCTGAGTTCTGAGGGAATTATGCACAGTGATATATAGACCCTTATATGTAATAATCTAGAGAAGAATTATAGGGGGCATTCACCCAGGCATGGATTTTTTCATAAAAACATCCTTTTATTCAATCCTAGATAAAAACATATCCATAGGATAAGATAGGGAGAGAGGAACTGCTCATACAATGGCTAGGCAATGTCCGTTTCGCACAGGGCACACTTTTTCAAGCCTCAAGTATGCTGTCCAATCACAGGGTAAAGAGACAATTATATATAAACATCCCTCAGAGCTTTAGACAATCATAAGCTGCCCCCTGGAGGCGTGGAGGAGACACCCAATCAAGAGGGGAATCTCCTCCACGGAAAGGCCCGCCCCCCTAATAGGTGGACCTGAAGGAAATCTTCATACATACACATTTTAAATGTAAGGGGAAAGGGAGAACCTGAAAGAGACCTGTCAGGCTTTTCTTTTACAAAGTCTCTTCACTAAGGAACGCCGAATAGTGGACCAGAAAGAGAGCTGTGTAATCTTTTTACTATGCTTGAGCGGACCAGAAGGGAAACCTCTTTTTCAAATGTATTTTTACCGCTCATATGAATGTATAAAATAGACCAGAGGAAAAAACTCTGGTCTATTATGTTTTAATTCATAATGCATGTTTATATAACCCAATTATTATTTTTATCACTTATTATTTTATTTTTTTGAAATTATTATTCCTTTTAACTCTTTCATAAATGGACCTCAATATTAAAGATCCCCTATCAAATGCAAGTTTCCAAAGCGGCAGACACCCGTATAAACTTTCAAATCAAAAAAACATCTAAAAGGAACACACCCATATCGTTACGGTCATTCAGACCGAGGGGTCCCAAGGTGTTTGTTTTTATAATCCATTTTGCTTCTTTTTGCAGAAGCATTTTTTTCCTATCCCCTCTGTAAGGGGGTATCGGGACCTGTTCAATTCCAGCAAAAGTCATACAATTAGCGTCACCTCCATGAGACTCATTGATTGCACATACATGTATCTGATCTTTTTCCCTATGTAAAAAAAAAGCCGCAAGGGCAAAAAATAGCGTAAATTGCAAAATTTGTTTTACATGTTATAAACTGAGAAACTTTATGTCTAACATCTCCAAAAGACAGTATATTTTTTCTACTATTATATTTACAAAATGCACAATTATTGCATCTAAAGTTACCTGCTGGTGCGCCTTTTCCCAGACAAGTATCTACATGTTCGGAAAAACAGCTGGACACCAGCGAATCCTTTATTGTTTTACATTTTCTGAAAGTTATCAATGGCTTGTTTGATGCTTTAATGGCAAGAGTAGGATCTGCCTCAATAATACCCCAATTTTTATGTATGGCAGTCCGAATCTGATTAGCCATCGGGCTAAATCTAAATGAGAAATTAAATCTCTTGTTGTTCTTAATTTTCTTGCATTTGTTTTCCAGAAGATGTTTTCTATCAACACTCTTAGCCCTATCATATGCATTTTATATAACTCTCATGGGATAATCTCTAGCTAATAGAGGTTTTTTCAGATCTTCAGCCTGTTGTTCAAAAATTTGTTCATCATTATTAATTCTCTTTAGCCTAATAAACTGTCCATAAGGGACAGAATTTTTTATATGCTGAGGATGGTAACTTTGATAGTGCAGTAGGGCATTTGTAGCTGTAGGTTTTCGAAAAATTTCTGTTGTTATACCTTTATCTGATTTTTTCACCAGCACATCAAGAAATTCAAGTTGACTGTCATTAATCTCCTAAGTGAATTTCATATTCATACCATTTATATTCAGATATTGGACAAACTCTGTGAACAGATCATCCGTTCCAGACCAGAGCATAAATACATTGTTCACATATCTCAGATACAGATAGATATATTTAGCAAAAATGTTTCTAAGGGAAAAAACATATTTTTCTTCAAAATAAGCTAAAAAAATATTTGCATATGTACAAGCGATGGGCGTACCCATCGCTGCACCATCGATCTGAGCATACCATTTATCGTTAAATATGAAAGTATTATTAGTAATAAACTCTGTTAATTTTTGTTCTTTTTTGGCATTTTGTAGAATGCGTGTTATTGCTTCTATACCTTGCTTATGTGGGATTCTGGTGTATAAACTTTCTACATCAATAGAAGCCAGTTTTAAATTGCTTTCACAATTGATGTAATTTATATTCATAAGAAAGTAATTAGTGTCCTTAACATAAGAAGGTATAGTAGGTAGCAGCGGTTTTAATAGCCATTCCAGATGTTGTGAAAGTGGTTCCGTTACCGAACCAATTCCTGCCACGATTGGTCTACCAAGTGGATCTTTTAGTGTTTTGTGGATTTTAGGAAGGAAGTACCAACCTGGTTTTTTAGGGAACTCTACAAGCAATTTCTCGGCAGTTTTTTTTTTTTTTTTTTAGATATTACTTCTCTTTCCACATTTGATCTCAGGAAAGTTTTAATTTTATTGTGGATTACCGAAATGGGATTTTTTTCTAAGATTTTATAAGTAGAAGGATCTGATAGTTGTCTATTAGCTTCTTTAACATAATATTCTTTAGTCATAATAACAGTGTTGCCACCTTTGTCAGCTTTTTTTATAACAAGATCTTTTTGTTGTCTGAGCCACTTTAATGCTCTAAATTCTTTTTCTGTTAAATTTGACTTTTCTTTACTATATAGCAAAGCTTTCACATCTTTTACTAATTGTTTAAACAATAGGTTGATATTCCCACCTGGCTGTAAAGGGGGGTTAAAAGTGAAAGGTTCCCCGCCCTTAAAAGGTTCCAATGTTTGCGATGTTTCGTCTGACCAAGCTATTAGATCCAGGAGAATATCCTTCTCCTGATCTTCAAATACATCCCCAACAAAAAAACCTAGAGGGCCTATTTCGCATGGAATTTCTCCGATCATCTTGGGAAATTCCATGACAGATTTTTGAGAAAAATGTTTGAATAGATTCATCTTTCTAATACATTTAAACAAATCGATCTCAAATTCAACAGGATCAAACTCTTCGGTAATAACGTAATTTAACCCTTTCGTTAATAAAGATAGATAATCTTCATCTAAGATTTTTTCAGTTACGTTCACCACTGTAACTGCTTTTTGAGTTAATTCCTCCAGGACACTTGTTTTCGTTTTGTGCCTGATCTTCCTTCTCCGTCTCCTTCTTGTGTTCGTCCTAAAGGGAGTCTCTGTTCTATAGCTTTCTCCTTTTGTTGTATGGCAGGACTTGTCACCAGTTGGTCATCAGAGGCACTTGATTCGGTATCCGTTGTCCAATATTCTTTAGGTCGGATTTTTTTATTTATGTTCCTATTTTTGTTTGTATTGGCATTTTTAAAAGTCCTTCTTTGTTTCTGGTTTTTCTCACTCCATTCAAACACCTTTCCTTTTTCAAAATCATGTTTATCACGTATAAATTTGTCACATTTGCGCTTTTCAATTTCTGCCTGTACTGGTATTAACTTTTTCTCTAGTTGTTTAGATGTGATGACAAATTGTTGTTCAGTTAGACGTGTTCTTAATTTTATTTTGGCTTTACAGAGATCAGTTGTTGTTTGTTCATATTCTTTTTCGTTTCTTTTCAAGACCAAACGCATAATTTTAAGAGAATGTTATAAATCTAGCTGTTTCCACTCTGTCATGAATGCTGGATCATCTTGAAAGATAGATGGTTCCTTATATACTACCGTTCAAAAGTTTAGGGTCACTTAAATAACATTAAATGAATCAGAAATATACTCTATACATTGTTAATGTGGTAAATGACTATTCTAGTTGCAAACGTATGGTTTTTAATGCAATATATACATAGGTGTATAGAGGCCCATTTCCAGCAACCTCACTCCAGTGTTCTAATGGTACATTGTGTTTGCTAACTGTGTAAGAAAGCTAATGAATGTTTAGAAAACCCTTGTGCAAGTATGTTAGCACAGCTGAAAACAGTTTTGCTGGTTAGAGAAGCTATAAAACTGACCTTCCTTTGAGCTAGTTGAGAATCTGGAGCATTACATTTGTTGGTTCGATTAAACTCTCAAAATGGCCACAAAAAGAGAACTTTCTTGTGAAACTCGACAGTCTATTCTTGTTCTTAGAAATGAAGGCTATTCCATGAGAGAAATTGCCAAGAAACTGAAGATTTCCTACAACGGTGTGTACTACTCCCTTCAGAGGACAGCACTAACCAGAGTAGAAAGAGAAGTGGGAGGCCCCGCTGCACAACTGAGCAACAAGACAAGTATATTAGAGTCTGTAGTTTGAGAAATCGACACCTCACAGGTCCTCAACTGGCAGCTTCATTAAATAGTACCCGAAAAATGCCAGTGTCAACGTCTACAGTGAAGAGGCGACTCAGGGATGCTGGCCTTCAGGGCAGAGAGGCCAAGAAAAAGCCATATCTGAGACTGGCTAATAAAAGGAAAATATTAATATGGGCAAAAGAACACAGACATTGGACAGAGGAAGATTGGAAAAAAGTGTTATGGACAGACGAATCAAAGTTTGAGGTGTTTGGATCACACTGAAGAACATTTGTGAGACACAGAACAACTGAAAAGATGCTGGAAGAGTGCCTGACGCCATCTGTCAAGCATGGTGGAGGTAATGTGATGGTCTGGGGTTGCTTTGGTGCTGGTAAAGTGGGAGATTTAAACAAGGTAAAAGGGATTTTGAATAAGGAAGGCTATCACTCCATTTTGCAACACCATGCCATACCCTGTGGACAGCGCTTGATTGGAGCCAATTTCATCTACAATAGGACAGTGACCCAAAGCACACCTCCAAATTATGCAAGAACTATTTAGGGAAGAAGCTGGCAGCTGGTATTCTATCTGTAATGGAGTGGCCAGCGCAGTCACCAGATCTCAACCCCATTGAGCTGTTGTGGGAGCAGCTTGACCGTATGGTACGCAAAAAGTGCCCATCAAGCCAATCCAACTTGTGGGAGGGGCTTCTGGAAGCATGGGGTGAAATTTCTCCAGATTACCTCAGCAAATTAACAGCTAGAATGCCAAAGGTATGCAATGCTGTAATTGCTGAAAATGGAGCATTCTTTGATGAAAGCAAAGTTTGAAGGAGAAAATTATTATTTCAAATAAAAATCATTATTTCTAACCTTGTCAATGTCTTGACTATATTTTCTATTCATTTTGCAACTCATTTGATAAATAAAAGTGTGAGTTTTCATAGAAAACACAAAATTGTCTGGGTTACCCCAAACTTTTGAACGGTAGTGTATATTCTTAAGTCTCTAGGAACTCTATTGCTGGCACTATAAGATTGTAATGAATTAAGAGTCCAAAAAAGACGAGTCTCTCACTCGGCCAAAGTCATAACTTTTTGTTCTAGGATTTTTGTACTTAAAACCTGTAATTCATCCCTCATATTGCAGAGAGAAAAAAACGCCAGTGCATCCTCTCTCGCATTTTTAATTTGAGATTCTTCTAGCAACTCCATTTCATTTAAAGTTTTCTCCGTTTTTTTATATTCAATTTGCTATTATAGGAATATGTACACAGTATATTAGGTATCAGAAAATAGCGTGCTCTTCCTTAAGAAAAAGAGTCCATATGATCCTATAGATAAAGAGAAAGAAAAACGGTGGCACTGCTAAAACCTAATTTATATATACCGGTATACATGGAAACACATCAAATCAGACAGGAGTTGCATAATAATTACAACGCCCAAGTAGGTGGTGCTCACACCCCGCAGAAAAAGAAGCACGTGAAAAAATCTAGAGAAGAAATAAAGGAGGCACTCACCCAGGCATGGATTTTTTCATAAAAACATCCTTTTATTCAATCCTAGATAAAAACATATCCATAGGATAAGATAGGGAGAGAGGAACTGCTCATAGAATGGCTAGGCAACGTCCATTTCGCGCAGGGCGCGCTTTTTCAAGCCTCAAGTATGCTGTCCAATCACAGGGTAAAGAGCAATTATATATAAACATCCCTCAGAGCTTTAGCCAATCATAAGCCACCCCCTGGAGGAGTGGAGGAGACACCCAATTAAGAGGGGAATCTCCTCCATGCCTCCAGGGAAAGGCCCGCCCCCCTAAGAGGTGGACCTGAAGGAAAACTTCATACATACACATTTTAAATGTAAGGGAAAAGGGAGGACTTGAAAAAGAACTGACAGGCTTTTCTTTTACAAAGTCTCTTCACTAAGGAACGCCGAATAGCGGACCAGAAAGAGAACTGTGTAATCTTTTTACTATGCTTGAGTGGACCAGAAGGGAAACCTCTTTTTCAAATGTATTTTTACCGCTCATATGAATGTATAAAATAGACCAGAGTAAAAAACTCTGGTCTTTTATTTTTTAATTCATAATGCATGTTTATATAACCCAATTATTATTTTTATCACTTATTATTTTTTTTTTTTTGAAATTATTATTCCTTTTAACTCTTTCATAAATGGACCTCAATATTAAAGATCCCCTATCAAATGCAAGTTTCCAAAGCGGCAGACACCCGTATAGACTTTCAAATCAAAAAAACATCTAAAGGAACACACCCATATCGTTACGGTCATTCAGACCGAGAGGTCCCAGGGTGTTTGTTTTTCATAATCCATTTTGCTTCTTTTTGTAGAAGCATTTTTTTCCTATCCCCTCCGTAAGGGGTATCAGGACCTGTTCAATTCCAGCAAAAGTCATACAATTAGCGTCACCTCCATGAGACTCATTGATATGTTCAATGAGTCACCTGACTTAATTGATTTAAGATGCTCACGAAATCGCACATACATGTATCTGATCGTTTTCCCTGATGAATCATCATCATCTAAACTTCTATCAGTCCAGTAATCTGAAAAACTGCTGAGCTCAAAATTCATTCTGAGGCTCCACTGATCTAAGCTTCTGGCTGGTATAGTATTTTATCCTTAAAGAAACATGTAATAAATGTTGTTGACCAGGTCATATCATCCGTCAATCACATCCTGAGTTTATGGATAGTGTGGGTGCCAGCAGAACTCAAAAGAGCATTGTTGCTTCATGTAACCGGCAAACATTTTCATATTTTTAGCCTTGACTGTTGAATTTATGACCTCTAGATTGCCTCTAGAGTGTATTTAACTAAAAAGTACTCAGACAATATTACACCAGACAGATCTTGCTATTTTAAAAGATTACATGTACTCTGGATGTACTTCACAGACAGCTGAAAATATATTGTAAAGCATAGATTCTAAGAATGATGCAGGGAATGTTTTAGAGAATGATTTTTGATGCAGGGAAGAAATCAACTATATAATAATACAACTGGCCGTTCAACTGGATAATGGGGCACATCTTGTACAATTGGTACTAGCAGATTTTCTCTACTGGAGTGTGGTAGGTTATGTGTTCCATATTTCTATTGCACCTGGTTATTAAAGAGATTATCCAGTTTCTATGATTGATGACATTTATGACATCTACTTCAATGGGACAGCGCTGCACGGCTCTCCCGCGCTGCTTCAGTACCAATGATCTTCTGGGGTGGATAACCCCTTTAATTTTCCATATTTTTCATATAACAGTAAATGTATTACACTATATGACCCACATTGCATAATTCAAAAGCAGGTTATTACAATAAGAAAGACCAAAAAACAGGCAGCTCTAATATTGAAATGCTAAATGAAAAATAAATCTAGTTTCAGGAAAGTTATACAGAGAAATAGAAAGCAGATGGTTGCACTCTGGGTTGGGGGAGTGTTGTAGGTTGGCAGATAAAAGGTAGTCACGATCCAGGGACCCCAAGTCTCAAGAAATTTCTGTCTTGTGCTATTTTCCCAGATGCAAGCTTGAACCTTAAGAGTAGTTTGATTCTGCTGAAGAGCAGAAGTGCTCTTTTCATCCCAGTTTAACAGTATGAGCAATTTTGCTCATTTTTGCTCCCTTGATAAACCATGTGCAACCATAGAAGAAGTGTTTCTGGTTTTAATGAGATGTTGTTTAGGCAAATCTTCGTAATTTTCTCCTCCACTGTCTACCAGAAAGATTTGCTATTTCTACAGGTGAACCATAGATGTGATTAAAAAAAAAAAACACTCTGATTTCCCACATTTCCAGCAGTGGTCACAGTCTGTGAGGTTGATTTTCTTCAAGAAGGTTGGAGTTGTATACCAACAGGTCAATAATAATATTGATAATATAAATAATAATATTAATACATAATTCTCTCAAATATATTTCCAAGTGAAATTATAACTGCAAAGTCCTAAACAAAATTATTTATTGAGTTGTAGTCACTAGATAGATAGATAGATAGATAGATAGATAGATAGATAGATAGATAGATAGGACAACTGATATTTATTAATGGATGGGTTGGTGGCTGTATAGTGGGGTGTACATGGTGCTACTTGGTAACCAATTGTCCCAATGCAAATTTCAACTATTTAATGCCATATTCAGGTGAAACACACTAAACTGAATAATGAACAAATTTCATGGGAATAGCATGCAATAGTAAATGCAAATGCGACACATAGCTATATACAGTATAAAGTTATACATTTTATATGCATAGCTATTTTTGAAAAAAAAAAGTCTAGAATTAAAGATGCCTGGTTGTAATTTGTGTGTAACCATGACCTAGATTCAACAAACTAATTTATTCAGTGCAAGTAACGTCAATTCTCTGCTGCGAAAGAATCCATACATACACTGTATACTTTACATGGAGAAAATTAATATATTTAGAGAAATAGAAAAATTACTTTCCATCTTTTCATTTTATAATCTGAAAGAGAAAGCTCAGATTTAGAAGATTTATGTCAAAAACTGTAAACTGAGAAATGTAAAAATGCATAATGGAGTTTCAGCAGATATTCAATATGGCTGATTTTTAAAAGATATTTAAATTAAAATAATATTTAACCAGAACTCTCCACATCTGAAAGATATTGTGGCTGTCTTCCCCTTAGAATTATCTTTGCCAGTTAGCATTATTGAGAGGTATTAATGTTTTATCAACCTTTAAGGAGGACCTTTCATGTCTTCATGAATGTGCAGTTTTATACACCACTAGAAAGCCGACAGTGCGCTTTCCCTGTATGTTCCACAGTAGTGGAGATATCGGTGCCGTTAATTTCGGCACAGATACCTCCCCATTGTCAGAAGGGCATTCCTCATAGCTCAGCGTCAACAGCGTCTGACTGTACTGTAACATAGTCTTACCGCCCAGCAATGACACTGAGCTGTGCGGAACGCCCCCTCCCCCGCCACAAGTCTGTGGACAAGTACTGTCAGGGAGGGCATTCTTCACAGCCCAGCGATGATGCAGAGCTATGAGGAATGCCCTTCTGATAGTGGGGAGATATTGGTGCCATTTATATCCAGCACTGAGGCACATACCAGGAAAGCCAACAGCGCACTGTCGGTTTTCTAGTGGTATATTAAAACCTGAAATTAATGAGGACATAAAAGGTACTCTTTAAAGGGATGTTAACACAAACATAACCTTATTTACACTTGATATACAATTAAAAGTTTAGCATTTTTGCAAATATAAATCATCACAAATGTTGCAGAGTTTTAAAGATTATTCTCTAACCATCTTAATGGTTACAGTCTGTTGTCTTGATTGGTTTGCAATGGATACGACCATGAATTGAGGAACTTTGGTCTGGTACTTGTCAGAAACCCAGTCATGATTTCCTTATTGACACCAGGTTATCATGCCGGGACACTACATGCACAAGAAGATAATCCAGCTACAAAAAGGAAATCATCGCTGGGTTTCAGAGTATAGAAAGTTCCTGCATTTCTGGTCATATCCATCAGCAATCGATAAAGGCAACAGGCTGTCACCACTGAGAATAAGAAAAACTTTAAAAGTCTGCAAAATTTTTAATCATATTAATTATTATGATTATATATTATATAACTTATATAATGATTAGAAATGTTTAATTTTTAATTTTAATTGTCTACAAATCTAAATATGTTTTTGTTCATGGAAATACCCCCTTAATTTTAGAGACTACTTCCGACAAGCTTAAATAGGTTTTCCAGTGAGACTAAACTTAGTAGTGAAGGGGCAGAATGACCTCCCCCAAAAAAAATTTAAAAAAGTATTACTCCTTCCTCCATTTCCTTGCCTTTGTCACTCCAATGCTTACCAGGTCTCTGTTGATCTCTATTTCTAAGTCCCATTGTGAAACAATGGCTGAGACAGAGGGCCAGAGAGTGTGCATTTACAGTCATTTCCTCCTGTATCAAGACAGGATCAGACAGTAGAGACTAGTAGAAAGTAGAGTAGAGGGCATACAGTAAGCTTCAGAACAGCAGCAGGGGATCATTGAGTGAGTCATTTTTAAAGCTTACTCTGCCCCCTTTGCTACAAAATATTATCCCAACAGAAACCCCCTTAATAGGATGAAGAAGCACCAACATTTGAACCCTTAAGGCACTGCTGACTTGCCATGAGGTCTTGTAAGATTTGTTAGCATATATAGTGTTAGGCTTATTTCAGTCCCTAATAAGACCCTGGATAGCCAATTAGCAGTTATAAATATAGTGCACCCACTAGCTCAGCTCTATAAAGACATCTAATAGATTTCTCATTCCCTTTAACATTGGGAGGTGAGAAGCAGTTCAAGACTATCCTTTCTAGAGGAACTGCATTGTTAGCAAGGGTCATAGAAAGAAACACTTAATATTTTTGTCCTAGGTTGCAAAACCTGGCACTAATATGAGAGATCAATTCTGATTTCTGCTATAAGGTTCCCTCTTGTCTAAACAATCCACTGTAGCTGCCTATACCCAAGATAGTATGAATCTACATTACTTGAAATTTCTAATCATTCTGAGCTTGTGCTTATATACAGAAGCCAATCAGAAAAAGTAGGGCTACAGTGTAAAGCATGATATAAAGGATTAGCTCAGCAGCCTGTCTATTACATCTAATGAAAGAGAATATGGATATTAATCTACTGTATATACAGTGGGGAAAAAAAAGTATTTAGTCAGCCACCATTTGTGCAAGTTTTCCCACTTAAAAAGATGAGGCCGGCCTGTAATTGATATCATAGGTAGACCTCAACTATGAGAGACAAAATGAGAAAACAAATCCAGAAAATCACATTGTCTGATTTTTAAAGAATGTATTTGCAAATTATGGTGGAAAATAAGTATTTGGTCAATAACAAAAGTTCATCTCAATACTTGGTTATACAGTCATATGAAAAAGTTTGGGCACCCCTATTCATCTTAATCATTTTTAGTTCTAAATATTTGGGTGTTTGCAACAGCCATTTCAATTTGATATATCTAATAACTGATGGACACAGTAATATTTCAGGATTGAAATGAGGTTTATTGTACTAACAGAAAATGTGCAATATGCATTAAACCAAAATTTGACCGGTGCAAAAATATGGGCACCTCAACAGAATAGGGGTGCCCAAACTTTTTCATATGACTGTATATCCTTTGTTGGCAATGACAGAGGTCAAACGTTTTTTGTAAGTCTTCACAAGGTTGGCACACACTGTTGCTGGTATGTTGGTCCATTCCGCCATGCAGATCTCCTCTAGAGCAGTGATGTTTTGGGGCTGTCACTGGGCAACACAGACTTTCAACTCCCTCCAAAGGTTTTCTATGGGGTTGAGATCTGGAGACTGGCTAGGTCACTCCAGGTCCTTGAAATGCTTCTTACGAAGCCACTCCTTCGTTGCCCTGGCGGTGTACTTGGGATCATTGTCATGCTGAAAGACCCAGCCACGTTTCATCTTCAACGCCCTTGCTGATGGAAGATGGTTTGCACTCAAAATCTCACAATACATGGCCCCATTCATTCTTTCATGTACACGGATCAGTCGTCCTGGTCCCTTTGCAGAGAAACAGCCCCAAAGCATGATGTTGCCACCCCCATGCTTCACAGTAGGTATGGTGTTCTTTGGATGCAACTCAGCATTCACTCTCCTCCAAACACGACGAGTTGTGTTTCTACCAAACAGTTCTACTTTGGTTTCATATGACCATATGACATTCTCCCAATACTCTTCTGGAACATCCAAATGCTCTCTAGCAAACTTCAGACGGGCCCGGATATGTACTGGCTTAAGCAGGGGGACACGTCTGGCACTGCAGGATCTGAGTCCCTGGCGGCGTAGTGTGTTACTGATGGTAGCCTTTGTTACGTTAGACCCAGCTTTCTGCAGGTCATTCACTAGGTCCCCCCGTGTGTTTCTGGGATTTTTGCTCACCGTTCTTGTGATCATTTTGACCCCACGGGGTGAGATCTTGCGTGGAGCCCCTGATCGAGGGAGATTATCAGTGGTCTTGTATGTCTTCCATTTTCTAATTATTGCTCCCACAGTTGATTTCTTCACACCAAGCTGCTTGCCTATTGCAGATTCAGTCTTCCCAGCCTGGTGCAGGTCTACAATTTTGTTTCTGGTGTCCTTCCACAGCTCTTTGGTCTTCACCATAGTGGAGGTTGGAGTGTGTCTGTTTGAATTTGTGGACAGGTGTCTTTTATACTGATAACAATGTCAAACAGGTGCCATTACTACAGGTAATGAGTGGAGGACAGAGGAGCCTCTTAAAGAAGAAGTTACAGGTCTGTGAGAGCCAGAAATCTTGCTTGTTTGTAGGTGACGAAATACTTATTTTCCACCATAATTTGCAAATAAATTCTTAAAAAATCAGACAATGTGATTTTCTGGATTTGTTTTCTCATTTTGTCTCTCATAGTTGAGGTCTACCTATGATGACAATTACAGGCCTCTCTCATCTTTATAAGTGGGAGAACTTGCACAATTGGTTGCTGACTAAATACTTTTTTTCCCCACTGTATCAGTAGACATTGAAGAAAAGTTGGAGACATGGATCATAGTTGTTTTCTTTTCAAGTATCCTTTTATTGGCATTTTAAGTTAAATAATAGAGCATACAGTAGCATAACTTCAAGAGTAAGTCATAACTAATTGAGCAAAGAAAGACATATGCATGGAACATGGAACACTTAGAACTGTCTTAAAGTGTCCAACTAATGTCAAGATCTCAGGTCAGATCATGAGGAGGAGGAAGCAGGAATCAGAAGGAAGGGGAGGGGAGGTCTTTCGGGGGGCTATTTATTGGTGAATCTAGCCACAGGTGGTATGAAGAGTTTTCCAGAAAGGCAAACCAGGGTGCCAAATTTGACCAAAATGTGTGATAAGTGCGCAATTCTAGGTGGGAAGGTTCTTCAGATGTGAGATCTGAATGAGATCTGTAAAATTTGGGGGATTGTGGTGGTTTCCCAAAATAAGGGAATGAGGGCTTTTGCCATGGCCAAGAGTTGTAGCCATAAGTGTTTGGATAAATCTGGAAGGAGTGAGGGCCATAGGCTTAGGTAGATTAAAGGGGGCATGAGAAGAACCGTGTGATTACAAATAAGATCAAATAAGTTCTGAACCTGGGACCAGTAGGGGTTATTCACTTGCAATCCCTCCATATGTGGAGATAAGTGACTGGTTGTTTAGAGCACCTCCAGCAAAGGGGTGAAGAGTCATTTGCATATTTATGAAGCATAACAGAGACTTTATACCACCTAGTGACAAGCTTGTATGTAGATTCCTGGATTCATATACATCAGGAGGGACCTAACAAATTCCTGAGGATGGTGATAACTGTCGTTTCGGACAGAAAGATATGTAGTTCCTGCTCCCAAGCCTTTACAGCTGTTTTCTAATTGAGAAAAGCTGAAAATATACCAAGTAGACACCAATTCAGAAAGTAAAGGCAGGAAAGTAAGGAAAATCGACTAATCTACAGTCATGGCCAAAAGTTTTGAGAATGATACAAATATTAATTTTTATAAAGTCTACTGCTTCAGTTTTTCTAATGGCAATTTGCATATACTCCAGAATGTTATAAAGAGTGATCAGCTTAACAGCAATTACTTGCAAAGTCAATATTTGCCTAGAAAATGAACTTTATCCCCCAAAACACATTTCAACATCATTGCAGCCCTGCCTTAAAAAGACCACCTAACATCGTTTCAGTGATTGCTCCATTAACACAGGTGTGGGTGTTGATGAGGACAGGGCTGGAGATCAATCTGTCATGATTAAGTAAGAATGACACCACTGGACACTTTATAAGGAGGCTGGTGCTTGCCATCATTGTTTCTCTTCTGTTAACCATGGTTATCTCTAAAGAAACACGTGCAGTCATCATTGCACTGCACAAAAATGGCCTAACTGGGAAGAGTATTGCAGCTAGAAAGATTGCACCTCAGTCAACAATCTATCGCATCATCAAGAACTTCAAGGAGAGAGGTTCCATTGGTGCCAAAAAGGCTCCAGGGCGCCCAAGAAAGACCAGCAAGCGGCAGGACCGTCTCTTAAAAGTGTTTCAGCTGCGGGATCGGGCTACCAGCAGTGCAGAGCTTGCTGAGGAATGGCAGCAGGCAGGTGTGAGTGCATCTGCACGCACTGTGAGGCGGAGACTCTTGGAGCAAGGCCTGGTCTCAAGGAGGGCAGCAAAGAAGCCACTTCTCTCCAGAAAAAACATCAGGGACAGATTGATATTCTGCAAAAGGTACAGGGAGTGGACTGCTGAGGACTGGGGTAAAGTCATTTTCTCTGATGAATCCCCTTTTCGATTGTTTGGAACATCTGGAAAACAGCTTATTCAGAGAAGAAGAGGTGAGCGCTACCACCAGTCTTGTCTCATGCCAACTGTAAAGCATCCTGAAACCATTCATGTGTGTGGTTGCTTCTCAACCAAGGGAATCGGCTCTCTCACAGTCTTGCCTAAAAACACAGCCATGAATAAAGAATGGTACCAGAATGTCCTCCAAGAGCAACTTCTCCCAACCGTCCAAGAGCAGTTTGGCGCTCAACAATGCCTTTTCCAGCATGATGGAGCACCTTGCCATAAAGCAAAGGTGATAACTAAATGGCTCAGGGAACAAAACATAGAGATTTTGGGTCCATGGCCTGGAAACTCCCCAGATCTTAATCCCATTGAGAACTTGTAGTCAATCATCAAGAGACGGGTGGACAAACAAAAACCAACAAATTCAGACAAAATTAAAGCATTGATTCTGCAAGAATGGACTGCTATCAGTCAGGATTTGGTCCAGAAGTTGATTGAGAGCATGCCAGGGAGAATTGCAGAGGTCCTGAAGAAGAAGGGTCAACACTGCAAATATTGACTTGCTGCATTAACTCATTCTAACTGTCAATATAAGCTTCTGTTACTCATAATATGAATGCAATTATATTTCTGTATGTGATAAAAAAAACATCTGACAAACACACATAAAAACCAGAGGGCAGCAGATCATGTGAAAATATAATATTTGTGTCATTCTCAAAACTTTTGGCCATGACTGTACTTCCATACTATAATAATAGTAATAATAATAATTGTCATAATATGAACAACTGGGTCCAAAAATGCATTTAATGTTTTCTTAGCCTTTCTAAAAACTAAAAAAGATTTTCCTTTATATATATATAGAGTATATAAAAAAAGTTTTCAAAATATACGATGAGTGAATATGAGGTTGCTTTAGATAATTCCACTTGACAATCTGGAGCACTTTTCTTGAGGCAATAGAGAGATTTGAGCTTCCATTGCCCTGACATCTTGACATGAACTATATACTTACAAGACCAATTAAAAATATGGAAGAGCGTTATTGACATCTCTTCTGAAAGACGAGAAAGATTAGGTGTGTTTTTTGCTTTTGTTTCTTCACATCTTTCACCCACAAAATAAATATATATAATGATTAAAATCCATTTTTCATATTTTGGCCTAGAATTCTTTGGTAAACAAAATCCTCTCTTGGGCTCTAATTAAAAACTAAAAAACATTTCCTTTTTCTGAGCTCTCGGAGATCAGGATGAGCAGAGGCGCTGAACGTTCTACACTGTTTGCTGTTAGTTTAATAGAGTTTGAGGAGGATAAAGATGAATTATTATTCCACCTGCTTACATGTAAAACAAATCACTATTTCAGTTTCTGTGAAACTGTAAATTTCCACAGCATGTAATTATCATGTAAAATTTGCTGTATGATCAGTTTCATTCAATGCATCTCCATTCCCAGCACAATGAAGAATATTATACAGGAAGGCACTAAGGGGCTAAATTTTGTCCACCAGAGCACATGCTCTGAGGCTTTCATCACCCAAGACCTACACTGACGAGCAAAAGGTTAACAATGTTTTGAACATTTGACTTTCAGGCTTCATATCTCACCATCCACTACAGCTTCAACGTGAGACTACCATCATTTTATAGACAATCATCTTGGCTATCTCATACATAAATTTGGAGATGGAGTAATTTGGAGCGCTGAGACGAAATTTAATAGACTGGGCTATGATGGATGCAAATGGGTCTGAAAGAAACAAGGGAAAAGGGGGCTAACAGATCAAGAAATTGAAGTAACTGTCAAGTTTGGTGGAGAAAGCTTGATGACATGCTGTTGTTTCACAGCCAAAGGCGTTGGATACTTGACCAGAACTGATGGTGGTCTCAATGCTGAGCTATATGTGAGTATCCTATAAGAAGAGTTACACCCAAGTACTATGGTATGAAAAGGATGACATAATGTTCCAGCAGGACAACGACCTGAAGCATATGTCAAGATTAGCGAAGTAATGGTTCAATGACAATGAAGTAGAGGTGCTAGATTGGCCCTTACAGTTCCCAGACCTCAACCCAATCAAACACTTGTGGGTAGAGTTGAAGAAAAATCTGTATTCATACCCAAGTGAGTACCAGTATGCACCAACATTGGGAATGTATAGAAGAGACCTGAGATCAGATATTGGTCGAGACATGCTTGAATCTAATTGAGAACATGCCCAGAAGGATTCAGGCAGTGTTGAAAGTCAAAGGTCGAGTAAAAATTTATAAAAATTTAATTTAGATTTTTAGGAGCAAAACAGTAACAATGCAGTTACATGACAAGAATCTGCATAACTAATCATATGCTAAATAGTTGCAAGTCAAATTTATGTATGAGATAGCCAAGATGATTGTCTATAAAATGATAGTAGTCTCACGTCGAAGCTGTAGTGGATGGTGAGATATGGAGCCTGAAATTCACAAGTTCAAAATATTGTTACCCTTTTGCTCGTCAGTGTACATAGTATGTCTACTTCACTGGTCATCCGTGATGACTATTAAATAATGTTATCTAGCCAGTAAGAGATAACCTTTTGAAGTATATAACCACAACTCCAACAGATTTTAATGGATGGGCCCTAAGTATGTGCTGCCAATCCTCATATCTGTAGCTTTAGGTAGACAGGTGCATTGTGGTAGTCTCGAGCAGAATCTGCTACAACTGTGAATAGGATGTTTATTTTTTCTATGAGGGTTGGAGGCATATTTTTTTCTGTTGGCTGATTTTTTTCAGCTGAAAAAAATCTGCTATCTACCTCTGACTGAAATGAATTCTGCCTCAAAATCAGCTCCAAATTCCTTCATGTGAACATACCCTAATATGGCCCTGAGCTCTATATCTATTGTATAAATGATAAAATTCTGAATGCCTCCATTCGCCAATAGGGGGAGTTTATAAGTTTTGTGTATACTACTTATACGAGGAATTCAATATTAAAAGTCATACAGTAAGCTCTTACACTCCCTCAGTGGCAGGAAGATATAATTTTATCCTAGGAGATTTGGAAGATTTATTAACCCCTTCCCGACATCATAATAGTATGGTCGATTTCGGGTTTTTAACTATGTGTTGATAAAAATTTTAATAAAAAGTGATCAAAGCAATAGACATTCCCCAAAATGGTATAACTAAAAAATATATCTGGCCCCACAGAAAAAATGGCCTATGCATCCCCGTACACAGAAATATAAAAAAAAGTTACAGATGTCAGATTATGGCGACTTTAAGAAACATTTTTATTTTTTTTGCACAGTTTTGTATTTTCGTTAAGGGATTAAAATATAAATAAACTATATAAATTTGGCATCCCCTGAATTGTACCGAAACATAAAATACAGGTGACATGTATTTTTGGCTGCACAGTGAATGGCATAAAAACGAAGCGCACAAATGCACTTTTCCCCAATTCTTCCCCATTCTGAATTTTTTTGTACATTGTACAGAATAATAAATGGTACCATTATAAAGGACAGTTTGTCCTACAAACATGATGCACTCATATGCCTCTGTGAATGGAAAAATAAAAAAGTTATGGGGTTTGGAAGGTGGGGAGTCAAAAACGAAAATCAGAAAGTTCAGAAAAATATGTATGCATTACTATGTTGATTTTACAACCCCACCCTTTTTGCAGTGCTTTTAGTTTGTGGTTTTCTGCAGCACCACCACAACTATAGAATGTGAATAATGTCTTTAGACATTCTGTTCTGTCTGGGTTGCTAAACTATCCAACTAAATAAAGCAGATCTTTTTATAGATCCTAGGACTTTGCAGAAAATGTCTTCCTAATATACAATATGTATTTGCCTCTTTTCATTATAGAAGTGATTACATTATAAACCATGTTTGACAATTTGTTTGTTACTGCATCACTGTGTGGAAAATCCCAAACACACAAGGTCAGTTGAGGATTTTTGTTGTAAACAATGGAAGACGCACACATATATTTTTCCTGTCATATTCAAATTAACATAAGTAGATATTTCTAGTGATATAAGAATAAACAAGAAGAAAAATAAAACACTTTATATTAGAATGTAACTCTATAGCCTCCTATGTACAAGAACATAACTATACCATAATACTGCCCCTTATGTACAACAATATAACTACTATAATGCTACCTTGAATCTGCAAGAATATAACTACTATAAAATGTTCCTTATGGGAAATATTATAACTACTATGATACTGCCTCCTACTGTATGTACAAGAGTATAACTACAATAATACTGACTCCAATGTACAAAAATATACAATAACTATTACAGTACTACCCCTATGTACAAGAGTATAACAATTCTAATACTGCCCCTTATGTACAAACTATAACTACTATAATACTGAACCAGGCATAAGAATATAAATACAATAATCAATAATGTTCCTTTATGTACAAGAATACACTACTAAAAAAATACTATAATACTGCTTTCTATGTACCAGAATATAATTATTATACTACTGCTCCCTATGTACAAGAATATGACTACTATAATATTGCCCTCATATGTACAGAAATATAATTACTATAACTTTCTTATTTCCCTATGCATACGAATATAAATACAATAATATTACATTCCAATGACATAACTACTGTAATTCTGTATCCTATGTAGAAGAATATAATTGCAACAACATCAGCTCCTATTTACATGAATATAACTACTATAATACTGTACCTCAGTATAGCAACTAAAATACTGCCCCCTATGTACAAGAAGACAGCTACTATGATAATACTTGCTATGTGACTAGAATTTGTTGTTAAATATAATCTAAAAGAAAAGTGAATCACTAAAAAAAACACAATGAAATTCCAGAAAGCATATAAATAACAAAATTACAGTTCTACCATTCGATACAGAAACTGAAGTTACATATATCTTATCAGAAATACCAGATACTACCCTTAAAAGGAGTATTAAATGTATAAATATTTAAGCCTCAGTCAACTAGTGATAAGGAAAGTCTCACAATGAGACTGGGAGAGCAGCAGACAGATGCAATTTGTAGTGAATTTATTTCATTTCATAGCAGGACAGAGCTCAGCTGTGATATGAAATGGATTCACTTGAAATTGCATTTGAGTGCTGGTCTTCGATCCACCTTTATCCATCAATATGTTAGGTATGGAATCTGGGTGAGTTCAGTTAAGGAGATGGGTATTAACAGAATCCTACAAAATTTCCATCAATTAACAGTATGTCATTGAATAAAGCTCTACTTGCATACTATCATTGTGGCATCTGTCATAAATAGAAGTTATAATGCTCAGCCAGATCCATCATGTAACAGACAATGACAGTGCATGATGGACCTCATTGACTTATAAAGGTGTCTATCAGTTTCTTGAGCAGTATCTATGTTTTTAATGGGACTTAGACAGATTTGACCACCAATGTTGGATAAGTTTACCCAGAGTGCTTAGTGATGTGACTTGGTCATTGACCACTACTGTTGACGGGGATTACTTTGAGTCCTAAATTATATTGCAAATATTCATGTTTTAAATATAAGGGAAGATGTTTTTTTCTCTCATGGAGATTCAAGGTTAGGCAGTGGCCTTATTGCCAATTGACGTTGACTAATGTTATCTAGCTTTTGGACTGAGTCTATTGGTCTCATCTCACATACTGTAGTCATGGTGATATCAGATCACAAGGGAAGTTGAAACAGGCAATGCTTGTGGCTCAGTTTACTTAACAAGATTCATTAAAGAGGTTTTCCAATGAACATAATCATTTTTACATTTGTAGACAATTCGAATTAAACATTTTTGTAAATATCAATAAAAAACAAAAAACATATAAATTTATAGATTTTCTCTAACCATTTTATTAATGACTGTCCGTTGTCTTTATTGGTTGACAATGGATTTTACCACGAATGCAAGAACTTTCTATGGTCTGGTACTTGTCAGAAACCCAACCATGATTTCCTTATAGTGGCTGGATTATCTTCTAATACATGTAGTGCCCCTGCCTTAAAACCCTTCCACAATATGGAAATCATGGCTGGGTTTCTGACAAGTATTAGACCACAGAAAGTCCTGCATTCATGGTTGTATCCATCAAGACAACACACTGTTAGATGGTTAGAGAAATTCTTTAAAACTCTGCCAAATTTTTACTTATTTATATTTGCAAGTATTGTCAATTGTCTGCAAATATGGTTATGTTCATAGAAAAAACCCTTTAGACTTGAGCCCCACATGGTGGAAGTGCCACGGCAGAAATGCCTCAGCCAAAACTGCAGAGTTTTTCAGTCCCTGCAAAGTTGATAGGAATCCCATTCACACATTGCAGAAAAATATGTGCAGCAGAAATGCAGCAATTTCCAAAAATGTTGCGTTTTTGGAAATTGCAGTATGTCAATTATACCAATGGAAATGCCAAAGGTTTCACTTGTTTGTATAATGAAAAGTTATGGAATTTTTCAATGTCATTTCTGTATCAATTCATCATGGTTTTCAAGATCTCTGCTTGCTTTCACTCATTCTGCTTACTTACAATGGATAAAAATCAGTCCATGGTCATGTGATGGCATCATCCACCCCAATGCCTGGCCGATAAGCAAACTGGAGAGGGTCCATAGCCGGGCTCACTAGAGGGCAGAAATGTGTGAGAACCAATCTATCTGAGACCGTCATCAGGTGGGATGTTAATGGTCTGTAGTCGTTGAGGTCCATAGGATGAGGTTTCTTTGGAACCGGTACCACCACAAGAAGATTTCAACAGATCAGGTATTATTTCCCACTTCAGACTCATATTAAACATATATGTAATTATACTGCACAGCTGATCCCCACAAGTCTTAATTAGCCTTGCACTTATGCCATCTGGCCCTGCAGCCTTCTCAACTTTGATCTTTTTCAGCTCCCTTCTCACCTGGTCACATGTGAAGGTCAGACTGTGGTCAGATAATGACAACAGATTGCTGGATTTACTGGTCTGGTGGGAAGTAGCTACAGGGGTTGAAGTCAGTGTAATAGAGGGATCTGAAAGACATGTTGGGGTGGGAGGAGCTGGTGTGTGATCAAATCTATTGAAGAATAGGTTTAGTTCATTAAGCCAATTAACATCTGCTTCCACTTGGGAGTCAGACTGTCTGTGACCTGAGATTGACTTAAGCCCCTTCCAGACAGCCCTTATATCTTTTCTTTTCATTTGCTTTTCAATTTTTTCCTTATAATTGGCTTTTTCCTGCCTGATTTGATGTCTGAGATCATTTTGCACCTCCCTCAGCCCCACTTTATCTCTTGCCTTGAATGCCATCTTTTTTCTCCTTAAGTAGTGTTTTTATATCAGAATTAATCCATGGTTTGTTGTTGGAGAAGCACCTCACCACTTTTGTGGGTACTGTGTTGTCCACACAAAAATTAATGTAGTCCATTATGCAGTGTGTGAGTCCTTCTATATCTTCTCCATAAGAATCCTGCTGCACTAACTATGCGGTTGTGTCAAAACCATGGACTGTCCATCACTTGACCATGGACTAATTTTATCAATTGGAAATAAGCAGAATTAATGACAGCAGCTGTTAAAGAAACTATTTTGAAAAATTGTATAACTTTGCATTATACAAACAATATCATTCATCTCTCCATATTTGTCTGAAACTGGACAACCCTTTTAAGTAACACGAGCAACATCTGTTTCAACTTCCTTCCTGTATCCTGTGCCTTCATTCACACCTAATAACAAGGGCCCCTGGAAACACAATCATACAGTAAAAAAAAAATAAAATAAAATTTAAAAGAAATTAAAAATTCAAATCACCCCCTTTCTCTAGAACACATATAAAAGTGAAAAAATAAAGCGAAACACATAAATAAAAAATTATCAAAGGAAAAGACTTTCCCCAACATAGTATTACTAAAAAGTACATTTGGCCCTGCAAAAAAGACTCACTATGCATCTGTGTCAGAATATGGTGATTCAAAGAAAAAAAAAATTTTTGTAAAGTTTGGGATTTTTTTAAGGGGTTGAAATGTAAATAAAACTATATAAATTTAGTATCCCTGGAATTGTACTGAGCTATAGAATGCAGGTGACATGTCATTTTGGCTGCACTGTGAATGCCATAAAAACAAAGTCCGTAAGAAAGTCGCACAAACACAGTTTTTCTCCAATTCCTCCCCATTCTGAATTTTTTTACAGCTTCCTAGTACATTGTTTGGAATATTAAATGGTGCCATTATGGAGTAAAATTTGTCCTGCAAACAATGAGCCCTCATATATCTCTGTGAATGAAAAAAATTAAAAAGTTATGTGGTTTAGAAGGCGGGGATTCAAAAGCAAAAATTGAAAAATGGGGTTAACTAGTGCGGTGACCAGATGGGTGGTAACTCTGCAGTTGGGATTGCGGGGTGCAAACAGCGCAGACTTGTCACGGTCTCTGGGCACGAGGGCACAGCACTGGTGCTGTCCCACATTACCACCACTGGTACTGGTGATGAGGGGGCTGCACAAATGTTGGTGGTGATTGTTCCCCCGGGGCGCTTCCCCTATACTGTGCCGACTGGTGGTGTTTGGGGCGCCCTGATGATGGTGCAGAGTCAGACACAGAAACAGCTGTAAAGTTGAACTTTTACTTCCATGGGTGTGGAGGCACAAATACTTAAACAGTTTCAGTACACAATAACAGGGTATGCCTGGTGACACAGCAAAGTCCTGGGGTGCAGGGTAGACATGATAAAAGGTGTTCCTAGCCCACTATACTTCAGTGTTACAGCCCTAAGGTGCGTCTGGGTTCCTATTTGGCTCATAGGAGGATGCCCACCATGATACTAGTACATAATATTCCCCACTCACGTTATGTGGTCCTGATAGCTCAGAGTTTGAGATACCTGCACTAAGCTCACTTTCTTCACAGGACACCACACTTCTCTCCTCACCTCCTCCTCCTAACTCTCTACACTTCTAACTACTCACACAGGACCTTCCTGAAGGGGTGTTACCATGGGGACCCAGTGATCAGCTGACTCCTCCCCTTTACCCAGGTGATGTCCTCCCATTGGACATTTGGTTACTATTCCATCCTATGGGAGGTGTAATGCACTCACTAGGTGGCGCTGTGTTGTGTGAGACTCAGGACCCCCTGCTATGTCACACAGGCTATAAAGCAACAGGAAATAATGCAATGCAATTACTACAGAGATCACCCTCAGCCCAGCCATAGCCAGCTCTGGGATGCCACACTAGCTGTGACAAAAAAGGGTTATCACACATCATTTTTAACAATTATTTCTTTATTCATATCAAGGGTTTGATTTCCAGATTTGGGAAGGGATTTTTTACTTTGACATTGGGCAAAAGGCCTCATGGAATTTGTTTGCTTTCCTCTGAATCAACACTGTAGAGTTACAGGTTGGACTTGATAGACCTGTGTCTGCTTCCAACCTTATCTACTATAAAACTATGTTGCTAAATACTGGTTTGACATAGTCCAATAAATCTAACAATGTTCACAGGATACTGGAATCATGCAGAGAAAAATTAAACACAAAACTACCAAAAGGTTAATAGAGTGGTCAAAAATCAGTTTTTATATTCACCCAATGTCTTCCTTCTTCCTGTCTTTGTGCTCTGCCCGTGTCGTGTGAAACTCCCTCTGCACTGTTTGACAAATTTGTTGCAATTAAAAGGGATATTATTATAAGGTTTCCGCAACTTTCTACTTCACCTAGGGACTGGTGGGCAATTTTTCTGATATGCTCCCAACACCTAAACCACACACAACAAAAAAAGGAAAGGGCCAATGAGGCCAAAAATAGAACAAATGATTGACTAATCTAAGACTATGGCCCGACGAGGTGTAAACACTGCATTTTACAGTCCCTGCAAAGTGGATGGGATTCTAGAGAATCTCATCCACACATTGCGGAAAAATTCACACTGCGGACACGCTGCAATTTTAAAAAATGCTGTTTTGGAAATCGCAGCATGTCAATTATACCTACGGAAACGCTGGCGGTTTCCTTATAGGTATATTGGAAGCAGAAAGTCCACAGAGGAAAGCATTGCCGGAAAAACTGTGATCCATTGCACTGTGGTTTTTCCCACAGTGCTTTTTTGCTGTGGCCAGCTACATGGGGCCTTAGCCTAAGAGTCCATTCACACGGTGCAATTTGCCACTAGTTTTGGGCAATGGACAATGGGAGACAGGAATCAGAACAGGACAGCTAAAAAATAAGTGCTCCATCTTTCCACAGAATAGGACTCTGCTGATTAAGTCCATTCATCTGGGCATAATCAGTGGTGGAAATCTGCAATGGAATACCATTGCTCTGCTTTGGTATTCTGTCACTGGGAGCCCAGGGGGGTGGGGGATGGAAAATGAAGAGGAATCTGAGGGGAACGTCTGCTTCAAATTTCTCAAAATTCTCCATACAGGACTTTTTCTCCACCCATTTTAGGCTTTTTCTATGACGGAGTCTGACACAGATGTGAACCAAGGCTTATTTTATTTGTAAACAGAAAATCTTTACACTGCATGTTCAACAATATTAACAAACATAGTCGACCTGAAAATTCTATAAACTCTCTTAATATAAAAGAGACATGTATAGCATCCTATAGATATAATGACATTTTACATGTATGTATCATTATGTGAAACAGCAATTTAGAAAATGGTAAATGGTGTAGGGCAGCTTATTACAAATAATTGTATGGAAAGCAAACATCATTTATCTTGTTCTCTTTGTGTTTGAGAAGGCAACATATTTACAGCAGTGACCCAGACATTTATTAAAGATATAATATATGCAAATACCAAGAATGGCTGCTGCAGTGTCAGCTTGAAAATGGCAACTGTCTCTGTGCATTAGACGTCAGTATCATAAAATCCAGCTTGCTGCTTGAGTCTCACAGCTCCCTTGTATTTGAATTGACAGGTTAATCTCATTAAACAGCACCAAATACACATTATCTGTGCAAACATGGAGCATTCCAACTCGATGAACAGCCAATAAAATTAGGAATTCTAAAGAGACATTTACATGTACAAGTAGAAGCTGTATAGTATATAAGATGCACATGCAGATATTAACATTATAGATGGATCATGCTACAATGGTGCACCAATGATGTTAATTCACACTTTCCCACAATTCATTTGAATTGCCAGGTAGTTCCTGCATTGATTTGCACATGAATTTCTGGGCATTCCTTGACTACTTTGACCCCTACCCCCACCACTGCCACAACACAATCAATGTGTTATCATATGGAAAGTACTCTAGTGTACAGGACTTCTCAAATGTGCTAATAATTCTAGTGTATCTTCATGTCCTGGCAGGGTCAGGCAGGCCTACCGTGGTACCGGTGCTGTGCCTTTAGGGAGCCCTACCAGATCCCACTGCTTTTATTAATATGCAGTGGAGGTGCAGTAATGGCCCCTATTTACTTACCTCTCCCCGCTCCTGCTCCCGGCTTCTCCTCTTCCCTCTGCAGTCTCTAGGGGACCCCCTTGTACTCCACACATTACGTCGCGATGCACAGTGCCCAGGCTGAAGAGAGGAAAGGAGAGGCTGCAAGCAGGAGTGGGGTGAGGTAAGTGATGCAGCCAGGTTCTCCCCAGTTTTGCGATCCGGTTTTAACAAACGGATCGCAAAACCGGGGAGAAGTGGCGCCGCCGACCTGGTTCTGCTACTAGTACAGCAGAAAGCCACAGGCATCCTGCTCTACCACTCACAGACTTGTAGGCCACAGGCCACACTGAGCCTGTTGCCTACAAGCTAAGCAACAATACTCACCTGACAGCTCCCCGGCGCCTCCTGCTTCTTTCTGCTCTGGGCACACATAACATCACATCAGTACGCTTGGAGCAGGACCATGGAGCAGACAGGTGAGTACTGACCTAATGCTGCCATAGGGGAAACCAGTGAAGGGGCCATTATATGGGCCATACAGTGTCCCCTTCACTAATCCCCCCCATACAGTGGCCACTTCACCTGTCCCCCCATACAGTGGCCCCTTCACTGGTCCCCTATACCGTATGGAGACCATTGATGGGGCCATTATATTGGGGGGGCAGTGATGGGGGCCAATATCCTGTGGGGGACATTAAAGGGGTTGTGTAGGATAACACTTTTTTTTTTTTTTTTTAATTAGGGCGGGGGAGGTGAAAAAAAAGAATAATAAAAAAAAAAAACATAACATACTCTCCTGTCCCCAGTGTCTTCCAGTGTGGTCCAGTCCTGCACATCAGAGAGGACTTCCTGCAAAAGAAGACAGCAGAGCTGAAGAACGGTCCTGGGAGGACACCAAAGCACTGGAGACAGGTGAGTATGCTTTTTTTTTTCTCCTCCCCCGAACTAATTATAAAAAAAAAAAAAAATATACTGGACAACCTCTTTAAAGTGTGGGGCTTGGAGGATATATTAAAGGGGTTGTCCAGGCATAAGTTTTTTATGGTCTATCCTCAGGATAGACCATAAATACCTGATCAGTATGGTGCCAACACCCGACCCCAGAACGATCAGCTGTACTGAGCCACTTTCGGCGCCCGACTTGTACACAATATGGGGCAAAAAAGCAAAAAGCTCTGTCCACTGTATATTAGCCGGACACCTTGACAGCTGCAGTGATGGCACCGGGCAACTACACAGCAGCTGGGGCTTTCTGCTTCCTGCCCTGTATTGTGTACAGAACAGGCACCGGATGTGGTTCTGTACAGCTGATGGAGCCAGGTGTCAGCCCCCTACTGATCAGGTATTTATGGCCTATCCTGAGGATAGGCTATAAAAAAATTTAAACCTGGACAATCCTTTTAATATGCCCCACACAGTTTAATGTCCCCCCTACAGGATCTTAGCCCCCATCACTGCCCCCACCACAATATAATGGCCCCATCACTGTTCCCCATACAGGGGACCATACAGGGGACCAGTGAAGTGGCCATAAAAAAATTAGGTCTTTAAAGAGGTTGTCTATAAATTAGAGCGACCTCTGTGGTGGCCAGGGAGGTGTAAAATTTAAAAAAAGCACACTCACCTGTCCCCACCTGTGTCTGTTCGGTCTCATGGCGACGCCTCCTTTCTGGAAATCCTGTACCTAATTGGTCTCAGCAGTCACATGAGGTGCAAGATTTCCAGCAAGAAGGCTCTGGCACAAGAATGAATGGACACTGGTGGTGTACAAAAGAGCGCCGGGGACAGGTGAGTATGCTTTTTCCTGCACATCCTCTTTAAAGAATTTATTCACGTTTCTAATATTGATGGCCTGTTCTTAGGATAGGCCATCAATATTACATCTGTGGTGGTAAAATAGCCAGGACCTCTGCAGATCAGCTTTTCCAGGACAGTGTGGCTACAGGTAATGGTTACAATTCCAAGCGCCACATTTGCCATACAGAGTGTAGCAGTGGATTTAAGGTAGTGCAGTGGTGCACATCGTATGGTGGGTGAGCAGCATGGCATTACCTGTAGTTGCACTGTCTTGGTACAGCTGATCTGCAGGGTTCCTGGCAGTGGGCCTGTTCTGACTCAATAGCTTGGCTGCAAATGTGAGGTTGTGAGAGTGTCCTGTAGTCTCTATGCTAACCAGCAATTTACACCAAGATATCTATCAGATAGTGTTCAACTCAACTGAGGAGGCGTAGATAAGATTCCAGATGCTTTAATCCAGGTAAATCTTGTAGAACCTCATACAGCAGTAGGTGAAAAATGATGAAATACCAGGAGCTGAGCAGACATGTTACTTACAAAGAAGTGAAACTAAACTGAGAGAGAGAGAGAGAGAGAGAGAGAGAGGAGGAGCTACTGCATCACAGCTAAGGATACAGAGAGAGAAAAGGGACAAACTACAAAGACAAACAGTATCACAGATACATGTCAGTGAATTAAACCAAGTCCTGGGACATGACACTCCCCGCCTGAAATCTTTAGATTTCACTGAAAACAAACATTAAATGTCCTGAGATGTCCATAAGGTCCTCTTCAAACCTGAAAAACAAAAAAGAAACATGCACAACAAACAATAATCAACAGTTAGTCCAAATAAACCAATCTTCAGGTCGGGAAGCCGCAATTTGCCAACACCTCCACCGACCCACACTGTAATCCACAAGAACACGGTTTTAGTTCATGGAAGGAAGCTCCCCGCCATGAGCTGTGAATGGTGTCCTTATCTTCTTTTATGTGACGTCTCCTCTTGGAAGAAGAAGCACCAGTTCATTAATTGGGCGGAAGAAAACTCGCACTGAGCCTCCCTTGGTTACCTTGACCTCCACTTTCCGAGTCTTCCCATCATCACTAGGGACAACTTTAGTGATGAGACCCATAGGCCATTCATTCCGATGGACTTCTTTATCCCTTAGAAGGACGAGGTCACCCACCTGGAGATTAGGTTTTGAGGTCTGCCATTTGTGACGGCTCTGTAGCATGTGGAGGTACTCTGTTTTCCAGTGGTGCCAGAACACATTGGACAGGTGTTGAACTTGTTTCCATTGGCGTCTGTAAATGTCACTGTGATCTAAGGTACGTGGAGAGGTAGCAGCAGTACCAATTTTCTGAGTAAGAAGCGTTGCTGGGGTTAAGATAATTGGTGATTCAGGGTCTGAAGATACTGGGACAAGTGGCCTTGCATTGATTATCGCAGACACTTCAGCAAGAAAGGTTATTAACGTCTCATGGGTAAGCAGTATCGACTTGTGGTCCATCAACATAGAGTCAAGGATTCTGCGTGTGATCTCAATCATACGTTCCCAGGAACCTCCCATATGGGATGAATGTGGAGGGTTAAACGTCCAAGTGCACCCATTGTTGGATAAGAAGTTGTCTAACTGCAGTTCTTTGCATGCTCCAACGAAGTTAGTGCCACAGTCAGACCTCAGTTGTTTCTCAGCAGGCAGTGGAGTGTCCCAGTCCATATTCTCAATGGTAAGCTGTCTTAGTAGTAGCTTGCCTTGAATGGTGATGGGAGCAATGAAACCAAGAGGATCATAAATGCTGTTCACAACAGATAAAACTCCTCGTTTGGTGAAAGGTTTGTCACAAGAAGACACTTGGAATGTGAACGTGTCTTGTTCAGTGTTCCATAGCAATCCTAGGCTGCGTTGCATAGGAGGAGCATCAGAACTGAGATCAAGAGCCTTCAAGTTGATTGCATGATCATCAGAGGGAAATGCCTTCATTACCTCCATATTGTTGGAGATGATCTTGTGAAGTCTGAGATTAGCTACAGACAGCATTTCCTGTGTTCTAGAGAGGAGATCGATCACTTCTTCACTTGCAGGTAAGGATTTAAGACCATCATCAACATAGAAGTTCCTCTCAACAAACTGACGAGCATCAGAGCCATACTCTTTCTCACCTTCAAGGGCGGTCCTTCTCAGTCCATAGATCGCTACTGCAGGAGATGGGCTATTGCCAAAGACATGTACCTTCATCCGGTAATCTATGACTTCATTGTTGACATCATTGTCCTTATGCCATAGGAACCTGAGATAGTTTCTGTCATCATCCTTAACAATGAAGCAATGAAACATCTGTTGGATGTCGGCCATCACTGCAACTGGTTCCTGTCTGAAACGGATTAAGACTCCTATGAGGCTGTTGTTTAGGTTAGGACCAGTGAGGAGCAGGTTGTTGAGAGAGACGCCTTCATACTGAGCACTAGAATCGAACACGACCCTGATTTGGTCAGGTTTGCGAGGGTGATACACGCCAAATGATGGAAGATACCAGCATTCTTCTCCTTCCTTTAGTGGAGGTGCAGGTTCTGCATGATCTCTCTCAAATACCTTCTGCATGAAACCTACAAAGTGTTTCTCCATCTCTGGTTTCCTCTTGAGGGTACGTTTTAAAGAGGAAAATCTAGAAACTGCTTGCTTCAGATTGTTTGGTAGTTTTGATCTCGGGGAGCGGAAAGGTAAAGGTGCTACCCAGCTGTTGGAGTCATCTTGAATGAATTCCTTGTCCATAAGTTTGAGAAATTCTTTATCAGCTATTGCCGGTGCCAGCTTGTTGTCATCACTTGTTGTATTGAACACTGTTAATCCAAGGGTGTCGTCCCCAGGCAGGAAAGTATTCACGTTGTCTCGGTGATTATGCAGCCGCTTACTGTTGCTTATCTTCTCTTTCACTTGGTAGTGATGTGGACATGGCTGAAAACAAGTGCTGCGACCATTTGGTAACATATGCGTCTTAAATGAAGAAATATTGGTGGGCCTTTTCATCCTACCTATGCAGACGTTGCCAATGATAACCCATCCTAGATCGAGGCGCTGGGAAAATGGTGCATCATGCGGTCCATTAATTTGCTGGCGTATTTTGTGCAGTCTGAGAATGTCTCTACCTTGCAGAACTAGAATGTCTGCATTTTTGTCAAGGGATGGTATTTCACTGGCTATAGCCCTTAGATGAGGGTGCTGGAAAGCCGCCTCTGGTGTGGGTATCTCTTCTCTGTTTGATGGTATCTGGTTGCACTCAACAAGTGTGGGCAAAGGTATCTCCAAATTGCCCTTGAGAGAAACTATTACGAGACCACTGGCCCTTCTTCCAGAAACCTCTGATATGCCACTACAAGTACCCAAGGTATACGGATAAGTATCACCCTTTAAGTTAAACAGATCAAAGAGTTCTGACCTTGCAAGTGAGTGGTTACTCTGGTCGTCCAAGATGGCGTACACCCTCAGAGCCCTTTCTGGTTGGCCCTTGGGGTATATATTGACTAGGCATATCCTTGCACAGGACTTGTCACAAAGGTCTTCTCTGCAGACTTCTGTACATGAGGAAGATACTGTGGTAGTATTTGCTGCTTGATCTGTGTTCTCCCCGCCATGCTTAGTTGGGGAAGGGGAACCTCTAGGCGGTGTGGCACTAGGCTGGGATAGATGAAGAGCCTGTACATGGTTCTCACTGCCACACTCTATACACTTAATAGCAATTTTACAGTCTCTAGCAACATGTTCAGTAGAGGCACAACATTTGAAACATATCCCTAGTTTCTTTAGAAGCTCTCTACGTTCCTGGATTGGTTTCCTCCTGAAGCCAATACACTTCTTGAGGGGATGAGGCTTCTTGTGAATAGGACACAGACGGTTAGGATTTTCTACCTTTTCGTCTTGGTTGCTGTTGCAGCTGCTTTCTTCTGGTGCTGATGTAGGTATAGGAAGAATATCAGTCTTTTTCACCGAAACTGGGCCTCTGCGGTTTCTGTAGTTAGAATGTGAGCTGTCATACTTAATAGGAGGTGAACCAGGAACACTGGGATCCCCATAGGAAAAGCTTGGGTCATTCTTGGATTCTGCAATGTTCTTGATAAACTCACAGAAGTAGGAAAATGGAGGAAAGGAGACTTGATTCTCATTTTTGTATCTTGACCCAACTGTGGTCCACCTTTCTTGAATATTATATGGCAACTTGGAGACTATCGGGTTTACCCCACGAGCAGTGTCCAGGTAACTGAGGCCCGGTAGGAGAGTGTCCGCCTTAGCCAGTAGGAGCTCCATGAGTAGTTCACTAAGTTCTTGAAATTTCTGATGATCCTTACCAGATATCTTTGGAAACCCTTGCAACCGTTTGAACAGAGCATTCTCTATTGCTTCAGGACTGCCATAGGTTTTCTCCAGTCTTTCCCAAGCAGCGGTAAGGCCTGCTATGGGGTTGTAAATGTGGACGGATCTGAGTCTTTTAGCACGTTCTGTGGACTGTGGGCCAAGCCACCGGATAAGCAAATCTAATTCTTCAGCTGCAGTAATGCCAAGGTCACTAATTGCAGTTTTGAAGGAACATTTCCAGCCTCTGTAGTTCTCAGGTTGGTCATCGAACCTTGTGAGTCCAGTCTTAGTAAGCTCACGGCGAACCATGTACCTTGCAAACTCTGACATGTCTGTTCTCTCTGACTTTAAATATTGAGTTGCTGGCTGAGTACCGGTGATTATGTTGTTAGTGGGGTTCTGGTTAACAGAGGTAGGTAGCGTAGGGGCTGCGTAGGCATTCAGCCTAGGAGCTAGCTTAAAGTCCATAGGTTTAGGCACATATGGATGTGAGACTGGACGGTTGTTTGCAGTCTGGTAGTATGGTGTCACATTGGTGTTTACCTGAGTATCAGTATATTGCATTTGCTGAGGTGCAAGGCTTTGGGAATCCATGAAGGAAGAAGAAACTGGATGCTGGACAGGCAGGGCATTGTACTGACCTTGAATGCGGTGTGCTGCAGAAGATACTGTGCCCTGTTGCTCTGGAGAAATGTTGTCCCTGACAGGAACATTTGTGACAAATAGGGATTCACTGCTTTGGCTTAGTACATAGTCTCTTGTGCGCTTGAGGGGATCCTCTGTTTCCACATCACACAAACTGGTGCTGTCTCTTTCACTTCCACTGATGGCTTGTTCTAAAATGCTTAACCTTGCCATGGCTGCAGCATGCTCATACTGTTTCTCTAGAGCCTCTAGTTCTGCCCTTTTTTGAGCTGCATTAGCTTCCATTGCTGCTTTCTGTTGAGCTGCTTTAGCTTCCATTTCTGCTTTCTGTTGAGCAACCTTAGCTTCCATTTCTGCTTTCTGTTGTGCAAAGGCTGCCTGTATCTTAGTAGCTTCCGCCTCTGCACGTGCTTTTATAAGTTGCTCACTGAGTGTGGAAGATTTTGAGGAACGTGACTTAGATGTACGCTTTGAACGCTTGGTAGACTCAGAAACATGGGATGCCATTTCCTGCAGTTGCGCAATTCTTGCCTCTGTCCTTAACTTAGTTTCATGTACTAAGCTGTCTCGTTCTGAATTGAGATGCTGGAAGCTTTGCAATTCAACTAAGGAATCGTCTGTATGAAGTTTCCTCAATATGCTTTCATACTCCTCAGCTTTCATTTTATAATGTCCATGCATAGAACAAAGCTGTCGCAGAGCTCCCGCTAGTGGTGATATATGGTATGCAGGCAAGCACATGGCAGATATCTTAGTCTGTATTTCCTGCCACCATTTTGAGAGTTCACAGGAAAGTTCATGCTTTAAACCTTCTAGATTGTCTCTAACCTGTCTAATTGAGCGTCTAGCCTTCTCACTGGGCTGCAGACTGAGGTCCATGCTACCTTGTGCTTCAGGGTGCCCTTCAGCCATGATGCAACACAAACAGGATAAATATAACTTTGCTGGAGTAAGATGGCTGCTTGATAGAATCTTCTTATGCTGAGGGAGTCTGAGCTGCAGATGCAACTTACACAATGCTGATTCCTTCTGGCTTCAGGTAACTTGCTGTGACTGACTGTATGTCAGAAGTTGGTGAACTGTCTTACAGCCGTATCTGGCAGTCTTTATGCATCATTTTTCACTGTTCTGACTCAATAGCTTGGCTGCAAATGTGAGGTTGTGAGAGTGTCCTGTAGTCTCTATACTAACCAGCAATTTACACCAAGATATCTATCAGATAGTGTTCAACTCAACTGAGGAGGCGTAGATAAGATTCCAGATGCTTTAATCCAGGTAAATCTTGTAGAACCTCATACAGCAGTAGGTGAAAAATGATGAAATACCAGGAGCTGAGCAGACATGTTACTTACAAAGAAGTGAAACTAAACTGAGAGAGAGAGAGAGAGAGAGAGGGAGGGAGCTACTGCATCACAGCTAAGGATACAGAGAGAGAAAAGGGACAAACTACAAAGACAAACAGTATCACAGATACATGTCAGTGAATTAAACCAAGTCCTGGGACATGACAGGGCCCCTAGAAACAATTCCACTGGTGGGCCTTAGACATCCCAGTCCGACATTGGGTCCTCGGTACCACAACAGAAACTGGAGGTCAGTGACCTTTAGTTTCTATTGAAGTACAGGGAAAATGACAGAAGACAGCTATAGGTGTGCATATATCTTTTTTTTTTTTTTTTTTATCACAGTGCTAACTTTGTAGAGTTTTTGTTTTGCATGTTCACAGCATCACTTGAACTACTTTGCTGATTCAGTGGACTCTTGACGCCGATTGTCATAAAATGGTCAAAGCGGGTTGTACTGGGGCGAATTTATTTCAATAAGACATTCTTATATCTCTGTTTTTTATACTTTATTACAAATACACATTATCTGTGCAAACATGGAGCGTTCCAACTCGATGAACAGCCAATAAAATTAGGAATTCAAAAGAGACATTTACATGTACAAGTAGAAGCTGTATAGTATATAAGATGCACATCCAGATGTTAACATTACAGGCAGATCATGCTACAATGATGTACCAATGATGTTAACTTACACTTTCCCATAATTCATTTAAATTGCCAGGTGGTTGGTGACCAAGTGATGCAAATTTTACAGCATTATAAATACCCAGCCTCCTCTAACCTTGTGCCAAAAAACAGCAGCCATGGGTTCTTCTAAGCAGCTGCCTAGCACTCTGAAAATGAAAATGGTGGAGGCCCAGGAAGCAGGAGAAGGCTATAAGAAGATAGCAAAGCATTTTCAAGTTGTCCTTTCCTCAATCGAAATATAATTAAGAAATGGCAGTTACCAGGAACAGTGGAGGTCAAGATAAGGTCTGGAAGACCAATAAAAATTTTAGAGAGAGTTTCTCGTAGGATTGCCAGAGTGGCAAATCAGAACCCCCGCTTGACTGCAAAATACCTTCAGCAAGATTTAGCAGACTCTGGAGTTGTTGTACATTGTTCTACTGTTCAGCAATAAATGCACAAATACTGTATTGCCTTCATGGAAGAGTCATCAGAAGAAAACCTCTCCTGCTTTCTTACCATAAAATTCAGTGTTAGAAGTTTGTAAAAGAACATCTAAACAAGCCTGATGCATTTTGGAAGCAAGTCCTGTGGACTCATGAGGTTAAACTAGAACTCTTTGGCCACAATCAAAGGTATGTTTGGAGAAAAAAGAGTACAGAATTTCAGGAAAAGAACATCTCTCCAACCATTAAGCATGGGATCAATCATGCTTGGGGGTTGTGTTGCAGCCAATGGCACGGGGAACATTTCATGGGTAGAGGGAAGAATGGATTCAATGAAATTTCAGCAAATTCTTGAAGCAAACATAACACCATCTGTAAAAAAACGAAAATTGCAAAGAGGATGGCTTCTACAAATGGATAATGATCAGGGTCGGACTGGCCCACCGGGGAATCGGTGAATCCACCGGTGGGCCCTGAGCCCCGACTATTAGTCCTCAAGTCATGGGGGCCCGATCGGGATCCTGACCAGTGGCCTAACGACCGGGCTCGGCGGGGTATGGGGCCCATGGCCAGCTGGAGATGGCCGGGTCCCTGGACCATTATGATAGCTGTCTGGGAAAGCCTAGTTCCCCGACCGCTATACATACTGTTATTGGAAAGGGGCCAGGGCATATTGCCAGGCCCCTTTCCAATAGATGGCAGCCCAGGGGAGGTGACTGAAAATAATAAACACATATTCTCACCTCTCCTGGGCACAGCGTCTTCTCCGGCGTTCCTCCGTCATGTGACTGAGGCCTGTGATTAGGCCCCAGCGGTCACATGGGGCGTGCCTGCGTAATGACGTCAGTGCGCCCCCACGTGACCGCTGAGGCCCAATCACAGGCCTCAGCAGCAACGTCGGAAAAGGTCCTGAAGACGCTGAAGATGACAGGATGGAGCGAGGATGCCAAGAAAAAGTAAGGCAAGGTGAGTATGAGAGTTTGTTATTTTTAATCACTTCCATGGGCCTCCGATTATTATACTCTGGGGTCTGAGGAGACCCAAAAGTATAGTAATAGCACTGAAGCGGAGGGGGACTATTGGGTGCATATAATACTGGGTGGGGGCCAATATGGAGCTTATAATACTGGGTGGGGGCCACTGTGGGGAGTATATAATACTGTGTGGGGGCCACTGTGGGGAGTATATAATACTGGGTAGGGGCCACTGTGGGGAGTATATAATACTGTGTGGGGGCCACTGTGAGGAGTATATAATACTGTGTGGGGGCCACTGTGGGGAGTATATAATACTGTGTGGGGGCCACTGTGGGGAGTATATAATACTGTGTGGGGGCCACTGTGGGGAATATATAATACTGGGTGGGGGCCACTGTGGGGAGTATATAATACTGGGTGGGGGCCACTGTGGGGAGTATATAATACTGGGTGGGGGGGAAAGTGGGGAGTATATAGTACTGGGTGGGGGCCACTGTGGAGAGTATATAATACTGGGTGGGGGCCACTGTGGGGAGTATATAATACTGGGTGGGGGCCACTGTGGGGAGTATATAATACTGGGTGGGGGCCACTGTGGGGAGTATATAATACTGGGTTGGGGCCACTGTGGGGAGTATATAATACTGGGTGGGGACCACTGTGGGGAGTATATAATACTGGGTGGGGGCCACTGTGGGGAGTATATAATACTGTGTGGGGGCCACTGTGGAGCTTATACTCCATACAGTGGCTCCTTCATTTTTTTTTTTTAATTACGCCAGGGCAGGTGAAAAAAAGCAAAACCAAAAAAAAAACCCCCAAACTTTCTCTCCTGTCCCCAGTATCTCCCAGCTCAGTTCGGTTCTGCAGTTCTGTTGTTTTCTTCCAGCTGAAGTTCCCCCTGCACGTGACTACCTGTGATGTCACGTGACCCCTGAGGCCAATCAGCGGCCTAAGGGAAGGGACCTGGGACGTCACAGCCAGTGAGGACTTCTGGCAAAAGAAGACAGCAGAGCTGCAGGACCGGACCGTGCTGGGAGGACACCAGGTACAGGTGAGTATGTTTAGTATGGTTTTTTTTTTTGGGGGGGGGGGTAGGGGGGATTCACCTCCCCCCGGACTAATTATAAAAAAGAAAAAAAATTATACTGGACAACCTCTTTAAAGTGTGGCGCATTAGGGGGGACCTGGGGGGTGTATTAAAGGGGTTGTCCAGGCATAATTTGTTATGGTTTATCCTCAGGATAGGCCATAGATACTTGATCTGTATGGGGCTGACCCCGGACCGATCAGCTGTACGGAGCCACTTCTGATGCCCATCCTGTACACAATACAGGGCCAGAAGCAGAAAGCTCTGTCCACTGTATAGGGGCTGGGCACATTCACTGTATCTCAGCACTTATTGAAGTCAGTAGGAGCTGAGCTGCAGTGACGGCACCAGGCGACTAAACAGCGGATGGAGCTTTCTGCTTCCGGCCCTGTGTTGTGTACAGAACGGGCACCGGAAGTGACTCCATACAGCTGATGGGGCCGTGTGTCAGCCCTATACCGATCAGGTATTTATGGCCTATCCTGAGCATAGGCCATAAAAAAAGATTAACCCTGGACAACCCCTTTAATATGCATCACACAGTTTAATGTCCCTCCCCCCACAGGATGTTAGCCTCCATCACTGCTCCCACACAATATAATGACCCAATCACTGTTCCCCTACAGTATGGGGGAACCAGTGAAGCCACTATGTGGGGGAAACAGTGACGTGACCATAGAAAAATTTGGCCCAGACAACCCCTTAAAAGAGGTTGTCCATAAACTGGAGCGACCACTGTGTTTGCCGCCAGGGAGTTGTAAAAATAAGAAAAAAAAAAAAAAAAAAAGCATACTCACCTATCCCCAGCACCCCGTTGTCCCCTGCCTGCAGGGCCGGCGTTAGGGGGGGGCAAACTGGGCAATTGCCCAGGGCCCCGTCCCCAAAGGGGCCCCCGGGATCCGGAACCTGAGGTGAGTAAAAATAACAAACCTTTTTACTCACCTGTCCTTGCGTCCGACGTCATCTTCTGGCGTCCCGGACATCACCACTGAGGCCAGGCCTCAGCCGTAGCGATCACGTGGGGCGTGCTGACAGCGTGCCTCACGTAATCGCTGAGGTCCAATCACAGGCCTCAGCGGTGACGTCCACAACGCGTGACGTCAGCCGCAGAGAAGAAGAAGCCAGCGCCGGCGGGGATAGCGGAGCAGTGCGAGGAGGCCCAGGAGAGGTAAGACAAGATGAGTATAACTGTTTGTTATTTTACCTTACCTACCCCGGGCCTTCGATTATTATACTCTGGGGTCTGAAGAAACCCCAGAATATAATATAATAATAGCAATGTAGGGCCCCTGTGGAGCATTATACTGGGGGGCCCCTCTGGACAGCATATTATACTGTGTGGGGCCACTGTGGAGTATTATACTGGGGAAGGGCCCTCTGGATAGCATGTTAAATTCTGTGGGGCCTCTGTGGAAAATTATAATGTGGGGGGGGGGGCTCTGGAGATAATGTTATATTATGTGGGGCCACTTTGGAGCACTTTATAATACTCCATAGAGGCCCCACAGAATATAACATGTTCTCCAGAGGGCCCCCTCCCCAGTATAATGCTCCATAGTGGCCCCACACAGTATAATATGCTCTTCAGAGCCCCCCCCCCCAGTATAATGCTCCACGGTTTCCCCACACAGTATAATATGCTCTCCAGAGGGCCCCCCCAGTATATTATACTATGCGGGGCCACTGTGGAGCATTATACTGGGGGGGGGTCTCTGGAGAGCATATTATACTGTTTTGGGCCGCTGTGGAGTATTATACTAGTGAAACCTCTCTGGGCAGTATATTATACTGTGTGGAGGCCATTTCTGGAGCATGTTATACTGAGTGGGGTCACTGTGGAGCATTATTCTGGGGGGGGCCATCAGCAGAGCATATTATATTGCGTGGCGCCACTGTGGGGACTAATGAGCATTATACCAGGGGGCCCTCTGGGGAGCATATTATACTGTGTGGGGCCTACTGTGGAACATTATGCTGGGGGGATGCTCTGGAGAGCATAATAAATTGCGTGGGGCCACTGTGGAGCAAAATACTGGAGGGGGCACTGTGCAGCATTATACTAGTGGGGGCCCTCTGGGGAGCATATTATACTATGGGCCACTGTGGAGCTTTATTCTGGGGGAAGGGACAGTGTGGGGAGCTTGTTATACTGTGTGGGACCACTGTGGAGTGTATTATATTGTGTGGGGCTTTTCGGGAGCATATGATACTCTGTGGGGCCATTGTAGAGCATTATACTGGGGGGCATTGTGGGGTGCATATTATACTGTATGGAGCATATTATATTGTGTGGGGCTGCTGGGGAGCATATAGCACTGTCTGGGGCTACTAAGGGGTAGTATACTGTGTGGGCCACTGTGGAGTATTATACTGTGTGGAGCCTTACATACCATGTAGGGCCACTATGGGGGGCTCAGGGGAGCATTTTATACTGTGTGGGGTCACTGTGGAGCATTATATACCATGTGGGGAAACTGGAGGGCTCAGGAGAGCACTTTATACTGTATAGCATTATATACCATGTGGATCATTATACTGTGGGGGGGGGGCTCAGAATTCCTGCCGGTAGCCCTGTGTGCTATGTCTGCATCACAGCTCCCTCACTATAATCTTGCACATACGTGTAGTGCCCCATGGCCATGTCATTCCCCATACAGTACTGTGCATGAGCTGGCCATGGAGTTATTGGGGCCTGCACAGTACTATAGGGGCTGACTATACTGGGAACATACTCCGTAACACCAGATAGTCAGCACATATGTAAGACTTCAGTGAAGGAGCCGTGGTGTAGGCTATTAGCAGGAAGCTGTTGGGTGGGGCCCCAGAACAAGATCCTCTGGTGTGCCTAAGGCCCTTCAGTCCGACACTGTATAACAGAGAACTATTATATATAAGGGGGGGTTACTATATATAATTGGGAAACTTAAGTATGAGGGGGCTATTATAAGGGGGAACTATTATTTATAAGATGGGCTATTATTTATAAGGGGGGAACTATTATATATAAGGCATCCTTTATAAGGGGGAGCTATTATTTATATGAGGGGAACTTTTTATAAGGGGGGTATAATTGTTAAGTGGGCTTATTTATACAGGGGGCTATTAGTGATAATGGGGAGTATTATTTATAAGGGTAACTATTATTTATGAGGGGGCTATTATTTATAAGGGAGCAGTATTATTTTTACGTGGTGTCTGTTACTGATAAGGGGGAATATTACTGATACAGGGCACTATTTATCATTTATAAGGGCGCTATTACTGATAAAGGTGTAACATTATTTATAAGCAGGGACTATTATTTATAAGGAGGCGCTATAATAACTGATGACTGGGTGCAAAAATCTATTAGGGGGTACAAAGGTGCTCATTTAAATTGTGTATGGTAAAATGGGGCTTCTTACTTTTTTGTTGGCAGAAAGGAGGCGTTATTATAGGGGTTGCCACTGGAAGATGATGGTGTTGTTTGCATATCAGCATTTGGGGCCCCGCTTTTAATTTTTCCCAGGGCCCCACTTTGTCTAAAACCGGCCCTGCCTGCCTGTGTCTGTTCGGTCTCATGGCGGCGCCTCATTTCTAGAAATCATGTACCTAATTGGTCTTAGCGATCACATAAGATGCAGGACTCCCAGCAAGGAGTCGCTGGCACGAGTCTGAATGGACACTGGCAGTGGACAATGGAGCGCCAGGGACAAAGTAGTATGCTTTTTAATTTACTTATTTTTTACTTTACACCTTCCGCCAGCTACATGGGTTGCTCCAATTCCTGGACAACCTCTTTAAAGGATTTATCCATCTTTCTAATATTGATGGCCTGTCCTTAGGATAGGACATCAATATTACATCTGCGATGATACAACAGCCAGGACCTCTACAGATCAGCTTTTCCAGGACAGTGTGGCTACAACTAAAGGTAGGAATTCTTGGAGCCATGCTGCTCACTTGCCATACAAGGTGTAGCAGTAGGTTTAGGTAGTGCAGTGGTACACATGGTATAGTGGGTGAGCAGCATGTTATTATCCCGGCATGTTATTACCTTTAGCCGCCCTGTGTCGGTACCGCTGATCTGCAGGGGTCCTGATGGTGGGCCCCTAGAAACAATTCCACTGGTGGACCCTAGACATCCCAGTCCGACACTGATAATGATCCTAAGCACACATCAAAATACACCATAGACTACCTAAAAAGGCGCAAGCTGAAGGTTTTACCATGGCCCTCACCATTGAAAAATCTGTGGCTAGACCTCAAAAGAGCAGTGTATGCAAGACGAGCCAGGAATCTTACAGAACTGGAAAACTTTTCCAAGGAAGAATGGATGAAAATCCCTCAAACAAGAATTGAAAGACTCTTGGCTGGCTGCAAAAAGTGTTCACAAGCTGCGATACTTGCCAAAAGGGGTGCTACTAGGTACTAACCATGCAGGGTGCCCAATCTTTTGCATCGGGCCATTTTCATTTTTTATTATTTTGAAAATGTAAAATATGAAAATATTTTTTTTTATTTCCAAAAATACATTGGAAATGTGTCATCTTTAATGATATGCCTTTTGATGATCATTTTATCTTATCTTATCAACTTGCTTAACTGCTCAAAATAACAGTCATTTTGACCAGGGATGTCAAAACTTTTGCATGCCACTGTAGTTGTATAAATGTTTGCTTACACAGTACTTATTTTCAATATAATTGTATAAATGTGTGCAGGGTCGGACTGGCCCACCGGGGAACCGGTGAATCCACCAGTGGGCCCCAAGCCCCGACTATTAGTCCTCATGTCATGGGGGCCCGATCGGGATCCTGACCATCCCGATCGGGCTCCTGACCAGTGGCGTTACGATCGCGGTCGCAGGGGGCGCGACCGCAACTGGACCCGGTAGGGTACGGGCCCGCGGCCAGCTGGAGATGGCCGGGTCCTGGACCACTATGATAGCGGTCGGGGAAAGCCTGGTTCCCCGACCGCTATACATACTGTTATTGGAAAGGGACCCTGGCATATTACAGGCCCCTTTCCAATAGATAGCAGGGCAGGGCACCCAGGGGAGGTGACTGAAAATAATAAACACATATTCTCACCTCTCCTGGGCGCAGCGTCCTCTCCGGCGCTCCTACGTCATGTGACTGAGACCTGTGATTAGACCCCGGCGGTCACATGGGGCGCGACTGCGTAATGACGTCAGTGCGCCCCCATGTGACCGCTGAGGCCCAATCACAGGCCTCAGCAGCGTCATCGGAAAAGGGCATGAAGACGCTGAAGACGACAGGATGGAGCGAGCATGCCAAGGAAAGGTAAGGCAAGGTGAGTATGAGAGTTTGTTATTTTTAATCACTTCCCCTGGGCCTCCTATTAATTATACTCTGGGGTCTGAGGAGACCCCAGAATATAATAATAGCACTGAAGCTGAGCGGAGGGGGCTATTGGGCGCATATAATACTGGATGGGGGCCACTGTGGAGCTTATAATACTAGGAGGGGGCCACTATGGAGCTTATAATACTGGGTGGGGGCCACTGTGGAGCTTATAATACTGGGTGGGGGCCACTATGGAGCTTATAATACTGGGTGGGGGCCACTGTGGAGCTTATAATACTGGGTGGGGGCCACTGTGGAGCTTATAATACTGGGTGGGGGCCACTGTGGAGCTTATAATACTGGGTGGGTGCCACTGTGGAGCTTATAATACTGGGTGGGGGCCACTGTGGAGCTTATAATACTGGGTGGGGGCCACTATGGAGCTTATAATACTGGGTGGGGGCCACTGTGGAGCTTATAATACTGGGTGGGTGCCACTGTGGAGCTTATAATACAGAGTGGGGGCCACTGTGGAGCTTATAATACAGGGTGGGGGCCAATGTGGAGCTTATAATACTGGGTGGGGGCCACTGTGGAGCTTATAATACTGGGTGGGGGCCACTGTGGAGCTTATAATACTGGGTGGGTGCCACTGTGGAGCTTATAATACTGGGTGGGGGCCACTGCGGAGCTTATAATACTGGGTGGGGGCCACTGTGGAGCTTATAATACAGGGTGGGGGCCACTGTGGAGCTTATACTCCATACAGTGGCTCCTTCATTTTTTTTTTAATTATGCAGGGGCAGGTGAAAAAAACAAAACAAAAAAAACCCCCACAAATTTTCTTTCCTGTCCCCAGTGTCTCCCAGAGCAGTTCAGTCCTGCAGCTCTGTTGTTTTCTTCCAGCGCAAGTTCCCTCTGCACGTGACTACCTGTGACGTCACGTGACCCCTGAGGCCAATCAGTGGCCTAAGGGAAGGGACCTGGGATGTCACAGCCAGTGAGGAATTCCAGCAAAAAGAAGACAGCGGAGCTGCAGGACCGGACCGTGCTGGGAGGACACCAGAGCACCGGAGACAGGTGAGTATGTTTAGCATGTTTTTTTTTTTTTGGGGGGGGTTAGGGGGGATTCACCTCACCCAGACTAATTATAAAAAAGAAAAAAATTATACTGGACAATCTCTTTAAAGTGTGGTGCATTAGGGGTGTATATTAAAGGGGTTGTCAGGCATAATTTGTTATGGTTTATCTTCAGGATAGGCCACAGATACCTGATCTGTAGGGGGATGACCCCGGACCGATCAGCTGTATGGAGCCACTTCTGATGCCCGTACTGTACACAATACAGGGCCAGAAGCAGAAAGCTCTGTCCACTGTATATTAGCCGGGCACCTTCACTGCATCTCAGCACTTATTGAAGTCAGTAGGAGTTGAGCTGCAGTGAAGGCGCCGGGCTGCTATACAGCGGATGGAGCTTTCTACTTCCGTCCCTGTGTTGTGTACAGAACAGGTGCCGGAAGTGGCTCCGAACAGCTGATGGGGCCATGTGTCAGCCCTCTACCGATCAGGTATTTATGGCCTATCCAGAGCATAGGCCATAAAAAAGATTAACCCTGGACAACCCCTTTAATATGCCCCACACAGTATAATGTCCCCCCCACAGGATGTTAGCCCCCATCACTGCTCCCACACAATATAATGACCCCATCACTATTCCCCATACAGTATGGGGGACCAGTGAAGAGGCCACTATGTGGGGGGACCAGTGAAGTGACCATAGAAAAATTTGGCCCAGACAACCCCTTAAAAGAGGTTGTCCATAAACTGGAGCGACCACTGTGTCGGCCGCCAGGGAGGTGTAAAAATAAGAAAATTTTTAAAAAAGCATACTCACCTGTCCTCAGCACCCCGTTGTCCTCTGTCTGTGTCTGTTCGGTCTCATCGCGGCGCCTCATTTCTGGAAATCCTGTACCTAATTGGTCTTAGCGATCACATGAGGTGCAGGACTCCCAGCAAGGAGTCGCCGGCATGAGACTGAATGGACACTGGCAGCAGACAACGGAGCGCCGGGGACAGGTGAGTATGCTTTTTAATTTACTTATTTTTTACTTTACACCTCCCGCCAGCTACATGGGTTGCCCCAATTCATTCGACAACCTCTTTAAAGGATTTATCCATCTTCGTAATATTGATGGCCTGTCCTTAGGATAGGCCACCAATATTACATCTGCGATGATACAACAGCCAGGACCTCTGCAGATCAGCTTTTCCAGGACAGTGCGGCTACAGGTAAAGGTAACAATTCTAGGAGCCACGCTGTGCACTTGCCATACAAGGTGTAGCAGTAGGTTTAGGTAGTTCAGTGGTGCACATGGTATAGTGGGTGAGCAGCATGGCTCCCGGCATGTTATTACCTTTAGCCGCCCTGTCTCGGTACCGCTGATCTGCAGGGGTTCTGATGGTGGGCCCCTAGAAACAATTCCACTGGTGGGCCCTAGACATCCCAGTCCGACACTGAATGTGTGTATACTTTATTCTTCACTTTTAGTATAGCTGTGTAATTGTCTACTTATACTGTACTTGTTACTTTCAGTATAGTGTAAATCTGTGCGTATACTGTACGTGTTACTTTCAGTATAGTTGTATAAATGTTTGCTTATACTGTACTTGTCACTTTCAGTATAATTGTATAAATATCTACTTATACCGTACTTGTTACTTTCGGTACAGTTGTATAAATGTTTGCTTATACTGTATTTGTCACTTTCAGTATAGTTGTATAAATGTTTGCTTACACTGTACTTGTTATTTTTAGTATAATTGTATAAATGTGTGTATACTTTTCTTGTTACTATCAGTATAGTTGTATAAATGTTTGCTTATACTGTATTTGTTACTTTCAGTATAGTTGTATAAATCTGTACTTGTCACTTTCAGTATAGCTGTATAAATGTTTGCTTATACCGTACTTGCCACTTTCAGTATAGCTGTATACTGTATATCTTTGCTTATACTGTACTTGTAACTTTCAGTATAGTTGCATAACTGTGCTTATACTGAACTTGTTGTTTTCAGTATAGCTGTATAAATGTTTGCTTATACTGTGCTTGTTACTTTTACTATAGCTGTATAAATGTTTGCTTATACTGTACTTGTCACCAAAAAGCTCTATCTTGGTCACATTTGTCCACAAGACGTTTTCCCAGGAGGATTTTGGCTTACTCAGTATATTTTGGAAAACTGCAGTCTATCTTTTATGTTTAATCAAGTTTATTAAGTTTTGCAATAAGAACAGAAGAGAAAAAAAGGGGAGGGGGGTACAATGCCATAGCATCAATATCAATTAAGACACGGGGTCGCCCAAGCCACCCTGTTCATAGATAAGGCACAGTAATAAAGGATTAGGTGAAGAGCTGGCGAGGCCCACAATAAAGAAGTCGGCAATGAATAACACAGTGGCAACTAAAATAACTATAACAATAGGTGGGTGATGGCTGAAAGAACAAAAATCCAACTGTAGAGAGCCACCACAGGACCACCCACCTAACAGTAGATTAAGACAAACGTTGAAAGGGAGGGGGATCATAGGGAATACACAGTGTACGGGACACACAAGACCACAGACACGACAAGGACAGAGGGGGCACACTGGGGCAAGGGGGGGGAGGAATGGAAGGGAAACTATGGTTATGGAGAGCAGCCGGACACTGCACCAACAGAGGAGCAAAGCAACCCCACATCAAGAAAAGAAAGAGGAGAACTCCGAGGACTCCTGAAACATCACCCACGGCCGCCAGAGGGACTCGAATTTAGAGGGGTCGGGCGAGTCCTCGGTCACCAGGGCTTCCATTCTCCTGATAAGGAGAAGCTCCTGAAGAAACTCCACCAGAGTAGGGGCGGCAGTACTGCGCCAATGCCTGGGAATGACTGTTCTTGCGGCGGTGAGGAAATGCAGTCTATCTTTTATATGTCTCTGTGTTAGCAGTGAGGTCCTCCTGGGTCTCCTGCCATAGCATTTCATTTCATTCAAATGTCGATGGATAGTTCGCGCTGACACTGATGCACCCTGAGCCTGCAGGACAGCTTGAATTTCTTTGGAACTTGATTGGGGCTGCTTCCAGCTTTCCTGTAATGTAATATCTCAGCTCTCTGCCACAGCTTCCCCGTTCACAACATAGGCCTAACTTTGCATCCTTTACCTCCTCTTCACCTGCCCATTTTCTAACATGGCTGCTTGCACTCAAAAGCTGAAGACACAAAAGACTAGAGAGCAATCCGCTGCTTGGCACACTCTACCTGAACTGTACAATGCCCATCTGGCTCTGCTGGGGGATGCTCTCCCTATGGCATTACTAACTGTCTTGCCACTTCTCACCATGAACCCATGGCAGATGCTGGGACAACTGCTTTGGACCCTGCAGCTCTCTTCACTAAAATTAAACAACTATTTTCCATTGGACTTTCCAAGGCGGAGATGACTTACTAAGTGGATCCAGGACCTTGGCTCCAGGGTTCCGGAGGTGGAGAATAAGATGGTTGAGGAATGAAGGAATGGGGAAGATGACAACGCCCAAAAATTCAAAGCTATAGACCTAAAACTGGAGGACTTGTAAAACAGATCCAGGAGATCTAACATTAGAGGTGTATCAGAATCGGTGTCCACCCTAAAACAAATGGTCATGACTTTGTTCTAAACACTGCTTCCACAGGTTGACCCCACTCTGCTCCTCATGGATCGCATTCATAAAGCACTGGGTTGCCCTAAAAACCCCAACATTCATAGAGACATCTTCACTGACTTGGCACTGGCTACATGCGCCCAGTCACTCTTTCTTACTGAAGGCCCAAATACACTACCGATGGGGCTTCCCCTTTCATATTGCGTGTTCCCTCAACAATAAGGACTACACCATTTACTCCTTGAAAGAAGGACTACACATTCTACTACATGAGGTACTCCAGGTGGATGACCCGGATCCTGCAGACCATCTTCCTTAGAGGGCCTTAGCCCATTATAGCTACCTTGATTCATAACCGAACCTTAGTTACACAGTTGATTTATGTAAGTTTATTTTGCAGGTGTTGCTATCTCTATTGCTGCCTCATTTTTCTGGGTAGGTTCCTGGATCTACAGTATATGTTATATCCTTTAGCAGTGTATTAGGCCTCACATTTTTTTCTGCTTTTGTTTTTTAGGGGTTTGCTATGGTAGCAGTCCCCATGTCCCCCCTACGCCTTGTGCATTACAGGGTTTGCTGCACACCACCCTGGAGTCAGTGTGCACACCCTGGTACAGAGTTTGTTGTTACTGTTTATTATTATTGATGTTTTTTCCCTTTACAGTGCTACCTCTTTTTTTCTTCTGCGTATGGTCGCTCAGGTCCCCCGCCTAATACTGACTATGGCTATATGACCTACACAACCCCTTTTCACCTGCCTGATAGTAAGTTCTCCCATCTACCCTACTGATGTGTAAGATCATCTCCCATAATGTAAGGGGTTTTAATTACCCTCAGAAGCATAGTAAGGCGTTTATACAATATGAGAAGTTGTAACCAGATATCCTCTGTCTTCAGAAAACCCATTTCACTCCCACCTCAATTTTTCCACTCTCTCTATGCCCTTATTGGTCATGCACCCAATCAATCTAAGAGTAGGGGAGTGTCGGTCCTAGGAATTTAGTCCCATTACTATGGCTGTGGATCCCCACGGGAGGTACATTATTATTTGATGTCATCTTTATGGGAAATGACTGTGCCTTGTCAACTCTTATGCGCCCAATGAATTCCCAGTGAACTTTTTTTCATGAGTTATGTACTCTGGACAGCTTTTCCCCCTCTGCAGATAAACTTTCCTCTAAGGCCAAGGGAGGGATCCTTACTTCCCTGCAGTCCCTCAATATTGCGAATCCTTGGCGCAACTTTAATGGGAACAAGGGGGGTTATACCTATTTTTCTCCAGCCCATCACCATTATACTAGGATCAATAGGATCCTCCTCTCTACTTCATGGCTCCTAGACCTCATATATGCCCACCATATACCGTCTGCCTGGTCGGGTCACAACCTAGTTATGCTTGACATTAATTTCCAGACCGCCACCTGCTAACTTCTCCTTTTGGCATTTAAACGAGTCCCTGTTAATAGACCTTGCCATTAAACAACACATATCAAATACTCTTATCGACTTTTTTGTGCATAATAATGCTTCAGATACTGACCCAGCTATTAATTGGGCTGCTCATAAGGCTATGGTTAGGGACACCCTTATAGCTGAGGCCTCTTGCCTGAAAAAGGAGAGGTCTAAAGTTCAAGGTGACTTGGAGTACAAACTGTTGAAATTGGAATCTGCTAACCAGCTCCATCCATCTAGCTTTCTGACTAAATTTATTAGGGATATTAAACTTAAACTTAACTCTGTCCTAAACTCCAAGCCAGTAAAAGCTTTATTATAGACTCAAGTGAAATTTTATAAAATTTAATATTTTTATAAACTAGCGAACAAGTGTGCTAAATTACTAGCCTGTAAATGTAAGGCTTGTCAGAAGCTTAACCAGATATATCAAATATGATGGCAGACTCACTTCCAATCCTAACTCTATCTACACACAATTCTACCAGTTTTATCAGAAATTATACTCTGCCCCACTTCTGCCTGCCCCCCAAGAGATTGCCTCCTTCCTCCACTCCCTCCACCTATTGTAACAGCTACTCAGGCCACCTCCTTAAACGCACTAGTAACTAAGGAGGAATTAGATATGGTAATTGATTCTCTTAAGAATGGGAAGGCCCCTGGTCTTCTCTTCCCTCTACTACAAAAAAAATTTAAATATCTCCTCTCACCACATATCTTGTAAATGTTTAACCACAACCTGCAAGGTGGTAAGTTTCCCCAGGACATGCTTAGTGCAACGGTGATCCACAAACCAAGCAGAGATGCTACTACCCCTGCCAACCATAGGCCCAATTCACTATTAAATTTAGACATCAAGCTATTTTTCTCCATCTTGGTCTCCAGGCTAAACAATCTCCTCCTGTCCTTGATATACTCTGACCAAGTGGGTTTTATCCCAGCTAGGCAGGCTTGGGGTCACGTAAGAAAACTTTGTAACATTATTAATTGGGCCAATCATTATCACAAGCTTATCTTCCTATTGGCCTTAGACATTAAAAAGGCTTTTGATAATTTATCCTGGAACTACCTTACTCATCTTCTGCAGTTCATGGGCATAACAGGACAGTTGCAAAGGGCTCTTCGAGCCCCATAGCCTATTTGATACTCCTGACAGACACCTCGCTGCCTATCAAGATTGGTTGCGGCACCCGACAAGGCTGTCCCTTATCTCCTGCATTATTTGCTCTTTCTATAGAGCCTCTTGCAGCTGCCATTCCCTCCCATCCTGACATAATTCCAGACAAAGGATATGTATCTGCCAGACCTGGGATACCCATTTCAAATGGAATTACACCACATTAATTCCGAAACTACTGAAGGACCTGGTTGACTGGCATTACCCTATGCTTTCTCGGGTTGGCAGGATTCATACGGTCAAAATGGTCACTTTACCATGCATTCTGTAATATTTCCGTACCCTCCCAACACCGGTAACCTTCTCCTCCCTAGCCAGCCTCCAAAGAGAAATCTTCTACTTTATTTGAGCATATAAATGGCCACGCATCCGGAGACATATTCTGTACTACCACAAACGAGTCAGTGACCTATTGGTTCCCAACCTTTACAATTATTATATTGCTGCTAGGCTCTCACAAAGTTGTGCTATATATAATGAGATAGATTGCCCTCAATTGGGAGCCTTGAAGTTGTCCTTGGTTGCTCCTGCTTTACTACAGGCTCTTCTATGGACCCCGCAATCGACCTCCCATCTGATCCCAGAGACTGCTAGAGTCATCTCACCTATATGTTGAGGCTGTGGAGAATAGTCCATTTTAGTTTTAAGTTGCAAAACCTAATCCCACAATTAGTCCCTCTGCTTAATAGCCCTCTTTTCCCTCATGGCCTATCCCCTGAGGTGTTCACTTGGTGGAGACACGCCAGGTTTAGGCTTCTTCACGACTTCCTCTGTAACCGACAGGTCTTCACCAAGGACTACTTCATTCATACACATACCCCAGCTCCCTCAGAGGCCTTTAGGACTGCCCAGATCTTTCAATTTTTTGTTCACTCACTTCACACAACCCTGCAATCACTCCTACAGGTTTTGAAAGAATGTGTCTCTATAAGGCGACCAATAGAGTTTCCCTTTCCTTTATATACAGTTTACTGAATGCCCCGCCCTCAGACCTCATTAACCCCATCTCCCCCCATGACCCGTGTACTATAGCTCTGTTTGTTTGTTGGTTAGTTACCATTTTATCTACTACAGGAAGTCTTATTTTTGACTGATGACCATATTTATGTACTAAGCTCTGTGTGTTTTATTTTCACTTGGAACTGTTTCATTTGTTACTGTTTTGCACTACTGTTTTATTATTGATGTAATTCAATAAATACCTTTGAAACTAAAATGATCCAAAACTGACACAAATCCAGCAATTTTCATGAGGCAGCTAAAGCACGTAGTATATTAATATTTTGTATAATATTGCATAATGTGGCTAGAAACATGGGACATAGAAGACACTACGTATTCACTGGAATTATGCAGAATATTTAAAAGCCATATTGTCCCTGAATGTGAAATTATTAATACATGCATTAGCTGAAATACCAAGAGACGAACTTCATAATAAAGAATTTCAATTTCCCATAGAATCAATGGAAAGGTGTAGGTGTAGCAATTGCCATTCAAGTGGCCTGGTCTCCCCGAATATAAAACGTCTTTTGTACATAGAACAGACATGTTCTTTCCTCTCACAATAGGCAGTAGAAGCGGTGGGGGCCGAAACTTATTCTCTAACTGTGTTTTATCTATGGGAAGTCTATGCAATGAAGGTGTTTTATGAGCCTGATCATTGTAGGTGGAAGAGATACATACATTAAAAATATATATTTAGAATGGCCTTTTATGCATTTTTATTAACCTTATCAGCAGTTTATGTCCATAGATGGCTTTTATGTAGAGTTTTACTGCTTCTTCCAATAATACATTGGATTTTCGAGTCACTAACTGTGATACGGGCAGAGCAGTGAGAGCAGACATCCCCCTCCCTTCTTCTGTAAATAGATGTTTTTATTTCCTCTGCAATAATGGATAAGAACCTCCAATAGTAATTTACAGAAGTAGCACATTCGGCATAATAATGGCTGATAAGACTAGCCGTCTTATTAAAATCAAGACATCATGGATTAATTAAAAGAATCTAGACTAGGGAATACATTGTAGCAGGCTTAGTTTTTTAGTTTTCTAGTAGAGACATAGGTTTACAGGTGTAGCATTAGCACCAAGAAAAACCCAATGTCACCTGTCCCACTGCTGTTTTACAGAACATTGAGGGTGGAGGTAGACTCTATAATTGTTTTCCACTGCTCAACAGTATTGTATTGACCCAGTTTGGAACAGGACCTAATACTGTACATAGAAATGTATCTACTATCTACAAAGTTTGAGAGTTTAGAGATAAAGTTTGTTGGCTACATCTGCATTCTGTGTCTCTACAGACTATTTAGGAATACAACATGGCCCATTACTTAATCCATATGGGCCCATGTAGATAACAAGATCAAAGGGTGGATCAGTTCTGAGTTGTCAGTGAAATAGATATTGTAGTCTGCAGAGCTGTTTCTGCATCAAAATTACACCAAATCCTCCAGAAACCTGGCAGAGCTCATTATAAGTCAGTTGTATCCATTATGATTTTTTTTTTAATTTATGACAATGGATCCATCATACCTGTCAATGGTCAAAATGAAACAGTGTCTAGTAAATCGATTTGCCTAAAGGACCCTCTTTGGGTGTCAAGGGCATATATCAAACGTCCTGACAGGCAGGCAGTTCAGGTGTCAAGGATACATAATATATTTTCTTTGTCCTTATTAGGGACAGCTCTATATTGCGATCTATAGCACCTGATGTCAGCTGTGACCCTGGTAGAATTTTAAAGCTGAGATTTTCAGTTTTCAAATACTTCTGAGCATCATGGTTCTAGCTGTCATACAGCCAGAGATACAGCCATTTGCAGACATAGTGGAAAGTGGGAGTGGCTAGTATGGCAATTCCCACTCCCAACTGTGCCTTCAATCTCAGTTTTGAATTGCTATTTGCTACCAGCTTAAAGACACTGGTAACATGGGTATTTTTTGCACCTATAATAAGGACTCAACACCTGGAGCTCCCCACATTTAACTTTTGGTAGTACAGTACCCGTTTTAGCACAATTGTCCATGAAAACCATATGTTGAATGGTTTCTGTTTTAGTGTTTTTGAACATTCAAGCTCTTATTGAGGTTGATGTTTGTGGCATTTATAAAATTTTTACACCTTGATTCATTACTTTAACTTTGATTTTGTGTATAAACCAAAGCTTGGATATGTGTTTTAGGCACATATGTATGTTTTGAAGCATTTCTTTTAAAAATAATTTATGCTTATTACAAAGTTGCATGAAGGCAGACTTAGCCGTTCACAGCTTATCTAGACAACAGCAAATGTAAGGTTGTCTGCTTTCAAGAAATATCCCCTTTATACAAAATCATGTGCATGTACAGTCATGGCCAAAAGTTTTGAGAATGACACAAATATTATATTTTCACATGATCTGCTGCCCTCTGGTTTTTATGTGTGTTTGTCAGATGTTTTTATCACATACAGAAATATAATTGCATTCATATTATGAGTAACAGAAGCTTATATTGACAGTTAGAATGAGTTAATGCAGCAAGTCAATATTTGCAGTGTTGACCCTTCTTCTTCAGGACCTCTGCAATTCTCCCTGGCATGCTCTCAATCAACTTCTGGACCAAATCCTGACTGATAGCAGTCCATTCTTGCAGAATCAATGCTTTAATTTTGTCTGAATTTGTTGGTTTTTGTTTGTCCACCCGTCTCTTGATGATTGACCACAAGTTCTCAATGGGATTAAGATCTGGGGAGTTTCCAGGCCATGGACCCAAAATCTCTATGTTTTGTTCCCTGAGCCATTTAGTTATCACCTTTGCTTTATGGCAAGGTGCTCCATCATGCTGGAAAAGGCATTGTTGAATGCCAAACTGCTCTTGGACGGTTGGGAGAAGTTGCTCTTGGAGGACATTCTGGTACCATTCTTTATTCATGGCTGTGTTTTTAGGCAAGACTGTGAGAGAGCCGATTCCCTTGGCTGAGAAGCAACCCCACACATGAATGGTTTCAGGATGCTTTACAGTTGGCATGAGACAAGACTGGTGGTAGCGCTCACCTCTTCTTCTCCGAATAAGCTGTTTTCCAGATGTTCCAAACAATCGAAAAGGGGATTCATCAGAGAAAATGACTTTACCTCAGTCCTCAGCAGTCCACTCCCTGTACCTTTTGTTGAATATCAGTCTGTCCCTGATGTTTTTTCTGGAGAGAAGTGGCTTCTTTGCTGCCCTCCTTGCTCCAAGAGTCTCTGCCTCACAGTGCGTGCAGATGCATTCACACCTGCCTGCTGCCATTCCTCAGCAAGCTCTGCACTGCTGGTAGCCCGATCCCGCAGCTGAAACACTTTTAAGAGACGGTCCTGCCACTTGCTGGTCTTTCTTGGGCGCCCTGGAGCCTTTTTGGCACCAATGGAACCTCTCTCCTTGAAGTTCTTTATGATGCGATAGATTGTTGACTGAGGTGCAAACTTTCTAGCTGCAATACTCTTCCCAGTTAGGCCATTTTTGTGCAGTGCAATGATGACTGCACGTGTTTCTTTAGAGATAACCATGGTTAACAGAAGAGAAACAATGATGGCAAGCACCAGCCTCCTTTTAAAGTGTCCAGTGGTGTCATTCTTACTTAATCATGACAGATTGATCTCCAGCCCTGTCCTCATCAACACCCACACCTGTGTTAATGGAGCAATCACTAAAACGATGTTAGGTGGTCCTTTTAAGGCAGGGCTGCAATGATGTTGAAATGTGTTTTGGGGGATAAAGTTCATTTTCTAGGCAAATATTGACTTTGCAAGTAATTGCTGTTAAGCTGATCACTCTTTATAACATTCTGGAGTATATGCAAATTGCCATTAGAAAAACTGAAGCAGTAGACTTTGTAAAAATTAATAGTTGTATCATTCTCAAAACTTTTGGCCATGACTGTATGTGATTGGGTGTGAAGGGTTGTATGGAAAGAGCTCAGGAGCTGAGCTCTCTCCATACACAGCGGGTACCAGCGAAAAAGGAAAAAAAAATCAAAATGGCCAAATGGCTGTTTTTTCAACGTTTTGCATCCTATAAAAAATTTAATAAAAAGTGATCAAACCATCAGACCTTCCCCAAAATGGTATTACTAAAGATGTCATGTTGTCCCGCATTGAAAGACACCTTACCCAGCTCGATACACATAAATATAAAAAAGTTACAGGTGTCACAATATGAAGACACAAAATTTTTTGTATTTTGCAAAGTTTTAAATTTTTTAAAAGGTATCAAAACATTACAAATACTATATAAATTTGGTATCGCTGCACTCGTACTGACCCGCAGAATACAGGTAACTGGTCGTTTTTACCATATAGTGAATGCCGTAAAAATTAAACCTATAAGACATTGGCGTAAATGCGTTTTTTTTTCCAATTCCATCTCATTCTGAATTTTTTTTTCCAGCTTCCCAGTACATTGTACAGGATATTGAAGGGTGCCATTAGAAAGTACAATTTGTCCTGCAAACAATAAGCCATTATATGACTCTGTGAACTGATCACAAGGCATTATGGGAAAGGAGCTGGGGAGCTCATGCGCCCTCTGTTGGATGTAACAGATCCTCAATTTGCTTTTGACTCACCGAGCCTTGAGACAACAGAGGGCGCATGAGCTCCCCAGCTCCTTTCCCATAATGCCTTGTGATATGTAGATGCTAAGTAGAGGGCAAAAGGCAATTAAAATCTCTACACACCTTCACTGGTGCTCTCCTCAATGTGAGAGATTCTTGTCCCTAACCCACTCTGTGAACTGAAAAATGCAAAAGTTATGGCTCTTGGAATGGGGGGAGGGAAAATTGGAAACGCAAAAACGAAAATTGGCTGTGGTATGAAGGGGATATATAGTTTTTAGGGATGCACTTACAGTATGTAATCACTTTTTGCAAAAATGTCCAGCTTGGTCCTTCCAGTTCTAGCAATTTTATGAAAAAATATGCATGCCTAAATGGTATGTATAAACTCTGCAGGTGGTGACCTTTCATTTTTCGGAGATAAGGTGAATATGGGTTAGGCTTATATTAATTTTTATGCATTTTTTTATGCATATGTGTCAGGTGTCTAATATATATATCTATTTGATGGAGTAGTATTTCTTATGTTAAAAAGTATACTGACATGTGCCACCCTTATGAAGACCTAAATGACACTACTTTTGCCTCAGTCAGGTAAAAGAGGGCCTATAGACACATTTGACAGGATGTAAAGCTCCCAGCACATAAATACCAAGATAAATAATTAAAAGGTCTTTGGACCAGAAACACTATTAAATATAAAAAATACAGCATGCTCTGTCTTATATACAGTAGCATCGAAACAGACACACAGGACAGGGCCAACTCTGTCTTTGGGAGTCCCCTGGACCCTGTGCAGGTGGTGGGTGACAGACAGATACTGTCGGGGTGAGCTACATGCTCCCATCCCATGCATGAGACTATGATAGCACTGGGCAGTACTGTCAGTGACCGACTGCTTCGCCCTAAGTGTGAGAAGGAGCGCTATTGGAAGTCTTTCCTCCCCACTGCGGTCAGACTGTACAACCAACACCGACCTAAGCGGAGATCATTCCATACAGAGAACTGAAAGTTCTTAAGTTGTGATACCCCTCTGCTACTTTTTTACCTGCACCTTTCTATCTGTACCTACTGTCACTGTAATGCCTCTACCTTGGAGTGTTTTGTATATATTGTATTTGTATAGAATATCTTTGCTGCTGTAACACACTGAATTTCCCCATGTTGGACTATTAAAGGATTATCTTATTTTATCTTATTTAACAGTATATTCCAAACTAGGTCATAAAATGCTACACAGGTGTCCCACAAAACCAAGGGTAGATCTTATCAGCTTGTAGGTGAGATTAGAGCTACGTAAGCGGATTGGTGAATACTTTGGTGCGACACACCAATAACGCATCATGTGAACCAGGAACATAGTGGGTCACTGAGCTGGATCCGATTTATGGGAATTGATGTGGTAAAGAGGTCACTTGACACCATGACACCACATGGCCTAAATCAGCAACTTAGTTTTGGTTGTTTTGTTTAACAAGAGCCCTATGATGAAGACATCTGAAGGGGGCTTGGCCCTGGAGAAACCTCTAATGTACCTATGAACAACTCGCCCAAGGAGTTTCTAATCCCCACCCCCACCCCGGAGGTTCATCTAGGTAGTGCTTTCTTTGCTATACATATACACATTCTACCTGTGTAGTATTTTATGATCTGGTTTGGAATATCCTGTTAAATTTGCTTGGCAAGATACTATATAAGAAAGAGCATGCTGTATTTGAAATATTTAATGGTGTTTTGGGCCAGAGGATCTTTTATTTGTTGAAAGTAAAAGTTTTGTTTTGTTATCTTGACACAAATTGTTGGTGTTTCTACATATATGTCTGTTCCAGTTGTACAGTGGTATTTGACAAATGGACCTTGCAAACACAGTGTGAATGTAGTCTTATAAAAGATGATTAGCAAATTGGAATAAAGACAGCCAGTGAAGCGTCTAGTCTGCCTGCAGATGACAACCCTTAGCCAACGTAACCTGAGAACACACATGTCAGGTTTTCCACCTCATTAAGATACCTATACAAGCTATTTTAGAGGTGTTTCATTGGCGAATATCTTGGCTTAAGAACATTTATCTGACAAATGATCAATATTCTACAGAGAATTTCGGTGTGTGCTATTTCAGGACATGTTAGCGTTCTATAATTTAATTTTAGGCATTGCGTCGAGGTCACTAGGGTTTGGAACATCCTCCTTTATGAGAATTGAGTAGGTTATTATCTAGAAGGGTCATGGTTCCTTGACTACAGACAATTTCATTCAAACTGCAGTTTAACTAGAGTGCAAGATATCTTTGGTTTCATTGAAAACTAAGCAGTAATTCCAAAAGTTTGACATGGTAAATAATATGAATAAAAGGGCTTATCTCATCAGAGACAACTCTTTTCAGATAGGAACTGTTGTGACAATCAGCTAATTTTGCTAGGGAAATCTGCAATCAGCCATGAATTTCCTCTACAGGGAAACAGTAGTATTATATTTGGCTCAATCGCTGTCTGAAAAATACATAGATGGCTTTAATCTGACAGAACAGCTCATAGCAGGGGACCTGAGAAAGGAATCCACCTCTATGATGTCACTATGCCTTAATAGGGCACATCGATAGGGGTCGCAGACAAAAATGATAAACTTAATTGAAGTGTTTTGATATTTTTTTTAATCTCCTTTAAATACAATCTAGAAATGTTTTGCATAAGAAGAAGTTGATGCATTTGCCACATGTCACTAAAAAGGTTTGTTCATTAATATAATAGCATTTTGATTATTTTTGTCATTTCTGTAACTCTGAATGGCACAAACAATTCTATTAAAATGATATATGTATCATCTCTCTGAATCTTTGTCTCCCTTTGATAGCAATAAAGAAAGAAGTTATATAATAGGGAAGAGCATTTACCCATTAATGATCATGTAAACTACAGAATTGTACAGAAATATTAAACTTTTAGTAGATGACTTGACAGCAAAAGAAAGACAAAGATATTTTCCTATTAACAATTTAGAGATTCTTCCAAAGTCATATCACTTCCTACCTCCAAGGAAATAAGAGGGAATCAAGTTTGGAGTTATTTTTTAAAATATTGAAAATGTTTAACCCCTTTCTTCCACAGTCAGTTTTCATTTTTGTGTTTTCATTTTTTACACCCCATTTTCCAGTGGTCATAACTTTCTCTTTTTCCATTCACAGAGCCATACTGTATGAGGCTTATTTTTAGCGGAACAAATTCCACTTCCTGGGATATGAAATGGCACCGTTTCATATTCCGTACAATGTACTTGAAACTGTGCAGTAAAAATGAAATATTAGCTTTATTCTGAGAATAAGTACACTCATGGTGTTACCAAATTTATCTTTTTTTTATGTTTTAATGCCATTATATCAATATATGGGATAAATACTTTTAGATTTTAATAGTACAGTTTTAAGATCTCTAACATTTTTTGTTTATTCATTCTTATATTTAAAATTTGGAAGGGGTGAAGTATTATATATATATTTTTTAAAAACCTTTAAAAAATAACTTTTTTAGCTCCCTGTACCCACTCCCCGTTATGCAACCAGAACCTTGAGAAGGATCCACAGCAGCACAGAATACTTCAGGAGAAAAATTAAGACAAATGGACACGTGGGCACAGGCTGAAAGTTACATAGAGGAGCAGGGTTACCCAGCACATTATGTGATATTATATGTTTCTTTAGTTATTTACAGCTTACATACAGATGTAGCAAACTTTACCTTGATATATAATCTGTTAAGTAACCTGTTTCAGCAAACCTATTTTTTTCAGTGGCTTTTGTGAGCCTTTTAGATTCAATTTAAGATCCTCATACCCCATAAAATTTACCAGTATTATCAGTGTCACAAGATAGGTAGGGTCCCATTACAGATTTTGCACTGGGGTCCAGGAGCTCCAAGTTATGTCTCTGATTAAATATCTTGACTGTTGGGACATAAAATGGGAATACCTCTGCACAGTATAACTATAGAGAACTATGTATTAATTAGTCACTGTGTATAATAAATACAATAACATATGCTCACTGCATATAATATCCCATGTCAGGAAAAATTAACTTGCTATCATGTTTATATTTTGGGATTGCATTCCATCAAATACAATAGCAATTGTTTATGTCATGTTTCATTTCCCGATATAAGATAACAACTTGGTGCAGTTGCCTCTTAGTCGTGAGAAAATTGATACACTAAAAGGAGTTGACATAGAGGATGAATCCGCTTGTGCCACCGCAGCCATCTCGCTTCTAATCTCACTTTTTAATTAATTATCTGTCAGATTCACTAACTTGTCTCTAACTGACTACATAGAATCTCAGCAAATTGGCCCTAAAATAAGACTCCAGCTCAGAATGATCTTCATCTTGACCCTACGATTCCTATTATTGATTTTCCAGTCTTTTAGCTTTTCACGGCAGAGAAGAAATAAACTCTTTGAATTGAAATAAAGTCAATTATGTCCACTTTTAGGAACACAGAGATGACAGACTATGTCTTCTAAATAAAGGTTACCTGCATACCATTTTGTCAAGTATCTCTTGAAAAGGTCTATCACAATGTTCAGAGACTTTGAAGTTGCCAATTATATCTTATTTCTACATGCCGCTTGTCAATAGCTCGAGTTAAGTCTCCTCAAATATTTCAACTAGTTTGCTCAGCTCTGGTCAGTTAATAATAATAATAATAATAATAATAATAATAATAATAATAATAATAATATTGTTATTTTACAATCACTTTTATTACAATACTTTGGGAGAGAGGCAGTGTATACAGTAGCAATAATCTTGCACAAACTGTAATGGGCAGTATTAGAATAGTTATTCAGTATTCTTGTACATAGGAGGCAGTGTTCTAGTGCATAGGGCTATATTATACTAGTTACAGTATATCCTTGTAAATAGGAGATAGTATTAAAGCTGTTATATTCTTCCACATACAAGGCAGTATTATAGTAGTTATATTCTTATACATAAAGGCAGCAATATAGTACTTATATTCCTGAACATACTATAGGAGGCCGTATAAAATAGTAATATTCTTGTGCTTAGTAGCAGTACTATAGTAGTTATATCCTTGTACATAAAAGGCAGTATTATAGTAGTAATATTCTTGTACATAGTAGCAGTGATATAGTAGTTATATTCCTGTATTTAGAAGTACTATAGTAGTTACTGTATATCCTTGTTTGTACATAGCAGGTAGTATGGCAGGCTGTATTCTTGTACATAGGGTAGTATTATTGTAGTTATACCCACAATATATTTTCACTGTATTTTAGATTTGTTAGTATTTTGTATATATTATTCATGAATAAAAGCTATGTATTTTAAAAGTCTGCTGACATTTCTACTTGGTTTAGGTTGATAGTGGGAGGCCTTTTTATGTATTTTTAGGTAATTTTAGGTTTTGCATCTATACTGTATTCACATATATGGTTTGCAGAGTGACTCTTTAGAACTGCTGGTGCATTTGAAATGTAGCAACGCTTTGCATCAAAGCCAAGCCCTTCTGAATCGCCTCTTTCTGCTCCATAGTCTTGGCTGTGGTTCCAAGAAATGGACAGCCAAAGTACTTTTTTTTAAAGTGGATGAATATGCCAATTGCACTTTTAGTGATTACTCACATATATTTATCACATTATTATATAAAGCACTGAAGGAAATATGCAGTGTGGCAGTGTGAAATTTTAAATGAGGATTACCATAAAGCACTTCTTGTCTTCTCGATATAAGCTTTTCCAGCAGTACCTGTTACATATGATGTCAGAAGCAAGAAAGTTTTGTTTAGTGTTGTGTACAGAAATCGACTTTGCCTGAAATATGATAATTAGCGTTTGCAAAAGTGTTGCTGCTACTCAGTTGCCAAAAAAGTCTATGTCTCGACTCTTCCTACTTTCTTTATCTTGATCATTCACACTGTGATCACTGTGAGCCTCGGTGCATCTGTCAAGAATATGAGATGTTTCATAAACACTTGGTGCTGTTCTGTGTGACAGCCTGGCTCAGTACAATTCCATTTACTTTATTATGTAACTTATTACATTACATAACTATTTGCAGTCTGCTTTCCTATAATGAGCTTTAATAACACAGAAATTTTGCAAAAATACTAATAGGAACAAAGTAAAAGAGGATTTTCTATGTATGAGTTTAACATTTATGTGGCAACACTGATGCTATACAATATAATGCATATAATGTGTTAAATCACAATTTCTTTTTTTTGGGTACTAGACTGTCCCTTGCCCTTAGGCTTTGTCGGCTCAAAATCTACTTGTAACATCTTTGCCCATTCAGGCCTCTGCGCCATTCTTCGGTCACATGCTACAGTGCAGGAGGCGTGTCCATGTATGATCTTCTGCTCCTGTTGTTTTAGCACTGCTGAATATTCGTTGCTGTGGGTCAGTCCAGCCAGTGCTTGAGCTCCTCTGGTTACTAAGGAGTTAACACTATTAACTCTTTGATTGTCATCCTCACTTGCCAATCAAGCTTGGGGCGGGTTCTTGTTACCCTTTATATTGTTTTCCTGTCCCATCTTGGTTGCTTGCTATTGCTTCTCTCAGTGTGCTAGCTATTTACCATTCTGCTGTTTTGATACATTTCTGACCTTGGCTTTTTTCCTTTTGACTATTCTTCTGGTTCTGATTCTGTACTGCGCTGCCCGATTGGTTCTGACCCTTGGCTTTGCTGATTCCTTGCATCTGTTTCTTTGTATTGTCTGTGTTTTGTGTTATCACTTGTTTTGTAGGAAGGGACCGTTGCCCAGTTGTCATCTACCACCTAGGGTAGTTGAGGCAAGTAGGCAGGGACTGGGGTTGGGTCGAGAATTAGGACTCACTATCTCTGTCATTCCCTTCCTCCCAAGTTTCAGCAGCAGCACTGGGGAATTGCTTAACTGGCAACTCCCTAACAGTACTATACGTGGCATTCTATATATTTAATGTATGTATGCATGCATCATCAGAAACAAGATAAGTAGTAGGTTTACCAAAATCAAAATAAGTCAAAGAAAAATGAAAAAGTGCACTAAAAATTCACTTTAATTGATAATAATCCACTAAAATATAGCTAAGAGCTATTATAAAATTTTTGATAAAAAAGGTGGTGTGAGCACTTATATATTGTAAAATGCTATAATATGAGAGGGCCCTCTCTAATCATCCTCAAATGTAATGATATGAGGGGAATACAAAACACTCATCTAGAGAGATCATATGGCTCAAATATATTAGATAAGTCCACAATATATGCGCTAGTATACTCTATCACAGCTAAGAATGTGGAAGTGGCCAGGAATTGTTATACCTGGCATATCACTCTCACTAACCAAAGAAATCTCTAAGGCTAACCCAGCTCACACATCCCTCCTTAGTTGCCAAAATATCACCCAAAACTTCAGTGGTAATGCTGGTATAGATCAGGGTCTCCAATTTATAGGAGGGCTAATAACAGTCCAGATATTATGCAATCATGGGGACCTCTGTGAACAGGAGCATAGGTAAGTTTATATGGAAGAGAGACTAATCCAGGGGTCGGCAACCCCTGGCACGCGTGCCAAGAGTGGCACGCGAGGCTTATTTCACCCAGCAGATTCGATCGGACCAAACACGACCGAAACAAAACTGCTGTTATTATACTCGGGGGTCTCTTCAGACCCCCGAGTATAATAAGCGGAGACTCAGGAGCAGTGATGAAACATAAAAAATAATGATACTCACCTTGCTCCCTGCGCTCCGTGGCGGCTGTGCGATCTGCAGGCGCTTCCGACAGCTGACAGGGCCTCAGAGGTCATTCTGCGTCTGACGTCATTACGCATAATGACGCGACGTGACCCCAGAGACTCAATCTGCGGTCGCTGACTACAGGCAGAAGTGCCGAAGAGAACACAGCGGCTGCGGAGCGTGGAATGGTGAGTACATTGTTTTTTTATGTTTGTCACCTCTCTTGATCCTGCACTTATTATACTCGGGGGTCTCAAGAGAACTATAGGACCTAATACCGTGTGCAGGGACCACTATAGGACCTAATACCGTGTGCAGAGACCGCTATGGGACCTAATACCGTGTGCAGGGGCCGCTATGGGACCTAATACCGTGTGCAGGGACCGCTATGTGACATAATACCGTGTGCAGGGACCCCTATAGGACATAATACCGTGTGCAGGGACCGCTGTGGGACCTAATACCGTGTGCAGGGACGGCTATGGGACCTAATACCGTGTGCAGGGACTGCTATGGGACCTAATACCGTGTGCAGGGACCGCTATGTGACATAATACCGTGTGCAGGGACCGCTATAGGACATAATACCGTGTGCAGGGACCGCTGTGGGACCTAATACCGTGTGCAGGGACGGCTATGGGACCTAATACCGTGTGCAGGGACTGCTATGGGACCTAATACCGTGTGCAGAGGCCACTATGGGACATAATACAGTGTGCAAGGGCCACTATGTGACATAATACGGTGTGCAGAAGCTGTTATGGGATTTAATACCGTGTGCAGGGGCCGCTATGTGACATAATACGGTGTGCAGGATTCACTGTGACATAATACGGTGTGCAGGGGCCACTATGTGACATAATACTGTGTGCAGAGGCTGTTACGGGATATAATACCTTGTGCAGGGGCCGCTATGGGACATAATACCGTGTGCAGGGGCCGCTATGGGACATTATTCTGTATAACGGTGTGTTGTCTGCATTAAGGATGTGTTTTTGCACAGAAAACACAGGCATTTTTTTTTTGTGCAAAAATGCACTATGTGAACGCAGTTTTACATTGAAGTAAAAGTTCCAGTGGTCTAAGACTATATCTGCATCCAGATACATAATGTGTTACCACCCTGAGAGTGCTGCCATACGGTGCTCCTGGACACTTACATTTACCACTTATTGCGGGATGTACATGTACTTTCATTGCTTCTAATCGGAAAGTACAGGAGCACCCCAGGAAATAGCAGTAAACGCATGCGTCCTAAAGCATCTGGTGGCAGCAATTCTGTGTTATGGTTTGTGGTATATGACTTTAGTTTAGGGGTCGTCAGACTTAAAATTATTGACCGGCACTCCGAGTATCTCATCTTTGATTTTTTTATTAAAATCGGCACGCCGAACAAAAAAGGTTGCCTACCCCTGGAATAATCTAATGCATGCTTTCTCCTCCCACACCGTGTTTCTGCTAGACTTTCAACTACCTAGCTCATCAGAGGTATGAGCAGTTAGCTAAGTAACTTCCTAGATAACATATATAGAAACCCACACCCTTATAGTCCCCTCTCAGCTGTAATACTTGGCCATGAACTATGAATACATTGGCTATGAACTTTTGTTCATAGAGATATTCAAAGTGGAACTAGCGGACATGGGGAACGTACATAGTGATGGCAGAGATGTTTCTAATTGATCCTTAAATAGTCCAGGTCCATCAGATTGAGATACACACGTTCTTGGCTCATACACATGAGATACATGTCAGCTGAATGCTTGTTTGGCTGACAGATATCTAGCCCAATTCCAACATACACATGCACGGACTGTACGTTCTCAATTGGAGGAGGGGAGAAGGCACTTATTTTCCTGAGTTTTGGGATTGTTGAAATCCAATATACCTGACATATCTCTACACCAACATCTACCATTGAGGGAAAGTCAGGACTCAGGAGTCTCCATATTCCATACATGGTCTCTGGTCCTTCTGAAATTACTAGGTACAGCTGACATACATTTAATATTTATGCCCACACTAAGGCTACATTCACACAACCAAGGGGCAAAATGATCATCAAAAACATTTGAGTGTATGGAGGGGTCTGTGAAAACGGACAAAAATAGAACATGACCTATATCTTGATGGTCTGTTACAATGGACTGTCAAAATAATGGTCATGTCAATAGCCCCCATTCACAGACATTGAATTTAATGCTCCTATGTGATGTCTCTAAAAAAAACGGACATCAAACGTCCATTATTCACTATCATGTGAATATAGCTTAAAGGGGTTATCCAACTTCCAAAAATTATTTGCAAATACATCTAGAGCAGTGCTAAATCCTCATTGTCCCCTTGTGCACCATTTTTTTTACTTTATTTTACTTGAGACTCCTTGTAGCACTGCTATTTACATGCAGTGAATCTGTGAGGAAACTACAGTTCCCATAATGCAGCAGGGCTCAGAAGAGAAGGAGCACTGTGCTTTTTAGCTTTTGGAGTATAGATTTAGAGGGTCTTTCTGGACACCATGTTTTTGCATAGCCCTGGAGGTGCCAGTATATTAGAATTTCCCAAGAAGTGACCCATTTTGTAGGGGCAATTTTACGGTCCTTGTAAACATGATATGGCATTCAAAAACTAACAATCTAAATCTGCATTCCTAAAGCACATATCGCTCCTTCATATCTGTGCCCTGCTGTGTTCCCAAACTGCAGTTTATACCCACATGTATGACAATTTTGTACCCAGGATAACATATGTATTGTTAGGGTCTTGCCAAACGTAGCAATACCCTGACACTACTGCAGGGGACTGGGAGGAAGGACAGAGACAAGTGAGCCCTAATCTCACCCCAGCCACTGTCCCTTCCTATTGCCTCAGTTACCCTAAACGGTAAAAGGACATCCTGAAGACGAGCCCTATACTGGGTAAGTGACACACAGAATAGGACAAGACAAAACAACACAGAAGCAGAGTGAGCAAGCCATGGGGTCGGTAACAAACGAGCAATGCAGTACAAAATCACAATCCAAGAGAATAGTCACAAGGCAAGCCAAAGATCAGAGAAATAGCACAGTAAATAACAAGGGCACAAAGAGAGCAGGCAAAGTCAGAGCAATAACCGGCAACTTGCTGAGAAAGTGACATCCCGTATATAGAAAGTCTGGGCCCAGCCCCAGACCTGATAGGTACATAGGCTGTCAATCACACAGGCCAGGAAGAGATTAACTCTATGCAGTTCAGAGCGAAATGCTCAGAACACAGGTGTGGTCGGAAATCCATTACATTGTCTAGGACCATGTTCAGACTGAGCAACAAGAAACTTACACAAGGAATCAAACTGAACACGCCTCCTTCGCCGCAGCATGCGAGCGGAGGGTGGCGCAGAGACCCGAACAGGCAGAGACGTTACATGTATGTTATAATTCATGTTTTATAACGATGTTCATACAGGAATATGGTTGGGGAAGACAGACACATCTCTGCCCTCAAGAACCTGGAACATTAACCACCCCAAATTATGTATCTGCTGTAATGGTATGTTTGGTATGCCTGGATTGGTAAAAACATTCTGCATCACTGGCCAGATATGTCATTCTGATATAAGGAGTCCACCCAGACTTATGGCATATTGCATAAAATAAGTCATATTGTTGTTGACTGGGTGCATGTATTTAGCCGGGCCTAGTCACAGATGAGAGGTTCCTAAAAAGGGACTGGGTTAAAGCTCCTACAAAAATTGATCATGAACAAGTCATTATTGTCAGATACCTGGAGATACAACTAAGCTTATTTGTGTTCACTTTCTTTGCTGATCTCCATGGCTAGACTTAGCAGTCTGCCTTTGTATTACTTTTTTTTTCTTTTGTAACTGTAAGCACTGTACTTTTTCTGTATATTAAATCTTAAAACATAACAAGATCATCCTTGGCTTTAATAATCCTGAAGATGGAAAATACCTCTTAGCTTTGTTACCTTTTGTATTCGAGTGTGGTAGAAGATCAGAAGGCACAGATGTGAATGGTCATGGCATATCGGTGCCTCATCTACCCTACATGGCGGATGGTGGCAGCTCTTTGTGTGTATGTGAATGTGCAGATGTTGGGGTCGCTTCACTCCTTTGTAGCCTAGTGTGATAGGTGAGTTTGAAAATGAGTATGGAAGCAAAATCCACTCTTTTAAGGGATCACATGTGCTTGTGTGACTGGGGGTTGTTAAGATCCTTGACACATGAAATTCTAAAAAACTTTGTAATATATCTTACTGCAGAGAGATGCCTCTTTCTGCTTTTATCAGGTAGTTTCCCTGCTTTTCCTCCCTCTGCCATACTGACTTTCAATCTGATAATCCGCACTTTATCTGTCTTAAGTAGTGATTGACGAACTGCCTCGTCACAAGTCAGTTTGACTCGAATATTCCAAATTGTTCTGTTTTTTTATTAAACCGTATAAATCTCAATTTGTCTCAGATGAACTAAAATGGCCACCGCTAAATGTTTGAGCAGGAGATACAGAAGAGAAATGTATGTTTGAGTTACTGTGTGATATTCTAGAGCCACCTCAAATCAGCTGCCAGCCCCTGCCAGCAGACAGTGGTAGGTGGACACCTTACAATGCTGATGTCATATACACTGTATAAGGTGCTGCAAGTATCATCATGAGCTAGTTGCAGTAATGGTGGAGATAGGGAAGGATCTGTAGTTCATCTCACTGCATGATATAGAGCACAGTTCTAAAAAGCTTGCAAGCAATAGTTAGAATAGTTAGAGAATTTAGTCAGATTCAATTTGCAGTTACAAAGGCAGATTAGTGATAGAAATCAATAGATAGGAGTGAGGACATAGCTGTGTGCTGTTTGAGCTTGAGATTGCTGCATTCGTGCTCTAATGCAGAATTACAGACAGGACAGTTAACCTTTTTGTTGCTAATTGCTAATTTTGTCTATGCGTATAGGTTTCCGTTCGGGGGGGTCCCCAAGCGGACTCCTAGAACAGAAACCCGAACGCAGACGTGAACCGGGCCTAAGTCTGTTGTGCAATAGAGCAGTTTCATTCATAACCACAGTCTTTAAACATACTTTTTACTGACAAAATAATCATGTTAGTGAAAAATATTTTGTTAAGGGCTTTTTTGGGCAAGAGTTTAAATATTTTCTTTAAATACACAGCAAAGCGCTGATTCTGCCTGGGAAAATCTTAAAAAAAAAACTCTGTAAGGCTGAAGCCCCAAGTAGCAGGCCGCAACAAAAAAGCACTGTGGGAAGAACTGCAGCCATTCTTGGCATTTGCATATATTATACCTTTAATAAATGGCTGGGTCACTGCTGTAAATATGTTGCCTTCTCAAACACAAAGAGAACAAGATAAATGATGTTTGGTTTCCATACAATTATTTGTAATAGGCTGCCCTATACCATTTTCTAAATTGCAGTTTCACATAATGATACATACATGTAAAATGTCATTATATCTATAGGTTGCTATACATGTCTCTTTTATATTAAGAGAGTTTATTGAATTTTCATGTCAACTACGTTTATTTATATTGTTGAAGATGCATTGTAAAGATTTTCTGTTTGCAAACAAAATAAAGCTGGGTTCACACCTGCATCGGACTCTGCCGCAGAAAAAGCCTAAAATCGGTGGAGAAAAAAGTCATGTATAGAGGCCTTTTTTTTTTCTCTGCAACTTTAAGTTTTGAAAAATTTTGAGAAATTTGGGTCGGACATCCTCCTCAGATTCCTCTTCATTTTCCATCCCCCCCCCCCCCCCTGGGCTCCCAGTGGCATAATACCAAAGCAGAGCATTGGTATTCCATCGTAGTTCTTCCACCAATGATTAGGTCCAGATGAATGGACTTAATCAACAGGCTGTCTTGAGATGCGGACTCTGCTGCGGAATCTGTGGCAAGATTGAATGCTTATTTTTTTCGTGGCCTGCTCTGATTCCTGTCTCTCATTATCCATTACCCAAAACCAGTGGCAGATTCCACCGTGTAAATGGACTCTTAGGCTAAAGCCCCATGTAGAGGAGTAACTATGTATGGAGTAGGGGCTTGTAAAATGCAGAGGTTAGGAGAGGGTCACGTCAAACAGTTATATCTCAGGCATTATAATAATGTTATATTATGATCCATGAGGATTTTCAAACACCTCTGGCTGATGCCAAATAGTAGTGTCACCATCTCCCTTTATGATCATATTCCATTTACTGTACTGCTGCTGATGCTGGCTGCTACTCCTAAACACCTACCACCACTGCCACCACTCAGCCAGACATGTCCTGTGGCCTGGTCGGTCATATTCCGTTATAGCACACTGTTGGTACCACAGTGTTAACATAAAAAAATAAATAAAATAAATTTAAAAAGTCAGTTCTTCATCACGTTTCAAATGCCATAAATCTGTCTTCCAAATAACAACAAGCCTGTAGCACTTACAAGTCATCAAAACTGTCTAATTTTTCTACAAAACCATTGGTCTCTAGGATTGAGTTGTATTGCAGGTGACATGACTCAGATGACTCATCTCTATAGAAGTCTATAGAGATGAGGAAGGGACAGAGGGAGGAGTGAACAGAGGGAGAGAGAAAGATTACGATAAAACATAGGTTTAGGTTGTTGCATGAGATGAATAGAAATGTTTTATCACAACCTAAGCACTATACACACATCACTACAGGTCAGTGCTTATATATGTCCTGCATGGCCCTATAGCTGTTTCTGAGTGAGTGATAGAGAGACAGTTAAAGAGCAGATTCTTCCTCTACTTGCTGTATACAGTGTATGCCAGCTAGTCTCCACCACCAGTTCAGAGAGGGCTACAAATTAGAGATACAGCATAATATTGCCGAATACAATTCATATAAAGACCAGCTATAGTGTTGCTCTTCATGTAGATGTACATTACAGCTTATCCTATAAGTCAGGACAGGTACGCTTAAAATCTATGCTTTGTCTGAGCTTAATAGCTCAAAGGGTGGTCTTACTCAGAAAGCTGTCAATCACTAAGTAGGACCACCTACAGACTTCTTGCGCCCAGAGAGGGCAGATATTTACACCAATAAACCCTAAGTTATGCTGAATCTTTCCTACAACCTATATTAATATGCTAAGCTCCTGCTCTATAGCATGCTTGTAAGATAAAACATTCAATGCACTTTGAAGAGCAAGAATTTAGTGCAATTTCTTCACAGTGTATATTACGGTGTGTATCATCAACTTTTTGAATCAATTCTATAATGTTTATTCAGTTCCTTACCAATAAAAATTTTTTTTGCCATCTGTAGGAAACAACCTCTCCTATCAGAGTATATGGATATCCAGAATCATGTCACTCACTTGGAACCCTCCATTTGAGCCAGAGTAGAGAGCCAATGTCAAGCAGCAGCTCTCATTCTGGTGGACTCAAGCCATCCATTTATCACATGGACAGTTATTCATCTGAATGACAGCCATGTAATACTACATTTTCCCTGCTGGAGCTCCTCAGAGTGAAATAGCTGACCACCAGGTTAAAGGGATTGTTAGTGATAAGTTAACCCATTTAAATCCCTTTGGTGTGTAAATAAATTGTTTGACTTGTTATATGTATTTATATCTTTTTGTCTTTCTATTGGAAGGCTGTAACAATTTGTGGACAGCTGTGCTGGGTATTTAAAGCTATGAATCCCTTTCACAAGCAATGGAAGCATCAATAGAAGATTATAGGCTGTGAGGCAAAGTGGGATACATGCCATGATTATCAAAGAGGAAACCATTAAGCAAAAGGAAGGTCAACAAGAATTTTTGTCATCTTCGTAATTTGCAGAGCAGCTCAAATACAGATCTGTATTTAATAACCCCCCGTAAAAATACTTAATGGACTCCATTATAAGTGTATAGGATCCATTTATGTTTGTTGAATTCGACATAAAAATGTATTCTGCAATTTTTTTGGCAACAGAAGACTGGGCCTAAAATTATTAGTTTCAAATTCAGGATGAGAGAAATATGAGAAATATTTGGCTGCTGATGTGTTTAGCTCACTGAGGATATCCTGCATTGAGACATTGTGAAACACCATAAGCTGAAACAGTGCACAGCTTTTCATAAAACAATCGTAAAGGTTTACATGACAACCTTAAAAGGTGCCCTCAAAAGTGTAACTAAAGTGGCTCCAGGTTTGCACCCAGGTTCCAAAGTTTTGGACTCATCAAAATACTGAACCTCATAATGAATTGGATTTGTGCCGAATTGATTCACTAATCTCTTCCCTCTATATGTAAAATGATCTTATTCTGACAATAGGTTTCCTTTAAATAGAGGATACATTTAATTCTTTTCTCAACAAGCTATTTATCTGTGAATGTTACCTATGTATTTTTAGCAGAATGAAACTCTGAAATAAGTCTCTTGAGGTGCACAGATTTGTCTGCTGAGGGAAAATACAATTATAGCAACTTCATAAAAACTCATCCGGGTATTGTTCTGACTCAATAGCTTGGCTGCAAGTGTGAGGTTGTGAGAGTGTCCTGTAGTCTCTATGCTAACCAGCAATTTACACCAAGATATCTATCAGATAGTGTTCAACTCAACTGAGGAGGCGTAGATAAGATTTCAGATGCTTTAATCCAAGTAAATCTTGTAAAACCTCATACAGCAGTAGGTGAAAAATGATGAAATACCAGGAGCTGAGCAGACATGTTGCTTACAAAGAAGTGAAACTAAACTGAGGGGGAGAGAGGAGGAGCTACAGCATCACAGCTAAGGATACAGAGAGAGAGAGGGGACAAACTACAAAGACACAGTATCACAGATACATGTCAGTGAATTAAACCAAGTCCTGGGACATGACACTCCCCGCCTGAAATCTTTAGATTTCACTGAAAACAAACATTAAATGTCCTGAGATGTCCATAAAGTCCTCTTCAAACCTGAAAAACAAAAAAGAAACATGCACAACAAACAATAATCAACAGTTAGTCCAAATAAACCAATCTTCAGGTCGGGAAGCCGCAATTTGCCAACACCTCCACCGACCCACACTGTAATCCACAAGAACACGGTTTTAGTTCATGGAAGGAAGTTCCCCGCCATGAGCTGTGAACGGTGTCCTTATCTTCTTTTATGTGACGTCTCCTCTTGGAAGAAGAAGCACCAGTTCATTAATTGGGCGGAAGAAAACTCGCACTGAGCCTCCCTTGGTTACCTTGACCTCCACTTTCCGAGTCTTCCCATCATCACTAGGGACAACTTTAGTGATGAGACCCATAGGCCATTCATTCCGATGGACTTCTTTATCCCTTAGAAGGACGAGGTCACCCACCTGGAGATTAGGTTTTGAGGTCTGCCATTTGTGACGGCTCTTTAGCATGTGGAGGTACTCTGTTTTCCAGCGGTGCCAGAACACATTGGACAGGTGTTGAACTTGTTTCCATTGGCGTCTGTAAATGTCACTGTGATCTAAGGTACGTGGAGAGGTAGCAGCAGTACCAATTTTCTGAGTAAGAAGCGTTGCTGGGGTTAAGATAATTGGAGATTCAGGGTCTGAAGATACTGGGACAAGTGGCCTTGCATTGATTATTGCAGACACTTCAGCAAGAAAGGTTATTAACGTCTCATGGGTAAGCAGTGTCGACTTGTGGTCCATCAACATAGAGTCAAGGATTCTGCGTGTGATCCCAATCATACGTTCCCAGGAACCTCCCATATGGGATGAATGTGGAGGGTTAAACGTCCAAGTGCACCCATTGTTGGATAAGAAGTTGTCTAACTGCAGTTCTTTGCAGGCTCCAACGAAGTTAGTGCCACAGTCAGACCTCAGTTGTTTCTCAGCAGGCAGTGGAGTGTCCCAGTCCATGTTCTCAGTGGTAAGCTGTCTTAGTAGTAGCTTGCCTTGAATGGTGATGGGAGCAATGAAACCAAGAGGATCATAAATGCTGTTCACAACAGATAAAACTCCTCGTTTGGTGAAAGGTTTGTCACAAGAAGACACTTGGAATGTGAATGTGTCTTGTTCAGTGTTCCATAGCAATCCTAGGCTGCCTTGCATAGGAGGAGCATCAGAACTGAGATCAAGATCCTTCAAGTTGATTGCATGATCATCAGAGGGAAATGCCTTCATTACCTCCATATTGTTGGAGATGATCTTGTGAAGTCTGAGGTTAGCTACAGACAGCATTTCCTGTGTTCTAGAGAGGAGATCGATCACTTCTTCACTTGCAGGTAAGGATTTAAGACCATCATCAACATAGAAGTTCCTCTCAACAAACTGACGAGCATCAGAGCCATACTCTTTCTCACCTTCTTGGGCGGTCCTTCTCAGTCCATAGATCGCTACTGCAGGAGATGGGCTATTGCCAAAGACATGTACCTTCATCCGGTAATCTATGACTTCATTGTTGACATCATTGTCCTTATGCCATAGGAACCTGAGATAGTTTCTGTCATCATCCTTAACAATGAAGCAATGAAACATCTGTTGGATGTCGGCCATCACTGCAACTGGTTCCTGTCTGAAACGGATTAAGACTCCTATGAGGCTGTTGTTTAAGTTAGGACCAGTGAGGAACAGGTTGTTGAGAGAGACGCCTTCATACTGAGCACTAGAATCGAACACGACCCTGATTTGGTCAGGTTTGCAAGGGTGATACACGCCAAATGATGGAAGGTACCAGCATTCTTCTCCTTCCTTTAATGGAGGTGCAGGTTCTGCATGATCTCTCTCAAATACCTTCTGCATGAAACCTACAAAGTGCTTCTCCATCTCTGGTTTCCTCATGAGGGTACGTTTTAAAGAGGAAAATCTAGAAACTGCTTGCTTCAGATTGTTTGGTAGTTTTGATCTCGGGGAGCGGAAAGGTAAAGGTGCTACCCAGCTGTTGGAATCATCTTGAATGAATTCCTTGTCCATAAGTTTGAGAAATTCTTTATCAGCTATAGCCGGTGCCAGCTTGTTGTCATCACTTGTTGTATTGAACACTGTTAATCCAAGGGTGTCGTCCCCAGGCAGGAAAGTATTCACGTTGTCTCGGTGATTATGCAGCCACTTACTGTTGCTTATCTTCTCTTTCACTTGGTAGTGATGTGGACATGGCTGAAAACAAGTGCTGCGACCATTTGGCAACATATGCGTCTTAAATGAAGAAATATTGGTGGGCCTTTTCATCCTACCTATGCAGACGTTGCCAATGATTACCCATCCTAGATCGAGGCGCTGGGCAAATGGTGCATCATGTGGTCCATTAATTTGCTGGCGTATTTTGTGCAGTCTGAGAATGTCTCTACCTAGCAGAACTAGAATGTCTACATTTTTGTCAAGGGATGGTATTTCACTGGCTATAGCCCTTAGATGAGGGTGCTGGAAAGCCGCCTCTGGTGTGGGTATCTCTTCTCTGTTTGATGGTATCTGGTTGCACTCAACAAGTGTGGGCAAAGGTATCTCCAAATTGCCCTTGAGAGAAGCTATTACGAGACCACTGGCCCTTCTTCCAGAAACCTCTGATATGCCACTACAAGTACCCAAGGTATACGGATAAGTATCACCCTTTAAGTTAAACAGATCAAAGAGTTCTGACCTTGCAAGTGAGTGGTTGCTCTGGTCGTCCAAGATGGCGTACACCCTCAGAGCCCTTTCTGGTTGGCCCTTGGGGTATATATTGACTAGGCATATCCTTGCACAGGACTTGTCACAAAGGTCTTCTCCGCAGACTTCTGTACATGAGGAAGATACTGTGGTAGTATTTGCTGCTTGATCTGTGTTCTCCCCGCCATGCTTAGTTGGGGAAGGGGAACCTCTAGGCGGTGTGGCACTAGGCTGGGATGGATGAAGAGCTTGTACATGGTTCTCACTGCCACACTCTATACACTTAATAGCAATTTTACAGTCTCTAGCAACATGTTCAGTAGAGGCACAACATTTGAAACATATCCCTAGTTTCTTAAGAAGCTCTCTACGTTCCTGGATTGGTTTCCTCCTGAAGCCAATACACTTCTTGAGGGGATGAGGCTTCTTGTGAATAGGACACAGACGGTTAGGATTTTCTACCTTTTCGTCTTGGTTGTTGTTGCAACTGCTTTCTTCCGGTGCTGATGTAGGTATAGGAAGAATATCAGTCTTTTTCACTGAAACTGGGCCTCTGCAGTTTCTGTAGTTAGAATGTGAGCTGTCATACTTAATAGGAGGTGAACCAGGAACACTGGGATCCCCATAGGAAAAGCTTGGGTCATTCTTGGATTCTGCAATGTTCTTGATAAACTCACAGAAGTAGGAAAATGGAGGAAAGGAGACTTGATTCTCATTTTTGTATCTTGACCCAACTGTGGTCCACCTTTCTTGAATATTATATGGCAACTTGGTGACTATCGGGTTTACCCCACGAGCAGTGTCCAGGTAACTGAGGCCCGGTAGGAGAGTGTCCGCCTTAGCCAGTAGGAGCTCCATGAGTAGGTCACTAAGTTCTTGAAATTTCTGATGATCCTTACCAGATATCTTTGGAAACCCTTGCAACCGTTTGAACAGAGCATTCTCTATTGCTTCAGGACTGCCATAGGTTTTCTCCAGTCTTTCCCAAGCAGCGGTAAGGCCTGCTATGGGGTTGTAAATGTGGACGGATCTGAGTCTTTTAGCACGTTCTGTGGAATGTGGGCCAAGCCACCGGATAAGCAAATCTAGTTCTTCAGCTGCAGTAATGCCAAGGTCACTAATTGCAGTTTTGAAGGCACATTTCCAGCCTCTGTAGTTCTCAGGTTGGTCATCGAACCTTGTGAGTCCAGTCTTAGTAAGCTCACGGCGAACCATGTACCTTGCAAACTCTGACATGTCTGTTCTCTCTGACTTTAAATATTGAGTTGCTGGCTGAGTAGCGGTGATTACGTTGTTTGTGGGGTTCTGGTTAACAGAGGTAGGTAGCGTAGGGGCTGCGTAGGCATTCAGCCTAGGAGCTAGCTTAAAGTCCATAGGTTTAGCCACATATGGATGTGAGACTGGACGGTTGTTTGCAGTCTGGTGGTATGGTGGCACATTGGTGTTTACCTGAGTATCAGTATATTGCATTTGCTGAGGTGCAAGGCTTTGGGAATCCATGAAGGAAGAAGAAACTGGATGCTGGACAGGCAGGCCATTGTACTGACCTTGAATGCGGTGTGCTTCAGAAGATACTGTGCCCTGTTGCACTGGAGAAATGTTGTCCCTGACAGGAACATTTGTGGCAAATAGGGATTCACTGCTTTGGCTTAGTACATAGTCTCTTGTGCGCTTGAGGGGATCCTCTGCTTCCACATCACACAAACTGGTGCTGTCGCTTTCACTTCCACTGATGGCCTGTTCTAAAATGCTTAACCTTGCCATGGCTGCAGCATGCTCATACTGTTTCTCTAGAGCCTCTAGTTCTGCCCTTTTTTGAGCTGCATTAGCTTCCATTTCTGCTTTCTGTTGTGCAAAGGCTGCCTGTATCTTAGTAGCTTCCGCCTCTGCACGTGCTTTTATAAGTTGCTCACTGAGTGTGGAAGATCTAACGTGACTTAGATGTACGCTTTGAACGCTTGGTAGACTCAGAAACATGGGATGCCATTTCCTGCAGTTGCGCAATTCTTGCCTCTGTCCTTAACTTAGTTTCATGTACTAAGCTTTCTCGTTCTGAATTGAGATGCTGGAAGTTTTGCAATTCAGCTAAAGAATCGTCTGTATGAAGTTTCCTCAATATGCTTTCATACTCCTCAGCTTTCATTTTATAATGTCCATGCATAGCACAAAGCTGTCGCAGAGCTCCCTCTAGTGGTGATACATGGTATGCAGGCAAGCACATGGCAGATATCTTAGTCTGTATTTTCTGCCACCATTTTGAGAGTTCACAGGAAAGTTCATGCTTTAAACCTTCTAGATTGTCTCTAACCTGAGAGCGTCTGCCTTCTCACTGGGCTGCAGCTGAGGTCCATGCTACCTTGTGCTTCAGGGTGCCCTTCAGCCATGATGCAACACAAACAGGATAAATATAACCTTGCTGGAGTAAGATGGCTGCTTGATAGAATCTTCTTATGCTGAGGGAGTCTGAGCTGCAGATGCAACTTACACAATGCTGATTCCTTCTGGCTTCAGGTAACTTGCTGTGACTGACTGTATGTCAGAAGTTGGTGAACTGTCTTACAGCCGTATCTGGCAGTCTTTATGCATCATTTTTCACTGTTCTGACTCAATAGCTTGGCTGCAAGTGTGAGGTTGTGAGAGTGTCCTGTAGTCTCTATGCTAACCAGCAATTTACACCAAGATATCTATCAGATAGTGTTCAACTCAACTGAGGAGGCGTAGATAAGATTTCAGATGCTTTAATCCAAGTAAATCTTGTAAAACCTCATACAGCAGTAGGTGAAAAATGATGAAATACCAGGAGCTGAGCAGACATGTTGCTTACAAAGAAGTGAAACTAAACTGAGAGAGAGAGAGAGGGAGGAGCTACAGCATCACAGCTAAGGATACAGAGAGAGAAAAGGGACAAACTACAAAGACAAACAGTATCACAGATACATGTCAGTGAATTAAACCAAGTCCTGGGACATGACAGGTATGTTATTTTATCTACCGCTTGTTCGTGTTTATTAAAACATTGAATTGTTATGCTACTCTGCAAATATTCTGTTTTATAACTAAAATATGAGATGAGGAGATTAGGAAATAATTGCTCAATCAATCAAGGATTGTGCAGTAAGAACCACTGGTGGGTCCATCAGATGATGATAAATAGACTCAGACTTCTTTCAGGTGACCCTCTGACTTATAAGTCTGCTCTAAGCATTTGGTTATAATGAATTCATATTAAGATGGCTGCATTATTGATAGGCTTATGTCTGATAGTTGAAATGATGAACTATTAAGCATCATAATAAACAAGTCAATGTCAAATGAATACTATTTATATATGGCTGCCACTCATACTAAAAGACTATGTGGAGTCGATTAATGGAAGAGTTCTGGAGGGGTCCATTGAGAAGAAAAAAATATTTCACCTTGATGTTTCATTGAATAGAATTGTATAATATAGTTTAAGGCTAAGGCTCCACGTAGCGGGCTGCAGCAAAAAAGCGCTGCGGGAAAAACCACGGCGGCAACGCATCACGGTTTCTCCCGCAGTGCTTTTAACAGAAAGTCTGCAGAGGTTTCCTCTGTGGACTTTCTGCTTCCATTATACCTATAGGGAAACCGCCGGCATTTCTGTGGGTATAATTGACTTGCAGCGATTTCCAAAACCATAACTGTTTTGGAAATCGCAGCGTATCCACTATGTGTATTTTTCCGCAATGTGTGGATGGGATCCGCTGGACAGTAAAACGCCGCATTTTTTTCTGTGGCCCCAGCCTGAAACAGTTTTCCAAAACCCTTAGAATGGAGAGCACCTGTAGCTACAAAGATCATCTCTCAGGTTCCAAAAGGATTTTTCATACTGATGACCGTGAAACAAGGTAGGTCATCAGTATATGATCTGTTGGGTCTGTGGACCCCGCAAAGGTCAGTGGACAAGGAGCATATGCAGCTTCTCTTATTCGAGTAATATAATCAGTACTGCATCCCTGTCCACTGTATAGTGGTAATTCTAAGGAATTTTACTTTACTTGAATAGGAGCCCGCTGCACATGCTACCCATCCACTGCTGCAACTGCCAGCATCCGGAGGCTGTTGGAACTACTGACCTGGGGGGATCTGGGTGTTGGACTGCCATAGGTCATCATATGTGATCTGTGGATTTAGAATGATTTAAACCATAAATCTGGCATACAAACTGGGCAATTGCCCAGGGCCTGGATCCCGGAATTAGGCCTGGCCATATCGATAACAGAAAGGGACCGTAGGGCCCCTTTCCGAGGTGAGTAAAAATAACAAACATTTTTACTCACCTGTCCTTGCGTCCGACGTCATCTTCTGCGTTCCGGACATCAACACTGAGGCCTGGCCTCAGCCGTAGCGATCACGTGGGGCGTGCTGACAGCGTGCCTCATGTAATCGCTGAGGCCCAATCACAGGCCTCAGCGGTGACGTCCACAACGTGTGACGTCAGCCGCAGAGAAGAAGAAGCCAGCGCTGGAGGGGATTACGAAGCAGCGCGAGGAGGCCCAGAAGAGGTAAGAACAAGGTAAGTATAACTGTTTGTTATTTTCCCTTACCTCCCCCGGGCCATCGATTATTATACTTTGGGGTCTGAAGAGACCCCAGAGTATAATATAATAATAGCACTGTAGGGCCGCTGTGGAGCATTATACTGGAGGGCCCCTCTGGATAGCATATTATACTGTGTGGGGCCACAGTGGAGCATTATACTGAGGAAGGGGCCCTCTGGATAGCATGTTATATTCTGTGGGGCCTCTGTGGAAAATTATAATGTGGGGGGACTCTGGAGATAATGTTATATTATGTGGGGCCACTTTGGAGCATTATTCTCTCCAGAGGGGCCCCCCAGTATAATGCTCCACAGTGGCCCCACACAGTATAATATGCTCTCCAGAGGGTCCCCCCAGTATAATGCTCCAAAGTGGTCCCACAGAATATAACGTGCTCTCCAGAGCCCCCCTCACTTTATAATACTCCATAGAGGCCCCACAGAATATAACATGTTCTCCAGAGGGCCCCCTCCCCAGTATAATGCTCCACAGTGGCCCCACACAATATAATATGCTCTCCAGAGCCCCCCCCAGTATAATGCTCCACGGTTTCCCCACACAGTATAATATGCTCTCCAGAGGGGCCCCCAGTATATTATACTGTGCGGGGCCACTGTGGAGCATTATACTGGGGGGGGCTCTGGAGACCATATTATACTGTGTGGGGCCACTGTGGAGCATTATACTGGGGGGGGCTCTGGAGAGCATATTATACTGTTTTGGGCCGCTGTGGAGTATTATACTGGGGAATCCTCTCTGGGCAGTATATTATACTGTGTGGAGGCCATTTCTGGAGCATGTTATACTGAGTGGGGTCACTGTGGAGTATTATTCTGGGGGGCCATCAGCAGAGCATATTATATTGCGTGGCGCCACTGTGGGGCATTATTCGGGGGGGACTAATGAGCATTATACTAGGGGGCCCTCTGGGGAGCATATTATACTATGGTCCACTGTGGAGCTTTATACTGGGGAAGGGACAGTGTGGGGAGCCTGTTATACTGTGTGGGGCCACTGTGGAGTGTATTATATTGTGTGGGGCTTTTCGAGAGCATATGATACTCTGTGGGGCCATTGTAGAGCATTATACTGGGGGGGACTGTGGGGAACATATTATACTGTGGGGGACCACTGTGGAGCATTATACTGGGGGAACCCCTCTGGGGAGTATATTATACTGTGTGGAGGTCATTATGGAGCATGTTATACTTTGTTAGGCCACTGGAGCATTATACTGGGGGGCATTGTGGGGTGCATATTATACTGTATGGAGCATATTATATTGTGTGGGGCTGCTGGGGAGCATATTGCACTGTCTGGGGCCACTAAGGGGTAGTATAATGTGTGGACCTCTGTGGAGTATTATACTGTGTGGAGCCTTACATACTATGTGGGCCCACTATGGGGGGGTTCAGGGGAGCATTTTATACTGTGGAGCATTATATACCATGTGGAGCATTATACTGTGGTGGGGGGGGCTCACAATTCCTGCTGGCAGCCCTGTGTGCTATGTCTGCATCACAGCTCCCTCACTATAATCTTGCACATACATGTAGTGCTCCATGGGCATGTCATTCCCCATACAGTACTATGCATGAACCGGAGTTATTGGGGCCTGCACAGTACTATAGGGGCTGACTATACTGGAAACATACTCAGTAACACCAGATAGTCAACACATATGTAAGACTTCAGTGAAGAAGCTGCGGTGTAGGCTATTAGCAGGAAGCTGCTGGGTGGGGCCCTTCAGTTCCACACTGTATAACGGAGAACTATTATATATAAGGGTGGGTTACTATATATAATTGGGAAAATTAAGTATGAGGGGGCTATTATAAGGGGGAACTATTATTTATAAGATGGGCTATTACTTATAAGGGGGGAACTATTATATATAAGGCATTCATTATAAGGGGGGAGCTATTATTTATAAGAGGGGAACTTTTTATTTTTGTTAAGTGGGCTTATTTATAAAGGGGGCTATTAGTGATTGTCATGTCCCAGGACTTGGTTTAATTCACTGACATGTATCTGTGATACTGTTTGTCTTTGTAGTTTGTCCCTTTTCTCTCTCTGTATCCTTAGCTGTGATGCTGTAGCTCCTCCTCTCTCCCCCTCAGTTTAGTTTCACTTCTTTGTAAGCAACATGTCTGCTCAGCTCCTGGTATTTCATCATTTTTCACCTACTGCTGTATGAGGTTTTACAAGATTTACTTGGATTAAAGCATCTGAAATCTTATCTACGCCTCCTCAGTTGAGTTGAACACTATCTGATAGATATCTTGGTGTAAATTGCTGGTTAGCATAGAGACTACAGGACACTCTCACAACCTCACACTTGCAGCCAAGCTATTGAGTCAGAACAGTGAAAAATGATGCATAAAGACTGCCAGATACGGCTGTAAGACAGTTCACCAACTTCTGACATACAGTCAGTCACAGCAAGTTACCTGAAGCCAGAAGGAATCAGCATTGCGTAAGTTGCATCTGCAGCTCAGACCCGCTCAGCATAGAAGATTCTAGCAAGCAGCCATCTTACTCCAGCAAAGTTATATTTATCCTGTTTGTGTTGCATCATGGCTGAAGGGCACCCTGAAGCACAAGGTAGCATGGACCTCAGTCTGCAGCCCAGTGAGAAGGCTAGACGCTTGATTAAACCTACGTGGAAGGTTAGAGACAATCTAGAAGGTTTAAAGCATGAAATTTCCTGTGAACTCTCAAAATGGTGGCAGAAAATGCAGACTAAGATATCTGCCATGTGCTTGCCTGCATACCATGTATCACCACTAGAGGGAGCTCTGCGACAGCTTTGTTCTATGCATGGACATTATAAAATGAAAGCTGAGGAGTATGAAAGCATATTGAGGAAACTTCATATAGACGATTCCTTAGTTGAATTGCAAAGCTTCCAGCATCTCAATTCAGAACGAGACAGCTTAGTACATGAAACTAAGTTAAGGACAGAGGCAAGAATTGCGCAACTGCAGGAAATGGCATCCCATGTTTCTGAGTCTACCAAGCGTTCAAAGCGTACATCTAAGTCACGTTCCTCAAAATCTTCCACACTCAGTGAGCAACTTATAAAAGCACGTGCAGAGGCGGAAGCTACTAAGATACAGGCAGCCTTTGCACAACAGAAAGCAGAAATGGAAGCTAATGCAGCTCAAAAAAGGGCAGAACTAGAGGCTCTAGAGAAACAGTATGAGCATGCTGCAGCCATGGCAAGGTTAAGCATTTTAGAACAGGCCATCAGTGGAAGTGAAAGCGATAGCACCAGTTTGTGTGATGTGGAAGCAGAGGATCCCCTCAAGCGCACAAGAGACTATGTACTAAGCCAAAGCAGTGAATCCCTATTTGCCACAAATGTTCCTGTCAGGGACAACATTTCTCCAGTGCAACAGGGCACAGTATCTTCTGAAGCACACCGCATTCAAGGTCAGTACAATGCCCTGCCTGTCCAGTATCCAGTTTCTTCTTCCTTCATGGATTCCCAAAGCCTTGCACCTCAGCAAATGCAATATACTGATACTCAGGTAAACACCAATGTGACACCATACTACCAGACTGCAAACAACCGTCCAGTCTCACATCCATATGTGGCTAAACCTATGGACTTTAAGCTAGCTCCTAGGCTGAATGCCTACGCAGCCCCTACACTACCTACCTCTGTTAACCAGAACCCCACTAACAACGTAATCACCGCTACTCAGCCAGCAACTCAATATTTAAAGTCAGAGAGAACAGACATGTCAGAGTTTGCAAGGTACATGGTTCGCCGTGAGCTTACTAAGACTGGACTCACAAGGTTCGATGACCAACCTGAGAACTACAGAGGCTGGAAATGTGCCTTCAAAACTGCAATTAGTGACCTTGGCATTACTGCAGCTGAAGAACTAGATTTGCTTATCCGGTGGCTTGGCCCACATTCCACAGAACGTGCTAAAAGACTCAGATCCGTCCACATTTACAACCCCATAGCAGGCCTTACCGCTGCTTGGGAAAGACTGGAGAAAACCTATGGCAGTCCTGAAGCAATAGAGAATGCTCTGTTCAAACGGTTGCAAGGGTTTCCAAAGATATCTGGTAAGGATCATCAGAAATTTCAAGAACTTAGTGACCTACTCATGGAGCTCCTACTGGCTAAGGCGGACACTCTCCTACCGGGCCTCAGTTACCTGGACACTGCTCGTGGGGTAAACCCGATAGTCACCAAGTTGCCATATAATATTCAAGAAAGGTGGACCACAGTTGGGTCAAGATACAAAAATGAGAATCAAGTCTCCTTTCCTCCATTTTCCTACTTCTGTGAGTTTATTAAGAACATTGCAGAATCCAAGAATGACCCAAGCTTTTCCTATGGGGATCCCAGTGTTCCTGGTTCACCTCCTATTAAGTATGACCGCTCACATTCTAACTACAGAAACCGCAAAGGCCCAGTTTCAGTGAAAAAGACTGATATTCTTCCTACACCTACATCAGCACCAGAAGAAAGCAGTTGCAACAACCAAGATGAAAAGGTAGAAAATCCTAACCGTCTGTGTCCTATTCACAAGAAGCCTCATCCCCTCAAGAAGTGTATTGGCTTCAGGAGGAAACCAATCCAGGAACGTAAAGAGCTTCTAAAGAAACTAGGGATATGTTTCAAATGTTGTGCCTCTACTGAACATGTTGCTAGAGACTGTAAAATTGCTATTAAGTGTATAGAGTGTGGCAGTGAGAACCATGTACAAGCTCTTCATCCATCCCAGCCTAGTGCCACACCGCCTAGAGGTTCCCCTTCCCCAACTAAGCATGGCGGGGAGAACACAGATCAATCAGCAAATTCTACCACAGTATCTTCCTCATGTACAGAAGTCTGCAGAGAAGACCTTTGTGACAAGTCCTGTGCAAGGCTATGCCTAGTCAATATATACCCCAAGGGCCAACCAGAAAGGGCTCTGAGGGTGTACGCCATCTTGGACGACCAGAGCAACCACTCACTTGCAAGGTCAGAACTCTTTGATCTGTTTAACTTAAAGGGTGATACTTATCCGTATACCTTGGGTACTTGTAGTGGCATATCAGAGGTTTCTGGAAGAAGGGCCAGTGGTCTCGTAATAGCTTCTCTCAAGGGCAATTTGGAGATACCTTTGCCCACACTTGTTGAGTGCAACCAGATACCATCAAACAGAGAAGAGATACCCACACCAGAGGCGGCTTTCCAGCACCCTCATCTAAGGGCTATAGCCAGTGAAATACCATCCCTTGACAAAAATGCAGACATTCTAGTTCTGCTAGGTAGAGACATTCTCAGACTGCACAAAATACGCCAGCAAATTAATGGACCACATGATGCACCATTTGCCCAGCGCCTCGATCTAGGATGGGTAATCATTGGCAACGTCTGCATAGGTAGGATGAAAAGGTCCACCAATATTTCTTCATTTAAGACGCATATGTTACCAAACGGTCGTAGCACTTGTTTTCAGCCATGTCCACATCACTACCAAGTGAAAGAGAAGATAAGCAACAGTAAGTGGCTGCATAATCACCGAGACAACGTGAATACTTTCCTGCCTGGGGACGACACCCTTGGATTAACAGTGTTCAATACAACAAGTGATGACAACAAGCTGGCACCCGCTATAGCTGATAAAGAATTTCTCAAACTTATGGACAAGGAATTCATTCAAGATGATTCCAACAGCTGGGTAGCACCTTTACCTTTCCGCTCCCCGAGATCAAAACTACCAAACAATCTGAAGCAAGCAGTTTCTAGATTTTCCTCTTTAAAACGTACCCTCATGAGGAAACCAGAGATGGAGAAACACTTTGTAGGTTTCATGCAGAAGGTATTTGAGAGAGATCATGCAGAACCTGCACCTCCATTAAAGGAAGGAGAAGAATGCTGGTACCTTCCATCATTTGGCGTGTATCACCCTTGCAAACCTGACCAAATCAGGGTCGTGTTCGATTCTAGTGCTCAGTATGAAGGCGTCTCTCTCAACAACCTGTTCCTCACTGGTCCTAACTTAAACAACAGCCTCATAGGAGTCTTAATCCGTTTCAGACAGGAACCAGTTGCAGTGATGGCCGACATCCAACAGATGTTTCATTGCTTCATTGTTAAGGATGATGACAGAAACTATCTCAGGTTCCTATGGCATAAGGACAATGATGTCAACAATGAAGTCATAGATTACCGGATGAAGGTACATGTCTTTGGCAATAGCCCATCTCCTGCAGTAGCGATCTATGGACTGAGAAGGACCGCCCATGAAGGTGAGAAAGAGTATGGCTCTGATGCTCGTCAGTTTGTTGAGAGGAACTTCTATGTTGATGATGGTCTTAAATCCTTACCTGCAAGTGAAGAAGTGATCGATCTCCTCTCTAGAACACAGGAAATGCTGTCTGTAGCTAACCTCAGACTTCACAAGATCATCTCCAACAATATGGAAGTAATGAAGGCATTTCCCTCTGATGATCATGCAATCAACTTGAAGGATCTTGATCTCAGTTCTGATACTCCTCCTATGCAACGCAGCCTAGGATTGCTATGGAACACTGAACAAGACACATTCACATTCCAAGTGTCTTCTTGTGACAAACCTTTCACCAAACGAGGAGTTTTATCTGTTGTGAACAGCATTTATGATCCTCTTGGTTTCATTGCTCCCATCACCATTCAAGGCAAGCTACTACTAAGACAGCTTACCACTGAGAACATGGACTGGGACACTCCACTGCCTGCTGAGAAACAACTGAGGTCTGACTGTGGCACTAACTTCGTTGGAGCCTGCAAAGAACCGCAGTTAGACAACTTCTTATCCAACAATGGGTGCACTTGGACGTTTAACCCTCCACATTCATCCCATATGGGAGGTTCCTGGGAACGTATGATTGGGATCACACGCAGAATCCTTGACTCTATGTTGATGGACCACAAGTCGACACTGCTTACCCATGAGACGTTAATAACCTTTCTTGCTGAAGTGTCTGCGATAATCAATGCAAGGCCACTTGTCCCAGTATCTTCAGACCCTGAATCTCCAATTATCTTAACCCCAGCAACGCTTCTTACTCAGAAAATTGGTACTGCTGCTACCTCTCCACGTACCTTAGATCACAGTGAAATTTACAGACGCCAATGGAAACAAGTTCAACACCTGTCCAATGTGTTCTGGCACCGCTGGAAAACAGAGTACCTCCACATGCTACAGAGCCGTCACAAATGGCAGACCTCAAAACCTAATCTCCAGGTGGGTGACCTCGTCCTTCTAAGGGATAAAGAAGTCCATCGGAATGAATGGCCTATGGGTCTCATCACTAAAGTTGTCCCTAGTGATGATGGGAAGACTCGGAAAGTGGAGGTCAAGGTAACCAAGGGAGGCTCAGTGCGAGTTTTCTTCCGCCCAATTAATGAACTGGTGCTTCTTCTTCCAAGAGGAGACGTCACATAAAAGAAGATAAGGACACCATTCACAGATCATGGCGGGGATCTTCCTTCCATGAACTAAAACCGTGTTCTTGTGGATTACAGTGTGGGTCGGTGGAGGTGTTGGCAAATTGCGGCTTCCCGACCTGAAGATTGGTTTATTTGGACTAACTGTTGATTATTGTTTGTTGTGCATGTTTCTTTTTTGTTTTTCAGGTTTGAAGAGGACTTTATGGACATCTCAGGACATTTAATGTTTGTTTTCATTGAAATCTAAAGATTTCAGGCGGGGAGTGTCATGTCCCAGGACTTGGTTTAATTCACTGACATGTATCTGTGATACTGTTTGTCTTTGTAGTTTGTCCCTTTTCTCTCTCTGTATCCTTAGCTGTGATGCTGTAGCTCCTCCTCTCTCCCCCTCAGTTTAGTTTCACTTCTTTGTAAGCAACATGTCTGCTCAGCTCCTGGTATTTCATCATTTTTCACCTACTGCTGTATGAGGTTCTACAAGATTTACTTGGATTAAAGCATCTGAAATCTTATCTACGCCTCCTCAGTTGAGTTGAACACTATCTGATAGATATCTTGGTGTAAATTGCTGGTTAGCATAGAGACTACAGGACACTCTCACAACCTCACACTTGCAGCCAAGCTATTGAGTCAGAACAGTGATAATGGGGACTATTATTTATAAGGGTAACTATTATTTATGAGGGGGCTATTTATAAGGAAGCAGTATTATTTTTATGTGGTGTCTGTTACTGATAAGGGGGAATATTACTGATACAGGGCACTATTTATCATTTATAAGGGAGCTATTACTGATAAAGGTGTAATATTATTTATAAGCAGGGACTATTATTTATAAAGAGGCGCTATAATAACTGATGACTGGGTACAAAAATCTATTAAGTGGTACAAAGGTGCTCATTTGAATTGTGTGTGGGAAAATGGGGCTTGTTATTACTTTTTTGTTGGCAGAAAGGAGGCGTTATTATAGGGGTTGTCACTGCAAGACGATGGTGTTGTTTGCATATCAGCATTAGGGGCCCCGCTTTTAATTTTGCCCAGGGCCCCACTTTGTCTAAAACCAGCCCTGAATGCAGTGGTCCCACCACAGTTCCAAAAGTTGCTGAAAAACACCTAACATTGTCAGTTTTTCCCAGCCCTGTGTCACGTAAAGCTTCAGACTGCAGCATGTGGAGATGGTACTTAGAGAAGCACAAAAAGATACCACTTGCAGCACAGCTGCTAGGTGAAAAAGAGTTTCATCAGAAGGTCATTACACCTCCTCCCGTCCAGAACGTACCAGAATAAGAAGTGGTGCAATGATTCAGTAACACCAATTAAAGTCACAGTGGCATACAAATTATAGGGTCAATCATAAGTCATAAGCATTTACATCAGGGAATCTAATAATAAATAGCAAACATTTTATTATTGCAATGTACAGAAACACTAAGAGTACAAATGCACATAAACATACATGGGCCCATCTTGAGTGGAGACTTCTCATCCGTCTTGTGCTGACTTAAGACTCCTTAAGTGTGGAAGGGGGTGGCTTCCACCACTTTACACACTCATAGTTGATTGTTGAATATCTAGGAATACATTTCATGAACTGATTTATTGCAGGGGTGACATTGTATTACAGTACCACGCTGGAATGAGCGCTTTAGAAGGGCCCAGTGTTTTACAAATGTTTGTAAGGGCGGACTGAATTGTCAGATGCTGGATTTTATATACCTGTGCAAGAGGGACTGAATGAAACACCTGAAGTCAATGATTAATAGCTGTGAACAAATACCTTTCTCCATATGGTGCAGGGGTAGCAACCTTCAGCACTCCAGCTGTTGTAAAACTACAACTCCCAGCACGCATACTTGCTTTGCTGTTCTTTGAACTCCCTTGGAAGTGAATGGATCAAGTTGGGAGTTGTAGTTTCACAGCCACTGGACTGCCAAAGGTTGCTGACCCCTGATATAGTGTAGTAGTATAATGTTGTACCGTGTTAGCCATTGAAAGTAGTGGAAGAGTGAAGAAAACAGGCGATACCTTTTAGAGGCTAACTGAGTATATTTATAAGTAAGCTTTCAAGAGTCTAGCTCTCTTCATCAGACATGGTGTTATACAAGAACTGAAAATTCACAGATATATACATTCATAGATTATATACCCTATACACATGATCATCAAAGGATTTTAGAGTCCTTAAAAAACAAAACCAAAATGCAATCTAAGTAGAGAAGTTATTTACAACAGGTCAAAAAACAATCTGGAAAGTTGTGGTGCCTGACAGAGGGATCTGTTATCTGTTTGTTATCAGGAGGTGATTAGTGACCCTCACAGTTCATACATAGTGTGACATAGTGTGACAAGATCCCAGGCCGGGCTGCTTCTATATGCTCCCAAAGATACACAAAGATGGCAACCCTGGGAGGCCGATCATTTCTGGCATTGGGACACTGACAGAAAACATCTCAGGTTGGGTGGAAAATCTCCTAAAATCCTTTGTCAGGGATACTCCAAGCTATATCCAGGACTCCACTGACCTTCTTACAAACTGAATGCCCTGGGCCCACTACCTGAGGGTACCATTTTGGCCACCATGGATGTGGAATTCCTGTATACCAACATTCCCCACAAGGATGGAGTTGCAGCATGTCGGGTACACCTGGCAAAACAAAACCTCCCAACAGAACCAGTAACGCAGCTCATACAATTCATCCTTAGCTACAACCATTTTACCTTTGGAGAGGATCTATATCTACAGCGAATGGGAACTTCAATGGGGACCAGATGTGCACCCCAGTATGCAAATCTCTTTATGGCGGAACTGGAAGGAACATATTTATCAACATGCACCACCAAACCTATGATTTACCTTCGTTATATCGATGATATCCTTGTCATCTAGACTGCAGGTGAGGAGGCCCTACTTCAATTCTATAATGACTTCAATGACTTTCACCCGACCATCAACCTTAAACTTAGCTATTCAGGGAGTGAAATTCACTTTCTGGATACCACAATATACATCAAACACCACCGGCTACTCACATCAATATACCATAAACCCACAGACAGAACGGCCTACCTGAGAAACGACAGCTTCCAACCCAAGCACACAAGACAATCTATTATCTACAGCCAGGCTATACGATACAATCGTATTTGCTCCGACAAAGCAGACCTGGACAAGCACCTACTGGATCTGAGGATGAAATTTCTACGATTGGGATACAAACCAAAAGTGACAGACAACCAATTAAACAAAGCGGCAGCCATTAACAGAGACAGTCTGCTCACATATAGAGAGACCCAGAAAGATGCCCAAGTGCCCCTAGTTGTCACCTACAACCCACAGCTGGAAATCCTATGAAGGATTGCCAAGGAGCTCCAACCGGTGCTACATAGGGACAACAGACTCAAGGACATATTTCCAGTCCCCCCTCTCCTTTCCTTTCGACAACCACCAAACCTGAGGCATATTATTGTCTGGAGTGCCCTGAAGGCCCCAACTGAAAATGGCACCTCACCTTGCCTACAAAAAAGGTGCATGACCTACAAGCACATCCACACCACTGACACTGTACCTGTCCCACAGTCACAACAGGTGCACAGAATTAGGGGGACATTTTCCTGCAGGTCTTCCAATGTGGTGTACCTCATAATGTGTGTGCAATGTCCCACCACAGGCCTCTATGTGGGGGAAACAGGGCAGAGACTCACATAGATCCAATATTAATAACAGCAGAACAGATCTTCCAGTGGCCGCACATTTCTCCGGAGAAAACCACTCTACTGAAAATTTGCGGGTTGTGGTTTTAATGGGACATTTTAAGACGCAGGAGGAAAGGAAAGAATGGGAGTACAAGTTTATGCAAAAATTTCAAACTCTGCAATTTGGACTTAATATTCATGCCAGCTTCATGTCACACTATGTATGAACTGTGAGGGTCACAAATCACCTCCTGATAACAAACAGATAACAGATCCCTCTGTCACACACCACAACTTTCCAGATTGTTTTTTGACTTGTAAATAACTTCTCTACTTAGATTGCATTTTGGTTTGGTTTTTTTAAGGACTCTAAAATCCTTTGAAGATCATGTGTATAGGGTATATAAAAAATCTGTGAATTTTCAGTTCTTGTATAACACCATGTCTGAAGAAGAGAGCTAGACTCTTGAAAGCTTACTTATCAAATATACTCAGTTAGCCTCTAAAAGGTATCGCCTGATTTATTCACTCTTCCCCTGATATAGTGTATCAGACTGCTTTTAGGGCATTTGTTTAATGAGCCAATGTAAAATGTTCTATCTCTTATATCACATTGTAAAAGATATCTATAGTTCTCACCTGATGCTAAGGCTATATTCACAATAGTGCCGGATGTCTGTCCAGTGCAGAGCCATCTAAAATCACTGGGCTAAAAAGTGTAGTAAGGCTAAGACCCCATGTAGCATCCTGCAGCGTGTCTGCTGCGTATATTTTTCTGCAAAGTGTGGATGGGATTCGTTAGAATACCAACCACTTTACTGTGACTGTAAAACGCCACATTTTTTTCTGCAGCGTTTACACAACGTGGGGCCCCGGCGCCTCAGTCTGACTTTTTGTCCGGCGATTTTATTAAAAAGAAAAAAAAAACAAAACACCCGATTATACTCCTTAGGCAGAAATCAAAACACAGATGTATAGTATAGCTGTTAGGTATCTCAATGTGTGTAACCATACTGGCGTCATACTTTTCAGGTATAGGTAGCTTGTTCAGTTTGCTATCTGCTCTGCTAGTTCCTGCAGTGTATTTGGAAAGTGCTTAATCAGCAATTCTGTCACTGGGGAATTGCTTAAGCTGCAATTCCATTACAATAACAATGTTATTTCTTATGTGATTTTGTGAGTTGTATGCCTCAATTAACTAGGGTCTTTGGTTTGGCAGCATTGTGTGATCTGACCTTCTTATTAAGTGGCCTAATATAAAGAAATGCTGTTGGGATGACAGGTTCCCTTTAACTGAATGCTACATTTGTCCTTGCTGTGTATATTTTTCATCAAGATTGCACAATACTACATTTTTTAATTAATGGATTTTCATATATACATAATTCTGTATTAATAGGGTTCGCCCATGCTGAGATGTTCATAGAAGAATAGGTCTATAATAGGTCTTGCAGAGTTCTGACTCAGTTCATTCGGCTTGGATGTTCAATAGGAATAACTGTATTAATTAATTGTGGTATTTCATAGCAATGAGTTAATGACATTGTGAAATAGACCTAAAGTAGCGCAGTCATCCTCTGTCACAAGCAGTTTGAGTCTCTACATAACTCTTGTGCTTCAGTGAACAGTATCCACCACATTCATTCCTGCTTAGATGAAGGTGAGAGGCCAAATCACATTGCACTAGTTTAGTACAGAGCTATAAAGTGCTGCAGTGCAGATGACAGCATGTAGCAAATCTTAAGTCAGCACATGCTATCTCTGTATGTTCTGTATGTAAAGTACTCACGCCTATACAACAAAGTGGCTACCGTGTTTCTCTAAAAATAAGACAGGGTCTTATATTATTTTTTCTCTGCAAAAAAAAAAAGAGTTAGGACCTATTTTCGGGGTAGGTCTTATTTTTCAGGCACTGGAGCCAATCAGAATCTTTTCTGATTTACCCCAGACGAATCTTGCAAAATGGTTAGGGTTAGTAACCCTAAGGGTGGGTTCACACATGCAGGACTTTGTGTCTGACGAAAAAAAAACTGGCTTTGCGGTGCAGAGGATGTAAGCGCACACCAGCTAATTGCTTTAAAAACCCATAAAAGTGAATGGGTTTTTAAGCAAAGCGTCGCAAACCTTTCCCTATCCAGTCCCTATCCTGTTTTCCGACATTTAGGTAGGATTCGCGGCGGACGGAGTGCCGGCGCAAGTGTGAACCCATTCTAACTTACATTCACAATTGATGGTGTCAGTGTCAATGCGTCTTAAATAAACTTACTGGCACACTTTCTCTCTCTAAACACTTTGGCAGTGGCACTGTGCCCTCTCTATCTCCTCTCCTTTACGCTATGGGGGAGGTACTGTAGTGGAGTGGCTGTGTCTGTGGGAACAAGCAGGGGTGGCACCTAATATCTTTTCACAGAGGTAGCCAAGCCCACAGCATAGAAGCAGCCGGGAGGCAGCACCTGGAAGGTGGACTCGAGTGGCAGGAGGCGATGAGCAGATTTTGCCCTGTCGTGGGGGAAGGTAGGAGGGCACTTGTCTGGATGGTTGTGAGCTACGATATGTCTAATGTCCGCCTCGTGATGTCAGTAACCTAGCGCTGGAGGCACAGACTGTAACTAGGGCTTATTTTTGGAGCAGGGCTTATATTTCAAGGGACTCCAAAAACCCTGCAAAATCAAACTAGGACTTATTTTTGGGGTGGGGCTTATTTTTGGAGAAACAGGGTATGTGAAGGAAGCCACAATGCCAGCGATAAGGTAAGGTATCTGACTACTGTGTCCACTCCTGTAAGCATATAAATAGAGAATGGGAGGACTGGGTTTGAGGCAGAACCACATCATTCTTTTTGTTTTAATTTGAAGACATTTGTATGAATTTAATTTTTTGCCCATTTATATACCTCCGTAATTGAATGTACCCACCAGTGATAATGCTTAGCCTTACAGCTGGTTCATAACTTAGTTTAAACAAGACTTTCTGTAATTCCCATTCTTTAATTAAAGCCCCAAAGAAAGTTTTGGTATCATTTAACCTGTATAATTGCGGTATATTTTTTCGTGCTATCACCTCTATGTTGTAATTGCCTGGATGCTTTACAATGCAGCGTCTGGATAAATTACACTTTTGTTTACTACTTCAGGCTCTAGTACATCTTAATCCCATTCTGGTGTTGATTTACAGCTCTCCCTCCTTCTCCCTGCTATCTTCTCTCTTCCTTTCCTTTTTCCTATCTTTTCTTTTTTTTTTTTTCTTACCTTTTGCTCAGGAAATGATTTTCAACTTAGCAGAGCAGCATCTCTGACATTCATTGGAAAATCAATATTTGTTTTCTGAGGCAAAGAGACTTGTTGGAAACACTATAAATGCCCAAACCATCTAAGCACCTTCAAGTTTAACGCCTAGCAGATAACTAGGTTAATGTTTTTCTCTTGTTAGGGCAGGTATAAATGAGATGACATATTCATCAGCTTGGCTGATAAGTGCTGTAATGTCACAATTTCTACAAACTGGCAGGGAAAGGTGACTATATTGAATGCAGAGGTAGCAGTTGCAGACAGATCCTGGTTCCTTAGGACACCATATAAGAAGAAGCCAGTAGTGTAAATGGCACATGCTGGATGGTGGTCCTATTACAGATTTTTCATTGGAGCAATGGAGAGGTAAAGTATTCCTCTGTTATCTGGGGTAGATTACAAAACAATTTAGTGGAAAGGGGAACATTGTAAACAATTCAGTCATTGCTACCATATTCTGATAACTGTAATGTAATTAGAAGACACATTGACATCTACTGATATATCAGACTACACAGACTTTGTGTAGTCTGTAACCATGGAGCCATATATAGCAGGTCATCAAACTGCGTACAAGAAATGGTAGAAGATGCTTGAATCAAGACTGTACTCAAGGTGTTTACAACTGTATTTTAGAGGTATAGGAGTGATAAAAGCGATTGCAAATATGGAGATTTCATTCTTTAATAACAAGGTCTGGTTTGGACATTGTTGACCAGCTAATCTCTTTTAATTTCTCAGCTATAATGTTTTTATTTTAATATGTACATGGCTTTGTTTCATGTGGGACAAATTATATAATTTTTTTACACTGAGGGTACATCTTTATTTTATACGTTTTATATATTAGCATATTTCTGTATGCTAATACACTACAGTATGCCCTGTGTAGCTAGTGTATGTCACAAGCTCTTGTTAGGACAACAGTTAGTGTACAAAAGGTTCCCTACTTAGCTGAATTAAATATGCATGAAAGGTGCCTGTGGCATGGCGTGCCACAGAAAATTGTCCCTAAACTAATCAAATAAAACAATTACAAAATTCCTTATATATTATACATTAATGTAATGTGATTAATACTAGAACAAAGTTAATTATATAAATACGTAATTATAACTAATTGGAATTAAAACAAAGTGCTAGAACCAACCTCAGGACTTAAATGCAGTACAAGCTCCATAAATTCAATACTAGAACCAAGCTCTATACATAGGTAAATTGTAAAGTCAGGCAATGCCCTGCTATATAAGTTTGTACAATGCCATAATACACCATCTGGTATTACCTGTGAAAGGGTAAGGGTATGTTGTGATTTGTTATATCACAACAAGAATAGTAGCACTAATCTCACCAAGGACCATATAAGTGGTTATAATACAAGAGTTGGTATGCTTGGATTTGTTATATAGCAGAAAGAATCATGGCACTGATCATCTCACTGTAGACCATATAAGTGGCTATAATACAAGAGTTGAACTCTCTATACTACTGACAAAGTCACTATGTACTTACATTACATTATATATCCTGTTCTCCAGAGCTGCACTCACTATATAACTGGAGGTGTCACAGTATACATACTTTATATAACTTATCTTGCATGGATCCTAAGTGACATCATGTATTAAACTCCAGATACAGTCCACTGGAGCACACACAATAAGCTGGCATCTCTAATTGTCTGAAGCCGTCTCTCTTGTCTGAGTCATCTTCCTATCATTAGATGGCAGGTATAGCAGAGTCATCTCGCTATTAAAGCATGACAGATCATCATGATATGAACAACTCTATAATACTGCTAGGGAGTTGTAATAACACAAACAAGAATGGTATCAATGATCTTCACAATGTAGATGTTAAGGAATTGCCACATGAGCAATTTCCAAAAATGCAGAAACTCGTTGATATTATCTGTTTTGCATGGAAGCTTCTTTTAAAGAGGTTATATTCTTTTTAAATGGATGCCCTCTCCTTAAATTAGGAGGGCTGCAGCATTTGCACTTGGGTGGCACAATGCTACAATATCCAGGGCAGCCACTGTACAGAATTTTGAGTGCTGACAACACTGACACCAAATACAAACAAGAGGCTATCTAAAATTGATGGACAGATCATAAATTTAAATATGTTTTTAAACTAGGGAGCCTATATTGCTGCGGCTAGCAGAAAGTGAGTCAGTGTGTGGCTGAAGGCACATAGTAGGAAGAGGTAAAGTGGAAAGAAACGGTCTAGGCCAGAGTCTTGGAGCAATTTAGGCACAGAGTGCTGCAGTTGCAAACAGACTTGACATTGATGAAGCTGCCTGTAGAAAAGAGGCACTATAGCCTGGAAGTAACAGTAGGCTGCAATATGTGAGACAGACTTAAGAACTTTGTGTTGGAGGGTGAGAGGAACTCCGTGTGTATATCACGGTGGACACAGGTTTGTTGGTGATGTTATCTCATTTAGCTCTAGAATGGGTTATGAAAGGTTTCTCCTCTGGAAGCGCTTGTTCCGCCATAGAGTCATGGAGAGTGGTTTCAGCATCAAGGGAAGAAAGTGTGGGTATACCATGTGAAGTGCATTTATTATATAGCCAATGTCCTACTATTCAATTCTATGACGATATATAAAACTATGCAACAAACGTTCTACTGGAGACACAATTAATGCTTCATAAAAGCTTTTGATGACTGAAATTTTGCAGAAATGCTATTGCTTTCCTTACCCGCAGCAAGTGTAATCATTTAGAAGTTACTGCATTCATAGGGCAATAAATCAGAAGTAGCAATTCCTCGATTCCCTCAGCAGTTGCTTGCACACATGCTTTCTGGTGATACAGACTGACACACACTGAGGAATGAGCTGGGATATGATGTGTGTATCTGGATTAATGAAAGCGGACATGAATTTAAGATATAACAGATTCTTCATATAACCGGTTGGTTAAGATATACCAATAATTAAAATGTAGCTCCACTTTGGAACAGATTTGGCTAAAATTAAAAATAAATTATAATTTTTGAAAGCACTTTTTTTTTTACTGATAATGCACAGATTTGTAGGTAGACAGGTATACAAGTAGTCACACAATGATTTGTCAAATTAAATAATACATTTTTTGTTGAAAATAATAATAATAATTTTTATCTCCATGACTTTACAAATAACATGGTTCATGTACAGACATTACAGAGTAATAACAATCTGTGAGGTTATAGAGGTGACTCAAATTGTAAAAGTGCTTATGCAGAGGTCCAGCCATTCTTATACAAATGAATACAACTACAGTATATGAGCCATTCCCAGTCAGTGTTTATGTATGTACAAATCCAAAGTGCTTGGGCATGTAGGGTTACGCTAAAATAAAGGCATAATGTCCTGTGGGATAATGCAGAGGGGAGGGGTGAACAGAGAAAGGTTAGTTTGGGACGAGTAAGTGCAGAAGTGTTAGGTTAGGAAATGTGATACACCTGTCTAAAAAGATGTGTTTTTAGGGATGTCTTGAAACTGGAAGTTAAATGTTAATCTGATTGTCTTGGGTAGCACATTCCAGAGAACTGGTGCAACTCAGGAGAATCTCTATGACTGGTAGGTTTTGATTATAGAGGATGTTAGTATAAGGTCATTGGCAGAATGTGGAGCATGTGTAGGGTAGTAGACAGAGATAAGGGTGGAGATGTAGACAGTTACAGCATCGTAGACAGCTTTTTGGTTGAGGGTGATAAATTCTGGGGCTGTCCTGCTGGATCTGGGATGGTTGAGAGGGGACCTCCTCTGCCATAGGACTCAGTGCAGGTGAACCATTGTTCGATGATGAAAGTGGCCCTGCACTAGGAGATGCACACACTGTTCTTTATAGGCAGCACAGGTTTGTCTATAGCCTTCATGTATTATTTTAGTAGGTGCTGCTTAGCTTAGAAATGATGAGAAACACTACATGTAGTGGATGTACTGGGGGACAAGACTGAATAGTTGCCACCATGTAAGCCTCTGGAAAGCCTCCATTTTGACGGGAAGTATATTGTGAAGTAAAAGTTCTGAAACTGTTCCTGTTAACTGCAACATGATTGCCTACCACCTTTTTTATAACACCAAGGGCACCCCTGTCCACAGTCCATTGCAGCTGAGAAACCTGAATATAGGTTTGTGTGCCCTGGAGATCGCGCACCACCATTCATTTCTCCTGTGGCAGGTTTGGGGGAAGTCACAATTGTCACTGTGACCATACCATGACCAGAGTCACAGAGACAATAGCCACCATCTTGTGTATATTCCCATCTCCCACACCATGTTCCAACTAAAGATGGAAGAGAACATGTGCATCATGGTTTGCTGTAGAATTATCAAAGATACTCAACAAGAGACTATAATGTAACTTGCTAAATAACTAGATAGAATCATGTTGCAATGACCAGTGCCAAGGAACATTACATGTTGGCAGTGTGTGCTCTAGTAAAAAAAAATACAGGTGTTCCTTAATAGTGATTGTCTTGGTATATTCTTGCCTTATTATATCTCCAGCATCATTCTAAGCACATCAAAGAGCGATATTTTCTTCCTTTGCTCCTTCTTTATAATGCAGAATACCACATTTTAAACTATAATGCACCAAAGGGAGCAATTAAGTGTCTGGGCGACTCATAAAAACAATAAGAATATAGTATCTCAGCAGAATCACAGTCAAAGCATAAAATACCACGGTAATACACATCCTGCTGGTAATTCAGCAATGAGGTAAGGGAAGAGAATTGAATGTTGCTTACATAGATGAGGTTGACGTATATTAGTCGTGCAGCTTATTGTAATTGTTTAAATAGGATTAATTTGCGGGGAAAAGACGTTTAAAGGGGGAGGGGAAGGAGGGATTCTGAATGTATAAAGACATTGTAATCTCATTCATAGGTTATACAGGCAGCAGTACTTTCCTACTTATAGCAGCTATATTTTTTAATATTTTTTCCCTGGAAATGTCTTTATGTGGCACAATATCATATAGAATATAGGGCTTATTTGGTATGACACCCTGTTCAGTGTCTTCTGTTGGCACTCCACATCAATATATTGTACTCTTATACAGTGTACAAATTATCATTCAGTACCATATAGAGCTTAATTATAAGCATCATATATGATGGTGCCCAAACAAAAATGAAATACATTAATAAAATAACAAAGCTATACAGTGCTGTCACCAGTAAATGCTAGAACTGATACACAATACAGCACCTTAGCAGCCAAGGTTGTATACCACTAGCTCCTATCATATATCACAGGCTTAGATATCTCAGCTCAGCACAGTCTCCAGAAAAGAATGAAATTTAGTAACATTCCAAGATGGAGTACTATGAATGAGAGGTGATCATTGCCACACACAATACTGAACTCTGTAATTCTCCATTTCTCCTTTGGTGGTACTATAAGGCAATTGAAATCTTTTACGTTCCCTAAAATTTAACTGATTATTTTTTGGGGAGAGCATGTGATTTGTTTAATATCAGGGTGCTCTTCTAATTTGCATTGGACAATGGTTTGGGTAGAGGTAATGGAAAACATTAAAGTTACACTACCATGCTGGAAGATCATGACTGAAGAGCAGAAGCCTAGTCCAGATTGGTCTCTTTCCAATTTTAAAGGGTAGTGACGACTTCCTCAGTCATGTTGTCTTCTCATGTGTAGAAATGGAAACATATAGGATTGAGAACAGAAAAAGACCACATGGTCTATCTGAAATTTGCAACCACATCTGCTGGAGATTTGTTCCAAGCCTACTTTTCAGAGAAATAATATAATTTCCTGACATTGCTTCTTACCTCCCCCCCAACTTGTATTTGTGTTTAGTTCTTTATTAAAGACACTTCCCTCCTGCACCTTATGTATACCTTTAACATTTAAAGGTTTAATCATGTTCCCCATATACCTTCTTTCCTCATGGCTATACATATTAAGTTTTTTAAGCTTCTCCTGAGAAATGTTATGCTTCAGATCATCCACAAATTTTGTGACCTGCTTTTGCACCCATTCTATTCAATATCAGTAAGCAAAAGTATAAATTTACTTGAATTATGATAATAGGATGGGGGCACAGGACCTTCTGCTTCAGGGTGGTTAGAAATGTACTGGTATCAGGCAGCTGAAAATATTCCCATTTCTATTTTTACTATGCTGCCCCCAGTTCTGTATTTAGGCTAATGGATGTCAGCCGCAATCACCCAATTAAAACATTTATTCCTATACAATGATGTTATCTCAGCAGCTCATGTGGGAATGGATGGCCCCCAGACACCAGCAGCATAGTTTATCTCTAGAGGAAAACAATTAAACAAATTCCCCTTAGGACAACTTTTGGTTGGTTGATATTTACTGTTGATGGATCCCAGCAGGATCCATTACCAAAATCTAATACAGGCTTTCAGCATATCAAATAGAAAAAAACTGAGTCATTGCTAACATTTTTGTAAAATACCAGATAAGCCAATGACCTTCAATAAATAGATCCCTCAGAATAAAAACAGATCTAAGGCAAGTTTAACAGTTTTGCTAGTAAATGTGTAGTCAAAGTTAAATTGCTAATTGTGAGTGAAACAGAAATCTCTTTTCTCTGAGGCTTGAACTAGTTTTAATAACAAATCCCCTGATAAATCATGTAAAAATATATGCAATTCTACTTTAACACGTTGTCAGCAGATTACTAATGACCAAAAGTACTGTTAGGCCCTTTAGCGTTCCCTCAGCATCTCTCCATGCTGATAATTAACATACTAATAAAAGAAACTTAAGATCACACATTATATCTTACAGTTGGGCTGTGAAAAATGAAGTTTTTTTCTTCATAGAAGAAAACCTTCAGATGTCTAGAAAACTTATTTGGAATATCATTTAATTTAGTTAGGAAATATTAATCATTTGACTGTCAAAGATAAAATTAGATCTTGGATTAATATTAAAGGGTAATTCCACAACATTTCACAACATTTCACAGTTTAATTCTACAGGAAAATTCTAGATATTTTGTAAATACTTTGCCTTGCTGGTTTTGTATAGATTTTGAGTTATTTTATGCGATTTTCTCTACTAATAGACATAATTACTTTCAAAATTATTCAGCAAACTAACTCTATCAGCTCTCAGTCAGGTGATACAACAGCTAAGCTATAACTGTGTAACTATCACCTAATCTCTCACAAGGCACTGCTATCATTAGGTTAACAATGTCAAATGTATTAGAATGGCACACATACGATGACACTTTTGGTGCAACTCAATAGACACATTAGACACTTTTCCATTACAAAAAATGGAGAATACTGTTAATACATTTGCTACGTTTTAACTTCCCTTGGCCCTGCTTTTTCTTCTGAACAGTTTTCAAATCTGTTAAGAAAGGTTCAAAAAGTTTCTGAAATACTTAATGGGTACCATGCACTTTTTTGACACAATTTTTGCTGGAATTCTGTCACATTTTCCTTAGTAAATCCCCACTCTATTGTTTGGAGAGCATTGCATAATTTATCATATTATTCCTGCATGTTGGAGTAATCCATCTAAAAGATGTATGGAAGGTCATCCTCAGGGGAGATGCTGCTTATCAAGTCATACATCAGGAAGGGGGTCCCACATTCATTTTCTGATGGGGTCCTCTTTCCATACTTTTTGACATAGCAAATATATAGTTAAAAGGTAAACATTGTTGGAACCAATGTGAGTCATTTTTTGTTGTTCAACATTTCAGAGTACAGTCATTGAAAAACTGTGGCTTATTAAATTCACACTACATTGTTCTCCATAGCCCTGGCAACACAACATTTTCCTAGCATATTTAACGCCTACACAAATTTCAAAGGATCCAACATATTTTTTTTAATTTTTGTTAAGAGTCACCAAAATATTTACCTCTGTCTTTGTGTTGTTGAATGATTATTACCAAGAGAGCCATTTTTAATCAAATTGTCAGCATGTACAGACACAGATGGTTTTCCTTTGTATATTAAACTCTCTACTGTACAGTGCCTGCCAAACAATAGCTAATGTATCACTTTTATTATCAAACGCTTATTGTTGTCTCAGAGGCTCCACGAGTTCACACAGATGGCAATGAGTGTGAACAAAGTGTGGCTTTTCAATAGCAGGACAAAAATATTGTACCTCAGGATAAAAATATGAACTCTCTACAGCAATGTGCTCTACAATAACCTAACAGTGAAAGTGACATGAAACAAATGTGGAATTCAAAGGGGTACTTTACTTTGAACAGTCCCTACTTGTTATAAAGATCTATTGACAATAAGTTGATCACAAGGTATCCTCTGAAATGGTCCCAGTGACCAGCTGTAATATGTGGGTAAACCTGACAATAAAGGTGCCCATAGATATAGGTATAAGTCTGCCAAAGAGAAAGAAGGACCAACCATGTTGGATTTAAAATGTCCAGTCCTGTTTCCTGTGAGAGATATGCCCCTGGTAAACTCTTCCCTGTTGAAAACAATGAGGGGCAGATTTACTAATGAAGATGCATCATTATTCTGGTATGCTTTGAGCCAGGAAACTGGCCTGGCGTACATGCTTTCCACCTCATTGTTATGTATTTAGACATTTTCTGATAGCCTCTGCTCTTTGTCTCACAAGCAGGTAGATCTTACCAGAAAGAGCATGGGTGTAGGAAAGGGGAAGGGTCTTAATATGTGATATTAATTTTTTTTAACAGAAACCAAGCCAATAAGTAAGTTATGTAAATGTAACCCCTTAATGACCAGCCTGTTTTGGCCCTTCATGACCAAACCATTTTTTGCATTTTTCTGTCATCGCATACTAAGTTGTATTAACTTTTTTTTATTTTTCCGGTAATGTAACTATATGAGGGCATATTTTTTGTGGGACAAATGGTAGTGTTTAATGGTACTATTTTGTGGTAGATATATCTCATTGATTAACTTTTATTAACTGTTTCTGGGAAGGGATAGAAAAAAAAAAGCAACTTTGCCATTGCCTCTTTATGCCATAAATTTTGCAGCATTCTGTGCAGCTTAAATAGCCTAATAAATGTATTCACTTTTGTAAAGTAAAAACTCTTTTTGTAATAATAGTTTTTTTTGCATTGCCATTTGTTTGTTTGTTTGTTTGTTTGTTTGTTTGTTTGAGTTGGAAGGGACCTCAAGGGCCATCGAGTCCAACCCCCTGCAAAAGCAGGAATTCCTAAAACATCCCAGCTATATACCTATCCAGTTTCCGCTTGAAGATTTCAATTGATGAAGAACTCACCACCTCCCGTGGCAGCCTATTCCACTCTCTCACTACCCTTACTGTTAGAAAGTTTTTCCTAATGTCTAATCTGAATCTCCTTCCCCTTAGTTTCATCCCATTACTTCTCGTGCTTCCTTCTGCTAATGAGAATAGGGTAGATCCCTCTGCACTGTGACAACCTTTCAGATATTTAAATACCGCTATTAAGTCTCCCCTTAGCCTTCTCTTCTGCAAACTAAGCAGTCCCAATTCTTTTAGCCTCTCCTCGTAGGAGAGGCTAAAAGAATTGGGACTGCTTAGTTTCCAAGACCCATAACTTAATTATTTTTTGTGAATGGAATTGTGTGGGGGCTTACTTTCTGTGGGAAGACTTGACAATTTTATTGATGCTATTTTGGGAAACATTGTTTTTATAATTTTTTACTGTAACCAGCAAACACAAAACAGTAATTCTGGAAACTTTTTCTACATTTTTTTATGTCATTAAGCATGCAAGTAAAACAACATTACAGTTATATTTCTTGGATCCTTACAGATGCAGCAGTGCCCAATATGTGTGTTATGTTTTTATTTTATTTTGGAATGATGATTAATGTGGTGTTATGTGGTTAATGTGGCGTTTTAACTACTTTTTTTAACTTTATTTTATTTTGTAATGCTATTTTTTTGTCCCCTAGAGGTCTTGAACTATGATCTTCTGATCACTTTTATAATGCGTTGTATATATAGTGCAATGCATTATACTGCCTGTCATTTTCTGTTATTTCATTTGCACTGTCTAAAACTGTAAATCTGCCCAAATTTTTATCAGACAAGTGCTGCAGTCTTAAAAATGGTTCAAAATGGGGTACTGTGGTTTAAGTATAAACATTGCAATAAAGGAAGTATGTAAATCTATGATATAAACATAGTATATATTACACATTCTGTATATTACAAAAAATACATTTTCATATGCCTAAAAAAGACAGGGACTGGTGTAGATTTCAGCAATAACTCATGCCATTTATATATATATATATATATATATATATATATATATATAGCAAAAAGAAGCTGGGGTTTGAGGTTTTAAAGTAGTAGTTTGCTAGTACACCAACAGGTGATAGCCACCTATATTAGTACATTTATTGTACATGCTCTTCAAATATAATTGCATTTAGTTTCATTCCACCAAAGTTGCAAGTAGAATTGCTATTTTGAGTAGTAATACTGACATTTACTTTCTCTCATGACAAAAGTATAGTAAAATAAAAGAGAACAAAATAAAGAAAAATAAAGTGGAAACAAAGTTGCAGATATTACAAATATATACAATTGCACATGAAGTACTCTACAAGTTTCCAAGTTGTATATAAATAAACCCATTACTATATATATTATTTGCCTTCATGATAGACAGGTGCATGCTTTATCTTGCCATTACAATACATTATCTTTGAAATATCAAACCTTTTATTTTTTTATTCCAGCTATTATACAAACCAATTGTTGAAATTGTCTTTCATTTCCAAGAAGTGTCAGCTTGATCTGCAGTGTGAAATTGCACATACTTTATGTCGCTTAACATAATGGAAGTAATATGTATAATGGTTAGCTCCATCATTTTCTTGCTTTATGCCATTTCCAAAGTGAAATTATGATACATTTTAACTTATTTTAAAGCTGCTGTAATTAAAAATACTAGAAGAAGATGATGAAAAAAGCAATTAAAAAAAGATCAAATAAGGTAAGATAGACAAATTAGCTATATATATATATATATATATATATATATATATATATAAAATATATGATTGTTGACATCTGCTCAGTGTTCATAAAATGTTTGACTTTTTCATTTAATTTACAGAAATAGAGTTTGTTGAATTTATGAGTACTTAGTAAGAATATTTTTCGCATAGATATGTGCTTTCTTACCTGTCCTTTGAGCTGGACATATGTATCATAAGTTAAGCAGCTTTTCTAAAAATAAGATGATTTAGTGATGTTATCACAAAGTGATATGTTTCTATCCTATATGTGTCTAGATGCAGCAATTTAGTTTCATAGGGGAGAGAATTGCAGCCCCAGTGTAAGAGTACAGGGAAGCACTAATTCTATGGAGGAATATTTGCACACACAGACCTGTATATAACAGTTATCTGTATGACAATGGCATGTATGAAAACCTCAGTGGAATTGTTACCTTGATATACAACTACAATATTAAATGCATCTATCAAACATTCTTACTTTTCAGTAATATTCATAAATCGTGAGACTAGAGTGAAAAAAACATTAAGTAGACAGTTGGTAAATTTTTTTTTATACAATATACAATAGTTAGCTTTTGTCAAATATCTAGTTCGTACTATTTAAGTGAACACTCTAGACAAAACTGACATAATTGGGGAAATTTATCAATCCCTCTATGCCAGAAAACTGGAAAATGACAGACATTCAAAGACCACAAAGAGCAGCTTTTCCAGTTAGTAATCTCATTTATCTATTTTATCTATAGTACAGTATATTTAACTACATGTATACAGTAGATTTTTTAACATTGCTATATTTTTAAATCAAAGAAATAAAATGGCAAAAAATAATAATAACAAAAATAATAAGTGTAATATTAATAAAAATGATAAAAATACCATTGATTTCTCTATAGAAAGAATTTATGCTTAAACATTTTATAAGCCAACATGTTAAGGTGAGGTTGTATGGCCTTTTGTAAGCGGCTGCTTGCCAGGTAGTGTGTCAAGAAATTATACAGTTTCTTTGTAGAGAATCTCAGCTACTAATCATAAAACATTGGAATCAGCATTCTTTAGCTAGAGAAAGCAAATGTTTTGCCAGATAGCTCAATTTTGTTCTGGTTTATAGCGTTTCTTGTCTCTAACGTCTAATGCCCCCTCAGATGCTGAAAATTGTATTGCTCTATCACTGTCCATGTGATTTATAAATGGTTTTAACTGGAGAACAGTCACTAACTGAATATCCATGAACCCTCTGTGATTTCTACTCTCAGCAATACAGAACTTAAGATAATTGAGTCATGATAAGTACTTCAGGAGCAGCACTATACTGAGAATGCAGAAAGATCCCCAATACATTTTTAAGAATCATCTTCTATTTTGATTGATTTTTATTGCTGGAATTTAATTTATGTCTATTATATGTCTATTGAGAGCCGTGTGTGTGTGAAGTATTCATGATGGTACATGTGGTCTCCACAGTTCCATGTTTAGAGTTATAGCACGAAGTGTGCAGCCAAATGATGCTGATGTATAGCACTGTATTTTCCTTTAGAAGGAGAACTCCACAATATGTTGCCTGATTCACCATGACACATTTTTTTATATTCATATACCACATATGCCTCTTAATGCTGTGTGCATCTATACTGTGTGCATCCAAGTTTAAGTTGCTTGGATTAGAAATATAAGAGACAGGGAAAGGGTGAAAACACATTGTTATACAGCTCAAATTGTTTATAACATGAAATGGTAATGGATTAGAAAAAAAAATTCTCCCTCCATATATAACAATGCAATACAAATATTTAAAGACGACCTTTAACCACATCCACCAACTCCAGGTCTTTGCATCATTTAAAAGCTGCTACTCCACTGATTACAGCACAGTTGGATTTTTTTTTCTCTAGCCCCCACTGTTCCTGAGCAATCAACGTTGTTAGTTTTGGTGCCTGATATGCTATTTAGGCTCTGAATTGACAGGAAGGCAGTGTCAGGCAGGAGCAGGCAAGGGTTGTGAATCTAAGCTCTGAAACTGGCTGCCTCTGATTGGTGCTCTGAGTCACACCCCCTGCCTGACTCTGCACTTCTGACATTACAGAGCTTAAATAGCACATCAGGCACCAAAAATAACTGTGCTTGTTGCCTAGAAACGGTGGGGGTTAGAGAGAAAATTTTAACTGTGCTGGATTTAGTGGAGCAGCGCCTATTAACAGATGCTAAGGCAATGGTGAACCTAGCCTCTTTGCTGCCTGAGGCGGACTATAGAAAGGCGCCCCCCCCCCAAAAAAAAAAAAAAAATTGAGTTTCCATACTACTAGCTTTAAATGCTGTTATCGTCGCACAATATACACAATACACAAAGTTATAAAACAGTTTTTAAGAATTCTTCTTACTGCATTACTTCAGTATCAAATTAACAACACAGTATTAACAATGAAAGTAACTTCACACATCTTCTGCTTGGTGGATGGACGAGCCCACGTGGCCCCCATTCTCTATAATAGGAGATAGCTGAGTACTGGACTTCAGATATCTTTGGCACTCCCATCGAAGTGAATGAGAGCCACGCGGGTTCGTCCATCCACCAAGCTACATGCCTATATTCAGCCCGGCAACTACTGCACATGGTATTATGCTCTATAGTGGCCCCTGAACACCGTATTATGCTCCATATTGGACCCCGCACACGGTATTATGCCCCATAGTAGCCCCTGCACTGGTGTTATGCTCCATATTTTCCCCTGCACATGGTATTATGCTCCACAGAGGTCCATGCACACGGTATTATGGCCCGCAGCGGCCCCTGCACATGGTATTATGGACCACAACGGCCCCTGCACATGGTATTATGGCCCGCAGCGGCCCCTGCACATGGTATTATGGCCCGTAGCGGCCGCTGCACACAGTATTATGCCCCGCACTGGCCCCTGCACACGATATTATGTTCCACAGCAACTACTGCACACGGTATTATGCTCTATAGTGGCCCCTGAACACTGTATTATGCTCCATACTGGCCCCTGCACACGGTATTATGCCCCATAGTGGCCCCTGCACTGGTATTATGCTCCATATTAGCCCCTGCACATGGTATTATGCTCCACAGTGACCCCTGCACATGGTATTCTGATCCATAGTGGCCCCTGCACACGGTATTATGCTCCCTAGTGGCCCCTGCACACAGTATTATGCCCCATAGTGGCCCTTGCACTGGTATTATGCTCCATATTGGCCCTGCACACGGTATTATGCTCCATAGTGGCCCCTGCACTGCTATTAGGCGCCACAGTGGCCCCTGCACATGGTATTGTGCCCCATAGTGGCCCACCCATGAACAATTATTATACTCTGGAGTCTTTTCAGACCCCAGAGTATAATGATCGGAGACCCAGGGGAGCTGACAAACATAAAAACCAGTGTTACTTACCTATCCTGGACGCCGGTGCACTCCCTGCAGCTTTTGGTCTTGTTTAATTGCGCACAGACGTCATGTGATCAGGCCGGCGACGTGACCTGATGACGTTACCAGAGGGCCCAAACCTGCTCGGAGTGACATCGGATCGCAGGCAAGGTGAGTAACAATGGTTTTTATGTTCCCTCACCTCCCCTGGGTCTCCGATTATTGTACTCCGGGCTCTGAAAAGACCCCAGAGTATAATAATAGTATTATTTGAGGCTCGCAGCCTCACTTACCGATGTCCACTTGCAGTCGCTTCCTGTTCCCCTTCTGCGTCCCATAGCAGAAGGGGAAGCAGAGGCGGCCACGAGCACGCCGAGGGTAGGTAAATAAATAGTCTGTCACCTGCCAGGGTTACTCCAGCAGGTAACGGCCTATTTATATAAATTAAAAAATTATCTGCACCTACCTCACCGCCTGCGCTGATATGCGACGTCTGGTAAGCCAGCCCAGGACAGGTCTCGCTCGCCGTTGTTTTTTTTAAAGCGGCCTGTCCTGGGCTGGTTTACATTGAATAGTAAAAATGCCGCCCCCCAGTCAGTGACGGACAGTGCCTTCTGAGGCGGCTGCTTCACTTCACCTCATTAGCGGTGCACCCCTGTGCTAAGGACTTGAATTGGTGAAGGTGGTGAAAGGTCCTCTTTGATACAAACATTATTAAACAATGAATATATTTTTTTACCATTTGCAACACTTTTTAGGATTTTTTGTATTTACTTACTGCTGTCTTCAGTCCAATATGACATTTTTATATGTTTATAACACATGGACATTATGCTGTTGGAGATGGCAGCTCCAGCAATGGATTAGGGGATAGGTAGTGTTTTTGATTAGAGAACCATTTTTTTTTTGGGGGGGGGGGAGGGTAATATTATATCTGTACATTTTTTTGTGAATCACTGTTTCCTTTATAAATTTATAAATCAGTATAGTAGAGATTGTTGGGCACCATGCAATGCTACTGATGGACAACCTCTTTAAGTTTGTCCTGTACAAATACCCTATTTCTATGCTTTCCTATTGACATACCACCAACCTCCATAACACATTTTGGCCATCCCAGTCCTCTTAAAAAGATCTCAACATTTTGGATTTTGTCAGTGTCATGTTAGTCGTTTTATTGCATTTAGATTCTTTGTGAGGATTCTGTGGAAACACGTACATTTTGTCAATCCTTACTACGTACCTTCAGAGTAAAATATGTTGACCTTACCTGTCACCTTGAAGAGATTATCAGATTTTTCAGTCAATTATTTGAACATTTCTTAGCGTTCTCTTGAATAATTCCTATGAAAATGCTGAGAAAAGTTACCAAATTTGTCTCTTAAGAATAACGAGATTCCTGACTTCGCTCTACATGACCTGAGAGTACAAGCAAGAGTCATGCATTTTTTTAAAGTCACCTAATGAAAACGACCATAAAAATGAGCAGAGGCCTTTTATTAGTATAATAGGACTTGAACTCTTCATGATGAATATTTCAACACTTGTAAAACTGCAATTATATTCAGAGAAGCCACATCTGAATTCTCTTTAGGACACCTTCCTTGAAAATGTTCCATGATGGGTTACAATTGGAAAATGCGAAGAACACGTAGATTTCATTGTCTTTCATTGTCATCATTCACTCCTGTGACCTCGGAATAGAAAATAATACTGATAACTTCAGACATCCATTTCATGCACATGGCCATATTACAGATCTATACAGCCTACACATATCTTTGTACAACCCAACTATACCTCTATGTGTTTCAAACTTTCTTGTGGCCATATAGAGTCCTTTTATGATGGATTCTATATCAATCCAGAAATTCTAGCAAGTTCAATCAGATAATAAATTTCTGGAGGTACGAGTATATGTATTATTTCTTCAAAAGGAGATTACTATGTTGTTGTTATCCATTTATCCATAAAAAGAAAGATCAAGCCAGAGATCAATAAAAGTGTTCCTTGTTCAAATAAGTTGTGTTGACATGAATGTGCCAATTTTAAAACTGTAAGACCTCAAGGACATGACTAAATTTAACTGTAAGGTATAATAGTCTGCTCTGGGACCAAATTGCAATTTTATGAGGCCTGACTTAATGTAGTTGTCTAGTGTAGGGATTAAAGGACTGATCTTGGCTCTAAGTTAATTTAGTGGTCTGGGCAGGGGTCTGAGTGATTTGAACAGTCTAGTCTGGATCTGAATTATTTTTGGGTTATAAGGTGGAAATTAATTTAATTAATTTATATTCCATGCTCCATCTTGCATTTTTTTAGTTATGTGGCTAATAGTGTGTGTGGTACAATTGTCTAAGAACGCTTTGATCATTTATTGGGCCAGCATGAAAGATTTCACAGAAATTATTTTTTATGGTGTATATAAATATGGTAAGTTATTGGAGGGAAGGAATGGGGAATTCAAAAGTTTTGTATTGGGCCCAACATTTTTCAGTAATGTCCCTGGTCCTATTCATGGTATGCCAGCCCCTCCCCCAGGCAGGGGTGTATCTATAGGGTACGCAGCGCTAGCAGTTGCTACTGGGCCCTGGATTCTGAGGGGGCCCCAAAATACCTTCTGCCATAACATATACCACTATTTTAAATGGCACAAGGTAGAAAAGAGCCCCTTTACAGATTTTGCATTGGGGATTATGCAGTTATGCCTCTGCCCCCAGGGCAGCAAGTGCCAGATTTTTCAACAAGGGTAATAATATGCTAACAAACTCCTGAAAGAACAAAGGACAAAAAAAGTCATACTGAAATCTGACTTGATAATACATGTAACTCTTTTCTGTGATATCTGCCTTTGTGGGGAAAGTGAGATACCTAATTACAAATTAAATATAAAGCAACCAAATTTAATGGGTTGGACAGCATTTATGGTTTCTGTAAGAGGTATTCTATCATTTATTTCTGAAAATATTTTTATATTTTTACATATTTTATTACCTGTTGACATATACATGTTATTTCTTTTGAATGTTTTTAGGTAGAATATTCACCATCACAGATAAACTCCCATTGTCCTGTCTGTTATATACATTGGTGACTTCTATTATATTCTATTTATGTCATCTACACAACAATAATAAATTCAGAAGGAAATCTAGGTGTATCCCATAAACCCAATAAAAGTGTAATTTTATTTCCTTCCATGTTTCTATTTTCAGACAATAAGCCAATCAGTAAAACACCATGTTTGTTTTCATGGGAACACAATGAAAAGAATACAAATGCCATGATTCAGGCATGTCTTTAATCTGGAAAACAAAGGCGTGTAATTGTCTGCTTGGTTGAATGATATTCTGGTTATTGACTGCCTTATTTGCATATTAAAGTGGCAGAAAAGGCTCATAGAAATGACATTTAATGCAATCTAAACATAGGTGAAAGAGCAACCAGTGATATTATGAATCTTATCATTGTACATTGCAATTCATGATCCATCATTATTAAGGCTGCTGTTATATAGCAAAATCTGGTTCAGCATAAGACATATTAAAGGTATGGGATCACCTCAATTCATGACCTCCATGTTTCATGCAGTCTTCATCTCAATTATATGAATTGTATAAAAGTGTAAAATATTGTGCAAGAGAGTCTATGGACGTCATATGGTTGCTGTGGCAACTGTACCATCCCACATGTCAGCTTTGTCTCCTGCTGTAATTTTAAACATTGAAGAAAATATGAAATTATAGTGACCCCTATTTATTTACATTTATTCCAAAGTACAGTGATAGTAAAGTAATTGTAATACTTCATTTACTCAGATATGTGGGTAAAAATTCCACACACAATGTATAATTCACCCTTTATCCCTTGACTTTGGGTTGGGTTTTGATATTCTTTTGCCCAAAGAAATGAATTTGGTTACAAAAAAAAAATATGTCTGAGAGGGATTGATATCTTTAAAAAAATAACAATGGAATCTATACTCACCTGTGAAACCACCTGCTACCTCTGTTTACCCCACATGATTGCTGGTGCCGATTAGTGGCGTTACTACTCTAGTGGGGATGAGTGTAGGTCGGTGGCAGAACTACTGCCGTCCGCTTGGTTGTTTTGTTCAGACCAAATCGAAACTGCTATTATTATACTCTGGGGTCTCTTCAATCCCTAAAGTATAATGATCGAAGGCCCAGGGGAGGTGATCAAACATCAAAAACAGTGTTACTCTCCCGGACTACTCCCTGCTGTCTTCGGGCCTATTAAATGACGTCACAGACATCACGTGGATCAGGCTGGCATCACAAAGCATAATGACGCTAGCGTAACCGCTAAGCCATGTGGGGGTGTGGGGGCCCAAGACAAAAAGTTTTCTGTGGGCCTCAATCTTTGCTAGTTACAACCCTGTGTAGGTTCTTTTGTTATTTTACAGTATATGATTCCCTTTCTGTAGCCATATTTGTTATGATCTTCAAAACCCCTTTAAATAATACATTTAATTTGCTTTGTTTATAGTCCTACTTTCTGAGCACAATTACTAGAGAAGAGGGCAATTTTATAGGAGATACTCTAGGGCAGGTGAGCTTCTTACATTAACTTGTCAGTACTTCTGTATTGAGCATTTCTATACCCATACACTGTTTGGACAAAGTTTTATTGGACCATTATGGCCTGTGATACAGGAATTTTCTATACTGAATTCTAGAGATGGTAGGCAGTTGCGTAAAGGGGTATTCCCACAAACATAACTATATTTAAATTTGTAGACAAATAAAAGTTAAAGATTTTTGCTAATATAAATAAATAAAATCTTGCAGAGTTTTAAAGGGAGTCTATCACCTCACCCAAGCATATACAACTGCTACCACCATGTTACAGAGCACATTACAATGGAAAACAACATACCTCTGTTATGTATGCCCCTTTTGTAGATTTGGAGAAACACAACTTTGAAGTCTTATGAAAATTAGGCAGTTGGTGCACTGGGGGGCAGGCCTTACTGCCCTTGCTGCTCAAGTAGGATGGGTGATGTCATAGCAGTGGGAGGATCAAATTCAAAGTTATTTTTCTCCAAATCTACAAAAGTGACATACATAACAAATTATGTTGTTTATCACTGTAATGTGCTCTGTAATGTAGTGGATATACTATAGATGTGTTAAAAGAGTTCAGAATAGCAGAGTGTCAATGCGACAATTATTTGAGTGTATCCCTCCTCCTCTTTTCGTAGACTAACATGTAGAAATTAAATCTGCCTGAAATGTGGAGAAGAAAACATATTTATTTTATTTAGTTTCATATATTAACCTGCACTATTCATTTATGAAAAGTTGTTAATAAATGGAGGTATGCTTCAAAGCTGATGCGGGAGGCAGTTGAATGAATGTGTCTTGTGGCCATCATGCTAAATGTCAGGGCTGGGGATTCATTCTTCAATCCCTACACTAGGCATCAAGTACTCTAGTCCCACCTTTACATTCTTCTATTTTATAGCTTTCAAACACCCTCGAGTTCTGCGACTAGACTTCTTGAGAACTTTTATATCTTGTATTCTCTTGGTCAAAAATATTTAGGTATATTTGATTATAACCAAACTATTATAAAGAAAAAATGGCTGAACAGCCCACCTATGGGGTGCAAGGTCCACTCCACCGTTTGCATACAAATCCAATTCTTCTAAAAAACAGCACTCCATAGATATGCTACTTTATTAATAATCAAAAAATGTCTGACAATCGGTGTAATACAGCAATAAAAGCCAATACCAAGCGTCTAGCTTTCTGATGAATTTCTGATCGCAACTGAATCTTTAATCATAGTCTCAAGTCATGCCTATAGATGGTTAATACCCTTTGGGCTATTCTGCTCAATCTTACACACAAACATAAGCTAGCTGGCCTCTCTGCTCTACAAAAATATGTCCACTGAGTGATTTTGAAGCAAGCAGCAACACGACAAAATTATTTCTAAGCGGAATATATTTTCTATTCTAGGGAAAAAAAAAAATGTGAGGGAGAAGCATTATTTTCACCCAACCATGAAATTAACATTTAATTAAGCCAAAATGGAATCTGAATTTCATTTTCTTCCTATTAACTGAATAGGGTGCTTCATTATTCTTGTATGCTTCTACAAAAGAGTAGTTGAACCAGGTTCATAAATCCTCCTATAAGGGCATAATTATTTAGTTTCCCAACTCAATATGACCATTTCTCAAATAGATAATTCTTGAAGCATGAATTGATGGGCTCACACTTATCATAGCAATTATAATTCGGTGCCAACTCGTAGACTCTGCCAAAATGGATCTTTAAGTCTACACAAGAAGAACGGGTTTATAGCATTATGGCATATCTTCATTATTTAATAGAATTTAATGACATTAATCATTACATAGAAGGTAATAGGCTATCAAACTGTTGTAAATTTTTAGACATGTTACCTAAAGACCAATAATTCAAAAGGAACCAGTAAAACAGGTATAACTATTCTGGCATCTCTTATTTCTAAAATGATAGTGGGAGAGGTACTCTACAGTATATTAATAATGCTGCATTGAATGAATTGTGAGCTTGTGAGCAAGAGGGTTTAGTATCATGTCAGACTTGGTGTGTTGATGTAAATTTTTTTTAAACTTGTTTTATTGAAGAATGTGTACCAAACACAAGAAGAAAAAAAAGAGGCAAAACATGTAACAGTTCACACACAAGTAACAAACAGATACAGAATAACACAAAATGCCACAATACCACCCCAGTCAGTCAACAGCCCACCCACCGTATAGACAGCACAAGGTAGACTCATCAAACAGGCTCAATAAAAGAGGATAAATATGCAGAACACATAAGATGCTGTACAATTTGATGATCAATAAGCAGAAACATGCAATCTACAAATCAATGACATCAACAAGAACACATCACAGAATGATGAGAGAACGTGGATACTCCAGGCGTCTCCCTGCCCCTCACAGTGTAAGTGAAGTAAGTGAACATATGGTGGTTCACATTGAGGGAGCCGTATACTGAGTTAAAGGAGAACTGCACCATGTCCCCCACACCTTATGGAACTTCTGAGGGCACCCTCTCCCTTTATATACAATCTGATTAAAGAGGAGAACAGAATTAATGAGCTTCCTCCACAGAGATACTGATGGGGGTCTTGAAGCCATCCATCGCAGTGCGATAGTTTTCCTGGCATAAAATAAAGACATGTCCAGCTTCCTTGCTGGCTCCAACAGATGTGACAAAGTTGTAAGGTAAACTCAATCTCTTGCGGCTTGTGCTTAGTTATGCCCCTGTCAGAGTGCTCCCCCTCCTCCCTCTTTCCACATCTTCAGGGTCTAGAGAATGACTGGTTTCATCTGCAACTTGGAAAGAAGAATACTCCACAAATGGTCATGAGGTCACTGTCAGATCACCCTCTTCATGTCTGACTGCCCAAGAAACTGAAAAGCAATAAACCAGCCTTGGGAGTATTACCCATGCCCTCCTTGACTGATGACACATGCATAAACAACACATTCACTAAGGATATATATGTATATATATATATATATATATATATATATATATATATATATATATATACAATTGGATTCAGTAATAATACATACACAAATGGGCTCCTTTCAGCGCATAACATACTAAAAGTTTAGAGGCAGACAATTAAAGAAAAGATTTATGGTGAAGATCTATAAGAATCTATCCTGACAAATTTTGGATACTGTGTATCTACCTATGTACAGGGTTCCCCTCATAAAAGCTACTATATATGTCCTAATAGAGCATATGGACGTATACTTTTTGGATCTGTCAAGTCATTTTATCAGTGACTCCCATGTCATGAGTTCCAAAGCATAGAGGGCCATTTTATTTAGTTATTTATTTTTAATTTAATGGAACCAGTAAAGAATGAATGTCCCTCAGTATAGAATGTACCATTTATCCTACACAATGCAGTCCTAGGAACCAAGAAGGAAGGCAATGATCATTTTTATCTGAAGCTCTACAATAAGATTGATGTGATATTACCTTCATTACTGTTTCTACCATGTATTGAACCTGCATTACAAATCCAAGGGATGTTTATATAGATGTCTTCAGTGAGAGGTCCACTTTATAAGAAATAATTTTTTTTATATATGCATTGCGTTTTTGAAGAAAGAAGGAATTCAGAGAAAGATCTTTTGGTTCAATGTTGAAAACTGTAATGATACTTAAAGAACGTGCATAAAAACGAGCACTTTAAATTGTACAATACTAATGAATGGAATGGCTGGAATTGTACTAGAACTTGAAGAAATTTTTGAAGCAGGCCTGGAAGGTTTAGCCTTTTATGTCGGAAGAATGCAATTTAAGTTTTTGCAATTCCAATCTATAGTATTTGTAGCTAAAGAGAAGATGGAATAATATGCATTTGAAGAAAAGCATTTACTGTGTACTGTATAAAGATGTATATGATGTATTTGGGGGTCATGATAAACCTTCTAAGCAAGCATTTACAAATTACTGTCAACATCTGCCAAGCTACAGCGTTAATAGGAAAGTTTTATGTCCCTTATATTTAACTAAAATAGTTCTTTTTGATTTATATATAGCAAATATGACTCCAATAACAGAGTAGATTTAACAGTGTTTCCCAACAACAGTGGACTGCTGTGAATGGGATGGAGTATTATACCAGTATTCTAAGGCTTATCCCATTAGCATATAGACATTTAATAGAAAAAAAAGAAAGACATGGACTACACATCCCAATATTATATATTGATCTTACACTTCTCAGCAAAATCTACAAAATTAAACACGAGAGTCTTAATATACATATTGATCAAGGTGTATAAGCCCACTAACCACTCCATGGTGACCTCTTTACAGTGGGTCCTACCCAAATGGGTATGGCACTTCATGGTTACCACCACAGCGGAGCTCAGAGCCCAAAGGGGAGTGACCCACCAATCCAACAGCACCCCTATTTTAAATGTTGCATAGCAATTCTATCCACTCATTTTTTTGTTTTGCCTTGGTAACAGCACTCCTCCAATTCGGCCCATAAAAGAACCACCTACTAGCTGTTGGTCCTTTGAGACCATTTAGTAATGTGAACTGTAATGAGATCTGTTCACATGGTGTGGTGCTGCATGGTATCTGCAGTTGTGGTGATGTGGGGTGGTATGACCCAGAGCCTCTGGATTAGGCAGCAGGGGTGCTATTGAGCTGCTGGGTCGCTCCCCTTTGGGCTCTGAGCTCCGCTGTGGTGGTGGTGCATAGCTAAATGTATAATACTGTCCATGTCTTTCTTTTTTTTTTCCTCTCCTCTCCTAAATGTTCCATTAGTATAGATAACATAGATATGTCCATCTTGAATAATACTGCTGTAATCACTGCCTTTATGAGGCCATTGTTTTATATTAGTCTTCTACTGTCTGTGTCAGATGGAATTGTTAAACCTCAAGAGGGCATCATTACCATTTACCCTTGTAGCGCTGTGAATCTAACATATATGATATACTGTAACAAGAACCTGGAACATTCTTCTGACATATGTTTAGTATTGAGCCAGAGGCATTACATCGTCTTCTATTCAGCAATGATATTCACCATAAAGGTCATATTTTCCAGGTCTACTACCCCAATTCCCTTTTGTTGTATGACAACAAAATGGAATGGAACAAATGTATGTTTAATCCTGCCGTAGCTCAAATGTGCTATTCTGAAATACAGTGGTCTACAACCTGTGGCTCTCTAGCTTCTGTGAAACCACAATCTTGCACAATTTTTGCTAAACTTCGCACCTATTTAAGTGAAAAGGGGGAATTTATAAGAGCACCTATGAAAAGTCACAAATCTTTGTTCAAACCTGTTTTTGCGCAAACAGTAGTATTAAGGGAGAACAGTGCAACACTGCAAGAATACAACTCATTCAGGATATTTGGAAAGCTGAATGAGGACTTCTATGAGCACTACAAGGCTAAGGTCCCATGTTGTGGAAAAGCAGCTTTCTTGTTGCAGATTTTGCTGCATTTTTTTAAGACAAAGCTAGGCATGGATTAAGCAGAAGGAAAAAGTATATTTTGCTTCTTAGATATTTCCCATTTCTTCTGTAGCCACTACTAGGTTTGGCTCAAAAAATGCTGCAAAATCAGCAACAAAAAAGCAGTGTTTCCGCAACATGGCACCTTAGCCTTAGGGTCTTAGTTCATTATCTTTTGGCAGTTCATCATCACCTGACATATGCCATTGGCATAGATTACAAGGATAACTGAAAAAGCCACAAGCTAACAAGAAGGTTCAGCAAAGGAAAATGACTTAACGCAGTTTCTCCAGCAAATCCTTCAATGAACCTTCTAAAAATGGAGGTGGTCAAGTATTACAAATAACATCCATTTCCCTGCGGGGCTCGTACTGAATAGTTATAAAATGCTTCTTCAGTGCTCGAGGTTTACAAGGGAAGTGGTTGAAGCTAAATAAGAACAGGGCCAGATGCGTTGCCTCGAGAGCCATTACAGAACTGTAATCACAGATTGGAAACATTCTAAAAAGATCAAGAAATGGCAATAAAAAGTAACAGCAAAAGGGGAATAGCAAAAGCGCAACTAAGTAACAGACAGAGAAGAGTTTATGGTGGAAATCTCATGAGCTAAAAATAACCTGCAAATAAAACTGAAAAATCCTAAAAAAAATTTATAGAATAAAATAGTGGAAATGGTTAAAATTTAGTAGGCAAATCAAGCAGCCAATCAACCAGCTTTAAACCCACAGACATCACAGACATGCCCAGTATGGGCATGGCTGTGATTGGCCAGGTGGGGACATATGACCTATCTGTATAAGAGGCAGGGTCACAGGTCCCATTGCCATTCCAGCTAGTTAGGCTCGGTAGGGAGAGGCTGCAGCTGCAGATAGGGACAGTCAGGGCCTTAGCTAAATTTAATAATTGTCCTTTTCAAGGCAGTGCAGCTAGGTAGAGAGAGGAGCCTGATACTGTGAGGGACAGTTTGCCTATAAATAATATTTCCACTTTTCAGGGCAGTGACAGTAAACTGTGTGTGTATACCCATACCGTCTCCTAGCGCAGTAATAATAACTGTGTGTGTACATACCGTCTGCTAGTGCAGTAACAATAACTGTGTGTGTACCCATATCATCTCCTAGCGCAGTAACAATAACTGTGTGTGTACCCATACCGTCTCCTAGCGCAGTAACAATAACTGCGTGTGTACCCATACCGTCTCCTAGCGCAGTAATAATAACTGTGTGTGTACATACCGTCTGCTAGTGCAGTAACAATAACTGTGTGTGTACCCATATCATCTCCTAGTGCAGCAACAATAACTGCGTGTGTACACATACTGTCTCCTGGCACAGTAACAATAACTGCGTGTGTATCCATACCGTCTCCTAGCGCAGTAACAATAACTGTGTGTGCACCCATATCATCTCCTAGCGCAGCAACAATAACTGCATGTGTACACATACTGTCTCCTAGCGCAGTAATAATAACTGTGTGTGTACCCATACCGTCTGCTAGTGCAGTAACAATAACTGCGTGTGTACCCATATCATCTCCTAGCGCAGCAACAATAACAGCGTGTGTACCCATACTGTCTCCTGGCACAGTAACAATAACTGCATGTGTACCCATTCCATCTCCTAGCGCAGTAACAATAACTGCATGTGTACCATACTGTCTCCTAGTGCAGTAACTGCGTGTATACCCATAATGTCTCCTATCACAGTAACAATAACTGCGTGTGTACCCATACTGTCTCCTAGCGCAGTAACAATAACTGAATTTGTATGCACATACTGTCTCTTAGCACAGTAACAATAACTGCGTGTGTACAAGGTCGGACTGTCATGGGGGCCCGATTGGGATCCTGACCATCCCGATCGGACCCCTGACCAGTGGCGTAACGATCGCGGTTGCAGGGTGTGCGACCGCGATCGGGCTCGGCGGGGTATGGTGCCCATGGCCAGCTGGAGATGGCCGGGTCCCGGACCACTATGATAGTGGTCGGGGAAAGCCTGGTCCCCCCGACTGCTATACATACTGTTATTGGAAAGGGACCCTGGCATATTGCAGGCCCCTTTCCAATAGATAGCCGGGCAGGGCACCCAGGGAAGGTGACTGAAAATAATAAATACATATTCTCACCTCTCCTGGGCACGGCGTTCTCTCTGGCGCTCCTCCGTCATGTGACTGAGGCCTGTGATTAGGCCCCAGCGGTCACATGAGGCGCGGCCGCGTAATGACGTCAGTGCGCCCCCATGTGACCGCTGAGGCCCAATCACAGGCCTCAGCACCGACGTCGGAAAAGGGCCTGAAGACGCTGAAGACGACAGGATGGAGCGAGGATGCCAAGGAAAGGTAAAGCAAGGTGAGTATGAATGTTAGTTATTTTTAATCACTTCCCCTGGGCCTCCGATTATTACACTCTGGGGTCTGAGGAGATCCCAGAGTTTAATAATAGCACCGAAGTGGAGGGGGGCTATTGGGCGCATATAATACTGTGTGGGGGCCACTGTGAAGCTTATAATACTGTGTGGGGGCCACTATGGAGCTTATAATACTGTGTGGGGGCCACTGTGGAGCTTATAATACTGTGTGTGGGGGCCACTGTGGAGCTTATAATACTGTATGGGGGCCACTGTGGCGCTTATAATACTGGGTGGGGGCCAATGTGGAGCTTATAATACTGTGTGGGGGCCACTGTGGAGCTTATAATACTGGGTGGGGGCTACTGTGGAGCTTATACTCCATATAGTGGCTCCTTCATTTTTTTTTTTTAATTACGCCAGGGCAGGTGAAAAAAACAAAACAAAAAAAAACCCCTCAAACTTTCTTTCCTGTCCCCAGTGTCTCCTAGCGGAGTTCGGTCCTGCAGTTCTGTTGTTTTCTTCCAGTGAAAATTCCCCCTGCACATGACTACCTGTGACGTCACGTGATCCCTGAGGCTAATCAGCGGCCTAAGGGAAGGGACCTGGGACGTCACAGGCAGTGAGGAATTCCGGCAAAAAGAAGACAGCGGAGCTGCAGGACCGGACCGTGCTGGGAGGACACCGGAGCACCAGAGACAGGTGAGTATGTTTAGTATGTTTTTTTTTTTTGGGGGGGGTAGGGGGGATTCACCTCCTCCGGACTAATTATAAAAAAGAAAAAAATTATACTGGACAATCTCTTTAAAGTGTGGAGCATTAGGGGGGCCCTGGGGGGTATATTAAAGGGGTTGTCCAGGCATAATTTGTTATGGTTTATCCTCAGGATAGGCCATAGATACCTGATCTGTAGGGGGCTGAACCCGGACCGATCAGCTGTATGGAGCCACTTCTGATGCCCGTACTGTACACAGTACAGGGTCAGAAGCAGAAAGCTCTGTCCACTGTATAGGGGCTGGGCACCTTCACTGTATCTCAGCACTTATTGAAGTCAGTAGGAGCTGAGCTGCAGTGAAGGTGCCAGGCTGCTATACAGCGGATGGAGCTTTCTGCTTCCGGCCCTGTGTTGTGTACAGAACGGGCTCCGGAAGTGGCTCCGAACAGCTGATGGGGCCATGTGTCAGCCCCCTACCGATCAGGTATTTATGGCCTATCCTGAGCATAGGCCATAAAAAAGATTAACTCTGGACAACCCCTTTAATATGCCCCACACAGTTTAATGTCCCCCGCACAGGATGTTAGCCCCCATCACTGCTCCCACACAATATAATGACCCCATCACTGTTCCCCATACAGTATAGGGGACCAGTGAAGAGGCCACTATGTGGGGGGACCAGTGAAGTGACCATAGAAAAATTTGGCCCAGACAACCCCTTAAAAGAGGTTGTCCATAAACTGGAGCGACCACTGTGGCGGCCGCCTGGGAGGTGTAAAAATAAGAAAATTAAAAAAAAAAAAGCATGCTCACCTGTCCCCAGCACCTCGTTGTCCCCTGCCTCTGTCTGTTCGGTCTCATGGTGGTGCCTCATTTCTGGAAATCCTGTACCTAATTGGTCTTAGCGATCACATGAGGTGCAGGACTCCCAGCAAAGAGTCGCCGGCATGAGACTGAATGGACACTGGCAGCAGACAACGGAGCGCTGGGGACAGGTGAGTATGCTTTTTAATTTACTTATTTTTTACTTTACACCTCCTGCCAGCTACATGGGTTGCTCCAATTCCTAGACAACCTCTTTAAAGGATTTATCCATCTTTCTAATATTGATGGCCTGTCCTTAGGATAGGCCATCAATATTACATCTGGGATGATACAACAGCCAAGACCTCTGCAGATCAGCTTTTCCAGAACAGTGCGGCTACAGGTAAAGGTAACAATTCTTGGAGCCACGCTGTTCACTTGCCATACAAGGTGTAGCAGTAGGTTTAGGTAGTGCAGTGGTGCACATGGTATAGTGGGTGAGCAGCATGGCTCCCGGCATGTTATTACCTTTAGCTGCCCTGTCTCGGTACCGCTGATCTGCAGGGGTCCTGATGGTGGGCCCCTTGAAACAATTCCACTGGTGGGCCCTAGACATCCCAGTCCGACACTGCGTGTGTACCCATACTGTCTCCTAGCGCAGTAATAATAACTGTGTGTGTGTACCCATACCGTCTCCTAGCGCAGTAACAATAACTGCGTTTGTATACTCATACCATCTTCTAGCACAGTGATTAATAACTGCAAGTGTGTAAAAATGAAAAAAGCAGTAAATAATGGACAGGGATGTGGCTGTGCTGCTGCTGCTGGTGGTGATGGAGCTGGTGGTGAAGGGAGACGACGTGTTACATCTGTGCCTGCTACACCTTCCTCTGGTGCAAGCAGGTGCCAGGGTTTGCAGCGTATCCTTGTAGGCCACAATAGCGCTGTCAGAATGGAAAGGCCAGACGAAGTTGAAGCATTGGGCCCTAGACATCGAACTGGGATGTCTAGGGCCCACCAGTGGAATTGTTTCTAGGGGCCCACCATCAGGGCCCCTGCAGACCAGCGGTAACAAGACAGGGCGGCTAAAGGTAATAATATGACGGGAGTCATGCTGCTCACCCGCTATACCATGTGCACCACTGCACTACCTAAACCTACTGCTACACCCTGTGTGGCAAGTGAACAGCGTGGCTCCAAGAATTGTTACCTTTACCTGTAGCCGCACTGTCCTGGAAAAGCTGATCTGCAGAGGTCCTGGCTGTTGTATCATCGCAGATGTAATATTGATGGCCTATTCTAAGGACAAGCCATCAATATTAGAAAGATGGATAAATCCTTTAAAGAGGTTGTCTAGGAATTGGAGAAACCATGTGCCAGGCAGGAGGTGTAAAATAAAAAATAAATAAATAAAAAAGCAGCATACTCACCTGTCCCTGGTGTTCCATTGTCTGCTGCCAGTGTCCATTTAGTCTCGTGCCAGCGAGTCCTTGCGCGGAGTCCTGCACCTCATGTGATCACTGAGGCCAATTAGGTACAGGATTTCCAGAAATGAGGCGCCGCCATGAGACCGAACAGACAGAGGCAGGGGGACGACAGGGTGCTGGTGACAGGTGAGTATGCTTTTTTTTTTTTTTTTTCAAATTTTTACACCTACCTGGCGGCCGCTACAGTGATCGCTCCAGTTTATGGACAACCTCTTTTAAGGGGTTGTATGGACTAAATTTTTTTTATGGCCACTTCACTGGTCCCCCCATACTGTGGTCTCTTTACTGGTCCCCCATACCGTATGGGGAACAGTGATGGGGCCATTATATTGTATGGGAGCAGTGATGGCGGCTAACATCCTGTGGGGGGACATTAAACTGTGTGATGCATATTAAAGGGGTTGTTCAGGGTTAATCTTTTTTATGGCCTAGGCTCAGGATAGGACATAAATACCTGATCGGTATAGGGCTGACACACGGCCCCATCAGCTGTATGGAGCCACTTCCGGCGCCCGTTCTGTACACAACACAGGGCCTGAAGCAGTAAGCTCCATCCGCTGTATAGTTGCCCGGTGCCTTCACTGCAGCTCAGTTCCTACTGACTTCAATAAGTCCTGAGGTGCCCAGCTAATACACAGTGGACAGAGCTTTCTGCTTTTGGCCATGTATTGTGTACAGGACGGGCACCAGAAGTGGCAACGTACAGCTGATCAGTCCGGAGTCAGCCCCATACAGATCAGGAATCTATGGCTTATCCTGAGGATAAACCATAACAAATTATGCATGGACAACCCCTTTAATATACCCCCCTAATGCGCCACACTTTAAAGAGGTTGTCCAGTATAATTTTTTTCTTTTTTATAATTAGTCCGGGGGAGGTGAATCCCCCCTACCCCACCCCCCAAAAAAAACAAAAAACATACTAAACATACTCACTTGGTGCTCCGGTGTACACCCAGCACGGTCTGGTCCTGCAGGTCCGCTGTCTTCTTGAAGTCCTCACTGGCTGTGACGTCCCAGGTCCCTTCCCTTAGGCCACTGATTGGTCTCAGGGGTCACGTGACGTCACAGGTAGAGACGTGCAGAGGGAACTTCTGCTGGAAGAAAACAACAGAGCTGCAGGACCGAACCACGCTGGAAGACACTGGGGATAGGAGAGAAAGTTTAGGGGTTTTTTTGTTTTGATTTTTTTCACCTGCCCCGGTGGAATTAAAAAAAAAAAAAATGTTAACCTGCACAACCCCTTTAATGTCCCCCAGGCTATTGGCCTCCATCACTGCCCCCCCCCCCCAAATATAATGGCCCCATCAATGATCCCTATACGGTATAGGGGACCAGTGAAGGGGCCACTGTATGGAGGGGGAATAGTGAAGGGGCCATTGTATGGGGGGAATATTAAAGGGGCCACCGTATACCCATACAGTAGCCCCTTCACTGGTCTCCCCTATAACAGTATTGGAGTTTCTGCGACTTAGGTATTGTTATGCTGGAGCCCTAGAGCAGGCACCAGCAGAATAATATGGTGGGAAATTAGCTGGGGTGGGAGGAGGGGGGATTACAACTCTCAACAGACCCAGGGCATCTGGAGCTGCTGGAGGTTGTAGATATCAGAGTGGTCAGTGAAATCGAAAGATTTGGGGGAAATGTTGTTTTGTGTTTGTGTGGGTAAGTTGTACTTACCTTCCACACTGCTGGTAGGGCTCCTCTGCAGAAATCCACCGCCGCGCACAGCATCAGTACATCAGTGACGCTTGCAGCAACAAGCTGCAACTGGATTGGTTCCAACGGCTGCCCATCAGGATCCAGGCTACAGGGGGAGGGCCCAGAAGAAGGTAGGGACGGTCTCCAGCCGCTGCCCTACACCGCCAGCCGGCCATCTTTAATCATTACTATGTTGCCTGCAGCCTGGAGCCCCCAAGGTTACAGATCCGACCCCTGACCACAATTAGTCCTCATTTTGCCAATGCAAATGCATTGGTCAGGGGCCTGATCGGGATGGTCAGGGGCCCGGCCATTGCTTATTGCCTCCTGTTGCCTCCTCCTACTCCACTTCCTCCTCTCCTGCCACCTCATCCAGTCAGCGCAGCGCCTGCACCACCAGTTTGAGCACAGCCATGCTGAAACTCATCTGCCTGGGCAAAAAGAATGGGCCAAAATCACACCTGAGCAATGCAGGCGACTAGTTTCTCCATACAGGAGGCATCTTGAAGCTGTCATCACCAACAAAGGCTTTTGTATGAAGTATTCAAAAAATTTCAGTAAGCGTGTTCAATACTTTTTCCCTGTGTCATTTCTGATTATTACACATAACTTCATTTATGTAAATCTATGGTTTGATTTCTTTACCTACGTGGATTGGATGGGTTGTTACCGACATCTGTTGAGAAGCTCAAGTGAATAGCACCTTTAGAAATATATTTACAATTTTCAATACTTATTTCACCTGATGAAAATATATATATATATATATATATATATATATATAAAATATTTTTTTCCTTACAAGCACAGTATACTTTATTAGTTCATTTTGTTTGCTATTTAACTAATGTTTAAAAGAAGTATATTTTATCAGCCTACAGTATGTCATTAAAACATGAGTCTAAATACAGGACCTATAAAATACATCAGTGTAGGTTATCAGACCCTGCCGAAATCATCCCCCCCTACACACATCTCTATTAATGCTTTATATTACTTGCAACATCCTCATAGAATTTAATATATCCGTCTACAAAGGTAGAAGTTCATTAAATCAACATTACATGCAATGAGAGGCTACAAATGGATCACCTGTCATGCAGGTTGTATAGCAGCAGGATGATAGTGCACAGCTAATGCATCCCCAGAGATTCACCTATAACATGTTCTGTGCCTCAAGCTGTTCTGCTGCTGTGTAGATATATACCGAGGTAAACAGCTCGCTCCTTCTTTATATGGACTCTAGTTTTATTTTATTGTTTTTTATAGAATTTTATGGTGAAAAATTCTCAGTGTCACAGAAATATGAAAAAACATTCATTCTAAGTCTTATGGGGATCTCTGCTTATAATGATCAAATGTTGAACTTATCATCCCATAAAATAATATGAACTAGGAACGGATATAACATGCAAATCATATGCAATTAGTTATTGACTTCAATGTCTCATGCTATAGTACCTTGAGATTACTACAATCTGAATCTAAACACAATGGGACAAGTCCTTGTATTGTAGTGTTCACAGGCAAGGGAGGGTAACAAGTCTTTGTGCTCTAATGTTTACATTTAAGGGTGGATATCTTATATGTGCAACCTGTCCAGCTGCCCAGGGGTCCTGCACAAGGATAAAGGGGGGGGAAGGGGCACATCGCTGTTACCTTCAAGGATAAATTAAATTACCCCTCACTTTCTATTAGATTGTGTGCAAATTTTACAAATGATTTTACGAATGATATCATAAATCTCAAGGATTGGTGGATTGGTAGGGATTTTCTGATGAGCAATGGAAAAACTGCTCTAAGACTCTAATAAGCATCTTATTCTTAATAAAGGTGCACATTCAGTTCTTGCACAGAGGCCCAGAAGTGTTGAAGTAGTGGGCACCAAGGAAGCAGTTGTACCTGGGTCCTGTTGTCCAAGAGGCCTCTCTTACACATGAAAAGACATCAGCACCAGGTTGCCATGTCAGCATCCTGCTAGAGACACATAAAACACTCACAGAAGGTTAACTTTCTACAAATGTCGTCCACATGCTGTGTCCCAGGCTGCACGTTTTAAACCTGCAGCAGGAGCATAACTAGCAAAGCCCAGGCCCCTTTGCAAACTTTTCCTGGCACCCACACAGTATAATGCCCCTTTCCTGGCCCTCCCACGATATAAGGCCCCGTTTACCGATGTCCACATGGTATAAAGCTGCCTTTATCAATACCCACACTATACAGTATTCCTTTTACTGGCCCCACATGGTATAATGTCCTATTTCCTGGCCCCCACACAATAAATCGTCACATTTACTGGCTCCCACACAATATAATACTCCCTTTACTGGCCTGCACACAGTATAATGCTCAATTTACTGACCTCTACATGGTATAACACCCACGCTAAGTAAATAGCGGACATTGCAGTAATGGCCTGTTAAAAAAAATAAATAAATAAACAGCAGGGGGCCACGGGGCCCATAGCAGCCGCTACAGCTGCTATAGCAGTAGATCCACCACTGACCTGCAGCATGTCAATAGTTGCTGTGGATTTGCTGCTTTAGATCTACAGCAAACCCAAGGTAGAGAATTCATGGTACCATATAGATCTATACAAGAGATATATTCACAAGATTTTTTATTCAGTAAAAACTATGATGAAATATATGTACAGTGCCTGAAGTGCAGCTCAAACCAGAAATGTATCATGATACAGTAGGAGCAAATCTTGTCTTAAGGAACTTACAATCTATATTGATGGAGGGATGTGGACAAAATGTTAGAGAATACATCTGAATGTTTCTAAATTGAACTGCAGTACAGGTTTACTCTTTCGAGATGAATATTTAGCTTTCATACATATAGGTTTTACCACAATGCTTACAGCATGATATTTCCCATACTTAGGAATTTTACACTATGTTTTGGCTTCCACAAAGTGATTGATTTTGCTGTCTGGGTTTTTTTCTCGGTCTTTGCTACATTCTGAACGTTGCAAGATCTTTGAAAGATTAACCAAATATAAGATTTGTCAAAGAGTCATTTATCACAGATCCCCATGTGATGTGCGGTGTAGTGTCCTCAGGAGTGTGAGAGACTCCTGAGTCATTTCAATGATTTACATGGGACATGATAGAGATGTGAGTCAGTGACTGGGCAATGTATTCTTCTTATCAGCTCAACTTCTGTTTTACATAAAGATAATGGAGTTTATTTTATTTCTCTTATTTTGCTTTGTACAGTAGTTTTTTGTTTTTCTTAAAGACTTTGCACATATTGGAAATTATAATTAAATGGCTTGTGCTTTATTACACAGGCCATATGGGTATCATATAGGAGGGTCACCGGCTTTATACAACTGTAATGAGTGAATGCAGAGAGCCACTAGAGATGGGCGAACTTCTCAAGATTTGTTTTGCTTCTGATTTGGGACCAAGATTTTTTTTGGGTCAAACAAGTATGAACCACCACTTAAGTTGGCTTGAAACATAGTGTATAACACTATCAGGGCTCATAGGAGCCTATCTATCTAACTCTCTAAAACAAACACAACCGATGTTAATGTCAAAGTGAAGTGTCATATATATCTATGGAAAACGGATGGTAAGCAGTGGATACAAATGTTAACCATATACTGCGCTGCCACTCGCTTTTATGCATTTTAACATTTAAATTATTCCCTTTTTGTAGAAAGGTGCTTGCCTGTGTTTATTTTATACACACATGGCTGTTATATTGCAAAAAGCAAAGGTTTTATAGAAATTAGAAACTTTTGATGCCTTGTACATTTTACAGGCTTGTTATTATTTGGGAGACACATTTGTGCCTAGTTGAAAAGGGTTGAAGAATTTGCTTTTCAAAAAAAAAAAATATCCCTTTTTGGAAGCAGATGTGAAATAAAAATGGTTTTGGCTTTTTGATGTCAACACTGTGGTAACAACAGTGTGCTATAGTGAAATGTGATAAACCAAGCTGTAGGATATGTCTTGCTGAGTGGAGGAAATGGTGGTAGCTGTGGCAACATAAGTAGCAGCACAGCATGGAATAATACGATGGACTAGGCCACAGGACATGTCTGGCTGAGTGGTCGTAGCTGAAGCAGCATGAGTGGCAGTACGGCCCCCATTAAATAATGGAGATTTTTTTTCTGATTAGCATAAACTGCAAAACTTTTTATTGGTTGAGCAGCAAAAAAATAAACATTTAAGAAACAGGGATTTTTTTTTCAGATTAGCAGGCTCCATTACAGTAATACCTCGTACATTCGCGAGGTTAGGGTCCAGAACCGGTCGCGGATCGCGAGGAATCGCGAATGTTTGGTACAAGCAATTAGAAGTGCTTACAATGCCGATTTCTAATGTTTAACCCCTAAATATCAATAAACTTTACCCTACAGTACTGTACAGTATACTAAAGTATACTGTACAGTACTGTATATTAATACATTCATTCATTTTTCTTATACACTCACAGTAAAATGAAACTAATTACCGGGTACGTAACGAACAGGACGCTACTACCCAATAGCGAAGGTGTTTTTTTTTTTTTTAAATTTCACAGATCTGAGAAAAAAGAGCAAAATCTATATATGTTAGTTGCCAAAAATATATCGCGAATCTGTGAATTCGCAAATTCGGAAACGCGAGTGTACGAGGTATTACTGTACACTGTTTATTGAGTGAGCCAAATAAAAAACCCTTATGTAATGCAGATTTTTTTTCTGCAGATTAGAGCAGGCAGAATCAGCATTTTGCTGTTAGAACAGAAGTTTTATGTAGTTTACGGAAAAATAATGTAAACTCTTGCCCCAAAAAAAACCCTTAAGAAAAGATTGTTCACTAACAGGACTGACTTTGTCAGTAAAAACTATGTTAAACAATCTGTGGACAGATCAAACTGCTCTATTACAGAATAGACTTAGACAAAATTAGATTATTGGCAATGATAGGGTTAACTGTTCTTTGTCTGTATTATTGTTGCAGTCAGGTTCACACAACTCAGATATTCTCCCTCACTCCTATCTATGATTTCTATCACTAATCTGCCTGTAATTGATTGAATATGACTAAACTGTGTTGTAATTATCCTATTCTTGGCTGTATTGCAAGCTAAAACCGAAGCCGTTTTTTTCCCCGGAAACAAAGTCGGACATGCAGGACTTTGTTTCTGACGAAAAAAAGCGGCTTTGCGGCGCAGAGGATGTAAGCGCACACCCGCACATTGCTTTAAAAACCCATTCAAGTGAATGGGTTTTTAAGCAAAGCATCGCAAACCTTTCCCTATCCAGTCCCTATCCAGTTTTCCAACATTTAGGTCAGATTTGCGGCGGACGGAGTGCCGCCACAAGTGTGAACCCACCCTAAATGGTCCTGTATCAGATTAAAATTATGTGTTCATCTTGTAGGTCATATTTGTTTATGCAATCAAACACTCTTCTGGAAAAAAAATTGACATGTCAACCATATATTTATAACTTATAGATTAAAAAAAAAAAAAGAAAGAAAAAAAAAGAAAATACAAACAGACAAGTGCTGAAGCTTTAACCAATAGATAAAACATGCTGGAAAACTATATTTTATAATGCCCCCTCTATCAGTACTTTTCTTGTTTGAGGCCATATGTTATTTTAAAATTGCCAAGCATTCCCAGCACAGACATCTGTAACAAAAAGAAAAAAAAAATCTTAAGAAAATACATTTAAAAAAATTCAAAGAAAATGTATCAAACGCTCTGAATACTTTTGTTTTGCGTCCAGATGGGTCCCAGGGAATCTTTGCAATAAACAGGTGTAAGGCTTGAAAGAATCTCTTGTTTTGAAGCATATTGTTCTTTCAATCAATAGATCATTGCAGAAGGAGAAGCTTCAGCCAGTCTTTGTCATTTTGCTCAGAGCAACTTAAAACTCAACATTTTATATTTGAATATAATTTTGAATTGATTTAATGAGATGTGTAAAGAATCGGAGAAAACATCTAAAAATGGAAGATAGAATTTAAACAAGTCATAATAGGTTTTAGAAGGATGTTTGACAATGTCTTATTTTGGCTCTTGTATGTTTTGTTTGCAGCACCCAAAAATTGTGATATAGTAAGCCATACCTAGCATTATACAGATTTAGCAATGCTTAACTCAACACTATTCTCTTACTGCAGTTGTGTCAAGTTAAACTTTGCTACATCAGCATTTTCTATTTCATAAACCAGTACTTTATGGTTGTCTTTCTTATTTTCCAGCAGCCAGTAGCTCAAGTTTTCCTGCCTGAAAAATATCTGTTAATGTTGAAAAACCTTCTCAGTCCTCATAAAATGAATTGTCATCAGGGAGGAGTGGTGCAAAGCTGCACATTTTCTGTCTCAGTAACACCGTAATGCTGTGAAGGGTGTGTAGATAGTAGTATGGAAGGAGATGCTACATTGGCTGAGAGAACACAGTACAGTGCTGGCATCACCCAAGAGGAACTTGTCTACTGTGCAAGCAAGAAGATATAAGATTTTGAGATCTGACTTTCAATAAGTGGACATTTAATAAAGTTTCTTGTAAATTCTGTATTATAAAAGTATTACAGCAGCTATGTGTGTATTTCTTTCCTCTAGCTGACTCCGGGTTTATGTGGGACTTGGCCAATAAGAGTTACAGTGGTCCTTAACTTCTTTTATCTACCTATAATATACACCAATAATAGCATTAACGGCAACAGCAATTCTACTGAGTTTGTTTTCTTTGAAAACAAGAAATTAAATATATTTTATTTATTTATCTTGCTTGTATAGTGCCAACATATATTCTAAAGAACTATATATCCATACATTATGAACAGAGGAATGTAATTGAGGTTTTTAGTGAGATAAAATCCTCCCACTAAGAACAGGTGAGCCCATGAATTACTGTTTGTGTTTCTACTTCCCATTTAGTAGAGCTTGGTTTACTCAGCAGGGATGAACTTTCCTGGGTGCTGATACCAGCCCTTGTCAGAAGATTATCAGTTTATTCAATTGTATCACAAAGTATCAAAATAGTATCACAAAATATTTTCAACATTGTGTGGCCAATCATTGCAGCTTGACAAGGGTTTTGCTAGCATATTGCCATATTGTTTCAAATTGGTTTAATGAAAAATCAGAGCTACGGTAAATTAAGGGTGGATACATAAGGGGCATTATTATGGTAGCTATAATGTTGTGCATGGGACAGTGTTACAGCAGTTATATTTTAGTGTTGATTTTTTAATGAATATGTTCTTGTGCACAGGTAGCAGTGTCGTAGCAGTTTATTTTTGTACATATAGGGCAGTTGTATAGTAGTTAAATTCATGTGAATACTGTTAGAAGTATAATAATAAATAATAATATGAATAATAATTAGGTTCTTTTATATACCTGCAGCGATATTGTATATTTATTCTTATAAATGGTGGCAGTATTCTACTGGTTATGTTCCTGAACACAGAAATCACCATTATAATAGTTTTATTTTTGTACATACAGTAGGAGACAGTATTTTAATAGTTGTATTCTTGTACAGACGGACAGTACTATAGTAGTTATATTTTTGTAAATAGGAGCAGTAGTATAATAATTATATTGTTCTACATAGAGACTGTATTGTAATTAAGGGCAGTTTTTTAGTAGTTATATTCCTGCAGATAGGGGTATATTATATTATGTATTTTATTATAAATAGGGACATCATTAAAGTACTTATAGTCTTGTATATTGGAGTCTTCGTTACAGCCATTATATAAAGCTATATGGGACAGTATTGTAGTAGTTATATTTAGTCCTACTTTATGAAAGAAAAATTTCCCTTGTGATAGAATGTATGAACGCATGAATGCTTACAACTAGCTTATATACATACCATTAAGAGTATGAAGGATAGAATACGGATAGAATAAAATACAATCACACAAGATAGCCATATACAACTATGCTATAATTTTAAAGCATACTATAACAACTCAACACTAGTGAAAAATATCTTCACAGATTCCCTACTGTCCTTACAAGGAAAATGTGAATCAATATTTCAGCCACTTAATACTTGGGTCTTTTGTCCAACCTCAGCAAAATGGCAGAGAAACAGTTCAATAAACATGCAGAATGGAGCTTAATACATTCCAGACAATGTTGCCTGGTCCCCAATTTATTTGTAAGGGTTTGGAATTGGATTTCTGCGAACTTTGTAAAGCAGAGATACATGAAGGAGTAAAATCAATGTACTGAGCAGCTGGATGTTTAGACTGGAAAGTCAGTCCAAGTGGTCATTGTGTGAAAGGTCACTTATTACTTCCAACACAGAATAGAAAAGACAACAGTTACCAGTGTATTACCTGCTAATGATAGCGGGCTGAGATATAGCATGTTTCTAGAATCTGTCTTAGACACTCAGACAATATGCTTCCCTTGCCATCATATTTTTATTTTCTTTAAGAACACACAAAGATAAATGAACAAAATTACTCAGGGAGGATTTTTACACTTTGGTAGAATGTAATAAAAGAGTGACCATTTTTGAGATTGAAGTGTAGTTTACTATAGCTTTTAACACTTTGTTAGACCTGTTAGGGTCATTTTTGAAATCTTCATTTTGGGAATGAATTTAGAATGCACAGACTCGTGGGAGGACGGGGGGGGGGGGGGTCTTTACAAACACTGACTGCTTTAAGTACAGAGTACATAGGTTATTAAATTCATAATTTAATAACATATTTATCTATTGAATTCAAATAAAGAGGACCTGATTCCTCCTTCTGACTTGTCTGTTTTAGTATATGTGTGTATTGCTCAAGAAATAACAATTATTATTAGTATCATTATTGTTCATAGTAATAGTAGTTTTCCAGGGCCACACCTCCACACTCTCAGACTTGGAAGAATTGCATTATTTTAGCAGTTTTTCTGTATATTGAAGACAGTAGATATGCATATTCCGTAGCAGATGGGTACCATACATTAGGGAAGGTGAGTTCTTTATCACACTTTACTCTGCTCCCCTTTTTGATTTTGGCAAACATTCTCTTTGTCGTACCAAGCTAAAGCAAGCAGGTAAAATAAAAAAAAATCAAGAAGGCTTGAGAAAGCGTGTTTAGCATGTGAAGCAGTTGTTACCTGTGGAACCCCTGGTTTTACTCTGTAATAATAATAATAATAATAATAATAATACATTTTATTTATATAGTGCCAACATATTCTGCAGCACTTTACAAATTGTAGAGTTCAAGTACAGGCAAAAAAGATACATTAGAAAGAAATAGTCAATTCACACAATGGGAATGAGGGCCCTGCTTGCAAGAGTTTACAATCTATGAGGTAGAGGGGGTGACACAAGAGGTGGCAGGGGCGGCATCGAAGGTAGCATTGCTTATACAGTGGTCCAGACATTTTTGTGATAGAGGTTACTTTCATTACACATAAATAAAGCTGTACGAGCCGTCACCAGTCCGTGTCCTTTAACGTGCAGATGGTGTCTGGACATATAAAATTATAGTCTGAAACAGTATCATATCCTGTGGGGTAATGCAGGAGCGTGAACAGTGGAGGGTTTGTTTTAGGGATTCTAACTGCCGAAGGGTTTACATTAGGAATTGTGATAGGCCTGTCTGAAAAGATGTGTCTTTAGTTTGGGCTTGAAGCTGTAGAAATTGAGTGTTAATCTGATTGTCCGCCGTAGAGCAGAGAAGTGGTATAACTCGGGAGAAGTCTTGGATATGGGAGTGGAAGGTTCTGATAATAAAGGATGTTAGTCTTAGGTCATTGAGTGAACGGAGAGCATGGGTTGGGCAATAGACAGAGATCAGGGAGGAAATGTAGGAAGGTGCAGCATTATGGAGAGCCTTGTTGATGAGGGTGATATATTTGTATTGTATTCTGTATTGAATAGGCAGCCAATGTAGTGACTGACACAGATCGGAGGCATTACTGTAGCGTCTAGACCAGGGGTCCCCAACCACCGGTCCACGGTCCAGGACCAGGCCATTGGGGTTTTTTTGCAGGTCTGCGGGGCTCCTGGCACAGCACATTATGTGGGGCGCAGTGGGGCAGGTCGGGGATGTGACCACAGTGACCACAGTATTGTGGCTTCTGCCCAGGGCTGCTTTAACCATAGCGGGGACCCCCTTTGGGCAGCAGGACAGTCCTACATTTGCTGTCCCGCTGTCCAGGCTATCCCAACTCCTTTGGAGGCTGATCGGTTGTAGACAGTGATGAAGCAGGGAGCTCACGGTACCATACTTCATCTCCTGATGTCCTGGGAGCAGGAGGGGAGATGTAGTGATGTCACTTAAATCGCACTTGTTGCTCCTTGAAGACTCTGGGACCTAAGAAAGGAGAGAGCAGAGGAACAGGGAAAGGTGAGTATTAAGTTTTGTTTTTTCCTTTGATATATACAGTGGGGGACACAAAACTGTGCAGGGCTGGGGGGAAGCAAGTGCTGGGGCGAAACATGATACTGTGTGGGCAACCTGATTGGGCCATGTCAGTGTGGGGGAACATGAATTTGGGGGGGCAACCTGGAGGGGGCAATGAATCTGTGGGGGGGGACATGACACTGTAGGTGCAACCTGGGGCGAGGTCATGATATTGTGGAGGCAACTTGGAGGAGGACATGAATCTGTGAGGGGCAACCTGGGAGAGGACATGATACATTGTGAACCTATGGTGAGTTGAGTCACATTCACATTATAAATGTCAAAATTAAATAAGTATGCACTAAAATCCAACCCCCTCCATAACCCTGCCCCCATATGACCAAAGCCCTGCCCCTGCCCCACCCCGCCCTGCCGGGCCATGCAAAAATGGTCTTGCTTGAAGCCGGTCCCTGGTGCAAAAAAGGTTGGGGACCACTGGTCTAGACTGATAGATGAACCTGGCTGCTGCATCCAGAATTGATTGTAGAGGGGAGAGTTTAGTAAGGGGAAAACTGAATAGTAAGGAGTTACAGTAGTCAAGGCAAGAGTGAATCAGGGCAACAATAAGTGTCTTTAACCCCTTCCCGACATCCGCCATGTCGGGTATTTAAATATGGCGGAGACCTGGTGCTAATGTCCACAATCAGTGCCGACACTGATCGCAGGCATTAACCCGTCTGGTGCCTCGGTCAAAGCTGACCGAGGAGCTATTTTACCGGCAGCGCGGTAAAATGCAGCCTGCAATAGAAGAGCCTTTTTTTTGCAATGCATTAGCATTGTAATGCATTGCATTAGTGATCAGACTCCCTGGGGTTCAATACCCTTAGAGGGTCTAATAAATGCAAAAACAAAAATTAAAAAAAAAGTAAAATAAATAAATAAAAAATAAAAAATATTAAAAGTTCAAATCACCCCCCCTTTACCTAGAAAACATATAAATGTACTTAAATACTGTGAAACACATACACATTAGGTATTCCTGTGTCCAAAAATGCCGATCTACAAATCTATAAAAATATTTTTCCCGTACGGTAAACGCCGTAGTGGGAAAAAAAAAAAATCTAAAGTGCCAGATAACTGTTTTGCCTCTGATAAAAATTTGAATAAAAAGTGATCAAAGAAATAGCAATTACCCAAAATGGTATAACTAAAAAGTACACCTGCTCCCGCAAAAAAAAAAAAAAGCCTTATGCATCCCTGTACATGGATGTATAAAAAAGTTATAGGTGTCAGAACATGGCGACTTTTAGAAAAAAATTTTTTTTGCACAGTTTTGGATTTTTGTTAAGGGGTTAAAATGTAAATCAAAGCATATAAATTTGGTATCCCCAGAATCGTACTGAAACATAGAATACAGATGACAGGTCATTTTTGCTGCAGAGAGAATGCTGTAAAAACGAAGCTCGTAAGAAAGTGGCACAAATGCACTTTTTCCTCAAATCTACCCCATTCAGAATTTTTTTCCAGCTTTCCAGTACATTGTACAGAATAATAAATGGTAGCATCATAAAGAAAAAGTTGTCCCACAAACATTAAGACCTCATATGGCTCTGAGAGCAGAAAAATAAAAAAAGTTATGGGGTTTAGAAGGGGGGGGGGGGAGTCAAAAAACGAAAATCAAAAAATTCCTCTGACAGGAAGGGGTTAATGTATCTGTGGTAAGGAAATGGCAGATTCTGGAAATGTTTTTTAGGTGGAGATGACATAAGCGTGCGAGTGATTGGATATGGGGGGTGAAGGAAAGTTCTGGGTCAAATGTAACCCCGAGGCAACGGGCATACTGCCTAGGAGTTATGGTAAGGCCAGAGACTGCAATGGAGATATCAGGGACAGATCTATTAGATGGTGGAAACAGCAGTACTGTAGTTCAGTCTTTGAGAGATTCAGTTTCAGATAAAGCGAAGACATGATATTTGAGACAGCAGAGAGACAGTCACTGGTGTTCTGTATTAGTGCAGGGGTGATGTCATGGGATGACGTATATAATTGGGTGTCATCAGCATAAAGATGGTACCAGAAGCCAAATCTGGTGATGGTTTGTCCAATGGGGGCTGTGTAGAGAGAGAAGAGCAGAGGGCCTAGGACCCAGCCCTGAGAATCCCCAACGGCAAGGGGAAGAGGGGAAGAGACAGAGCCCACAAATGCTACACTTAAAGTGCAGTCAGAGAGAAGAGAAGAACCAGGAGAGCGCGGTGTCCATGAGGCCGACCGTGCGGAGCATAGTGAGGAGGAGTTGATGGTCAGCAGTGTCAAATACTGCTGAGAGATCCAGAAGAATAAGAAGAGAATAGTCACCATTAGATTTAGCCGTCACGAGATCATTGGAGACTTTTGTGATATTGTAAGGAGTCAAGAAGAGAGTTAGCAGAAAGATAGTGGAATAAATGAGAATAGACCAAGCGTTCCAAGATTTTGGAGATGAAGGGGAGGTTAGAGACAGGTCGATAGTTAGCAGCACAGGACGGTTCAAGGGAGGATTTCTTCAATAGCGGGGTTATGACAGCATGTTTGTAAGAGAATGGAAAAATTCCAGAAGAGAGAGAGGTTAAATATTTTAGTAAGGTAAGTCGTGACAGCAGGCAACAGAGACTGGAGAAGGTGTGAGGGAAAGGGTCACTACTGCAGGTCGTAGGGGGAGAAGAAGAAAGTAGCTGAGAGACTTCCTCTTCTGCAACAGGTTCAAAAGAGGAGAACAAACAGTCTGAAGTGCGGTAGGTGAGGGGATCAATGCCGCCTGGGGATTGGGCAGTTATTTCTTAACGAATCTTATCAATTTTGTCATGGAAATAAGTGGCCAGGTCTTCTGCACTAAAGTCTGTGAATGGCGCCTACACCTTGGGAGTGAGTAAGGAGTGAAAAGTTTCAAAGAGCCTTTTAGGGTTACAGGAGGGAGAAAAGATGAGAATGGTGAAATAGGGTTGTTTGGTGAGGTGAACAGCAGGACTATAGGTTTAGAGCATAAATTTGAAGTGGAGGAAGTCTGCAGCTGTATGTGATTTTCTCTATAGATGTTCAGCACACCTAGAGCACCACTGAAGAAAAAGTGTCTGTGGTGTGTACCAGGATTGCTGCCTCCTGCACTTTTCAAGTGGAGGGGGGAGCCGCCTCATCCAGTGCACTTTTAAGGGTTTCATTATAGTGATGGTGGCCAGATTGGGACAGGAGAGTAAAGAGATGGGGGACAGTGAGGACTGTAGAGTATCTGAGAGGAGCTGGGTGTCAATAGCACGTCCATTACTATATGTGTGATGAGTAGGTTTGTCCTGTGGAGGGGAGAAAGCACTGATAGTGAGAGACAGAAGGTTATGGTCAGAGAGTGGCAGAGAAGAGTTAGTAAATTTAGAAACTGCGAGGAGTCGATGGAAGACTAGATCGATCGTGTTGCCATCTACATGTGTGGCAGAAGAGGAAAGTTGTGAAATACCAAAAGAAGTGGTTATTGAGAGAAACTGTGAGGTAGACTGGGGAGACAGGGGTGTTAATGGTGATGTTAAAGTCACCTATGATGAGGGAAGGAATTTCACTGGATAAAAAGAGGGGAAGCCAAGAAGCAAAGTGATCCAGAAATTGGTAGGGTGAGCCAGGTGGATGGTAGATCACGGCTCCGCTTAATGAGAGTGGGCGGAAAGGTCTGATGGCATGGACTTCAAATGAGGGATATGTGAGTAAGGGTACTGGTGGAATGACCTGAAAAATGACCTGCACTGCGGTGATAAAAGTATGCCTGCCCCTCCACCCTGCCTGTTGTCAGGCCTAAAAGTGTGTGAGAAATGTAGACCACCATGAGACAGATCAGCAGGGGAAGCCATATGAGACTGCTGGATCCAAGTTTCAGTAAGGGCGAGCAGGTTGAGAGATTTACTGAAGAATAAGTCATTAATATATTCTAGTTTGTTAGAAACTGAGCGGGCATTCCAGAGAGAGCAGTTAAAAGAGACAAGAGAAAGATAAGGAAAGGCAACATGGTGAATATTGATGAGGTTTGTAGGACTTCTATGTGTGCAGGAAGAGGAAAAGTTAGTGCAAGAAGGAGGGCCAGGGTTTGGAGAGATGTCCCCAGCAGATACTAGGAGCAATTTATTTATTTTTATGGCTTGGATATTTAATAGATTGGTGAATTCAACCTTCTCTCTTTTCTCTTTGAACATTGTTACATGCTGGATATGTTTGGCTGAACTTAACTTTTGGCCACTTAACTCCAATAGAAGTTGTCCTGTGTGATCTGTGGACTCCACTATACACCTGTGAGGAAGCTGTGTATGCATGAGGACAATAGTGCCATCATTTAACTCTCTTGTTACATGGTAAAAAAAATTGTTAACTTGGCTATTAGGGAGAGAATTGTACATTTAAATTATAGATTAGAACTTGACTCAACTCATAATGGGTTCACCTTAACCTTCTATACAGCTGGTATAGAACCCCAAAGGAAGTGTAGAAAGTTGCATGCTGTGTGCTCCCTTAGTGGTGGCTGCAGGTAATTGTTATAACAATATCACTGAAAGAAAAGGTAGCAGTTCAAAGCATGCTCATATACCTGAGCATATTGTATAGGGAAAGTAATTTCAATATGTTTTTATATTGATATGTGCAAATATTTATGGTTTTAATTTGTTTGATGGAAAAAAAGTGTAAATAAAGATGAATGAGATATTTTCCGGTTAACACATTTAAGCCTATATCTTGAAAAATGTACTAAATGAAAAAAATGGTATCATAATTTTCTGATTTGACATGCAAGTGACTTTATATAGGATGCTATATTAGAGTATAGAGACTGAAGCGTGCACTGCACTGACCCCAATCGTCATGACTAGAAAGGATTTTAGAACATAATGGAAGTCTCTAAAGACGTAATGGAATACTCTATATAATTGAAACTGCTGATTTCATCCATGTAATACAGATGTATTCATATAAAAATACATAATTAGCTATACAAGAAGCAATGGAGTAACATATACAGAAATAGCATCTAAGACGAACAAGAAAATTCAGAAAGTCTGTGGATGTTTTACCCTGGAAAGTAAGCCTTTTTTAGGCTAAAGCCCCATGTTGCAGAAAAGCAGCTTTTTTTGTTGCAGATTTTGTTGCGTTTTTCTTTTAGCTGAAGTCAGGTGTGGATTGAACAGTAGGTAGAAGTATAAGAACTTTCTATATATTACCCATTCTTATTGTAGCCATTGTTGGCTTTGGCTCATGAAAACGCAGCAAAATCTGCAACAAAAAAAGCTGTTTCCGCAATGTGGGGCCGTAGCCTTAAGAGGTCTTTTCATCTTCAGGGTACAACCAGGTCTATGAGTCTCTTTAAAACATAAACCAAGAGGATATTTTTTTCTATATACCCCAAAATTGTGTCACTGCCTCTTTAAGGCAATAGCCTTTGAATTTGATACAGTGTTGCAGTCACGGCTGTTGCTATAACACAGATGCATTATCATAAATATTTAATTCTTTCCATGCTCGTAAATAAATGTTAAATATATGCAAAGCAAATAACTAACAATTTGATCGTCCTCTGTGATATTCTGTTTATCTGGAACAGAAGCAGCACAATTGATATCCCTGCTGACAGCACAATTATGCCATCTACAGTTTATTCTGATTTATTTACACATTTAGAAAAATAAGTGAATAAACCGGTGACTGTATGAAGGGTAAAATTGACATTTACATAATATCTTTTCACAGAAGTCATGTAAAATACGTGAATTTAAACAAGCATAGGCAGTTTTGTCAGGCAATTCTAAACCCTTCTAAAGTAAAAGTGGAAGTTTGTACAAAAAGGAGACTAGTCCGGTACAGGCTGGAGCTTGCATTTTGTAAAGCCTACTGGCACTAGACTTATGGGAAAAATATAATATCGTTCCAACTGAATCATATGATCAGTTGTAAGGGTATATGAAACATGTCACTAAGCTAAACCTTTTTAACCTAAGTAAACCAGTTTTTTATCTCACCAATATGAAAGTCCAAAACATCTAGTGCCCAGAAAAAATGTTTTAGGCCAAGACCCCATGTTGCGGGCTGCTGCAAAAAAGCGCTGCGGGAAAAAATCCAGGGCCAGTGATAGGAGGGGAGCAAACAGGACCCCATCCTCACAAGGGCCCCAGGATCGGGAGCCTTATGACTCCAAATTTTGGAGTCAGGCCTGGCCATATCAATAACAGAAAGGGACCCAGCGTCAGGGCCACTTTCCAAGCTCAATAAAAATAACAAACGTTTTTACTCACCTGTGCTAGGAGTCTGGCATCATCTACTGGTTTTTAGGTGACGTCACGCTTTGAGGCCTGGTCTCAGCGGTTACGCGGGGAGTGCTGACGTCCAGAACGCGTGACATCAGCCGCAGAGAAGAAGAAGCTGGCGGCGGCGGGGACAGCGGAGCAGCGCGAGGAGGCCCAGGAGAGGTAAGGCAAGGTGAGTATAACTGTTTGTTATTTTCCTTTATCTCCCACGGGCCTCCGATTATTATACTCTAGGGTCTGAAGAGTATAATAAACTGCCGTGAAAAACATCTATTTTTCATGGCCGTCTTGCACCTGAGGGGTGACCATTTTCACGGATCCCCCATACATTTGAGTATATGGAGAAGTCCATGAAAATGTCCATCACACGGCCATTATTCATTGTCATTTTGATCATTCATTTTGATGTTGAAATAACCATATGAGGGCTTGTCTTTTGAGCAACAAGTTGTTTGCCATACTTTTTTTATACTCTAAATTTTGTGTGGTACACTGGGCATTATAAATGACCTGTTACCTTTATTCTGCCAATCAATTTAATTACAGGAATGCCAAATTTATATAGTTCATGTTGTAATAATTTTGCACAATCAAATCACTTATTTGCAAAAATAATTTGTAGTTAGTGGCACCATATTCTGAGAACCATAACTTTTTATTTCTATTATCAGAGGTGTGTGAGGGCTTGTTTTTTAAAGGTACGTCTGTTGTTTCTATTGCTAACATTTTGGGTTATGTGTGACTTTTTGAGCTCTTCCCTCCATCATTATGGGCAATGTGAGATCTCTTTCAAACAAGATGGATGAACTAACAGCGCTCACCAGGCATCATCAGGAGTTTCGGGTGATGCTACTTACAGAGACTTGGCTCACTGAAGTTACTCCTGACCCTCTGGTCTCCTTGGATGGTTTTAAACTCCTTCGGGCAGACAGGACAAGGGAGAGCGGTAAGAGGAAGGAGGAGGGCTGGCAATGTTTGTGAATAATAGATGGTGTAATCCTAGGCACATTGTGATTAAGGAGCAAACTTGCTGTGAGGACATTGAACTATTAGCTGTGAGCATGAGACCTTTCTACCTACCAAGGGAACTATCGCATGTCATCGTGATAGCTGCATATGTCCCCCCCTCTGCGAAAGCTGACGCTGCCTGCGAGGTCCTACAAGCCACGCTGAGCCTTTTACAGTTAAAACATCCCCAGGCCCTCTTTCTTCTGTCGGTGATTTCAGCCATGCCTCTCCATCATCCACACTGCCCAGTTTCACACAGTATGTAACCTGCCACACAAGAGACAACAAAACACTGGACTTGTTCTTTGCCAACGCGAGGGAGGCATATAACTCATCAGCCCTACCGCCCCTGGGGAGATCGGATCACAACCTAGTGCATCTCCGACATGTGTACAAGCCACTTGTACGTAGAGAACCAGCTGTCACCCGCACAGTGAGGATATGGTCCGAGGAGAGTGATGAGGCTCTGAGGGATTGTTTTGACACAACCGCATGGGAAGTTCTGCAGGATTCTTATGGAGAAGATATAGAAGGACTCACACACTGCATAACGGACTACATTAATTTTTGTGTGGACAACACAGTACCCACAAAAGTGGTGAGGTGCTTCTCCAACAACAAACCATGGATTAACTCTGATATAAAAACACTACTTAAGGAGAAAAAGATGGCATTTAGGACAAGAGATAAGGAGGGGTTGAGGGAAGTACAAAAGGAGCTGAGGCATCAAATCAGGCAGGGAAAAGCCAGTTATAAAGAAAAAATGGAAAAGCAAATGGAAAGAAAAGACATAAGGGGGTCTGGGAGGGGCTTAAGTCAATTTCGGGTCATAAACAGTCTGTCTGCCAGATTGAGGCAGTTGTTAATTGGCTTAATGAACTAAACCTATTCTTCAACAGATTTGATCACACACCAGCTCCTCCCACCCCAGTATGTCCTTCAGCTCCCCCCACCACAATGACTTCTCCCCATGCGGCCACTTCCCAACAGACCAGTAAATCCAGAAATCCGTCTTTATCTGACCACAGTCTGACCTTCAACGGGCCCAGGTGAGGAAGGAGATGAAAAAGATCAAGGCGAGGAAAGCCGCAGGGCCAGATGACATCAGTGCAAGGCTAATTAAGACTTGCGGGGACCAGCTGTGTGGTATAATTACATATATGTATAATATGAGCCTGAGGCAGGAAATAGTCCCTGAATTATGGAAATCTTCTTGTGTGGTACCAGTTCCAAAGAAACCCCACCCTATGGACCTCAATGACTACAGACCTGTAGCACTGACATCCCACCTGATGAAGATCTTAGAGAGATTGGTTCTCACACATCTCCGCCCACTAGTGAGCCCCGCTATGGACCCCCTCCAGTTTGCTTATCGGCCGGGCATTGGGGTAGATGATGCCATCATCCATCTTCTGCACAGGGCTCTGTCTCACCTGGAGAAACCAGGGAACACAGTGAGAATAATGTTCTTTGACTTCTCCAGTGCTTTTAACACCATACAGCCCAGGTTATTGAGGGACAAGCTGGGCCTTGCTGGAGTGGACCACCACCTCTCCAACTGGATCCTAGACTACCTCACAAATTGACCTCAATACGTGAGAGCCCAAGACTGTGTGTCAGGTACCATGATCTGTAATACGGGGGCACCTCAGGGTACGGTTCTCGCCCCTTTCCTCTTCACACTGTACACTGCAGATTTTAGGTGCAACTCATCCAGCTGCTACCTACAGAAGTATTCTGACGACTCTGCAATAGTAGGCCTCATCACAGACGATGATGACAGGGAGTACAGAGAACTGAACCAGGATTTTGTGGACTGGTGCCACTGGAACCACCTGAAGATTAACGCGGGGAAGACCAAGGAGATGGTGGTGGACTTCCGTAAAGGCAGAAGCCCTCCTAAACCAGTGGACATCCTGGGGACGGGCATCGAGATTGTGAACACCTATAAGTACCTGGGTTTGCTCCTTAATAATAAGCTGGACTGGGCAGATCATATGGAGGCCCTGTACAGGAAGGGCCACAGCAGGCTCTACCTGCTTAGGAAGCTGAGAGCCTTTGGAATCCGGGGGGCACTTCTTAGAACTTTCTTCAACTCGGTAGTGGCATCAGCCATCTTCTTTGGAGTGGCCTGCTGGGGGAGCAGTATATCAACCAGGGACAGAAATAAACTTGACAAACTGATTAGAAAGGCCAGCTCTGTCCTGGGGAACCCCCTGGACCCAGTGCAGGTGGTGGATGACAGAAGGATACTGTCCGTGGTGAGCTCCATGCAGAAGAAGAAGTCCCATCCCATGCATAAGACTGTGATCGCGCTGGGCAGTACTGTCAGTGACCGACTGCTCCACCCTAGGTGTGAGAAGGAGCGCTATCGGAAGTCTTTCCTCCCCACCGCGGTTAGGCTGTACAACCAACACCGACCTAAGCGGAGATCATTACACACAGAGAACTGAAATATCTTTCTGCCTGTTAAATCCTCCCCCCCCCCCCCCGCTACTTCCTATCTGTCTGTCGGCTATCAAAGTAATGCCTCTTACCTTGGAACATTCCTGTACATGTTGTATTTGTATTTGTATCTGCTTATCTTTGCTGCTTAAAGGACTATTATTATTTTATTTTTTTTTTTTTATTTTTTTTTCTGGAGGCAATGTGACCAAAAAATTTTTATTTTTATTTTTTTACGGCATTCACCATGCAGGATAAATAACATTATATTTTTATTAAAATAAAAAAAATCTATCCATCCAATGGTTATTTATTTGGTTATTTTTTTTATTCCATACACTGCAACATTTTTTTTTTACATATACACTTAATCCCATACTGAGACTTGAACACTAGGTGGTGCAATTGCTACAAAAATCCATTGCTATGCTTCTGCATAGCAATGTAATATTGTATGTAGAATGAAAATTACAGCTGACATCCCCTACCAATGCTTCCGACTCAGCTCCTGATCCGGTGCCAACCCCATGATCAGTGTCGGACTGGGATGTCTAGGGCCCACCAGTGGAATTGCTTCTAGGGGCCCACCATCAGGACCCCTGCAGATCAGCGGTACCGAGACAGGGCGGCTAAAGGTAATAACATGCCGGGAGCCATTCTGCTCACCCACTATACCATGTGCACCACTGCACTACCTAAACCTACTGCTACACCTTGTATGGCAAGTGAACAGCGTGGCTCCTAGAATTGTTACCTCTACCTGTAGGCGCACTGTCCTGGAAAAGCTGATCTGCAGAGGTCCTGGCTGTTGTATCATCGCAGATGTAATATTGGTGGCCTATCCTAAGGACAGGCCATCAATATTAGAAAGATTGATAAATCCTTTAAAGAGGTTGTCCAGGAATTGGAGCAACCCATGTAGCTGGCGGGAGGTGTAAAGTAAAAAATAAGTAAATTAAAAAGCATACTACTTTGTCCCTGGCGCTCCATTGTCCACTGCCAGTGTCCATTCAGTCTCATGCCAGCGACTCCTTGCTGGGAGTCCTGCACCTCATGTGATCGCTAAGGCCAATTAGGTACAGGATTTCCAGAAATGAGGCGCCACTATGAGACCGAACAGACACAGGCAGGGGACAACGGGGTGCTGGGGACAGGTGAGTATGCTTTTTTTTTTTTAATTTTCTTATTTTTACACCTCCCCTGGCGGCCGACACAGTGGTCGCTCCAGTTTATGGACAACCTCTTTTAAGGGGTTGTCTGGGCCAAATTTTCCTATGGTCACGTCACTGGTCCCCCCACATAGTGGCCTCTTCACTGGTTCCCCCATACTGTAGGGGAACAGTGATTGGGTCATTATATTATGTGGGAGCAGTGATGAAGGCTAACATCCTGTGGGGGGAAGGACATTAAACTGTGTGATGCATATTAAAGGGGTTGTTCAGGGTTAATCTTTTTTATGGCCTATGCTCAGGATAGGCCATAAATATCTGATCGGTAGGGGGGCTGACACAAGGCCCCATCAGCTGTTCGGAGCCACTTCCGGCACCCGTTCTGTACACAACACAGGGCCGAAAGCAGAAAGCTCCATCCGTTGTATAGCAGCCCGGCACATTCACTGCAGCTCAGCTCCTACTGACTTCAATAAGTGCTGAGATACAGTGAAGGTGCCCGGCTAATATACAGTGCACAGAGCTTTCTGCTTCTGGCCCTGTATTGTGTACAGGACAGGCATCAGAAGTGGCTCCGTACAGCTGATCGGTCCGGGGTCAGCCCCCTACAGATCAGGTATCTATGGCCTATCCTGAGGATAAACCATAACAAATTATGCCTGGACAATCCCTTTAATATACCCCCCAGGGCCCCCCTAATGTGCCACACTTTAAAGAGGTTGTCCAGTATAATTTTTTTCTTTTTTATAATTAGTCCGGGGGAGGTGAATCCCCCCTACCCCCCCCCCCCCAAAAAAAAAAAAAAAAACATACTAAACATACTCACCTGTACCCAGTGTCCTCCCAGCACGGTCCGGTCCTGCAGCTCCGTTGTCTTCTTTTTGCCGGAATTCCTCACTGGCTGTGACGTGCCAGGTCCCTTCCCTTAGGCCGCTGATTGGCCTCAGGGGTCACATGACGTCACAGGTCGTCATGTGCAGGGGGAACTTCAGCTGGAAGAAAACAACAGAACTGCAGGACCGAACCGCGCTGGGAGACAGTGGGGACAGGAGAGAAAGTTTTGGGTTTTTTTTTTTTTGGGTTTTGTTTTTTTTCACCTGCCCCGCCGTAATTAAAAAAAAAATGAAGGAGCCACTGTATGGAGTATAAGCCCCACAGTGGCCCCCCCAGTATTATATACTCCCCACAGTGGCCCCCACCCAGTATTATATACTCCCCACAGTGGCCCCCACCCAGTATTATATACTCCCCACAGTGGCCCCCTCCCAGTATTATATACTCCCCACAGTGGCCCCCACCCAGTATTATATACTCCCCACAGTGGTCCCCACCCAGTATTATATGCTCCACACAGTGGCCCCCACAGTATTATATACTCCCCACAGTGGCCCCCACACAGTATTATAAGCTCCAAAGTGGCCCCCACCCAGTATTATAAACCCCACAGTGGCCCCCACCCAGTATTATATGCTCCACAGTGGCCCCCACACAGTATTATAAGCTCCCAACAGCCCCCCTCCGCTTCAGTGCTATTATTATACTCTGGGGTCTCCTCAGACCCCAGAGTATAATAATCGGAGGCCCATGGAAGTGATTAAAAATAACAAACTCTCATACTCACCTTGACTTACCTTTCCTTGGCATCCTCGCTCCATCCTGTCGTCTTCAGCGTCTTCAGGACCTTTTCCGACGTCGCTGCTGAGGCCTGTGATTGGGCCTCAGCTGTCACGTGGGGGCGCACTGACGTCATTATGCGGCCGCGTCCCATGTGACCGCTGGGGCCTAATCACAGGCCTCAGTCACATGACGGAGGAATGCCGGAGAAGACGCTTTGCCCCGGAGAGGTGAGAATATGTATTTATTATCTTCAGTCACCTCCCCTGGGTGCCCTGCCCTGCCATCTATTGGAAAGGGGCCTGGCAATATGCCCTGGCCCCTTTCCAATAACAGTATATATAGCGGTCGGGGAACTAGGCTTTCCCCGACCACTATCATAGTGGTCCGGGGCCCCGGCCATCTCCAGCTGGCCACGGGCCCCATACCACGCCGAGCCCAGTCGTTACGCCACTGGTCAGGGGCCCGATCGGGATGGTCAGGATCCCGATCGGGCCCCCATGACATGAGGATTAATAGTCGGGGCTCGGGGCCCACCGGTGGATTCACCGGTTCCCCGGTGAGCCAGTCCGACCCTGCCCATGATGAACTACTACATTACTTTGCGGGAACCAGTTAATCAGGCACTGATAGTCAGGCTTACAATGGAGCCACTTGCTCACCCACTACCCTGATAACCCTGGCATATGCCAAATTTGGAGTTTGGAAGGAATTTTTCTCTAAATATTGTATAATTGGATTCCACCTCATAGGGTTTTTTTCTTCTTCTGGATTAACAGTGTAGGGTTACAGGTTAAGTTAGAGGGAACTGCTTCTTTATTCAACCTCATTAACTATGTAACTATGTATATCGCTCTGGCTGTAAAACATCTCACTGGGCCACCAGAAGATCTTCTGGCGACCTTTTGTTGGAAAATATTGAAAGACTTGCAATACCAGACACAATCCATGGACAGAAGTATTGATATTTTTGGAATAAATAATCTTTTGTAATCCTTGACAACCCCTTTAACATTTGTAGCCTGTTTCCATTGTTTCAAAGCATCTGAAAAAAAAAAAATAAAGACCTTTCTAAAAAGCCTTTATGGAAACAAAATCCTGCTGTTTTTGTGTAGAGCAATGTGCCTCCTTGGTAACAGACTATAAACAAAACCTTATGTTTTGTTTTAATTATTTGTTAATTTTCTTTTATAGCTAACCCAGCTGCATGCTATCATATATACATCCACCAATTCTGGACCACCCATTGACTTTATATGTCCCGGTGGTCCACTCTTAACTTTGCAAGGATGTACCTGTACGTCTTTGCTGAGTTGCGCAGCTACATGAAACCGTGCAGTTGCAAACCTAAGGAGTTTGCTGTAGCTAAAGGAACCAGACCTCCCATAGAGAAAACAGGGATGGTTTTCTTATTGCCACTGCCTTCCCGATTGCTTTGTATATGATGCAGCTCCCCACTGACCTGGCAGTCATGTGATCTGCAGGGAGCCAGGAACTGTAAGCAATGCTGGGTCCTAGAGGACCCAGATCAGCTCTGCAGCGCATTTTAGGAGGCTGAATTCTTCCTGTAACTGGGGCTAAATGTATCAATCCCAGTTACAGAGGAAATAAGCAAAAACAAAAGTGAAAATGCTACCCTAAAGGTCTATTATGACCTTATGTGGGGCACAATGTAAAAATAAGACAAATAAAGAATAAAAATAAAAGTGAAATATTAAAAAAAATACAACTACCACGTCCACATCACAGGTTCTAACCCCACCCCTGGCAATACAACACTACATAACAATTACCGTAATCGAGAGGGAAAATTATTTCTAAAAGTTTTTAGTAGCACTTTGTGCTATTAAAAAAACACTACAACATGAATCGTGTGACACATTTTCCTTCCTTTCTTTTTTACATTTTCCTGGGTATACAAAAATAAAAATAACATAAAAATAAAGCCCTATGTGTCACTGAAAAAAGATGCAAAAACTATATTTTAATAAACAGAAAGAAAAAATGTATAACCCTCAAAAGCGCATTTGTGTGAAAAAACCTGAAAATGTTGTCCCAAACCAGGGGAATTGGCCCAGCCCAACTGACAAGTTATCATAATTAGCGGAATAGAAAAATGGTGTTGTAATTGTTTAAGGTTTAAAACAACGGACACCCAACAGACCCCATTATAGCCAAAGGGGTCCACTGGGCTTTGTGTGTAACTGCTCTTACAGCGATTTGCCTGTCTGTTGTTGTAGTCCTCCAACAGACCAGAACAATGGATAGATCAACGCTAGTGTGAACCTAGCGTTAGAAAAATAGTGGTATATCCACAGAATTGTTTGTCCCATCTTGTCCAACATGTCAGCAAGAGAGGGTGGAAAAGAAAGGAGACATAGGCCAAAGCATATAGTATAGTTCATTGGGGCGGATGGATTAAAAGCAAAACTATTTTAAGTCTCCCATAGCAACCAATCACAATGCAGCTTAATTTTTCAAGAGCAGAATGCAAAATGAAAGCTGTGCTGTGATTGGTTGCTGTGGGAAACTAACACAGATGGGCTTTCATACCCCTTTTAATAAATCTGTTCCAATGTGCTCTGAACCTACAGCACCACAAGCAAATATATCAATGAAAGCAAAGATTGAACATCAGAGAGGCAAAATAGAAATCAGTCAACAACATGGTGCAACTTCATCCTTTCCAGGTACACAGATGCTGTATGCATATAAACATGTGTTTTAACAACTCCAAATAGGTGTATACAAGGGTGTTTATTGTGATAATACATAGAATAACTATTCCATGTAAGCGATTACTTTGAAGAAGAAAAATCTGGTTGCTACCTTGGTGACATAAGGTGGTAACGTGCACTGACTAAAATAACAGAATGTGATTTTTACTTTCCATTCTTACGACATGGAAACTACAGAGCTCAGTCTCAATTAAAATGTACCTGTTGTTCCCATTTGTGCCTCTCCATCTATCACTTTCCTGATCTCTCATTCCTGAAATGAATCATTAAATTACTTATGAAAATAGCTATTCCAAATGCCCAATTATATTAACACAATGTGCAGATAAAATGACAGATCTGCTTGACTCCACAAAACACTATATTGAGGGGGTAGCTTGTCACAGGGGAGGTGGCAGTATGTTCATGGCAGTGTGCCCAAAAAGTCGGTCCAAGCGGTTACTGGGAGATCTGCAGTGGTGACATTAATGCAATTAGAACATCTGATAAATAAGGTGTGCTGTATCATAATTACATGACATGTCTCACTAATATGCAGAAGATGTTGCCTGCATATAAAGCTGTACAACAGGCCCTGGGATATTATACATTGTATATTATCTCATACTTCGATAACATATGAATTTGAAAAAGGTTTCTATGGGATTAAATATAAGCAGACTATGGGCAGGAAATGATATAAAATTGAAAAATTACCATAGTCAAGGGTCTGTTTTGGGTTCTGTATTTGTTTAGGGGATTTGGTGTGGGGTTTATATTTATCCAGGGATCTGGAGATTAAATTTATTTGTGTTGCTATAAAGAGTGGGCTGTAAAATCATTTAGGCATCTTCATTTATATGTGTTGCTATAGAGGAACGGTTGACTGCAGAGCAATGGGTAAAAGATGTCACAGGATCCAACTTTGAAGTCAACAGGGAGATCCATCATGGTTTTGGGCCAGATACAGAACATAAGGAAAGAGTGTGAAACCACAAATATGCAGTCCAGTACTCATTTTCAACTGAACGTTACCATTCTCTTTGTTAATTTGGATGTGTCTGTACACCGCCTGATGCTGTCAGTAATGTAACCATTAGAATTTTTTGTGTGAGCTGTTAACAGTAGTGGAGTTTTGTTATATCAAGCCTATGGGCTCCCTTAGGCAGTAGATTCTGGGTGCACTTGTATAACTGTACAAGTTACAGTGTTTGTACCTGTGACCAGGCCCAGAAGCTAAGGGGGCCCACAGGTCACCCTCAATACACTAGGGATGTATACATTTCTTTTATCTCCTTTCCGATTTCCTTTGATGGCTGGCAGTCTGTGCATCACAGATTTAATACTTCTGCCCTCTGCAGCACCAGAGTAAGAACATTAAAGATACACAGCTTTCCACTGTCAGAAAGGAGAGAATTAGCTTTTTCATGGAACAAATAGTAGTGGGATGGATTCTCTTGGGGATGTTGTGGCACAACAGGGGGCATGATTACTTGGTGGGGGGCACTGACAGTGGAGGGGAATGATGGCTCTTCACTGCGGTCTGGGTTTAGATCGAGAAGGAAAAATAAATGTAAATGCTGCTAAGATGTGTGGATGGGATGCAGCTGATTATTGTGAAGAGAAGTTGGACCACACTAAGCTTTTTTACCCAGGGCCCATAAGCCTTTAGTTACCCCCCTGCCAGGGTGTGACTGCTACTTCTACACCTTCGATGAATACACTATAATAATAATAATAATGATAATAATGATAATAATAATAATAATAATAATAATAATAATAATAATATATGAATTATAATGAATAGAATACTATACTATCTAATATAATTATATAAGGTATTATAATATAGTGGCCACTCAAGTTGTGTACTGCAATAACTCCCACATAATCCTATGTATGTTGGTATTATACCATACAGAATGTAATCTGTTACCATGGAATTCCAGTATTAAACTCCTTGAGGCTGGGGCCCCATGTGGCATTTTACAGTACCTGCAAAGTGGTTCGGATTCTGGCTAATCCCATCCACACACTGCAGAAAATTTTCCGCAGTGGACATGATGCGATTTCAAAAACCATTGCGTTTTTGTAAATCACAGTATGTCAATTATACCTAAGGAAACTCTGGCGTTTTCATATAGGTATAATTGAAGCAGAAAGTCCACAGAGGAAAACTCTGCGGACTTTCTGTGAAAAGTGCTGCCTGAAAAATACATTTCCGCCATGGTTCTTCCCGCAGCACTTTATGGCTGTGTTTAGCTACGTGGCCTCAAGCTAAGGCCCCAAGAATGGCTACAAAAGGAATTGGAAATATTTAAGAAGTACTTACAATATACTACTACCTTTATGTCAATCCACTTCTGGCTTTGACTCACAAAACCACAATATAATTTGCTACAAAAAAAGCTGTGTTTCCGTAACGTGGGGCCTTAGCCTTACACTCAGTCACCCCCCACCCCCAGACAGTATGGAGGCCTCTTCCATTAGTCACCTGATTAGAATAATCTGCATACACAAGCAGCGTATTTGAGGGCAGTTAAATGCTGATTGCAGATTGTTACAGAAGAATGAAAACACGTTTATTTTTATTGCATTGCTTGCTTCTATTTTTCCCCCCGTAAATATGTAATTCCTTTCATATAGTGCTTTTAAATGTGGGTATTGTAGAAGTAAAGTGTCATTATTGGTAGGTTGGATCCATTTTTCACATGTCAGTGCAGTAAGTATAACACAAGCTGAAGTGGGGGAGGCATTGTCACCCACACAGAATATGTTTCCCACAAAATCTCCTTTGCTAATCCCAGCGGGTCTGTTGGTATAATTTATATTATATTGAGATTCTGCATGCGTGCAAGATTGATTGTTTGCTTTTTCTCTCTATGCAAAATACTTTTAGGTGACTTTTAGCTTGAAATTCCTAAAATATACTAGTTAACCTTTTCCTGGGTTTGCTATTTAATCTCAACAGGAAGTGTGTATTATTAAGCAGGATTTTGCAGAAGTAATGTACATTTGGGCTCTATGGATATTTGTGGATATTTGTGGAATTTTTGCAATTGAATTAGGTTTTCTTCTGACCTATTAGGTCATATGATATAATCATGAGAAAGATTGTGACTGCTTAGAGCATCCTCTGAGAATAAGAGTGAAGAGTCCCTGCTTAGAGTAGCTCTTGACTTGGAGGATTTAATGTGAGCATGTCAAGCATAGCTACATATTTATTCAATTGTTTAGCCACTGCTACTTTGTCAGTGATGGTAGATGATCAAAGATCATCTCTTTATTTTAAGAAAAGGGGATCTGCAGTTGACAAGAAATATTGTTCATTAGATTTGCCACAGGAGATGTCACCCAACTTCCATATAGTCCTGAATGGTAAATGCAGTTAGGTGCTCCCTGCCCTGCCATTCTCTGTCTTGAAGGCCATAGGTTGATTTGGGCTTGTGGCCTACAAGTCTCCCAGACCACAATCAGGACACCAGAATTCACGGCACAGGTGGCATAACAAAGTCACCACATCATGCCTTCTGTACCGGGCCACTAATCTCAAAGGCTCGAAGAAGCCTCAGCTGCAGCACTGGTCATTGAATAAGGTTAGGTGACAACAGCATAGTACAACATTGAATAGTGGTATCATCTTTGTATAGTGCATTTTGCTAAGTGAACAGTTTGGAGTTTATATTTGGTCTTCATGTAACAGTAACAATGATAACTAGCTTCTGCCCTAACCTTTTAAAGTCCTAGTATATCCCCTTCTCCATTGGCAAAACTATAATAAATTTTATTTATATGGCTCCAACATATTCCACAGCACTTTACAAATCATGTACATGTACATGTTGATGTACAGACAAAATGAGATATTACAATGTAATAAATCAATTCGCACAATAGTGAGGGCCCTGCTCGCAAGAGCTTACAAACTATACACTTCTGGTTACTGAATACAAAAATGACTAATGTACAGTATATGCCATTGAGCATTGTATAGAATATCTGGTACTGTATACATTACTGGCTACTGTATAGACCAGTGATGAATAATAGTAAATATGTATATGTATTTCTGGCCCATCACATGGTATATGACGACGTTTTTCTGGCCCATCATGCAGTATATGGCCCCCTTTTTCTGGCCCATCATGTGGTATATGACCCCCTTTTTCTGGCCCATCACATGGCATATGACCCACTTTTTCTTGCCAGTCACACAGTATTTGACCTCCTTTTTTTGACCCTCACACGGTATATGACCTTTTTTTTTAGCCACCCACACGATATATGACCCCTTTTTTTGCTCCCACTGTATATGACCCCGCTTTTTATGGCCCCCCACAGTATAGGACCCATTTATTATGGCCCCCACAATATATGACCCCTTTTTTGCTCCACCATACAGTATCTGACCCCTTTTTATGGCCCCCACACTGCATCTGACCCCTTTATGTGGCCCCACACAGTATATGACCTCCCTTTTTTACCCCCCACACAGTATATGACCCCTTTTTTTTAAAGCCCACCAGCAGTATATGACCCACTTTTTTTTCTACCCACCCCGCCACAGAGTAGTGGCTGATAATTTTTACTCACCTGTTCAGGCTCCAGTCCTGGCCACCCTCTGCTGCCACCTCCAGGGTGCGCTATAGCCGATACTGAAGAATGCCAGGACGCTGTACGCAGCGTCCCGGCTTTCTTCAGCATCATGACATAAGTGTAGTGCCGCGTAGAGGAGGCAGCAGAGGGTGGCCAGGACAGGAGCATGGACAGGTGAGTAAAAATTATCGACAGCTGCTTATTGCAATAGCACAATAATTAGTGTGTCACCCATAATGTCTTGGCATGTCATCTTTTACACGCATGCCATAGGTCTCTACCATCACTGGTATAGACTATTATGTACAACAGGATACAATGGGAGAAATTTATTATCCCATCTACGCCAGTTTTCTTGCTCTTTTTTTGTGTAGAGATAGGTGAACCTCTCAGGATTCATTTAGTTTCGGGTGGCTCAGGTCCAAGATTACTTTCGGGTTGAACAAGCTTGGTAAGAGCCACACCTTAAATTGGATTAAAACATAGTGTAGAACACTCTCAGGGCTACTAGGCACCTATCTACCCAATTTCTAGCTCTCTAAAGCTAACACAGCTGAAGCTATGTCAAAGTGAAAGCTACATTATTATACTCTGAAGACCAGGGGAGGTGACAAAAATAAAAAAAAAAAAGATTTCTACTCACATTCCCTTACTTCTTTTGGGCCTCCTCGCGGCCCTATCTCTCCACCTCATCTGTGACATCATGCACCAGTGCTCACCTCTGAGGCCTGTGATTGGGCCCCAGCGGTGATATGGGTGTGCCAAGTGTGACACCTGGTGGCCCAATCACAGGCCTCAGCGTTGACCCTGGGTGCATGACATCACCAGGAGAGCGCCAGACGCTGCAAGGAGGCCCAAAAAAGGTAACAGAAGGTGAGTATGAATTTTTTATTTTTTATTTTTGTCACCTCCCAGGGGCCTCCACTTATTATACTCTGGGGTCTGAAGAGAGGAGGCCATTTTAGTTTGTCCAAGACAAATCTCCATTTGTTCGGTTTCATAAAAAAATCAAACAATTTGGAATATTCAGGTCGAACCCAGCTCAGTACGAGTTGGTTCAACCATCTCTATTATTGTACCAAATGTGCTCTACATCCCACATTCTGTGACTTACTCACTACTTTCCACAAATGTGGGTGGAGAGAGGGGCTGGCCTGAGGTGTAACTGTAAGGGAATTGTTAGTTGTGTAATTCCCCAGTGCTGCTGCTGAAACAAGAAAAGAAGGGAAAAACAGAGACAGTGAGTCCTACGCGTGACCCAGCCCCTGTCTCTACCTAATTTCCACAACTGTCCTAATGACAGGGACAGCGGGGCGGCAATCCCTTCTCTGAATAAGTGTACACACTAAATGCGGACAAACCAACACAACACAGAAGAGGAGTCAGCAAGCCAAGGGTCAAAGCCAGAGAGACAAGCAGTAGCAAATCGAAATCCAAAAGAGTAGTCACAAGAAAGCCAAAGGTCAGAAGTCAGAAAGTACAATACAATAAGAGCGAGTAGAAAGCTTAGTAAGGACAAAGTCACAATAGCCAACAAACATGTGTGAGCAGATGACCTGTTTATAGAAAGTCCAGAATCTGTCCCAGACTTGATTGGTAGACAGGCTGTCAATCACACAGGCAAGGCTAAGATTAACTGTTTGAGGAGAGGAGGGAAACAAAGGTGCAGGAGATAGGTGTGGCGGAAATTCAATTACAGAGAAGAGGTAATAGAACAGTGTTCAGACAGAGCAACAAGAGCCCTAAGCAAGGAATCAAAATTGAGCACGCCTCCTGCGCCACAGCGTGCGAGACGAGGGTGGCGCAGAGACCCGAACAGTCAGAGACGTTACAGTAACATATCTTATTATATATTTATTATATATCATACCAGTTTTCTGGCAAAAGTTATACAGGAAATCTATGTTAGTTCCTGACTGGTGTAGATTTGCATTCTGGCATATGTGCGTGTATCCGATTTTTGAAGGAGCCTCTTGATATATTTGGGGTGCCTTGTGACTGTTGGACCCTGTATTAAAACTGGTGTACGAAAAGAGTACTGTATCTGTTGTGTATTATATATGATGTGTGTACCCACTGGTTTCTATATACTGTATACCACTGTGTGCTGTCATTGAATGCTGTATATAACACTAAGCACTATTTATGCCACTATTCCTTTATACGCCACAGTATTGTATGGAAGCTAAAATACTTTATAAGCCAGTGTGGTCTACACCACTGGTTACTTCATCTACCATTAAGAACTCTATGTTTGTAAGAAAATGGAAAATACTGATAATTCTATGAAAAATAAAGCTTCTTACTTCACCTTTACATTTTGTGATAAATGAAGTACAAATGAAATAATATTTTTGCCAAAGGAAAACTGTTTGCCCAAAGTATGAATTCAATTATTTTCCCCGAGATTAATAGAAATAAAAGTATAAAACATCTAATTGTGTCTGTTATCTAAGAAACTACAAGACAAAGCACAAAGGATTAAAAACTGCAAGAGAAGTATTATTCCAAACAGAATATCACAGCATGAAGATACACTATGCTCTGACACCCCAGCCCTTTATATTCCAGATATGAGCTGCTGCAAAACAAAGACACAATTACATGAAACCCTTTATAGTTATTATAATCTCCATCATAAAACATTCAAGCAAGGTGAAAACAGCGAGGTGATGAAAAAGCAACAATGAATGTGAGTGTACAGTATAGAATAGAACGTATAGATACATATGTCTGATTACTACTATAAAACAGTCATCTCATACAGTAGCAACAACACTGAATGTATGGAACAGAATGTGCTCAAATCTACATACAGCCAGTAATAAGAAAAATATATTTGTATATCTGGGGTAGCCTTATGATAGTTATACTCTTGTATATACTATAGAGTGCAGCATCACAGAAGCTAAATTTGTATACTGTGCATGGGGGACAGTATTATAGAAATTATATTCTCATACATAGGGGTAGTATTATAATAGTTATATACCTGTACATAATGTAGAGGGCAGTATTATAGTAGTTATATTCTTGTACATAGAGAGCAATATTAGAGTAGTTATATACTTGCACTGTAGTAACGTTACACTACTGCAGAAAGGTTTCAGGCAAGTGTTGAATAAATGCTTAAATAAATAAAAGTGTTACTTTATTTTTGTCAATTGAGGGAATGAACAAAAGAGAAATCCAAATCAATATTTGATGTGTTCACCTTTCACTTAATTTTGATAATAAACAAAACTAAACTGTTAACACTTCTATTTCTAAAAGCATTCTTACTTCACTGAAAATTTTCCACACCTTTCCACAGTACTGTATGTCAGGGATGTTGGTAAGGTCTTAAAATATTAGGACTGCTATACCAGGTCCATATTACTGCCATATAGTGAATAAATATTACCTCCATACTTTTACAGCGTGAAACACGCAATACAAATATCTATATTACCAATAATACCACTATACAAAGAAATATTTTTATCACCAATGCATGCCCATTTATTGCCAACACAATGACTTTGTAATACCACCATATTGTTATTTAAAAAAAAACCCAAACACTGTACAAAGATATTGTACAATAAAATATTACCATCACATAGTGACTAAATAATGGTAGATACCAGTTACATACAGTGAATACAGAACAGTTAAATCCAGTGACTCACAGATGAAATCTGTGATTGCAGATATTCATTTTTCATATAAATTTTTCATATCATATTCATTTATCCAATCTTCCATTGGGCCACGGTAACCATCTCCACCAATGTCCAACCTATGCAAACTCTTCATTTTGCTGCTACCCCAAACAGAGGCGTAAGCAGAAGCTCTTGGGTCCCATTGCAAAGTCTGTAATGGGAACCCTACTTATGTTGTGCCATTTGGAATAGTAGTATAATTTATGAGGAGGAGGGATCTCTTCCCCCATAAGCCTCCCCCTCAGGGTCCAGGGCCTGTTAGCGACTGCTAACTATACATCCCTTATAGCTATGCCCTTGACTCCGAATTCTGTGCTGTTGCTGCTCCATTTGCCTCTATTACTGTACTTGCTGTGTTGTACAGTGGCCCTAAATATGTCAGAAATACTTTTATTATAACTATACTTATTGTAGTGCCCAACAATACAATAGTGCTCCATAATGGTGTCCCACACTGTAAAAGTGCCATCCGTTTCCCACTCAGCAATGTGATCCCCACACAGTAACAGTAATCTTTTCAGTGCCCTTAAACAGTAATAATGATTTCTTTGTACTTCACACAGTCATGGTGCCCCCTTAGTGCTCCCTCACAACAATAATGTCCCTCTTGTACCCCTATATTTTAACAATGGCCACCATTGTGACCCATAGACAAAAAATATCCCTTTTGCAATGTACTATTGCCCCCTGGAATAAATCAAGGTAGGACTGGCATATACAGTGCCTTGCGAAAGTATTCGGCCCCCTTGAACTTTTCAACCTTTTGCCACATTTCAGGCTTCAAACATAAGGATATAAAATGTTATTTTTTTGGTGAAGAATCAGCAAAAGGTGGGACACAATTGTGAAGTGGAAAGAAATTTATTGGTTATTTTAAACTTTTGTAAAAAATAGAAAACTGAAAAGTGGGGTGTGCAATATTATTCGGCCCCTTTACTTTCAGTGCAGTAAACTCACTCCAGAATTTCAGTGAGGATCTCTGAATGATCCAATGTTGTCCTAAATGACTGATGATGATAAATATAATCCACCTGTGTGTAATCAAGTCTCCGTATAAATGCACCTGCTCTGTCATAGTCTCAGGGTTCTGTTTAAAGCGCAGAGAGCATCATGAAGACCAAGGAACACACCAGGCAGGTCCGTGATACTGTTGTGGAGAAGTTTAAAGCCGGATTTGGATACAAAAAGATTTCCCAAACTTTAAACATCCCAAGGAGCACTGTTCAAGCGATCATATTGAAATGGAAGGAGTATCAGACCACTGCAAATCTACCAAGACCCGGCCGTCCCTCTAAACTTTCATCTCAAACAAGGAGAAGACTGATCAGAGATGCAGCCAAGAGGCCCATGATCACTCTGGATGAACTGCAGAGATCTACAGCTGAGGTGGGAGAGTCTGTCCATAGGACAACAATCAGTCGTACACTGCACAAATCTGGCCTTTATGGAAGAGTGGCAAGAAGAAAGCCATTTCTCAAAGATATCCACAAAAAGTCTCGTTTAAAGTTTGCCACAAACCACCTGGGAGACACACCAAACATGTGGAAGAAGGTGCTCTGGTCAGATGAAACCAAAATTGAACTTTTTGGCCACAATGCAAAACGATATGTTTGGCGTAAAAGCAACACAGCTCATCACCCTGAACACACCATCCCCACTGTCAAACATGGTGGTGGCAGCATCATAGTTTGGGCCTGCTTTTCTTCAGCAGGGACAGGGAAAATGGTTAAAATTGATGGGAAGATGGATGGAGCCAAATACAGGACCATTGTGGAAGAAAACCTGTTGGAGTCTGCAAAAGACCTGAGGCTGAGACGGAGATTTATCTTCCAACAAGACAATGATCCAAAACATAAAGCAAAATCTACAATGGAATGGTTCACAACTAAACGTATCCAGGTGTTAGAATGGCCAAGTCAAAGTCCAGACTTGAATCCAATCGAGAATCTGTGGAAAGAGATGAAAACTGCTGTTCACAAACGCTCTCCATCCAACCTCACTGAGCTCCAGCTGTTTTCCAAGGAAGAATGGGCAAGAATTTCAGTCTCTCAATGTGCAAAACTGATAGAGATATACCCCAAGCGACTTGCAGCTGTAATCGCAGCAAAAGGTGGCGCTACAAAGTATTAACTTAAGGGGGCCGAATAATTTGGCACGCCCCGCTTTTCAGTTTTTTATTTTTTACAAAAGTTTAAAATATCCAATAAATTTCGTTCCACTTCACGATTGTGTCCCACTTGTTGATTCTTCACCAAAAAATTAAAATTTTATATCCTTATGTTTGAAGCCTGAAATGTGGCAAAAGGTTGAAAAGTTCAAGGGGGCCGAATACTTTCGCAAGGCACTGTAAGTTCAAATACTGTGTAAAGTACTACTGGGTGGAGCCACAGAAAAGACCACAGGTGTGATAAATCATAAGCGCTTAGACGTGATTGGGTGTAAACATTTAGTTCATTTCAGTTTTTAGAATACTAAATATTGATATGCTAAACTAAAAATTCTAAAATATTTTATTATAGCAAAATAAGCGAAGGTGGATCTATTAGTGGCTTTTTTAATACAAGGAAAGCTGTAAATAGTGTAGAGTGTCCTTGCATGTATAAATCCTGGTTTATATTTTATGTCAGCAGGATGTGCACCATTTGAATAAACACATACAGTATAATCAATCAAGCATAGCATATCATAACTCTGCAGATTTCCTTAAGGTTTTTCTATTTTTGGGATCTGTGCTGTAGGCATAATGCAGAATGTTCAAGCATAATGTACATTGGTGTATGAAGACTATCACGCAGCTGGAGAAGTGTTAGGTGAAAAGTGTTCTCAGTAAACAAGATCAAGTATAAGAGGGAATTCAAGGTTTAGATTGCATCAGGAGAGGAGAGGAAAGTGTTATTTTCATTCCCATAGGAAATGTCAGAGGAACAGAAAGTGATACAGCTGGAGATAAGGAAAGATACAAGGAAAGACTGGTAATAGAGACACAAAGATCAACACTAATGACTTGTTTACACCACCAGGATTCAACTGCAATTCTGAATTTTCTAGCATTTTGTTCATGCTTATAGTAAAAGAGATTTTATGAAAAACAACACCACCTTCATTCATAGGCTGTGTCTAGTATTACAGCTTAGCCCCATTCAAGTAATTTCAGGTACAATACCAGACATAACCTAAGGAAAACAGTGTCAGAATGTCTGAAAAAAAAAATCCCCTTTTCTGTTAACCAATCTCCATTCTCACTAATATATATATATATATATATATATATATATATATAAACAAAACAAATATATATGTATATATATATATATATATATATATATATATATATATATATATATATATATATATACAGTACAGACCAAAAGTTTGGACACACCTTCTCATTCCAAGAGTTTTCTGTATTTTCATGACTATAAAAAATGGAGATTCACACTGAAGGCATCAAAACTATGAATTAACACATGTGGAATTATATACTTAACAAAAAAGTGTGAAACAACTGAAAATATGTCTTATATTCTAGGTTCTTCAAAGTAGCCACCTTTTGCTTTGATTACTGCTTTGCACACTCTTGGCATTCTCTTGATGAGCTTCAAGAGGTAGTCACCTGAAATGGTCTTCCAACAGTCTTGAAGGAGTTCCCAGAGATGCTTAGCACTTGTTGGCCCTTTTGCCTTCACTCTGCAGTCCAGCTCACCCCAAACCATCTCGATTGGGTTCAGGTCTTGTGACTGTGGAGACCAGGTCATCTGGCGTAGCACCCCATCACTCTCCTTCTTGGTCAAATAGCCCTTACACAGTCTGGAGGTGTGTTAAGGGTCATTGTCCTGTTGAAAAATAAATGATGGTTCAACTAAACGCAAACCGGATGGAATAGCATGCCACTACAAGATGCTGTGGTAACCATGCTGGTTCAGTATTCCTTCAATTTTGAATAAATCCCCAACAGTGTCACCAGCAAAGCACCCCCACACCATCACACCTCCTCCTCCATGCTTCACGGTGGGAACCAGGCATGTAGAGTCCATTCGTTCACCTTTTCTGCGTCGCACAAAGACACGGTGGTTGGAACCAAAGATCTCAAATTTGGACTCATCAGACCAAAGCACAGATTTCCACAGGTCTAATGTCCATTCCTTGTGTTCTTTAGCCCAAAAAAGTCTCTTCTGCTTGTTGCCTGTCCTTAGCAGTGGTTTCCTAGCAGCTATTTTACCATGAAGGCCTGCTGCACACAGTCTCCTCTTAACAGTTGTTGTAGAGATGTGTCTGCTGCTAGAACTCTGTGTGGCATTGACCTGGTCTCTAATCTGAGCTGCTGTTAACCTGCGATTTCTGAGGCTGGTGACTCGGATGAACTTATCCTCTGCAGCAGAGGTGACTCTTGATCTTCCTTTCCTGGGGCGGTCCTCATGTGAGCCAGTTTCTTTGTAGTGCTTGATGGTTTTGGCCACTGCACTTGGGGACACTTTCAAAGTTTTCCCAATTTTTCGGACTGACTGACCTTCATTTCCTAAAGTAATGATGGCCACTCGTTTTTCTTTACTTAGCTGCTTTTTTCTTGCCATAATACAAATTCTAACACTCCATTCAGTAGGACTATCTGCTGTGTATCCACCTGACTTCTGAACAACACAACTGATGGTCCCAACCCCATTTATAAGGCAAGAAATCCCACTTATTAAACCTGACAGGGCACACCTGTGAAGGGAAAACCATTTCAGGTGACTACCTCTTGAAGCTCATCAAGAGAATGCTAAGAGTGTGCAAAGCAGTAATCAAAGCAAAAGGTGGCTACTTTGAAGAACCTAGAATATAAGACATATTTTCAGTTGTTTCACACTTTTTTGTTAAGTATATAATTCCACATGTGTTAATTCATAGTTTTGATGCCTTCAGTGTGAATCTACAATTTTTATAGTCATGAAAATACAGAAAATTCTTGGAATGAGAAGGTGTGTCCAAACTTTTGGTCTGTACTGTATATATATGAGTACTTTTTGTTGTTTTCCAATTTTTTACTTTTTTCACAGTCTCTGTCTTAAAGCTTGCAGTTAAATTTCTCAATGTACAATCTGTATACTGTACAATCACTAGTTGGTTGTATAGGAAGCTAACCATAAGCATGACAAGCAGGGTAGGAAACATAGCAGCTGCTAGAGCACACATCCAACCTTTGAAGGAGTCTGAGATATACTGTATGAGTAGGATAAGAGAAGAAATGGATAATGATATGGAAATCACAGGGAGTAAGGGCTTATTCAGACATCCATTTTTAACAGAGTTAAAAACAAGATCCTTTAGGTTTCATGTATGTATTTTATCCATAGTTTATCCATTTTCAGTCAGTAAAACATGGATCAAGCATTTTTATCATAAAATTGCTATACTTTGTATGGTTTTGGACCAGAGGCGTAGCTAGGGGTTTAGCACAGGGGTGGGCAAACATGTCCAAATGGGCCCCCTACTTGGACATGTTTGTATACCGATACTATGAGTATACGGTTAGCGTATAGTGGTATATAGTGGCTCTACACAGGGCTCGGCAGACGATTTAGGTGAATACAGGGCAGTAACATTTAGTGACTTACCGGTGACGTCTCTGACTAATCATTCACATTCCGCATCTCTTTCATCTGGACGGCCATGACCACTTCTTCCAGTCTCTGTAAAGTTTGCAACACAGACATCATTGGCTCCTCACTTTTCCAGGCACCTGACCCATATTGTCCTCACCTACACAAAGCTCCCATCCTGCTGAAACCCCCAATTATAAAATATATAATATAACCCCCCATAATGAATAATACCCCCAAGTGCATCTTTAAACTAATAACTTCCCTTTGCACCCCTTTAAGAGGACCTTTCACGTCCTCATGTATATGCGGTTTTACATACCACTAGAAAGCCGACAGTGCGCTGAATTCAACGCACTGCCGGCTTTCCCGTTATATGCCCCGGGGCTGGAGATATCAGGGATCTAAATTTCACCGTTCACTGTCAGAAGGGCGTTCCTGACAGTCTAGTTGCGCTGTGAGTAACGTCCTCCCTTACAGTACCCGTCCATAGAATTGTACTTCTGACAGTGAATGGTGATATTTAGACCCCCGATATCTCCAGCCCCGGGGCATATAATGGGAAAGCCGGCAGTGCTCTGAATTCAGCATGCTGTCGGCTTTCTAGCGGTATGTAAAACCGCATATACATGAGGACGTGAAAGGTCCTCTTTAAATAATTTGCCCATTATTAATAATGTCCCAGGTGTTTCCTAATTAAAAAGGAAAAAAAAGGAAAAAAAAATGTTTTGGGTTCCAATACCCGGGACCCCCAAGGAACAACTGTTTGAATGAACCGTGGTATCTGTGTAAGCGCCGTGACCCCTTCTCTGTTTACATAGTGTCATTCATCTCATAGCGGCCATGTCATGTAACTACAGCCTTGTCCTATACACGTCTATGTGACAAGGCTGTAATTACATCACGCGGTCACTATAAACAGACAGCGTGTGATATAAACAGGCGCCGGGGACCTTCATACAGCTGATCAGTGGGGAATCACTTATCTCTTATTGATGTTTTATTCTGAGGATAGATCATCAATAAAAATGAGCTGGAAAACGCCTTAAGGCTAAGGCCCCATGTGGCGTACCGCAGCAAAAAAGAGCTGTGGGAAAAACCGCGGCAGCAATGCATCACGGTTCTTCCAGCAGCACTTTGCGCAGAAAGTTCACAGAGGTTTCCACTGCAGACTTTCTGCTTCAATTATATCTATAGGGAAACCGACTGTTTTGGAAATCACAGATTTCCCCATGTGGCGAGAACCAACTGAAAAAAAATCGCAACATTCTAGCAAATCCCATCGGCACACTGCAGAAAAATATGTGCAGCAGACACATTGCGATTTCCAAAACAGTAGCGGTTTTGGAAATTGCAGCATGTCAGTTATACCTATGGAAACACTGGCGGTTTCCATTTAGGTGTATTGAAAACAGAAAGTCCACAGGGGAAACCTCTGTGGACCTTCTGTGAAAAGTGCTGTGGGAAAAAACACATTACCGCCGCGGTTTTTCCTGCAGCGCTTTTTTTGCTGCAGCCCAGTACATGTGGCCTTAGTCTTAATAAGGTGCAAGTGCAACTTTAATTAAATTAATTGACCCTCATTTTATGCCCCTGATTCCCCCTGATATAAATACTGCACCTCTAATGACCCCTTATATCAATGACCACCCCCTTATGTTCATAATGCCTCCTAATATAAATGATGCCCCTTATATAAATAACCTCCCCCCTTGTATTCATAATACCCTGTGATAACCCTTATATAAATGACCCCCCCATCGTCATAATGCCCCCTAATGAATCCTCCCTTATAGTTATATTTCCCCCTCCTAACCACCCCTTATTCTATTAATATACCCACAAAAAAAAATCATACTCACCTACCTGCTATGCTGATGAACGGAGCCGCCGCTTCCTCCCTGTCCACGCGCATGACGTCTGTGTCTGTGCGGGGGCGGCACGATGTTGTGACGTCATCGCGCCGCCTGTGCTTAGAAGAACAGCACTTCATAGTTTAGGCAAAAATACATATTTTATTTAGGTTATTTAGATATAATTTTGTTTAAAGGATTGTTCTGTGACTAGGACATTGATGTCCTTAGAATAGGATATCAATGTTTGATTGGCCAGGGTCCCATCCCATCAGTACCAGGCATGACTGTTTGTACCAGTGAACCATCTTGAAAGTATCCCAGTAAGTGTAGCAGTGCCTTAAAGCAAACCTGTCACAATAAAAATTCAGGCAGGTAGCATGTTATAGAGAAGGAGGTACTGAGCAGATTGGTATATAGTTTTCAGTATTTTATTGTTCATTTAAATTTTTGCCTGTTCCATGCTTACAAACAGTCATGGAGTAATGGGCCGGTCCTATCAGGGATTGACAGCTATGTAGGCACAGCCTTAGAAGGGAAGTTGTCAATCACTGATGGAAATGCTTCAGTGCGGTTTATAAGCATAGAAAAAACAAAAATATAAACAAATAAATGACAAGTTATGTTGAATCTTTCTGTCAGGAATCTCAGGTCAGCTACTATTACTTTAAGATTACTATGCCAAACTGGCAAGCTTCTGCAATGTCAGAATTCTCTGGCCTTATCTATTTAACAGCTGAGGAGGCATATTTAAACTTCCTTCCTCCTCAGCAAGGTGCCTGTTTTCACCTTGTTTGGCTTTCTTACCTGACTCTTTGTGTTACACAGCTTCGTACTGACCTCTAGAAGTAGACCCTTGGCTTGATACTGGAAAACATCTTGCCTTCTGACTCTGGCCCAGATGTTCCCTCGTGAACTAATTACTGGCTTGGACGTTCACTCTCCTGATTTGTTCTCCTGATACTGATCAGCCTTGTAAGTTAATCGTGGGTTCTGTTTTGATTTTTGATAGTGAAGTGCTAATTTTTTGTATGGTTTCTGTGGTGATAACTTGAACCCCAAATATAACAAATAAATGACAAGTTATATTGAATCTTTCTGTCAGGAATATCAGGTCTGCTACTATTGCTTTAAGATTACTATGCTGACCTGAGAAGCTTCTGCAATGTCAGAATTCTCTAGTCTTATACAATTAACAGTTGAGGAGGCATATTTAAACTCCCTTCCTCCTCAGCCAGGTGCATTCAATTGTTTTTACTTTGTTTGGCTTTCTTACCTGATTCTTTGTGTTATGCACCTTCATACTGATCTCTAGGAACATACCCTTGGCTTGTTCCTGGAAAACTGCTTGCCTCCTGACTCTGACCCAGATGTTCCCTCCTGAACTGATTGCTAGCCTGGGCATTCACTCTCCTGATTTGTCCTCTGATCCTGATCAGCCTTGTAAGTTAATTGTGGGTTCCAGTTTGTGATGATTCCGCTTAAATATGGCTATAACTCAAAGATGTATTTTGATCTCTGGGTAGCATATCTCCCTCTTAGTTCCATTTATTCATAATGTGCGCAGCTATAATCCTAGGTGTATGGCCAGTAGTGGCAACATTGTGACAATAGGGCTTTGTATCCATCCCAGAACGGCTCTATTGTATTCCTATATAGACCTGGGTGATCAAATAAACATGCATTGTTCAGCCTGGGCTGTTGATCAGATATGGCTGATAACATATAGAAGGCATTGTGTCATTCCACTTGGTCACATCTCCATACAAAGAATCTTGACTTGAGTGCATTAATCAATCAGACTTGCCGTCGCCGGTGACCTCATTCTGGGAGGTGTAATCAAGGGTATAAAAGAGGAGGTAAGAGGTCAGTGAGAGAGATTACTATGATGAGACTACAAAGGAAAGATTGGGCTGAGACTACCACAGAGAGACTATGAAGATGCTACTATGAAGAGAGGCTGCTGTGATGAGTTGCTGAGATGCTGGAGTTGATGTCGCTGCCTCCACTGGTTATCTCCACATGCTATGTGTGAGTGTTGGATTATAGAGCCACATCCAGGATATGTTGGGTAAAGTAATTATTTCACCTTTATTCCCTTTTATTTTATTGCACTTGATCTTGTAACTAGTAACTGTTAATGCTTGTATATATCTGCATATCTGTTCTGAACTGCATGTGTTAGATGTTAATACCGACCCATTTAGGGGTTAATAAATATATAAAATTTAGAAAGCTTGTCTTGTATTTATCTTGTGAACCCAGCACTCACTGGCGGTGAGTGTGGTTTTTTATGAAAGAAGTCTCAGGTGTGGGCCAAAGCGGTGTTGGTGCACTGAGGATCTTTCACACAGTTTGATTTCTGAAAACGGAGCATTTATTTCTTGTATGGTTTCTGGGGTCATAGTCCATCTGACCTTGCGGGAAGGACTCAACCATAACACTTTCCCTACAAAACTATATATCAATCTGCCCAGCTGCTCCTGCTCTATAATATACGACCTATAGATTGCACTGCATTTTCAGGGTGACAGGTTCCCTTTACATCCTGGATGTGCCAGACTCAAACTACAAACCCCTTTACTAGAGGTTTGTAGTTGTCTCCAGTTGTTGAAATATCCATTTTCTTGCCAGTTCATACAGGGAACGGCAAAGAGTACAGTAGAAAACACTTACCATATAATAGTGCTCTATTCTAAAGCATGATGGGAATGAAGAAAAAAAATAAAGGTTAAAAATTCACAGCCGGACTAGAGCTGAATTTTGTGTTGCAATAATGTATCTCTGGCATAGAGCACTATGGGAAATCATAATTTGCATTGCATATTTTCTCTATTAGTGGTCACATTTTATTAGCAGTACTCTAGTTTCATTAGATAAAAGCCTGGATTTTATTGCTCCTTTTGCCAAGTTGTCAAACCTTGCAGTTTAATGCATTCTGTTTGTTGGTCTACTGTATGTTTCGACCTTGGAGTTTGGAAGAAGAAAGGTTGAAGGTCAATGTAATTAGAATGACAGATTTGTTACTCTATTACCACTACTAAACCATTTCAGTGACCTCATAGAAAGGTGAAATGTCCAATTGTCTGTAGTACATAAATATATTGGTGACATCTTGACCTATGAAATGACTCCCCATCAAGGTTTTCTTTTTCCTATAATGAGAGCAGTTTTGTGCTTCACCTTACACCTCCCCTTCTGAGGTTTTATAGCCCTATAATTAAAAGGAGCTGGAACAAACATATTTGCATAATCAATGCACATCGTTCACCTCTGTCAGAAGCTTCCGCGGACTCACATTGTTCCCTTCTGTATCTGACTTTCTTTATCAGTCGTGTTCATTACTGCAATCTAGTCTATTAACTTGAAGAGCCACAGAATTGAAAAACACAGACAAAGGTCTTGTATTTAAAAAAAAATATTTCTTGAAGACTGATCATGAAATTAAGGTGCCCATGGACCTTCACTAGCAATAGCTGTTTGCAAACTTCTGACCCCCCCCTCCCAATTTATACATACACACTGAACTCAACCAAGACCATATGTGTTTTCAGTGATGAGAGGGGAACATGTCACTGTTGGCAGTGTGTTATGTTTAAGATAAAGTTGCAAAATCCCCTATACACATAAGATAATTACCCAATGCCCCCTTAATTATTGGAGTTTGTCCAACTTTCTCATGTGTTTTTTTAAAGGTGAGGTGATGCACACTTAAGCTTGGATTGTTTAGTCCATTGGAGGACTTCATCCTCTGGTTGTTGCAGGTTTTGTCCTGTGATTTGGTAGTGGGGCTTTGGTCTCCCTTTCATCATAGAGAATGTATAAGCTGCACACATTAGTCTTAATTCACATGTGGCATAAATGGACAGTACAGATGTGTAGACACATCTGTACAATTAAGTAACCTATTCAAATGTAGCCAGAAAAGTCATTGCTGGTAACAGGCAGAGTGCTGTAGTCCCACTATATCAGCCCCAGGTTTCTGACATTCGTGTGGTCCAGGGCAGGTCTGGAATAGGCTTCAGCCCCAGGTGTTGGTTCTAAGCTCATTACTGGGCCATAAAAGCCTACAGAGCCTGCACTTCAGGGGAGATCTTGGGAGTGAGAGGAGGCGTCTGGGTCTGTCCTGACACTGAGTCTGCTGAGACGGTATTGTGTTAAGTTGGTTGTTCGTGTGTACGTAGCAAGCCCTACGTACAGTTAGTATTTACTGTTTAGTTAGTGCTCGGATGAGCAGGGTTTTGTTTTACGTTTTGCCTAAAGTTAAGGCTGTATTTTATTTTGCTTATTCTGTGCCTGATGTAAGGTTTATTTATTTTTGCTGTTTTTTCAAATATACCTGTTTTGCACCAGACTTCATGTCCCTGTCTCTGATTGGTTGGATGTATACAAATACTAATAGGAGCTGCACTGTAAATAGCTATCACAACGGGTGCAAGATTCCAGGTGGCGACTACTCCACCAACACAGTGACAACAATTTTAAGAAGGAAACAGCACTCCATGGATAAAATCCATACTATAACTGATTTATTCACCCAGTGTTCAATGCTGTTTCCTTCTTTGGATTGCCCTGACTATCCAGGAGTGAGCACTAGGTATATAAAACAATAAGTGCTCTATAAAGTCTTCCACTGGGGAGAACATTATACAGTACACAGACCACTAGGTAAGTTATTCCAATAGAGTACCCTAGGAAAAATATATAGCAAATCTCTCTTTAATACATTTCACTAAAAAAAGGAACGTTCCCATCTATCTGCTTTATCTATCTACCCTTCTCAACTTTGAAATTATAACACCAAGAAGAAGATTCTTGAACTTATGAACATTACATAGTCAATAGACATATTAATATGGATATTATAAAACAATGGTATTTAAAACAACTTTATTTATTTAGTATCGAGTATGAATGCCACTCACATAAATACACATACTTACATTCCTTGGCATGCTACCAATGAGTTTATTTATGGTTGTCTGAGGAATATTATGCCATGCTGAATGCAAATCATCAAGATTGGCTGCTGACAGCAACTTTATACAATTACCAACTGATCATCCCAGATGTGCTCGATGTGAAACAAGTTTGGAGATTCTGTAGGCCATGGTATAGTACATGTAGACCATGGTAGTACATGAAGGCCATACAGGCTGCTCACAGTAGCTCGAATGACACAGCCTGGCATTGTCCTATGACTCCTGGGTCACCAACCAAATCAATGTAACTTTGAGTTCTTAGTATATCTGAAATAAAGACTAAACAAGCTTGGCTACCATACGTCATGCTACCTCACACTATAATCCTGGGAGTAGGAACGATGTGATTTTCCCTTTGTGGAAGGCGCCTTTATGGCAATGCTCATATCACTGTGTCCGAGACAAAAGAGGTACTCATCGTTCAAGAGGATATACTTCCCTTTCAGCCTCCATTTCGATCTTACTGTGTTTTTTGAGAACAGTGGCTTGAGATCAATGGATCATCTATAGTTGAATGCGTGACTCATAACCCAATGTTGTGCAGACACCAATTGATGGTTTGATCAACACAATACAAAATTGATCACAATACACCATTTTCCAATCAAGTGATCCATCCGTTCAGAGGTTTGCCTTTGCGCACATCATGCTGTCATTCCAGTTTGTCATTGTTCTCCCAACCACCCAGAAGCACAAAACACTTAACAGTGTTGGAATCTTGGCCTAGGCTTGTAGTGATCTGCCAGAGTGATAAACCAAGGTCTCTCAGTTCAAGGATTCTGTCCTTCTCAGCTTATGACAAGTGGCGATAACTGGCACATCGATGAACATGAAACATTACACAATCATCCCACAACACTTGATCTGATTTTAAAGTTTCATGTAGCTAAAAAAAACTTTGCTTTCAATCTGACTTTTATGCCCCTCCAACATGCCACAGATTGGAGCTAGATGCTTGAAAATTTGATCATTTTCAGAACTTAGCAACTTGTTACTTCCACATGCGCAGAATTAACTTCATACTGACTTAGATGCATGTAAGACACAGACAAGACTAAAATAGTCCACCTGCAAATGCACCATTAAGTCATCTCAGTCAACTGAGCATGTCAGGAAGAGAACACAGGGATTGCAACCTCTGGGAGAATGATTGGTACACTGTACTTTTATCCATCTATTGTATGTATAAATTTTTTATATCATTTCACATTTGATTGACACTTATGTATTTTCCCATGATGCACTAAATCTATCCGGTATATCACATTCATTCCACTGTTTTAAAAGGGTCCATTAAGGAATGAAACATTACACTGGGCTAATAAAATCATCTTTCCATCTATCATTAGCCCTTCATTAGCCCTATGACAAATATATGACTAGAAGTATCCATACGGTTAAGGCCCCATGTATGCGAGTATTTTTGCTGCGGATTTTTTTCTGCAATGTGTGGATGGGATTAGCCAGAATCCCATCCACTTTGTAGGTAATGTAAAATGCAGCATTTTTTGACGCTATGTTTCCGCCGTGGCTAAAATGCATCATTTTCGCAATCTGGGCCACATTCTAAGGAAGGAATACTTTTTCAGGGCACTGTATACTCAGTTTTGACTATTGATTGTTTACATACTATACATAAAACTTTTCCTTTTTTTTTTACTACAGCACACCATGAATATTGTTAAACTATTTTATCAATATGAATATTTTTTCAGAATTTAAGATCATAAACTCTTTATTAACTTACTACAGAAGTGACACTTCAACATAAGGCAAGATATTCCCTAGAGGGCTAATTATCTGCTACCTTGGGACTTGTCCATACATCTATAGTATGTTGTAATCGTGTAGAAGTCTATTATTTATATTAAACTTATGGGTTTTGCAGTTTTGCTCATTAGTGTCAGTTTCTGTAGATCTTCTTGTCCTTGCTATTTTGCCAGAAATGACTCTGGGAATGTTTTGTGACAGTGTATCCAGTGTAATTATACCACAAAGAATTAAAGGAACATTGATTAATTGTATTTGCCACAAAACTCGTTTAATTTGCCAGATGGAAACACAATGTCTCAAAGTGACAGTGACAATTTCTGTGAGCATGTTATACAATGTATGTGTACCCTATAGCTTAACCATTTCCAATATGGTGATACTATTGTTATTTTTATCATTTTTTTATGTTTGTCCCTGTTATAATTTTCAAAATTTGCAAAACTAAATAAAGTTAAATTAAATCTTATGCTAAAATATCCAACAATACCATTCAGTGTACCAGAGTGTTGCCTTTGCATGGTTCACATTAAGGGTGCATTCACACAGTGCAGTTAACTGCAGTTAAAATTGAATCAGAATAAGCTGCATGCAGTTTTGCTTTAGTTTTTGGTGCAGCTTTTGATTTTACAGTTGAAATTTGTTAAATAATTGTGTTTCACCTATAAAATTAAGAAATTCCACCTAAAACCATATGCAATTTTTGTTTATGCAGTTTTGTATTCACACAAAAGCACTGTGTAAATACACCCTTAAGGGGCTGTACCACAAACTCAACTTATTGTCTATCCACAAGATCCCTCAAGTCACATTTCTACTGGTGTTTATTGACAGGGTTGTAGCAGTGACATACATCAACATCATGTAATTTGCAACTGTCTGGCAAAGAAACCTTCCCCTAATGCTGCACAAGGAACTGTTGGCTTTCTCTAAGGCCATATGGGATTGCGATATAACCTATTTGACCATCTTCATTCAAAGGATTTATAGATGGCACAAACACATTAGCAGTCAACAGACTTTTTGTTGTTACCCATATCTGTCTTTGTGACATATTAGCCATCCGCTAATAAGAGAAAACAGAGGAAAATTCAAAAACTGCTACAAATATCCCTAACTATTTATGTATAAAGGTGGGCTGATCCTAGACCATTAGAGGTCACATTATAATAGGTGATAGTCTAAGGTTTTAGATGGATCTAATGTGATTAATCTCCTCATTGCAGTAAATGTATAAAGAGCTCTTTATCCTCAGCATAATGTATTGAGCAATTTGTCATTTGATGTCTATATACTTTATTACTTATTCAGGCATACAAATCCATTCATTTAAATTAAATTAACAAAGCATTAAACACATACAGATGTAACTGTGCGAATATTTCCATTACACTTGACAAGGCGATTTGTTTCGTTGCGGTTCTGCTAATGATATATGAAGGAAGGAACTTTATGCTATGGGCTGCTCTGTGCCATCGGCTCACTCAACTTTCCCCTCTTACAGTCAGACACTTACATCTAGTGCTTAGAAATGGAATGTTGTTTTAAGACACAGATAGCAGTTTTAGTTTTACAGCAACTAGGAAATCAAATTGTGTAGGCCAGAGGCGTATCATGAGGCTCCTGGACTCTAATGCAAAATCTGTACCACACCCCCCTAACTGTAATGTATCATTTATAGTACTGGTCTTCTCATTTTGGGAAGAGACACCTTATCACCCCCCCCCCCCCCCCTTTAGGCTCCTGGGCATGGGTGCAACTGCATCCTTTGCATCCCCTCAAGTTACACCCCTGGTGTAGACCATCTACTGTATGTAAGATGACTATAGAATTTTGATCTTAAATAGGGAGTGATTAGTTAACGTGACATTGAGGAGCTGCCAGAAATGTTTTAGGACAAATTTGTGCAGTATGTAACTGTTTTATTCTGACAGTGTCCCAATTTTAGTAATTAGACCCTAGTGTGATTCTCCCAACCCCCTCCTCGATTTCCCCCCACAGTCTTCATTTTCTGTTTCATGACACTGCTCCTGTCAAATGCAGCCCTGGACAGGTCACTGCTAGAGATGAGTGTATTGATTTTGGTTTGGGTTTGTTGCTTCAGATCAAACTTTTGATTTGGTCCAAACCAGTTCATTCCAACTGGACGTGAAATATGTTGTTTTAAAAAGTTATGTATGACACTTTGAGGGCTCCTAAGACTCTATCTAACCCCTGTCTAACTCTGTAACAAAAACACATTCTTAATAATGTCAGTGACAGCAACAGATATGGCTATGGCTGGTAGCTAGTAGTAACAAAAGTACACCGCACTGTAGGATTATTTGCACTTTTATGTCACTGTATTTGACAAGGAAAAAATGGTCAAATTTTACTGTACCATTTTTAGGAAAAATAAAAATCAATCAAAGTGGTACTATATATAACTTTACTAGGTTTTTGTGTTTGACAAGGTAAAAGATAGCCAAATTACACCAGATGCATACAAAACGAAGGGCTAATTTTTATATAAAACCATTGCATTTTCAGTATAACTGCCATGTGTGTCTAAAAAACTACAGGCAAGCACCTTTCCCAAAAAAGGGTCATTTTTGGAGCATTATAAACGTTAAAATGCATAAAAGCAAATCTCAGTGCATTGTATGGTTTAACCGAGAATTTGTATCCACTTCTTACTATTCATTTTTCCTTAGACATACATGTTCACCTTCAACTTCGGCTGGGTTTGGCTTAGAAAGCTAGAAATTGGATAGACAGGTTCCTAGGAGCTCTGACAGTGTTATACACTATGTTTTAAGCCAATTTAAGTGGTGATTTCTACCAAACTTGTTCGACCCCAAACAAATCTTGGTCTGGAACCACCTGAAATGAAAGTAATTTTAAGAGGTTTGCCCATCTCTATCTGTTTGTAAGGCATTATGGCAGTCTTTCTGATACCTGAGCTCATGTGATTCTTCTTCTCTTCTTCTTCTGCTTTTTTCATGTTTCCACATGGCCACCATTTTAGCTGGTTCATTCAAGCAAATCCATTCTATAGCATAATTGTTTAAATGGATAGGTCACTGCCCCCAACAAAATTAGCACACTCCTCCAAAATACTCTGAACTGATACTGATACTCTGAAATTCTACTTTTTCTACAGTGTACCTCCCAATCTGTGTGAACTACCACAAGATTAATTGGTACAGCTGTAGAAAGCAACTGGCAGCTACAAATGAATGGGCAGCCACATATTATATGGCCACAGTAGTAATGGCTCTCTGCTCTGGTTACTAGAGCAGGACGTCCTTGCTAACGGAAAAAAACAGGACAATGTTGACCCTGATGCATTTCTTTCCCCTCTTCACTTGATACTGCTCTGTCAAATACAACCCTATCCTGTTAGTAGCAATGTAAACAGTAATAATAATAGTGGTAATAGTAGTGGTGGTCACAGTGGCAGTAGTGACTTTTCTATTGATCACTAAGTTCAAACCATATTTTAGAGTCGCAGAAAATGGATGCTTATTCCTTTACTGTTATGACCCAAGTCACATTATGGCTCCAATCTTAATTCTCTCCTTATAAAATTTTCATCCTGCATACAGAAGATTGGAAGGTGAGAAGTCATCTATAAAGTATCAATATGTAAATGTTACTGATATCCAGAATTCTGTGCTCCCCAAACTTTTTGTGTAAGTAAAACCCCCACTTATGGGTAATAAAAATATGTTATGAACATCCCTAACATTAAACACATAATTTGAATTAACGGGATAGTAAAAATCTGGGACTTCATTTGTAAGATTAAGAACAAAGAAAAAAGAAAGATTTTTGAAGTTGAGACATGAGCCGTGGTGAATGAAGACGCAATCATGCGGCTATCTAATGTCAGTTTTAAGCAGAGAAAGATTCAAACAAAATGATCAATTCCCAGCTACTATTTTATTAATCTTGAATTAAAGGAACAAAGACATCATTTACATATCAAATCTCACACATGTTTGGGTCACTTTTTGAAGTTGTCCTTGCTTTTTATTTAAAATGCCAGAAATGCGTAAAGGGTAGGAAAAAAAATTCTTGATAGAAAGAGAACCTCAAACCGAAGCTGACTGAAATGGTGCAATTAATTTAATTATGTGTTTGATCTGCTCTGTATGGGTCATACACTATTTAAATATATTAGTATAAGAAAGGCTATACAATCCGACATCTCATCTTTTAAGTTTTGGATTTTTTTTTTTCCTAGTCTGGTATTTTTGTATTTTGATCACATTTATTCCACTGGTTATTGTAAATAGATGTAACATATTTTTATTTACAGACTGTCAATGGAAATCTATTTTTATCAACAAGTCCATCGTATAAGTATAAAACGAACAAATATAAGTAATTTTCCCAGTCAAGAAAGTTGTTTGCCTTCATTTCTAGATGTTGAATCAAACATGTTGCTACAGCTTGTTATTTTCTTTCTGAATCTTTAAGGGCCAATATCAAAAATTAGGTCTACAAGAACTGAAAGAAATAAAATTACCAGGATTCAGCATGCTATATATCGTGTATGGGCCAGAGGTACAGTAAGCTATGTTTAATCCGTTCTTCTGGTCTGTCACAGGATTTAACAATAAAGACGGCTGACTGAAATGGGTCCGTCAGATATCCGATATTTTCTCACTGGCATCGCCAGATGAAAAAGCCTTGCAGAAAATTTTTGGCTGTGATTTCAGATGGATTCTGTACTGAACGGACAGAAATGAAAGTAGCCTTATTCAGTAGCTATCCTTATTTAAACTCTCATTGTTACATTTTTTTATGGAATTTTTTTTTTCATTTTTTTTTTATTTTGCCAAATTATAAAAGTAAATAATTGCACACAAAAAAAAAAATTGCAAGTGACTGTCAAACTTGTTGAATTATTGTTGAACTCTTAGTCAAAGTGTGAGTGTCATAAAATGGTAATGATATTATGTATATGTGTGTGTGTGTGTGTGAATTTCTGTTGTATTTTGCCAGTTTTTTATATGTGGTCAAACAACTGGACCAATCTGCACCAAAATTGGCACATAGGTAATGTATTTTTCAAACTATATGACGCACTTTTTTCCCCCAAATTTGGGAAGAAAATGGAGGTGCGTCTTATAGTCGAAATGTAGTCGTGGGGGGAGTGCAGGGTCGCCGGGAATAGTACAGGACCCACACCAGCTGGAGATGTCCAGGGCCCCACAGCACCATGATAGTGATTGGGGAAAGCATGGTTCTCCGACTGCTATACAAATAGTCTGCCCAGGAGTAAAAATCACAAGGCATTATGGGAAAGGAGCTGGGAGCTCATGCGCCCTCTGTTGGATGTAACAGATCCTCAGTTTGCTTTTGACTCACCGAGTCTTGAGACAGCAAAAGGGATTTTAGCCAGGCCAGTTTCACTTATCTGCATACAGCGCCCTTTCGGGATTTTTGTCCCTCATCAGTACAGAGCAAAGTGAACTGGCTGGCTTTGTGGGAGGCAATGAGTGGGTTATGGACAGGGACATCTCTCCTTGAGGAGAGCACCAGTTAAGGTGTGTAGAGTTTTGAGTTGCCTTTCGCCCTCTACTATCCCGAAACGGCGCTGTATGCAGATAAGTGAAACTGGCTTGGCTAAAATCCCTTTTGCTGTCTCAAGACTCAGTGAGTCAAAAGCAAACTGAGGATCTGTTACATCCAACAGAGGGCGCATGAGCTCCCAGCTCCTTTCCCATAATGCCTTGTGATATGTAGATGCTTAGTAGAGGGCGAAAGGCAACTCAAAACTCTACACACCTTAACTGGTGCTCTCCTCAAGGAGAGATGTCCCTGTCCAGGAGTAAAAATAACAAACATTTACATTCACCTCTCCTGGGCTTCCGACGATCCCTAGCATTCTGTTTGGAGCTCTTCCGGCGTCTGATTGAGGTCACATGCCCCAAAGGTCACTGTGATTGGGCCCCAGCAGTTACATGGGTTGCTCCAGTGAATGACATCATCGTGACCCTCTATGGTCACCTGTTCTTGACATATTCACAAAAACAAATATAGCACCACTGGTTTCCACATCAAGGACCTTTCTCTATATCACATCAAATGACCATGTTGACCATGTGCATGTACCCAATCTCTGCTCTTACTAGAAACAGAGAGCAGAGATCGTACACATGTGCAGTAAACACTGGCTCTGTGAAGCAGCACTCATAGGAGAGGGGCAAGGGAAGGCAGAGCTAGGCCAGCCCACATCAGGGAACTCTGACGTTGTGCCAGGACACTGAGGCATAAGATGTAAGAAGGTATATGTGCCGTCACAGGAACCACTGGTAAGAATCATGTGACCGGATCAGGAATGGGAGAAAGGGGGCCATTATGGTAATAACAAAGTTGCTTCAGATGGCATGACTATTTAATTGGTGCAGTAAATGCTACAGAAAATGCCTGATACAAAAAATGCCTGGGTCCTGGAAAACCCCTTAGGCTGAAGACCCAAGTGGCAAAAACCGTGGCAGTTTACAGTCCCATCCACACATTGCAGTAAAATAATCGTTTTTCCATGTCAATTATGCCTACAGAAACTCTGGCAGTTTCCATATAGATATAACTAAAGCAGAAAGTCTACAGAGGAAAACTCTGTGGACTTTCAGTGAAAGTGCTGCAGGAAAAACCACAATGCGTTTCCGCCACAGTATATCCCACAGCACTTTTTGGCTGTGGCTCGCTACTTGGGGCCTTAGCCTTAAGGTCTTAAATTATTATTGAGATTATTATTAGAAGCTGTAGTAGCGATTATAGCATATTAGTAGTAGTAGTTGTAATATTGTAGTACATATAGTTATATTAAAGTGAAGACTCACCTATTCAGGAAGGCCTACAACCTCCAATAACGCTACTGTCACCACACCACCATCTGAACAGCCTCTGCCCGTACCTTCTGTCTCTATCCCTCTTCCCTCATAGATTGTAAGCCCTTGTGGGCAGGGCCCTCTATCCCACTGTGCCAGTTGGTCACTGTTAGTATTATCTGTTTTGAATATCTTGTGTACTATATGTAAACCCTCAAATGTAAAGCACCATGGAATTAATGGTGCTATATAAATAAACAATAATAATAATAATAATAATAATAATAAAAGTATTATTCTGAGTAGTAGGAAAAGAAGTTGTACTAGTATTAGCATTCATAGTATTATTATCTTTATCATTACTGTTATTATTTTCAGCCTCTTACTGTGATTTGTGATGAGTTTTTAAGTTTAGTTAACACAGTGTGCAATAGAACATCTTGTTCTCTGCTATACCCCATATACACAATATAATCCATTATGGAAGACCTATTTGGTACAGCTGAACAGTGAAAATCGTTTAAATCCAAGATCAATGCATTTTCCTTGTTATTTCTGTCTTATTCTTTGTGTAGGTAAGATAGAAAAATTCTCACATTCTGCTGAGATTGGATCATTGTGTCCCTTTGTTTCTGTTCTATAGCAATTGTTACTATTATCCAGAGACACAACAAAATGAAATGTAGTACAAAATCGAAAATATTTCATTCCCTCTATTGGATTCTGAGACTTTGATACTGCATGTCAATGTTTTATACATTATTTTATTTTGCATTGTATTGTAAAGCAAAATGTAATCTGTATGAGGTTAATACATTACGTAACACAATTCTTAAAATCTGTTGAACTGGTTTGAGATGGCCAGTATGACTATTTGTATCTCTAAGCTAAGGGTTTGCATAGAGAAGTTAGTACTCCATCATCGAAACATTGCACTCTTCCTGGCTGGCATCAAGTGCCCCAGGGGATTGCGGAGCGTCTAAGTGTCATGACATTTTTGCACCCATTATGACCACTGAGACCCAATCACAGGCCTCAGCAGCCCCTAGGGTGTGTACCATCAGCCAGGAGGCTAGAAGAGACTAGATGAGGATGCAGAGGAATTATTGAATTCCACGAGGGAGCTCAGGAGAGGTGAGCCAAGGTGAGTATAACTGTTTATTATGTTTCTGCACCTCTTCCTGGGTCTCCACTTAGAAACCCCAGAGTATAACAATAGCACTTCTGGATTGGTGCTGTGGGTGATGTACCCCAGAAGTGCTGATTTTGGATTGAGCCCATAACCTTTGGAAAATTGAGGTTGATCTGAACCTGTTCACTCACCTCTACCTATGAAGTTGCTCACAATGAAATAAGGAAATAGAAGAAGGCTGAGATCCAATCGTCATTATTATATTTTATTGAAGTGAAAACTCTACACATTTTGGAGGTTTTCAGACGATCCTTGCAGGGTCTCTTTCTGTTAGCCATATTTGATGAAGTTGTATTTGTGATATTGCTATTTTTACTGCATTATAATGAATAAGTCAACACAGGTTTGAATATTTTAAGTAATGCTTACAACTACTGAGTGCATTTGTAGTTCCCTTAATTTTCCCTTGAAATAACTTTGCCCTGAAGCAAAAATCTTTTTCATGAATATGAAAAAAGGATTGCAGTTATACTGTAATTTGGCTTGCCTGGTACATGATAGAACAACCATATGTACTTTTGTTCTAAACAAATCTACTTGACTCAGTACCTGAGAAATTATTCCTAAATATTGTAAATTATTGCTGAAACAAGGTAAGATAAAATAAAATCCCAATTACAGGCATAATGCATTTTAGATCTCAACAGGCTGGATCATGTGGAGCATAGAAAAAAATAACATTTTGGTTACCAAGAAAGCCAACTAAAAAGTCAAAGTGATCTTGGTTTAATAAAGATCATGGCAAGGATATTGCTGCTCTGTATGGAAGCTAGGTGAAGACCTTTTTTCAGAACTCTGATGCCTGGATTGTACCATCAGCTTTTAGCTTCCACCCCCCTGTGTACCAGCCCATTTAAGGGGCAATAACACTTTTACATATACAAAAATATATACATATTAGATTTACAATGCCAAATACAACATAAACAATATTAAACAAGTTTAGCAGTGTCCACTGTGATGCTGCAGATAGTCTATAAGCACTAAAAGTGCCAACAGCAGCATGATCACTAAGTACTGCTCTGATTATGCATGGAACATGGTAAGTGGTGTCTTGCATTATGGCTCCAGAGCTCTAAGTTATGCCTATAGATAGCATTTCTGTGGAGGCAACCTGGGATGAAAGTCAGCAGGACAGTCTCTTCTCAATGTCTGGAATGAGATATTAGTGGCATCTGTCCATATTTGTATAAATAGGTACCAGATTATCAGGGAATGCTTGAAGTTGCACTTCCTCAATATCTGGGGAGTCACAGGATAAAAATCAGAAAGCTGAGAGCTAGAGATGAGCAAACCAGTTTGGATTGAACCAGAATTTTCCAAAAGTTTTGGGTTCTAAACTTTGACATCGACACACCACATATGACTTCTAAGGCCCAATCACAGGTCTCAGTGGTGTCCCTGGGGTGCATGACGTTACTCAGGAGGCTGGAAGAGGCCAGAAGAAGACCCAGAGAGAGCGCCGCACACCACAAGGCCTTGGGCCTGCACCTATTATACTTTTGGGTATAAAGAGACCTCAAAAAATAACCCAAACTTCACATTTTTGGAGACATCCTTCTGCCAATGAAGCAGTTAACAGGAAAAAGATTTACCATTTCACTGGGACTAGAAAGCATTTTTAGTCATACGAATTCAATCAAGTGTCATGATGTGGCTTGTGTGAGATTTGCTATTTTCAGTTTTTGGAAATACTTTGCAACTGTCAACATCAATAGTAATTTACATTGTCTTCCATGGGATAATTCACCTAGTGTGACAGCTTGAATTTGCAAAATACTATAAGGAAATATTCCATCAAGGTCTCATTGAATCACACTTTTGCCACGTCTTAAAGAGGTTATCCACCTTTTTAAAAATTGATGTCCTATCATTGAGATATCAATTTTCAGTAGGTGGGAGTTTTATTGTAAGGACCTATGAAGATCAACTGTTTCCCTGGGTGTGTGGCTCCTGACACCATTTGAATGCCAGATGCTGAGCTGCTCATTTGCCGTTTTCTTGATAGTAGAGGTTGTGGGTACAGCAGCTGTGTCCCATTCAAGTCTGTGGAACACTGCTACAGTGTCCACAACTGCCACCAGCAAGAATATGGCGAGTAAAACAATGTATGTGTAAACAATGATAGGCGATCAATGATAGGCCATCATCTCAAATGGGTCATCTCACTCTACTGTGTATAATCTAGAAGATAACAAAATATGGAAAACTCAAGTCTAAAATAAAAAAAAACCCACTATATAACATGTATTTTGTATAGAGTTTGAGTACAGGAGTAGATTTATGCCCTTTGTCCCTTTAATCTTGCTTGCAGGTCCTTTTGGGCTGTTGGACAGTTACATGGGCTTATTTTTCCATTCCTTGACATGTCACTAGAGATAGGCGAATCGGTTCATACTGAGCCGGGTTTGACCCGGATATTTCAAATTGTTAGTTATTTTACAAAACCAAACAAATGGAGATTTATCTCATCCCCAGAGTATAATAGGCGGAGGCCCAGGGAAGGTGAAAAAAATCAAAAAAACATTCACACTCGCCTACCTCTTCTGGGCTTGTTCTCGGTGTCTGGCTCTCTTCTTTGACATCATCGGCCTGGGCTCAGCGCTGAGGCCTTTGATTGGGCCTCAGTGGTGACCTGGCCATGCCGAGCATCATGAAATTGGATAGATAGATTCCTTGAAGCCCTGAGACTGCTCTACATTGTGTTTTAAGCCAATTAAAGGTGTGGTTCATACTAAACTTCGACCCAAAACTAATCAGGGACCCAAGCTGTCGAACCTGAACACAAAAAAAATCTTGACAGGTTCATCCATCTCTACATGTCACCCATCTACGGTTTTTGTTGGAAACTTGGGGGGGCATTGGTAATGTGAGGTGCACAATGCTGCCTTATAGCCTATTAGTTACTCTCATACCATTTGATTATGCACTATCCAGCACCTATATACATATACCCCACAGACAGATGTTAGCACCCCATTTTTCCTCAACCAACAAAACAGGGCCTGGCTGCATTCTGCAGAAAATAAATTAATAACCATGAGGTATTCGTAGATATTGCGAAAATACACAAGCCTGCAACCTGCGTCAAGCGTCTCCATGGCTTGGGAGTCCCTAACCTAAATTAAAAAAACAATTAAATGACAGACATCATTATTAATCACATCGATGAAAGGATGGCCATATTTACCTGATGTTAAAGTTAAAAAAAGTAAATATAAACAGAATAGCTTGCTGTGCAGGAGCTGTCCACCACTGGAAAAGTGACAGCTAAAAACACCCAGATACCCATGGTTCCATCTGAAATCTGATCAAGGGCATTGCTATTGAGTCTCTGCTGTGTAAAGCTATGCGTCTGCTCAGTTCCTGGGTTAGCACCATGTTGCAATACCCGATAGTCACTTCCTTTGTGTGCCTATCTGCCAAACACATACAGCTGATGTTAAGATAGTGTTAATGTTAATGTAATATAACAACAACCCAAATTGTGGCTACTCCACGAAAGAACTGGACATGCAGAAAATTTGTTCAAGAACCTTGTGTGGAAATAACAAATTTCTATTTCTTTCCCAGCACTTACAGAAACTACGAGAAGATATTCCGCAGAATCCACTGTATTATGTCCAGACTCCTGTTGAGCCATTTAGTTCATGAAAGTGTTATTGTTACAATTGTTTTTTGAGATTCAGTTCTTGTTACAGTATTATCCCACATCTTCCATCATATACTTCACAGAAAAAGAGTCAAATATTTTTTTTCAGCTTTTTTTGTTGCCAGTCTTTCAGTAAAACAATAGCTGTTTAGAAAGGCTTTCTTTACAGTTATAAAAGATCATACAAATGTTACCTTAATATATAAATATACCGCAAAGGGCTCATCTATTAAAGGGGTGCCCCACTATTAACCTTCCCCAGGATAGGTGATAAATGTGCAAACATTGGGAACTTAACTACTGGACCATTGTGCTGCTTATGTATCATCCATCAGTCATTTAGAGGCTAACTGAGTATATTTGATAAGTAAGTTTTCGAGAGTGCTAGCTCTCTTTTTCAGACATGGTGTAATACTAGAACCTGAAAATTCACACTATTCATACATACACAGGACATGGATCTTCAAAAGGATCTTGGAATAACAAAATGCAATATAAGTAGGGAAGTATTTACAACAGGTCAGGAAATAAACAGTCTAAAATTTGTGGTGCGTGACAGAGGGATCTGTTATCTGTTTGCTATCAGGAGGTGATTTGTGACCCTCACAGTTCATACATAGTGTGACATGAAGCTGGCATGAATATTAAGTCCAAATTGCAGAGTTTGAAATTTTTGCATCAACTTGTACTCCCATTCTTTCCTCTCATTCTGCATCTTAAAATGTCCCATTAAAACCACAACCTGCAAATCTTCAATAGAGTGGTCTTCTCCGGAGAAATGTGCGGCCACTGGGAGATCTGTTCTGCTGTTATTAATGTTGAATCTGTGTGAGTTCATGTCCTGACTAAGTCTCTGGCCTGTTTCCCCCATATAGAGGCCTGTGGTGGGACATTGCACACACATTATGAGATACACCACATTGGAAGACCTGCAGGAAAATGTCCCCCTAATTCTGTGCAAATATACTCAGTTAGCCTCTAAAAGGTATCGCCTGATTTCTTCACTCTTTCACTACTTTCTATGGCTAACACAGTACAACATTATATTACTACTATCAGTCATTTGCAATTGGATGATTGAGGGGCAAAGGTCGAGCTCTAATGACTGCAGACGTTGGATCCCTACTGTTTTAACAATTGTCATCTATTCTTTCTTCAAACTATATATACAAATAAGACCTTATTCACAGTGTGTGCTTACTGTACCATACCTTGGGAAATAAATCATTTTTTGCTAATACCCTTTGGATCTGCGCAGTCCGTGTATAGTGGTCCAAATACCTCCATTGTCATCCATTTGTTGTCAGGGATCAATAGTCTGTGAAGAAAAACAGGAGTCTGAAGGAATACATTGAAATGTAATGGTTTTGAATGCCCTCTGCATAAAATGCAGAGGGCACACAAACTTGAAATTAGGACATGTGAATAAGGCCTAAGACCACTTTGATGGAAAAGTGCTCTAGCATCACCTTTTAGAAGGCAGCTCCCTATAGAGCAATGCTCTATAACTCCTCACAAAGGAAGAGGGATGCAGGGAAGAAGAGATGGCGCTGTGACATGTACAGGGACTTAATAGACCATGAATGCCCATCTCAGAATTCTGGGTAAGGCATGCATGGTCTAATAAGTCCCTGTACTCCTCACAGTGGTGTCTCCTCCAAACTAGTCATACTAGTGTAATCATTATTTCTATTTCAGTGCCTGGCTTAATCAGTTTCAGGTTGATGCTTTTCTGTAGTCTGAAAACCTTGTATATTTACTCATCTTTACCTCTTTCTCTAGTTTCTAATTAATCACAATGGTTAAGTCACAGAAACATTGGCTACAGTGCTGTAGACTGTGTCAGGTGTACATTGTAATTCACAAATACAGTCCTGGATAGATATACATTTGTGAGATATGATAGATAGATAGATAGATAGATAGATAGATAGATAGATAGATAGAATCAGAATATAATCTGATAGATCAGATAGACTGATAGATAGATAGATAGATAGATAGATAGATAGATAGATAGATATTGTAGAAACATAAATCGATTACTGTATTTTTCACTTTATAAGATGGGGGGAAAAAAGTCAGTGCATCTTATAAACCGAAGGTGCCGACACTATTGCACGATTGCCAGAGGATAATAATAATGATAATGATCAGAGAATCAGAGGAGGTGATTAAACAGTGTAACTCACTTTTCCTTACCTCTGGTGCAGGTCTTTCAGTCTCTTCTGTTCATAGAGACTTTTTTGAATGTCTTCACACAAAATGACGTCAGTGTAAAGTTATGTGGGTTTCATCGCCGTCATTTTGCATCATGACGCCGACGTGACCACAGAGGGGCCGCAGTGAGACGTTATACTGTGTGGAAGGGCCACTATAGGGCTTTATACTGTATGGAGGGGCCACTATGGGGCATTATACTCTGTGGAGGGGCAACTATGGAACATTATACTGTGTGGAGGGGCCAATATGGGACATTATACTCTGCAGAGGGGCCACTATGGAACATTATATTGTGTTGAGGGGCCACTATAGAATATTATGCTGTGTGGAGGTCACTATGGGACATTATGCTGTGTGGAGGGGCCAAGGTGTGTCTTATCATCAGATGCATCTTATAAAGCGAAAAATACAGCATGTTAGCTAAGCTTACCATTACTGAGGATAAGCATTCAGATTCCCTGCCCTAACCCTATACCTAAATATCCTTGCTGAAGCATACAGTGCTGGCCAAATGTATTGGCACCCCTGCAATTCTGTCAGATAATACTCAATTTCTTCCAGAAAATGATTGCAATCACAAATGCTTTGGTAATAAGATCTTCATTTATTTTGCTTGCAATGAAAAAACACAAAAGAGAATGAAAAAAAAAGTCAAATCATTGATCATTTTACACAAAACTCCAAAAATGGGCCGGACAAAAGCCTAATACTTGGTAGCACAACCTTTAGACAAAATAACTGCGAACAACCGCTTCCGGTAACCATCAATGAGTTTCTTACAATGCTCTGCTGGAATTTTAGACCATTCTTCTTTGGCAAATTTCTCCAGGTCCCTGAGATTTGAAGGGTGCCTTCTCCAAACTGCCATTTTGAGATCTCTCCACAGGTGTTCTATGGGATTCAGGTCTGGACTCATTGCTGGCCACTTTAGAAGTCTCCAGTGCTTTCTCTCAAACCATTTTCTAGTGCTTTTTGAAGTGTGTTTTGGGTCATTGTCCTGCTGGAAGACCCATGACCTCTGAGGGAGACCCAGCTTTCTCACACTGGGCCCTACATTATGCTGCAAAATTTGTTGGTAGTCTTCAGACTTCATAATGCCTAGCACACGGTCAAGCAGTCCAGTGCCAGAGGCAGCAAAGCAACCCCAAAACATCAGGGAACCTCCGCCATGTTTGACTGTAGGGACCGTGTTCTTTTCTTTGAAGGCCTCTTTTTTTTTCCTGTAAACTCTATGTTGATGCCTTTTCCCAAAAAGCTCTACTTTTGTCTCATCTGACCAGAGAACATTCTTCCAAAAAGTTTTTGGCTTTCTCAGGTAAGTTTTGGCAAACGCCAGCCTGGCTTTTTTATGTCACAAGTGGGGTCTTCCTGGGTATCCTACCATAGAGTCCCTTTTCATTTAGACGCCGACGGATAGTACGGGTTGACACTGTTGTACCCTCGGACTGCAGGGCAGCTAGAACTTGTTTGGATGTTAGTCGAGGTTCTTTAGCCACCATCCGCACAATCTTTCATTGAAATCTCTCGTCAATTTTTCTTTTCCGTCCACATCTAGGGAGGTTAGCCACAGTGCCATGGGCTTTAAACTTCTTGATGACACTGCGCACGGTAGACACAGGAACATTCAGGTCTTTGGAGATGGACTTGTAGCCTTGAGATTGCTCATGCATCCTCACAATTTTGCTTCTCAGTTCTTTGGTCTTCTTTCTTTTCTCCATGCTCAATGTGGTACACACAAGGACAGAGGACAGAGGTTGAGTCAACTTTAATCCATTTCAACTGGCTGCAAGTGTGATTTAGTTATTGCCACCACCTGTTATGTGCCACAGGTAAGTAACAGGTGCTGTTAATTACACAAATTAGAGAAGCATCACCTGATTTTTCAAAGGGTGCCAATACTTTTGTCCACCCCCTTTTTTATATTTGGTGTGGAATTATATCCAATTTGGCTTTTTGACAATTCTTTTTGTGGTTTTCCATTGAAGACAAATTAAATGAAGATATTATTACCAAAGCAATTGTGATTGCAATCATTTTCTGGAAGAAATTGAGTATTATCTGACAGAATTGCAGGGGTGCCAATACTTTTGGCCAGCACTGTATAAAGTATTTTGCATGTTTCCATTATAGCCCAGCCACTTGATTTTTAAATTGTTAGGACACACAGGGTAAAATAATCACAAGCCCCCTGTGCAAAATCCCACAAATGCTGATTTGTGTCTGGGAATTCTTGTAAGTGATTTGTAAGTTAGCAGTCAATGATCCTAGAAAATGAAGCTGATCAATAAGATAGTTCTGGTTAATCATGTTAATTTAGAGTTATTTAGCTGCTTTTGTTGTTTTTTTTTCTTTTTACTTTCCTCTACCTTAAATTGATTTTTTTAAATGATTCTGAGAGCAGCAAGCCTCTTTACAAAGAAAATGTAATTTTTTTTTTAAATCCCAACAAGTCTAATTGTATCAACAATTTTAATATATAATTTACTTTTTTTCAGATTGTTTTGCATTGTTGCTGAGTGACCTTTTCAGATTTTGCTCCACTTCAGTATACATTACCCCTGATAAATGGATCTGGTATTTTAGATTTGAAATGTTCAGAGTCACTGAATATGTATTTACCATTTTTTATATGGTTAGACTAAAAGTGCATGCAGACTTTAAAATGAGCAGGAGGCTTTAGAAAGTAATGTCTCTATTGTGGGGAATAAAGCAACAAAATATGCAATGTTGCTTTATAGTGAAGTTCTGCGTGTGTGTTTTTTTAATAAAAGGTAAAACGTTTTCCTACTAATATGAAATAATCAATTAAAAATAATTATGGATAAATAATAATAACCACACTTTTTGAAAAAAAATGTTTTGAAAGTTTTTTTTGCACCCCATATAAACTTTCATATGTTCATGAAGGATTTCTTCTTCTTATTATTGATTTACTTTGTAGAGCACACAAAAAAGAGGGAGCCCAAAGCAATGATAAAACTTACATTAAAGGAATTCTATCATTAAAAAATCGATTTTTAACTAAAAGAATGTCGGAATAGCCTTTAGAAAGGCTATTTTTCTCCTACCTTTATTTTTTAGGTCCGCGTTCCCCCTGCGCTCAAAGCATTGGCTCGTTTCCAGCGCAGAGTCTCTCTTCGGCTCCTGGCACGTTACCTCCACTTCACTCCTCTTCTTACATGAAACCACTGCAAAATGGCTGACAAAACATGCATAGGCCATTTTGCAGTGTAAGAAGAGGAGTGAAGAGGAGGAGACGAGTCAGGAGCAGAAGAGAGAGGCGGCGCTGGAAACCTACGACAAGCCAGTGCTTTGAGTGCGGGGGGAATGCCCCCTGTGCGTTCTAAAGACTAATTTGCATAACAAAGAAAGAAGACAAAACTCAAAAACGGCAGCGCGGACCTGAAAAATAAAGGTAGGAGAAGAATAGCCTTTCTACAGGTTATTCCGATGTGCTTTTAGTTAAAAATTGATTCTTTAATGATAGAATCCCCTTTAAATCACTTTCACAAGCTAATTGACATTATCACAATCCTATCCAAATTCCCATGCCCCTATTTTTGGGACTCAATTACGTTTTCTACTTCTTTATTTACTGACATATGTTGAGACCATATCTTTGTTAAAGTATTCAACACCTATGATAAAGACAAAAACTGATAAAGACAAGACCAATCTGTAATGGGCCTTCTCTCTCAACGAGTTCTATAGAAGCCATATGGGCTCCCTCTATGCAGAAGCTTTTGTACCAGAGCTTCTCTGTCCATTGTACACCAAGTTGTGACAGGAATTTAAAGCAATTTTACTCATCTATGGAAGATACATTATCTTTTATTATCTTTTTTTTTCTTTCCAAGTTTTATAGTCACATCCCTTTGTCTATTTGGAGTTGTACAGGGAAAGATTCTACCATGATGAAATAGGAATGCCCAAATAGCATCATACACCAGTAGAACAAATGGGAAAAGGTGCTGTTGGACACTATGACCCCTTTAATATTTATCCAGTCAGAACTGTTCTTTTGCGACTATGCCTGATCTATGGACTATGCCTACATCTCTTGTAAAGACAGAGGTACCGCATTCTCCTCTATAGTTATGGTGCTACGCGGTCAGATTCTCTAATCAAGTCTCTAGAGTAGCAACACCATGGCACAAGTTTCTTTTTGCTTTAGTGGAAGTATTACATCTTATCCTCATTCACTTGATTCACGGACATACTGTTGGTCCTGGAAAAAAAATTGAAGTGGATTTAGTCCCTTTGTTCTGCTGACTACTACTGGGTTATGTCCTAACAGATCACGTATTGATGGCCTATTCAAAGAAAAACTCCTTTTAAGTTCTGAACCATGCCCACTTATAATGTTCTTTTTTTATTCTATTTTAAGTTTTAGTGTTCCTTTAAGATAATTCACCGTTTTCTCTTACATAACGTTTTCCAATAATCAACCATATATAAATTTCCTGCAGGCTCCTGAGGCATTTCTGCGTGTTTGAATAATGGAGCATATCATGTGTATAGATGTGGTCATTTAAAAGATTTGATTTTCTAACATAACCTGATTTTGTGTTTTCACAGAGCACAAAGACCATGTTGCATAAAATCTGCTATCAATTTTGGCATTCAGAAAGAGCCAGCAGAACCCTGCACTGGAGTGCACAAGCCATGACACTAAGCCAAGCATGCAATTTTAACAAGATAAAATCTCTGAGCGATTCCTAAGGGAAACAGTGTTGTTCTATGATGGATAAAGAGAATAATAAATAGGGTTGCACTTATAATAATGTAACAAAAAACATAGTATTTGTCTACAGGGTATAAAATAAAAATACAACATAATATAATAAAATATCATGTAATATAATGGAAAATGATGACATATATTGAAATATAACAATGTAATGTAATGAAAGAGGTTACCCAGCCAAGAAAATAAATTGAAAAACTAGTATAAGAATTTTTAGTTATACTTGCTTTACTGCCCCCTTTCACTCTTGTAATGATTCCCAAACGGCCCAAATCTTGGTTTCTGCTGCAGTGATGAAGTGCCACTATGGACATGTGACCAATGCAGCCAGTCAAAGAGCATGGTGGGGCACTGGGAGTAGTGTTCCTTTTCATTTTTATTTTTTTTACACTATTCTGATTTGTTTTCACATTTTTTTTTTTTTTGGGGGGGGTGGACAACCCCTTTAAATATCAATGTCATAAAATGCCATTTTTAAAATATAGAAAGTATTGCATGCAGGTTCTGAGGCACAATGGCACAATCTGTATAATATAAATGTTACCCTCTAGAGTTATCTTGTTTGTTGAGTTGATTGTGTGTAAATGACAGGAGATAAAGTACGACAATGAGTTTTGAATGTCTTCCAAAACATTGCCGAGTCTGTACCTCATTTCATATAATGCTTCTCACATTTTAAAGAAAATTGCTAAAACAGGTTGAAGAGCGTAAATTCTTCAAGGAAATGAAAATTGGCATTACCAGACGTTTCCAGAGCATTATCCTTATGCAGCTCTGTTCCTTCCCACTTGTAAAGTACAGTAATTAGTCATAGGCAGAGATAAATGGAGCTTACTCCTATATGATGATAGTAAATTGCTTCCTCTAAATGGATAAGGAGAGCGGCTTTCCACTTCATACAACTAAACTAATTCTTAATAAGCTAGTTAATTATGGAACATCGATTATTGTTAATGACAAGTAGGTGACACTATATGAATCAAGGTGCTTCACTGTGAATTAGGAAAGGAAGTTCTCTGGTCCGTTCCTTACTCAGAAGCACTGAACCCTCTGTCACAGAGTGTTCCAGTTTCAGCAAAAGAAGCTTATTCATTATACTCTTTAATGAAAAATTATGCAATTTTGTAATATACTTTCTGTATCAGTTCTTTATGGTTTTCAAGATCTTCGCTTGCTGTCATTCAATAGGAACATCTATTGATTAATTCCAGGGAATCTGTCTTGGTTGTGTGACTCATACACAGGTGTAAGATTATAAGGAATACTATTCTGTATTGATAAACAGCTCCTGGGGCAATTTGGAGACATGGCCATACCACTGTTTCCATGATCAAATCAATGTAAAGCCGAGTTGTTAGTGTACCTGAAATGAAGTGTAGGGGGTAGTCTGGCTGCTGTACATTATGCAGTCCGTGTCGTCAATGGAACATCTACAGATGGACATCTGGCTCTTAGCCTAAGGTCATACAAACACCTTGTGACACTTGGTGACATACAATTGAACTCGAAGTACAGAATGGATCCTATTTTTCATCCACAGTTTTTTTTTTTTATTTATTGTTCACAGACTTTATTGCTTGTACTGCCATCAGAGACGTGGCTGCCCGGATGTTAAAAAGGACTCACTTGTAGTTGCTTCCACCTGCCACTATTGAACAGTCATATTGGGACCTGTGGTCTGTCTCTGCTCCATCAATTTTCAAACCTCTAACCTCTCTCTCAATATACTAAAACGGATGCCCACAGGGAATGCACTAAGTATCTCCAACTTCTGGGGTGTGTAGTGAGTGAAGTTGAAACCTCAGGCCCTGCTATGACTGTACACTTAATTTTTCTATTCTATGCATCAGGTTATGTCCACACCGAGTTTTTTGCAGACAGATTTTGAGACAGAATATGCCTCAATTTCTGCCTCAAAAAAAAAAAAAAAAAAGCACCCCCCATTCTCTCCAATTAATTTCAATAGGAATCAGTAGCAAATTATTTCCTCTAGCTAATTTTTTTCAGCTAGAGAAAAAAAGTGTCATGATGTATCAGTTGCCACCTTGCACAGCCCAATGACATCAATGATAGGCTGAAAAAAAACACATCAAAAACCCAAAAACCATGTCACATTTTTTTCTGGCTCATGTTCATTTCAATATTAAAATATGTGACTCTTTGATAAGCTAAGTAGTAGACACTAGAGATGAGTGAACAGGTTTGTAACAAGCTGGGTTCCTTACAAATTTTCCAAAAATTTCAGTTTTGTGCAAAACAGATTTTTTTGAAGTTTGTCACCCATAAGGAACCCCAGAGTATAATAACTGGAGGATATGGAGAAGTTCAGACAAATAATAAACAGTCAAGCTCACCTTCCCACAACTCTTCTGTGCTTGCTGCTTTATAAATTAATTCCCAAACATCTTTTCATCTCTTCCAGCCTTTTAGGGACCCCAGCAGCCCTGGGGACCTCTAAGATCTGTAATTGGGCCTCAGTGGTCACGTGAAGTGCTTCAATGTCATGACAAAGAGGCCAGAAGACACTTGAAGACACCTGGGAATGAACACAGGATGCCGCAAAGAAGCCCAGGAGAGGTGAGGAAAGGTGACAATGAGTGAATATTTGTGAAATTAATCTTCTGAGGTTTGCCCATCTCTAGCAGTCACTAAATTCCATGGCAACTATTGAAATAATTCCAGTAATATTCTAAAACAATTGGTGGTCACATAGAGTTACTCTCTGAAGACTGCTGCTGACACGGTGTGAGATTCTATAGCTAAATCTTGTAAAAAAAAAAAAAAAAGGCTCTTTTTTTAGAGCGACTACAGTAGGAAACTTAAAAAATGCTGTTCTCTCTTGGGAAATAGGATTAAACAGGTTTATGTATTGCACTATATAAAATGCATTATGCAAGGCAAAAATCAGGTCAAGCCATAGACCAAATCACTCAGTGAAGTCCTTACAAATGTATGGAATGCATAGCAGAAATAAGTCAGAGTCACTTGACTCTCTATTATGCCCTTCAATGGCTAACTTTTACCCTATTGCATACTGATGGAAATGGCACCATATTGGGAACAAGGTTTGCCCATTATACCTATTTATTTATTTTTTTTATAAAATTTTGTAGCTCCTATACAGTGAAAGGTCATTTGGCAGCTCATAGGTGAGTTTGAGCCCCTTATTTGCCTGAGCACCTGATAGCAGCATCTATACTGCCCTTATAATTCACTGAAAAGCAGAATAATAAATCATGTCACTGAAAAATAAGACCGGATTGTGGAAAAACAGGAGTTTGCTCATAGCACCACATTTTTGGAGGTAGCGTCCTGGTTTTCAAAGAAACCTAAGGGCATTATCTGGGAATAATAGCTAATGTGAACCTGTTCCATTTGGAGGAGTTATTTTGGTTTGTATATTATTCCCAGATTATGCAAATTAGCAAATCCCTCTTTTCTCCAATGTGGTCTTTTTTGCATATTTCATTTAGTTTTTTTTTTTTTTTTTTTTTTTTCCAAGATGGCGCCGCTTGAGTGGCTGCCTGTCACAGTAGCTCTGAGACTCTCTATCTTATTTTTCTTTCTTTGTCTCGTTTTTTACCTCTCTACTTAAGGACTTTGCACTATGAAGAAACACACACAAAGACTTGGACCCTTGTGATACTTTTTTTTGTTTTTATCTGTCTTTTTGTTCTGCTTGAAAATGGGATCTTTTGTTTATGCAGACATTTCCTTTGTCTATACAAGAGAGGAACTTCTGCAGCTGAGAGACACAGCAGGATTGCATACCATCTGCCCACACATCCCTCGCGAGCTTTGGAGAAAGAAAAAGCGGGGGAGGGGCTGCAGAGCTGGTACTCTTTAGAGGATTAAAAAGAGGCGTTACCGACCAGCTGTTCCCTCCATCATCATGGGCAATGTGAGATCTCTTGCAAACAAGATGGATGAACTAACAGCGCTCACCAGGCATCAGCAGGAGTTTCGGGCATGCAGCATGATGCTACTTACAGAGACTTGGCTCACTGAAGTTACTCCTGACCCTCTGGTCTCCTTGGATGGTTTTAAACTCCTTCGGGCAGACAGGACAAGGGAGAGCGGTAAGAGGAAAGGAGGAGGGCTGGCAATGTTTGTGAATAATAGATGGTGTAATCCTAGGCACATTGTGATTAAGGAGCAAACTTGCTGTGAGGACATTGAACTATTAGCTGTGAGCATGAGACCTTTCTACCTACCAAAGGAACTATCGCATGTCATCGTGATAGCTGCATATGTCCCCCCCTCTGCGAAAGCTGACGCTGCCTGCGAGGTCCTACAAGCCACGCTGAGCCTTTTACAGTTAAAACATCCCCAGGCCCTCTTTCTTCTGTCGGGTGATTTCAACCATGCCTCTCCATCATCCACACTGCCCAGTTTCACACAGTATGTAACCTGCCACACAAGAGACAACAAAACACTGGACTTGTTCTTTGCCAACGTGAGGGAAGCATATAACTCATCAGCCCTACCGCCCCTGGGGAGATCGGATCACAACCTAGTACATCTCCGACCTGTGTACAAGCCACTTGTACGTAGAGAACCAACTGTCACTCGCACAGTGAGGATATGGTCCGAGGAGAGTGATGAGGCTCTGAGGGATTGTTTTGACACAACCGCATGGGAAGTTCTGCAGGATTCTTATGGAGAAGATATAGAAGGACTCACACACTGCATAACGGACTACATTAATTTTTGTGTGGACAACACAGTACCCACAAAAGTGGTGAGGTGCTTCTCCAATAACAAACCATGGATTAACTCTGATATAAAAACACTACTTAAGGAGAAAAAGATGGCATTTAGGACAAGAGATAAGGAGGGGTTGAGGAAAGTACAAAAGGAGCTGAGGCATCAAATCAGGCAGGGAAAAGCCAGTTATAAAGAAAAAATGGAAAGGCAAATGGAAAGAAAAGACATAAGGGGGGTCTGGGAGGGGCTTAAGTCAATTTCGGGTCATAAACAGTCTGTCTGCCAGATTGAGGCAGATGTTAATTGGCTTAATGAACTAAACCTATTCTTCAACAGATTTGATCACACACCAGCTCCTCCCACCCTAGCATGTCCTTCAGCTCCCCCCACCACAATGACTTCTCCCCATGCGGCCATTTCCCAACAGACCAGTAAATCCAGGAATCCGTCTTTATCTGGCCACAGTCTGACCTTCACACGGGCCCAGGTGAGGAAGGAGATGAAAAAGATCAAGGCGAGGAAAGCCGCAGGGCCAGATGACATCAGTGTAAGGCTAATTAAGACTTGTGGGGACCAGCTGTGTGGTATAATTACATATATGTATAATATGAGCCTGAGGCAGGAAATAGTCCCTGAATTATGGAAATCTTCTTGTGTGGTACCAGTTCCAAAGAAACCCCACCCTATGGACCTCAATGACTACAGACCTGTAGCACTGACATCCCACCTGATGAAGATCTTGGAGAGATTGGTTCTCACACATCTCCGCCCTCTAGTGAGCCCCGCTATGGACCCCCTCCAGTTTGCTTATCGACCGGGCATTGGGGTAGATGATGCCATCATCCATCTTCTGCACAGGGCTGTGTCTCACCTGGAGAAACCAGGGAACACAGTGAGAATAATGTTCTTTGACTTCTCCAGTGCTTTTAACACCATACAGCCCAGGTTATTGAGGGACAAGCTGGGCCTTGCTGGAGTGGACCACCACCTCTCCAACTGGATCCTAGACTACCTCACAAATCGACCTCAATACGTGAGAGCCCAAGACTGTGTGTCAGGTACCGTGATCTGTAATACGGGGGCACCTCAGGGTACGGTTCTCGCCCCTTTCCTCTTCACACTGTACACTGCAGATATTAGGTGCAACTCATCCAGCTGCTACCTACAGAAGTATTCTGACGACTCTGCAATAGTGGGTCTCATCACAGATGATGATGACAGGGAGTACAGAGAACTGAACCAGGATTTTGTGGACTGGTGCCACCGGAACCACCTGAAGATTAACGCGGGGAAGACCAAGGAGATGGTGGTGGACTTCCGTAAAGGCAGAAGCCCTCCTAAACCAGTGGACATCCTGGGGACGGGCATCGAGATTGTGAACACCTATAAGTACCTGGGTTTGCTCCTTAATAATAAGCTGGACTGGGCAGATCATATGGAGGTCCTGTACAGGAAGGGCCACAGCAGGCTCTACCTGCTTAGGAAGCTGAGAGCCTTTGGAATCTGGGGGGCACTTCTTAGAACTTTCTTCAACTCGGTAGTGGCATCAGCCATCTTCTTTGGAGTGGCCTGCTGGGGGAGCAGCATATCAACCAGGGATAGGAATAGACTCAACAAGCTGATTAGAAGGGCCAGCTCTGTCCTGGGGAGCCCACTGGACCCAGTGCAGGTGGTGGGTGACAAAAGGATACTGTCCGTGCTGAGCTCCATGCAGAAGAAGAAGTCCCATCCCATGCATGAGACTGTGATCGCGCTGAGCAGTACTGTCAGTGACCGACTGCTCCACCCTAGGTGTGAGAAGGAGCGCTATTGGAAGTCTTTCCTCCCCACCGCGGTTAGGCTGCACAACCAACACCGACCTAAGCGGAGATCATCACACACAGAGAACTGAAATATCTCTCTGCCTGTTAAATCCCCCCCCCCCCCCCGCTACTTCCTATCTGTCTGTCTGCTATCAAAGTAATGCCTCTTACCTTGGAACATTCCTGTACATGTTGTATTTGTATTTGTATCTGCTTATCTTGGCTGCTGTAACACACTGAATTTCCCCATTGTGGGACTATTAAAGGACTATTATTATTATTATTATTATTATTATTATTAGTTTTCTTTTTTTTCATTCACTTAACCTTATTGACAAAAATAAACTATTAACACTTTTAGTTTTTAAAGCATTCTTACTTAGCATCATTTTACCTTGAAACATTCTTGTATATATCTTTATTTGTATTGGTGTACTTTGCTGCTGTAACACCGAATTTCCCCATGGTGGGACTATTAAAGGATTATTATTATTATTATTTTCCCATATCTGCCTAAACCTTCTGCACAGTACTGTATATATTTTACTTTTGGTACCTTTTACCCTCAATTAGAAAAAAAATCTCTCTATAGATTTTGTTAATGAACAACCCTAGAAGTTGTTTAAAAAAGCAAAAATTACTTTGGCAGCCCAACAATTAAAAAACTTTTAACAGCATGTGCACAAAAACACTGAAATGTGTCTTGTAAGGGGTTAATGGTCATGTATTGGCTTAGTGCAGAAAATGCACCAATTTACTTCAGAATGTTTTACAGCTAAGCACTGAATTGCAGTATAATTAATGGTGGTATTGTGCAGAGATGTTGGTTTAACAGAGAAACTGCACCACTTTACTTAAGAATTTTTCATAACTAAGCTCTGAATAGCAGTGTAATGTTGTTTTGGCACAGAAAATATGGCAATTTAGTGTAGATTTTGTGTAAATAAACTGAATTGCAGTGTAACTAACATTGGTGTGTAACTGTTGACATTTGCGTAGAACTATTTACTGTAGAATTTTTTTAGTAGCTAAACACTGAATTTCAGTGTAGTTAATGGTGGCGTTACTAAATTGTTCACTTCATTTGGACACAGATTGAATGTGAAAATTGCGATGCAGGAGCACTGGCTGGTTGTAATGGCTGCTGTCCCTCTCTGTCTTTTCCTAGTCCCTGCCTGACACCGACTCCAATCTCTCTCACTAAAATCTATTTATTAATTAAATCTATCTATTTTCTCCTGTTCTCCTCACACACTATGATTTAACTGTATTCTCTGATTTTTTACATTCTCTGCTAGCTTTGCTTGGATCCCTCCCTTTCACTTCCTTCTGTTCCCAAAAATGCCATGACTCTTGTTGTGCTATTATACAGTGGCTATGACATCATAAATTGACCTTTCACACCCACAGGTCCCTTATAAGAGGTGTTGACTAAAATGCATTATGGAGAAGCCCTCTTGGTCTGAGCCATGCGATCTTTCTTTTCTTTGTTTCCCTGCTTTCACATGGTGGCAGCCATTTTAAGCGATTCATCTGAAAAAAAATCACAAAAGTTTCTGATTTGGTTGAATCCAAAACCTTTGAAGGATTCTGCTCAAATACAGTTTGTTACAAATTGATTTGCTCCGCTTAAAAGGTCCCTTACTACATATTATTTGCCTTGCATGCAAAATTTTGTAGAAATGAAGCTGAAAAGCAGTAGTACTTTTCCTCCACTTCTTTAGCCATCTGACCGATGTGTGTAGTTTTGCTAAAAGGTTGTGGCTTTTCTTGCCACAGTTATAGGCAGAGCAGTGAGGTAAAAAGGCCATATCTTAGCCAGAGATTAACCTGATCTAATATCTACACACGTGGACAAAATTGTTGGTACCCCTCGTTTAATGAAAGAAAAACCCACAAAGGTCACAGACATAACTTGAATCTGACAAAAGTAATTTGCCAAACTACATGTTGACAAGCCACAAATCTTCTGGGAGAATGTGCTATGGACATATGAGACAAAAATCTAAATTTTTGGCAAGGCACATCAGCTCTATGTTCACAGACGGAAAAATTAAGCATATCTTGAAAAGAACACTGTGCCTACTGTGAAACATGGAGGAGGCTCTGTTATGTTCTGGGGCTGCTTTGCTGCATCTGGCACAGGGTGTTTTGAATCTGTGCAGGGTACAGTGAAATCTCAAGACTATCAAGGGATTCTAGAGAGAAATGTGCTGCCCAGTGTCAGAAAGCTTGGTCTCAGTCACAGGTCATGGGTATTGCAACAGGATAATGACCCAAAACACACAGCTAAAAACACCCAAGAATGGCTAAGAGGGAAACATTGGACTATTCTGAAGTGGCCTTCTATGAGCCCTGACCTAAATCCTATTAAGCATCTTTGGAAGGAGCTGAAACATGCCGTCTGGAAAAGGCACCCTTCAAACCCGAGACAACTGGAGCAGTTTGCTCATGAGGAGTGGCCAAAATACCTGTTGAGAGGTGCAGAAGTATCATTGACAGTTACAGGAATTGTTTGATTGCAGTGATTGCCTCAAAAGGTTGTGCAACAAAATATTAAGTTAAGGGTACCATCATTTCTGTCCAGGCCTGTTTCATGAGTTTTCTTTTTTTAAAAATTCTGTTGAAGCATGGTTGAAAAGCAATGTCTGACTTTCATTTGTTCATTTCCATAGAATTTTTATATATTATTACTTTTGTCAGATTCAAGTTATTTCTGTGACCATTGTGGGTTTTTCTTTCATTAAACTAGGGGTACCAACAATTTTGTCCACGTGTGTATGTCAAGAATGGAAGATATAATTTTTTTTGGGCTGCATGGAAACATGGGGAAGATTTACTATTATTTTACCACAGATCTCTGTCATAAAATTGTTTCAAACCTCAGGTATGAGACTTTATAAAAAACAGCTGCGCCATAAACTTTCCCAAAAAGGGGTCATGGTGAATATGTGGTGGGGCGGGGCCATTGGCTGTGCCAGATTTATTATCATTTACACCAGAAAACTGTCTTCCTTAGAGTTCGGGCACACTGCCTTGTGAAAGGTGCATCTCATTTATGAGGCAGCATGTAGATCATAATAAATGAGGTGCATACTGCACTGGTGCAAGGGGTATGAAGACTGGCATTAAAAACACCAATTTTCTTAAATCTCCCCCACAGAATTGTCATTTTTTTCACACTTTCCTACTCTGATATATTATATTGGTTTATTATACAACGCCATTTCTATAAAGACAGCAAAAATGCTAAGACGATCAGTACAAAAATATCCCTTCATAGCAGCTGAATCTTTGAGATAAAAAGAGATGTAATTTTTCATCTTTACATGTGTAGATTAATCCAGATTATCTTCTTGTCGAATTACTAGAAAATACTCTTTTATCTTGTTTCTGGAATATATATACACTTTTCTGTGACACTACGCAGTCAGAGACTTGCAGGTTGTAATTTTGGTTGTGTAGTACAGTAGTTCACCTCAAGAGAAGATGTCAGGGCTAGGGTTGTGCAAACTTGTGCTGTCAGTCCATCCACAGATGATGTCCATGTACTGAGTTTATAATAAAACAGAGCAGACTAGGTAGATGCTGGCAATATGGTCATTATTTCTGCTTTCATCAGCATGCTGCTAGTTTAGCTGCAGGTTTAGTGCTCAGTGGGTGTTTCCTGTGAAGTCACTCTCTTATCTTCTTCTTCTTTTTTTTTTTGATGTTCTTACCTTTGCTTCTGTGTTTCCACCCTTCCTTCTCTTATACTGACATGGCTTTGCAATTGCACTGTAGAATACAGTCACTGTAATAATATCTACACAGAATTTGTTTGCAGCTTGTAACCATGCAAGGAGATAGAGCTACACAGGAGGTTTATACACAAAATGATAGACTTGTTCAATCTATTTTAAGAGTCACTGGAAAAAAAAACAGAAAACTGGTTGCAAATGTACTGATATCATTTAACACTTTGAATAAATGCTGAAGATCATAGCCCTTAAGTTGTAGTAGACATAACAAACTGATATTCCCATTTCTGAATGGAAATCTCCCTGTGATCATTCAAGATATTTTGGTTGAGGCATAAGCATTCTGCACTAGAAAGGTCCTGAGGCGACCCAGCTGTTCCCCAGATTGAAAGACTGCATACTGGATATTTTAAGCTATGCAATACAGTATCCCTTGAGATCCTTCCAAAGCAGCATACATGGTTCAAATATTATTGCATTTATAAGTAGCAAGATAGAGCAAGCAAATTTTAACATGACACTGGTGTAATGTTTTCACTTAACACACAGAAAACCCTTTAACAAGTTACAATTCCTTGTCAAAGAGTTTTTTAATGCATTAAGTGTCAAAGTCAAAGAGTAATTGCCAATACATTTTTTGAATATAAGAAACTTTGCAACATATATTATCAGAGGAAAAATACTCCTATATAGTCTCCTGTTCAATTCACAGAGATATTTATCTGCACTGTAGATTCACATGCACATCAGGATACCTAGAAGTCTAAGGAGCCCAGTTAGGGATTAACAATCACAGAAACAAAACAGTATGTTTTAGTAGATTTTGAGTATTTTTTCTGCACTAGGAGGAGCCTATGTCTCCTTGCTCTTCACTCCTTTGCATCTTTCCCTAGCTCTCTCCATAGACTTCTATGAACTGCAGCCTGTCTTCAGTGAAGACAGGACTGACCATTGAATTGAGCTATTTATCAGGCAGGAGAGGGGCTGGTAACAGGGAAGAATGAAATTAGTTTCTTGTTAAAGTTTACTATATCTGTAGATTGATTGTGTCACCCCATCTACCGCATAGATTGTAAGCTCTTGTGAGCAGGGCCCTCAGTCCCATTGTGTGAATTGACTATTTCTTTTGTAATGTATCTTTTTTGTCTGTACTTGAACCCTACATTTTGTAAAGTGCTGCGGAATATGTTGGTGCTATATAAATAAAATGTATTATTATTATTATTATTATTGATAGGCATATAGACAGTGTCGGACTGGGATGTCTAGAGCTCACCAATGAAAAGTGTTTCTAGGGGCCCACCGCCAGGACCCCTGCAGATCAGCTGTACCGAGACAGGGCAGCTACTGGTAATAATGCCATGCTGCTCACCCGCCATACACACCACTGCACTACCTAAACCTACCGCTACAACCTGTATGGCAAGCAAGCAGCATGGCTTCTGGAATTGTTAACATGACCTGTAGCTGCACTGTCCTGGAAAATGTCAGGGATGTTACATCTGTTGTTGCTGCTTTAAAGTTGTCAGGTCAACATAAAGAATGATTGATGGTTGCTGCTTTAAGGTTGCTGTGACAACATAGGGAAGCTCCTGACCAGGCCTATTTAAACCCCTCCCTCATCACTCAGCTTTGCTGACTATCAGTTTCTTAACTCCTGCTAAGCACCTGACTTTGATTTGACTGCTCCTATACCTGACTTTTGGCTGTGTACCTGGATTCCTCTTTTGTCTTGTTCTGGCATTCCTGATCGGTTCTACTATTGGCTTGTTTCCTGGATTTGTCTTTGTCTCGTGATTTGGATCTGTGTTGCCCTCCTCAGCTGCTGACCCGTGATTGTCGACCATTCTGTTTTCTCTGTCCCTGTGAGAAGTGTGTAGGATTTGGTGTAGGCTTCTGCTGCAGTGCATTTATTTCTAATACACTTTCTGTTCTGGTGACAATTCTGTTCTTCAGATTCAGCGAAAATACATCTCTTCTTGCTAGAAGCTCTGGTGAAGTTGTCTGAGGCCGGTCTTGGCTCGCAGTAGCATTTTCTACTGCTCGCAGTTGTCAGCCCATTTCTGCTGCTGCTCTCCTGTAGACCAGTACATTCCTTACCTTACATCTGACTCTTAACAGAAAAGTTGATCAGCAGGGTTCCTGGCTGTTGTACCCGTGCAGATGTAATATTGATGGCCTATCCTAAGGACAGGCCATCAATATTAGAAAAATGGATAAACCCTTTAAAGAGGGTGCCCAGAAATTGAAGCAACCCATGTGGCGGGCAGGAGGTGTAAAAAAAAAAAAAGTAAATACTCCTGTCCCCGGGTCTCTGTTGTCTGCTGCCAGTGTCCATTCTATCTTGTGCTGGCGCCTCATGTGACCTCTGAGACCAAACAGGTACAGGAGGTATAGGATTTCCAGAAATGAGACGCCGCCATGAGACCGAACAGACACTGACATGGGACAACGGGGGGCTGGGGAGTATGCTTTTTTTTTTCACCTTCACGTCCTAAATAAAAAATTTTTTTTTTAGCCTGGACAACCTGTTTAAAGCTAGGTTCACACCTGTGCCCGATCTCCACTCAGCATTTCCGTCCCTGAATCCGCTTAAAAATGTGGAGAGAGAAGACCTGTAAACAGGACTTTTCTCTTTTGCCTTTTTCGGGCAGAAACTGGGCGGAAACCCGGCAGACCCCATTATAATCTATGGGGTCTGCGGGTTTTTTAAGTGGATTAGATTTCTGTTCGTGGGGTCTCCAAGTGGACCCGAAGAACGAAAACCCAAATGCAGGTGTGAACCTAGTGTAAGACTGATGACTGTCTTTTATTAGCAACATATTGACAAACTGTTATTGCATTGGGTGTAGGTTAAACAGGTTAAATCGGCCATATAAATAAATAAGCAGTGTTAAAAAGGATCTTTCATGTCCTCAGGCACATGCGGTTTTATATACCGCTAGAAAGCCGACAGTGCGCTCAATTCAGCGCACTGTTGGCTCTTCCGGTATGTGCCCCGGGGCTGGAGATATCGATGCCGTTAATTTTGGCACCAATATCTCCCCACTGTCAGAAGGGCGTTCCTGACAGTCTAGCATCATCACTGGGCGGTAAGGAATGCCCCCTCTGACAGTACAAGGCTATGTTAGGGTACTGTCAGGGGGGGCATTCCTTACAGCCCAGCAATGACACTGAGTTATGAGAAACGCCCTTCTGACAGTGGGGAGATATCGGTGCTGAAAATAACAGCACCGATATCTCCAGCCCCACAGTGCTCCACAGTGGCCCCCACACAGCATTATATGCTCCACATTGGCCCCCACACAGCATTATATGCTCCACAGTGGCCCCCACCCAGTATTATATGTTCTACAGTGGCCCCCTCCCAGTATTATATGCACCACAGTGGCCCCCACCCAGTATTATATGCTCCACAGTGGCCCCCACCCAGTATTATATGCTCCACAGAGACCCCACTCAGTATTATATACTCCACAGTGGCCCCCACCCAATATTATATGCTCCACAGTGGCCCCCACCCAGTATTATATGCTCCACAGTGGCCCCCACCCAGTATTATATGCTCCCAACAGCCCCCTCCGCTCCTTTGCTATTACTATACTCTTGGGTCTACTCATACCCCAGAGTATAATAATCAGAGGCCCAGGAAAGGTGAATAAAAATAACAAACACTGATATTCACCTTGCCTCACCTTTCCTGGGCATCCTGGCTCGGTACAGGTGTTTTCAGCATCTTCAGCCTCTTCAGACGTCCCTGCTGAGGCCTGTGATTGGTCCTCAGCGGTCACGTGGGGGCGCACTGACATCATTATGCCGCTGCGCCCCATGTGACTGCTGGGGCCTAATCACAGGCCTCAGTCACATGACCAAACAGATGCAGAGCCCAGGAGAGGTGAGTATAACTATTTATTATTTTAAGTCACCTCCCCTGGGCTGACATCTATTGGAAAGGAGCCTGGCGTCATGTCGGGGCCCCTTTTCATTTACAATAAGTATAGCGGTCGGGGATCCAGGCTTTCCCCAACTGCTATCATAGTGGTCCGGAGCCCCGGCCATCTCCAGCTGGCCGCGGGCCCTGTACCCCACCAGTCGTGGTTGCAGGGGATCGCGATAGTTGGGGCTTGTGGCCCACCGGGGGGATTCACCGATTTCGCGGTGGGCCAGTCCGAGCCTGCATATAGATGTTAGATATGAGATAGAAAGAAAGAAAGAAAGGTGTACAGAAATGCAAAACATATACTGTACTATAATATTGCCCCCTTATGTACAAGAATATTACTACTATTATACTTCCCAATAATTCTACCTCGATGTACAAAAATGTGACTATTATAATTCTGCTCTCTAAGTAAAAATATAACTACTATAATACTATCCTCTCTATACAAAAATATAACTACTATTAAACTGTCTCCTATGTATAAGAATATGACTACTATAACACTGTCTCCTATGTACATAAATATATCTGCTATAATACTGCAATCTATGTCAAGAATATAACTACTATATGACTGTTCTCTATGCACAAGGATACAACATGTTTTATTCTGTCCTCTTCGTACAATAATATATCTCTATAGTAAATCTCTGTATGTACAAGTCCATAATTACTATAATATTGCTCCATATGTAAACAAATATACCTGTCACAATACTGCCCTATTCGTACAATTCTATAAGCATTATAATTCTGCCACCTATATATCAGACTATAAGTGCAAGCAAGACAAGATGCATCACATGCTGTGTCCATATAATATTCTGGATATTATATTACTTGTTTACATTTACATTCGTCTGTATTGGGAGAGTTATTAAATGGCAAATTTTCTGATATTACTCAGATATTACAAAAAGAACTAACAGTCAAGATCAAGTAATAAGATAGAGCATCTGGATACATGTGATGTATATATTCTCTGATGTAGGGCTCCATCCACTCTAGAACCTGCAGCATAATTCAGGATATTGTCGTCTTCTGTTTGTGAAAAGTGACAAGAATCAGATGTTACTCAAGAGGCCAATTTATTTGCTTTCTGTCCCAACTGTGATCATATAGTCAAGTGCACTTGTCAAATGTCCCTGGATATCGCTTTAACAATGACCTTAATGGTATCTGTCTGCTGCAGCTGTATATCTCTGCCCTGTGTGAGGCCTGCTTTATCTCACAGCAAGTGACATCACAATCAGCTTCCTGTGTGGTGCAAAATCAATGGTCAGAGAGCGAGTCTCCCTCCTCATCCTGCACAGAGCAGCCCTCATATCTCATTCCAGCACATGATGTGGCAATACAAGTGTCAGCTGCTCTTCTACTTTATTCTCTCCATTTGTTGGCCTTATTTTGAGTTATTAGATTTACTGGAAATACATACATGTTCCAGATATATGATGTAAGTGAGACTGAGATTTAGATCTGGTTCTTTGCCTTCTACTATAAATCTTCTACAGATCTATCATGTGTATTCTATCTATCTATCTATCTATCTATCTATCTATCTATCTATCTATCTATCTATCACCATTTAATATCTATCTATCTATCTATCTATCTATCTATCTATCTATCTATCTATCTATCATCTATCTATCTATCCAGGGCCGGCGTTGGGGGGGGGCAAACTGGGCCCCCGGGATCCAGAACCTGATGACTCCGGATCCCGGAGTCAGGCCCGGCCAAATCAATAACAGAAAGGGGCCCGAGGTGAGTAAAAATAACAAACATTTTTACTCACCTGTCCGCGGCGTCCGACGTCATCTTCTGGCGTTGCGGACATCACCTTTGAGGCCAGGCCTCGGCCATAGCGATCACGTGGGGTGTTCTGACAGCCTGCCTCACGTAATCGCTGAGGCCCAATCACAGGCCTCAGCGGTGACGTCCACAACACGTGACGTCAGCCACAGAGAAGAAGAAGCGGTCGCCGGCGGGTATAGCGGAGCAGCGCGAGGAGGCCCAGACAAGGTAAGACAAGGTGAGTATAACTGTTTGCTATTTTCCCTTACCTCCCCCAGGCCTTCAATAATTATACTCTGGGGTCTGAAGAGACCCCAGAATATAATATAATAATAGCACTGTAGGGCCCCTGTGGAGCATTATACTGGGGGCCCCTCTGGATAGCATATTATACTATGTGGGGCCACTGTGGAGCATTATACTGGTGAAGGGGCCCTCTGGATAGAATGTTATATTCTGTGGGGCCTCTGTGGAAAATTATAATGTGGGGGGGGGGGCTCTGGAGATAATGTTATATTATGTGGGGCCACTTTGGAGCATTATGCTCTCCAGAGGGGCCCCCCAGTATAATGCTCCAAAGTGGCCCCACACAGTATAATATGTCCTCCAGAGGGGCCCCCCAGTATAATGCTCCAAAGTGGCCCCACAGAATATAACATGCTCTCCAGAGCCCCCCCACTTTATAATACTCCATAGAGGCCCCACAGAATATAACATGTTCTCCAGAAGGTCCCCTCCCCAGTATAATGCTCCACAGTGGCCCCACACAGTATAATATGCTCTCCAGAGCCCCCCCCCCAGTATAATGCTCCACGGTTTCCCCACAAAGTATAATATGCTCTCCAGAGGGGCCCCCCCAGTATATTATACTGTGCGGGGCCACTGTGGAGCATTATACTGGGGGGGGGGCTTTGGAGAGCATATTATACTGTTTTGGGCCGCTGTGGAATATTATACTGGGGAAACCTCTCTGGGCAGTATATTATACTGTGTGGAGGCCATTTCTGGAGCATGTTATACTGAGTGGGGTCACTGTGGAGCATTATTCTGGGGGGGCCATCAGCAGAGCATATTATATTGCGTGGCGCCACTGTGGGGCATTATTTGGGGGGGACTAATGAGCATTATACTAGGGGGCCCTCTGGGGAGCATATTATACTGTGTGGGGCCTACTGTGGAACATTATACTGGGGGGACCCTCTGGGGAGCATAATATATTGCGTGGGGCCACTGTGGAGCAAAATACTGGAGGGGGCACTGTGGAGCATTATACTAGCGGGGGCCCTCTGGGGAGCATATTATACTATGGGCCACTGTGGAGCTTTATACTGGGGGAAGGGACAGTGTGGGGAGCCTGTTATACTGTGTGGGGCCACTGTGGAGTGTATTATATTGTGTGGGGCTTTTCGGGAACATATGATACTCTGTGGTGCCATTGTAGAGCATTATACTGGGGGGGACCACTGTGGAGCATTATACTGGGGGAACCCCTCTGGGGAGTATATTATACTGTGTGGAGGTCATTATGGAGCATGTTATACTGTGTTAGGCCACTGGAGCATTATACTGGGGGGGGGCATTGTGGGGTGCATATTATACTGTATGGAGCATATTATATTGTGTGGGGCTGCTGAGGAGCATATTGCACTGTCTGGGGCCACTAAGGAGTAGTATACTGTGTGGGCCACTGTGGAGTATTATACTGTGTGGAGCCTTACATACCATGTGGGGCCACTATGGGGGGCTCAGGGGAGCATTTTATACTGTGTGGGGTCACTGTGGAGCATTATATACCATGTGGGGAAACTGGAGGGCTCAGGAGAGCATTTTATACTGTGGAGCATTATATACCATGTGGAGCATTATACTGTGGGGGGGGGGGGGCTCAGAATTCCTGCTGGCAGCCCTGTGTGCTATGTCAGCATCACAGCTCCCTCACTATAATCTTGCACATACGTGTAGTGCCCCATGGCCATGTCATTCCCCATACAGTACTGTGCATTGGGACCTGCACAGTACAATAGGGGCTGTCTATACTGGGAACATACTCAGTAACACCAGATAGTGAGCACATATGTAAGACTTCAGTGAAGGAGCCATGGTGTAGGCTATTATCAGGAAGCTGTTGGGTGGGGCCCCAGAACAAGATCCTCTGGTGGGCCTAAGGCCCTTCAATCCGACACTGTATAATGGAGAACTATTATATATAAGGGTGGGCTACTATATATAATTGGGAAACTTAAGTATGAGGGGGCTATTATAAGGGGGAACTATTATTTATAAGATGGGCTATTATTTATAAGGGGGGAACTATTATATATAAGGCATCCATTATAAGGGGGAGCTATTATTTATAAGAGGGGAACTGTTTATAAGGGGAATATAATTAAGTGGGCTTATTTATAAAGGGGGCTATTAGTGATAATGGGGACTGTTATTTATAAGGGTAACTATTATTTATGAGGGCGCTATTATGTATAAGGGAGCAGTATTATTTTTACAGGGTGTCTGTTACTGATAAGGGGGAATATTACTGATACAGGGCACTATTTATCATTTATAAGGGAGCTATTACTGATAAAGGTGTAATATTATTTATAATCAGGGACTATTATTTATAAGGAGGCGCTATAATAACTGATGACTGGGTGCAAAAATCTATTAGGTGGTACAAAGGTGCTCATTTGAATTGTACATGGTAAATGGGGCTTGTTATTACTTTTTTGTTGGCAGAAAGGAGACGTTATTATAGGGGTTGCTACTGGAAGACGATGGTGTTGTTTGCATATCAGCATTTGGGGCCCGCTTTTAATTTTGCCCAGGGCCCCACTTTGTCTAAAACCGGCCCTGTATCTATCTATCTATCTATCTATCTATCTATCTATCTATCTATCTATCTATCTATCTATCTATCATCTTTATCTATACATAGGTGTAGCTTAAAGCTTCTTGGGTCCAACCCAATATCTGCCATGACTGAATTAAATATTAAAATGTAGATTACCCTGTAGCTTCTGTTAGTCTATTAAATACTATGCTAAGACCAGTGGCGTAACAATCATGGTCGCAGGGGGTGTGATGGCAACCGGGCTTGGAGTGGTATGGGGTCCACAGCCAGCTGTAAATGGCTGGCGCCCCGGACCACTATGATGGTGGTCGGGGAAAGCCCACTATACAAATTGCTAATGGAAAGGAACACGGCCCCTTTCCAATAGATGCCAACCCAGGTGAGGTGACTAAATCATCGTGCCCCACATGACCGCTTAGGCCCAATCACAGGCCCCAACAGTGATGTCTGGGGTATGTTTACCTCAGTTACTGGCAGAAGAAGACCAAAGAGGATGCTGAAGAAAGCCGACAGAGCGAGGATGCCCAGGAGAGGTGAGTATAAAGTGTTTGCTATTCTTAATCACTTCCCCCGGGCCTCTACTTATTATACTCTGGGGTCTGAGGAGACCCCAGAGTATAATAATAGCATGAAGTGGAGCAATGCTCTTGGGAGGATATTATACTGTATGAGGGCCACTGTGGAGCACATAATACTGTGTGGGGGCAACTGTGGAACATATAATGCTATGTGGGAGCCACTGTGGAGCATATAGTACATGTGGGAGCCACTGTGACGCATATAATACTGTATGGGGGCCACTGTGGAACATATTATACTGTGTGGGGCCACTGTGGGGGGGATTTTAAACTGTGTGTGGGCCACTGCGGAGCATATAATACTGTGTGGGGGCCAATGTGGATCATATAATGCTGTGTGGGACCACTGTAGAGCATTTTATACTGTGTGGGAGCCACTGTGGAGCATATTATACTGTGTGGGGCCATTGTTGACCATATTATACTGTGTGAAGCCCCTTCACTATTCACATCACACACCATCTGTTTTATAGCAGCTGTGCACTATTATTATTACAGGCTGTAATAACATTGCATGGTCATTATAAAACAGATTCTGTTCAATGTAAATAGTGAAGGGGTGATGGTGCTTGCAAAAGAACCACAATTTCTTCAAAGAGTTGATCAGCAGGTGCCCTGGGTGTTGGACCCCCACTGATCTCTTAGACTATTAGGACCCTTCAGATCAGCTGTTTCCCACAGCACGCAGCTCCTAGTGTTGTTTACATGCCGGGCACTGCGCTGCTCACTCACCGTATTATTGATAACCAGAGTTGTGAGTACTAAAGCTGTATCCCTTTCAAGTATACCGCTGCAACACCTGTAACCGTCAGTATCAAGAATTCGCTGTAAGGATGAGATAGGGAGCCCCAGACAAATGTTTGCAACGGGACTTTACACCACTGGTTAAGACAGAATGTTTGTTAACCAGATTTAAAAATCTATTTACATCATTGTATACTGTCCTTTTCAGCCATTGTAAATGACCTGATAACTATTGCATAACAATGACTGAAGCCCCATACCCTCCTCAGCATTTGCTTTTTTACTGCAAATTTAAGTGAGACTGAAAAGTAGTAGCACCCTTGCCTCTGTTATCATCAACCTCAGATCACTGCAGCCTTTTAGCTCTGTGTTGTTTCCAGTTCGAACAATTTCTCAGAGGCGATGAGAGAAAGCAGGGCAGCTCATTAAAATGAAAAAAAAATTTAAAAAAAATATGAAAATCCCTTGCTTGCCCAGGGCTGTGTGAGTAGGTAGCAAAATACAAACAATCACACTCAAGCATCAGTATAAGTTTCATCATTAGTATGTGTGTAGAGCCCCCACCTCCTGCCAGTAATTCTTATAATGACCTCCAAAAATGCTTTATATTTACATCATATTTTGACAAGTAGCTGAACTTTGGTATATATCTGCTTCTGGATACAAAAGTTCCATTTCTGAGCGAAATTTTTTTCCTAGTCAGAGAGCGCAAGATACCATGATCCTACCTTCCCTATTAGATTCTCCTTTGGTCTTCCTCTAGCAACATCTTTCACATGAAGCTTAAGTTCATTTAGTCAACTTTGTACTAACAACACAATGCCTGGGGTGAGCAATTGAGTCTTTATTAAAACTTACAAAAAACATAGTTAATGTTAACTCAAGAAAGTGTTAATTTGACAAAACATTAGTTTTCTTAAGGCAAAATTATGGCAGAATTCCTGACCTGCATAATAAGAAACTTGTTTTGGCAAAAATTATATAATGAATGTAAAAGAACAGAATAAAAAGTTATTTCAGAGCTATTAAGTAGTTATAAAAATTAACCTTTTCATAAATGAATAGTGCATTTAAATAAAATAAACTTTGTCATTAAGCAGATCTGTTTTCTTCTCCACTTATTAAGCTGGTCTACGGATCCTTATCTTCAATGTCACTACTTGTTTTCATTATTTCCGTCTCCATATTCAGCCTCACACATACAACTCTATATGGAGCAGGGAGCAGTTGAGCAGAATTCTCTTGCTGGCTGATTAATAGATTTATTGCCTCATTCTGTATATTATTAGCTTCTTATCTACCACTTAGCAGTATTAAAAAAGCAAGGGATAGCAAAGTGTAACAGCAGAAATTATTTGAGCGTCTTTCCTAATACCCCTCTCCCCTTTATAGACTAATATTGAGAAAGTAACTGCTTGAAAAGTGAAGAAGAATCATATCTCTAAACAAATAAAAATTAAATATATTGCAAAGTTTCTTATTTTTAATTTTTATTTGTTTAGAACTGAAGGTTTGCTTTAGCATCATAGTTAACTATGTAAGTAAACAGTAAAAAGTAAACTTTTAGGCTGGGGCTGCACAGCAATTTTGGACGTGACTGCTGACACATAACCAAAGATCATTATGTCACCCTGCGACACCTACAGTAATGCAAGTGAAGTGCGACTTCAATGTTTCAGTGACTCAATTTTGTACGTGTAGCAGGGTGAAATGGCAATCTTTGGTTGCACCACAGGAGTTACTTGACTTTTTCAATGGTTTTTGTAAAGGCTCAATTACACAGCCACAGGGGCAAACCTCAACGAGAAAACACATTGATTGGCATTAGTTTGCATCAGCCTTATTACACAAGTTGATGCCAACTGAATGTGGAGGAATTATCTCTGTTGCGATTATTCCTCCACCATTCGGTTTCATGGATTATCAGCACCAATGCCCACATAACACAGGGCAATGTGCTACCGATAATCTGTATCTTTTATTCTGCTGATTGGCAGCGCTATTAGACAAGGCAGATGGGACCCTACACTGAAAAGACATACCTCTCTTGGGCCCAGAAAAGACCTACAAAGTCAATAAAGGGCTAGTAAGATCTATAGATAGATAGATGATGGACATGAAATAGATAGAAAGACGATAGATAGATAGATAGATAGATAGATAGATAGATAGATAGATATGAAAATTTTAAAGCAGCATAGAAAAAACAATATCGGGTGCAAGTCCAAAGAGAGGGTGGTAATACCTCAAATGGTTAGATAGTAAGGAAAACATGTCAGCACTCCAGATAAATTCAAAAACTAGTGACTTTTAATCCAAGACAGGCCTGGATTAAAAGCCTAACCATGAAGAATGCACATTTCTGTTCTTTCTCATTTTTTTTGTTATCTTTTGGTATGTTAAATAAAGTCTTTTTTTTTTTTTTTGGCTATATTATGCCCTTGTACTTGGTGAATGACTGAAAGGCAGGGGTTGCTCTGTTTATAATTGTAGGGGCCTTCTATCTATTGGATATTTCTGTAAGTTTGACTATGTCACTGTTCACATTAAGTGCTGTTTGTGAAGCTTTATGTGCGGTTTTTATACAGCTTTATGCACCCTTTAATACTTGTTTAAGGCCAGAAGTGTTTGTGGCTGGATTAATGCATTTTCCGTGATATACGGAATCCACACCCCAGACACCCCTGCACCCTCACATAGCATATTCTTATGGAGGGGTTTGCATCCAGTGGTGCAGCCTATATTTAGTAGATCTTAAAGTGCTGGCTGCTTTGTACCAAGTTTGGTTTTGTTGCTAATAATTTATTCTCGTCACCTATTACTTACCTAGTCATATAGATAGATGTGAAATAGTGATGATAGATAGATAGATAGATAGATAGATAGATAGATAGATAGATAGATAGATGGAAAAAAACAGATAGATATGAGCAAGATATAAAAATATCTGGTACCATGAAGGTTAAAACTATAAAATATGCTGTATTTGGAGGTGATTGTTTTTTATTAAATCATATTGACATATTTTGGCAGCTACTACTGTTACTATAGACGGGATATTCAGTGGCTGTTATGACAAGGTGAGACGTGAGCCCCCTTTCTTGAGTGTGGAGTGCACATCATTGCCCTCAGCACAGCTGCAATGATCTTCTCTGTGGTTCTATCTTATGAGATGCTCAGCTTGCCTCAGAGACTACTCGTTTGTATTCCTCTGATATCACATAAGTGATCTATAACGTAACTGCTTCTGCCTGTGAAGCCAAAACTGCCGAAAGTGGCTGCTACTGCTCCCCGTGACTACAGCTCACAAATGTAATAACGTTTGAAAGGTGTTTAATGGATGCATCGTATGGAGAAAAAAATGCAAAGTTACAGGGTCTGGACACTGTCAAGTACAAATACATATGGAAAATACACAGCAATAGCAGATATTACACTTGTAGAATGCAGGCAGTGATCACTTTAGTGCTGTCTTGGTGTCATCCTTCATTTTATCCATTAAGGAAACATATTATAGTATGCCATGTCTGTTATACAAATTAACACTTTTTAATTTAATTGTATCATTAATGTTGTTAATGGACATTTTTTACTTTAACAGTCCACCATGTGGTCAGGTGTGGTATTACAAGTAAAGCATATTGATCATTTTCTTTGGAAAATGCATGAACTATAGCACTATAAAGTGCTATGTATCAATGTAATACATAATGTTATGTAATAAATTATGTAACCCATCGCCATATCAGACTTGAAGTTGTGTCTTCTATTATGATATTAAAAGTTCTTTCTGGGCTAAAACTGTTGATGACCTATCCTATAGATAGGTCATCATTACCAGAGCAGTGGGGGGGTCAGCCAGTTGGGACCACCACCGATCAGCTGTTCTCAGCAGTTGATACACAGAGAATAGAGCAGGAAGCAGACGGCTGTGTTCTCTGTGTGGTGGTCAAACCGGGTTACTGAAAATCAGCTCCCGTTCACCCCAAAAGGAACTAAGCTGCAGTAACAGCTAATTGATGGGGATGGCTGGTGTCAGATCCCTGTAGTTCTAGGATAGATCATCAATATTTTTGCCCGGAAGTTTATGTAGTTTACTACTCTAGCATCACCGCTCCTAATTGTGCTGATCAATAGGGGGAAGACGGATGCCCGCCAATGAACCACTGATCTCCTATTCTAAGAATAGGCCTCAATAGCTTAGACCCAAAGATCCCCTTTAAAGTAGATGTTCAAAAATCTTTGCTGTTTTCTGAAATACTGTAACTAGAAAAATGACTTAAATTTTCAGGAGATTTGCTTACCATTAATCATAGAGGTATGTACAGTATATGAAAAATGTATTCAATTGAAGATAGAATTATTATTGAATTTAATGGGAATTGTATAGATCTGCATATGTAATGAGCAAGCTCCTCCTAGAGGTGATTTCAGGTAGATACAATTTTAGCATTTCTATAGTTGTATAACGTGAAACAGTATATAAAACCGATAAGCCTATTGAAGGCTCTCAGGCTTGTCACTATATCACTTCTATTAGACGCTACCATAGACCCCCTAGCATTCAAGGTCCCTAAGGGGTCTGAAAATAAAAGTTTTTAAAAGTATAAAAAAAAACACAAAAAATATAAAAGTTCAAATCACCCCCTTTCCCTAGATCACATATAAAAATAAATAAACAATAATAAACATAAACACTTTAGGCCTCCCCGTGCTCCAAAATGTCCGAACTATTAAAATATTTATCCCATATGGTGAACGGTGTAGCGGGGAAAAAATCAAAATGGCCGAATTTTTTTTCCAGCTTCCCAGTTGCACAGGATATTGAATGGTGCCTGCAAAGAATAAGCCATCATGTAACTCTGTGAACTGAAAAATGAATAAATTATGGCTCTTGGAATGGGGAGAGGGAAAAATGGAAATGCAAAAACAAAAATTGGCAGATGCATGAAAGGGTTAAAGCGGTTTCCAAGACTACAACATTGATTATTCTTAGGTTATTCTTAGGATGAGCCATCAATATTAGACACTCAGACCCTCCATCGATCAGCTGATAGATCACAATCACATTCTAGTGAGTGCTGTATCACCATCACCAGGCACATATATTGTAGTGGCTGGGACTACAGCTCAGACCAGCTCAACTACGAACTGTAATACCAGACACAACCACTAAGAAACATAGAGAGCTGTGCCAATTATGAATTAAGGGTACCGCTGCGATCGTCAAAGGTGTATAGTCAGATTTCCACAGATCTGACTTTAATGACATTCCTTAGGAGTCCCTTTAAACAAAGTCCCCTTTTCACTAGGCTAGCTCTTTACTATTGACAACCCCCTTCCGCTTTATTGTTTCTCTTTTATATATTTGTCCTTGATATTCAGGTCATTTATACCATTACTGAAAAATTTGTGAATGTTCAGCTGTGTGTTTGCAATATTGATGGTATTATGGGTAACAAAGACAAAATTCCTTTTTTTTTTTTTATCTACACTTTTAGGATCTACATTTTGAAATGAACCTTTATACTGTAGGTCAAGTCACCGCTCCCCCATTGTGCTCTCGCTGTTTGTGGCAGTTTTTGTCATTTATTATTGTACTTGGCTTGTGCTCCATCAAGTGCTCATTAAATGGCAGATAAACAGCACCCACAGCTTGGCGAGATATAATATGCATGGTAAGACAATAGACACCTGAATTCTAATTAAAGCAGAGAGTGACCTGTCTGCGTGGAAGCAAGCTTAAATTGAAAGACATTTTGCTGAATGCCCACCAGGCTTCTCTTCATCATTTATTAAAAGAACACACAACACATTTTGCATTTAGAAGAGAGCAATTTTCTAATGAAGAATGTGAAAAACAGAATAATTAAGCTGTGCATGGCCCGGGAGCCCCATAATACCTTTCATTTAGAAATTGAGTTTAGAAATAGGATTATTTTGGCCTCTAACTTCAGACCGTAACATAAGCTTGACAAGATTCTAATATTGCTGTATTGTCAAGGGTGCATTTATTTTTTAAAGGAGTGTTTGGTTTAGAAAACCCACTTATAAATTCCTTAGGGTATTCTCAGTTAATAGAAGGGGATTCCTCCTTTGAGACCTCCATTAAAGAACAAAGAGCAGCTGCAAAGGTTGTCTCTCTCTCTCTCTCTCTCTCTCTCTCTCTCTCTCTCTCTCCTCTCTCTCTCTCTCTCTCTCATTGTCAGGAGGACTGGGCACGCCTTTACCATGCAGTGCTTCATTTCTCCTGTAGTTACTCTTTAGTAAAATAACTCTATGCTAGCAATATGATGCTAAAAAGGTATTGGATCCAGAAAGAAGAGGTGGATTATTTTATTTAGTGTAAATTCTACAAAAATTCAACAAAAATGTACAAATTCACACTAAAATACAGTGTTAGGTGTTCTGTTTTGTTTTCATTGCTATGTATATACTTAGGGTGGATATGATAACAATTTGAATAATAGGTGATCTGCAAGGAGGTGTAGTCCGTGCAATGAAACCTGGAATCTCTCTCAGCAGGCACTGTCCTTGTAAAAAGGAAACAGAGGACCATTTATTTACAAGTCTATAGATTGTGTCGATCATTGTTTAAAAAAAAAAAAAATACAGATTTCAAGACATAAGCTATATTCACAAGACAGTGATAAATGTACGTGTAACGTCCATTTTTTTTACGAACGTCACATGACAGCATTAAGTTTAATATCAATGAATGGGGGCTATTCACATGACTGTTATTTTGATGGTGTATTGTAAAGGACCATCAAAATATAGGTCATGTCCTATTTTTGTCCGTTTTCATGTATCCCTCTATACAGTAAAATGCATGGGGGATCCGTGAAAACAGATGCCCCTTGTGTGCAAGACGGCCGTGAAAAATGGATGTTTTTCATGGCTGTTTTGTACCTCAGTCGTCTAAATTAACTAACATTTTTAACAACAAAACAAAAAAAGCAGCCAATCGTATTGGGTTAAAGAACAGTAAATCTGTTCACTCTCTGCCTAGTGCTGTGCTGCCAAGTGTTTTCAAATGTTAGGTAATGATTAGATTTGTTGAGGTGTTGCATGTGTATTTTTTTTTTCTTAGGCTAGGTCCCCATGTTGCAAAAACGCTGCATTTTACATTACCTGCAAAGTGGATGGGATTCTGGCTAATCCCAGCCACACAGTGCAGAAAAAATCTGCAGTGGAAATGCTGCAATTTCAAAATCGCAGCATGTCAATTATACCTACGGAAACGCTGGCGTTTTCTGTAGAGGTATAATAGAGGCAGAAAGTCTGTAGAGGAGAACTCTATGGACTTTCTGTGAAAAATGTGCGGAAATTTGTAGACAATTAAAAGTTAAACATTTTTTCATATATAAGTAAATTTAAAAAAAATGCTGCATTTTAAAGATTTTCTGTAACCATCTTAGTGGCTACTATCTTTTGTCTTGATAGGTTGTCAATGGTTATGACCATGAATGCTTGAACTTTCTATGGTCTGGGTCTGGGAAACCCAGCCATGATTTCCTTATTGTGGACAGGTTATCAGGCAGGGACACTAAATGCACGAGAGGATAACCCGGCTACAATAACTGAGTTTCTGACAAGTGCCAAAGCGTAGAAAGCATTTATGGTCATATCCATTGGCAACCGGTCAAAACAAAAGACTGTCACCATGATAATATTTAACACTTTGCAAAATTTTACTTACTCGTGCTAGGTTTACACTAGCATTCAGGGTCTCTGTCCCCCATTCCACTTAAAATAGTTGGAGAGAAAAGTCCTGCAAGCAGACCCGAAGAATGGAAACCGAAAAGCTAGTGTGAACTTAGCGTTACTTATATTTGCAAAATTGTTTGACTTTTAATTGTCTACTAATTTAAATATATTTATGTTCATGGGAAAACCCCTGTAACAATAATATGTTTCTAATATACATGATATAATTGTAAATATAAAAGATTTGTCATAATGTATTTTTTTGTTCAAATAATATGTCCCCGTATTAATACTTTATATACTGTATACTTTTTTATTTTTCCTGTTTTCTATTATATCTGAGAAGACCTGTCTACATTGAAAAACAGAACTAGGTTTTGACATAAGTTACTGGCAGAGCTGATCTGAGTCTGATAAGATGCGACAGCTCTGTCATGCTGGGGGCACCCAGTGATCACGTGATTGCCAGGTCCATAAGAGCACAGGGCCGCATTAGAAAAGACTGCTTCTGTCTTCTCAGGGTTGGGTACCTGTCCTGTTACTGCTAGATTGCAGGCACAAAGGCTTGAAAGCAAACCCATGTTGTAAGTTACAATGGTTTAAGTTCAAACTAGAATCACTCATACAATTACTGCATGTACAGTCATGGCCAAAAGTTTTGAGAATGACACAAATATTATATTTTCACATGATCTGCTGCCCTCTGGTTTTTATGTGTGTTTGTCAGATGTTTTTATCACATACAGAAATATAATTGCATTCATATTATGAGTAACAGAAGCTTATATTGACAGTTAGAATGAGTTAATGCAGCAAGTCAATATTTGCAGTGTTGACCCTTCTTCTTCAGGACCTCTGCAATTCTCCCTGGCATGCTCTCAATCAACTTCTGGACCAAATCCTGACTGATAGCAGTCCATTCTTGCAGAATCAATGCTTTAATTTTGTCTGAATTTGTTGGTTTTTGTTTGTCCACCCGTCTCTTGATGATTGACCACAAGTTCTCAATGGGATTAAGATCTGGGGAGTTTCCAGGCCATGGACCCAAAATCTCTATGTTTTGTTCCCTGAGCCATTTAGTTATCACCTTTGCTTTATGGCAAGGTGCTCCATCATGCTGGAAAAGGCATTGTTGAGCGCCAAACTGCTCTTGGACGGTTGGGAGAAGTTGCTCTTGGAGGACATTCTGGTACCATTCTTTATTCATGGCTGTGTTTTTAGGCAAGACTGTGAGAGAGCCGATTCCCTTGGCTGAGAAGCAACCCCACACATGAATGGTTTCAGGATGCTTTACAGTTGGCATGAGACAAGACTGGTGGTAGCGCTCGCCTCTTCTTCTCCGAATAAGCTGTTTTCCAGATGTTCCAAACAATCGAAAAGGGGATTCATCAGAGAAAATGACTTTACCCCAGTCCTCAGCAGTCCACTCCCTGTACCTTTTGCAGAATATCAGTCTGTCCCTGATGTTTTTTCTGGAGAGAAGTGGCTTCTTTGCTGCCCTCCTTGAGACCAGGCCTTGCTCCAAGAGTCTCCGCCTCACAGTGCGTGCAGATGCACTCACACCTGCCTGCTGCCATTCCTCAGCAAGCTCTGCACTGCTGGTAGCCCGATCTCGCAGCTGAAACACTTTTAAGAGACGGTCCTGCCGCTTGCTGGTCTTTCTTGGGCGCCCTGGAGCCTTTTTGGCACCAATGGAACCTCTCTCCTTGAAGTTCTTGATGATGCGATAGATTGTTGACTGAGGTGCAATCTTTCTAGCTGCAATATTCTTCCCAGTTAGGCCATTTTTGTGCAGTGCAATGATGACTGCACGTGTTTCTTTAGAGATAACCATGGTTAACAGAAGAGAAACAATGATGGCAAGCACCAGCCTCCTTTTAAAGTGTCCAGTGGTGTCATTCTTACTTAATCATGACAGATTGATCTCCAGCCCTGTCCTCATCAACACCCACACCTGTGTTAATGGAGCAATCACTGAAACAATGTTAGGTGGTCCTTTTAAGGCAGGGCTGCAATGATGTTGAAATGTGTTTTGGAGGATAAAGTTCATTTTCTAGGCAAATATTGACTTTGCAAGTAATTGCTGTTAAGCTGATCACTCTTTATAACATTCTGGAGTATATGCAAATTGCCATTAGAAAAACTAAAGCAGTAGACTTTGTAAAAATTAATATTTGTATCATTCTCAAAACTTTTGGCCATGACTGTAGTTCTTAACAGGTTAAAAAATATCAAATAGTAAAAAAAAATATATCTATTTTTAACATGAAAGCTTGATTTGAACAATATGTAATCATCTGGTGATAGATTTCAAAGCATATCTTCTACGGTATGTACTCAAGTACCAGCCCCTAGTAAATATTACACTCTACAGTAAATAGAGAATCTTTCTGGATAGTAGGTCAGGGGTCAGGAGCCATATACAACCACTTTGATTAGCCTAGCCATATAAGATTATTGCTACCTATGTAATTTACATACATGAAAAATAAATATTCTTGATAACTGATTTTATGAACTCCCAAGGAACTAAAATTCAAATGTCTTAACAAGATCCAAACAGGCTCCTTGGCCACCCACTGTGAGCCTTTCAATTAGTGATAACATATTTGTGAACTGTTTGTCGAAAATAGAACTTAAAATGTCATATTCGTCTGGAGTGTTTATTTTCACTAAATAGAACGTCTTTAAGATGCACAGATTCATGTAAATGGTAAATGCTGAAAAATACTTTCTTAGGGAACAGCTTATGCAGTCACTTTTAAGAAGCAAACTATCAGCTTGTAAAACACCAGATGGCCACGTATCAGTGCAGCATCTCGGTAGCATCAGCAGAAACGTCTTCTAGGGATAAATGCACCGAAGGACAAAAAAACTTTTGTAGTGTGAAATGAGTCTATGTTTGTGCTGAAAAAAGAAACAGGAAAAAGGGATTTTTATAATCTGATATTTTTAGAAACTGACAATAAAAAAAAATGTGTAGAATATAAATAGGTATCATGCAAAGGATTTTACAGGGTGGTCAGGTAAACTCAGCAGCTGAGTCCAGGGAAGTCTGAGAGCTGAAAAGGTGTTCCCCAAAGCAAGTGCCACAATTAAGGAGCATTATCTCCAGTTGAAAAGTTACTGGACAGCACAGTGGCTAAGTGCTTGCTTTGAAGCCAGGAACAGACTTGGTCATAATGCAACCACACAATTGAAGGGACCACAGAGACTGGGGGGACCCACACTGCATTATTGTTCTTTTTTTTTATTGACTGTTGCCTATTGGATTAGTCCAACAGTTAATGGCCTATATTAATACTCAGACGTAGTGTGCAGTACCCCCTGGAGTCCAAAGCAGAGGTGGGCCTGGACAAGAGAGGAGAACAGTGAGGAGTAGATATCAGCCAAATCTGTTGAACTAATCCAAAACAGTGGGACTAAATAAAGGGGGCAGTACACTGTACAGGGGACAGTAAATAGAGTAATATACTGTGTGGCCCATTAAAAGGAGCTTTATACGGTGTGAGAGTCATTAAAGGAGGTGTCATACAACATAGGGAGCCAGACATGTTACTGGACAAGATAGCTCAGCATGCTGCATTATTAGGTCCAACAATTTTTGATCTGCAGATAGGAGATATAATTTTGCGTGGGGCTCTCAAAATGCCAAGTCTGCCCCTTCTTGTATTGGGTTTCTGGGGTCGAATTTGACCAAGGACAACACTGCATGGAGTTTGTATGCTCTGCTTGTGTTTGTATAGACTTCATCCAGGTACTCTGGTTTCCCTCCACACTTAGACAAAATCCTTGACAAAGAATATAACTAAAGGTTCATGGGCCTTTGTGCAAAAACTCTGCTTGGGTCCCCCTGTACAACTTCTCACAAATGTCAGTCACATCTCACTGGTACATTTTAGCAGCATTTGTGTTTCCCTTCCTCCCTATGTGGGTCCAGACCTTTATGAAGATTTGTTTACAATATATCTTTGCAGACAAGCTTCCCATCACCCCCATCCCTTCTGGTGATCCGCTCATAGAAATCATTCCTTCTTCTGTGCTACAGTATCCCACATAAAATCCCTCATTGAGCACTATACTACTCACCAAATGCTATTTTTATTATTAAATGGTTAGTATCATGAATCTTCTCAGTCTAATGCACCAGAGGGCAGGAGTAAAGGAGTAATATATTTATGATGTACAGACTGCCAGACATCAAAGGAAATCAGAAAGGAGATCAAAGAAGTTTTCATTAGCTTTAGTATGGGTAGGGTGACCTCTAGTCCTCCGGCTTCTGAGCTTAGTCGCAACTGCAACCACTGTGACTACTATAGTTAACTCAGTGTTCTTCATTCTTAAAAGAAAATCTTACCCAGAATTAACAGGTCATTTAAACACTCAGGTAAATATAGTATCAGACATCTCAGGAGTATAGCACTGTATTAAAACACATGGGCCATACATAGTACCATGAAAATATTTGTGTACCAGTATTACAGCAAAGAGCTACCTGCCTGTATATAAGATAATGAACTGTATTCAAGGCAAGAATCTGAAAAACAGGTAAAGTATCCTAAAGTACTAAATATGTTTCTGGATCTACAACATACTAGTATAATGGAATGGAAGCATGATAGAAATTAATTAAAGATATGCCTGAAAAAATTAATTTGAAAAAAATGAATGTCTAATAATTAAATGGGTTTTGCGAGGAAATTAATTTCATTACAATGCAGTCACTGTACTCGAGAGACCTCTTATATATGGTGGGGAATGGGGGGGGGTTCTCATTTCTCAGCCTTCCCTGCTAACACTCTGACTCTTACTCACATGACCAATTCCGCTCTATCCTATGGACTTGCTACTGGAGTAGGTGATGACCAGAGGGCCAGAGCAGCAGCAGGAGATGATGAACAAAGAGATTTATTGCCCCTGCTGAACTCTGCAAAGCAAAACATCAGGACATAATAATAGAATAATAATATTACAAACAACAATAAATCCTAAAAATCATACAGGATGATGTTAAAGGGAACCTGTCACCAAATTTTGAGATAGTAAACCACCCACAAGTGTCCCATATAGCCCTATGCTAATTCTGCTACTCTTAGTGTCTGTGCAGTCACTGAAGCAAGGTATATTTCCCCAGATTTACTGTGGAGCAGCAATGAGGTTTTTGTTTTCAGTTGAGGCAATGGACAGCATTAGAATAGAGCTATTTGGGTCACTTAACCACTGGTTCATGATGATTTGTGGGTGACCCAAAAGTCAGTGATAGGTTCCCTTAAACTATAATATATTCACATCAAAAACAAACGATACAATTACTTAAAGTTACCAACTAAAAGATAAAAAAAAACTAAACATAAAACTAAGTTGTAAATAATGTACTAATTAGTTTGGTTGGTCACATAATTGTTCTCCAGCTGTAAACGTGATTGAATGTATATCAATCTGATGCGCGGAGTACAAGCTGAAAGGCAAAATAGGACTTGATTTACAAAATGAGATAGGTGAATGGGATGATGCACATTGCTAGTGGCACGTGCCAGCTCAAGGTTCACAGCAAGCTAAAGGAGAAAAAGTAATGATGTTAACACACAGGGACATTATACACTGCTTACATTATTATGTTCAATTCCTTGCTTCCTTTTGAGCAAAATGTCTTGTTTCCTCTGTAGTTGTGTGAATCTAAAATCTGTGCTGGGTTCAAAATAACAATACTAAAAACAAAATACTACAATACTACTATTATTATTATTATTATTATTATTATTATTATTATTATTTTATTATTATCATTATTATTATATTATAATTTATTTTCACATGTGCAAGTTACACAACTAAAAACCATAATGCAAAACCAACCACCATTATTTGTAATAAATAGATATCTATGACTAAATACTGTATATTTAATTTTCAGATTATTATTTACAGTTGAAACCAGAAGTTTGCATAAACTATATAAAAAGACACATATGCATGTCACTTATCTGACATGAAATCAGAATAAACCTTTTCTGTTTTAGGTCAATTAGGATTACCAAAATTATTTATATTTGCCAAATGCCAGAATAATGAGAGAGAGATAATTCCTGCAAAGTCAAAAGTTTACATACACTAAGATTACTATGCCTTTAAACAATTTAGGACAGCCCATATGATGATGTCCTGTCTTTGGAAGATTCTGATAGGTTTATTGGCAACATCTGAGTTAATTAGAGACAAACATGTGGATGTATTTTATGGCACACCTGAAACACACTGCTTCTTTGTGTAACATCATGTGAAAGTCTAAAGAAATCAGCCAAGATATCAGGAACAGAATTGTGGACTTTCACAAGTCTGGTTCATCCTTGGGTTCAAAAGTTCACATAACCCAGTTCTTAATACCGTGTATTGCCCCCTCTAACATCAATGACAGCTTGAAGTCTTTTGTGGTAGTTGTGGATGAGGTTATTTTCTCAGATGGTAAAACTGCCCATTCTTCTTTGCAAAAAGTCTCTAGTTCCTGAAAATTCCTGGGCTGTCTTGCATGTAGTGCACGCTTGAGATCTCCCCAGAGTGGCTCAATGATATTGAGGTCAAGAGACTGAGATGGCTACTCCAGAATCTTCACTTTCTTCTGCTGTAGACAATGACAGGTCGACTTGGCCTTGTGTTTTTGATTGTTGTCATGTTGGAACATCCAAGTACATCTCATGCGCAGCTTCCTGGCTGATGGGTGCAAATTTGCCTCCAGTAATTGCTGATAACGTGCTGCATTCATCTTTCCTTCAACTTTGACCAAGTTTCCTGTGCCTTTGAAGCTCACACATCCCCACATCATCAGTGATCCACCTCTGTGCTTTACAGTAGGAATGGTGTTCTTTTCATCATAGGCCTTGTTGACACTTCTCCAAATGTAACATTTATGGTTGTGGCCAAAAAGTTAGATTTTTGTCTCATCACTCCAAATGACCTTGTTCCAGAAGTTTTGAGGCTTGTCTCTGTGTTGTTTGGCGTCTTGAAGGTGAGATTCTTAGTGGCATTTGCGCAGTAATGGCTTTCTTCTGGCAACGAACATGCTGCCCATTTTTCTTCAAGTGCCTCCCTATTGTGCATCTTGAAACAGAAACACAGATAGTTTTCAGAGAGACCTGTATTTCAGCTGATGTTATGTGTGGGTTTTTCTTTGCAACCCGAACAATTTTCTGGGCAGTTGTGACTGAAATTTTGGTTGTTCTACTTGACTGTGGTTTGGTTTCTGGGCATGTTATCAGGCCAAAATCACCAGTTATGTGAACTTTTGAACAGGGTCATTTTGATGTTTTTGGTTGTCATTATGATTTAAAAAGAGAAAACACAGAAGTTTGACAATAAATGGCTTCAACCAACCACTAACCATGAGCGGAGAAAAAGTTTTTGTGTTATCATTCATAGTCTCTGAAAAAAAGGCCAAAAAAATAAAAAAATCTGCCGGGGTATGTACACTTTTTAGCACAACTGTAGCTTTTTCCAGTCCGCACTTACAAGCAGGAAGTCAGGGAGAGCAGTACAATGTGGCATCTCATAGAAATGCAGTGAATATTCTGCATCTAGCACACAGAGATAGTAAACACAGTCAGTGTGAGTCACGGTAGTTTTACAACTGTGCAGATAATCATTGTATGGGCTCATCTACTATATCACTGCACATGACCGTGTTTCACCCATACGATCCGTGTGTTAGCCAGATTTACCGAAGTTCAAGCCGGCAAATCTGGCTAACACACGGACCATGTTTCACAGGTGAAATACGGTCGTGTGCTGCTATCCTTAGATAGAGCAGAAATGATATTCTCAGCACCACTGGATCTATAGGCAAAACGCGAGTGTTTGCACAGGTAAAATTGACATGCTGCATGTTTTTCTTTCCGCAATGTGTGGAAGGGATTAGCCAGAATCTCATTCACTTTGCTGTTACTGTAAAAGCAGCATTTCCACAACCTGGGGCCTTAGCCTTAAAAGGGTTTCTTGGCTGATCCCATCCAGGCTCTGCCACATTCCCAAAGCAGTTTATTCTAATTTGTATATCAATAAAAACACAATTTTTGTGCAAATGAAGATAAGATTAACAAAAATAAAGGTATGAGTGTGCTTGTGAGATTTTCCACTGCTAGGTACTGCGACTGGTTGCATCACATTTTACTTCTAACAGACTTTCTTTAATAAATATTGTTAATGACATATTTATATGCATCTGCCCCCAATCCTGACTGAGTTTTCTCAGGAAATAATGGAGGTACAACTGAGATCTTGTGATAGATGTGATTCCCATAATAACTGTTTTACATTATAAATGCCTGAGATATAACTTTTTAAAGTGACACCACCAGCCTCAGCTTCCCTACACCATACATAAGCCTGTCGACCTGTACTCCACAAGCAGGGTAGAGAATTTAGCTAGCAAAAAAAAAGAAGAGCAAAATGGATTTCATTGCAAGATTTCAATGTGAGGAGCAAAAAGTTGTTAGTAAAGTATATAACAATATCTATTAATGTCACAAATACTGACAGAAAATCAAAACTTGTTGGAAAGTTTACTTATGCTTTAAAAAAAATAAAAAAATAATCATACCTCAGCCATCTCTTGCTGCTCTCATTCTGTCATTTCCGATGTCCACCGCCAGTCTTTACTTCCTGGTTCCTCTAACTACACAGGAAATTACCGCTCGGCTGATCGGTAGAGATGAGCATATCTCTCAAGATTCATTTTGTTTGGGTTTGGTATGAACCACAACTTCAGTTGGTTTAAAACATAGTGTACAGTCATGGCCAAAAGTTTTGAGAATGACACAAATATAAATTTTTACAAAGTCTACTGCTTCAGTTTTTCTCATGGCAATTTGCATATACTCCAGAATGTTATAAAGAGTGATCAGCTTAACAGCAATTACTTGCAAAGTCAATATTTGCCTAGAAAATGAACTTTATCCCCCAAAACACATTTCAACATCATTGCAGCCCTGCCTTAAAAGGACCACCTAACATCGTTTCAGTGATTGCTCCATTAACACAGGTGTGGGTGTTGATGAGGACAGGGCTGGAGATCAATCTGTCATGATTAAGTAAGAATGACACCACTGGACACTTTAAAAGGAGGCTGGTGCTTGCCATCATTGTTTCTCTTCTGTTAACCATGGTTATCTCTAAAGAAACACGTGCACTCATCATTGCACTGCACAAAAATGGCCTAACTGGGAAGAGTATTGCAGCTAGAAAGATTGCACCTCAGTCAACAATCTATCGCATCATCAAGAACTTCAAGGAGAGAGGTTCCATTGGTGCCAAAAAGGCTCCAGGGCGCCCAAGAAAGACCAGCAAGCGGCAGGACCGTCTCTTAAAAGTGTTTCAGCTGTGGGATCGGGCTACCAGCAGTGCAGAGCTTGCTGAGGAATGGCAGCAGGCAGGTGTGAGTGCATCTGCATGCACTGTGAGGCGGAGACTCTTGGAGCAAGGCCTGGTCTCAAGGAGGGCAGCAAAGAAGCCACTTCTCTCCAGAAAAAACATCAGGGACAGACTGATATTCTGCAAAAGGTACAGGGAGTGGACTGCTGAGGACTGGGGTAAAGTCATTTTCTCTGATGAATCCCCTTTTCGATTGTTTGGAACATCTGGAAAACAGCTTATTCGGAGAAGAAGAGGTGAGCGCTACCACCAGTCTTGTCTCATGCCAACTGTAAAGCATCCTGAAATCATTCATGTGTGGGGTTGCTTCTCAGCCAAGGGAATCGGCTCTCTCACAGTCTTGCCTAAAAACACAGCCATGAATAAAGAATGGTACCAGAATGTCCTCCAAGAGCAACTTCTCCCAACCGTCCAAGAGCAGTTTGGTGCTCAACAATGCCTTTTCCAGCATGATGGAGCACCTTGCCATAAAGCAAAGGTGATAACTAAATGGCTCAGGGAACAAAACATAGAGATTTTGGGTCCATGGCCTGGAAACGCCCCAGATCTTAATCCCATTGAGAACTTGTGGTCAATCATCAAGAGACGGGTGGACAAACAAAAACCAACAAATTCAGACAAAATTAAAGCATTGATTCTGCAAGAATGGACTGCTATCAGTCAGGATTTGGTCCAGAAGTTGATTGAGAGCATGCCAGGGAGAATTGCAGAGGTCCTGAAGAAGAAGGGTCAACACTGCAAATATTGACTTGCTGCATTAACTCATTCTAACTGTCAATATAAGCTTCTGTTACTCATAATATGAATGCAATTCTATTTCTGTATGTGATAAAAACATCTGACAAACACACATAAAAACCAGAGGGCAGCAGATCATGTGAAAATATAATATTTGTGTCATTCTCAAAACTTTTGGCCATGACTGTATACAAATGTCAGGGCTCCTATAAAACTATCTATCCAATATCTAGTTCTCTAAGGCAAACAAAGCTGAAGTTATGATGGAAAAAGGGATGGTAACCAGTAGATATAAATTCCTATTTTAACCATAAATGGTGTTGCTAATCGCTTTTACACATTTTAATATTTAAAACACTCCAAAAATTACTCTTTCATGGGTGAAAAGATGCTTTCTCATGGCAGTTATATTGCAAAAAGCAATGGTATTGTAGAAAAATTAGCCAGCTTTGATGACATGTTTATTGTGTGAGCAACAAAAAAAAATTATATTTTTTTAGATTAGCTGGCTCTGCCACACTGTTTATTGGGTTAGCACTAAATACCTTAAATAACAGAGATTTTTTTTTTTTCAGATTAGCTCAGGCTGTCAGACTTTATATTCAGTGAGAAACAAAAAAACAACTAAGAACCAATGTTTTTTTCAGATTAGCGCTGGCACAATCAGCATTTTGCTGTTATAACATCAGATTGTATGTATTTAATAAAAAAAAACTCATCCCACGGTTTCCAGATCAGGCAGAACCTCTCCTCCTCATTATTAAGAAGGGCCGCCAGGCACTCCAGGTAGTGCGCATATATTGCCGCCAGTGTTTAGCAATCAGGCATCTAGCGGAAGTAAGGAGGAGCAACAGGAGCTGGAGAGCGGGCTTGCGCAAAATATTGTCGGGGGGAGGTTAAGAAGGTAAGTCCTAGAGGACAGGGGAAGGCTAACACCCAGGACCCCTTCCAGGAGACCCCGGACCTGGCGCCAATAGGGCTGGAGCAGGGGGCAGGTCCAAAAGAGATGGAAGTATATATTTTTACATCATTCTGAGACTTCGACAAATAGTTTTTATCAACTGGGTAAACCCAAAGTGTGTGTATAAGTAAAGAGATTAAAGCCACTGCCTTCCACAGATGTGTTTTAAGTGGAGTACTTTTCAGTAGCTCTCTGCACTCGCTGTGTAGATTATATAGTGAGCTAATGCTGTTGTAATATACTACAGAAGCTTTTATTGCTACTGTTGAGTCATTGTGCCACTTCTTGTTCTAGTATGTTTTAGAAAGGAGGTGATGCAATGATTCTCCCACTATTGTGTCTATAGGTTGTGCTGCAGGTGGTGTCTTTTGCACTTCCCAGAGTGCAACCTATGCATATTGCGGCTTGACATTTTCAAGTCAGGGTGGGAAAAATAGGATTTTTTTCCCGCACTGTTCAGGAGTCCTGTCTAGTAGTTCATTCAGTGAGGAGAGTCCATAGTAATCCAGAAGGCAGGCCAGCAAAGACCAGAACTTGTCCTACAAAGTGAGCATAGCAAACTGTAGTGATAGCCTTGGGCAACAGGGTCCATACTGCTCTGCTTCTGTGGGGCCTTTAACCCCTTCATGCAAAATCACGTAAACATACATGATTAGGCGTGATGGTGTGTATGGAGCTGAGCTCTTTCCATACACAGCGGATGATGGCTGCCGCTAACAGCTGCAATCAGTGCCAACACCGGTCACAGCTGTTAACACTGTTAACACTTTAACACGGTTAAACGCGACTGCAGCATCTAAAGTGTGCAGGGGCCATGGGCGCCAACATCTTTGACCGATTTCTGCCCTCCGGATCATCATCAGAGAGTGGCGATCAGTTGCCATGACAGCCAGGAGCCTATTGAAGGCATAGGCAGCGTGTAATACAAGTGAACGGATTTTCCTATACACCGCAATATATTAGTATTGCAGTGTATAGTATGTACAATCATACCCCATAGGGATCAAGGTCCATAGGGGGTCTGAAAAGAGGCCCCACGTTGCGGAAACACAGCTTTTTTTGTTGTAGATTTTGCAGCGTTTTTTTGAGCCAAAGCCAAGAATGGCTAGAAAAGGAATGTATATATATAGGAAGTTCTTATATTTCTCCCTTCTGCTCAATCCACTGCTGGCTTTGGCTCAAAAAACTGCAGCAAAATCTGCAACAAAAAAAGCTGCACTTTCGCAACGTGGGACCTTAGCCTAAAAATATTAAAAAAAAAACCTCACAAAACACAAGTTTTAAAGTTCAAATCATCCATCGTTTTTTGAGCATGGGGACACACTTTAGGTAAAAAATGTCAGAATTATTAAAATATAAAAATATTCATCCCATAAGGTGAACTGCATAACGGGGAAAAAAAATCAAAATAGCCAAATGCCTGTTTTTTCAACACTTTGCCCTCTATAAAAAATGGAATAAAAAGAGATCAAACCATCGAAACTTCCCCAAAATGGTATCAATAAAAACGCCATCTTATCCCACTTGAAAATACGCCATACCCAGCTCCATATACTTAAATATAAAAAAGTTACAAGTGTCACAATATGGAGACACAAATTTTTTTTTCTATTTTGCAAAGTTTTACACTTTTTAAAAGGTTACAAAACATTACAAATACTATATAAATTTGGTATCACTGTGATCGTACTGACACACATAATACGGGTAAGAGGTATTTTTTTTACCACATAGTGAATGTCGTAAAAATTAAACCCATAAGAAATTGGCACAAATGCCTTTTTTCTCATTCAGAATTTTTTTCCAGCTTCCCAGTACATTGTACAGGATATTTAATGGTGCCATTACAAAGTACAATTTGTCCCACAAACAGTAAGCCATCATGTCACTCATGTGAACTGAAAAATGAAAAATTATGGCTCTTAGAATGGGGAGAGGGAAAAACGGAAATGCAAAAATGAAAATTGGCTGATGCATGAAAGGGTAAAGCAGTTGACTGCATTTGATGAAATGCTTGTGAAACTACTGTAAAGTTCTGTACCTGAAACTACCTCAAGTAAAGTACCTACTGATACTATGTCATTCTAGAATAAATGAAGATTGACGCAACGAAACTTGCAGTCAACAATTTTCTGAATTGGAAATTAGACTAAGGTTGGCCAAGAGTTGTAAATTTAAGCTCAGTCGTGATATTTCTCAGCCTATCACCCCATAAACACCTCAGCATTCTGCAAATCACCCTTAATTCATTTCACATGTATAAACTGCTATAAGTCCCCCCTAAGTCAGCATTCTGTGCAAAACTGCAAGCAATTAAAAGTCAGCCATGGAAGATAAAGGTTCACATAGAAGAAACAAAGTTTGAGGAATGGCTTAATTAAAATGTTCTTAATCTTCATCATGATTTAGAAGGCATTGATTATCATAAGGCAGAATGCTGCAGGGTAGGGGACTGAATCCAAATTGCTGCTCCATTATCAGTTCGGCTCTGTGCAATGAAAATAAATAGCTATTTACCAGTCTAATATCCAATTAGATTTATTTACTTGAATCTCGATGTTCTGGTGAGAGGGGTGGGGGATGAGGTATAAGGGTAGGCTGCTTTTCCTATGAATATTTTGCTGTTTGCAGAAATTTATTGTCACTTCTTATTATGTAGATAAAATAGATACTAGCGTCTATTATCTTACATTTTATGTACAGCTGGAGAGAGGATTTGCTGCCAAACCTTCTGCCAAAATGGATCTTCTTATTGAAAGATTGATGGAAGGGAGATTGATGCAGATAACGGATGTCTAGCAGTGATAGTGCAGTGGATTGGCTGGTAATTAATGTGGATTACTGTATGTTGTTCATATGTCTTCTTTAAAGACAAAGTCAAAACTGGAAGTTTTTTTTTTCTGCATGGCCCTAGTAGGTGATCATTATTTGTGCTCTGTTAGCAGTATTATTTGGTTACTATATGCTGGTATTATTACTTTCAGGTCACTCTGGCAGTTTTATTTGTTCACTGAATTTCCAGTTTATGTGTTGGATACACAGGTACACAGCTTGTTATTAGAGATGGGCGAATCAGTTCATAACAAACCGGATTTGACCCGATTATTCCAAATTGTTAACAAAACTGAACAACTTGGTATTCGACTCAGATTAACTAAAATGTTGTGTGGTGTTGCGGTGGTGGAGGCCCAGGGAAGGTGAAAAAAAATTAAAAACATTTATACTAACCTATCGTTAAGCTAAAGCCCCATGTAACGAAACACAGAAAAAAAAAAGTTGTGCAAAAATCAAGCCGCGGAAACGCATAGCATTTTTTTCTGCAGCATTTTTCATTACGTTTTTGCAAAATTTTTCGCTGCCGATTCTCTGCCCTTATTATACCTATAGGGAAAACCCCAGCGTTTCTGCAGGTATAATTGACACTTCGTTTTCGCAATGTGGAGCTTCAGTCATAAGGTAATGTTTTTTTATTTTTTTCAACTCCCCTGGGTCTCCACCTATTATACTTTGGGGTCTGAAGAGACCCCAGAGTATAATAATTTCACTTCCATTTCTATCTGAACAAGTTGGGACTGAAACGAATTGGAAGATCGGTTCAACCAAAAACAGGATGAAACTAATCTTCAGAGGTTCACACATCTTTACTCGTTATAGTCACAGCACAGTAATTAGACATCTCCCAGGTAACGAGCTGTGCACCTGTGTGTTCATCACATGACCATGGACTGTATATCACATGACCGTGGACTGTATATCACATGACCATGGACTGATTTTTATCCACTGGAAGTAAGCAGAAGTAATGACTGCAAGCAGAGATCTAAAAAAACATGAGGAATTGATACAGAAAGTATATTGGAAAATTGTACAACTTTTATTATATAAACAATAACATTTTTCTCTCAATATTGGTCTGAAAGTGGACAGCCTCTTTAAGGTAGTACTATTTGGCACTGTATGGAAATATTATTTAAGCATTGTGATGAGGATTAGTTTCAGTATTATTGTGTTGTCACGCCATGGCACTAGTATGTGTGGGTACCATATTATAGCAGCATGTAGATAATGCTGTTATTACTTCTGCAGTGTATGTTATCATTTGGACACTTAATAGAGGTATTTCTTTATATGGTGTTAATTTCTGTATATACTATGGTGGCCTGTGCATAAAGCACTCTACGGCATTATCTGGACACTCTATGGTAAGAATGAAGTGGACCATTATTCAAAGTAACATTTTACGGGCCTATACCATTTTTATACTATACCATTTTTACCCCTATAAAATTAATTATTTAGCATTGTATAGCTATGTTTCATCTTTACTAGACCATTGGTTCCGCCCTGGTATTCAGGAGACCTTTTTGAATGTATTTTCGAAACAGAGATCATTTTCTAGATGCAGCCCTGATTGACTCAGGAGAACAAAGTCGAAACAGATGTACTGTCTAGAGGAGCAGATTGTCTGCCTCAAATGTTCCGTTTCATTAAACACAAAGTTTATGCATTATTTTTTATAGTCATTGATGTCTGTGCCTTTTGGGAAAGAGGAAAGCTACATTTCCCTGGTTTTGTAGCTGAAACATGGGGATCAAAATCTGGTTGTGTTGAATTTTTGTGTTAAGAATCAAGGGATGAATAGAGCTTGAAAATACATAAAGCTGTTTGATTTTTTTTTAAATATATATAAAAGTTATGTGTACTTTTGTTGACTGTTGAATGAAGATTTAGTCTATATGATCTATCTTTCTATCTATATATCTATCTATCTACCTATCTATCTATCTATCATGCAAAAAGAAGAGAGAAACACTAAACAAAACAGAATGGTGGGTACGGGTCCCACAGATCAGAGCAATTGACTGTATAGCAAAATCCCCCCAACCCCAAAAAAAAAAAAAAAAAAAAATTGGTAGTACTCCAATATAAAACAAGCAAAAAAAAAGAGAGAAAAAAAACAGCACTGGGCTAATAAAAAGTCCCTTTGTTTTTTGTTATTGGAGTGCTGCTTATTTTTTTTTGTATATATCTATCTGTTTATCTGTCTTTATCTATTTAGATAGTTCCTCATGAAGACCATCACGTGATTGTTCTTAGGCAACACAAGTTTACATTCAGAATTTTAATCATACAAGATCAGCAATTGCAATTTTAACCATCCTAACCGACCACATAGGAAAATTTACAAGCTGTGGAGCTCAAAACATATAGTCATAATTCACAATATAAATTATCAGTGTAAAGCCACCCTAATGTAAAGTGACAACCTTAGCTCTGCTATATTATGCTAACACAGCATAATTCAATGTATTGCTTTATATATGTATGCTTTCTTTTTGTTATTTGTTATTGGCAACATCATTAATTCCATGATACTGTACACATGAAATACAAAATGTTATCTATCTTTCTAACTCATATCTTGATGTCTGTCTGTCTATTGCAGATGTGACCAGACTAAATTGATCTCTAGTTTAGTTAGCTAATGCAATGCCAACCAGTCAACACGATAACACAACATACAAACAAAAAGCCTTGAAAGACTGTAATTAATATCTACCTCGTATGTCACTTGTCATAGCAGCCAAAGAATGTTCCTTAATCTCTATTAACATTTATTATCAAAATATGTCAATATAATTTAATCACTTCTTGCCTTCCAAAAGGCATATATATTTTTTATTTTTCCCTTCGCAGATTGCTTAATTTGAGGGCTTAATTTTTGTGGGACAAATTTAACTTCATAATGGTACCATTTAATATTCCATACAATGTGCAGGTAAGCTGGGAAAAAATTAGAAAGGAGTGGAAATAGAGAGAACTGCATTTGCACCTCTTTCTTATAAGTTTTGTTCTTACAACTTTAACTTTGCAGCCAAAATAACGTTACTAGTATTCTGCAAGTCATTATGATTACAGCATACCAAATTTATATAGTTTTTGTTATGTTTTAATACAAAAGGAATCCAAAACAATGAAAAAAAAATATTGGAGTCACAATATTCTGACATCCATAATTTTTTTTATATTTCTGTATACAGGGCTACATAACGTCTTTTTGTAGGGTGAGGTATACTTTTTATTTATAAAATTTTGGAAAATGTTTGATGATGTGATGACTTTTTATTCAAATTTTGACAGAAAAATGGTGAAAAAATTGTGTTTTTTTTTAGTTCTGCATTTTTGGACAGTGAGATGCCTAATGTGTTTTACTTTATTTATTTATATTTCTGATCTAGAAAAAGGGGGGTTATTTGAACATTTACTTTTTTTTATTTTTTGACCTCCTAAGAATCTTGAATCCCAATGCTAATGCATTGCAATATATTTTAAAAATGTACTGAGTTCTATTACAGCCTTCATTAGGCTCCCGATTGTCAAGGCAATGGATCGTCACCCCCGGATCAGTGATTTACCAAAACATGGTAGAGCCGCTGCCAGTAAATACATGCCATGGTCACATTTGACCAAGGAATCTAAAGATTTTAAATCCTGTGATCAGAGTGTTCACCATGTCTAAAGACCTGACATAATACTATGGTGGATTTTTGTCTCTGTTCTGTGTAATCCCGTGCTTCTTTATTCTTTCCTTTCTTTCTCTATTTTGAGCTGAAATCTGTTACCAATATGCCAAGTTCTAGCTAAAAATTTCAAGAGGCGTCACCTGCTGAAAATACAGTCAGAATTGGCATCTTTTTTTTGCGGCGGCTCGTAATCTTAACTGGAGTCATTTTTCATATAGCACCAGAAGGGAATATGCAAATGAGCCCTCCTCAATGGAAAACAGGAACTTGTTCTAACACCACTTTTGTTGGCATTAGAACAAGTCCCCTTTTCCACCAAGGAGAACTTATTTGCATGTTCCTTTCCCATAACTCTTAGCAGGACATGCATTGTCTAATAAATCCCTGCACACTGCGATATAGCCTATTGAAGGCAATTTCTCCATAAGGAGACATAGTACCCTTTCTGACCCAATCTATGACCTCTCGCCCAGACAACCATTACCTGCTTTGTACAGATGAGAAGCAATTACCTTGAAGCAACTGTCTGTGGAAGGGTTTCTATTCCTTTTGGAGAGGGTTATACCAGTAGGATTTGAGAAAAACAAGCAGGGAGCTACATTGCAAAAGATGATCATAATGCAAGTTCCACTTTTCCACCAAGGAGGCCTTATTTGCATATGCCTTTCCAAGAATTCTTAGCAGGACATGCATAATCAAATAAATCCCTACACATTGCGAGATAGCCTAATAAAGGCAACATCTCCTTAAATAAATTTGGTGCCAGAAACTCTGTTCTATGCTTCATAATGCCTAAGGTATAGCTGTTTGAAGTGACCTCACTCCAACCACAGCTTTCCTGCTTTATGCAGGGAGTGGTTGTAAGGTGACAAAATGTGAAAAGGTTCAAGGGGTATGAATACTTTTATAAACCACTATATCTCTTCTCTATTTTATCAGATTTTGATACAGAATACTACAAACAGTATAATGTATGTGTGGAGGATTCCAGGTTTCTAGAGCATTTAAATATCATACATTATGCAGAACTTTTAATGAAGACTCTGGTGAAAGACCACATTTATCTTCAGGCAAACAAGAAAGATGTGAACGTTGTTTCATAAAGGAGAAACATTGATGCTATTGAACTTAATTCTGTCAACTTCTAAGAATACAGTGGATACCAAGGGATAAATAAAGTAGATCTTTGACTTGAAAATGCAGAAAAATAGGCATAAATGACCAAAGTAAAGTTCTATCTAAGCCTGGACCTCTTATGAGAAGGCCTAGCATATTGGACAAGATAGTTATACTCAGAAGAGAAGAAAAGGCAAGGAAAAAGAAATGAGCAGCAACAAAATGGTTGAAAGCAGGTACATAAGACTAATTATCCAACCAGAAGACAACAAGACCATATGATAGCACACTGTATATTGGAGAAAAGGTCAGCCTAACAATAACCTTTACTGGCATCCAGTAATACCACATGTTGACCAAAAAATACTTCCATATAGCTGTCTAAATAATGCTATCCAGTACAATAGTAATATACAGTTCCAAATTAATTGTAGATACTTCTAAATAATGCCATGCAGTTCTTAAATAGTACCAAAATTCAGTGACCAAGGTCATCTATAGTGTACTTTTCAACACACTACAACTGCACAAGGCGCACAACCTTATGCTGATGCTCCACGTTGCAGAAACACAGCTTTTTTGTTGCAAATTTTTCCAAAGATTGTCTTCAAAAGAAATGGGAAATATATAAGAAGTACTTATATTTTTCCCTTCTGCTCAATCCACTCCTGGCTTTGGCTCAAAAAACTGCAGCAAAATCTGTAACAAAGAAAAGCTGCATTTACGCAATATGGGGACTCAGCTTTAGGCCGGGGCCCCACGTGGCGGAAATGCTGCATGGCATTTTATAGTTCCTGCAAAGCGAATCCCACCATTGCGGTTTTAGAAATCTCAGCATGTCAATTATACCTACAGACAGAAACGCCAGCGGTTTCCCTATAGGTATAATTGAAGCAGAAAGTCTGCAGAGGAAAAATTCTGACAACTGATCTAGACAAAAGATTGTTGCCACTAGGATGGCTAGAGAAAAACTCTGGAAAATCTTTAATTGATTAACTTTTATTTGTGCACAGATTTAACTATATTTATATCCATGGGAAAAACCCTTTAGAACGGGGCCCCCAGGTTGCAAAAACACTGTGTTTTACATTACCTTCAAAGTGGATGGGTTTTGGTTAATCCTATCCACACATTGCAGAAAAAAATCTGCAGTGAAAATGCTACGATTTAAAAAATGCGAGCGTTTTTGCAAATCACAGCATTTCAATTATACCTACGGAAATGCTGGCATCTTCTGTATAGCTATAATAAGCGATGAAAGTGGGTTTCAGCTGCAGTCTTTTCCTCATCATTTTTTTTGTCTATGGCTCGCTATGTGGGGCCTTAGCCTTAAAGGGTTTGTCCAGGCTAAAATTTTAATTTATTAATTAGGCCAGGGGAAGTGAAAAAAAAAAAAATTCACCTGTTCCCAGAGCTGGTCCTGCAAGTCTGTTGTCTTCCGGTGGAAGAACCTGCTGCACGCGACCGCTGAGGTCAATAAGTAGCCTCAGCAGTCTCAGGAAGGGAACAGGGGATGACACTACCTATGTTTTAGCCTGGACAACCTCTTTAAAGATTACTCCAATGTAACCATTAACCCAGACGCCAGCTATCAAACGTCCTTTATGATAAATCTCCCCTAGGTCTTTTCAATAGCATCATCCATATAAAGTCAGACATCCAGTAGAGTGACATCAAGTAGAGTGATTGTCTTTCTGGCTATTTGTTTTTTCTTTATTAATTGGTTAATTTTATTTTTATTCATTAGGGATATACTGTACAGTAAGAGAAAAATGAATGTGTTCTGGGAGAAATGGGTCACATTATGCAGAGTCTACAGGATTAATATCTCTCTATGCACTGTAGATGTAAGCCCTAACAATGCTATCTGGGTAATAAGGGTCTTCAGGATTTTCTCCTGTTGATTTTATGTTAGTAATAAGCCAGGCTGAAGTTATTTTAATCTTGTGTGCAATGTAAATGCTTCAATGATGTTACCTGTGGTACATGCTACATAAAGCTATATAATACAATGTAGCAATGCTTAACTAGTTAAACAGTTAAATAAATTGTGATTGGACCTCAGTGGTCACATGGGGTACAACAACATCTTGACACTTAGCCACAAACGTCATAACGTCAGCGCACCCTAAGTGATCACTGATGCCCATCACAAGCTTCAGCGGTCCCCCAGGGCTGCTGACATCATTCGGGAAGCTGGAGGAGGCCTAAAGAAGATGGGAACCACACTGGACACCATGACAGAACAAAGAAAAAGTGACTAACACTGTTTCCTGTGTTTACGAACCTCCCCTGGCCCTTCATTTTTGATACTCTGGGATCTAAAGAGAGACCCAGACTATAACAATAGCAGTTCTGGTTTGGACTGAACAAGTTTAGACCGACACAAAACTGCCAGATGATCCTCTCAAATATTTCCCAGACGACTCTTGAGAGGTTTGCCCATCACTAGTCAGGTCTCTCTTGAGGGGATTACACGTTGTGTATGCCAACGCCTTAAATATTAATGCAATTTAATGATAATGGCTAGTGTTGGGTGAAGTGGTTCGCAACAAACTGAGTTCAATCCGAATATTCCAAAAACCAACAACGTTTTTTCTCATATGAATTGAAATGGCCACCGAAACACAATTTGCAGTAAATTATTTTACTCTGGGGTCAGAGTGCAATAGATGCAGGTCAAGGGAGGTAAATAATAAAAAATATTTATACTCACCTTCCCTCAATTCTTTTGGGCCTCCTCAATGGCAGTGTGCAATAAGTTCTGCATAGAGGTTTTACAGCTGTTAGAAGGACTTTATTCCATCCATCCCTACATGGTATGAATTATATAGCAACGTAACTAGGCTATTTATAGCCAGTTTTAAGTTTTATTCAGCGAAGAGATATTTCTTCAAACCCTCCATATACAGTCCATACATACTTGGCTTGACTTTGCATGGATGTGTTTTCAATTGGAAGAGGTGGACACGTGGGAAGTTAAGTCAGTGCCATAGATGTCTGACAGCAATTCTTTCCTATCTCACTATTAAGATGACATGCATGCTCATTAAAATGATGTGTGTACACATATCGTGGTTTTGTAACTAATAGCTGTCGGATGAATTAGCATTCAACTGGCAGCTACTATGGTAATTAAAAATGTTTCCTTTAAAAACATGCAAAACATATATACAAAACATATATATATATACAGGATATATATATATATATATATATATATATATATATATATATTGCATTATACTAGGAAGGACATGACAGGGAGTTCCATGTTCATCATGTAGGAATAGAACCTATGGGTCTCTCAGACTTGCGTTCCAATTTTGGTGAATGGGCCTATTAATAAATTTGAGCCTTGGGAATCTTCTTTGGAGTCCCTTGTATATTTTATGGGCGCTAACAAACAATTTCCTTTTCACGATAATGAGTATGTCATGTAAAAGAACGATTTAAAAAATATATCTATATACCTAAAGAGGTTCAAGCTGCTTAATCTTGTTGAAGAATTTCTCATTTGTTTCAAGCAAAACCTGGTTTTGCTGTAATAATGGAGGCTGCAAGCTCTGAGTTCAGTGGGCACTCCCTGAGAAGATGTTCTCTCTTTCTCTCTAGTCCAGTGTTCCTGTCTCTCCTATTCTTTCTCACACTGATATGGCTTTGCAAACTATTATTTCTGGGAGTAGATACTTCTTTGATGTTTCTGTATATCACCTGAAAAAAATATGTAGATAACTAAACAAAAAAGATTGCCTTCAAACTGGCATGTATTAAAAACACAGTTGGTTTTGGTCGCGAACTGGGGGAAATGGTTCGATTTTAAATTAGATTTCTTTTTTAATTAATCACAGCAAAGGTGGGCATATATTTTAAGAAAATAGCAGTTCCTCAGTGCAGCAGCTTATCCACCCTCAATGTTTTCAACTCTATATTATTGCAAATTTATTGCATTTTATATTCTTAAATCATTTTTCTTCCAATTGCTCTTGTCATGAATGCTCAAGGACTTAGGATGGGATTTAGATGTTCCATATAAATATCCCTATGCACGCATACAATAAAATAATACAAATAAAGGTTTTCTAAACCTTCATTTAGGCTTAAAGTCCTTTATGTTATTTTTTGGCTCACAGCTGTTAATGTGTCTATTGAATTTGACACAACAAATAATTATTAAATTTTTTTTATTGTTCTCTTACCCTCACAGGCACCTGAAAATTCTGTGAGCGTTTTCATTACATTACCAGACAGTATTACATTATTGCTGTACAATAATATTTATCCAGCGTTTTCCGTCTTTGTTCTGTTGGCAGAATGCTGGATTCTTTGTTCCCGGCGTGCCGTGCTACACAACAAATGCTTGTGGCAGTTTTCATGGCACGTGGGAGTTTTGTGGTTTATTAAAGCACTTATTTTGCACTGAAATACCTGTAGTCTGACTTTATGGACACAGTGAGGACGCACATCTTCCCTTTATTGTTATTTATTATTTTTTCACTACCAATGATGAACAAAAGTTCATGGCGACTTTTTTGCTTTGTGTTCTGCAGCAATTGATATTGGAAGAAACTTAAAAGGCGGATTATTCACTAGAAGTGGCTGAAGTGTTTCAAATGGATCCCGGAGGACTATATAAAGCGAAATAATAACTCAGAAAAGAACGCTTTGTTGTAGATTAACAAACACAGAGATTCGCACTATAATAAAGTTAACGGAAGCATTTTACAAGTAACTGCAGCATGAGAGGTTGTGAAATCACCCTTAATATAGCGTCTATCTATTCTTCTATCTGTCCATTTTCTATAGTATTTTTTCATCTTACCATCTACCTCACTACAGACTACTAAGTATTCATTCATTGACATGTCAAGACACTGCTTATGCACATCCTCATCATGAACACTATGGTTCAGATTTACTATTACTGTTATGGCAAGACACTGGAGTAAATTTTGCACATTTTTGGTATAATGTGGCATCTAGATTGGGCTGAAATTTTTCAAACTGCACGTGGGTGTAGATTCTTAGAACAAGGTGGTGTGAATGGTCACTTTAGTCTCATTAATGCAGCTCAACCCCTTCCGGCCGGAGGCATTTTTTTATTTTCGTTCTTGACTCCTCGCCTTCCAAACCCCATAACTTTTTTATTTTTCAGTTCTCAGAGCCATATGAGGGCTTAATGTTTGCGGGACAAATTGTTCTTCATAATGGTAACATTTATTATTCTGTATAATGTACTGGGAAGCTGGAAAAAAATTCAGAATGGGGTGGAATTGGTGAAAAAGTGCAATTGTGCGACTCTCTTATGGGCTTTGTTTTTTACGGCATTTGCTGTGCAGCCAAAATGATATATCATCTGTATTCTATATTTTGGGATGATTGCAGAGATACCAAATTTATATAGTTTTTTTTTGCAGGGCCAGGTATGCTTTTTAGTTATACCATTTTGGGGAGTGTCTATTGATTTGATCACTTTTTATTCCAATTTTTAGCAGAGGCTAAACACCGAAAAAATGATGGTTCACCGTATAGGAAAAATAATTTTATAAGTTTGTAGACCTGGTGTTTTCAGACACAGGGATACCTAATGTGTATGTGTTTCACAGTAATTTTCTACTTTTATATGTATTCTAAAAAAAATTTAAAAAAATGTTTTATTTTTATTAATACTGTAACTATTAAACCCCCTAGGGGTCTGATTACTTATGCAATGCATTACAATGCATTGCAAAATCCCGGCGTTTGTATGACAGGCTGTATAAAGCAGTCTGTCATACAAATTAATGCAAGACAAGCCTGGGAGCCTTCAATAGGCTTCTGGCTGTCATGGCAAGGTATTGCCGACCCCGGATCTTGTTCTGGGCACTGACAATCCTTCCCAAAATGGCGGCACCCATGTGCCGCCGGGAAATTGTTACCTCAGTCAGCATTAGGAGCCTTAATTCCTGCGATCAGTGGGGGCACTAATTGTGGGCATTAGCACCAGGTCTTTGCTGTATAATACCCTTTAAATGTAGAACAATGCACTAAAAATGAGCCAACATTGGGGGGAATTCATCAATCCCTCTAAGCCAGTTTTTGGCATAGAGGGATGATATTGTGCCATAGATTTGGCCCAAGGTCCTTTCTTTGGTGTTATTCAGGCTATTTATTAAGACTGGTGTGCATTATGCTAGTACAGCATTTTTCCCATGCTTGCCTAAAACATTTGCACAGTAACATGCAATTTATTTATCCTGTGGTATAAATATATAACACACAGATCACCAGTTTTAACTTGATGATGCTTTAAAGGGGTTGTCCAGGCAAAAAAATTATTTTTTAAATCGGCCCGGGGGCGGTGAAAAAAAAAATCATACTCACCTTTCCCCAGAGCTCCGGTGCCTCCCAGCATTGTCCAGTCCTCCAGGTCCACTGTTGTCTTCTAGTGGAAATACCTAACGAATGTGACCACTGAGGCCAATCAGCGGCCTCAGTAAAAAGGCACACAAGGTCACAACCTGTGGCGTCCCAGGGTCTCTTCCTGAGGCAAATCAGTGGCTTCAGCAGATGGGATCTGGAACGTCACAACCAGTGAGCAGTTTCATTTTGAGAAGACACCGGAATAGCAGGCATAGACCACACTGGGAGGACACGAGAGCACGGGGGACAGGTGGGTATGGTTTTTTACAATTTTTTTCACCTCCCCCGGCTTATTTTAAAAATATTTGATTTGCCCAGACAACCCCTTTAAGCATCTGATGAGACTTATACCCATTAAAAGACCAAACTTTTTATGGCTCTGTTAGTAACATTTCAGGTGGCACTGATCCTCTCTCTTCAGGGAGACATCTTCTGCACATTCATAATTTTCACAATTACATCACCAATCTGTGGGATTCCTAATTAATTACATTGTATCTGTTTATCTCCATCATTTATAGTAACAATCACCTTTAAGGAATTCCCTTCTCTTCTTGCCTTAGGATTGCCAGCCTGGTTTTTTTCTCATATTGTGAGTTTTTCAAACAAGCTGTAATTTCCATTTTCAGATCTAAATAGCTTGAAGGCATCGGACGTCTTGTACAAACGTACAGCTTAATTCCCCAATTAAAAGAGAAGTGCAATCAACAGAAATTGCGATTTGGCATGCAGTTATAGAGAAAGATTCTCAGTACCAAACAGGAGATGAATTGAGCCTGGTGTTACTTTATAGGGGCCTTCTACTTAAGGCAATTCATACTTGTTAGAATGGTTCCTTGACAACAAGCTGGACACCCTGCTCAAAACCCCATCGATCATCAGTAATCCCTACCATAAGCCTAATTAATTATTATACAGTGCCCATTGAAATCATTGGGTTATATATATAATGCAGGATGGACAGATCTTGTAGAATGAGAATTGCTATTTGTTACTGCTCTCAGTCTGGACAACACATGAGGATCCTGAACAGTGGACGTGCACTATAAACTCAGTATTTCCTAACTAAGAGTGTTCTAAACTGGGCATCTCCTTATAAGGTTGTCTGCAGGATAGGTCATCTGTATGAGATTGGTGGGGGTTGGATGTGAAAGCTCCAAACAAGGTATATGGCTGGAACCACTTCTGCTCCTTTTGAAATAAATGTGTGCAGAGCTGCAGTTCCCAGAGCCACTGCTACGGTGTATGTCTGCCAACTCTTTGAACAATAGCAGCAGTAATTTTCCTATTCATTTTAATTGGAGCAGAGCTACTTCTGGCCATATATCTTGTATACGGCATCTGGCAGCTAAATCACCTGATCGGTGCATGGTTCGGGTGTTGGACCCCCACCGATCTGGTACTGGTGATAACCTCATCAAAGGGATTTTCTGGGACTTACCTCTGCAGATCACCTGACTGATGGGGCATAACAATTGACTGTGAGTCAAATCAGTCAGTCATGTCTGCAGCTCACTCCCATAAAGCTACTGCACTGAGATTATTCCCTCATATTTATCACAAAAGTAAAATAGTAAAAAAGTCCCATATCACCAAAAAAATATAGAATAAACTGCATAAGCAGTGGTGTCCATTACATTTAGCTCTTGATTCAAAATCTAGCATTAAAAATTTAGTTAGATCATCAATCCTTGAAATCCTAGTGCAACCCAATCTACCCAAGATGGTAATTTGCACTCTAGAGACACCTAACAGTGGGACAGGTGTAAAACAACCCTATTTCAGATTATAATATCAGGCGCCGTGTTGCCCACAAGAGTTCTATAGTGAGTAAGTACCAAGAAGAAGGGTACAAACTTCTGACCAGATGGTACCACGTTCCGACTAAATTACTCTAAATTGGCTCTGTGTCATGGGTGAGGGGACGTTGCTGCATATCTTCTGGAAGTGCACTGAGCTGAGAGACTTTTGGGAGGGAGTTCATTGGGTGATTTGTAAAGTATTCCAGGTCACCCCCTCCTTGCATGCCGGTTTTCTTCTGATAAGCTTTATTACGCTGCATTGCTATTATTCTCATTCGTTTGAGATGTTTATTGGCCCTTGCTGTTTGGGGCCCGCTTTTGTGTTTTTGTATTGTGTGTTTACTTGTTTTGTTTGCTATAAATAAAAAATTTATATTAAAAAAAAAAAAAATATATATATATATATATATATATATATATATATATACATACAGACCAAAAGTTTGAACACACCTTCTCATTCCAAGAGTTTTCTGTATTTTCATGACTATAAAAATTGTAGATTCACACTGAAGGCATCAAAACTATGAATTACCACATGTGGAATTATATACTTAACAAAAAAGTGTGAAATAACTGAAAATATGTCTTATATTCTAGGTTCTTCAAAGTAGCCACCTTTTGCTTTGATTACTGCTTTGCACACTCTTGGCATTCTCTTGATGAGCTTCAAGAGGCAGTCACCTGAAATGGTCTTCCAACAGTCTTGAAGGAGTTCCCAGAGATGCTTAGCACTTGTTGGCCCTTTTGCCTTCACTCTGCGGTCCAGCTTACCCCAAACCATCTCGATTGGGTTCAGGTCTGGTGACTGTGCCCCCCCCCCCCCCCCCCCCCCCCCCCCCCCCCCCCCCCCCCCCCCCCCCCCCCCCCCCCCCCCCCCCCCCGTTGGCTGGGGGCCGCCCCCCCCCCCTCGCTCCCCCCCCCCCCCCCCCCCCCCCCCCCCCCCCCCCCCCCTCTTTCCCCTCCCCCCCCCCCCCCCCCCCCCCCCCCCCCCCCCCCCCCCCCCCCCCCCCCCCCCCCCCCCCCCCCCCCCCCCCCCCCCCCCCCCCCCCCCGCCTCCTCCGGCGGGCCGGGGGCCGCCCCCCCCCCCCCCCCCCCCCCCCCCTCCCTCCTTTCCCTCCCCCCCCCCCCCCCCCCCCTCCCTTTTTTTGTGCCCCCCCCCCCTCTTTTCCTTCCCCCTTTTTCTTCTCCTTTTCTTATATTTTTTCTCACTCCTCTCCCGCCCGCTCTCCCCGGCGTCCCCCCCCCCCCCCCCCACCACACCACCACCCCCCCCCCCCCCTCCTTTAGCACGCCCACCCCCCCCCTTAAACCCCCCCCCCCCCCCCCCCCCGGAGGAAAAACCCTTTCGGCGCCCCCCCCCCCCCCCCCCCACCAGAAGACCACGAGGGGGCAAAACCAAAAACAAAAAAAAAAGGGGCCCCCTTTAAAAACCCAAAATATAAAAAATATTTTTTATTTTTTTTCAATTTTTTGTTATGTATATAATTCCACGTGTTAATTCATAGTTTTGATGGCTTCAGTGTGAATCTACAATTTTTATAGTCATGAAAATACAGAAAACTCTTGGAATGAGAAAGTGTGTCCAAACTTTTGGTCTGTACTGTATATGGCTGCAGCCAGGCTGAATTCCCACCCAGTGGGGGAAAAAAACCCAATTCTCAGGCTCAGTGGAGGTCACAGCAGACAGACCCCCATCAATCAGGTATTTATCCTCTATCATTTAGGTGAATACAGGGCAGTAACATTTAGTGACTTACAGGTGACGTCTCTGACTAATCCTTCACATTTCCCTTCTCTTCCCATTGGACCGCCATGACCACTTCTTCCAGCTGTGACTTGTCTCTGTAAAGTTTGCAGCACAGACATCTTTGGCTCCTCACTTTTCCAGGCATCTGACCCACATTGTCCTCACCTGCACACCCATCCTGCTGCTACCCCAATTATAAAATATATGATATAACCCCCCAATAATGAATAATACCCCCAAGTGCATCTTTATATTAATAATGTCCATGTCTACACCCATAAATAGTGCCCCCTATTAATAATGCCCCAGGTGTTAACTAATTAAAAGATTTTCCAGGTCATTAATAAACTAATCAGTGGGGCTTAAAAACCCAGGACCCCACTGATCAGCTGTTTGAATGAACCCTGGTACCTGTGTAAGTGCCGTGACCGCTTCTCTGTTTGCATAGTGTCATTCATCTCATAGCGGCCATGTAATGTAACTACATCCTCGTCCTATACATGTCTATGTGACAAGGCTGGAATTACATCACACGGTCACTATAAACAGACAGCGTGTGATATAAACAGGTGCCATAACCCCTGTTTATACCGCCCCATTTACACACACTATATTGTTCCACAGAAGCCCCTGCACACAGCGGCCCGCGCCCCCGGGCCCCGCCCCGTATTATGCCCCGCAGCGGCCCCTGCACACGGTATTATGCTCCATAGTGGCCCCTGCACACGGTATTATGCTCCCTAGTGGCCCCTGAACACGGTATTATGCTCCATATTGGTCCCTGCACACGGTATTATGCTCCATAGTGGCCCCTGCACACGGTATTATGCTCCCTAGTGGCCCCTGAACACGGTATTATGCTCCATATTGGCCCTTGCACACGGTATTCTACTCCATAGTGGCCCCTGCACACAGTATTATGCTCCCTAGTGGCCCTGCACACGGTATTATGCCCCATAGTTGCCCCTGCACTTGTATTATGTTCCATATTGGCCCCTGCACACGGTATTATGCTCCCTAGTGGCCCGTGCACTTGTATTATGCTCCCTAGTGGCCCCGGCACACAGTATTCTGCTCCATAGTGGCCCCTGCACACAGTATTATGCTCCCTAATGGCCCCTGCACATGGTATTATGCTCCCTAGTGGCCCCTGTACTTGTATTATGCTCCCTAGTGGCCCCTGTACTTGTATTATGCTCCCTAGTGGCCCCTGTACTTGTATTATGCTCCCTAGTGGCCCCTGCACTGGTATTAGGCTCCATAGTGGCCCCTGCACACAGTATTGTGCCCCATAGTTGCCCACCCACGAACTATTATTATACTCTGGGGTCCGAAAACACCCAAGAGTATAATGATCGGAGACCCAGGGGAGCTGGCAAACATAAAAACCAGTGTTAATTAACCTATCCTGGACACCGGTGCACTCCAGGAAGCTTTCGGCCCTGTCTAATTGCGCACAGACGTCACATGATCAGACCGGCGATGCGACCTGATGACGTCACCAGAGGCCTCAAACCTGCACGGAGTGACATCGGATCGCATGAGAGGTGAGTAGGATATGTTTTTATGTTCCCTCACCTCCCCTGGGTCTCCGATTATTATACTCCGGGGTCTGAAAAGACCCCAGAGTATAATAATAGTAGTATTTGTGGCCCGTGGCGGCCTCACTTACCGATGCCTGCGGCAGCTCACAGTGGCATCCGCTTCCTCTTCTGCGTCCCATAGCAGAAGGGGAAGTGGGGGCGGCCACGAGCAGACGCAGGGTAAGTAAATAAATAGGCCGTTACCTGCTGGGGATACTCCAACAGGTTACGGCCTATTTATATAAATAAAAAAACTTATCCTCACCTGCCTCCCTTGATGCAGCCGCCGCCGCCCCTGTTGTCCGCGACGTCTGTGTCTCAGCGTAGGAGGCGCGATTACGCCATTGTATCGCCGCCTGCGCTGTGATGCGGACGTCTCGTAAACCAGCCCAGGACAGGCCCCGCTTAGCGTTGTTTTTTTTTAAAGTGGCCTGTCCTGGGCTGGTTTACGGTAGATAAATATTAAAAATGCCGCCCCCCAGACAGTGACGGACAGTGCCGCCTGAGGCGGCTGCCTCACTTCGCCTCATTAGCGGTGCGCCCCTGCCTCCACCTATACTCTCCGCCTATACTCTCCTCCTATACCTTCCGCCTATACTCTCCGTCTATACATTCCATCTTCTATCACATTCTGCTGTCATGTAGAATTATTGATATACACTCATTGACAATGAAATAATACCGCCCCCAGATAGAAATGTCAGATTGCTGCAATACTCACCATACAGTCATGCCTCGGGCAGATATATCAGTGACTACAGGTCTGCTCTGGGTATTGCCACAAGATGGGGTAAAAGTGCTCCCCCCGATGCCCTATAAAAAGGCTCACAGAGGCTACTTTTGGGTAGTGTACCTCTTGGTGTGAGATCATTGACTGCTAGACATGCCTTTATGATGTAATGAAAGACATTTTGCCAAGTTGACAGACTTTGAGAGGGGACATATTATTGATCAGAGAGGTGCAGGATATTGGGAGATGTTGGGAGCTGCGGTTACGGAAGGGCAGGCACATGTAGTGAACAGACCTTGGACAGCCCAGACAGACCAGTTGAGAAGATCATTTGATTCGCCGACACGCCTGAGAAGCTCCCACAGTTTTTCTTGTCCATCATCCAGACACACGTCACCTTCATTACACCCCCAGTCTCTGCCCGGACCATATACAGGCCCCTAGTACAAGGAAATTTGTTGTCACATTACGTGTCCTGCCATTGACAGCCAGCCTTCATCTGCTGGGGTGTCGTGAATGAGAAACCTGGTCTTCTATGGACTGGACTGTATCGTCTATTGCAGTGATTCTCAAGACGTGGTAAGTGTACCCCAGGGGTACGCGTGGTGAGAGCCCCAAATGGTAGTTTGTGGGGTTCATCACGCTCAAGCTGCAATTATACTTTGGGGTTTCTTCAGACCCCAGAGTATAATAAGCAGAGGTCCTGGGGAGGGGATCACACAATGTTACTCACCTCTCCTGGGCTCCTCCACCCTCCAGAGATGACATCAGGGCCTGTGATTGGGCCTCAGCGGTCATGTAGGTCACGTGGCATAATGACACTATGATGTTAGGCTTCATTATGCTACGTGACCGATGAGGCCGATGTCATCTCTAGAGGAAGGAAGAGCCCCAAAACATGTGTCTACAGATGGGGTCAATCTTCTATCTGGCGGAGTCTCTGCTTTGGACATGGATCTGATACACAGAATAGCCCCATTGATATTAATGTCACTGGCAGGGACGATCCCATCAATTCCTCTACAGATATTATACGGTTTATCCATGTTCATTTTAAGGACTCTTGCAGGAAGTTGAGTAGCACTGAGTTCACAAAAACATCAGGGAACTGGTTTTATGGTAATCAAAGGGGCTGTACTGCCTGTCAGTGGTATTAATATCAATGAGACTGTACTGGCCTGTCAGTGGTATTAACATCAATGGGGCTGTCTGCCGCAGGGGGGGCCTGTCAGTGGTATTAATATCAATGGGGCTGCGCTGTCAGGGTATTAATATCATGGGGCTGTACTGCCTGTCAGTGGTATTAATATCAATGGGGCTGTACTGCCTGTCAGTGGTATTAATATCAATGGGGCTGTTCTGCCTGTCAGTGGTATTACGGATCAATGGGGCTGTTCTGCCTGTCAGTGGTATTAATATCAATGGGGCTATACTGCCTGTCAGTGGTATTAATATCAATGGGGCTGTTCTGCCTGTCAGTGGTATTAACATCAATGGGGCTGTTCTGCCTGTCAGCGGTATTAATATCAATGGGGCTGTACTGCCTGTCAGTGGTATTAATATCAATGGGGCTGTTCTGCCTGTCAGTGGTATTAATATCAATGGGGCTGTTCTGCCTGTCAGCGGTATTAATATCAATGGGGCTGTACTGCCTGTCAGTGGTATTAATATCAATGGGGCTGTACTGCCTGTCAGCGGTATTAATATCAATGGGGCTGTCTGCCTGTCAGTGGTATTAAATCAATGGACTGTACTGCCTGTCAGTTTCATGTACTGTACCAATTGGCCCCTGGGGACTGAGCCTTTGTGCTTTCTATTTTCTCTCTCCTATGATTCTCACCATGTTTAGTGCTCACCATTACAACCAGACAGTCTCACCTCTCATTCTGCAAATACTGATAAATCCTCGGACCTGCCCTTGGTGCTTGGTGCATGGAATTAATAATAATTCATGGGTGGAGAACCTCCAATATGGCAGCAGGACGAGACTCCTTGACAGTGATTGGTCGGAATTTGCACATATGTAGTTAGTGCTGTTGTAGGACTGTCTGGGGGGATTTTGGCACTAATATGAAATATATATTGATGTATATTCCAGTACAGGCTTTAATTCTTTTTACCTGACACCAACAAGTGTTGTAGGAGGTCAGTAAAAGTAGGGGTGTGGTGTTCTGGATAAATATGGTGTTTGTAATGCACAGGGGGCGCTATTGCATATCTTTGCTTTGAAAGCGAAGATAGTGCTTTCTGGTATTTTGTCGGTAATTGACAGGAAGGTTTAACTGAGGTGCGTATTGTGAGCAGTCATATATCCTCTACTGCACATTACTATATATACGGTATTATATGTCACCTTGCAGCCCTGTAACCTGTATAAAAGTCATCCCAGGCCCTCCTGCTTTTATCCAATCACAGGGCTCCGCACTGACGTCTCATGTTATATCTTACTTGTTCTATATTTCCTAACTCAGGGCTATGAAAGAGAATGTAATATGATAAGGGTACACAAGGCCGGGACTAAGGATTATTAAAGGGGCATTAAAGGGGTTTCCAGGGTTTAAAACACATAATATTGTCAGTGGCATATGCAAATGAGTTTGACCTTTACTGTATATGCAAATGAGATTGACCTTTTGTATTGGAATTCCGAGACCATTATGACATCACCACAACATGATGACATCACAATGATGGCAAGTGCATAAATAGACCTGACACTACCTCAGTTGTTCAGAGGATGGTGAGAGATGAAGATGTCCATGCTGAGGAGAGGACTACACCAGGTATGTACAGTGTAGATTTACCACATTACTATAGGGGGCGCCATGCTGGGGAGAATTTAGGATTCAGTGTAGATGGATCTAACCTTCCTCTATAATCACATAATTTATTCTATTAATAAATTAATAACTTATTTATTCTAATAGTAATACTTGGGTAAGGATTAAAGATGGGCGAACCCCAGAAGATTTGTTTCCTCCTGTGTTTGGATAGAGCCGGAAGGGAAATTGTTCTTCAGATCCCAGAGTATAATAGGTGGAGGCCCAGGGGAGGTGACAAAAACATTTCTACTCACCTCCGGTTACCTCTTCTGGGCCACCTGGCAGCCTCCGGGGCTCTGTGTCCTCCTCCTGGCAGTGTCCGGCATCTTCTCTGATGTCATGCACCCGGAGTCACCCCTGAAGAGACCCCATAGTACAATCATTTATTGTTGGCAGCCATTTTAGTATCCCTTTTTCCAGCAGATAGGAGAAGTGTACGCCCTTTCTTTATCTTTCCCATTCCACTCCTGTGTGATTGCAGCCTAAGGGTAAGGCCCCACGTATTGGGTTGCAGTGAAAAAGCTTTACGGGAAAGACCATGGCGGAAACATATTGCGGTTTTTCCTGCAGCGCTTTTCACAGAAAGTCTGCAGAGGTTTCCTCAAGTGGTAATTTTAAAATCGCCTCCACGGATCTATCTCCAAAGAGGGAAAGACTACAGGTCTTTTTAGAGGTTCTACTAGAGGTTCTACTAGAGGTTCCAATTCTACTAGAGGTTCCAAAATCTCCAGAGACTTCCCCAAGTGACCGGGAACATGACAATTATTTTGAAAGTTTTTTTTAACATACACTTGGGGGAAAAGAAGGTGAGATTTATTATGTTACTTTGTAAACCAAAAATGAATCCATAACATAACATAATAATGTGATCCTTCCCCTGCTGATAAGCCCCGCCCAGCTGACTCCACCCATGCTTTACAAATCTGGCAAGCATTGCTAATTTTTGCACAAATGAGATGTGCAGCAAAGCTTGTGACTTTTTCCCACCACAATCCTGGAGCTTTATATATAAGAAAATATTAGGGACTGAGGGGTTTTCCTATCTAATCGGGCAACTTGAGACATGGCGGATTTATCACAGATTTCCAGTGTGGATTGTGACCTCATTTCTGGTATAATACATGAGGGTGGGGTTTAGTAAATATAAGATTCATGTCCAGTCCCCCAAGAAATAGTTATAATAGATGGAGACAACAACCCACTGACATGTGATGTCACTTCCTGTGGGCGGTTTCATTGAGAAGTCAGGCTCCTCACATGTGATGTCACTTCCTGTGGCTGGTTTCATGTGGTCATGTTGCCTCTTTCTCCATTGTTCTTCATGTCCTTGTATTGTGAATGACTTGATATCTGTGTGATGGTGACGGCTTCATGTTTAGTAATCACTCACTTTCTATATATCACTTTATTTCAGCCTCTCCATTAGCACATGGATGGAGCCGCCTCCTCCACAGGCATTTAGAGGTAAGTACCGGAGCGTTATACCCGACACTTATCATTCCTATCATCTTCATTTACAAATAGATTTTATATTATTTTTATATCATATTATTATTATTTTAGATTTGGTGACTTAATAACTAGACAAGGGGGTGTGGCCAAATTACCTACAATAAACAATGTCTTTCCATAGGATCTATAGGGGGATGTGAGCCCCAGGAGAATAGGGGAGGGGGGGTTACATTATCAGGTTCCTTTGGTATCAGTAATTACAGATGTAATTCTCCAGTTTTCCTGCAGAGGCGCTGCAGGGGAAAATAACACATAGCCTTTGTTTTAGTGAAATCATAGATTTTCTAAGGAGCGTTTTTTAACTGGAAATTCCCGGGGTATGAGCAGCCCCACTCTCCAATCTGAAAGCAGTTTATTAAGTGTAAATGCAACTAGTAGAGCTGAGGTGTGACTGGGCAGCTCAGGGGTGGGGCTAGGCAGCTCAGGGGTGGGGCTAAGACAATCAGAAGATCAGAGGAAATGATTGATTTTGTTTTTCTCCTTTCTTTTGCATGAGCAGAAGTTATTTACGCAAAGTCTTCTCAAGAAGAAAACCGTTTCATCACAACAAGTCATCGCAACGTTCTCAAATTCTCATCGCAAGACTGCAAATCACAGAACACATCTTGTATTAGACTAGGGATTAGAGGGTTCCTTCTTTTAGATTGTAAGCTCCTCAGGGCAGGGACATTAACCTTTTAATGACCACTCCCACTATATTTCATACCATGAGCGCCTTCATAGTCTACAATTGTTTTGTTTTTTTTTCTCCTAAATTGCCCCTCATGATTTTTTGGGGTCAGTGTAGATGAAGCTGTCACCGCTCATGGCCTGCACGCAGCCACAGGATTTTTGGTTTAACATGGCTGCCGGTTGAAACTCATAACGGTGGTCCTTAAAGGGTCAATGATGGTTTTCTTTAGATTGTAAGCTCATAAGAGCAGGGCCGGTCTTATCATGGAAGGTCAGAAGGAACCCTCCAAAATAGATTGTAAGCCATGAAGTCAATCTCCGGTCAATAGACTTCTGGAGACTGACTTTATTGGCAGGAATCCTCTCTCTAGACTAGGGCTAATGATGACCAGGATGGTTCCTATCTCTGAGGTTGGGGCTACATGGTGGCCTTGGCTGCGGTGTATGTCATGTGGTTGGAGGTCGCAGTGTAGCGCTTTTTCCATTAGCTCTAATGGAAGTGAATGTGGTTGCGTTATGACGAGCAAGTAAGAGCGTCGAGTCTGCTAATAGGGATTAGTAGATTGGTGTTCTGGGAGTGGTTGCAACTGATGGTCGGGTCCAAAACTCAAAATGACCTGTATCGTTGGGCGATCACGCCCTTGTGAGTCATCGAGACACAACTGCATTCGCGTTCCCAGGCAGAGATGCCAGCTGCACTACACATAGGTCTTTGGCTGTGTGATGTGTGTTGTGGCTGAAGTCGTCATGTAGCTCCTGCTCTAGAGATAAGCGGCCATCATGGACATCATTTATTATGTATCACCATAGAGAGGATTCCTTACTATAGTCTGTAAGCTCTCTGGGGCAGGATAACCCCCATCATTACAGGGGATGAGATACACGATGTATCTACAACTATACACATTGTAAGCCTCCGGGCAATATTCTTAGTGTGTAAGCTCTCCGGAGCAGGATAACCCCCATCATTACAGGGGATGATATTATGTAATATTATTGTATACACATCTATGTACATTGTGAGCCTTCGGGCAGTATTTCCTATTCTGTAAGTTCTTCGGGGCAGGTTTCTGGTATGGCAGTAGGCAGATGGATAGACATGATCCAGGGTTATATCGCCGATCGCCATATTTGGGGTCAGGGAGGAATTATTTTTTTCCCCTGAGACTCAGATCTCCGGGGTTTTTCTTCGCCTTCCTCTGGATCATCGGATTGGGTCTCTTATCTCAGGACCTTATTTATGGATGGTCAGATGGACCATCACAGACGCTCAGACTCCATGGACCTGAGATAGGAATCACAACCACCATCATTTAGTAGGATATAATACAAGCCATTATTATTAATGGCTCCTCTGCTTATTGCTAATAAATGGTATTATAATATAAATTCAGCCGTTCCCGTGTCCAGTGTCATTTATTGTCTCCGATTATTTCGTTACACAATTACCATAATTCACAGAGACACAAACAGAGCCGCATAGTCGTCCATGTACAGATGGAGCAGGCGGTCTATGATCCGCCAGATAGTCATCCATGTACAGATGGAGCAGGCGGTCTATGATCCCCCCCACATAGTCATCCATGTACAGATGGAGCAGGCGGTCTACGATCCGCCACATAGTCATCCATGTACAGATGGAGCAGGCGGTCTACGATCCGCCACATAGTCATCCATGTACAGATGGAGCAGGCGGTCTATGATCCGCCACATAGTCATCCATGTACAGATGGAGCAGGCGGTCTATGATCCGCCACATAGTCGTCCATGTACAGATGGAGCAGGAGGTCTATGATCCGCCACATGGTCGTCCATGTACAGATGGAGCAGGCGGTCTATGATCCGCCACATAGTCGTCCATGTACAGATGGAGCAGGCTGTCTATGATCCGCCACATAGTCGTCCATGTACAGATGGAGCAGGAGGTCTATGATTCGCCACATAGTCGTCCATGTACAGATGGAGCAGGCGGTTTATGATCCGCCACATAGTTGTCCATGTACAGATGGAGCAGGAGGTCTATGATCCGCCACATAGTCATCCATGTACAGATGGAGCAGACGGTCTATGATCCGCCACATAGTTCTCCATGTACAGATGGAGCAGGCGGTCTATGATCCGCCACATAGTCATCCATGTACAGATGGAGCAGGCGGTCTATGATCCGCCACATGGTTGTCCATGTACAGATGGAGCAGGCGGTCTATGATCCGCCACATAGTCATCCATGTACAGATGGAGCAGGCGGTCTATGATCCGCCACATAGTCGTCCATGTACAGATGGAGCAGGCGGTCTATGATCCGCCACATAGTTGTCCATGTACAGATGGAGCAGGCGGTCTATGATCCGCCACATAGCCGTCCATGTACAGATGGAGCAGGCGGTCTATGATCCGCCACATAGCCGTCCATGTACAGATGGAGCAGGCGGTCTATGATCCGCCACATAGTCGTCCATGTACAGATGGAGCAGGCGGTCTATGATCCGCCACATAGCCGTCCATGTACAGATGGAGCAGGCGGTCTATGATCCGCCACATAGTCGTCCATGTACAGATGGAGCAGGCGGTCTATGATCCACCACATAGTCGTCCATGTACAGATGGAGCAGGCGGTCTATGATCCGCCACATAGTCATCCATGTACAGATGGAGCAGGCGGTCTATGATCCGCCTCATCCTCTCCATGTACAGATGGAGCAGGCGGTCTATGATCTGCCACATAGTTGTCCATGTACAGATGGAGCAGGCGGTCTATGATCCGCCACATAGCCGTCCATGTACAGATGGAGCAGGCGGTCTATGATCCGCCACATAGTTGTCCATGTACAGATGGAGCAGGCGGTCTATGATCCGCCACATAGTTGTCCATGTACAGATGGAGCAGGCGGTCTATGATCCGCCACATAGTTGTCCATGTACAGATGGAGCAGGCGGTCTATGATCCGCCACATAGTTGTCCATGTAGAGATGGAGCAGGCGGTCTATGATCCGCCACATAGTCATCCATGTACAGATGGAGCAAGCGGTCTATGATCCGCCACATAGTCGTCCATGTACAGATGGAGCAGGCGGTCTATGATCCGCCAAATAGTCGTCCATGTACACATAGTCGTCCATGTACAGATGGAGCAGGCGGTCTATGATCCGCCACATACTTGTCCATGTACAGATGGAGCAGGAGGTCTATAATCCACCACATAGTTGTCCATGTACAGATGGAGCAGGCGGTCTATGATCCGCCACATAGTCATCCATGTACAGATGGAGCAGGAGGTCTATGATCCACCACATAGCCGTCCATGTACAGATGGAGCAGGCGGTCTATGATCCGCCACATAGTTGTCCAAGTACAGATGGAGCAGGCGGTCTATGATCCACCACATAGTTGTCCATGTACAGATGGAGCAGGCGGTCTATGATCCGCCACATAGTTGTCCATGTACAGATGGAGCAGGCGGCTTATGAACCACTTGTGGCCCACGTACAGATTGATCAGACGGTGCTAGATCCACCACTTGGGGTAGCTGGACCAGCAGAGTGGAGGCAAAAGGGCCAACAAGTGCTAAGCATCTCTGGGACACTCCTCCAAGACTGTTGGAAGACCATTTCAGGTGACTACCTCTTGAAGCTCATCAAGAGAATGCCAAGAGTGTGCAAAGCAGTAATCAAAGCAAAAGGTGGCTACTTTGAAGAACCTAGAATATAAGACATATTTTCAGTTGTTTCACACTTTTTTGTTAAGTATATAATTCACATGTGTTAATTCATAGTTTTGATGGCTTCAGTGTGAATCTACAATTTTTATAGTCATGAAAATACAGAAAACTCTTGGAATGAGAAGGTGTGTCCAAACTTTTGGTCTGTACTGTATATATATATCAGGCGCCATGGTTTGAGCTATGATTTGTAGAGTAGAACACTTAAAACCCTTTTACTTTTAAATCTTAAATTTAAATCTTAAATTTAAATCTTTTTTCCTCATGAAGACCAGTCTGGTGCTTCTTAAGTGTGAATAAATGCGATTTCACCTAAAAGTATCATAAACATCATTGTCAATTCTACTCAGGAGGTTACATTACTGGTAAAATATATATATTTGTATCATTCCTTATAAAACAATGTGGTTTTCATAGACATGGATGAGAGTATTCGGAGATTCACATTCCATTGTCTAAGAAAGGTTCTCTGTTCTAGAAAAGCTCAAAGGTATTTTCAAGAATGATGAAGTAGTTAATAAAAGTAAGACAAAGAGTCATTGGAGGCTACTGAAGCTCTAGTGCCCCTTCAGATATATTATTTGTCTGATAGCTATTAGTTTAATACTCCTTTTTAGTACCAGCTGTAATTCATACCCTAAAACTCGAGAAACCCAGGATTTTACTTAGCCTTTTTTGCACCATTGTCTAAGAACATCCTGTTGGATTCTGCTTGTGCTCTGACATGGGAAGAGAAGGAAGCGTCATAATATCTGTTCTTGTTTATCCTAAGATGATTACAAAAAACAATGCATTTTCAACATTCAATGGAAGGTTATGGAGTGGTGGGGAGGAGAGAACCAAATATAGCAAAAAAACCCCAAAAAACTACAGTGCCTTGCGAAAGTATTCGGCCCCCTTGAACTTTTCAACATTTTGCCACATTTCAGGCTTCAAACATAAAGATATAAAATTTAAATTTTTGGTGAAGAATCAACAACAAGTGAGACACAATTGTGAAGTGGAACGAAATTTATTGGTTATTTTAAACTTTTATAAAAAATAAAAAACTGAAAAGTGGGGCATGCAATATTATTCGGCCCCTTTACTTTCAGTGCAGCTAACTCACTCCAGAAGTTCAGTGAGGATCTCTGAATGATCCAATGTTGTCCTAAATGACTGATGATGATAAATATAATCCACCTGTGTGTAATCAAGTCTCCGTATAAATGCACCTGCTCTGTGATAGTCTCAGGGCTCTGTTTAAAGCGCAGAGAGCATCATGAAGACCAAGGAACACACCAGGCAGGTCCGTGATACTGTTGTGAAGAAGTTTAAAGCCGGATTTGGATACAAAAAGATTTCCCAAACATTAAACATCCCAAGGAGCACTGTGCAAGTGATCATATTGAAATGGAAGGAGTATCAGACCACTGCAAATCTACCAAGACCCGGCCGTCCCTCTAAACTTTCATCTCAAACAAGGAGAAGACTGATCAGAGATGCAGCCAAGAGGCCCATGATCACTCTGGATGAACTGCAGATATCTACAGCTGAGGTGGGAGAGTCTGTCCATAGGACAACAATTAGTCGTACACTGCACAAATCTGGCCTTTATGGAAGAGTGGCAAGAAGAAAGCCATTTCTCAAAGATATCCATAAAAAGTCTCGTTTAAAGTTTGCCACAAGCCACCTGGGAGACACACCAAACATGTGGAAGAAGGAGATCTGGTCAGATGAAACCAAAATCAAACTTTTTGGCCACAATGCAAAACGATATGTTTGGCGTAAAAGCAACACAGCTCATCACCCTGAACATACCATCCCCACTGTCAAACATGGTGGTGGCAGCATCATGGTTTGGACCTGCTTCAGCAGGGACAGGGAAGATGGTTAAAATTGATGGGAAGATGGATGGAGCCAAATATAGGACCATTCTGGAAGAAAACCTGTTGGAGTCTGCAAAAGACCTGAGACTGGGAAGGAGATTTATCTTCCAACAAGACAATGATCCTAAACATAAAGCAAAATCTACAATGGAATGGTTCACAAATAAACGTATCCAGGTGTTAGAATGGCCAAGTCAAAGTCCAGACCTGAATCCAATCGAGAATCTGTGGAAAGAGCTGAAAACTGGTGTTCACAAACGCTCTCCATCCAACCTCACTGAGCTCGAGCTGTTTTCCAAGGAAGAATGGGCAAGAATTTCAGTCTCTCGATGTGCAAAACTGATAGAGACATACCCCATGCGACTTGCAGCTGTAATCGCAGCAAAAGGTGGCGCTACAAAGTATTAACTTAAGGGGACCGAATAATTTGGCACGCCCCACTTTTCAGTTTTTTATTTTTTACAAAAGTTTAAAATATCCAATATCCAATATCGTTCCACTTCACGATTGTGTCCCACTTGTTATTGATTCTTCACCCAAAAAAAAAAAATTTTATATCCTTATGTTTGAAGCCTGAAATGTGGCAAAAGGTTGAAAAGTTCAAGGGGGCTGAATACTTTCGCAAGGCACTGTATATTTATAAGACCACATGGACATCAGAGACAGGGTGGTGGACACACTCATCCCACCTTTTGGACCAAGACCCTACCCAGTTCCCTAGCATAAACAATTCTAGAAGAAGTGGTCGGACATGGGTGTGAACTTTTCTACTTAAGTCTATTGAAGTCATCGAGACAGCTGAGCCAGAGATTCCCTTAGACTTAAAAAGAGAGATCAGGAAGGTTGGGTAGTGTAGACATGTTAAGTTACTAAGGAGATGAAGCCTGCTATGATTTGATAGGTGTTTTAGTGCTAAATTCAAATTGTCGCTAACGCCCTGCTATTTACCAGTGGTCCACCAATGTATTGTTCCTGTACTATCACAGTGTCACAGTACAGGGCTAAATCATAACAGGGCTGCAGCCTTGGTTACTGGCAGTTGCCCCACTATGTTGTAACCCTGTACTATGGCACAGTGATGATTCCGTCTTTTGAATTCAGCAGAGCTAAAGCAGTTACCTTAGCGCAGAATTCTGACCAACTGACCAATCACTGATTTGCCAGCAGGCGCTATTGATTTTAATACCAACATCAGTAATTGGGCTGTTTGAATTTAGCTCCAAAGCACCTGCTATGACGCTAAATCCAAATGGCTAAAGGGTTGTATTATAGTGCAACTGCAAGATACTTTTTGTTGCTCCCACATATTTTATAGCTACCTCCTTGGGGCCTTCACACAGTATAAAGGTCCCTATTGTAGCCCCCACACATATTAATGCCCCCTAATTCTGGCCCCCATACAGTATAAATGTCCCCCTTGTGGCAACCACTAATTATAACCTGTTTCTCCAGCGTCCACTTGATCTCTCAGCAGCTTGAGAGAAGCAGGAACTATGTAGTGACATCATGACACCAGAACAAACTGCCTGGGACAGCAGGAAAGATCCCGAAATCCAGTACTTTTCTTGCTGAATGTATGTGCTCATAGTGCAGATAACAGAGATTTGTACACTGAGCACAATAAACCTGTCTAAGTACTGAGTTGCAAGTACCTTCTAGCTACGCCGCTACCATATGAAAGGTGGAGATATGACTCCTGACCCTCTCTCCATACCTCTGCTGTCTGGTGAGCTCATGGGAGGGCGAGGACTCTGTATCTGGCAACATAATTGGGCATTGTGGTGGGGCACTGTGGTACTGTATCTGTATCATGCTTGAATTTCTTCATTAGAAATGTACATTAAAGTAAAAATACTTCTCTTTTAAGCTTCTAAACCCTCTGACTGGCATGTTTATCTCACACCCCACCTTTTTTGATGGACAAATTGTGTCATTTTGTACGTAAAACTTTTTGATGATCTTTTATCTGTTTATTTCATTAAAGGCTGATGAAGGTCATGAATGCTGACCTTTTTTTAACCTCTTCCCGACATCTGCCGAAATAGTACAGCGGATGTTGGATATTTAAATATGCAACCTGTCATACAAATGTCAATATTTTGCAATGCATTAGCATTGTAATGCATTGCATTAGTGATCAGACCCACTGGGGTTCAAGGCCCATAGTGGGTCTAATAAATGCAAGAAAAAAAAATAAAAATCTAAAAAAAAAAAAAAAATTTAAAAATTCAAATCACCCACTTTTCCCTAGAAACATATAAAAGTATTTCAATACTATGAAACACATGCACATTAGATATCCCTGTGTCTGAAAATGCCCGGTCTACAAACCTATAAAAATATTTTTCCTGTACGGTGAATGCTGTAGAAAAAAAAAATCAAAAGTGTCAAACTGTCATTTTTTTCGCTGTTTTTCCTATGATATAAATTTGAATAAAAATTGATCAAAACAATAGACATTCCCCAAAATGGTATAATTAAAAAGTACACCTGGCCCCACAAAAAAAGACACCATATCCAGTTATGGGTGTCAGAATATGGCGACTTTTAGAAAAAAAATTTCTTGGGCTAAGATTTAGATTTTTGTTAAAGGGTTAAAATGTAAATAAAACTATATAAATTTTGTATCCCTGGAATTGTACCAAAACATACAATACTGGTGACGTAATTTTGGCTGCAGAGTGGCCATATATTCAGGTACCTCCCCTATTGTTTCATTGTATTGTGTATCATGTGCGATAATATAAGTGAAACGATTGGATAATTGTTTCCATAAATATGTGCCTGTTTCCTGTATTGACACCCGGCCAGACGAAGCCATGGGTTAAACGCTTGTCGGGGTGCGTCCTATTCCTCTCCAGGGTTGATTACTTGGCTATCACTTCTATTATGTAACTTATTCTACATTTACTTGGTCCCATCCTATCTATATTTGTGATATTGTTGCTACCATTTGGGAGCCACATCATAGCATTGGCCTGTTTGTCGTATTGCTACTGTTATATTATATGTAAAGATATTCCTTGTATACCTCTGGTGAGCCTTGTGTATTTATATGGCTTTTCCACCCTTTCTTTGTATGTATTTTTAACAAGTATCCTATAATAAAGCTGTAATATCTCTATTGTATTCACTTTTGTGTGCTTTGTCTTTATTGTTTATCATGCATAGTCTTTGCATATTACTAGATAACTGACTTATTTGTAGCCCATTTCTAGTGTATAGTATTCACTGACCTTCCCATTTCTCATAACGTTACACTAGACTGTTGCTTCTGCCCACATACTATACACAGGGTCTGCAGCCTCTAGTCAGGAAACCCGGCATAAAAAATAAACCCCCAGGTCTCACACCTTTATTTTCATGCCGTAACCCGAGTGGTTTGAGTGTACTACTTCAAGAGCCTGAGCCCCACAAGGATTCTGTGTAGGTGTTTCTAGATGAGGCGGAGCTAAAACTTACACTAGACACTAGAATTGGAGTCAGGTCATATATACAAAAAGTTTTTGCCCCAGTATTCTACCATTCTTCACTGCCTCTGTCTCTTTCTTTGCAAATCTCCTCCACTACTTTGTTAACATTAATATCCTCCCAAAAATAAAAGTTCAAGGCCATTTTCTATTTTGAACATGAAAGGCATTGCGGGGTCTCTGTAGCCAATGGCCCCGTATTTTGGTCATAGAGGGGACTTTCTACAATGATATAATGTAGTACATACATACGTGGATGCACAGGAAACCTTCCCCATTCCTAATAACCTATTGCATGCCAGGGTTTCAGCAGCTGGAGCCTCAGTGAGTGTTGCACTAAAGAGATTGTTCTGATGGGAACCATAAAACCTAAGACATGTTGTAGCTAATAATCCTAACCCAGGTAATGTATTTAATAAATCTGTATTAAAAATATATATTGAGCTGTTTGGAACTGTCACTGAATTATTTTATTTAATAAATAATAACAGAGCTGCATGCTGGTTGTAGTAGTGTAATGTACCAGCTTGCACCTATGCAAATATGTAAGTAGCTGAATAATTATGTGCATGTGACCTAGTTCTTTGCAGGACACATACATGTAGACATTGTCGAATTCCACTGCAGCACAATACTGATGTTGGGAACAGAAAGGAAACTTCTACTTCAGACTCTTGTTGAATTTTACTAGTTTAATAAGGGAGTAGACGGTTCCATCCCTGCATAATAGCAGTTGTGAAGTACTGCAGCTCTGCTTGACTATTGCATGTTTCAGGCACCTGAGACTGCCTGGAATAGCTAATAGGTGCAGAGGCCAGGTGTCGGTCCCCCATTGATTTGATAATATCTGAAAATAAATGATTTTTGTATATTACAGTTATTATATTACATTATGTATTCTGACCTTATGTTCAGAAGCATAAGTATTAAAGGAATTGTCTCATCAACCCCTGTCATATTACAGACACCACAGAAGTCAATTAACCCCTGTCAGTCCAGCTCCTGGCACCTCTGCAAACAGCTGATTTTGCTAGGGGGAAGTTTTTACTGGCTCATTGCAATTATACTGCAGTGAAAAGTAGCATTACATGTCAGCCATACAGCTGAATGGCCATCTGTATAAATACATAGACAACTCCAGCCCATCAGAAAAAGAACAGCTTTTATAGAGGAGCTTTCTGTTCTGGAATAGAAAGGAGGGGGGCCCAAAAGGAAGAATCCTCCTTTATAATATCCATATGTCATTATATAGACAGAGATTACCTTCATAAAAACAACCCTTTTTTTCCATTAAAATATCATATCATCTATCGTTATGATAGGGGATAAGTTGAAAATTGGTGGAGGTCTAACCTCTGCTTACCACTGCTCCACTGAGACTGAGGAACAAAACACCAACATTTTCAAGAACTAATTTGTACCATATCCCCTACCCTGTGCATAGGAGGTAAATTACTTTGGTGGAAAAATGTCTTTAAGGCCACCACCCCATGTTGCGAAAATGCAGTGTTTTTGCTGAGGCGAGAATGCCGCAGAAAAAACAATGCGTTTTACATTTTCTGCAAAGTGAATGGGAGTCTGGCTAATCCAATTTACACATTGCAGAAAAAATTCTACAGTGGAACTTCTGCAATTTCAAAAACACTTGCACAGCATGTCAATAAAACCTATGGAAACGCTGGCGTTTCCATATAAGTATAATAGAGGCAGAAAGTCTGCAGAGGAAAACTCTGCAGAATTTCTGTGAATAACACTGCAGAAAAAAAAACGCGATGTGTTTCTTCAGCGTTTTTTTTTTCTGCATCGTTTTTTTTTTTTGCAGCGGCTCGCTATGTGGGACCTTAGCCTAAGGATGGAGAGTTTCACTAGGCACTTAAAAGACCCCACTGCTTCTTAAGAGAAAAGTAAGACCATTACTGTAAGGGTAAGTTCACATGTAGGAAAATGTAGCAGAATCTGACATGGAATCTGCATCAAATTCAGCATGAAATCCGTCTCCCATTCATTTCCATGGAAGTCAGTAGCAGATTTTTTTCTGCTAACTGATTTCTTCAAGCGAGAGGAAAAAAAAACCATTGTGCTTGTTCTGCAGGCAGATTCCACCTCAGAAATCCCGTAGCAATGAATGGGAGGCAGAAAATACTGCCTTTTCTGTCGGCGCAGAATTTTGAACTTGGCCCTGCCCAAAAAAGGGGTGACAACTTAATTAATAAGCCACCAGCTATTTTGAGGATGCAGGAGAACTATCAGCCAGAACCCATCAACACGCCTGTGATTCTCCTGTCTGCTGTACAAAAAGTAAGTGTGATCACACATCTATTTCATGTGCATGAAACTTAACAATTTATGTATTATTAAATTAATATCTACATTTGCATTTGCATTTATGTGTGGCCTCCTCTCTACCAACTCCAATTTAAAATATTATAGTGGCCATCTTTTGTTTGCTCTACAACCTTTTTTTTTTCTTTTTGAAAATTAATGACTTTTTTTTTTATATTTATGCAGCTCTACTTTGCCCAACACAGTGCAGTAGCAGAAGACACTGGCAAAATATGATTCCACATGCAAACCCTTTGTTTAAAATATATTTCAACTTAACTAATAATTTTTATTCCCCTTACGTCCAACAGCAGCACAATATGGGGTATTTCTGCCCCTGTGTGCTGATAGGACAGGCGGAACTTTTAATTAACATAATTAATTCCCCTATAAGAGCTAAAGAAGACCTCCCCCCCCTGTGCTATTTTCTGTCCTGTGTGGTGGGACAGGTGGAGGGAGGTTTCTTTACCTCCCCAGGTTTTAAGCTACTTACATTTAGGTGGCTTCTTTTTTCTTACTTTCTTCTTCTTCTTTCTCATCTTCTCTCTGTGGGAAGATTTCTTAGGTCTCTTTACCTGAGGAGATTAGAATATTGTTTGAGTATCGCGCTAGTGCGCGTTCCTTACCTTGTTTTTCTCCTCTCCAGTCTTTCTCCGCCGGCCGGAAGCAATGTCTTCGGGCAGAACCTTTCTACCGCCATCTCTGTTTCCGGCTGGCGTCTATTCCCTGCTACTCCCTGCGTCACTTCCGGTTTCGGGTTCGAGGGGAGAGCGGAAAAAATGCCGATTTTAAAATCCAAAAGTGGATTTTTCAGTATTTGTGAGTTTTTAGGGGCTTGCGCCCCTTTGGGGGGGTGGTACCCTCTTTTTATTAAATAAATTCCTTCTGGATCCTTGTACCCCTTCCTTGACCCCACCCCCCTAGTTTCTCCTCCTATTTATTTGGGAGAATAGATGCATTCTATGACTTGTCTATCTCTAGAGAAGTCTCCACAGTTGGTATCTCGACCATTTTTTGTGGCTTTCATTGGGATTTTCCTGAATTTCTAATTTCTATCAAGTTGCACAGTGGTTTTTTTCGCTCTAAGCAAAAAAAAATAAATAAATAAAAATTCGACCTTCATTTTTTCAGTTTTTGTTCCTTAGATGTCTTCCTCTCCCTCTACCAGTGATGACATACCCAGAAGAAAAAGCTCCACCAAGCGTAGACATCTTGCTTGCAGGGATTGTGACACTCCCCTTCCAGATGGGTACGAGTATATACGCTGCCGCCAGTGTCGAGGTCCTCCTGCTGATGAGCCTTCCTTGCGGGATGTCATTACCTGGATAAAGGAATATGTTGAAGACTCTATGAGGGAGATCAAGGATTCTGTCTCCCAGGTTTCCAAGAGGCCACGCAGGGAGCAGCAATCTCACTCTGCTGGTCCCTCTGAAGAGGATTTTCAGATCTTGGATGAGACACAGACTTCTGATTAAGATCCTGAGGCATTCGGTAGGCCTCTTTTTCCTTTGGAAAAAATGCAGAAATTGCTTAAGTCCATCCGGTCAGGCGATCGTGATGTTGACCCAGGGGAAGCCTCATGCTCCACTTATAGAGGGCCAAGGGCTTTCCAAGTGGATGCTGCTCTTAACAAAGCAATGATGGCCAGAACAGCGGCATGGTGGCTCAGTGGTTAGTACTGCAGCCTTGCAGCGCTGGAGTCCTGGGTTCAAATCCTGTCAAGAACAACATCTGCAAGGCATTTGTATGTTCTCCCTGTATTTGCATGGGTTTCCTCCAGGTACTCCGGTTTCCTCCCACACTCCAAAGACATACTGATAGGGAATATATAGATTGTGAGCCCTATATGGGACAGTGATTGACAATATCTGTAAAGCACTGCAGATTATGATGGCACTATATAAGTAAGCAGCATAATAATAAATGTCCAGAAAAAACCTTTTTTCTATCCAGGAGATTTAGGACCCTCTTTCCAATTACGGAGGTTCAGCAGGACTGCTGGGGCCCCCCACCCAAGGTAGATATGGCCGTGGCTAAGTTATCCTGCCGTACGGTTGTACCGGCAGAAGATGGTTCTAATTTACAAGACCCCATGGATAGATGCACGGAGAGTACTCTCAGGAAAGTTTACTCTGCTGCCTCTGCCCAGGTTTCTGTTGGGATTGCTTCCAGCGAGGTAGCAAATAAATTGAGAGCAGACCTCTCCAAACTAGAGAGCGATATTGACTCTGGTGTCTCCAGGGACAGTCTTTTGTCTTTCCTGAATTCAATTTCCTTATCGGCAGATTACCGATCCGAAGCCTCCGTTCATCAGGTGAAGATAGCAGCCAGATCAATGGCTCTTTCTATGGCTGCCAGAAGGCCACTATGGCTTAAACCCTGGAGAGCAGACAACGCCTCCAAATATAATATCTGCTCCCTGCCCTTTGAGCCGGGTAAGCTTTTCGGTAAAGCTCTTGATGACATTATGGAGGGTCTAGCTGACAAAAAGTGGAAGTGCCTTCCTCTGTCTTTCAGAGGCAGATCTAGGCCTTCAGGTCGGGGTAGAGGTTTTCAGCATCAACCTCAATCCAGGCCTCAGTATCAGGATTTCTGGTTGTCAGGCCAGGGAATCTGTTCGCAGGGAGCAAGGGAGCAAGGTAAAAAACCTGATTTTTGACGCCACCAGTTTTCCTCTCTCAGTGGCTTTATTACCGGTCGGAGGTCGTCTCTCTCATTTTCTCCCCGCTTGGCAAGAACACATTCAGGATCCTTGGGTCCTTCAGGTGATACAATGGGGTTATGCCATAGATTTTTTGTTCTCTTCCTCGAGACAGATTTGTAAGAACTCGTCTGCTTTCTGCTCCAAAACAGTTGGTGCTAGAAAGGGCCATCCAGGAATATTTAGACAATAAGGCCCTGGAGTTGGTTCCCCGTTCAGAAGAAGGTTTGGAAGTCTACTCTACGGTCTTCCTGGTACCGAAACCATCAGGGGACTGGAGAGTAATAATAGATCTAAGGTTCCTAAACCATTTCAGCTGGAGAAAATGGTTCCGTATAGAAACCATAAAATCAGCCCGGCGATGTCCTCGTCACCTTAGACTTTAAGGACGCATATCTACACATCCCAATCTATCCTCCTCACAGAAGATTCCTAAGGATCGCAGTAACGGTTGCCGGCCGGACTCAACATCTTCAGTTCACATCGTTACCCTTCGGCATCTCCTCGGCTCCTTACACCTTTACCAAGGTGGTAGCCCCTGTAGCGGCGGCTCTCAGGCTCCAGGGGTTGTTTATCGTGCCATACCTGGCCGACTGGCTGATAAAAGCCAGAACAGAAGAGATTCTTCTCCATCATCTCCATTTTGCAGTGACGTTTCTCCAGCGATTAGGCTGGATTATAAACTGGGAAAAATTGGAGGTCAAGCCTTCCACACAGAAAAAATTCCTAGGCTTTATCCTCGACTCCGAACAGATGAAAATATCATTACCACTCCTCAGAAAGGAGAGGATCATCAGGGCAACATGTTATCTATATCTGACCAGGCAAGTTTCCATTAGAATGGCGATGAAGGTTTTGGGTCTCATGTCAGCGTTTGCAGATGCAGTCCCTTGGGCCCTATGGCATATGCGCCCCCTCCAGAAGGAGATTCTGGAAGTTTGGAACCACAGCCCGCTGGGTCTGGACAAGAATTTGCAACTCTCCTACAAAACCCGTCTTTCCCTCAGATGGTGGATCCATCTCAAAGACGGGATGTCCACGGTCCAAACTGCCTGGACCCTGTTGACCACCGATGCATCCCTCTCCGGTTGGGGAGCGCATCTAGAAGAGATTCCCGTAAGGGGAACATGGAATTGGATAGCGAAAGCCATGTCATCCAATTGATGCGAACTCAGAGCTATTCGCCTGGAGCTCCTCTATTTCTCTCCCCTTCTCCGAGGGAAAGCAGTAAAGGTTCGGTCAGACAACATGACAACAGTTCTCTATCTGAACAAACAAGGAGGCACCAGATCTTTATCCCTACTAAGGGGAACAAACCTCATCTTTTCCTGGACAGAAAAGAATTTAACCCATCTCTCCGCAGTTCATATCCGAGGATCCCTGAACATATTAGCGGACCGGTTGAGTCGGGACCTAACAGTGTTGGGCGAGTGGTCCCTCAATCAGGAGATTTTTCATCAGATCACCCTGAGGTGGGGTCTTCCGGAAGTAGACCTCATGGCCACCAGACTCAACCCCAAGGTAGAGAAGTTCTGTTCTCTATATCATCCCGTGGAGGTTCAGCCTGACATACATCTTCCCTCCACTTTCCATGATACCGAGGGTATTGATGAAAGTAAGACAGGACCAATCCACGGTAATTACCATCATACCATTTTGGCCAAAAAGAGCTTGGTTTTCCCAACTCATTCAGATGAGTCGAGGGACTTATTGGAGGCTTCCCATAATCCAGAACCTGGTAGTTCAAGGAAGTCGGTTATGCCAGGATCTGAGAAGATTCAACTTGACAGCCTGGAAGTTGACCAGTCCTTATACCAATCTAGAGGACTGTCTGAAGCCGTCCTGAAGACTTTGTCCTGTTTCAGAGCCCCTTCCACGACTAGAAGTTACCAGAGGATAAGTAACATCTTCAGAGCTTGGTGCTCCAATAAAAAATGAGATAGTTCAGATCCTCCGACTGAGGCTCTGCTAGAATTTCTTCAGGAGGGTCTGGATAAGGGTCTTACTCCCACCACATTAAAAGTCCATGTGGCTGCCCTTTCTGCCTGTTTGGGTAGGTGTCTTTCTCAGGATCCTTTGATTTCTAGATTCCTGAAGGATGCAGTAAGGTTAAAACCCTCTGTGTATGCTTCCATTCCTCAATGGGACCTCTCCACAGTTCTTTCAGGCCTATGTGGGCCTCCCTTTGAACCACTCGAGGAGGTGGAGTTAAAATTTTTGACTTATAAGGTCATTTTCTTACTTGCCATTACCTCTGCCAAAAAAGTGGGTGAGTTACAAGCTCTATCTGCTATAGAGCCTTACATTGCTTTTTTTCCTGACAGAGTCCAGTTGAAATTTCTTCCTGGATTTATTCCAAAAGTACCTTCTCGTTCTAACATAAATCAGATAATATCCTTGCCAACCTTCTTTCCTTCCCCCTCTACTGAGGAGGAGAAGAAACTTCACTCTTTGGATCTCGTAAGATGCCTTTGGATCTATCTCCAGCGTACAGGTCCCTTTAGAAAGTCCCACAACCTTCTAATAAATTACTTCGGTAGAAACAGGGGTATGAAAGCATCAAAACCCTCCTTGGCTAAATGGATAAAGGAGGAAATAAAGGTGTCCTTTTCCTCCCAGGGGTTATCCCCCTCCTAATTTTGTAAAAGCCCACTCAACTAGAGCCATCTCTACCTCTTGGGCAGAGAATCTTTCTGTTCCGTTGAATCAAATTTGCGCTGCCGCATCCTGGGGTTCTCAATTGACATTTGTGAAGCACTATAGATTTAGACATGCATTGTTCAGAGGCTACTGCCTTTAGCCATTCTGTATTGAGTACCGTATGCCAATAGGGCCCTCCCTAGGGGTCTTCTTGCTACATCCCCATATTGTGCTGCTGTTGGACATAAGGGAAATCGTTGATTATGTAGATAATCTGTTTTCCCTTAGTCCGAACAGCAGCACAAGCTTTCCCTCGTATGTTTTTTTGTTTTTTTGTTCTTTATAACTAACACGGGGGGGGGGGGGAGGTCTTCTTTACCTCTTATAGGGGAACTAATTATGTTAATTAAAAGCCTGTCCTATCAGCACACAGGGGCAGAAATACCCCATATTGTTCGAACTAAGAGAAAACAGATTATCTACATAAACAACAATTTTTTTATGCAGATAATGTTTGCAGACTACTTGCTGAGGCTGGGAAAATTGTCAAGGTGCTGCACCTTCTGGAGTTATGGTTCTCCAAAAGCCACCTGTAGCTCCACTTCCAGTCCCAAACATAGTTGTGAAGCACACAGGCAGCCTTGATGACAAAGTCAACCATGTCGGCATCCAGTTGCAGTGCACAGATGAAGATCTTCTACTTACTAGCTATGATCCCAAAGGTGCACTCCACGAAGTGTTGTGTCCGCTCAGCCTCATGTTGAAGTTCCATTTCCATTCACATGTACAAGCTTACCAGCAAAGGCGCCTATACAGTTGGGGAAATTGGCCACAGACTGAAAGCCTACAGCTGCCTGCAACCAAATCTCTGGGGTTGGACTGGGCATCGATATGGGCTGCAAATTCTGCCAGATCAAGTTGTCATGTGCTCCTCACAATTCCAGAGTTGGTGGATTTACTAACCCCGAATCCAAGAGGATACCATCCAGCCAATTGAAAGCCTCAGTTGGCAGTAGAAATTATAAAATTTATCAGGGTATCTGCAAGAAAAAGAAACACATTATAACATAATTTATTCATCAACAATACATCAGCACAACAAATTTTAAGGGATTTTTTGGGATCACAATTAATCGTTGATTATATTGTTAATCTGTTTTCCCTTAGTCCTAACAGCAGCACAATATGGGGTATTTCTCCCCCTGTGTGTTGTTTAGGACAGGTGGAACTTTTAATTAGCACAAAAATATGCTTACTAACCTGCCCTATAAGAGGGCACGAGAGACCTCCCTCACCTGTGTAAATTATAAAGTAAAAGAAACAAGATTTTAGGGAGGGAAGCCTTGTGCTGCTGTTAGGACTAAGGGAAAACAGATTAACAATATAATCAACGATTCCCTTACGTCCTACAGCAGCACAATATGGAGATATAGCAAGTAATTCCCCTAGGGAGGGTTTCCTCGCCTTACAACCTCAAGAACTGTCTGGCCAAAGGCAGTCGCCTCGGAACTGTGGACATCCAAACGATAGTGTTTGACGAAAGTCAGCTGGGATGACCAAGAAGCAGCCGCACAAATTTGATCCAGTGGAAGCAAGCGATTCTCAGCCCAAGAAGTCGACACAGCCCTGGTCGAATGGGCTGTACAAAAAACTGGAGGAAGCAACCCTTGAGCAATGAAAGAAATTTTGATTGCCTCCTTAATCCATCTGGACAAGGAGGGTCTGGAAGCTTTAAGACCTCTGTCTTTATCATACATATTGATTAGGAGATTTTCAGCTCTCCTGAAAGATTGTGTCCGCGATAAGTAAATTCGCAGACACCTCACCACATCCAAAGTATGAAGTTTTAACTCCTCTTCTGAAGATGGATCTGGAAGGAAAACAGGCAAAGAAATCAATTGATTATAGTTATTACGTGAAGGAACCTTAGGGATAAAGCCAGGCAAAAACCTAAGGAGGACCCTATCCGAAAAAAATACAATATAAGGTTCTTTGGAGGAGAGTGCCTGTAGCTCTCCTACCCTTTTGGCAGATGTGATGGCTAACAAAAAAGTAGTTTTAAAGGCTAAAAATTTTAGCTCCGTAGCTTCCAGAGGTTCAAAAGGAGGACCACAAAGGCCTGAAAGGACCGTCGCAAGGTCCCATTGGGGAATAGGAGAAGAAACCGCAGGTTTCAGCCTCGCCGCTCCTTTAAGGAATCTTGCAACCAGGGAATCCTGGGACAACCGTCTGTTTAAGTGAGCGGATAAAGCCGATACCTATACCTTTAAAGTAGCAGGGGCAAGGCCCCTGTCCAAACCATCCTGAAGAAAATCCAAAACATCAGAAGTCAAAGGATTAGAAATATCAACGCCTCTTTTGGAGCACCACTCCAAAAAATCTTAGCCGTCCTCTGGTAATTCCTTTTGGTGGATTCAGCTCTAGCACAGGAAAGCGTCTTCAGGACGGCTTCTGACAGTCCTCTATACATTCATAGGGACTGGTCAACCTCCAGGCTGTCAGGTTGAATCTCCTCAGATCCTGGCACTTCAGTGATCCTTGGGAAACCAGGTTCTGGGTGGGGGGAAGCCTCCAATATATCCCTCGACTCATCACCATGAGCTGGGAAAACCAAGCTCTTTTTGGCCAGAATGGAATGATGGCTATTACAGAGGCTTGGTCCTGTCTTATTTTCATCAATACTCTCGGTATCATAGGAATTGGAGGGAAAAATGTATGACAGCCTGGACCTCCAAGGGATGGACAGGGCATCCACTGCCAAGGGATTGTCCTCCTGGTACAGGGAACAGAACGTCTCCACCTTGGCATTGAGTCGGGTTGCCATGAGGTCTATCTCCGGTAGACCGTATTTCAGGGTAATCTGATGAAACACTTCTGGATTGAGTGACCATTCTCCTGATACGGCTTGACCCGACTCAACCGATCCGCTACTGAGTTCAGGGAGCCCTTGATGTGAACCGTGGATAGATGGGTCAGATTTTTCTCTGCCCAGGAAAAAATCAGATCTGCCTCCCTGAGGAGGGATGATGATCTGGTGCCTCCCTTTCTGTTCACATATAATAACGTCGTCATGTTGTCTGAGCGAATCTTGACTGCTCTTCCCTTGAGAAGAGGAGAGAAATGGAGTAAGGCATGGTACACAGCTCTGAGCTCCTTCCAGTTGGACGACGTCCTTCCTTCTGGAGCGCTCCAGACTCCCTTTATGGAGTTTCCGTCCAGATGGGATGCATCTGTAGTCAATAGGGTCCAACGAGGTTGGACCGTGGACCTTCTGTCCTTGAGGTGCAACCAGCATCTGAGAGAAAGACGGGTCCTGGGGGAGAGTCGAATCCTCCTGTTGAGACCGGGCAGAGAGCGATCCCAAATTCCAAGGATTTCCATCTGAAGAGGACGTAGATGCCATAAGGCCCAAGGAACCGCCATGATGGAAGATGACATCAGACCTAGGATTTTCATCAAAGTTCTGATGGACGCTCTCGGCCTCCTGAAAAGTTGCCAAACCGCTGTAATTAATTTCTCTTTCCTTGCAGTCGCCAAGGAGATTTCCAGCCGGTCTGAATCTAGGAAGTAACCAAGAAACTTCCTTTTGGTTGAGGGGACGATTTCTGACTTCTCCCAATTTATGAGCCATCCCAGGCTTTGAAGCAGGGATATGGCAATCTGTAAATGCTGGGGCAGAACAGACACTGACTGGGCTTTTATCAGCCAGTCGTCTAGATAAGGGACCACAAAGAGTCCCTGAAGCCTGAGGGCAGCTACTATGGGAGCTACCACCTTGGTAAAGGTGTGGGGAGCCGAGGAGATCCCGAAAGGGAGGGCCGAGAACTGATAATGCTTCCTGTGGCCGGAAACTATAACCGCAATCCTTAGGAACTTCCTGTGCGGAGGGTAAATTGGCACGTGCAAATAAGCGTCCTTCAGATCTAGGGTGACAAAAACGTCGCCCTGGAGAAGAAAAGAAGAAACTGAGCTTATGGTTTCCATGCGGAACCGTTTTTTTCTGATGAAACGGTTTAGATACCTCAGATCTATAATCATCCTCCATCTGCCTGCTGGCTTTGGTACTAGAAAAACGGGGGAATAAACCCCAAAACCTTCTTCTAGAGAAGGAACTTCTTCTAGAGCTCCTTTGCGGATATACTCTTGAATACCTTGCTGAGACGAGGGAAGACGGCGAGTTAAGACGAACCGATCTCGGGGAGGACAGAGAAATTCGATTGCATAACCTCGCTGAATTAACTGTAAGACCCAAGGGTCCTGAATTTTTTCCCACCAAGCGCTGAGAAAAAGGGAGAGACGACCCCCAACAGGAATTTCGGCCACAGGAAGACAGCTTCTCATGTCAGAAACTGGGCTTCCTTCTATCTTCGGTTTTGGGAAATCTCCGTCCAGAGCCTCTAGAATAATACCTAGAGCCCCTCCGGGACTGCTGACCACGTCGAGGTGAAAAACCTCTGCCGCGGCCAGGGCCAAATCTGCCCCTAAAAGACTGAGGCAAAGTCTTGCCTTTTTTATCAGTCAAGCCTTCTAAAATTTCATCCAGGCTACTGCCAAAGACTCTTCCTGGCTCAAATGGTAAGGCACAAAGGTTATACTTGGAGATAAAATCAGCTCTCCAAGGTTTTAACCATAAGGGTCTCCTCGCCGCCGTGGAAAGCGCCAAGGACTTTGACGGCAGCCTTAATTGATAATGGGAGGCCTCAGCTAGGAATTCTGCAGCCAAAGAAGTCGAAGTTAAGAAGGAAAGTAACTTGTCTCTGGAGACACCAGAATCGATGTCCCTCTCAAGCTGGAGCAAATCAGCCCGTAGTTTGGCTGAAACTTCACATGACGCAACAGCGACAGAGGTCTGAGCAGAGGCCGCTGAGTAGGCCTTCTTGAGAGTACTCTCCATGCGTCTATCCATAGGATCCTGCAGATTTGCTCCATCCTCAGATGGTACTAGAGTGCGGTGAGACAGCTTGGCTACCGCTATATCCACCTTAGGGGAGGACCCCACTGATCCAGTTGAGACTCTGCGATGGTGAACAAGGCCTTAAACCTACCAGTAGTTATAAAGGGTTTCTCCAGAAATTTCCACTCTGAAGACATTAACTTTCTTAATGTCTCGTCCACTTGGAAGACCCTAGGCCCTCTATAGGTGGACGTGGAGGCTTCCCCATCAACATCACGGTCTTTAGACCGGATGGACTTCAGCAGCCTATTGACTTTCTCGAGTGGGAAGAGAGGTCTGCTGGTATCTTCAGCGGAGTCATCAGAAGACAAAGTTTCATCCACAACCTGAAAATCTTCGTCCGAGACCCGCAAGAGAGGATGTTTTTCAAGACGTGGTCTCTTGGCGATCTGGGAGATAGAATTTCGGATCTCCTTGAGAGAGTCCTCCATGTATTCTTTCACCCATGTCACAACCTCACGTATGGATGGCTCCTCAGAAGGGGGGCCACGACACTGGCGACAGCGGGTGAATTCATAGCCATCAGGCAAGGGAGTCTTACAATCTAAACAGGTTAAATGTTTACGCTTGGAGGATTTCTTCCTCCTAAAATCTCCATCACCAGAGCCGGAAGCAGAAGAAGACATCTAAAAAGACCACAAAAAGTCACAGACAATAACAATACCAATATTACAAACCGCAACCAGAACCAGAAAGAGAGGGGTACCTTAAGGAGGTCGGTCGTCGCAAAAAATGTAGCAACAGCACACGCAATAGTCAAATAGGGTAATCTCTGAATCACAGAGGAGAATTTCTACTCCTTAGCAATAGGAGAGCCAGAAAATCACAGCCCAACCCAAATGGACTATGGGACATTTTAAAGGCAACCATAAGTGGAGGCGGAGCCAAACACAAAACTAATCCACAATGAAAAAATTCATAGGAAATCACGCAGAGCAAGGTCAGCGATATGAATCGACAATTCATATAATATATGAGCAAGAATGAATAAATATTACTTACCCTCCTGAGATTTATAGCACCAAAACGGGTCAAATGCCATAATGAAACATAGAGGAGCAAAAGCCTAAGTCAGAGGCTCAAACAACAAGCAGCAAAAATCAGCTGACAAACATATATAAAAAAGATATATATAAAAGATATAGTCTACATATGATTTAGAAAACACTGTCTCAATTTCCGGTATTATGTCCAAGGTAACCCCTTTGACTCTGTATGTATATTGGTCATCTGCCGCCATCTTTCTTGCTCCTGTTAATGAAGCAAATTTATAAAAACTATCTACTGTGTTTCTCTGAAAATAAGACAGGATCTTAAATTATTTCTTTCTCCGTAAAAAGGGTTAGGACTTATTTTTGGGGTAGGTCTTATTTTTCAGGCATCGGAGCGAATCAGAATCTTTTCGTATTTGCTCTGGACGAATCTTGTAAAATGGTTAGAGTTAGGAACCCTAACCATAGCTTTCATTCACAATTGATAGTGCAGGGTCAGCGGGTCTTAAACAAACTTAACACTCTATATCTCTTTGGACACTTTGTGTGGCAATAGCACCAAATCCTCTCTATCTCCTCTCCTTTAAGCTAAGGGGGCAGTGCTATAGTGGAGTGGTTGCATCTGTGCAGGGGTGGCACCTGACATCTGGTCACATAGGTAGCCAAGCCCACAGCATAGTAGCGGCCAGGAGGCAGCACTCGGAAGGTGTACTCCGGACAAAGGGAGCCGCAATCTGGAGTGGGACTCTAGAGCAGGCTTTGCCCTGCCGTAGCGGGAGGTAGCAGGACACTTGTCCAGGAAGGTTGGGAGCTAAGGTATGCCTATTCTTCATCTCCATGATGTCATGTGACATGACCTAGTGCTAGAGGCGCTGACTATAACTAGGGCTTATTTTTAGAGTAGGGCTTATATTTCAAGCATACTCCAAAAACCCTACAAAATCAAGTTAGGGCTTATTTTCAGGGTAGGGCTTATTTTTGGAGAAACTTAGTAATTTAACCAACAAACAAAAAATTACATACCTGCTGCCATATCCTTTGGCAGCGTATAATATTTGTTATAATCTTCATCAGAAGGATCATGTCAATCCACCTAACTTTAATGCGCCCCTCATCTGCTGTGGCTACAGTGTGGCCTAGGGCCCTAGAGCTGCCGGAGAAAGACATGTATTCCAAGGTGAGGTATAAAATGGCCTGCAGAGATGTAGGTGGAGTTTGCTTTACCTTGTAGGCGAGAAATTGTCAAAATCCACTGTGGTTTTTGATCAGGGGAAGCGGAAATTTTCCGCTGTGAAAATTCCACGGCAAATTCAGTGTCAAATGCAGTGACACTTTCCTACGTGCCTAGCCTTACATCTTCAATTACCCTTGGAAAGACTCAAAGGGATTTCAAACCAGGATCCATCCTAAGTTGATTCATATATAAAGTGAATTAAAGGAAATGCAGGTAAAAATGAGTTTTTCATTATCCTTCACAGTTCCTAATGAATACAATTTGTATGCGACATGTTTGCTACACAGCATGCCAATGGGTGGCACAGCTGGATATTTCTTCTTTGTGCCACTTCCTATTATGATTGCATTGGACCAAATAATAAGATTCTATAGTAGACCTAGGTTCTGATACAATAATGGGCTGCAAAGATCTAGCAGAGGACAAATCTATTTAGAAGTGATTTTGGAGCTCCTCACTTGTCACTAGGGTCCATCTCTTATGGGAAGAGTCACAGGTAACCTATTAGAGCTTATTGAAGATAGCTCATGACATGATTGTGTGTATATAGATAGCAAGAAACATTACTATGTAATAAAAACTTTACCTATGGAGGAAGAATCTCAAAATCATGTCTTCTGGTTGGGATGAGTAACCTTAGCTTGAATTTGCTTGTGCCTATTAATACTTAGCAGCACTGTGCATATACACATTTGCCACCCCAAGACTCTGGAAAAGTTGCATAACAACCCTTGTGAAAACTGTAATAAAGGCTATATCACTTGTCACCCAGCTTATTTTAAACCAGATTTACTGTAGCTAAGAAACTTGAAAATAGATTTTGTGAACTGGTGATATTGTTAATTGTATTTTACTATAATTCTATTCCTGCTGCAGTGGAAAGCAAATAATTATTTTTATTTTTTTAATGTTTTTTTCTGTAATTATTAGACCCCCTAGGAGTCTTGAAAGCCAGTGGGTCTGATCACTAATGCAATGCATTACAATGCTAATGCATTGAAAAGCATTGCAAATCCTCCCCAAAATGGCAGCATCCATGCACTGCCAGGAAAATTGTTTTTGTTTTTTTTTCTACTGCAGCAATTTTTAGCTGCATTTTGATATATGTGTGGCCTTAGCCTAAGAAAGTCATATTATTTGTGTGACCCTGACTAGACATTGGTACTATATGTAGACAGACAAAAAAGACCCTTTTTGGTAACCCTATGGTTAGAGCAGACCATGAGATTGTGAATCAACCTCTACTTGTAACAACTTATTTGGCATCATATGAACATGTAGCGTCAGCTCTTCCTGATTCCATTTCTGTCCCTTGATTCCAATACCTTGCTTTGCCATCCCAATTAACACACAGACTGATAGGAAAGAATTTGCATATAGAGTGATTTTTGATTAGAACTTGTGAGATTTTAGAAAAGCATCCCTTCCATTAATATCCCTATAATATAATACACAACCACAATTTAGTCAGTCATTTTGCAGTAATCTACTTAACAAGCAGGTGTTATTAATTTCCAATAAGGGCTGAACTGTATTCGGTCCGGCGCTGATTTTAATCTCATTTGTTCTTTCTTTTTCTTTCACCGTTCATTGGAATCTTTGTTTATAATAAAGGTTTTCCTAATGATCTCAATAAAACATCACTCCATTAAAAAGCAATGTTCTCACTTTAATCTTTAATATTCTCAGCTCTCCAGAAAGTACATCTCAAGTATGAGGCTGAATGGAAATGACAAAGGATTTTATGGATTTTACTACTCAACTCAGACCTGCCCACAAATTTGCATCCTAGAGTCACTGGTAATATGAAATGATTCACTTTAGAACAGTGCATAGGGTGCTGTCACACAAGTGGTTCCCATTTAGGAGAGATCATCTTAGAATATGTGCAAACAGATTATTCTGAACTCAGCTGCAAACACAATGGTATAGAATCTTACAAAATCTTAATGATTTCTGTCACTTTAAGAAGCCTGCTTGCTGTTAAACACAGGGCAGTGCCTTATTTATACACTAAAGTTTCACCTTCCTCTAGTGTTAGGGTCGTGACCGACCCGTTTTAGGTTTTAAATGCATACACATTCTACATACATTTGTTTATTGCATCAAGACTTTTTGACTTTTTCAGGAACTTATTTTTAAACAAAATACAATAAAATAAAACTATTTTACTAAATTGTAAAATGCTCTTATTAAAATTATAACATTTGTGTTGTTGGGGTCAATTTCGACCCAGGTCTAATATAAGAGTAAAAAAACAATAATAAGTCCCAAAACTGAACTCATAAACACAATATAAACCAACAGCCCACAGCCAGCTCTACCTCCAACAACTTGAGTTAGGGACATGTCCAGGCATGTATGGCCAAATCAGCTTACAGTTGGTACTTTGCAGAGTATACATCTTCAGTTTACACCATGCAACAATGAGGAGAAGATTAGATGCAAGCCAAATTCTGGATTATATCTTGGATGATAATGAATCAGAGGACACACAGCAGCAAACTGATACAGATGAACAGGTTTCTGAGGAGGAAGATGATGTGGAGTATCAACCAGAAGACACAGACAGTTCTGATCAGTCTGATGAGGTCACCGGTGCTGAAGCTGCTCCCGCTGAAAGATTCAAATCCAAAAGTGGCAAGATCATTTGGAGCTCAGTACCTCCAGATGTACATGGCAGGGCAGATGCTGCAAATGTCATAAAAATGACCCCTGGGATCACAAGGTTTGCTGTGACAAGAGTAAGTGACATCAAGACATGTTTTGATCTGTTTATGCCATTGTCAATAAAAAAAAGTCATTATTGCTTTGACAAACCTTGAAGGAAAAAAAAGTCCACGGCAACATGTGGAATGACCTTCATGATGATGACCTGGATGCCTACATTGGTGTTCTTCTCCTTGCTGGAGTGTACAAATCCTGCAATGAGGCCACTGATAGTCTCTGGGACGCATCGACAGGCAGGAATATTTTCCGGGCAACAATGTCACTTCAAAAGTTTCAAATGATATCAAGAGTCCTCAGATTTGACAACAGAGACACCAGAACAAAATCTGACAAACTTGCTCCCATCCGGGATGTTTGGGAGAAATGGGTGCAGCTCCTTCCACTGATGTTCAACCCAGGGCCAGAGGTGACAGTAGACGAACGTTTTCTCCCTTTCCGCGGAAAATGCCCCTTCCGGCAATACATGCCAAGTAAGCCAGGCAAATACGGCATAAAAATCTGGGCAGCCTGTGATGCAAAAACTAGCAATGCATGGAATCTACAGATGTACACAGGCAAGTCTGCAAGCGGCATCCCTGAAAAAAACCAAGGAAAACGTGTAGTCCTCGATATGACTACTGGACTGCAGGGTCACAACATTACTTGTGACAATTTTTTTACCAGCTATGACCTTGGACAAGAACTTCTCAGGAGGAAAATCACCATGGTGGGCACAGTGAAAAAAAACAAACCTGAGCTGCCCGCTGAATTGTTGCAGATGAAGGACAGGGCTCCACTTTCCTCAAAGTTTGTTTTTACAGACACCACCACTGCTGTTTCATACTGCCCCAAAAAACGACGGAATGTGGTACTGATGTCCACACTTCACAAAGATGCAGCTGTGTCATCAGGAAGTGACAAAAAGCCCAGAATCATCCTGGACTATAACAAAAACAAAGGAGGAGTGGACAACCTGGACAACTGCCACCTACACTTGCCAGCGAATGACTAGGAGATGGCCAATGGTTGTATTTTCCAACATCCTTGATGTGTCAGCATACAATGCATTTGTGTTGTGGACCCACATTCACCAAGGATGGAATTCAAAGAAAAAAAAACAAGCGGAGGATGTTTCTTGAGGAACTAGGAAGATCCCTTGTCAAGGCGCACATTGACCAAAGGGAACGGGTGCCCCGAGACCCAGCCGCTGCAGCCTTGGTCCGACAACTTCAGAGCTCAACAAGTGCTTCGCCCACACCCACAGCAACACAAAGAGCATCATCACCAGCATCCTCCTCAACCAGCCCTGCCTCAACATCAACCACAACAGCCACAACCCCAGTGAGACCACCTGATTCTAAAAGAAAGAGGTGTCAGGTCTGCCCTAGCAATAAGGACAGAAAGACAAACACATCGTGCTTCGCCTGCAAAAAATACCTCTGCAAAGAACACACAAAAAGCGTCACTTTTTGCCACACATGCATCTAAATACTAATGCATCTAAAAACTAGTACTTGATTTCTGTTGATTTGATTTGCTTGATTGATTGTTGTTTGTTTGTTTGACCTAGAAAAGCTACTTTTTATTATTATTGCTATTAATGTTAATATAATTTTCATCTTTTATTTGTATTAAAGTTCTATAAAAAAAAAAATCTGTTTTTTGCCTTTTTCATAAAGTAGTTAGATATGGGTCAAAATTGACCCGTAACACCATAGATGTTACTAGAGTTAATAATATGAAATATATATATATGTATATTTTTTTTACATTTAAGAAATGTGTTCTAAAACCCTTCAGTAATAGTCAGGTAATATAACAAACTTTTTTAAGTTTATATTATTCTCTTGAGGTTCATTTCACAATATTTTTATATTGAAAATGAAGGGTACGCTCTCAAATGAAAGGCCCAGGGGGCCACAACAAAAATATTAAAATAAAATCCTTCCATGGATGAGAAACCCTAACAAGGTAACTAAGAGGTAAGAAACAAATTGGATCATAAATAACTGTTTTTAGGGTATCCTAGGGGTGATTTAAGACACGGGTCAAAACCGACCCGTTAACATAAGAAAGAGTAACAGAAAGCTAACACTAGAAGAAGGTTAAAGGAATATTCTGGTTTATATATTAGTTTATTTATTTGTCTATAGAAGGGGATATCCTACAATTTCCTAATATATCAATGGTAAGGAAAAGGTGACATACAGTATGTGACCGACATCACTAGTCCCTCACCAGCAACCGGTGAGGCCAGTGATTGTCTCAGTTGTAATGTGAGCGTCTCTGCATCTGGCACGGCAACCTATGGCAAAGGGGACCAGGACAGCACAACAGAGTGAAGGGGACAGGTAAGTATATCTTTTTTTTGTTTGTTTAACACCCACTCCAGTCATCTCTGAATTTGCCCTAAATTCTGGGGAATCCCTTTAAAATTTTGCTCACATACATTTATTTTATCAGTGCAGATTTCTTTCTGCACAGTAGAATGGTATAACTAATGAATCATTCCTGTGTATTGCATCTATAGGCTAACAGAATAGGACTAAACGTGGTTACATACATGTATTTGGTTGGCACACAGGACATATCCATGACAAGAATAAATAGGGCTAATGACAGAAATAGATCTCTATTATACAGTGCTGGCCAAAAGTATTGGCACCCCTGCAATTCTGTCAGATAATACTCAATTTCTTCCAGAAAATGATTGCAATCACAAATTCTTTGATAATAATATCTTCATTTATTTTGCTTGCAATGAAAAAACACAGAAGAGAATGAAAAAAAAAGTCAAATCATTGATCATTTTACACAAAACTCCAAAAATGGGCCGGACAAAAGTATTGGCACCCTCAGCCTAATACTTGGTAGCACAACCTTTAGACAAAATAATTGCGAACAACGGCTTCCGGTAACCATCAATGAGTTTCTTACAATGCTCTGCTGGAATTTTAGACCATTCTTCTTTGGCAAATTTCTCCAGGTCCCTGAGATTTGAAGGGTGCCTTCTCCAAACTGCCATTTTGAGATCTCTCCACAGGTGTTCTATGGGATTCAGGTCTGGACTCATTGCTGGCCACTTTAGAAGTCTCCAGTGCTTTCTCTCAAACCATTTTCTAGTGCTTTTTGAAGTGTGTTTTTGGTCATTGTCCTGCTGGAAGACCCATGACCTCTGAGGGAGACCCAGCTTTCTCACACTGGGCCCTACATTATGCTGCAAAATTTGTTGGTAGTCTTCAGACTTCATAATGCCATGCACACGGTCAAGCAGTCCAGTGCCAGAGGCAGCAAAGCAACCCCAAAACATCAGGGAACCTCCGCCATGTTTGACTGTAGGGACCGTGTTCTTTTCTTTGAAGGCCTCTTTTTTTTTTTCCTGTAAACTCTATGTTGATGCCTTTTCCCAAAAAAGCTCTACTTAATAAAGTTAACTGAAAAAAAAACATCAAAAGAGGAGTCACAGGAAAAGGAATATAAGATTTTTTTTACTCCACTGGCATGATAGGATGATGCTGTAGTAATACTGTACAGTATGTGTTCTGCTCCTGAAGATATTGCTTGAGCTTGAGCAACTAACTGAATGCCAGGGGTCACATGAAATGTGTGAGGGTCACATGTTTCATCTGTTTCAGTTCTACTAGGGTTACATTTCGCAAGACTAAGAATGGACTATACCGTTTTACTTCTTCAGAGACAGACAACTGTACTAATAAAATAAAGATGTGGGAGCAAAATTTTAAATACATATATACTAGAAAAGTGTACGATAAATTGTTCTCTACCCAAATAAGTTAGATCATGAAAACTGGAATACCTCTTTTAACCAAGTACAGCAAAAAACAATTGGGGAGATTTATTATCTCCCTAAGCCAATTTTCTGGTATAAAAAGTTACTTTTTAAATGTCACTTATGATAAAAATTGTAGCAACTGGAGTTTTAATGCTGCCCTTACCTTCTGAAAAGGGTGTTTTGTGGGGGCCATTGGCCTCAACAGATTTATTATCATTAATGCTATTTTTTTGTGCAAATGATGAATAAAATCTATGCCAATGAGTTGAGATGATGTGTGTAATGAAAGCCCCTACCTGTGTAAACTTATCAGTGAATTGTATGGTTGATATGTGTGTGTGTGTGTGTGTGTGTGTGTGTGTGTGTGTGTGTGTGTGTGTGTGGTGTTTATGACATATTCAAGAGAAAAAATAATATTATTTTTTGGGGCTGATGATTTTAATGTAAAATTACTTGTAGTCACAGAAGAACCCCTCTGACTTTGTCACTTATGGTCTTTGAACAGCATTACTTTGAAGCCAGCACAAGACAGATAAGGGGGTTATAAAAAATTCAAAGACAAATTTCTCCCGGACATCAGAGAAGGGAGGAGAGGTCTGATGGATACAATTTTCCCAGATTCAGTACATGACAAAGAAACATTTCAACCCTGATCCCATACAGGGGGGTGAACTAGACAAGAACAAATACTATTTATGGTACTCACTTCCTTATTAATCCACTGTCCAGACAGTGACAGGGGATAGGAATCATGAGCCAAGAGGGAGTCTCTGAAACATAAGACATAGCCTAAAAACTACAAAATTTGTTGATGTCCAGGGAAAATTTTGTCACACCTCTGGAGCCAGCCAAGCTGGTTGGCAGCCATTTTAAGATTCCTTTCATACTCCATGGGATTAGAACAACTGGAACCTGTAAGGTTTTTCTGTTTTCTCCCTTTTTATTTAATAACTCCTTGTGATTGTCACTTTTTTAAATCTATTTTTGTAAGCACTTATTCCTTTTAGTATTGGTCCCTATATACTCTTCAGATCAATTACGTTTAAGGCCGGGGACCCACATAGAGTAAATGTCGCAGCAAAAACCGCAATGTTTTACAGTAGCTGCAAAGTGGATGGGATTTTTGCTAATGCCATTCACGCAGAAAAAAATCGGACATGCTGCGATTTCAAAAAACGTAGCGTTTTTGTAAAGGTGGGCATCTCAATTATGCCTAAAGAAATGCTGGCAGTTTCCCTGTTGGTATAATTAAAGCAGAAAGTCCACAGAGGAAAACTCTGCGGACTTTCTGTGAAAAGCGCTGCGGGAAAAACTGTGATGCATTTCCCTCTGCGGTTTTTCCGGCAACGTTTTTTGACTGCAGCCCGCTACATGGGACCTTAGCCTTAAAGTGTGTTTCCCGTATGACTGCTGGGAGCAACAAGCATATGTGTGTCCTGGATTCCTATTGGTATTGAATGCAATAGTTGGTGGCAGCGTGTATCTGGGGTGCATGGACTGTGTTGGAGTGTGTTTTTTATGCTCAATTTACAACCTGAATGAAGGGTGACTGCAAGATTGAGTGAGTGGAGTGAATTAACCCCTGACAGCCAAACTCACATAATGTGCTAGGTCAGTCCAGACGTGACAAGGTGTCCAAGAAAACCCCCTTTAGGCTAAGGCCAATGTAGCACACTGCAGCGAAAAAGCGCTGTGGGAAAAACTGCGGTGGAAACACATTGCAGTTTTTCCCGCAACACTTTTCATAGAAGGTCCACAGAGTTTTCCTCTGCAGACTTACTTCTTCAATTACACCTATAGGTAAACCACCAGTATTTCTGTAGGTATAATTGACATGCTGCGATTTCCAAAAACTCGATGGTTTTGGAAAGCTAAGCATTTTCACTGCAGGTATTTTTCTGCAATGTGTGGATGGGATTCACTAGAATCCCATCCACTTTGCAGGGACTGTAAAAAGACACGTTTTTTGTTGCGGTGTTTCTGCCGCAGCCAAACCACTGCGTTTATGCTACGTGGGGCCCCTGGCCTTAAGTTCGAGGCCAGACGTCGCAGAAAATCTATGGTTTTTATCGCACATTTTGTTGCTTTTTTTTGAGGCAAAGCCAAATGTGACTAAATAATATATATATATATAAAGGACTTATATTTTTCTGTTCTGCTAAATCTTGGCTTTGGCTCAAAAAATTGCATCGCAATCTGCAAAAAAAAAAAAAAAAAAAAAATGCAGCTTTCTGCAAAGCATGAGCTCTGCTTAAGGTCGGGGCCCCACATAGCGCAAAAACCACGCCATTTTACACAACTGCAAAGTGGATGCGAGTTGCACATCGTAGCATGTCAATTATACCTACAGAAACAATTGCACAGAAAGCGGAAAGTGCGCAGAGGATGTGTTTCCTCCGTGGTTTTTCCTGCAGTTATTTTTGGCTGTGGCCCGCTACGTGGGGCTTTAGCCTAAGTTAGGCTTATAGTGCTACTGTGGTGGTTTGAACAATGAGCTTGCAATCTTCCTTCCTCCACTGTTATCCTAACCCCTACTGTAAAGTATTGGTCCCTGGGCTACCTCACCATCTGTGGTACTCTCATTGTGTCTTGGTTTATCTCAGTAGTAGGTCTCTCAGTGTCCCTGCTTCCCTTCAGAGGCTTGCCCCAGTGGAGAAGGCAATCCCTCTGCACAACCTTTCGCAGACTACTATCACGCCACTCTCCGCCTTGATCCCCTTTTCTATCCATTGTATCCTTCCTGCCCTATTTCCTAAAACTTGCTTCTTTCTTTCTTAAGATATCAAAAATTCTTGTATAATAATAACTTTAAAATAAGATAGATTTAATTTAATAGACTGTAAAACCATGTAGATACTGCTTCTTTTTTCTGCGATCATTACTCATGCTCATGTAGGAAGCTTCCAACTTTCAAGATAACTAGCTTTACAACATTTATGCCACAAGCAAGACAAATCTGTAGGCAGACAGCCTATCACTTAGGTCCCACGATAGGCTTCACGCCAGAAATTTGTCTCCCATGCGATACATCTGGAAGCTGCTCAATGAGGAGTGAAAAGATACAGCTAGAGAACACTTCAAAAGGCAAAATCTACCCATACCGCTAATTATGAGAACTCCTGGAGCTTCACTTATTGCAGCTACCCTGTGACACTCCCATCAATACAACAACTAAAATGTAATGGATCATAGGTTACGATTAGATATTCCCAAATATTTTTTATACTATGTACAAATGATGAATGTTTATTAAAATTCATTTCTCAAGTTCATGCCTGTTCTTTTATCTTCAGTCATTATTTTAAAAACACTAACAAGTTCAGCACAAAATGCAGAATATAAAAAGTGAAAAGAATTTTGAAAAATCAAATCTATCAGACAAATGAGGAGAAAAAATAGACATCAAAAACAGCACCGCTGCTATAATTCCTGAGCATGAAGTGAAAGAAAGAACAAACATGTAAAAAAACAAACAAAAAAACAAAAGATAAACCTAGAAATCGAGTAATAAAATAAAATAAAAATAAACAAATAAAAAAAAACTATCATCCCATTATTGGTAAGGTACAAAAGAAATAAGTGATAGAGAATCCAAATGAAGACTAAAATTATAAGAAATTAAATATAAAAATATCAACCCATTATTATTGGTAAGCTAAAAATCAAGTAAAAAAAGATTGCCTCCCACTCCTGATATAATGAGAAATAGTATAATATACTTTATGTTTTTCTTTCTATTTTTTTTCCTGCTTTCTATTCTTTCAGCATCTTGGTAGCAAGTTTTAGAGTCACATTTTCTTAATTGCAGGTTTCAGCACAGCTTCGGTAATGCAGGTATTTACCTGTTAGTTGCTATTATTTCTTGGCTGAACCTGTGTTGCTTTGAAAGCCCTTATGAAAGTAATCCAGCTCTGGAAATCAATGCAGGCTTGTTTTACACCCGTCCTCCTGCAGCTTTCCACTGTACTGCAATCAATTGATCCTGTCAAGCAGCACACCAACCTTCCTGCATTACTGCAGCGTTTTATGTTTCATACACAGAAGATACCAGTCCTCATTAACCAAGGTATATCATTTATTTATACGTTGTATACAGAATGTAGATAAATAGACACATGTGTAGATAGATCATAGTAGATTACTAACAGACTAATTGAATGTTTACATTGTATAAGACCATACACTATAAACTGGGTAGTTTATATCTACAAGGACTGGCCAGATGGTAACTAAAACCTTTCATCAGGTGAGCAGAGGTGACATCACTATTTAAAATAGCATATGGTATGTGGAGGACCCTTTTACAGATTTTGTAGTGTGACACGAAAGCTTGAAGTTACACCTCTGAAAACAAGTATTGCATTTCAGCCTGTACGACTGTCCTCATACCTGGCAACAGTGCCATCTTGAATCTCACAAATGGGATCAAAGAGGTGTGTCTTAGGCTGAGGCCCCATGTGGTGTAAACACCGCAGCAAAAACCGCATCATTTTACAGTCACTGCAAAGTGGTTATCAGTTGTGCCTGGTAGCTTTATTCCACTATCCTGTCAAAGGCACAACCTACAACTATCTCTTACCCAAATAGAGAGAACAGGTTCTGAATTTGGCTCAGAATACTGTGAGCCCCTTGTGTCGGTAAAGGTGGGGTTCCAGAGACAGAGATTGATCATAGATGACCCTGGGAGAGGATCACTTGGAGCAGGGATGCAACAGACAACAAGCAAGAGGATAGAGATTCTGATACCCAGAAGAAGAACAGCGCTCAGCGTGCAGCCCATGAGTTAGTTATACTGACAACTGTGGTTTTAGAGTTGTTGTTAAAGACTGCCCTATTGAGAAAAAGCACATTATTTCAAGTATGTTGTTGATTTAGTTCCCAAGTGTTTAGTAGTTCACGCTGGTATGAGAGAGACTGTTCATGTTGTTGAGAGACTTTAATTGCAAATCACTGAATCAAACACTGGCCTCTGTGCAGACTAAGACAGCATTGGTTGCCAAGGTGATGTCTGATCGAGTGTCAGAGGAGAGGGAAACTCCCTCCCCACAGGTGTCTGCTGAAGAAAGGGGGACTACATAGTATCTATTACTTCATGTTCATGGTGATTGCAAGCTTTATCCATGTGCTGTTGAAAATATTGCAATAAAAATTACATAAAGCAGCTGGTTGTCATCAGAGTCTGTTGTCACTGTTACTCACTATTACAACCGCACAGCACATCCCTGATCTGTCCAAACAGCCTTGATAAATTTGGTTAATTAAGTAAATCTAGAACAATAGCACAAATTAATCAAGTGAGAAAAGCCTTCAATGTGTACATAGACGGGACAATTAGAAAATGAAATCCCTGAGTAAAGAGACAAGTCAATACTCCGAAGAGGAATCTCATTATGTCTCAGGTAACATTTATTTAGAGTGTTGTTTGATAGATAGAAACTAAAATGCTAGAGTTGCAGTTTTATGCATTGCAATGATTCATTCAGCTTATGTAAGGAACATTAAAATAGAGTATTAAATCAGAGTCATCACTTTTTAAGTCAATTGAATACTTACTGCCATCTATGTACAAAAACATACATTAAATTATGTACAAGATTATACTATAACTACTATAATACTGCCTCCTATATACAGTGCAAAAATATAATTACTATAATACTGTCTTGTCAAGGCAGAGACCCAGGATGAGAATGAAATTATTATTCTTTTTAAGGCTAAGGCCCCACGTTGCGGAAACGCAGCTTTTTTTGTTGCAGATTTTGTTGCGGTTTTTTGAGCCAAAGACAAGGGTGGCTACAAAAGGAATGGGAAATATATAGTTCTTATACTTCTCCCTTCTGCTCAATCCACTCCTGGCTTTGGCTCAAAAAACTGCAACAATATCTGTAACAAAAAAAGCTGCGCTTCCGCAACGTGGGGCCTTAGCCTTAGGGAGAGCATAAGGGGATTTCTGTCTTATCAGTATTTTGTCAGGAGACATTACATAGAAGAAATCACATAATTTCTGGGAAGGCACAAGACGTACAACTTTCAATTACCCAAAGAAACAGTTTACAGAATATTGTTTTGCTGAGTACAAAATTGAACCTCTATACTAAATGGACACACAAAGTTCACGCATAATTTAACCTTTACAAGATGCAGACATTATTTATTTTTGTGTTTTCATTTTTTACTCCCTTCATTCTAAAAGACATAATTTTCTCATTTTTTCATTCATGTAGGCATATAAGGGCTTGTTTTTTTTGTGTAGTTGTACTTCATAATGGTACAATTTAATATTCTGTACAATGTACTGGGAAGCTGGAAAAAAATTCGGAATGGGGTGGAATTGAAAAATAAAATATAATACCGTCTTATGTTTGGTTATACGGCTTCCACTGTGTAGTAAAAATGACATATTAGCTTTATTTTCCGGGTCAGTGCAATCACAGTGATAACAGATTTAAATAGTTTTTTCATGTTTTACAAAAATATGTTGTTTTTATTGATAGTATGATGGGGAAAGTATGATGTTTTGATGACTTTTTATTTCTTTTTTATAGGAAAAGAGGCGAACAAACAGCAATTTAGCCACTTTTATTTTTTTTTTCCCGCTATGGTGTTTACGCTATGGGAGAAATGTTTTTATATTTTAATATTTTGTACATTTACAGACTTAGGGATGGCTAATGTGTTTATTCTTACTTTTATTTGTTTATGTTTATATGTGATCTAGGGAAAGGTGGGTGATTTAAACTTTTATTATTTTTTTTATTATTATTATTATTTTTTTTTACTTTTATTTTTATTCCCCTAGAGGGCTTGAACCTGAGATCTTCAGATCACTTGTGCTATATGGAAGATTCCCTATGCAACTATTGAAGATTGCTGCAGGTAGGCTTCAATAGTTACATTACTATAGCAGGCCTGGGAGCCTTCGGAAGGCTCCTGGCTGCCAAGGTAACAGGATGTCTCCCGTGGGCTGGCCATCCAGCTACCAATCAGAGAAAGTAACCACTCAGATACCAGGTTAAATGCCCATGATCAGAGTCATCTCTGATCACAGGCAATGCTTTGTAAAACAGCACGGACCGGGTAGCTAGTGTGTCTGCTCTGCTTCAGAGCAAACGCCGTAGTTAGTCATGTGCATCAGGACATGTATGTCCTGGTGCATGTTGGGGTTAACAATTTTCATCCTTTTGGTCATTTATACAGACATTACTTGTACACCCAAATACCATCCATGGAGTCTAGTGCCCCAAAGGGAGACTCAGAATGTAAGTCTCTATCTAATGAGGGACCTTGCTGACTTACTGAATACTGAAGTAGACTTGACTATGGAGCTCAGTCACATTTTTCTGTAAAGCAGATAGTAGTATAATGTTGTACCGTGTTAGCCATAGAAAGTAGTGGAAGAGTGAAGAAATCAGGCGATACATTTTAGAGACTAACTGATTATATTTGATGGTAAGCTTTCGAGAGTACTAGCTCTCTTTTTCAGACATGGTATTATACAAGAAACTGAAAATTCACAGACTTTTTATACACAGGAGACATGGACCTTCAAAGGATCTTAGAATCCTTAAAAAAAACAAAATGCAATATAAGTAGAGAAGTTATTTACAACAGGTCAAAAAATAAAGAATCTGGAAAGTTGTGGGGTGTGACAGAGGGATCAGTAATTCTTGCTGTTATCTGTTTGCTATCAGGTGGTGATTTGTGACCCTCACAGTTCATACATAGTGTGACATGAAACTGGCATGAATATTAACTCCAAATTGCAGAGTTTAAAATTTTTGCATTCAATTATATTCCCATTCCTTTCTGTCCCTCTGCGTCTTAAAATGTCCCATTAAAACCACAACCCACAAATCTTCAATAGAGTGGTCTTCTCCGGAGAAATGTGCAGAAACATACTGGGGCAGAGAAACTAATAAATATGCACCAGAATTCTGACACAATTTTCTCCAAAAACTGGTGTACGTTCTTTACACCTCGTTTTACATATGTTTTAGACAGATTCTAACAGTTTGTTCTCCTCATATAAATATGGGTTGGGCTGGTTGAAAAGGGAGCGTTTAACTAGCTATACTGTGAGTGCGATATTGCTCCAAAATCTTGTAAGTTGCACCAAAATTTAAGCCATTGCACTAAATTTTTGCACCAAAAACCTGAAAATAAACCAATTAATAAATGGTGTAATGGTGTAGAGAGACCCAGAAAGAAGCCCGAGTGCCCCTAGTTGTCACCTACAACCCACAGCTGGAGATCCTATGAAGGATTGCCAAGGAGCTCCAACCTGTACTACATAGGGACAACAGACTCAAGGACATATTTCCAGTCCCCCTCTCTCCTCTCCTTTCGACAACCACCAAACCTGAGGCGCATTATCATCCGGAGTGCCCTGAAGGCCCCAACTGAAAATGGCACCTCACCTTGCCTACATAAAAGGTGCATGACCTGCAAGCACATCCACACCGCTGACAGTGTACCTATTCCACAGTCACAACAGGTGCACAGAATTAGGGGGACATTTTCCTGCAGGTCTTCCAATGTGGTGTACCTCATAATGTGTGTGCAATGTCCCACCACAGGCCTCTATGTGGGGGAAACAGGGCAGAGACTCAGTCAACGAATGAACTCACACAGATCCACCATTAATAACAGCAGAACCGATCTCCCAGTGGCCGCACATTTCTCCGGAGAAAACCACTCTATTGAAGATTTGTGGGTTGTGGTTTTAATGGGACATTTTAAGACACAGGAGAAAAGAAAAGAAATGGAGTACAAATTTATGCAAAAATTTCAAACTCTGCAATTTGGACTTAATATTCATGCCAGCTTCATGTCACACTATGTTTGAACCATGAACTGAACTCAATATTCATGCCAGCTTCAAATCACACTATGTGTGACCTGTGAGGGTCATAAATCACCTCCTGATAGCAAACAAATAACAGCAAGAATTACTGATCCCTCCGTCACGCACCACAAGTTTTTTTGACCTGTTGTAAATAACTTCTCTACTTAGATTGCTATTTTTTTTAAGGACTCTAAAATGCTTTGAAAACCATGTGTATAAAAATCTGTTAATTTTCAGTTCTTGTATCACACCATGTCTGATGAAGGGAGCGAGTACTCCTGAAAGCTTACTTATAAATATTCTCAGTTAGCCTCTAAAAGGTATCGCCTGATTTCTTCACTCTTCCACTAAAGTTGGATTAGACAGTGTAAAAGTGCACCAGATTTTCAAACAGAATTAGACACTGTGGAAAATATGGCATAGTTTAAGACTGTATAGTAGAGATGGGTGAGCCTCTTAAAGATTCATTTTGTGTTTGGGTTCAGCAGCTGGGGTCCCCGGTTCGTTTCGGACAAACAAGTTCGGTACGAACTACACTTTAAATTGGCTTAAAACATAGTGTAGAACACTGTCAGGGCTCCTAGGAACCTATCTATGCAATTTCTAGCTCTCTAAGACAAACACAGCTGAAGTTATTTAAAAGTGAAAAGTGACATTTTTATACCCTGGGGTCTCTTTAGACCCCAGAGTATAATAGATGGAGGCCCAGGGGAGGTGTAAAAAATGAAAAAACATTCATACTCTGTTACTTCTCTTGGGCCTCCTCCCGGTGTATGGCACTTTCCTTGTGACATCCAGATCTCTTCTGTGACGCCATCGGACTGGGGGTCACAGTTGAGGCCTATGATTGGTCCACCTGCGGTCACATGGGCACGCAAAGCATCATGACACTTTGCACCCTGAACCCAGACCGATGACATCACAGAAGAGCACCAGATGTAAAGAGGCCCAAGAGAGGTAACGGAAGGTGATTATGAATGTTTTTTTTTTAATTTTTCACTTCCCCTGGACCTCCTCCTATTATACTCTGGGGTCTGAAGAGTATAATGCAGAAGCCATTTGTGGCGAACCCGACTCATGAGCCGAAATGCCCATCTCTACTGTCTAACCTAGCTTTTCACTGTCTAAAAGTTAGACAGTTTTAGCTTATCTGACCCATTGTGTAACAGAATCATTATTAGCTTGCAACTGCTAGGGGAAATATAATCCTGTTCTAGAGATTGACCCAAACAGAATTTCATATGGAAATAAACCAGGTTTCAGTTACCATAACAGAATGCAGAGATATGAATAGACACTCAGTCCATGGCTTCCCAATTTCTTCCATTGCCTTTTGAATTTTAAGCTTAAGGATGCCATTGAGTCTCTGAACGCTTTCTGAACTTTGGGGATGGTTTAGAGTGTGTAGAGTGCTTGGGATCATTGTCATGCTGAAAGACCCAGCCACGTTTCATCTTCAATGCCCTTGCTGATAGAAGGAGGTTTGCCCTCAAAATCTCACGATACATGGCCCCATTCATTCTTTCATGTACACGGATTAATCGTTCTGGTCCCTTTGCAGAGAAACAGCCCCAAAGCATGATGTTGCCACCCCCATGCTTCACAGTAGGTATGGTGTTCTTTGGATGCAACTCAGCATTCACTCTCCTCCAAACACGACGAGTTGTGTTTCTACCAAATAGTTCTACTTTGGTTTCATCTGGCCATATGACATTCTCCCAATACTCTTCTGGAACATCCAAATGCTCTCTAGCAAACTTCAGACGGGCCCGGATATGTAGTGGCTTAAGCAGGGGGACACGTCTGGCACTGCAGGATCTGAGTCCCTGGTGGCGTAGTGTGTTACTGACGGTAGCCTTTGTTACGTTAGTCCCAGTTTTCTGCAGGTCATTCACTAGGTCCCCTCGTGTAGTTCTGGGATTTTTGCTCACCGTTCTTGTGATCATTTTGACCTCACGGCGTGAGATTTTGCGTGGAGCCCCTGATTGAGGGAGATTAGTGGTCTTGTATGTCTTACATTTTCTAATTATTGCTCCCACAGTTGATTTCTTCACACCAAGCTGCTTGCCTATTGCAGATTCAGTCTTCACAGCCTGATGCAGGTCTACAATTTTGTTTCTTCAGACGGGCTCAGATATGTAGTGGCTTAAGCAGGGGGACACGTCTGGCACTGCAGGATCTGAGTCCCTGGCGGCGTAGTGTGTTTAAAAAAAGAATCTGTTATTTTGGCTTTGTATAGTTTATTCACCCAATACATTCCAGTCTGCTCTAATCTTAAAAAACACATTTAGGAATAGGAATTTCATGTTGTTTTTTTTCTACTCTGGTCTGGTGTCTGATCCATACACAGTGTGAAGGAAGCGGAGCATTGTTGGACAAAATATTTTAAGTGTTTCTCTGTATACATAAGTGCACTGCGTGCGCATATGTGATTCTAGAAAATACATCACACGCAATAGTATAGTAGTAGTGGTGGCCATGGTACGAGTAGTGCATTGTTAGCTAATGTAAAAAAAAAGAATCTCCATTATTTTGGCTTTTTTTTGGTGTATTCACCCAATACTGTCTAGCCTGCTCTTATCTTTAAAAAAAACCCATTTAGGAATAGGAATTTCAAGTTGTTTTTTTCTGCTCTCTAAAAGGTTAAAGCAGTGGAAGGAGCTGGCCCAGTTTGCCATGGGAGTTTTATCTTGCCCAGCCTCAAGTGTTATGGCTGAATGGGTGTTCTGTGCTGCCATTGGCATTGTAACACCTAAAAGGACGAAACTGTCCACAGGTAGTGTGGAAAAAATTATGTTTACCAAAATGAATCAGGCATGGATCTGTGAGGATTTTCAAATTCCTCAGAATAGTGGTGTCACCGTCTCTCTTTATCTCTCTTCCATTTACTATACTGCTGCTGATTCTGGCTACTACTCCTAATTAGATACCAGTACCACCACTGCCACCACTCATGTTTCCACAGCTGCCTAGTGCCTACCACTGCTGCCACCACTCAATCAGACATGTTCTGCGGCCTGGTCCATCATATTATGCCCTACTACACTACTACATATGTTTCCACAGCTGCCTAGTGCCTACCACTGCTGCCACCACTTAGACATGTCCTGCAGCCTGGTCCATCATATTATGCCCTGCTGCACTGCCACACATGTTGGCACAGCTGCCTAGTGCCTACCACCACTGCCACCACTCAGGCAGATCTGTTCTGTGGCCTGGTCCATCATATTATGCCCTGCTGCACTGCCACACATGTTGACACAGTTTCCTAGTGCCTACCACCACTGCCACCACTCAGGCAGATCTGTTCTGCGACTTGGTCCTTCATATTAACCCTGCCGCACTGCCACACATGTTGCCACAGATACCACCTCTCAGCCAGACATGTCCAGCGGCCTGGTCCATCATATTATGCCCTGCTGCACTGCCACTCATGTTGTCACAGCTACCACCACTGCCACCATCACATGTCCTTTGGTCTGGTCCACCATCGCCTTCCACTATAGCACACTGTTACCATTACTAGAGTGTTGGTATAAAAATATATATATATTGATTACACATTTGCTCCCATCATGGGATAATTTTTGGTGTCTTTTGTATTTTTTTTTTTTTTGAAAAGCCAATTCTTCATCATTTTTCAAGTGGCTCACAACCACAAATTTGTCTTTCAAACAATAAGCCCCTGTAACACTTACAACCCATCAAAAACTGGCTAATGTTTCTACAAAACCATTGCTTTTTGCAATAAAACCGGAATGTGTGTCTAAAAAACCATGGGCACATACATTTCCCTAATAAATTGGCAATTTTTGGAGCATTTTAAATGTTAAATGGCTAAAAGCGAGTGTAGGCGCAGTGTATGGTTAAACTCTGAGTTTGTATCCTCTGCTTACCATTCGTTTTTTCTTAGACATATACATTGATATTCACTTTGACTTTGGTTGTGTTTGCCTTAGAAATCTATAAATTGGATAGATAGGTTCCTAGAAGCCCTAAGAGTATTCTACAGTATGTTTTAAGCCAATGTAAAATGTGGTTCATACCACAAACGGACCGGAGACCCAAGCTGCCGAACCCGAAATGAATCTTGAGAGGTTCACCCATCTCTAATTAATAGCTCTTAAAGTCATGCACAATATGATAGGCTAATGGTTGGCCCTTAGATGTGCGCTTCTTAACAGGGTGCAAAGGATGGTTTGCACGAGAGAAGCAGGGTTTAATGGGCTCTGCTTGTAACAATTACTAGATGTTTGCAGTGATACCTTTATCTTGAACCTTATTTAGAGGGTATTGTCGAATACAAGGTATTGTGGTATCTGGCTTTAGCTTCACTACAGTATGGCTACTGAAAGCTGCCATATGTCAGTTTTAGACAATGCGCACAGGCTTGGGGGAACGTCCTCAAAATGCTGGTGTTAGTCTAAAAATGGAAGGTCTTGTGGTTTAGGGATGGTAACGAACAAAAAACATACACAAATGTTTTTCCGTTTTTCCTTATAAGGAGTTGTTACTCGAGGCTCTATTGGGCATATACTCAATATTAGTAAACAAGGCTTACATGACTTCTGATCCTAACTAATTAGCAGGGGTGGTATCAGATACTAGTAACCAGTAAGCAATTAAGTAGCATCATGCAGCTGAAGCTTAACAGACTTATGCTAGGTTCACACCTGCGTTCGGGTTTCCATTCGGGGGGTCTGCTTGGGGACCCCCCCCCCGAATGGAAACCTAATCCGCTTAAAAAAGCGGTTACCCGCAGAAACTCATGGACCCCATAGACTATAATCGGGGTCCGCCAGGTTTACGCTCAGTTTCTGCCCGAAAAGGGCGAAAAATGCAGAGAGAAAAGCACTGCTTGCAGTGCTTTCCTCTCTGCATTTTTCAAGTGAATTAGAAACAGAATTCCCCAGCGGAGTGCAGGCGCGGATGTGACCCTAGCCTTAGTGAGGAGATAAAGGACTGGCGTTCCATCTACCCACACGCACAAGTAATCATTATATATCATCTCAGGAGAGGTGGCAGAGACATGTATAACTGAGTTAGCAGCTCTGGTGTTTGTAAGAGAGGGGACATGGGCGCTTTTTATTTCTCTTTGAACCTCCCTATAAAGGTGAGGTCTCTCTCAAATGGGGAAAAGCCTCGATTTATTGGGGCGTGATTTATGACAAAAACATGATATTCAGTAGATGGTAGATTTTGTTGTTGGAGCATATGGATACGGTGAGCCGAAGTTTTAACTTTCTTTCATTCAGATTCTGTTGTTGGACTGTAGTGCAGGTCCAGCCTTCTAGTCCCACATATGGTGGGCGTATTGAAACTAAGGAAGGTGCCGGAGCACTGGGCCTATGCCCTTCATCTTTCATATTATGGTTGAAACATTTGTACAAACATATGTCAGAGTTTTCAACAGACCTAAATCTAGCCTTGTACACTTCTTCAGATACTTTCAGCTAACAAATTGCATTATCCGTCAAACGCTTATCTGATAACAATGCTTTGTGTACATTCTTTCCACACTTTAACATCCAAAGCTCTATCCTTAGGATGAGTTCACACTTGCACCGGTACTCCATCTGCCGTGAATCTGACTTAAATGTCGGAAAACTGGATAGGGACTGGATAGGGAAAGGTTTGCGACGCTTTGCTTTAAAACCCATTCACTTCTATGGGTTTTTAAAGAAATGCGTGGGTGTGCGCTTACATCCTCTGCGCCATTCTCTGGATCCAGTCCCTATCCAGTTTTCCGACATTTAGGTTGGATTCACAGCAGACGGAGTGCCAGCACAAGTGTGAACCCACCCTTAGACATTCCAAACTTTGGCTAGAACACTCTTTTTTGTGGCTTCTTCTCCTGCTCTGCTTCTGGCTATTTCTAGGATCTTATGCATAGGTTTCCCATGTGGACTCTTCATGTTATTTTTGTTGCCCATTGTAAAAATTACTTCCCAGGTCTCTTTTGGACACTTGCAAGAAGACAATTATTTCCACGTCTACTATATAGACACACACATTTATAACTCTACAGTGATTCCAAGTCACAGACACTAGTAAGATTCACTTGTTACACCAGATGTGCCGTGGGATAACCCTTTCTCTGATATGACACTATGTTCCAACACATAAATATCAGAACTAGTAATACGCCACAATGAAAAATACAATGGTGTTACTTACCATGTTTTTTTTGAAGTTTCAGTGATGGTCTGTCAAGATGCTGAATTATCAGTTGTAGAAACATTGCTGACCATCCTGGGTTTTCCTAAGGTCTATGATTGAGCTCAGTGGTCATGTGGGGTGTGCTGACATCATGATACTTGTGTCAAAGTGGCATGACGTAAAAGTGCCTCACATGACTGCTGAAGCTTAATCACAGGTCTTAGTGGTGACCCAGGGCAATTGACATCTCCCAGGAGGCTGGAAGAGGCCAGAATACACCCAGGAAAGAAGACTGGACTCCTCAGTGGAGCCTTAGAGATGTGAAAAAAGATGAATAGCAGTGTCTATTATTTTTCTACACCTCCCCGGGCCTTTAATTATTATACTTTGTGGTCTGGTTCAGACCTGAAACTAAACTTGCGGGCAAATCTTGTGAATATTGGCAAAAAGGAGTCTCGCAAGGGTTATTCATATCTAGTGTATATAAATCACCCTACCAGGGGCATAAATACCGGGGTAGCAGCGGTAGCGGCTGCCACAGGGCTCGGGACATTAGGGGGCCCAGAGCACTGTGGCAGTCGCTACCGCAAACCCCACAAACCAGTGGCGTAACCCCTGCGACCGCTACTGAGCCAGGCAGGGTATGGGGCCCGTGGCAAGCTGGAGATGGCTGGGTCCCAGACCACTATGATAGTGGTATACATACTGTTATTGGAAAGGGGCCCTGGTATATTGCAGGCCCCTTTCCAATAGATGGCAGGGCAGGGCTCCCAGGGGAGGTGACAGAAAACAATAAATACATATTCTCACCTCTCCTGGGCACAGCGATCTCTCCGGCGCTCTTCCATCATGTGACTGAGGCCTGTGACCGCTGAGGCCCAATCACAGGCCTCGCAGAGACATCGGAAGAGGGCCTGAAGACGCTGAGGATGGAGCATGGATGCCAAGGAAAGGTAAGGCAAGGTGAGTATGAATGTTTGTTATTTTTAATCACCTTCCCTGGGCCTCCAATTATTATACTCTGGGGTCTGAGTAGACCCCAGAGTATAATAATAGCACCGAAGCAGAGGGGGGCTGTTGGGAGCTTATAATACTCTGTGGGGGCCACTGTGGAACATATAATACTGGGTGGGGGGCCACTGTAGAGCATATAATACTGAGTGGGGCCACCGTAGAGCATATAATACTGAGTGCGGGCCACTGTTGGAAGCATATAATACTGGGTGGAGGCCACTGTGGGGAGCATATACTACTGAGTGGGGGCCACTGTAGAGCATATAATACTGGGTGGCGGCCACTGTAGAGCATATAATACTTGGTGGAGGCCACTGTAGAGCATATAATACTGGGTGGAGGCCACTGTGAGCAGCATATACTACTGAGTGGGGGCCACTGTAGAGCATATAATACTGGGTGGGGGCCACTGTAGAGCATATAATACTGAGTGAGGGCCACTGTAGAGCACATAATACTTGGTGGAGGCCACTGTAGAGCATATAATACTGAGTGGGGGCCACTGTGGAGCATATAATAATGACTGGGGGCCACTGTTGGAAGCATATAATACTGGGTGGGGGCCACTGTAGAGCATATAATACTTGGTGGGGGCCACTGTAGAGCATATACTACTGGGTGGGGGCCACTGTGGAGCATATAATACTGGGTGGGGCCCACTGTGGAGCATATACTACTGGGTGGGGGCCACTGTGGAGCATATAATACTGGGTGGGGGCCACTGTCGGGAGCATATAATATTGGGTGGGGGCCACTGTGGGAAGCATATAATACTGGGTGGGGGCCACTGTGGGAAGCATTTTAATACTGGGTGGGGGCCACTGTGGGAAGCAAATAATACTGAGTGGGGACCACTGTTGGAAGCATATAATACTGGGTGGAGGCCACTGTGGGGAGCATATACTACTGAGTAGGGGCCACTGTAGATCATATAATACTGAGTGAAGGCCATTGTAGAGCATATAATACTTTGTGGAGGCCACTGTAGAACATATAATACTGAGTGGGGGCCACTGTGGGGAGCATATACTACTGAGTGAGGCCACTGTGGAGCATATACTACTGGGTGGGGGCCACTGTAGAGCATACAATACTGGGTGGGGGCCACTGTAGAGCATATACTACTGGGTGGGGGCTACTGTGGAACATATACTACTAGGTGGGGGCCACTGTGGAGCATATACTACTGGGTGGGGGCCACTGTGGAGCATATAATACTGGGTGGGGCCCACTGTGGAGCATATACTACTGGGTGGGGGCCACTGTGGAGCATATAATACTGGGTGGGGGCCACTGTCGGGAGCATATAATATTGGGTGGGGGCCACTGTGGGAAGCATATAATACTGGGTGGGGGCCACTGTGGGAAGCATATAATACTGGGTGGGGGCCACTGTGGGAAGCATATAATACTGAGTGGGGACCACTGTTGGAAGCATATAATACTGGGTGGAGGCCACTGTGGGGAGCATATACTACTGAGTAGGGGCCACTGTTGATCATATAATACTGAGTGAGGGCCATTGTAGAGCATATAATACTTGGTGGAGGCCACTGTAGAACATATAATACTGAGTGGAGGCCACTGTGGAGCATATACTACTGGGTGGGGGCCACTGTAGAGCATACAATACTGGGTGGGGGCCACTGTAGAGCATATAATACTGGGTGGGGGCCACTGTAGAGCATATAATACTGAGTGGAGGCCACTGTTGGAAGCATATAATACTGGGTGGAGGCCACTGTGGGGAGCATATACTACTGAGTGGGGGCCACTGTAGAGCATATAATACTGGGTGGCGGCCACTGTGGGGAGCATATACTACTGAGTCGGGGCCACTGTAGAGCATATAATACTGGGTGGCGGCCACTGTAGAGCATATAATACTGAGTGAGGGCCACTGTAGAGCATATAATACTTGGTGGAGGCCACTGTAGAGCATATAATACTGGATGGGGGCCACTGTGGGAAGCATATAATACAGGGTGGGGGCCACTGTGGGAAGCATATAATACAGGGTGGGGGCCACTGTGTGGAGCATATTATACTGTGTGTGGGGGGAGCAATGTAGAGCATATAATAATGAGTGGGGTCCACTGTTGGAAGCATATAATACTGAGTGGAGGCCACTGTGAGGAGCATATACTACTGAGTGGGGGCCACTGTAAAGCATATAATACTGAGTGGGGGCCACTGTAGAGCATATACTACTGGGTGGGGGCTGCTGTGGAACATATACTACTAGGTGGGAGCCACTGTGGAGCATATACTACAGGGTGGGGGCCACTGTGGAGCATATAATACTGGGTGGGGCCCACTGTGGAGCATATACTACTGGGTGGGAGCCACTGTGGAGCATATAATACTGGGTGGGGGCCACTGTGGGAAGCATATAATACAGGGTGGGGGCCACTGTGGGAAGCATATAATACAGGGTGGGGGCCACTGTGTGGAGCATATTATACTGTGTGTGGGGGGAGCAATGTAGAGCATATAATAATGAGTGGGGGCCACTGTTGGAAGCATATAATACTGAGTGGAGGCCACTGTGAGGAGCATATACTACTGAGTGGGGGCCACTGTAAAGCATATAATACTGAGTGGGGGCCACTGTAGAGCATATACTACTGGGTGGGGGCTGCTGTGGAACATATACTACTAGGTGGGGGCCACTGTGGAGCATATACTACAGGGTGGGGGCCACTGTGGAGCATATAATACTGGGTGGGGCCCACTGTGGAGCATATACTACTGGGTGGGAGCCACTGTGGAGCATATAATACTGGGTGGGGGCCACTGTGGGAAGCATATAATACAGGGTGGGGGCCACTGTGTGGAGCATATTATACTGTGTGTGGGGGGAGCAATGTAGAGCATATAATAATGAGTGGGGGCCACTGTTGGAAGCATATAATACTGAGTGGAGGCCACTGTGAGGAGCATATACTACTGAGTGGTGGCCACTGTAGAGCATATAATACTGAGTGGGGGCCACTGTAGAGCATATGCTACTGGGTGGGGGCTACTGTGGAACATATACTACTAGGTGGGGGCCACTGTGGAGCATATACTACTGGGTGGGGGCCACTGTGGAGCATATAATACTGGGTGGGGGCCACTGTCGGGAGCATATAATATTGGGTGGGGGCCACTGTCGGGAGCATATAATATTGGGTGGGGGCAACTGCGGGAAGCATATAATATTGGGTGGGGGCCACTGTGGGAAGCATATAATACTGGGTGGGGGCCACTGTGGGAAGCATATAATACAGGGTGGGGGCCACTGTGGGAAGCATATAATACAGGGTGGGGGCCACTGTGTGGAGCATATTATACTGTGTGTGGGGGGAGCAATGTAGAGCATATAATAATGAGTGGGGGCCACTGTTGGAAGCATATAATACTGAGTGGAGGCCACTGTGAGGAGCATATACTACTGAGTGGTGGCCACTGTAGAGCATATAATACTGAGTGGGGGCCACTGTAGAGCATATGCTACTGGGTGGGGGCTACTGTGGAACATATACTACTAGGTGGGGGCCACTGTGGAGCATATACTACTGGGTGGGGGCCACTGTGGAGCATATAATACTGGGTGGGGGCCACTGTCGGGAGCATATAATATTGGGTGGGGGCCACTGTCGGGAGCATATAATATTGGGTGGGGGCCACTGTGGGAAGCATATAATATTGGGTGGGGGCCACTGTGGGAAGCATATAATACTGGGTGGGGGCCACTGTGGGAAGCATATAATACTGAGTGGGGACCACTGTTGGAAGCATATAATACTGGGTGGAGGCCACTGTGGGGAGCATATACTACTGAGTAGGGGCCACTGTTGATCATATAATACTGAGTGAGGGCCATTGTAGAGCATATAATACTTGGTGGAGGCCACTGTAGAACATATAATACTGAGTGGAGGCCACTGTGGAGCATATACTACTGGGTGGGGGCCACTGTAGAGCATACAATACTGGGTGGGGGCCACTGTAGAGCATATAATACTGTGTGGGGGCCACTGTAGAGCATATAACACTAAGTGGGGGGCCACTGTAGAGCATATAATACTGGGTGGGGGCCACTGTAGAGCATATAATACTGAGTGGGGGCCACTGTGGAGCATATACGACTGGGTGGGGGCCACTGTGGAGCATATACGACTGGGTGGGGGCCACTGTGGAGCATATAATACTGGGTGGGGCCCACTATGGAGCATATAATACTGGGTGGGGGCCACTGTGGGGAGCATATAATACTGGGTGGGGCCCACTGTGGGGGGGCATATAATACTTGGTGGGGGCCACTGTGGGAAGCATAAAATACAGGGTGGGGGCCACTGTGTGAAGCATATTATACTGTGTGTGGGGGGAGCAATGTAGAGCATATAATTCGGGGGGGCCCCATGTCAAATGTTCGCCTTGGGGCCCAGCCATTCCTAGTTACACCACTGCACCATATATATATATATATATATATATATATATATATATATATATACACTATAATACTATAATAAGCAACAACAATGGCATAAAATAGTACAAAACAATCTGAGCGGATGGATTTACACACCTATGTGAAATAACCATAAACCTCGACACACGTTTTGCTTGATGCTTCCTTTGGGGGTTTTGACAATACAATATTATAACTATTATACTATTGCACCTATATACAACAATATAACTACTATGATACTAGATCATGTGTGCAAGAATATAACTAATATAATGTTGCTCCTATGTACGAGAATATAACAACTATAATGCTGCCCTATGTACAAAGATATAATTACTATAATACTACTCCTATGTACAAGAATATAACTACTATAATGTTGCTCCTATGTAAAAGAATATAACTGCTATAATATTGTCCCTATATACAAGAATAAAATACTTCTATGTCTGAGGATATAATTACTATAATACTGCCTCCTTTGTACGAGAATACAATTACCATACTACTGCCCCTATGTACAAGAATATAACAACTATAATAGCGTTCCTGTGTACAAGAATATAACTACTATAATACTGCCCCTATGTACAAGAATATAACAACTATAATACCGTTCCTGTGTACAAGAATATAACTACTATAATACCGTTCCTGTGTACAAGAATATAATTATTATACTTTGAAATACAAGGAAATACTTTACTTTAATACTGCCTGTATAAACAAGAATAAATCTGAAGAGGTAGAGCTGATAAATTAAACTTGGACAGTATCTTTTCGGTATGATACTGTATATGAATATCAGCAGGGGCACTTATCACATATAAATAAGGAATGGAGTAGATAAGCAGTGGGTGTTTAGAGATTTCCTTGTACAAAGCCTGAAGGCAGAGTTATAAAGTTGTGTCTCTATCACATTGACAGTTAATGTTTAATTGATCAATTCTACATTGTATGTTCCCGGCTCCTGCTCATTGTTTATGCTTGAAGGTATGGTTAAATCCTCTGTGAATATTTATTGTACTAAGCATTCTTGTCAAATTTAAGTCTCTTCAAGCAGACAAAATAAGCCATAGAACAGGGGACTTTATTTATTTGCTTCAGTGACAGAATCATATAAAACAATCCCTTGTATGGCACCATGTGACTACCTTGTGTCTTTGGCAGAGCTGGTTGTTTTCTAGGAATGGTACAGCCAAGGGCGGCTTCACATGGGGACATTAAGTGTGGCTGCTGAAAACTAATTACAAAGCTAGTGGGACTTCAAGTACAGGAAGCATGTGTGATCAATATAAAAAAGTTGGCACAAAAAGACCACTAATAGTCCAACAAGACCTTGCATCAGAAATTATACATTAATGCACAATATGAATAGAAACTTAACATTCCTAATTGATTTATATGTAAGAACCAAAATGTGTCTTGTTGAAAATTGGATTTATCAAGGTGATTAGTTTTAGAGGCAGAAAGTTATTTCAACCCTACAAAGGATGTGTACAGTTTTGTAGACTTTCTTACTTCTCCAATGTATTTAAATATCAACAGCTGAGGACCATGCAACATGCATTTATGGTCCTAATGCTTAGTAGTTAGTGCCAGGTGCCATGAATGTATGCTATGGCTGTCAGATGTATATTACAGCTAAAAAGTCTGCTGAAACAGCCAAAATCAGAAATAAATATAGTGACCACATAATCTAAGTGGTTATCCAGATGTACAAGGAATCTCTCTGTCATCTAGATGGCACCAATGAAACCTACAGTTGATCCCACAAAAAGGAAGCACTCACTGATTGATGGCTAAAAAAGTTATGACTTTTACATTATGGCAACAAAAAAAAAAGATTTTTAAAAGCAGTAAAACAAAAAAATCTATATATACTTTGTGTCACCATGTCATTTGTACCAGATGGTAAATGCCATAAAAGCAAAACCCTAAAAACAATGTTAGAATTGCTTTTTATTAACATTCCTGATTCTACCCAAAATTTTGCCATTAAAAATACAACTTTTCATGATGAAATCTATTAAAGTTATGGCTCTTGGAATGCAGTGATGAAAAACGAAGCACCTTTGCAAAGAGTTGGAATCTTTTCTCTAGCTTCTACCATTCCCGAGTAATCAGTGCTGTTAGTTTTGGTGCCTGATAAGCTATTTAGGCTCCTGTACTGTCAGGTGGGCGGTGTCAGCAGGATCAGGCAAGGAGTGTGATTCTGAACTCTGACACTGGCTGCATTTGATTGGAGCTCTGAATCACACCACCCTGCCTGACACCGCCTTTCTCACTTTACAGAGCTTAAATAGCACATTGGGTATCAAAAATAACTCCTCGGGAATGGTGGGGGCCAGAGAGAAAATTACTATACTTATACCCACTGTGATCTTGCAATCTTCTAGCCCACTCTCAGTGTGTCAGTCTTTACTGTAGTTTTGGCATTCTGTCCAATAGGACAAATCTGAATGAGTAGTAATATAGATCCTTCCCAGAAAATCTTAATTTTTGATTTTTTTTAAAGAATATCTATACTTTTAAATGCTAAATCAAATGTTCTTAAATAGATATTATTGCATGTAGTATGGTTCAATTTTATCTTTATTGTTTTTCTTTTTAACTGCAGAAATGGTTGTGTCCTGTTTACCTTTAAAACTCCTACCTGCAATGCAGCACTGTTTGAGTGTGGGTCTGGGGATGTTTGGCTGGGATATTGTGTTTGGATGTAGCCCTGTGGCAAAAAGGTAATCATATTGATTTTATTTTCTACTACAGCAGCACATATTTTATGTTTCCAGCTGTTTGGCTGAATCACAAATAACACTGAACAGCTCGTGGTCAGAATCCAAACCCAGGATTCATGCCTGTGCTCCAAGCTGCGCATTACCTCTGATAATAGCAACTGAGACTGCTCACCTGCAGAAGAGATTATATATATTTAACATGTGTGGCTGCTGCAATTTCACTTACCTATATTTAGATGCAGTGAAAATTTTGCCAGAAAGAGCTGCTTTTTTTTCTCAAAAATTCAAGAAAGCACTTACTACCATTTGTCTAGAGATGTCTTTAAAGGCTATGTGCACATATACAATGATTATTTTTACTTTTCTTTGAGGAATCAAAAAATAAAGATGAGCTATCTTTGTAATGAGTCTTGATTCTTGAGTCCCAGGGTCTACAGTGGGGAAAAAAAAAGTATTTAGTCAGCCACCAATTGTGCAAGTTCTCCCACTTAAAAAGATGAGAGAGGCCTGTAATTGTCATAATAGGTAGACCTCAACTATGAGAGACAAAATGAGAAAACATATCTAGAAAATCACATTGTCTGATTTTTAAAGAATTTATTTGCAAATTATGGTGGGAAACAAGTATTTGGTCACCTACAAACAAGCAAGATTTCTGGCTCTCACAGACCTGTAACTTCTTCTTTAAGAGGCTCCTCTGTCCTCCACTCATTATCTGTAGTAATGGCATCTGTTTGTCATTGTTATCAGTATAAAAGACACCTGTCCACAACCTCAAACAGTCACACTCCAAACTCCACTATGGTGAAGACCAAAGAGCTGTGGAAGGAAACCAGAAACAAAATTGTAGACCTGCACCAGGCTGGGAAGACTGAATCTGCAATAGGCAAGCAGCTTGGTGTGAAGAAATCAACTGTGGGAGCAATAATTAGAAAATGGAAGACATACAAGACCACTGATAATCTCCCTCAATCAGGGGCTCCACGCAAGATCTCACCCCGTGGGGTCAAAATGATCACAAGAACGGTGAGGAAAAATCCCAGAACCACACGGGGGGACCTAGTGAATGACTTGCAGAAAGCTGGGACTAACTTAACAAAGGCTACCGTCAGTAACACACTACGCCACCAGGGACTCAGATCCTGCAGTGCCAGACGTGTTTAAGCCAGTACATACTGTATTCGGGCCCGCCTGAAGTTTGCTAGAGAGCATTTGGATGTTCCAGAATAGTATTGGGAGAATGTCATATGGTCAGATGAAACCAAAGTAGAACTGTGTGGTAGAAACACAACTCGTCGTGTGTGGAGGAGAGTGAATGCTGAGTTGCATTCAAATAACACCATACCTACAGTGAACCATGGGGGTGGCAACATCATGCTTTGTGGCTGTTTCTCTGCAAAGGGACCAGGACGACTGATCCGTGTACATTAAAGAATGAATGGGGCCATGTATCGTGAGATTTTGAGTGCAAACCTCCTTCCATCAGCAAGGGCATTGAAGATGAAACGTGGCTGGGTCTTTCAGCATGACAATGATCCCAAGCACACCGCCAGTGCAACGAAGGAGTTGCTTCGTAAGAACCATTTCAGGGTCCTGGAGTGGCCTAGCCAGTCTCCAGATCTCATCCCCATAGAAAACCTTTGGAGGGAGTTGAAAGACCGTGTTGCCCAGCGACAGTCCCAAAACATCACTGCTCTAGAGGAGATCTGCATGGAGGAATGGGCCATCATACCAGCAACAATGTGTGCCAACCTTGTTAAGACTTACAGAAAACATTTGACCTCTGTCATTGCCAACAAAGAATATATAACAAAGTATTGAGATGAATTTTTATTATTGACCAAATACTTATTTTCCACCATAATTTGCAAATAAATTCTTTAAAAATCAGACAATGTGATTTTCGGGATTTTTCTCATTTTGTCTCTCATAGTTGAGGTCTACCTATGATGTCAATTACAGGCCTCTCTCATCTTTTTAAGTGTGAGAACTTGCACAATTGGTGGCTGACTAAATACTTTTTTTCCCCCCACTGTATATCTATTAAATTGGGGTCTGGTCTGGGGTTTGTATTTATTTAAGGGGGGCAGGGGTGGATTGAGAACTTAAAATGGACCTGGTAAAATATCTAATAGTGACCCCACATTGTGGCCTGGTCCAAACTGGATGAAATGAGGGCCAGCACAAGTAGGCAGGGTCAGCAAACCATTAGTCATAGCCACAGTGGTCTAACTTGGCAGCATTATTATTATTAGCGTTAGGCTGTGTTCACATCTGTCATAGATGATGCTCTTTCAGGCAGCTTTCACACCAGAATATTTCTATCAGTTCAATGTATGTGTCAGGAAACTCTTAGGAGATACAGTAAGACTGCATTCACACAATTGAGGTGTGAAACAACCGTGAAAAGTCAATTTTTCACAGCTGTCTTGCACCCAAGGGGCACCCGTTTTTAAGGATCCCCCATACATTTGAGTGTATGTAGGGATCTGTGAAAACAGACAAAATTAGAACATGACCTATATTTTGACAGTCAGGTTCATAAACAATATATATAGTATATATATATATATATATATATACAACACAAATACACACATATCTATATATAGACAGGCACATACATTTATACATACCAAGGACAGAAGCTGGGAATAGTAAGTCATCACGGCACTTGGAGTCTTTGTAGGGTGAACCTTGTACAAAACTAAACTGCTATTATTATACTCTGGGGTCTCTTCAGTTACCAGTGTATAATAAGTGGAGATACAGGGGATGTGAGCAAACATAAAAAACAGTGTTGCCCACCTCTCCTGGGCTCCGGCGCAGGTCTTCAGGATTCTTTAATGACATCACAGACCATCACAAAAGCCTGTAATTGAGCCTCAGTGGTCACGTAGGTTACGTTGGCATCATTATGCATCTGTGACGTCAATGAAGAGGCTTGAAGACCCGTGCCAGAGCCCAGGAGAGGTGAGTACCACTGTTTTTTTTAATGTTTGCTGACGTCCCATGGGTATCCACTCATTATAGTCTGGGGTCTGAAGGCAACCCCAGAGTATAATAATAGTTCATGGGTCCAAAAAGATTTGGGTCCAATCGTATCCGAAATGTTTGCAAAATTCATAATGAACACAGTAGTGACCACTAGGGACATTGTATTATGTGGAGAAACCACTAAGGGATATTATATTGTATGGAGACCACTATGGGACATTAGACTATTTGGAGGGGCCACTGTGAGACATTATACTGTATGGGGTCCGCTATGGTACACTATATTGTATAGAAGGGCCACTATGAAAGATTATACTTTGTGGAGGAAACTGTGGGACATTATACTGTGTAGAGGGGCTATTATGGGACATTATACTGTATGGAGGCCACTATGGACATTACACTGTGTGGAGGGTCACTATGGGACATTATAGTATGTGTGTATATATATATATATATATATATATATATATATATATATATATATGTGTGTGTGTGTGTGTGTGTGTGTGTGTATGTGTATATGTGTTTTTTTAATAGGTGTTACCTATGACTAATTTAAAACTGCATGTTACCATTACCTTTGTTAACAAGATTAGACCTTATATAGTCTGATATTGTTAGTGGTGATTGGACTGTGTTGTATGTAGTGGCACAGTCCTTTGGCAATAGCAATAGTAACCCAATTGTCAATGCTAGAGGTGGCAAAGTCTATAAACACAGCATCCAAGACAATAAATGAGCTCAGTGGCTTTTGGTTGTTGAGCCACTGAGCTCATTTTTTATTTTATAGCAATGGTTCTTCCCAGAGGCAGTTTCCAGTGACCACAGCTACCTCCTTGGCATTGACATGCTGTTACAACTACAGTATTCAAGTTGAGCATCCAACCACAAGGGTCGGTTTTATTGGGGCCATTTTGGTTTCTGTTTTATGGTTCAGTACAGGGAGTGCAGCGTTGTATAAAGATAGCATGGCAGGATTGAAGCATGGCAGTGGGGAAAGTTCAGGGAACCAAGTGAACCATTCCAAGGGCTAAAGTCTACCTAAACCACAACTGGAGAAGAAAGAAGGAGATGTGATACAAATCTAGGGAACAACCCAAGTTCTATATTCTACCTAAACCATAACTGGAGAGAAGGGTCACATAGAGCACCCACTGAGCTCTGAACTTGAAGTTTTACAAGTAGTAACCGGTTCTAAAAATGAAAATAAACAATACAGAAAAAAGTCAGAAACTTTCTTGATCATGACAATGATTATCATGGTACCAAACTAAATGTGGTTAAAATAAGTAACAGGGGTATATAGACAATAAAACATCTCTATAAAAAATAATATAGCTAATCAATCTAAAAAAAGAAGTTTCATTTTGGGAGAAACGGATATATAGAAATAATGCACATTTCTAAAAAGACATAAGTTAAAAAAAAAATGACAAATTAGCAATGCTTATATTTCTGTGAGGGGAACATAACTTGACTGATCTGGTGTATATTTTCCTGAACCTAATGTTGCATGTTTCAATAAAACTCTAATGAAATTATTCAGAAGAAAAGTTCAAGGTGTTTTCATTGTCAGCTACTTAATAGCTAAATCAATTGTTTTTGTGTCCAGGCTAATGACATTGAGAGTATGTTGAAGCGATTTAGTGCTGAAGTGATTACTGAGACAAACTTTGAACAAGTGCAGGGCACAAAAACTACAACAATGTCCAGAAATGTGCTGTCAGTGCAAGATGATTTAGATAAAGCCTGAACTCCAGGAACTGACACCAAGTAGTACATATGTCACAGATAACTAACTCACATGCTTTTCTTTGCATAACATAACAATGATGCATTAAAGGGGTTGTCCGGTGTCATTGAAAAATCTGCCACATGCAGTGGACTGTTTAATACTCATGCCACACTACATATCAAACAAATGTTTTTCTTCCCCGTGCTTCCGTTTCCATTTCCAGCAGCTTTGTTCACTTCTGCTGCAGCCAGTCACAGGTTTCAAAGTAGTGATGGGTTATTCGCGAACGAGCCAGCTCTATGGGGATCATATCCTTGTGTTGACTGAGGTGCTTGCTCTTTGATGGAAAAATAAATACATTTTTCGGATTCGTCTGGGGACAAAGAATTTCAGATAGTCCATCACATTACTTGTAGATCAACGGCTGTTGTCTACTATGCAATATGTCCATGCCAACTGATATATGTTGGTCTCACTTCACGTGAACTTCGTTTTCGTATTTTGGAGCATATAAGAGATATAAAGAATGTAATGAAGATACAGGATCCCGAAAAGCTTCAAAATTTGAAGACTATGCCACACCACTTTAGAGAATTCCACCAAGGTAACTGGAGATTACTTAAATTCAGAGGGATAGATAAGGTATAATTGAGAAGCAGAGGGGGTAACATTAGAAATATTCTTGCTCAAAAAGAGTGTAAATGGATTATGACTTTACAAACAGTAGTCCCCAAGGGTTTAAATGAGATCAGCTTCTCCCCATTTTTGGAGTAGGGGGGTCAGTCTCCTGACTTTTTTTTTAATGTTTTGAATAGATTTTTGTGTACTTTTGTTGTGGTCTGGTGTGTATTTGGTTATTTTTTCAATTTAGTCATTATTTATTTATGTTTTGTTTTGTCTTGTATATGCTTTGTAGGGCTTATGAGACATAAAAGCAAGGAGTTTGGAAGATGCGGTATCATGTACTATATACGGTGGTTTTCTTCTATGGAGGTGTACATCTAATAACATTATGCAATTTATACCTACAGTCATATGAAAAAGTTTGGGCACCCATATTAATCTTAATCATTTTTAGTTCTAAATATTTGGGTGTTTGCAACAGCCATTTCAATTTGATATATCTAATAACTGATGGACACAGTAATATTTCAGGATTGAAATGAGGTTTATTGTACTAACAGAAAATGTGCAATATGCATTAAACCAAAATTTGACCGGTGCAAAAATTTGGGTACCCTTATCATTTTATTGATTTGAATACTCCTAACTACTTTTTACTGACTTACTGAAGCACAAAATTGGTTTTGTAACCTCACTGAGTTTTGAACTTCATAGCCAGGTGTATCCAATCATGAGAAAAGGTATTTAACGTGGCCAATTGCAAGTTGTTCTCCTATTTGAATCTCCTCTGAAGAGTGGCATCATGGGCTCCTCAAAACAACTCTCAAATGATCTGAAAACAAAGATTGTTCAACATAGTTGTTCAGGGGAAGGATACAAAAAGTTGTCTCAGAGATTTAACCTGTCAGTTTCCACTGTGAGGAACATAGTAAGGAAATGGAAGACCACAGGGACAGTTCTTGTTAAGCCCAGAAGTGGCAGGCCAAGAAAAATATCAGAAAGGCAGAGAAGAAGAATGGTGAGAACAGTCAAGGACAATCCACAGACCACCTCCAAAGAGCTGCAGCATCATCTTGCTGCAGATGGTGTCACTGTGCATCGGTCAACAATACAGCACACTTTGCACAAGGAGAAGCTGTATGGGAGAGTGATGCGAAAGAAGCCGTTTCTGAAAGCACGCCACAAACAGAGTCGCCTGAGGTATGCAAAAGCACATTTGGACAAGCCAGCTTCATTTTGGAAGAAGGTCCTGTGGACTGATGAAACAAAGATTGAGTTGTTTGGTCATACAAAAAGGCGTTATGCATGGCGTCAAAAAAACACAGCATTCCAAGAAAAACACTTGCTACCCACTGTAAAATTTGGTGGAGGTTCCATCATGCTTTGGGGCTGTGTGGCCAATGCCGGCACTGGGAATCTTGTTAAAGTTGAGGGTCGCATGGATTCAACTCAGTATCAGCAGATTCTTGAGAATAATGTACAAGAATCAGTGACGAATTTGAAGTTACGCCGGGGATGGATATTTCAGCAAGACAATGATCCAAAACACAGCTCCAAATCTACTCAGGCATTCATGCAGAGGAACAATTACAATGTTCTGGAATGGCCATCCCAGTCCCCAGACCTGAATATCATTGAACACCTGTGGGATAATCTGAAGCGGGCTGTCCATGCTCGGCGACCATCAAACTTAACTGAACTGGAATTCTTTTGTAAAGAGGAATGGTCAAAAATACCTTCATCCAGGATCCAGGAACTGATTAAAAGCTACAGGAAGCGACTAGAGGCTGTTATTTTTGCAAAAGGAGGATCTACTAAATATTAATGTCACTTTTCTGTTGAGGTGCCCATACTTTTGCACCGGTCACATTTTGGTTTAATGCATATTGCACATTTTCTGTTAGTACAATAAACCTCATTTCAATCCTGAAATATTACTGTGTCCATCAGTTATTAGATATATCAAATTGAAATGGCTGTTGCAAACACCCAAATATTTAGAACTAAAAATGATTAAGATTAATAGGGGTGCCCAAACTTTTTCATATGACTGTATATGGTTATTCATTGGTCTCTAATGTGTTGCAGATATATTTCAGTGGTAGTCATCATTTGTTGAATATGAATGAATGGCCAACATTAATAAAAGAAAAATTCATAAAAGATAATAAAAAATATAAATAAAAAACAAAAAAAATTTAAAAAATGTTAGTTTTTTTTTTCTCCTCACTTATTTCACTTTATCTTTTACATCATTTATCCCATTGTCTTATTTACATGTATTCTTATATTATACAGTTTGAGTATCATATCACTATTTATCACATTATCATATCACATCATATATTATTTTATTACACACTTTTTTCTGTATCATTTTTCTTTGTGTATGTCTTATTATTTTGTTGTTCTGTCATTGTCATTCTAATTTCCATCGCTATCTCTGCATTCATTTGGGATAATTCCAGTCTTCTGGTTTATTTTCCCTCTTTCAAGATGGCCACCGCTACTTACCTGTGCTTTGTGCGGGATATCCTGTTCTTTCATCCCATCGCGACGGCGCCATTTTATGTGTCAGTGGAATGCATATGCACTCCACAGCACGTGACGCTAGTTGTGGTGCGGTGGAGACCTGGCTCCAGCTCAGGCGCCCTGTAAGAAAGCACAGGTGAGCTTTACTGGGAGCTAATACAGCTTGATAGCGTTTTTGCGCCTATATAAACCATCATATCACACTGAACCAGCACCCCCTGAGGAAGCTACCGTGAAAATCGTGTTGAGGTGGTGGTCAGTGTGGTCACAGGATCCTTGGTATGATGGCTGGTTGGTATTGACTTTGTGATTTACCCTTTAACAGATTATATGTGATAAGCCATTGGTTACAATTATTTGCACTTTCTTTGCACATTTGCACATTGCACTTGTGCACTTTCATTGGTTGTTATTTTGATGCTACTTTTGATTATATTTTTTATTAAGTTACTTATGGTGTTATACACATAGTTATTTATGCATACAGTATATGTATATATTGGGCTGTAATTATGCCGTATGACTTTATCATGGGTTAATTATAAAATCATGTTGTGCTTATGAATTTGCCATTCCTGTGTACCACACTGTTCCACATTTGCCTTTTTAATTGTTTTGTTCTTGCAACATAATTAAATTGATTGTTTAATAAAGATGAATTTTGGATTATATATGATTTGTTGTATCTGAGAATTATTATTGGTTTTCTATTAGAGTTTTCTCTTGGTGTTCCCCTGATTTTTTTTATTTTTTTGATATATACTTATGATTATGAGACCTGATATTCTTTTTGTATTAATGTATTGAGCCAGCTCTATGTGCCTGCTCTTTGAAGCGAACCAGGGGAGTCGGCTCCTGGCTGGGAGTCAACAGCTGACTTAAGCCTGCCCCCTTATTGCCAAACCCCACCCCCTTAATGGCAAAGCCCACCCCACATGTGGCTAACTCCAGCCCTTGCAGGGCTAATCCAGCCTCCGAATGAATCACAGTATCATTTTACCTAATATTATGAGGTCTTGTGGCTAACAGCAGCCAGGAGGTCATAATATTAGGGTAAAAGGTGGAGTGTCTGACTGTCTACACATGGTAGACAGCATTTATTTAATATTTATATAAGGAGCCGTTCGGGTGCCAGAAGAGCCAGCTCACTAAAAAGAGCCAAAGTTTCCATCACTACTTCAGTGGTCCTCTCTTCATAAACATTGCGTCACAGCAGTCACATGCTGTTTGTAAAGTCATTTTACTATCTATGTGTCTTTGTATGTCTTGAAAAAAAAAATTTCTCATCAAAACAATCCCGTAAAAGCAACATCCTTGATGTTAATGGAGCAAGTCTTTCCTGCAACCCCTGATGAGCAACTGTTATCAACAGAGGAACATATCAAAATCATAGTATTAGATGGCACCATTTTTACATAGATGGGTGACCATGCAGTACAGTACATGGAGAGCAGTGTGTGATAGAGCAAGGGTTCCCTTGTGATGTTGAGAGACCCTCAGTGGTGTATCTTTCATTGGAATATGTTGTTCCTGACTCGTATTAGTCTTACGTATCTTTAGGAATGTTGGGTTTAAGCTGTGTTTACATTGGTGGTCAATTCGCTTCAGTGGGTTTATGTGTATTTCATGGGAGAGGGCCTTTCTGGTTAGCCAGTTTATGACCCCTGGACAAAAGATGTCAAAAGGGGGAGAGAGGGCTAATGACCCTGAGTTCAACCCCAGACACACATCTTTCCCGCAACTAGGAAAACATCCCTCTTTCCTCAGGTCCTGCAGTGGGTTGAGAGGAGGGGGGTTGCCTGGAGGGGAGGTGTGGCTGGACATTAGCCTTATACTGTGAGTAAGGGCTAGATTCTTTGTCACTCAGCAAGGAGGCAGCTAGGACATATCTGGGGTGTCCCTTCTGCACAAGAAGCCCTCTACACTTGTTCTGGTATTTTTTCTGTCTTTTATTCCCATTTTGTTTTCTGTTCTGTATTGTGCTTTTACCTGTATTTGATTGACCGTTCATTGATGTGTATTTCTGTATATGTTAGTGGCTAGTACCAACCTACTTGGATTAATAAATATATAAAATTTATAAAGCTCGTTTCATATTATCCTATGAACTCGGTCCACTCACAGGCGTGAGTAAAAGGTTAAGAAGGGAGATCGCAGGTGTGCCAAGCGGCTTGGCAAAGTGGTATCGTTCACACCTCTATGATATCCATATAACCTAATTGGGCATATGAACAAGGGGTGTCCTCATAAAAACAATCCTTTTTCCCCTCCAAACTTAAATAGAAAATATTCTCAGATGAGAAGTAGTAATGTTGTCTTCATTGAGAGGAGCTGGAGTTTTCAATCATCTACCAAAATATGCTGAATGAAAAGTGAATGTTTTTTTTTTTTTATTGGACAGATGAGAGTTCTGTGTAGCCTAATATTGACTTTTATTGACTTGCTGTTTGCATCTTATGATTGCATCATCTTATCACTTTGTCATTATAGAACATATATTTTATTTTGCTTATATTTTAACATAGATCTTGAGCACATCTTTAGCAGGATATGTCATCTGTTTCTTGACACTCCATGACATTTGTAGTAGCATGTGTATATTGAAAAATAAAATCAATGTAACCATTTAAGCATGGATGACAAGTTAAGAACCATTGTTTTCTATAGATAAGTGTTAATTGGAATCAAGAGCACTAACCTGAAATAGACCTCTGACCACTGACGCCCAACTGCCTCTACTTATTCCTGCATCCTGAGTTCTGTGCCCTCCAGCTGGGGAGAACTATAATGGGAATTTATTGTAAATATCATATCTAATCAATGCCATGAGCTGACTTGTCAAGGGAAAGAGGAATATTTTTCAATCCAAAGCATCATTAGCAAGATGTATGTCAAGTTTAATGATCCCAATGTTGTGTTTCAGGTGGGCCAGCCTTTCGGCAATGCATTTCCAATATAGATTGTGTGCTCAGGAATGACCAGAAAATGAGTTTGGGTATTCCTAGCACAGATGCATTGATGGAAATAGATGTTTACCAGGAATTTGAAAGGTTAAGGTTGGAAATAGATTTCTGCCATCCTCAGTCATCCTGATAGATAATGTTCACTTTTAAGTAAAAGTTGTGTATTCATCTGTCACAAACACTATTGAATTTTCCTGCTACATTTCAAGAAACTTAAAGGAATTCTCCGGTCAATAAAGAAAAAAAGACATTGTTCTCTTTGTATTCACAGTTTGATTTCTATGTTGGAGTATCTTTCTTGTGGTTGTTTCTATTAAATGTTTACTTCACACCCTGTCCAAGACACTCCACAAGAATGGGTTCATAAGTGTGCACAGTGTTGTCACATATGAGTCCCGCATAGTGTAGAGCAGTAGTTCCCAAACTTTTTGAAGGCAAGAATGACTCTTCCATACTTTTGAAAAATAAATGTTCCTACATGTATTCTGCCTCTTATTCTGCTGTAATCTTTCTCTTGTTCTGCCTTTTAGCACTGTACACTGCCTTTTATTCTATTCTGCTACACTGGCAAAATTTGTGTGCCCCCCTCCTCCCCAATGTATCTTACTGTTTCCTGTCCTGTGGCCCTCACAAAGTATATATATATATATTATTCCCCAGCGCTCTCCACGCAGTATAATGCTTCACAGTGCCTTCATGATGTATAATGCTCCACAGTTTCTCACCTCTGTATAATGCTCCACAGTTTCTCTACACTATAAAATGCTCCACATTGTCTCTACACTGTATAATGCTCCACAGTTTCTCTACACCATATAATGCTCCATAGTGCTTTCATGCTGTATAATGCTCCATAGTTTCTCTACACCATATAATGCTCCACATTGCCTTCATGCTGTATAATGCTCCACAGTGTCTCCCCTTCACATTATGCTCCACAGTTCCTCTACATCATATAATGTTCCACAGTGCCTCCACACTACAAAATGCTCCACAGTGTCTCTACACTGTATAATGCTCCACAGTGTCTCTACACTGTATAATGCTCCACAGTGTCTCCCACAACATAATGCTTCACAGAGGCTCCATATGGTATAATGCTCTACAGTGGACCAACACATTTTAACGCTCCACAGTTGTCGCACATGGTATAATGCTCCATTGTGGCCCCACACGGTATAATACTCCACTGTGTGGTCCCACGCGGTATAATACTCCACACAGTGTAATGCTCCACAGTGTCTCCTCACAATATAATTCTCCACAGTGTCTCCACACAATACAGTATAATACTCCACACAGTATAATGCTCCACAGTACCTCCACACAGTATCAAGTTCCACAGCGTCTCTACACCATATAATGCTCTACAGTGTCTCCACACAATATAATGCTCCAGTGGCCCCCCGCAGTATAATGCTCCACAGTGGACCCACATGGTATAATACTCCACCGTGTGATCCCACATGGTATAATACTCCCCACAGTATAATGCACCACAGTGTCTCCACACAATATAATTCCCCACTGTGCCTCCACACAGTATAAAGCTCCACAGTGCCTCTACACCATATAATGCTCTACAGTGTCTCCACACAGTATAATTCTCCAGTGGCCCCCACAGTATAATGTTCCACAGTGGACCCACACAGTATAATGCTCCATAGGGGTCCCACGCCTGGCGGTGTCCTGCAGTCCATCCTGTGTCCTCTACAGGCTTCTTGAGATGTCGCTCATTGGCCACTTGGAGCATCACTTGGATGCATTGACCCAGCATTATCAGCGTGCCCCATGTGACTCCCCCAGGGCTCATGATATCACAGGAAGCCTGAAGGGGACACCGGGACTTCTTGGGACTTCCAGGAGAGGTGAGTGTAACTATTTGTTATTTTTTACTCACCTCCCCTGAGCCCACTGCTGAAGGCTGTGCAGTGCTCTGCTACAGATATAGCTGCTGATCTTTATCAACAGCCATATCAGGACTATAACCCTTTATAATTACTACTGATGGCTCACAACTCCCTGGCAGTCTCCACATGACCCCCACAGTTTGGGAACCATTGATGTAGTGCAGTTGTAAACAATACATCAACAATCCCTACACTTTTTGTAATGGGAAAGTACACCCTAAAAATAATTACATAAACAGCTGTGTTGCACCAAAGTAAGAAGTAACAGTCTGGCCATTTTTCTGCAGTATGCTGGTGTAAGAAACTAAAGAAAAATGGCATGCGCAGTCAGCTCTGCCTATACCCGAAGTGGCAGGGCCAACTGTGTATGCTCCATCGGCCATTTTTCTTTCGCAGTTGAACAGAAGAAGATGCAAGATGAACAGAAGAGGATGCAGGGGGAGTGAAAAAGCAGTGCTGGAGGTGGGTTGCAGGGATGATGATGGTGTGCTCCCTGAGCATCTTTTGCATATGAGAATAAAACTTTTTTTTTGGATAAACGGCGGTGAGGAGAAGAAAAGTAAAGGTAGGAGTAGAATAGCCTTTATAAAGGCTATTCCAACGTGACTTCAGTTAATAACATGTTTCCCCAATTATAGACTCCCTTTAAAGATTGGCAATCCTCTGAAATTTCACTTTGTTTTGGGTTCGGGGCAGTTAGGTCCAATGATTCCAATTAATTCAAAATTGAAGTGTAAATTGGCCTAAAACATAGTGTATGAAATATGTAGGGCTCCTAGGACTCTATTTAGCTCATTTCTAGCTCTGTATGGCAAACACATGGTAGTTATATTGGAAAAAGTGGCTTTAAAAATGCTGCACCAACATAGCATTTATATTAGCAGAAGAATATGTCTTGCTTTATTTTGTTTTTGTGATGCCAACAGTGTGGCAGTGGCAAGGGGCAACTACAGCATTTGAAAGCAAATTTGTGGCAGACATTGTGTCATTGTTCCTGGTTGAAAAGGGAAGAAGTGGCTTAAAAATAAAAACACCAAAACCAGATGCTGCACCAATATGGCATTGGAGGAGTTACAAACAAATACAGAATTTAAAGAAAAATTTGCGGCAGATTGTCAGCATGCCTGCTGCTTGACAAGGGAAAGAAGTGGCTTACAAAGCCACCAATTGACTTTCCCTATATGGGAGCAGATGCCGCACCAACATTGCTTAGGTCTTGGAGGTTATTTTGGGGGAGGTCTTTATCAATATGTTTCTTTATTTTGCCAATACATGCACCAACAGTATAGAATAGAACATGATGGACCAGGCTGCAGTATAAATGAATAAATAAAGAATAAATGTGGCTTAGCTACCTACACAACTGGCACTTAACATGAAAAAAACATTGCTGAGTGGGAAGTGTGAGAAATTTTCTGATAAATGCTGTCTAGCCATGTACACAACTGATACTCAACTGCAAGAAATTGCTGGGTGGACTACTTCCAAAATTTTATGTTTAATATCACTTAAACTGGCTGGCATGTGATTTAACTGCAAAAAATATGTGGACGCCATGCTAAATTTTTTTTGTAAACGTGCCCTACACACAATTGCATGAAACTGATACCTCAAGAAATTACTGTGAGAATGGCTTTCAAAATTTTATCTTTACAGGAGTTTTCTGTGACTTTTAAATTGATGATCTTTCCTTATGATAGGTCATCAAGAACCTGTTAACTTCAGCTCAGTTATGCTATCTAGTGTCGGATGGGTAGTCCGGGGGTAGAGCAGATAGTCAGAGATCACACAACAGATGCTATGGAACAAAATTGTATAGAAACTAACAGCAATGACTGTTTGTGAACGGAGGGAGCTAGAGAATAAATTCCAATTGCACCAGAGTCAATGGGGCTGCACCTACTGAAGAATGCAAAGAGTTGGAGTTGGTGGAGGAGGTGAAAGGTCCTCTTTAACCCCTTAACGACCAATGACGTACCTGTATGTCATTGGTCACATGGGGATGTATGGAGAGGGCTCAGGTGCTGAGCTCTCTTCTTACAGGGCAGATGCCGGCTGTGTAATATAACAAGGATCCGCCGCTAACAGCAGTGATCGGTGCCTGCACTGATCGCGGTTGTTAACCCTTTAGACGCCGCGGTCAAACGGGACCACGGCGTCTAAACTGCACAGGCGCCACTGGTGCCACCCTTCTGAACGTCATCGGAGGGCGGTGATTAGTTGCCATGACAGCCGGGAGCCTATTGAAGGCTCCCAGGCTTGTCATTGCATTAGATCTATTGCACGATGTCAAAGGCAGTGTGTACTAGAGAGGTAGGCATTTTGCTATTCACTGCAATACTACTGTCTGAGTGATCATACCCCCTAAGGTGTCTGATCATAAAAGTAAAAGAAGAAAAAAAAAGTTTTTAAAAGGTTTTTTTTAAAAAAAAATAAAAAAACATAAAAGTTCAAATCACCCCCCCTTTCCCTAGATCAGATATAAAAGTAAATAAACAAAAGTAAACATAAACACATTAGGTATCCCCGGGCTCTAAAATGCCCGAACTATTAAATATTAAAATATTTATCCCAAACGGTGATAGGCGTAGCGGCGAAAAAAATCTAAATAGCTGAGGAGCGTTTTTTCCAACACTTTGCCTCCTATAAAAAATTGAATAAAAAGTGATCAAACCATCAGATCTTTCCTCAAATGGTATCAGTAAAAACATCTTCTCCCGCATAAAAAGACGCCTTACCCAGCTCCATACATGTAAGTATGAAAAAGTTACAGGTGTCACAATATGGTGACACAAATTTTTTCTATTTTGCAAAGATTTTCATTTTTTAAAAGGTATCAAATCATTGCAAATACTATATCAATTTGGTATTGCCGTGTTTGTACTGAACCGCAGAATACAGGTAACATGTAATTTTTACCACACAGTGAACACTGTAAAAATTAAACCCATATGAAATTGGCGCAAATGCATTTTTTCTCCAATTACACCTCATTATGAATTTTTTCCAGCTTCCCAGTACATTGTACAGCATATTGAATGGTGCCATTACAAAGTACAATTTGTTTTGCAAACAATAAGCCATCATGTGAGTCTGTGAACTGAAAAATGAGAAAGTTATGGCTCTTGGAATGTGGGGAGGGAAAAATGAAAATGCAAAAATGAAAAATGGCCCGGTCTTTAAGGGGTTAGGTAAGTCTAACTAATCCTTGTCCATAGTCCTCTCCCATAGTTATGCAGAAGTAGAGCAATTTTTGATGTTTTTTTCCACTATCCCTGTGCACTGTTGACGCTTCTATCTGAGTTCTCTTCCTTCTATCATATCTACAAAATGGCTCCATCTCTGTGCATAATATCATATAGTGCCTATAACATCATCGCTGTGACCTTTCCACCTACCAGTCATAATTGAGAGACTGTCAGGTGATGATGACAAAAGTCCACCTAGGTCACAGACTATGTCACAGACATGTTACATGTTACATTGGCCATTTTTGCTAGTTCATCCAAGATGAATTGCAAAAGTTTAGATTTCTTTTAGAAACTGGAAGTTTTGAAAAAATGGTCCTTTTCAGTTCAGTTTGCCCATCTCTACTTAATGTTTAAGGAGGAAAGGAAGGAAGAAAGAAGGAATCATGGGTGAGATGACCACTGAGGCATGGAAATAATTTATATTTACAAAAGAACAGTAGAGGGTAGAAAAGGGACCCACATTCAGCCTGTAACACATATTTCTGGCCCCACTGCATCTAATTTCCATTTAATGCTGCCTAATAAAGAACTGGTAATTATTTTTTAAACATATTCAAAACTTTTTGACAGTTTTCTCTACACCATTGATGTTGTTTCATGGTGATATAATTTCCCCTACTGAACAACAATGTTTCATTGCAAGGAAGTAACTAAGAAGATAGCAGACAGTTGCTGAGACCGGGAAGTAAGTGGATCTCCTCTACATTAAAGGTGAAAAGCAACTGGTGATAACTGTGGATGATGAAGTCCAAGAAAAGGAGTAAAAAACAAAGAACATAGAGTCGAGACCAAAATGATTATACACCTTTTATGTACATATGGAGTGAACCTCAATACATTTTTGGTATACTGCCCCGTCGCTATTTGTTATACCCTTTCTCTATTCCCAGCATTCAAGAAGTGCAACTGGAAGCTCTTCCAGTGATTATAAGTTCTGAATATATAACTATATAGAGTGAAAACAAATTCTATGTCCTAGAAACCTAGAAACTGGATATCCTCTGAGAGATTACCATCAAGCAGATGTCACCAAAGTACCCAAAAGCCTGCTCTTCTTTATAAAGATACTCTTTATCTTCACGTAACTATGTTGACTTACATCTGCTTTCTGCTTTTGACATATGAACTTCATTTACTTCCTTCAAGAGACTGAGCCACACACACAGAATGTAGAATTTACACAGCACTGTATCTCACCACTGAATTAGATCTCCAGAATTATGGATATGATGGAAAATAAACATCAATCCATCTATCTCATTTCAACTAATACTGTAAGTCCTTGTAATTGTGGAATAGTTGTGCTATTTTAATTAAAAGACTGCAAGATTACAATAATTAAAATAAATTATTGCTGGCATTAAATGTCCCCACTGACTTTATTCAAAAATGAGCAATTTCCTAGAAGTGCATTAAATTTTATTCTTTGGGATTTTTTTTTTTTTCATTTTGGCAGCCGAAGATCATAAATAATGAGCTTAAAATATCTTGTGTATGTAATTATGGAGGGTATATTAATGGATTTATAGCTGGATATTTAATATAATGTTCAAGAGGCATCTTTTGCTATTAAATCTCAACTCACTGGCCTAAAATCTTAGGTCTCCGGCATAGTATCCATTATGATACTACTGCTGATGAACACGTTTTACACTGTTTGCTTGTATTTTATACTATTTTGTAATAAGTGAGTGAGTCTAGTTGTAGTATAGTCTAAAAGAGTTAGAGAGCAGTTCTGAGCTTGGAGGTTTGTACAAGTAATTCCAGACTACCTGAGACAGGCTTCTCCACAAAATGTGGGCCTCTAAAAGCTTGCAGAGATCTTCCACTGCTACACATTGAAGACCTGTATATGTGGCAAAGTTGTCTTGACCACCTGTAAAGTAAGCTGGATTGCATAGTCCAAAAGAGATGCTTCAGGAAAGGGTTTGGTTTGAAAAGGCCAAAGAAGATATCCAGGAAGGGGCTTGGATGCAAATCTGATATTGCCCCATAATAGCCACAAAAAAGGTTCAGGGAGTGTGAAGAGCAAATGTCACTCTTGCATCCATACTACATAAGAGGACCTGTAACTAAGAGACTCAGCCTCCATTTATGACTGTTAATGTGAGCTATGCCTGTTAACTGCAACAGGGTCTCCTGCCTCATTATTTCAATTAACATCATGGACACCCCTCTTCCACCACTATTCACTAATCAATAGAGCACCAGAAAGGTGTGCCCCAGAACAACCATAACCACCATGTCCAGCAATACATCTCCCTGTCATTGCATTGCCCCAGGGTCCTTGAGAGGATTGGTAGTTACACCATGGCTCCCACCGGGCAATTCACTATGGTACTTTACCATGTTTATCTTTCTCAAGACTTAAAGAGTAAGTACAGCTTTAATATGGAACATATAGAGGCAGATTAACTATCATATCAATATGAACTGTCTTTGTTGCCCGTAACAACTAATCACAGCATAGCTTTCATTATTCAGAGGCAAAATACCTCAGTTAAGGTTAAAAAACTTTTTCGTCAACAGTATGGTAAAGGTTACTATGTAATTTGACGACAGAGGAATCAGGAACACATTTGAAAAAGGCAAACTCTAGCTATTGACACATTGTAGACAGTTGGATTGCAAAGGACCAAGACTGATGTACCTAAATAAGTGGAGAAGACAGCTGAGGATAAGCCGGATGGCTGAGCCACGAGGAACCTGGTGTGCCCAAGACAGGTAGAGTGAGGAAAAGAAATGAACAAATGGGTTTGTAACAAGCTAGATTTGTTATGAATTTTCCCAAATTCTCGGGTTCAGATGTCATGACATCAGGATACCATATGTGACTTCTGAAGTCCAATCACAGACCTTACCAGTTCTCCGTGGCCCGGGACATTTTACAAGAGACCAGAAGATGCCAGGGAACGCGCAATGCAAAACACCCCAGAATATAATAAAAGCACTTTCAGTTTACATCGAACAAGTACGGTCTGAAATGATACTGGCAGGTTAACCTTGGTCAAATATTGCGAGATTTGGCCGTTGCCAGAGAGAAAAACGTAGTGGGAATCAATGGAAGGTGAAAGGTCTTCAGCCAGTGAAAGCAGATCAAGAATTATTGCTCCATGCCTTGTCCAAAACAAGAGGGAAAGTCCCACTAAATCGACCATGTGACCAATAGATACTAGTTATCCCAGTAGTTTACAAGTTTATTCAAGTGTTGTTCTTCCCTTCTAAGTTACAGTAAAAGAAACCATTTGAACCATATCTAGTTATTGCTGTGTCCGCTACCTCCACAGTACAGAAGGGCAGTAAATTAACTATTATGGCCTACTCTTACAAAAGAACAAATAGCAATCCTACATTTTGAGATAAAGAAAACTTTTCTGGGGTCTCTTTTGGCTGTTTGGTTTGTCATTTAGTTTGGAAGAGGAATAAATTCTTAATGTATCCATTGAAAGTGATTGAAAATCGCCTCAGTGGACAACTCGCAAAGACTATTATTTAAGCCGATTTACATGTTATGTTTTCAAAAATGTAGAGAAGCTACAGTGGAATATGGAGGCAACAAGATGGTTTTAACCTAAAATGCTTACCTGGTTTAGAATATCCATTCTCAAATTACCTATTCAAAGAGGGCTTGGATGTCTTTCTCGAACAGAACAATATTACGGGTTATGGGTCTAGATTCTGTTAAGGACAAGTGGATCCAGGGTTTTATACTAATTGCCAGATTGGAGTCAGGAAGGAATTTTCCCCCTGAAATGGGGCAGTTGGCATAAGCCTCATGGGTTTTTTTGCCTTATTCTGGATGTGGGGTACTGTAGGGTTATAGGTTGGACTTGATGGACTGGTGTCTTCATCCAACCTCATCTACTATATAACTATTATAGAATTAAAATAAGACAGTTACACTACTGGCTATAAAGGGTATCTCACTCTCTAGAGGATCTAACATGCCACCACATTGAATTTCAAATGAAACAACTGAGATGCAGTTGAAGAGTATACGTTTAGGTTTAATGCAAGGGTATCCTGTGAAAAGTTTAGGATTTGCAACCATTTTTTCTACAAAACCTTCTCATTTCAGGGGTTCAAAAGTATTCAGACAAGTTAACATTGCCATAAATAAAATTATTATTTTTAATACTTTACAGGCAATGACTGACTGAAGTCTGGGTTTCCTCCTTTGTGATGCTTTGCAAGGCTTTACTGCAGTTGTCTTCAGTTGTTGCTTGTTTGTGGGTCTTTCTGCTTTAAAGAGGACCTTTCATGTCCTCATGTATATGCGGTTTTACATACCGCTAGAAAGCCAACAGCGTGCTGAATTCAGCGCACTGCCGGCTTTCCCGGTATGTGCCCCGGGGCTGGAGATATCGGCAGTGTAAGTTTCACGGTTTACTGTCAGAAAGGCGATCCTGACAGTCTAGCTGCGCTGTGAGGAACGCCCTCCCCGACAGTTGTCGTTCCTAGACTTGTACTGGGGGGGCGTTCCTTACAGCCCAGCGATGACAGTATAGAGCTATAGACGAGTACAGAGAGAGAGAGGGTGCATTCCTTACAGCCCAGCGATGACAGTGAGTTGTAAGGAATGCCCCCACCCAGTACAAGTCTATGAACGAGAACTATCAGGGAAGGCGTTCCTCACAGGGCAGCTAGACTGTCAGGAACGCCTTTCTGACAGTAAACCGTGAAACTTACACCGCCGATATCTCCAGCCCCAGGGCACATACCAGGAAAGCCAGCAGCGTGCTGAATTCAGCGCACTGTCGGCTTTCTAGAGGTATGTAAAACCGCAGGTGCCTGAGGACATGAAAGGTCCGCTTTAAGTTTTGTCTTAAGCAAGTTAAAAGTAGGCTTGATCGGGTTGAGATCTGGTGATGGACTTCATTGTAGAATATTCCACTTCTTTGCCATTTGTACTGTAAAGTGCGCCCAATTATCCTGGCGTCATTTGGTTGAATCTGAGCAGAAAGTATATTCCTGTACTCTTAAGAATTCATCCAGCTGATTCTGTCTTCTGCCAATCATCAAAAAACACTAGTGATCCAGTGCCATTGGAAGCCACGCATACCTATATCATCATACTGCCTCCACCATGTTTTACAGGTTGTGGTGTGGATGTGGTATTTTTATACAGTACAGACCAAAAGTTTGGACACAGCTTCTCATTCCAAAGATTTCTGTATTTTCATGACTATAAAAATTGTAGATTCACACTGAAGGCATCAAAACTATGAATTAACACATGTGGAATTATATACTTAACAAAAAAGTGTGAAACAACTGAAAATATGTCTTATATTCTAGGTTCTTCAAAGTAGCCACCTTTTGCTTTGATTACTGCTTTGCACACTCTTGGCATTCTCTTGATGAGCTTCAAGAGGTAGTCACCTGAAATGGTTTTCACTTTACAGGTGTGCCCTGTCAGGTTTAATAAGTGGGATTTCTTGCCTTATAAATGGGGTTGGGACCATCAGTTGTGTTGTTCAGAAGTCAGGTGGATACACAGCTGATAGTCCTACTGAATGGAGTGTTAGAATTTGTATTATGGCAAGAAAAAAGCAGCTAAGTAAAGAAAAACGAGTGGCCATCATTACTTTAAGAAAAGAAGGTCAGTCAGTCCGAAAAATTGGGAAAACTTTAAAAGTGTCCCCAAGTGCAGTGGCCAAAACCATCAAGCGCTACAAAGAAACTGGCTGACATGAGGACCGCCCCAGGAAAGGAAGACCAAGAGTCACCTCTGCTGCGGAGGATAAGTTCATCCGAGTCACCAGCCTCAGAAATCGCAGGTTAACAGCAGCTCAGATTAGAGACTAGGTCAATGCCATACAGAGTTCTAGCAGCAGACACATCTCTACAACAACTGTTAAGAGGAGACTGTGTGCAGCAGGCCTTCATGGTAAAATAGCTGCTAGGAAACCACTGCTAAGGACAGGAGACTTGTTTGGGCTAAAGAACACAAGGAATGGACATTAGACCTGTGGAAATCTGTGCTTTGGTCTGATGAGTCCAAATTTGAGATCTTTGGTTCCAACCACCGTGTCTTTGTGCGACGCAGAAAAGGTGAACGAATGGACTCTACATGCCTGGTTCCCACCGTGAAGCATGGAGGAGGAGGTGTGATGGTGTGGGGGTGCTTTGCTGGTGACACTGTTGGGGATTTATTCAAAATTGAAGAAATACTGAACATGCATGCACCAGCTGAACCATCTTGCAGCGGCATACTATTCCATCCGGTTTGGGTTTAGTTGGACCATCATTTATTTTTCAACAGGACAATGACCCCAAACACACCTCCAGACTGTGTAAGGGCTATTTGACCAAGAAGGAGAGTGTTGGGGTGCTACGCCAGATGACCTGGCCTCCACAGTCACCAGACCTGAACCCAATCGAGATGGTTTGGGGTGAGCTGGACCGCAGAGTGAAGGCAAAAGGGCCAACAAGTGCTAAGCATCTCTGGGAACTCCTTCAAGACTGTTGGAAGACCATTTCAGGTGACTACCTCTTGAAGCTCATCAAGAGAATGCCAAGAGTGTGCAAAGCAGTAATCAAAGCAAAAGGTGGTTACTTTGAAGAACCTAGAATATAAAACATATTTTCAGTTGTTTCACACTTTTTTGTTAAGTATATAATTCCACATGTGTTAATTCATAGTTTTGATGCCTTCAGTGTGAATCTACAATTTTTATAGTCATGAAAATACAGAAAACTCTTGGAATGAGAAGGTGTGTCCAAACTTTTGGTCTGTACTGTATATTTTTATTATTTTTGGAAATGTAATCAAATATATCAAACTGGGTGCAATAGATATATAAAATTATATATTAGATTACTTGAAACAATCAAGATAGATAATGAGAAACAATAACATATACAACAAGGATATGTCAATGGGAGGTACCCGAATGACAGAGTAACAAGGGTAGGGGAAGTTCAAGGATCTAATAGGTAGAGTCAGTGGTACCATGGGGTCCAGATGGATCAATATTTATGGTACGTACGTAGTTCCAAGTGAGAGAGTTCTTCCATGAAAGCAATCTGTGAAATTTTCCTGAGAAGGTTGGGGATTTGGGGAGGGGATTCTGAAGTGCACTAGAGAGGGATAAGAGCTTTGGCACTGAGAGCAATTGAAGCAATAAATGTTTAGGAACTCTGAGAGGGAAGGTAGGCCAGAGGTGGAGGAAAATAATCAATGCAGAAAGTGAGATTGAATGGTCGCAAATCCGATTGAGGATCCTTTGGACATCTCACCAGTATGGTTCCACCAAGAATGAAGGTAGGAACCAGTGTCTTTATGGCAGCGCCAACAGATGGGGGAGATATCAGGCTTGAATTTATGCAACTGGGCAGGTGTTTTGCAGAACCTAGCAGTTACATAGGTGGAGTTGCAGTTTATATGACGACTCTTGCAGTTGAACACATTGGGATGGGCCCATGTAGTGCCAAAAGATGGAGGTAATCTCCTCGGCTGATAGAGATATTTGAAGTTCGGTCTCCCAAGCCTTCAGGTAGCAGGGGTATGATTTCTCTACGTCCCATAAAAGGTTAGTATAGAGCAGAGATGGGTTATTTTAAGGGAGTTGCTGTTGGAGAAAAAATGTCTCCAACCAGGTGGTGTTCTGAGTTGCAGATTCCAATTTAAGCACCCCCAGGTACGCGGTCCTAATAGACTGGTAAGGTAGAAAATGTATGGAAGCAAACACTTGGTTTGATTTGAGTTCAGAGGTCAGTAGGAGGTGAAGACACGTTCTATGAGGATAGATTCATAGGGCAGATGGAGGTTCATCTTGGAGAGAGCAGGTAGCACACTTAGGGACGTCATACTTGAGAGGACTAAGTCCTGTACAGACATGAGGGGGAATGGACCCTGCAGGAGACGTAAGATGCGAGTTATTCAATGCCGTGAGTCACAAACTGCAAACGTTAGGATATTTTTGGTCAGAGTCCATTTGGTAAAGTTATGTTGAAGCCAGAGTATTGCAGTAAGGGGAAGGTCAATTGCTGACTCCTCCGCTGTTGCATACTGTTTAGGGGACGTGCATGTGAACCAATCAAAGGCCCTCCAGAGTTGAGTAGCATGGTAGTAGGTTTCTATATCCGGGAGGCCTATGTCACGAGATCTGGATTTATTCAGTGTGCGAAAACCTACTCGGGGAAGGGAATCCTGCCATACGTTGCGACACATAATGACGTTGGCTGACATCTGGGACGTCACCAAACAGACCCGAAGCCTGCCGGAGAGGTAAGTAACGTTGTTTTTTATGTTCCCTCAACTCCCCTGGGCCCCCGATCGTTATACTCAGGGGTCTGAAAATATCCCCCAAGTATAATGATAGTAGTGATGGTGGGGTTCGCTGTAGCGGCTGCAACAGGACTCCCGACTGCTTAATGTCCCGGGCCATGTGGCAGCCACTACTGCTGCTACCCCGGTATTTATGCCCCTGCTCTCAACTTAGCTCTGGGTTTGGAGTAAAGAGGCATGATTTTATGTATAAAAGGCAGGGGAAGTACAAATCGTTTCAGTGCCATCAACATAAAGGTCCAGACTACCTGGTCAATGGCTTTTTTAGCATCAGTGGATAAAAGAACAAGAGGTGTAGACCTCAAGCGGGCAGACTGGATCAGGTGCAATATACGTAGAGTATTGTGCTTACTCTCCCTACCAGGAACAAAGCCCGTTTATTCAGCATTGATCAGTTCTGATAAAAGTAATTTGAGCCTGTTAGCTAGTAACTTGGCATATAGTTTAACTTTTACATTGAGCAAACATATAGGGTGGTAGCTGCTGCATTGGATCAGGTCTTAGGGATGATTGATATATGGGCTTCTAAGGCCTGGGGAAGGGGGGAGAGAAATTATCGTCACCCATGGATGTATAGACTTGAAGTAAGAGGGGTAGGAAAATGTCATTAAATTGTTTGTAGTAGGTGGCTGGCAGGCTGTCTGGGCCAGGGCATTTCCCTGTAGGGATGTCAAAGAGGGCCAACTGTAATTCTGATAGAGTGAAAGGTGTTGTGAGCGTATCCTGATGAGATTTTTGAAAGGTAGGCAGGGTGAATGATTGAAGGAAGTCTTGAATTATAGTAACTCAATTTTGCAGCTCAGGGGGGGTCTCCAGGGGCTGTAGGTCGTGAAGGGATTTGTAAAAGGTGCAAAATTCAGAAGCTATTTCTGAGGTGTCTTTAAGACTTACCCCAGTTTTTGAGGTGATTTCAGATATCAAGTTCAGGAGGGTTTCTTTTTTGTCAACTAGGCCATTTGTTTTACACCCTTGCTACTATTTAGATATTACTTATGGGATGTAGAGAGGTAAGCTTTGGCCACTTTCAGATTAAGGCAGTTTCGTGGGCCTGTCAGGATTCTCTATCCGGCTGCCGCACCTTTAACGTTACCTGGACAACCTGGGAAACTTTTGCAGTTGCAGAGACTTCCTGGCTTGGTTCAGTTAGCAGCAGGGGAGGCCTATAAAAGGCCACGCCCTCCTGACTATTACCTCTGTTGTGACCTGTTAGTTTGCTACTACTCTGGCTATGTTTTTGGATTCCTCTGTCTTGAGATTTTGTTCTAGCGTTCCTGATTGGATTTGACTACTGGCTTCATTTTCTGGACTCGACTTCGTCTTATGATTTGGTTTCTCATTGCCCTCTTCAGCTGCTGCTGCTGACCTGTGATTTATTGACCATTCTGTGAACTCTGTTCCTGTGAATAGTTTGTAGATTTGGTGTTTGGTTTCTGCTCGCAGTTGTCAGCCCTTTTCTGCTGCTGCTCTCCTAAAGCTTGTACCTTATTTACCTTGTCATTGTGGCCTTGCGTCTGAATCCTAACAGAGCTATTCTCTACATAGTATCAGTTCTGAGGGAGCCCCCCCCATCCCCGGAGTCGCCGATCATTTATGTTGGCATTCTAGCTCAGCGATGTGGAAGAGCAAAGAATCAATTACTCTCGTCTGCTCTTTCTTATGGAGGGAGCTTAGACTAATGAAAATACCTCTTATCAGAGATTTATGCACCTCCCACAGCACACTGGGCAGAACATCTGTTGTATTATTCTCTTCAAAATAGCAGGCAAGGGCTTGTGCAATGGTCTGTCTATCATCCCTGGAGTATTGTAATGTCTCATTAAGTCACCAGTCATATCCACGGTGGGGGGTGGGGTGGAGGGCAGAAATCTCTAACTGCAAGGTGACTGGGGAATGGTCAGAGATAGTGATATATCCTCTGGAAGGAGAGTAAGATAATGTCATCTAGTGTGAAGATATAAAAATGTAGACTAGGAGCTGGTAGGATTTGTGAAGATTTGAGTAAAAGGAATAGTCTCTAGCAGAGAGGTGGAAGGACCTCCATGCATCTAAAAGGTGCTTGGAAGATAAACACTTAGAAAGTCTGCTAAGGTAAGCAAAACTGTGGGAGTATGCAGCAGTGGAAGAGTCTTATAAAGGGTGGAGTGCTATGTTGAAATCTCCATCTAGCAATATGATACCTTCAGCAAATGTAGATAGAGTATCTAATACTGTTAAAATCCAAGGAATTTGGCCTACATTGGGAGCATACAGTGGGGAAAAAAGTATTTAGTCAGCCACCAATTGAGCAAGTTCTCCCACTTAAAAAGATGAAAGAGGCCTGTAATTGACATCATAGGTAGACCTCAACTATGAGAGACAAAATGAGAAAACATATCTAGAAAATCACATTGTCTGATTTTTAAAGAATCTATTTGCAAATTATGGTGGAAAATAAGTATTTGTCACCTACAAACAAGCAAGATTTCTGGCTCTCACAGACCTGTAACTTCTTCTTTAAGAGGCTCCTCTGTCCTCTACTCATTACCTGTAGTAATGGCACCTGTTTGAAATTGTTATCAGTATAAAAGACACCTGTCCACAACCTCAAACAGTCACACTCCAATCTCCACTATGGTGAAGACCAAAGAGCTGTGGAAGGACACCAGAAACAAAATTGTAGACCTGCATCAGGCTGGAAAGACTGAATCTGCAATAGGCAAGCAGCTTGGTGTGAAGAAATCAACTGTGGGAGCAATAATTAGAAAATGGAAGACATACAAGACCACTAATCTCCCTCAATCAGGGGCTCCACGCAAAATCTCACCCCGTGGGGTCAAAATGATCGCAAGAACGGTGAGCAAAAATCCCAGAACCACACGAGGGGACCTAGTGAATGACCTGCAGAAAATTGGGACTAACGTAACAAAGGCTACAATCAGTAACACACTACGCCGCCAGGGACTCAGATCCTGCAGTGCCAGACGTATCCCCCTGCTTAAGCCACTACATATCCGGGCCCATCTGAAGTTTGCAAGAGAGCATTTGGATGTTCCAGAATAGTATTGGGAGAATGTCATATGGTCAGATGAAACCAAAGTAGAACTGTTTGGTAGAAACACAACTCGTCGTGTTTGGATTAGAGTGAATGCTGAGTTGCATCCAAAGAACACCATACCTACTGTGAAGCATGGGGGTGGCAACATCATGCTTTGGGGCTGTTTCTCTGCAAAGGGACCAGGACGACTGATCCATGTACATGAAAGAATGAATGAGGCCATGTATTGTGAGATTTTGAGTGCAAACCTCCTTCCATCAGCAAGGGCATTGAAGATGAAAATTGGCTGGTTCTTTCAGCATGACAATGATCCCAAGCACACCGCCAGGGCAACGAAGGAGTGGCTTCGTAAGAAGCATTTCAAGGTCCTGGAGTGGCCAAGCCAGTCTCCAGATCTCAACCCCATAGAAAACCTTTGGAGGGAGTTGAAAGTCCGTGTTGCCCAGCGACAGCCCCAAAACATCACTGCTCTAGAGGAGATCTGCATGGAGGAATGGGCCAACATACCAGCCACAGTGTGTGCCAACCTTGTGAAGACTTACAGAAAACGTTTGACCTCTGTCATTGCCAACAAAGGATATATAACAAAGTATTGAGATGAACTTTTGTTATTGACCAAATACTTATTTTCCACCATAATTTGCAAATAAATTCTTTAAAAATCAGAAATGTGATTTTCTGGATTTGTTTTCTCATTTTGTCCCTCATAGTTGAGGTCTACCTATGATATCAATTACAGGCTTCTCTCATCTTTTTAAGTGGGAGAACTTGCACAATTGGTGGCTGACTAAATACTTTTTTCCCCACTGTACAGGAATATCAATAATCCATAGACCATAAACCTTCCCCATATATGCTAACTTGCACCATAATATACAATAGATATAATATACAGCTGTTCTATGGATAAACCCAGAAGAGAAAAGTAGAGACAAATATACAGACCACAGTACCGTGTCCAACGCATTTCGCCCACTGCTTAGTAGCTATTTTAATTATTATGATTGGTTGCTATGGGCAACAGGAATACTTTTTTCACCAAGTGAAAAATAATAAATAAATAATCATACTGTGCACCGTGGACTTATCCTCCATATTTATACCTTCATACCAGCACAGTATACAGGATGGGAAAGCACAGTAGCAGTAAAGAGCTGAATTTATCTCTGAACTGTTACTTTGTGCCTTGGTATAATTCAAATCAATAAGTGTTATTAGGCATAGGAGATTGTGTCGATTAGTAAACTCAGTTCTGCTACACTGACAAACTTACCTCTACTGTATACAGTATATTGTGTTGCTTGCAAACAATTTCAAGTATCTCACAAGTATACATTTGGTCAAGGCCATAATTAATCTTAGCCATAATAAAAAAAAACTGCCCACTGACTTTAGGCAATGGGCAGGCAGTGCAGGTCCTAATGCTGCTGCAAATTCTCTCAGTCGCTGCAGTTAACTCTTCTGCTCTTGGAATCTAGCAGGAGAAGGTTGGGTTTAAGGAAATGACAGAAGAGCTTTATTACTTCTTCTGGCTTCTCCTTTACACACTACATATCACTGAATCAGTACTATGTAGTGAATAGAAGCAGCAGCATCTATTGGACTAAGTGTTCGCGTGATTGCTGGGTGTATCTGGTGTAAGCAGAGTTGCTGGGTCTTATCAGACCCAGTATAGCCATGCAAGCAGCTTCTGTTCTTACAGGACATTGTTTTTCCCTGTAACTGGGGGTCTCAAGATGTCCCAGTTATAGTGTAAAACTATGCAATAGCCATAGAAAAAAAAAAAGACAATATCCCACAGGGATCTTTTATGACCTCATGTGGGACATATTATGTAACAAAACAAAATATGCACACAAACTAAAAAGTAATTTAAAATCCAAATTAAGTAAAAAAACCTTAAAAACCGCTGACACTACCGTGAGACATCACCGTAGTCGCTCCTTTTGCCTGAAACTATTCATATTGTATATCAAAGTGACCAAAAACACGAAAGGAAATCCTTTTTTATCATTATTTTTTTTGTTAATTTGCAAATTTATAAAAAAATACTATGAATTAAATTTTATGTTCACTTTTTGTTTACTCCAAATAAAACTAAAAAGAACAAGATATCCCAGTAAATATGTAAATTATTAAATAGCCCTATTTGTCACAAAAAATTACAAAAACTTTTTTGGTAGCCCACACTAAATAAAACAGTTAAGACTGTTAAACCACCATGCCTACATAAATGTCAAACAGTGTCTAGTCATTAAGGACTTTTCAGGCCTGGCCATTAAAGGAGTTAAAGAGGACCTTTCATGTCCTCATCAATGTACGGTATTATATACCACTAGAGAGTCGACAGTGCGCTGAATTCAGCACACTGTCGGCTTTCCCAGGATGGTGCCCTGATGCTGGAGATATCGGTGTCATTAATTTCAGCACGGATATCTCCCCACTGTCAGAAGGGCAGGCCTTACAGACTAGTGTCATCTCTGGGCGGTAAGGAACGCTCCCCCCGATTATACTCTAATATAGCCTTGTACTGTCAGAGGGGGCATTCCTTACCACCCAGGGATGACGCTGAGCTGTATTCTTATGCATAATTAGATTGCCACCTTTCCATACACAGGGTAAAATTACATTAGCAACAGTTTTTTTTTTTTTTGAAGTCCTAGTTCCCTTTAGAGTACATGATATATTTGGATCAATTCATGAAAGGCTGCAAAAAAGGATGTTCCTGGAGCATACTAGGAGGCCAGAATAAAATTTACTGCAGCATAAGAAGTTAAAGATAAGCAAACCGGTTTTAATAAGCTAAGTTAGTTATGAATTTTTCAAAAATCTCAGGTGGGACTGAAACCAAGATTACTCACGAATCTATTATATTCCAAGTTATAATAAGTAGAGGTCCAGGGGAGGTGTGGTAAAGTAAGAAACGCTGATACTCACCTTTCCTCACTTCTCCTGGGCTCCCTTGTAGTGTCCAGTGCACGATCCCCAGCATCTTTAGTCCTCTTCTGGTCTCTTCCTTCTTCTGTGATGCCACAGGCCCCCAGGAATGGCTGAGGCCTGTGACTGGGACTCAGCGGTTATGTGGCACACGCAGGCGATATGATGCTTGCTTCACCTACCTCACCCAAGCACCATGAATGGATATTAAAAAAATATAATGATTCTGATCTTCCTCTAGAACTCACAAAAGGTAAATGTGACTTAACAGGATGTGCAGGGCCAAAGCCAGCCTGAGCTGTAAATATATTCTTGGTTTACAGAGTAGCTGATCTAAGGAAAAAGAAAATTGTAGAAATAGGTCAGTGGACTCAGTGAGGACTAAATTGTACATTTGGACAATAGAACCAGCACACCTACCAGAGGAAGTTCAAAGCACCATTTAAAATTGATCATGCATTTCCTTGTTCACTGTATTTGGTGTATCTAAAAAAGTGAATTTCCTTTCAAAGGAATTTGAAGATGATGGATCCTGAGGGAAATTACTAAAGCAATTTGTTCTCTGCTTGGTATTGAATTTTTGTCCACTGAAGCTGTTTCATTAACAACGGCTTTCCTACTTTACGGAAGATTTTTTTTTTTTTTTAACCATATGAATATTCAATATTGTATGCTCAGCTCTTTCAGAAATATATCACACATAAAGTTCTTTAATCACTTCACATTTTAAATTGGAAAGTTGGAAAGTTTTTGATTTATTGGACGGAGCAGCAATTATTTCATTTTTGTTTTAATAAAACAATTCTAGAGTTTAAAGGAAGTAATGAGATATTTTCCAAGAAGTGTAAAATCAATATGTAATTAAAAGCGGGTGGTATAATTTTTAGTTACTAACCTTTATAACACAATGAAGGTCCCTTTATCTGGCACCAAATGCTGATTAAGAGAAAAATTACTTAATAGTCCAGTATTGGAAGTTCTTCTCATCCTCCTGCTATCCAAACATCCTATTCCTGTCTCCAAGATTTTTCTTTCATTGCATCGGTTCTCTCGAATGCTCTACCCTGGACAATCAATTTAATACCCCACATCTGCAGTTTCAAATATACCCTAAAAACACATCTTTTTATGAAGACTTGTCATACTAAGCTAACGATTTTCATTCTCCACCAAGTTACCCTGCTCTCTATGTACATTTGCTGATATCAATTGGTCATTAAAATGAATAGGACTGAGCTGCAGCATGGCCATGTGATCAACTGACATGAGAAGAAAAAAGGCAGCCATGTTTCATTTTACATGTTACATTTGTTATTTTAAAATGCTGGCTTCATCTTGAGTATATAGCTCCTACATAATGTATCATTGTATACAGTAGTCTGTGATGCTTCAGGGGTTGAGCACTGTTGCATAATTCACCATTAACCAGGAGCTTCAAGTTAAAGGCTCTGTCTTCAATTACTACAAAAAGGATGGGATTGAGCTGCAGCAAGGCCATGTGATCAACAGGTGTGATGTCAATTCCTGAGAAGAATACAGTTGCCATGTTTTCTACTCTTGGATAACCCCTTTAAAGGCCAGTGATGCCAGTCATGTATATTCCTCATGTGGCCTGTGTGCATTTCAGTCCCATTTAAGTAAATGGAGCTGAGCTGCAATACCATGCAGAGCCCACATGCAATGTATGGTGCTCTGCTTGGTATTCAGTGCAGAGGCCATAGCACTAACCTGTACTTTGTGGTCTCTTCAAACAGCTCAGTGGGGATCTTGGAGGTTGATCTGATATTGTTGACCTATGCTAATAATAGACCATCATTATTACAATCACAGAAAAACCCAAATATACAAGATGACTCTTGACCAACCATGTGCCAATTATAATACTGGTGTCTTCTCATATGGCTTTCACACTCATATTTCTATCAAGAAAATGAATGAGATTGACATCCGTACATTTGTTATTTTGAAATGCTAGCTTCATGTAGAGTATATAGCTCCTTCATAATGTATCATTGTATACAGTAGTCTGTGATGCTTCAGGGGGTGGGCACTGGTGCATAATTCACCATTAACCACGACCTTCAAGTTAAAGAGGTTATCCAATATTAGAAAAACATGACTGCTTCTTTCCAGAACCAGTGACACATCTTGTCTATGATTTGTATCAAGTGTTCTAGCTCAACTCCATTGGAGTGAAAGTGACTAAGCTGCAATACTACACACAACCTATGGACTGGAGTAAGGTTGTTTATGAAAGAAATTACTGATATTTTTCTTATCCTGGTCCCCTTCAGTTTTTAAGAATTAGTCAGAAATTTTATTCTGGAAAATAATTTTATGCTCATGTTGTATGAACACCACATAAGTGGATAATGTGCAGCAGGATTTATACTGGAAACAAGATACAAAAAGCATCAACATCTGAGCCTTATTATAAAAAAGCATCTCAGCAATATCGATAAAATACATTTAATGGGAAATTGGGTGTCAAGTACATGGATAGATGCCATAATTTATATCTACCCCCCATGGTACTTATATTAAATTTACAATACCTTAAAAGAAATAGCATGAAATGCTGTAATGTGATTCACTGGGGTGATGTAAGGTAGTTCTGTTAAGAATCTGAAGGTGAAATCTACAAAAAGGAGATGATTTACATTACTATCTGCAATGAGAAGTAGACAGTAGTCTCCAGCCATCCGGAAGAACTGATGAAGCATGCAAGACATCAAAAGCCACTCTATCCAGATTTACCTAACTTAACGTTTAGGAATGCTGTCCTAGAGCTAAACAAATTTGTTTTTGCTCAACATTCACAAGTGTCACTTTTAGTTTAGTGTGAGGAAATAGCCTGAAAAATAAAGGTCACAAAATAAAATTGAAAGTTGAGCACTACTATTAAAAAAGGGTAATCATACATTGTGGAATAACGGTTCAATTAAGTAATTCTGTAAAGGTGTTGTATACAATATAAAATTAAAAGAGAATTAAGGCAACAGTCAGGACCAAACTGATATACTGGGGTATATTTACTAATGAAAATATGCCAGAATTCTGGTGCACCAAAAACTGACATTATTTGCCTTCCACCACATTTATCAACTGTTATGACTCTTTTGTGATTTGCCTAGTAAAAGGTATGGGTTAGCATGCAGCGTCATGAACCAAAATATTGATATATTAATTGATGTAAATTAAATGGTTTCTAACTTTTCTGACAACTTTTCAGACAACTCTCATTTATTAGATCATGTGATTCTGGACCAATTTGTATGTACTTTATTTAAAAATGTTGCTGTTTTATTCCTGTAAAGCCTCCCTAAAGTTTTTGTGACTATGTGTCTCCCTCCTTCTTAATTTGTTGTTCACTCCCTGTTACTAAGGCAAGTCTGTCTTTAGAAAACCAATGAGCTCAAGATGGGAACACAGGAAATTCTACATGTTTCCAACAGTTTCCATTGCCTGTACACTGCACTACACTGTAGTTTGCAGCTTCACACAGTTGCAAGAATAGTCTATCTACTTCTGACTTTCAATTTATGTTAAAAGTTTTTTTTTTTCACATTCCCAGGCCTCCTTGCAAATGACTAGCTCTCCAAGGCACACACAGCCTAAGTTATGTAAAAGTGAAGTGACATGTACGTCTATGGAAAAACGAATGGTAAGCTGAGGATACAAACTGAGAGTTTAACCATACACTGCACTGACGCTCACTTTTATGATTTTACATACTCTAAAAATTACCCATTTATTAGGGAAATGTGTTTGCCCATGGTTTTTAGATACTCATGGTGGTTATATTGCAAAAACCAATGGATTTGTAGAAAAATTTTGATGGCTTGTAAGTGCTACAGGGCCACCACTTCTACTTTATTATTGTGTGTGACATATATCTAGAATCAAATATGTGCACACAGTGCACTTGTGCATAAAGAGAAACGCTTAAAATATTTTGTTCAGATTGACAACAATACACCAAAAAAACTCCAAAATAACAGAGATTCTTTTTTTTTTTTTTTTTTTTTTTAACTCCGGTGAAGGATGCACTACTAGTACAAAGACCAAAAATACTACTGTAGTATTGTATGAGACCTACATCTAGAATTACATATGCGCACATAGTGCATTTGCACATGCAGAGAAATGCTTAAACTATTCTATTCAGATTTACAACAATGCTAGAAAGAATGTGTTATGTGTATAGAGAAGAAATGAAATTGTTCTATTACAAGTACTGTCAGACAATATAGATTATAGTCTGGCAATGAAAGGGCTAACTATCTGAAGCAGAGCAGACTCACTGACTGAACCTGTCCTATGTCTATCAATGTCTGTATATTCAATTGTATTCTATCCCTGCACTACTTATCTGCCTGTGTATTATTGCCTGATTTTCTAAGTACTCCTTTAACTTTTGTTCAGTTTTCTGACTTGTACTGCCTATAGTCTAGCTGCTAATAGCATAGCTATGAGATGTAGTGAGATAGAACACAGATGTGTGTTAATGTCCACCATTGCACCAACTAAAGACTGAGATCACTAGTGCACAAGTGAATATAGTCTATATGACATCAGCACTGTAAGGCCCACCTACCACTGTCTATTGTCTGAGACTGTCAGATGTTGCTATCATGTTATGTGTGAGTCACTGCACACATGGCATTATTTGCTCTGTATTTCCTGGTCTAACACGTGGCAGCGGCCATTTGTTGTTACAAATCAATTATCCCATCTCTAGTTATGATGTATTTAGAAATAAGTATTATTGTCTTATCTTGATCACACAGTTTTATTACCAGGGTCTGGGCAGAGCATTATCTTTTGAAGCAATACGGACAAACAAGATTTATAGCTTTAATGGATCTCTGTCACTAGCAGAAGTCAGTCAGGTATAAGGGGGGAAAGTTGCAACAGGAGCTTCTTCCTGACATCAGAAGTCTGTAAGAACTCAACTTTCCCAGGTGGAAATGAAACGGTTCATACCTTACCTCATGAAAGGATGGTGGCGGTGCTCTGACAAAAAAGCATCTCAACATTCTTCTAAGCTCCATAGAACCAGAACTGTAACTCATAAGGCTTTTTCTGTTTTACTCTTTTTTTTTATTTTTACAACTATTTTGCTCATTTTGTCACCTCTTGTCTTTTTTAACCCCTTAAAGACCTAGCCATTTTTCGTTTTTGCATTTTTGTTTTTCTCTCCCCACATTTCATTTTCATTTCTCAGTTCACAGAGTCACATGATGGTTTATTGTTTGCGGAAAAAATTGTACTTTGTAATGGCACCATTCAATATACTGTGCAATGTACTGGGAAGCTGGAAAAAAATTCAGAATGAGGTGCAATTGGAGAAAAACTGCATTTGCGTCAATTTCATATGGGTTTAATTTTTACAGCGTTCACTGTGTGGTAAAAATGACATATTACCTGTATTTTGCAGGTCAGTATGAACACGGCGATACTAAATTTATATAGTATTTGTAATGTTTTGATACATTTTAAAAAATTAAAAACTTTGCAAAATAGAAAAAAAAAATTGTGTCTCCATATTGTGACACCTGTAACTTTTTCATATTTACATGTATGGAGTTGGGTATGGCGTATTTTTATGCGGGACAACATGACGTTTTTATTGATACCATTTGGGGAAAGATCTGGTGGTTTGATCACTTTTTATTCAATTTTTTATAGGAGGCAAAGTGTTGAAAAAAACGTTATTTGGCCATTTTGATTTTTTTTCACCGCTACGCAGTTCACCGTATGGGATAAATATTTTAATATTTTAATAGTTCAGGCATTTTGGAGTGCGGGGATACCTAATGTGTTTATGTTTGCTTTTGTTTATTTACTTTTATATCTGATCTAGGGAAAGAGGGGTGATTTGAACTTTTGTGTTTTTTAAAAATTTTTTTTATACTTTTACCTGCATGATCAGACCCTCTAGGGACCTTGAAACCTAGGTTGCAGTGAATAGCAAAATGCCCTTACTTCTATTAGACGATGCCTCTGGCATCGTGTAATAGATCTAATGTAATGACAGGCCTGGGAGCCTTCAATAGGCTCCTGGCTGTCATGGCAACCGATCGCCGCCCTCCGATGACATTCTGGAGGTCGGCGATCGGTGGAAAATGGTGGTGCCCGTGGCGCCTTCGCAATTTAGACGCCGCGGTCCCGTTTGGCCGCGACATCTAAAGGGTTAACAGCCGCAATCGGTGCATCCGGTGCATTCGCCCTGTATGGAGGGAGCTCAGCTCCTGAGCTCTCTCCATACATCGTCATGCGACTCAGGACGTACTATTACTCCCTGGCTCGCTAAGGGGTTAATATAGGCACTGAACTCTTTGGTATTAAATCATTCAATTTAATGGTCATCCGTCTATGAGCTACAAACCCATTACCTTTCTGAAGTCAGTTTGTGTCTGATTGTTAAAAAGATGTGTGCATTTGTGAGTGGGTTTCCTAGGGTTAGTAGTGGTGGCAGTGTGTATCTCGGGTGCATGAGCTGTTTGTGGAGTGATTTACTCTTAACACTAGAAGTCCCAGAGAGCGGTCATTTAACATTTCTACCTTTGGAACCCAGAGACGGGTCGAATGACCTGAAGGATTTTATCTAACATCCTATAATCACCGTCTTTTGTTCTGTAATTAAGGCCATTACTGTCACACCACAGGAGGTTGTTGTTTTCCATTGAGTTTAGCCATTTAGTGTCTAGTTAGTTCTATTCAGTTTATTGTATTTGATAATATAAAGACTATACATATTGTATTAAGTTTAGTTTTATTTGAGCAAAAAAGCACTGAAACAATTAATCATTTTTTATATATTTTAAATAGAATTAGAAATTTTAGAGCAAGGTACAGCTGTGAGTAATGACCAGAAGCATTTGTCTAAGGCAGGGGTAGGCAACCTTTTTTGTTTGGCGTGCCGATTTTAATAAAAAAAATCAAAGATGAGGTACTCGGAGTGCCGGTCAATAATTGTAAGTCTGACGACCCCTAAACTAGAGTCATATACCACAAACCATAACACAGAAGTGCTGCCACCAGATGCTTTAGGACACATGCGTTTACTGCTATTTCCTGGGACACTCCTGTACTTTCTGATTAGAAGCAATGAAAGTCCATGTGCAGCCCCCAATTAGTGGTAAATTTATTGTGTCCAGGAGCCCCGTATGGCGGCATCCTTATGGTGAATACACACTATGTATCTGGATGCAGCTATATTTGGAACTTTTTCATTCAATGTAAAACTGGTGCATTTTTGCACAAAAAAAAACAAAGCCGGAGTTTTCTGTGCAAAAACACATCCTTAATATAGAAAACACACCGTTATACAGAATAATGTCCCATAGTGGTCCCTGCACACGGTATTATGTCCCATAGCGGCCCCTTCAACATGGTATATGTCCCATAGCTGCCTCTGCACACGGCATTTGTCCCATAGCTGCCTCTGCACACAGTATTTGTCCCATAGCAGTCCCTGCACACAGTATTTGTCCCATAACGGCCCCTACACACCGTATATGTCCCATAGCAGACCCTGCACACGGTATATGTCCCATAGCGGCCCCTGCACACGGTATTATGCTCTATAGTGGCCCCTGCACACGGTATTATGTCCCATAGCATCCTCTGCACACGGTATTTGTCCCATAGCGGCCCCTGCACACGGTATTATGTCCCATAGCGGCCCCTGCACACGGTATTATGTCCCATAGCGGCCCCTACACACAGTATTTGTCCCATAGCTGCCCCTGCACACAGTATTTGTCCCATAGCGGCCCCTGCACACGGTATTATGCTCCATAGTGGCCCCTGCACACGGTATTATGTCCCATAGCGTCCTCTGCACACGGTATTTGTCCCATAGCGGCCCCTGCACACGGTATTAATAATAATATAATAATAATAATAATAGTCCTTTAATAGTCCCACAGTGGGGAAATTCAGTGTGTTACAGCAGCAAAGATAAGATAAGATAAGCAAATACAAATACAACATGTACAGGAATGTTCCAAGGTGAGAGGCATTACATTAATAGCAGACAGACAGATAGGACGTAGCAGGGGGGGGGGGGGATTTAACAGGCAGAGAGATATTTCAGTTCTCTGTATGTAATGATCTCCGCTTAGGTCGGTGTTGGTTGTACAGCCTAACCGCGGTGGGGAGGAAAGACTTCCGATAGCGCTCCTTCTCACACCTAGGGTGGAGCAGTCGGTCACTGACAGTACTGCCCAGCGCAATCACAGTCTCATGCATGGGATGGGACTTCTTCTCCCGCATGGAGCTCACCACGGACAGTATCCTTCTGTCTCCCACCACCTGCAATGGGTCCAGTGGGCTCCCCAGGACAGAGCTGGCCCTTCTAATCAGCTTGTCAAGTTTATTTCTGTCCCTGGTTGATATACTGCTCCCCCAGCAGGCCACTCCAAAGAAGATGGCTGATGCCACTACCGAGTTGAAGAAAGTCCTAAGAAGTGCCCCCCGGATTCCAAAGGCTCTCAGCTTCCTAAGCAGGTAGAGCCTGCTGTGGCCCTTCCTGTACAGGGCCTCCATATGATCTGCCCAGTCCAGCTTATTATTAAGGAGCAAACCCAGGTACTTATAGGTGTTCACAATCTCGATGCCCGTCCCCAGGATGTCCACTGGTTTTGGAGGGCATCTGCCTTTACGGAAGTCCACCACCATCTCCTTGGTCTTCCCCGCGTTAATCTTCAGGTGGTTCTGGTGGCACCAGTCCGCAAAAAACCGGTTCAGTTCTCTGTACTCCCTGTCATCATCGTCTGTGATGAGGCCTACTATTGCAGAGTCGTCAGAATACTTCTGTAGGTAGCAGCTGGATGAGTTGCACCTGAAATCAGCAGTGTACAGTGTGAAGAGGAAAGGGGCGAGAACCGTACCCTGAGGTGCCCCCGTATTACAGATCACGGTACCTGACACACAGTCTTGGGCTCTCACGTATTGAGGTCGATTTGTGAGGTAGTCTAGGATCCAGTTGGAGAGGTGGTGGTCCACTCCAGCAAGGCCCAGCTTGTCTCTCAGTAACCTGGGCTGTATGGTGTTAAAAGCACTGGAGAAATCAAAGAACATTATTCTCACTGTGTTCCCTGGTTTTTCCAGGTGAGACAGAGCCCTGTGCAGAAGGTGGATGATGGCATCATCTACCCCAATGCCCGGTCGATAAGCAAACTGGAGAGGGTCCATAGCGGGGCTCACTAGAGGGCGGAGATGTGTGAGAACCAATCTCTCTAAGATCTTCATCAAGTGGGATGTCAGTGCTACAGGTCTGTAGTCGTTGAGGTCCATAGGGTGAGGTTTCTTTGGAACTGGTACCACACAAGAAGATTTCCATAATTCAGGGACTATTTCCTGCCTCAGGCTCATATTATACATATATGTAATTATACCACACAGCTGGTCCCCACAAGTCTTAATTAGCCTTGCACTGATGTCATCTGGCCCTGCGGCTTTCCTCGCCTTGATCTTTTTCATCTCCTTCCTCACCTGGGCCCGTGTGAAGGTCAGACTGTGGTCAGATAAAGACAGATTTCTGGATTTACTGGTCTGTTGGGAAGTAGCCACATGGGGTGAATGGGGTGAAGTCATTGTGGACATCATTATGTCCCATAGCGGCCCCTACACACGGTATTTGTCCCATAGCTGCCGCTGCACACAGTATTTGTCCCATAGCGGCCCCTGCACACGGTATATGTCCCATAGCGGCCCCTGCACATGGTATTATGCTCCATAGTGGCCCCTGCACATGGTATTATGCTCCATAGTGGCCCCTGCACACGGTATATGTCCCATAGTGGTCCCTGCACACGGTATTATGCTCTATAGTGGCCCCTGCACACGGTATTATGCTCCATAGTGGCCCCTGCACACGGTATATGTCCCATAGTGGCCCCTGCACACGGTATATGTCCCATAGTGGCCCCTGCACACGGTATATGTCCCATAGTGGCCCCTGCACACGGTATATGTCCCATAGTGGTCCCTGCACACGGTATTATGCTCTATAGTGGCCACTGCAGGCAGAAGCGCCCGAAGAGTACAGAGCGGCTGCGGAGCGTGGAATAGTGAGTACATTGTTTTTTATGTTTGATCATCTCCCCGGGGGGCTCCGCTTATTATACTCGGGGGTCTGAAGAGACCCCACAGTATAATAGCAGTTTCGTTTCGGCCGTGTTTGGTCCGATCGAAACTGCTGGGTGAGGAGTCCGCTGCCGTGCCAGGGGAATAAGCCTCGCGTGCCAAGAGTGGCACGCGTGCCATAGGTTGCCGACCCCTGGTCTAAGGCCTCAAGCACACTAGCGAAAAAAAATTGCGCGAAAATCGCATCGCAATGCGATGCAATTTTTTTCTGCGATTTGCCAATGTATTTCAATGGCACCAAGCACACCTGCGATTTTTTTTTGTGCGATTTTTTTTCATAGGTGCGATTTTCCTGCGATTTTTTTTTTTTTTTTTTGTGCGATTTTTTTTTCATGCAAAAAAATCCCAGAGGAGTGATCTATATGACCAATGGGACAGATCACAAAAATATCGCAAGTAGCTGTGATTTTTTTTGCAATTTTTTTTTTTTTTTTTTTTTTTTCTGCACCCATTGACTTGAATCTAAATATACAAAAATGTAAATATACAAAAGAACAACTGTTATTTGTTTCTATGCTTTTTATTTTTGTTATGAAAATAATAAAAAAAATACAAGGAATAAAACAATTCCACACATATTTACAATAGGCTGCTGTGGGGGGCTGCGTGTGTGTGTGTGAGAGTGGCATGTCCTTCTTGTGTGACTAGCATTTCAGCACTCACGCAGCAGTCTGTCTGCACTGTCGGAACATACCTGGCACTGCCTGGGTATGTCCCTGGTACATTTGCCACACGTGTATTTGTAGCAGTAAACACATCTCTCAGTTGCACAATTGTTCGTGCATCGATGGTTGACCTGACACTTCGCCCTTTTGCCAGGGCTGGGTGTGGAAGGTTGTTGCCGAAGGAGTTTCTCCTTGCGTGCCTTCTTTTCAGTCACATGAGAGCCACCTAACTCTTTTGCAAGCTCAACCAGGAAGTCCACCCGTCTCTCCTGTACCCCAGTGCATGCCTGATAAAGAACATGAGCATTCAGTGCTGCCATGTCAATCATGTTGTAGAACACGGCGAATGGCCATCTCCGTGTTCCTGCATGCAGGCTGTACTCCCGCACCATTTGGTCCATTACATCCACACCGCACTTTGTGTGGTTGTATTGTGTGACCGTGTTTGGCTTCCTTTTGTTGGTATCCTTAGTCTCAACCACGCTGTGCATGCTGCTGAGAATGTAGACGGCCTTCTTTCGTTTGGGTGCATACACTGTCAGTGTGGCATCAGTGGTTGAAAACACCTGAGTGGTGAATTCAGTGCGGTCCATCTGTCTAGCGGATTGAGGAATTTCCCGGCGACTCTTGTTGACTGTGCCGAGGATAGTGGTTTTCCGGCTAAGCAGTCATTGTGCAAGTGACAATGATGTAAAGAAATTGTTCGTGGTTACAGTTCTGCCCTTGTCCATGAATGATTCCATCAGCCTCATCACTACAGTTTCGGACAGTCTCTCCCCGCTGGGACGACTGGGGTCCTTGCCAAGATATGGGAGGACATTACAGATGTACTTTGATTTCAAGTCACAGACTACTTTGAGAAGCAGTCACATCCCCCACAGCACAAAAGGCTGCATGCAAATTTGCTAAGGTGTTAGCAAATATTCCCAGCACAACAATGCAGCTGGGGGGTGGGCAGACACTCAGGAGCAGCTTACATTCTTTTCTTTACACTCTCTTACAAGACCTGAGGTGGATCAACACAATTCCCCCCTGCAGATTCCTCAGACAATGGCCACATTTACAAATGAAAGGAAATGCTAATTGGAGCCATCAGAGTTGTCAGTTTGGACTAAGGGTCATTTGACCCTCTTTCAGGACTTGAAGGGGGAGCTCGAAATTTCTGGGACTTCTAGTGTTAATTTGCAGCCTGAGTGAAGGGTGAGTGCAAGATTGAGTGAGTGGAGTGAATTGACCCCTGACAGTCGATCCCACATCACATTTAAGAATTGTGACAATAATCATAAAGAATGATGCATGAATCAACTTATAATAGACTTCATGCTTAGTTCCACAATGCAACAACAGATGTTACATGTGGCAGAAGGTCTATGTGAATGAGCACACCCAGCCTAATGCCACTTGTCCCTGTAAAAAAAAGGATTGGCAGATTTATAGCTCTTTCTCAATTTTGTATCTGATGGTGCATGGTCATTTTTAGTTGGTAGAGGGATTTATTTGGTTATCTCTGATAAGAAATGAATTTCCCATGTCCATCTTCTTGGAGGGACAAGTGGTGTTCAGCCACATGAGATTGAGAAATAACAGATCTGTGATGCCCTTAGACTGGGTGTGTTCATTCACACAGACCTCTTCATGTAACGTCTGTTCAGCATTCCCACTGCTTAACTGTTCACAATAACAGTCATTTTGACTAGGGATGTCCAAACTTTTACATGCCACTGCATATGTAGGTCATGTGACCTACATATATTAAATTATTTGCCTTTCCCCTGACATTGTGGGTTCTCGGTTTCATGGATATCCGCACCCCAGAATGTCAGTGGAAAGTACTCGCCCCTAGCCGCATTATACTCATCATTTCTCCTGTGTATATCCAGAGCCTGGGATGCGTGCAATACATGTCACAAAAAGGAGGTGCTGGCCACTGATGACAACCCAGGTTCAGAGCTGCCAGGAAGAAAAAATAAGTAAGTGTAATGGGGCTGGGGGGCGGGTCAAAGAGGAGGTGCCAGCAAGCCCACATCACAAAGAGGAGGTGGCGGCCGGCACCTCCGTAGAGTGTTCAGCTGGGACTCCTGCCGGCATGTAGTGTCGTATTAAATGGACTGCACATGCTCAATCTATATTATACTTTGCAATGGCGACTGTGGAACATATTAAACTGTGCAGGGGCCACTGGGCCACTGTGGAGCATATTATACTGTGAGGGCCACAGTGGAGCATTATACTGTACAGGGGCCACCGTGCAGCATATTATACTATGCAGGGGCCACCATGGAGCATATTATACTGTAAAGGGGCCACAGTGGAGCATATTAGACTGTGTAGGGGCCACTGTGGAGCATATTATACATGTGGGGTCCATTGTGGAGCATTAGACTGTGTCAGGGCCACTGTGAAGTATATTATACTGTGCAGGGGCCACTGTGGAGCATATTATACTGTGTGGGAGCCACTGTGGAACATTATACTGTGCAGGGGCCACTGTGGAGCATATTATACTGTGCAGGGAACACTGTGGAACATATTATACTGTGAGGGCCACAGTGGCACATTATACTGTACAGGGGCCACCGTGCAGCATATTATACTATGCAGGGGCCATCGTGGTGCATATTATACTGTAAAGGGGCCACAGTGGAGCATTATACTATGCGGGGGCCACTGTGGAGCATAGTATACTGTTCTTGGCCACTGTGGAGCATTATACTGTGCAGTGGTCAACGTGGAGCATATTATACTAAGTAGGGTCCACTGTGGAGCATATTATACTGTGCAGGTGGCCACTGTGGAGCATATTATTCTGTGTAGGGGCCACTGTGGAGCATATTATACTGTGTGGGGGCCACTGTGGAGCATTATACTGTGCAGGGGCCACTATGGAGCATATTATACTATGCGGGGGCCACTGTGGAGCATTATACTGTGCGAGGGCCACTGTGGAGCATAGTATACTGTGCAGGACCACTGTGGAGCATTTTACTGTGCAGGGGCCACGATGGAGCATATTATACTATGCAGGGGCTACCGTGGATCATATTATACTGTGCAGAGGGCCACTGTGGAGCATATTATTCTGTATAGGGGCCACTGTGGAGCATATTATACTGTGTGGGGGCTGCTGTGGAGCATTATACTGTCGGGGGCCACTGTAGGGTATATTATACTGTGCAGGGGCGACTGTAGAGCATTAGCATGAGTCTTAGCGCTATTCTCTCCCTATGGTGTACACTGGTCTCCACATCCTCTTGATTTACCATCATGTCCCTGGGTATGTGCTTATTATGATTTCTCTATGCTATTTTATGACTATTGATTTATTATTGATGTTTATTTTTTTGCTATTACATCTTATCACTTATCCAGTTCATAGCAGTATTTATTGGGATATAATTATATTTTATATCTATTTATGTATTCTCTTTTCCTGCTATTTACATTTTGTATTCTATTGTGGGTATGTGACTTGTGATATATCACAGTGAGAGAGGGCTAGGTTTCTGGGTCACTGGTTTTCAGTGATCCTTGGTTGTATGTGTTCCCTATTTATACATTTTATGTCATTATTTGATAATTTCCAATAAAATTATTTTATATTTTTTGGTATACATCTTGTTTTCCCATATTCTTTTTGGATGTGCGACTGTAGAGCATTATACTGTGCAGGAGCCACTGTGGAACATATTATAATGTGTGGAGGCTACTGTGGAGCATATTATTCTGTGCAGGGGTCACTGTGGAGCTTATTATACTGTGCACGGGCCGAATGTGGAGCATATTATACTGTGTGAGGCCCACCATGGAGAATATTATACTGTTCAGAGGCCACTGTGGAGCATATTATACTGTGGACAGGCCACTGTGGAGTGTACTATGCTATGTAGGAGTTACTGTGGAACATTATATTGTGCAGTGGCCACTGTGGATCATTATACTGTGCAGGGGCCACTGTGGATCATTATACTGTGCAGGGGCCATTGTGGAGCTTTATACTGTGTGGGGACCACTGTGGAGCATTACACTGTCTGGGGGCCACTGTGGAGCATTAAATTGTGCAGGAGTGACTGTGGAGTATATTATACTGTGCGGAGCCACTGTGGAGCATATTATATTGTTCGGGGGCCACCGTGGAGCATATTATACTGTGCACAGGCTACTGTGGAGCATTATATTATGCAGCGGCGATTGTGAAACTTTATACTGTGTGAGGACCACTGTGGAGCATTACACTGTCTGGGGGCCACTGTGGAGCATTACATTGTGCAGGGGTGACTGTGGAGTATATTATACTGTGCGGGGCCACTGTGGAGCATATTATACTGTTCAGGGGCCACCGCGGAGCATATTATACTATGCACAGGCCACTGTGGAGCATTATATTGTGCAGTGGCCACTGTGGAGCATATTATACTGTGCAGGGGCCACTGTGGATCATTATACTGTTTGCGGACGACTGTGGAGCATTACATTGTCTGGGGGCCACTGTGGAGAATATTATACTGTGCAGGGGCCATGGTGGAGCTTTATACTGTGTGGGGACCACTGTGGAGCATTACACTGTCTGGGGGCCACTGTGGAGCATTACATTGTGCAGGGGTGACTGTGGAGTATATTATACTGTGCGGGGCCACTGTGGAGCATATTATACTGTTCAGGGGCCACCGCGGAGCATATTATACTATGCACAGGCCACTGTGGAGCATTATATTGTGCAGTGGCCACTGTGGAGCATATTATACTGTGCAGGGGCCACTGTGGATCATTATACTGTTTGTGGAGGACTGTGGAGCATTACATTGTCTGGGGGCCACTGTGGAGAATATTATACTGTGCAGGGGCCATGGTGGAGCTTTATACTGTGTGGGGACCACTGTGGAGCATTACACTGTCTGGGGGCCACTTTGAAGCATTATACTGTGCGAGGTTAACAATCATAAAGATACATATAGAGAGAGGTATGTAATTGTCAAAATATTCATATATATATATATATATATACAAATACATCTGCAACAGGAAGATGCAGATGTAAACAAATGCAGAGGATGTCAGAAGCTCCCAGAAAATCCAGAAATCATTCAAAACTTATTGATAGCGCTAACAGACCTTTTTTGAAAATTCTGATAGGATACCATGTATACTGCCAAAGAACAGACTGCCCAGCATGGCCTTGCAAATACTTCAGCTATTTATGAAAACCCAGGTACATTTTAGGCCGGGGCCCTACATGGCGTAAATGAGGCTTTTTAGAGTCACAGCACAGTGGATGGGTTTCTAGTGAATCCCATCCCCACTTTGCGGTAAAATATGCACAGCGGACATGCTGTGATTTCTAACACCGTTGAGGTTTTAGAAATCGCAGCATGCCAATTATACCTATGGAAACACAGGCAGTTTCCGTATAGGAAACCTCTGCAAACTATCTGTGAAAAGCGCTGCATGAAAATCCGCGATGAGTTGCCTCCGTGGTTTTTCCCACAGCACTTTTTTGCCACGGGGCGCTACGTGGGCCTTAGCCTTAGTGGACCTTTCATGTCCACTAAGATCAGTGAGTGGTTATATACCTCTGGACAGCTGAATTCAGTGTGCTGTCAGCCTTAACGATATCTGCCCCAGTTGCAGAGATATTAATGCCGTTAATTTAGGCGCCAATATGTCTGCACTGTCACAGAGGCCAGCCTTACAGCTCAGCATCATCACTGGGTGGTGAGGAACGCCCCGCTGACAGTACTGATTGTTTTGCATTGTAGTTTTGACTGTTTTGTCAGTACAGCACTGACAGTTTTGCATTATAGCGTGACCAAAAGCCCTGATGCCGCTCATTATATTAAGAATTAATTTCAGAACTATGCAGCATTATCAGGTATTACACAGCTAATTTATTTTGGCACTGTTATGTATTCACTGCTTGACATGTCTGTATTATGTAAGCAGTTTATAGTACTGTTTAGCACTGTGATACTATTTTGAATATGTAGCAAATTTATTAAGGCTGGTGCACGATACGTCAATCTTAATAAAAGGCCTAACTGGTGTAGATTTCCATTCTTACTGGCATGAGTTTTAGTAAATCAGCCAGGCTGAGGTGTCCCCACCTCGGCTCACCCTGCAGTGGCCATATTTTCTGAATTTGGCATGCAAAGCATAGATCGGGGCTTGAGGTGTACCTTTAGCGCAAGCAAGGGCCTTGTGTACTTGCACCTCAATATCATTCCTCCTTGCCAGAAAACTGACATAGAGGGAATGATAAATCCTTCCCCCCATTATGTCAATATTATACTCCATTTTTTTAAAAAAAAATCTTCTATGCATCTATAAACCTTGTAGATATAAAGTAAATTTGGTTTTACAGAATATATATTTCAAAATGTAATGGTTACAAAATATGATAAAACATCCAAAGCTCTTCCAAATGACATGACCCGATCTAGCTAGCTCTTTGCGTCTGCAGAGTTGTTTATTGTGCCAGTGAGGATATCATTATATTGTCAAGAACTCCCAACTGTTGGCTATTTATTTGTTTAGTTTGCATTATTAGCAGCTGGTCCTCCCTCACAAACATTGTGGCATATCTGTTAATAGAAGCCAGTGGAATACTGTCTTAATTCCAAGCTTTAGCTTATAAAAAACAGGTTCCTTAACAAGACCACAGAAAATAGATACTGCCTAAGCAGAGGCCTGCAGTCTGATCCGACAGATCATTGAGAAAGCATTAGAGAGGCATCTGTACAAGTGCGAGTATGAAGGGTTTGTGGAGCATGGCAAACATTACAATCTGTCCTATTCAGGACCAGCTGTGTTTTTTTGGATAAATTCTAAGGCACCAAACAATAAAAACCTTTAAGCGTGAAACGTTAAATTTCCAAACATGGCTGGAAAATCAAAGCAGGAAGTGAAAAAATATATTTAAAAAAATGCAAAAAAAGAACAAATTGGCTTCTTAAACGTGTGTTGATTTATAATGCTGGTAAGGTCTTTGAAGATACCTGCAAATTTTGGACGAGTAAAATGTTTTTGGTATGTTTTCACTGAGAAATAATAAAAATACAACAACAAAACTTGGCAGTCTTCAACTAAAAGGCTTAGATTTCAATTTGGGTCAATTTCCAAACAGATTGGTCACCATATGTTTCAAGTCCATCAGTTTTACCGAGAAATAAATCATTAAATAGAAATAAAATAAAAGCTTTAATTGTCTATCTATCTATCTATCTATCTATCTATCTATCTATCTATCTATCTTCTTTCTCTCTCTCTGCTCTCTATATATATGTGGTTTTCGAATTTACTTAAACTCAATATCCCATCCTAGAGAGAAGTTGTATTTTGTGAAATAAAACAAGAATAGTAGTAGTAGTAGAGGAAGTAGTAGCAGTCATAGAAGCAGCATTAGTAATAAAATAATTTTGGCAATATTTTAGAAGCCCATACATGGTGAGGCGTTGTAATATAGTGCCTTTACAGTACTATGGGACTTCAATGTGCCTTTACTATTTTATAAAGAGGATGGTGATGGCTTTTTTTTTGTCAATTTCCATAAATTTGAAAAACATTATGACATGATATGGATGTATACACCACTAGACACTTTGCTTATCTCTGTGTTATGACACTGTATAGTGACAACATTTGGTGATAGCACATGAACTATGACATTTGGCTATGTAGTTTGGCTTTTTGTCACCTTGGCCAATAATTAAGTGGTGGACCATTTATAATGGTCACATATGCATTGGTACTTTACATTGGGGACACGGTTGTTTTTTCTGTCACATTTGACAAGAAGAATAGTGCAGTATGCAACAATATTTTTGCATAAAAAACTGTTAAATCTTGCATTTATCCTACAGCACACTAACACATAATATTACATTAGACTATTTTATTTATAAATTGCTAAATTAGGTTTATTATATTTCTTATACATCTTTTACCTGGCCAACAATAAGCAATCTAACAGTTAAAGCAAAGCCAATACACTTTAATGCTTAGTACAAGACATGAGGGTGGAGCATGGTAGGAGTTCAAAGGGCATTGTGTCATGCTCCATCTGTTAGAATCTGGACTAGGCACAATAGAGTGGATCAGCTTTGGGCAGGGACACTATATGATCTATTGTAAATAATGGGGGACACATGCTGAAGTAAACTCTGCCCCATCTATAAAAAGAACCTAATTGTCTGCTGATACTGACTCTGTAATGCAATGACTAACATTTCTCTCTGCTGAAATGCCAGCCTCATCATCTGTTGTCAAGAGACACTGCAGCGTCCTTATGATATTCATAGACCTTGCAGCTATTGGCATTTGTTTAATCTGTTCCTATGTTTTGTTTGCTTTTGGAGGGTTACCACAGCTACAAAACCAGATTTAACATATGATATTTGGCCTTGACTTGTGAATATAAAATGCATAGAAGAAGCAAAACAAGGCAGATTACATGGCAGTAGAAAACCAAGAGATAAAAAATACCATATCACAACAATAAAATATAATTTTCTATATGAAACCATGCAAAATGTGATAAAATAGAAATGCAGTCAAACAGTGGATGTATAATCCATATTGCATATAGTATGTGTTATTGTTGCAGACTGGAAATGTTTAAATGGTTATAAAGTATTTTATTTACTTTATGCATGTTTTTTTTTTTATAAATAATAGAAATAGAGGAATTTACACTGCTGGTTCTCAGGGTATGTGGGCTGCTATGTTGACTTTGCTAATTCAGTCTGGAAATACCTAGTGGTAATGCATACAAGATTGACAGACTTGCTGGGGGAAATTGATGCACCACTTTGTCCATTTTCAAACCAGTTTGCCACTTTTGAGAAAGTGGGCAGGACGGGAAACCATGGGAAGGATGCCTCAGCCAACTTGCACCAAACAACTGTTATAGCTGAGTTATATCTAAAATCTACAACAGTCCCTGGCTGATTTCAATTCTGTTGCATGGGACCTCATGAGATGCATCAGATATACAGTATAATTCTGGTGTCAGATATGCCACCAGTGCTGACAATATTAAGACCAACCCACGAGGAGCTGGTCTTAATAATGTTCACTGTGTTACACACTTGCCAGGCCATCCTTTCATTGCCAATAAACTCATTTTGTTTGTCTTTTTTGCAATAAAGCTATTTTTTAATACAGTGTCAGAGTTGCCATTAGTCTAGCTTGCTTCATAAAGTCAAGTGCAAAATGAAATTTTGTTCACAGTATTTCTTTTTTTGCAAAAGTGTTTTTTTTTTGTCAAACTATACAGAAACTGCCATTATCACTGCAAAAATACAAGCTGACTCACATAGCATGTTCTAGTCTAATACTCAGTGAACAGGTCAACTTTTTAGTGCTAAATCTTATCTTCTTGTTAAGTATTTTTGAAATTGAGTTTTTTTTTTTTTTTAACAAATACAGGAAAACCTGCCATTATCACTGCAAAACTACAAGGTGACTCTTGCAGTGTGTTCTAGTCTAGTGGTCACTGATCATGTTATCCTTGTATTTTCTTCAAAAACATTGTAGTCGGGGATGGAGAGGGAGCAGCGTCTGGTGGGAGATGTTGACGCACATGCATGCTGCTTGGGGGGTCACTATTTGTATTGAGGTCCACTTTGGTTGAACCCATCTTTGTATTCAACTCTATGCATATCTCTCTCGTAGGTCACATTTCCACATTAGGGTATTCCATACGTGTATCTGGTGATCAATGCAATGTCCTGCTATGGTACAAGATTCTGAGATTCACCATGACATAAGCCAGCGTGGTATATTGTTAAGTGTACATGGTTTAAGACTCTTAAGATTATTACCAGGCAGGACTATCCACTGCTGGACAGCTTGCATGGCACATATACACTGCTTATTATAAGCGTAGACATGAGGCGTTAATGGCCGGTGAGGCAGGACATACTTTAAAACAGCACTTCGTTGTGTCGACTTCTGGGATCAACATCAATACATGAACTGATGTAATTAGCGTTCCCTGATCAGATAGAGTCCGATGTCCCTCTTATAATAGCCCTCCTTATATTTAAGTTTCCCCCTTATATGCAGACCTGAGAGTATAATAATCGGAAGCCCAGGGGAGGTGAGGGAAAATAACAAACAGTTATACTTGCCTTACCTGTCCTGGGCATCGTCGTGCTGATCTGCTGTCCCCGCTGGCTTCTTCAGGTCTGGATGTCCAGACGTTACCACTGAGGCCTGTGATTGGGCAGCAGTGGTCACGTGGGGCATGCTGACGTTATGATGCCAGCATGCCCAAGGTAACCCCTGAGGTCCAATCACAGGCCTCAGCGGTGAGGTCTGGAACGTGTGACGTCAGCTACAGGCCAGAAATGGCCAGGAGATGATGCTGGATTGCTGGACGCCCAGGAGAAGTGAGTAAAAATGTTTTTTTTATTTTTACAGACCTCCCCTAGGCAGGTTTCTATTGGAAAGGGGTCCTGTGGCACATGATGCCAGGCCTCTTTCCATTATCGATGTGGCCTGGCTTTACTCCGGGATCCAGAGTCATCAAGCAATTGCCCAGTCTGCCTCCCCCTAACGTTGGCCCTGCTCAGTACACCCCTTGATAAAATCCTTGAAACGTGTAGTTTCCAAAAGGGGGTTCCATTGTACTGGTATTTTAGGGGCTCTGCAAATGAGACATGGCACCTGAAAACTATTCCAGCAAAGTCTGCTTTTCAAACTCCCATTGTCACTCCTTCCCTTCCATGCGCTACCTAGTGCCCAAATGTCAATTTACATCCAGATGTGGGGTATTTTCAGACTTGGGATAAATTGCATAACAAAATGTCCTTTAACCCCTGTGAATGTGTTAAATTTAGGGCTAAATGAATGCATTATTGAAAAAAAAATGTCTAAATTTTACTTTCATAATGTTTTAAATCCTGTGAAATGCTTAAAGGGTTAACAAACACCAAAAATGTAGTTTTGAATTATTTGAGGGGTGTAGTTTTGAAAATGTGGGGTTAGAACTGAAGTGGTCAGGATAAAATGGTTTTCAGAAATTTTCTTTGTAAATCTGGAAAATCGCTGTTACACTTGTAAGCCTTCTAACTAAAGCAGACATATTAGATAATAGTTATTAATGTATTTGGGTGGTATTTTGAAAATTGGACCCAAAGGGCGGCCATTTTCATGGATCGCAAACATTACAGTGTATGGAGGGATCCATGAAAATTGACAAAAATAGAACATAACCTATATTTTAAAAGTTCGTTACAATGGTCATGTGACAGACATGACCCGTTCACAGACATTGAAGCTAATGCTGCCATGTGACGTCCGTTAAAAAAACGGACGTCACACTGCCATTATTTACTGTGTGAATATAGTTATAGGTTTCATTAGTATTAGTCTTCATTATAGTCTTAAATTATATACACACGATCTGTTTCTCAATGAATCTATGTTTCTGGCTGCTGACACAAGCTTTTAGTCTGGTGACCGACCAATACTGATCAGGCTCTCTGCCCAGAAAGTCTCATTTAGTAAGCTGTGATGCATCTGTGTGCTGCTGTGGCTGATCTTTTGTAATAACACAGTGCAGGGTCCTGGCCTCCCTACTGACCTAAATCTGAATATTTCACACAAATGTCAAGAGGAATAAAATAAATGTATATAGTAAGCCAAAGGGCCAGGAGACAGAAAGGGGTCAATGTATGGAACATTTATCTAGTGTGTTTTTCATGAAGCTCAATTGTGCTTCTTATAATATTGCACAGATATATGCACAGAGGCTGTATGGGGACATTGAGTTTGTGCATATCTATACCAAGGGTATTGGCACCTTATTACAGTTATAAATCTTTGTAAAGTTAAGGCTCCATGTAGCGAAATGCACCAAAAAGATACAGCAAAAGCTCTTTTTTTCTGTAATGTGTGGTTGAGATTAACCAAAATCTCATTCACTTTGCTGGTACTGTGAGGTTAAGGCCCCACATCGTGTCCCGCAGAAAAAAAAAAAGCGCTGCGGGAGAAACCGCGGTGGAATCGCTTTACAGTTCTTCCCGCAGTGCTTTAGACAGAAAGTTTGCAGAGTTTTCCTTTCAATTATACCTATGGGGAAACCGCCGGCGTTTCCGTAGGTATAATTGACATGCTGCGATTTCCAAAACCGGGCCGGGTTCGGAAATCGCTGTGTGTCCGCAGCACGTTTTTTTCCGCAAAGTGGGCATGGCATTCACTAGAATCCCATCCACTTTGCTCTGACTGTAAAACGCTGCGATTTTTTCCGGGCGAATTGCCTAAAACGCAGTGTTTTTTTCTGCTGCATTTCTGCAGCAGCAAAAAACGCTGCTTTTCCGCAATGTGGGGCTTTAGCAAAAAGCTATGTTCACACATAACAGTGAATAATAGCACTGTGATGTCCGTTTTGTTTTTTTAACATATGTCTCATGGCAGCATTAAATTCAATTCAAGTAAATGGGGGCTATTCACATGACCATTGCTTGATGGTCTGTAGTAACTAGAGATGAACGAATTTCTCAAAAGTTCGATTCAGCAGTTCGATTCGAAGTTCCAAAAAAATTTGCTTCGATCTGAATTACTTCGCGGCGAATAAACAGCTATTACTGCAGAGAGCCGGGGTGGGCGGCAAAATGGCAGAAGCCCTTGGATGCCGTGGTCATGTCTCTCTCTCTCTCCAGCACGGACAAGTTTTATTCATGTGGAAGGATCTGCTAACAAGCAAAGACACACCTACCCAATCACATCACTAGAGAACATCATGTGACCGTCTGATGTCACAAAAGTCCTTACTAAATATTCGTTACCACGAAGCATCAGGAAATCCAGAATTGTGGCGAATCGAAGATTTCCTGAAATTCGGATCGAATGCCACTTCTGCAGAATCGATTCGCTCATCTCTAGTAGTAACGGGCCATCAAAATATAGGTCATGTTCTATTTTTATCCGTTTTCACTGATCCCTCCATACACTGTAATGTATGGGGGATCTGTGAAAACAGGTGACCCTAGGGTGCAAGACGGCCATGAAAATGGACGTTTGTCACAACCTTGAACCTTGAGCCTTTGAACCTTGGTTGTGTGAATGTAGCCTAAGACTGAGGTCACATATTGCGGAAACATAACATTTTTGACTGATGCAGTTAAAAAAGATGCATTTTATAGTCCTAGGAAAGTGAATGAGATTTTATTTAATTTCATTCCCACACTGTGGAAAATGTAGCATTTTCAAAAACCTGTGTTTTTTAAAAAAAATGCTGTATGTTAATTTTACCAAAAAAAAAAAAAAATGAAAAATGATGTGTTTTGTACTTAAATGGTGGAGGCAAAAAAGTAAAACGCAGAGGAAAAGCAGTATGAGACTAAGGCCCCACGTAGCAAAACACAGAAAAAAATGCTTCAGAAAAAAAACAGCGTTTTACATTGCACTGCAGCGTTTTACATTGCTTTTTGCTGAGTTTTCCTCTGCAAACTTTCTACACCTATAATACCTATGCAGAAAACACCACAGAGTTTTCACAGGTATAATTGACATGCTGCAATTTTCAAAATGTAGGAGTTTTTGAATTTGCAGCATGTCCACTGCGGATATTTTTTGGAATAAATCAATTAGGCTAAAGCCCCACGTAGCGAGCTGCATTGAAAAAGCTCTGCGGGAAAAACCGCAGATTAAATGCATTGAGTTTTCACAGAAAGTCCACAATGTTTTCCTCTGCGGACTCTCTTCTTCAATTATACCTATATGGAAACCGCTGGCATTTCTGTAGGTATAATTGACATGATGTGATTTACAAAAATGCAGCAGTTTTTGAAATCGCAGCATGTCCATTGCGGATATTTTTCTGGAATGTTTGGGATGGGATTAGCCGTTATCCCATCCACTTTGCAGGTACTATAAAACACTGCGGCAAAATCGTGCCATTTACGCTAAGTGGGGCCCCAGCCTTGAATAGAATGATTAATAGTATTAATACCTGCCTCACTATAAGGATCTAGTTAATTGTTCTAGTATAAATAGAAAGTTAATCTCTTTAGGTAACAAAAGTTATCTTATCATTTTTATTATTATTTTTTGCATCTCTTCACAATGGTGTTTTTTTTATTCGAGTATGTATCATATTTTTGTGTATCTCTTTAAAACAGTAATTTTTATTTATATTATATTATTTAGTATGTTCTTCTTATAAATGCATTTCTGTTATTTCTATTTCTTTTTTTATTATATTTCTTTTTATTCCTATTTTTATTGCAAATGTAATTTATTTATTTTATTTATTTATTTATTCATTCTGTTTATGTACTTGGTGCAAACACTGTGAAATAATTTTATTAGCATACTGTACACATGTCTGAGGCTGTGGACAGCCGCACTGCAGGAGGACTTGTAGTAGCTTTGTTTGTTGCACCCAGCAGTGAACTGAAAGAAAATTCTTCAAAGTTAAATTTCAACTTGAGGCCTCCCTGCAGGAATATTCTGCATGCAGTCCTGCTTGTATTCCAGGCTTCACGGACAATCTACAGCACAGGGTAGAAAACATGCCTTAGCTTTTAAGAAGTCGCCATCAATAACCTCCAAACAGAGAAAATGAGAAATTGGGTACAATGACTTGAGAATGATAGAAGCCTTGAAAGGAGTGAAACACAGCAGTGATTGGGTTTTCACAGACCTTCGATCAAAATAACATTACTTCTGACAGCCAATTCTTACAGTGTTATACATGTGGACAGATTACCTTATGCTGAACTCGCTGCATGTGAGCCTAACAACTTTCACTTAAAGGAACACTTCTCTAAATGGCGAGCAAGTGTAGAAAATATAACAATACTTAATAAATCCAGAATACACTATTCAATTTTAAAGAGTCTAGTACCACCTAAATCTGTTCTAAATCACTTCCTTGCTGTTATATCAATAGTGAAACACCTTTTTATATCAAAGTGCAACTTGCTGCAAAGATAATGAGCTTTACCATGTGCAAATTAGTTTTCCAGTGCTTGCCAGAGCACCCGTTTTCTTCCTTGGTCACTGCAAATCAAGACCTGTCAATCTTTGTTAGGAATCAGTTTTGGGTGGCAAGAACAGGCAAAAAAAAAGGGTACCCTGAAAGACTCAAAGTTGGGGCAGGCTGTAGTCAGTTTCTGTGTGGGATTTGACTGGATTCCTTTTAGTGGAATGGGGAGACAGGTCAAAAGGTTGCTCTTCAGGCCTGAGATGTGACCTGGGGGTGTTGTCTAGCAATAAACTGGACTGTGAGGACTTGATAGTAGAAGGAGTGTGTTAGTGAAAGATTCTGAGTGAGTTGAAGTCCTAAGGTGAAGGCACCAGAACTAAAGGTTTGTTAATGTTATCTTTACCCTGTGCAGGGTAATGTGGGTGTCCAGCACTGCAGCATCAATACAGGATGGAACGTGCCTAGTTCTATAGAGGTAGTAGTAGTGGCAGCAGTAACAATAGTACAGTATGGAACATGATGGACAAAGAAAATAGCATCAGGGACATCACTGGGTCACTGTCAGTATTGGCAGAGTTATTTACAGGCATTGGGAGGAGGTGTATGAAAATCCTCATAGATCTATGCCTCAGTCATTTTTCTCATATGTAATGTTTACCATACTTACAGGAAACAATCTTATCCACTTCAGTGTGACAATGCCACCTGTTGCACAGGATATTCTCTCTGACTGTACATTGGAGGTTGGACAAGACAATAGACTAATGACAAAATGGGACAGGTCCTGCCACTGGTCCTTTCAGCTGACTTGAAAGCTCATGGGGTCAGGACTGAAAGTTTCTGCTGAGGAAAGGACACAGTACAAGTATGACTGAAATTGGTGCTTCAGGCAGTGCATATGAATTTTCTGATGTGTGTCCGGTTGATGTTGCAGATTAAAATACTGGACCATCATATTAAGCAAACTGTATTGTCTGCTGCTTCTGTTACTTTTTGTACTGGCAGAAGTGGAGAGGAGCCTTATGGTTATAAGTACAGCTGGCAGGCATCTGTTCCGCCAGAGCTTTGACAAGTGAGTACATAGCTTATCCTGGCAATAAATGTTTACTCCTTTTTGAAAGCAGGAAAAAAAATTCTTCCATTTTGCTTGGCATGATCAATATAATATCTGACGCATTTCTATACTGGTATAGCAAATTCAGTCTGTCATCAGAGGTGTCTAACAAAAGGTTTTGACCCGAAAGATAAAGAGCTATATTTTCTGCCTGCTCCCCCATTGGCACTAATACATGGCCACATGGGAGAGCGAGTACGCTGGCTCTAAAAAGCCCAGACCACTCCTCCAAATGAATAATTCAGCAATCAGGGGACATCAAAGGATGTACCGATTGTTTTTCTAAGAGCCCCCTGTTTGTTCAGTGTCACTGAAACTATTTGATCTGATAAAAAGTGTGGTTGCTATTTTTGTCCGAGTCCTCCACCTCCTCCTTACCCGGCGAGTGAATACATACGGGTGTGTGAAGGAGTTGTCTCCAGCTAGTAGATACACTGTTGCATTTTATGAAACTGAGCACTTTATGTTACTGAGTATCTACACCGTTTCTACTCAGTATAAAGGCTACTTGAAGAATATAAAAATTTGGGGATCTAGTGTTCTACAAAAATATATATCTAGATTGAGATTATAAATCAATCCCATGGCTTTATGTGACACTCTAGAGGAAGTGTTTGCAATATACATTGCTAGCTCATTTATATGCTCTGTCAATCTACAGATTTTTATCCTTTTCTGTACCATTATCTTTTAGAAAGTAATAATAAATTTAAATTTTAAAGATCCTGATGTTGGAAAATGACTCTTCCAACAGTTTGTGACATCAATCCAGGAGAATTTATAACAGATGTGTATAAATGCGGATTTTATGCAAAAAAATACGCCAGCAGATAGTGTGGCAACTATCCAACAATTAATGGTTCTACTCTCCACTAGAATATCTCAGGGTGCCATCAGAAGGACTTATTGTAGCCGCAAATCATATCGGCAACCTTTAGCTCTCCTTCGCTATACAAGTGTATCACTACCACATCTGATCTGTTTCGCCCACTGAAAAAGGTTGTCTACATTACTTTGATTTCTTTTGACATATTTGTGCCACCTGGATCTGGTTGTCTTCCTTTTGTATAATAAATCTCAAAGTAAACGGAGTGTCCTGGAATATATTTTTTATAGTGTGGCAACTATCAGCATGGTTCATATTTATTTGAATAAAAAATTATTTGAAAACATTTTTCCCTTGGGCAAAGACTGAAGTATAATGGTCACCACTGTACAAATGTTGGCCTGTTGCAGAAAATATAACTTGGTGGCACTATATGCATTTTTTTTGCAGTTAACTGTATTATCTACATGGCATAATAATCACCTAGAAACAGCCATATTTCATATCCCCTAGAGACAGATATTCCTGTGACAAAACTCCTAGTTAGTAGAGACATAAAAACAGGTGTATAAACACAGTAAGGTAGTTGAGAATAAGGTTGGTGCTGTTCAACATGTTGACGCTTAGTTCACATCAGCGTTCGGGTTTTGGTTTTTCGGGTCAGCTTGGGGACCCAAAAAAGAGAAACCCAATCTGCTTAAAAAGTGGTTACCCGCGGAAACCCTCGGACCCCATAGACTATAATGGAGGGAAAAGAGCTACTTGCAGGACTTTTCTTTGCATTTTTCAAATGGAATGGGGAATGGAATGCCTGAACAGAATCTGGGCGCAAATGTGAACCTAGCCTGACTTGCCACAGGAAATACAGTAATGGCAATTATATGTGGTGAACTATATTCTCCAATAAATGAAGTGTAATCAATAGCAGTGAACTAAAGTGTTATTAACTGCACTGTACAAATGCTGACTTTCCCCAAGAAATACTGTAACAGCAATTATGGGGGGTGAACTGTATGCAGCAAAAGGTGAACCGAAATATAATTAACCGTGATGTAAAAAACGCTGACTAGCCACGGGAAATATGGTAAAAAATGTATGCGTAGCATACTGTATGTACAAAAAAGATGAACTAAAGTGTAATTAACAGTAATGTAAAAGAGCTGACTTTGTCAATGGCTGTCCCTTGGCCCTGCCTAACACAGTGACACTACCATACTAAGACTCTTATCTCTCTCCCTAAAATCTATCTCTTTCTCTACAAATTTATAATTTGTAAATTGTATATCTTTGCCTCACTGAAGCACATTAATCCTAGCTATCCATCTGTGTTTTTTACTTTCAGTTTTTGTCTGAAATGTGATATGTTCTCTGCCGTCTCTATTAGAGATGAGTGAAGTTTTCAAAAATTCGATTCGGTAACTTCACCAAATTTTGCGATACATTTCTATTCGATCCAAATTAAATCACGGCAAATAAACAGCTATTTCCTGTCTGCAGAGAGCTTGAGTGGGTGGGTGGGATTCAAAATGGCGGAACCCCTTGGATGCCGCGGTCATGTTTGACCGTGGCATCCAAAGTGTTAAAATCCCTGATCAATTATGGAGCAGGGTGTTAGCTGTCAGTTACAGCTAAAACCCTGCTCCATAACCAATCGGGGGTTTTAAGACCTTGGATGCAGTGGTCAAACATGCCGTGGGCGCTCGCGAAGGGGTTAAAGGGCTGTGACATCACAGGGCTGACTGCTGATTGGCTGCACGCATGGCATTGTGGGTGATCCCGCGTTCCCAGACTTCCTTGCCCCATGTCCTCATATGTACAGCAGCCATTTTGAACAAAATGCGATTCGTTACCACGAAGCGTGAGGAAATCCGGATTCGATGTGAATCGAATATTTCCTGAATTTCGGATCGAATTCCACTTCGTCAACTTCTATTCGCTCATCTCTAGTCTCTATCCATACAAAATGGATGCAATCATGGTTGTGATTTATATAATGCCCATGACTCATCAGTTAGACATCAATGACTTCACCCTCCTATAGTCCCTCATAATTGGAAAGGCCTTTCATCAAGGCACTATGGGGAGTCCTGCCACCTGAGGCCATGTTATCCTCCTTCTCTGTCTTGTTCTGATCTGTAAAATGTTAATCTTGATGATTTGTCCAAAACTAATCACAAATGTTTTAAATTTACTGAAATCCAATACTCTGGGGAATTTCAGATTTCAGTGGAATTGATTTGTTCATCTCTCAGTGATTCAAATGCGGTAGGTTGGCGGCATGTCCTATATAAATGAGCAGGAAAATAATTGTGTACTGTGCACTACAATGTGTTTCCACGCAAAGTGTTTCCTAATAAACTATTCATAAAGTGGAGTTTGCCTTCAACAATGTTTACTTTCTGTTCAGCTTTTGCCTTCGATGAAGGATTTTAAAAATAATTTGCAAAAACATTTATTTTTATCTGATTCCGATTATTGTATTATACAAAACAATTTTCTAAGTGACTTCAAGAAAGCTGTAGGATTCTATATTAATTGAGTAAACTTCCAGAAAGCACATTTACAACAAAAACATAAATCATGTTTCTCTCGCAGAGTAAAATAATAATCAAAAATGATATCATATCTTGTGCCAGAGGTTATATAAAACACAATAATTCATCGGACCGGAGTTCAACAGTTTATCGAAATAATAAAAACATTTTATTCAAATCACGACGACACAAAAAGCAATATTTTAACTTTAAAATGAAATAAACTGTCGACCCGGCTGAAAATATGAAATTTCTCAGAATAGATGATAACATTTAACTCAAGGATGAAAATCCATCAGAGGAAGGCCCAGCTCTTCAGAGGGATGGAGAATAGAAAAAGGGAGCTACAGGCAATTTTTATCAAGATCTTGAGATTTGCTATAAATGAGTATGAGAAATTACATATAACATTGAAAAAAAATCCTAATTTAAAGGAGTATACCAATCTCAGAAATATGCATATGCCATAGATGTCAGGTGGGGTTCCATCTAACATTATGCTCGGTTGTTTCTAAAGCTTCTGTAAAATGAATGTAGAGAGCATTGTGACCATGTCAGCATTCATATTTTGCCTGAATACACTGATCACATACACACGTGGACAAAATTGTTGGTACCCCTCATTTAATGAAAGAAAAACTCATAATGGTCACAGAAATAACTTGAATCTGACAAAAGTAATAATATATAAAAATTCTATGAAAATGAACAAATGAAAGTCAGACATTGCTTTTCAGCCATGCTTCAACAGAATTTTTTTAAAAAGAAAACTCATGAAACAGGCCTGGACAGAAATGATAGTACCCTTAACTTAATACAGTGCCTTGCGAAAGTATTCGGCCCCCTTGAACTTTTCAACCTTTTGCCACATTTCAGGCTTCAAACATAAGGATATAAAATTTTAATTTTTTGGTGAAGAATCAACAACAAGTGGGACACAATCGTGAAGTGGAATGAAATTTATTGGATATTTTAAACTTTTGTAAAAAAAAAAAAAAACTGAAAAGTGGGGCGTGCCAAATTATTCGGCCCCCTTAAGTTAATACTTTGTAGCGCCACCTTTTGCTGCGATTACAGCTGCAAGTCGCTTGGGGTATGTCTCTATCAGTTTTGCACATCGAGAGACTGAAATTCTTGTCCATTCTTCCTTGGAAAACAGCTCGAGCTCAGTGAGATTGGATGGAGAGCGTTTGTGAACAGCAGTTTTCAGCTCTTTCCACAGATTCTCGATTGGATTCAGGTCTGGACTTTGACTTGGCCATTCTAACACCTGGATACGTTTATTTGTGAACCATTCCATTGCAGATTTTGCTTTATGTTTGGGATCATTGTCTTGTTGGAAGATAAATCTCCGTCCCAGTCTCAGGTCTTTTGCAGACTCCAACAGGTTTTCTTCCAGAATGGTCCTGTATTTGGCTCCATCCATCTTCCCATCAATTTTAACCATCTTCCCTGTCCCTGCTGAAGAAAAGCAGGCCCAAACCATGATGCTGTCACCACCATGTTTGACAGTGGGGATGGCGTGTTCAGGGTGATGAGCTGTGTTGCTTTTACGCCAAACATATCATTCTGCATTGTGGCCAAAAAGTTTGATTTTGGTTTCATCTGGACAGAGCATCTTCTTCCACATGTTTGGTGTGTCTCCCAGGTGGCTTGTGGCAAACTTTAAACGAGACTTTTTATGGATATCTTTGAGAAATGGCTTTCTTCTTGCCACTCTTCCATAAAGGTCAGATTTGTGCAGTGTACGACTGATTGTTGTCCTATGGACAGACTCTCCCACCTCAGCTGTAGATCTCTGCAGTTCATCCAGAGTGATCATGTGCCTCTTGGCTGCATCTCTGATCAGTCTTCTCCTTGTTTGAGTTGAAAGTTTAGAGGGACGGCTGGGTCTTGGTAGATTTGCAGTGGTCTGATACTCCTTCCATTTCAATATGATCGCTTGCACAGTGCTCTTTAGGATGTTTAAAGTTTGGGAAATCTTTTTGTATCCAAATCCAGCTTTAAACTTCTCCACAACAGTATCACGGACCTGCCTGGTGTGTTCCTTGGTCTTCAATGATGCTCTCTACGCTTTAAACAGAACCCTGAGACTATCACAGAGCAGGTGCATTTATACGGAGACTTGATTACACACAGGTGGATTATATTTATCATCATCAGTCAATTAGGACAACATGGGATCATTCAGAGATCCTTGAGTTTGCTGCACTGAAAGTAAAGGGGCCGAATAATATTGCACACCCCACTTTTCAGTTTTTTATTTTTTACAAAAGTTTAAAATAACCAATAAATTTTGTTCCACTTCACAATTGTGTCCCACTTGTTGTTGATTCTTCACCAAAAAATTAAAATTTTATATCCTTATGTTTGAAGCCTGAAATGTGGCAAAAGGTTGAAAAGTTCAAGGGGGCCGAATACTTTCGCAAGGCACTGTATTTTGTTGCACAACCTTTTGAGGCAATCACTGCAATCAAACGATTCCTGTAACTGTCAATGAGACTTCTGCACCTCTCAACAGGTATTTTAGCCCACTCCTCATGAGCAAACTGCTCCAGTTCTCTCGCGTTTGAAGGGTGCCTTTTCCAGATGGCATGTTTCAGCTCCTTCCAAAAATGCTCAATAGGATTTTGTTGGCAGCGGATTAATCTTTGACTGTCCAGGCGTTCAACAGTAAACAGATATTTATTGAGGAACAAGAATAATACACTGTATTCTTTAACTTATGATCAGCTACTTGTATGTGAGCTCCATGTGCTCTGCTCTGTGCTGTAGCTACAAAGAGAAAGAAGAGGAACTTGCTGGTTTTGTTACTCTAGCCCCCACCTTTTTAACAGAGCTTTATTAACAACTTAATACTATGCCTAGAGACAGAAGCTTATGCAGTTATAAACGTTTAAACAGTAGTTGTTGCAATACAGGCAACAATAAACATTATTCCAACAGATTTAGGTCAGGGCTCATAGAAGGCCACTTCAGAATAGTCCAATGTTTTCCTCTTAGCCATTCTTGGGTTTTTTAGTTGTGTGTTTTGGGTCATTATCCTGTTACAAGACCCATGGCCTGCGACTGAGACCAAGCTTTCTGACTCTGGGCAGCACATTTCTCTCTAGAATCCCTTGATAGTCTTGAGATTTCATTGTACCCTGCACAGATTCAAGACACCCTGTGCCAGATGCAGCAAAGAAGCCCCAGAACATAACAGACCGTCCTCCATGTTCCACAGTAGGGACAGTGTTCTTTTCAAGATATGTTACATTTTTCCATCTGTGAACATAGAGCTGATGTGCCTTGCCAAAAATTTTGATTTTTCTCTCATCTGTCCATAGGACATTCTCCCAGAAGCTTTGTGGCTTGTCAACATGTAGTTTGGCAAATTCCACTCTGTCAGATTCAAGTTATTTCTGTGACCATTGTGGGTTTTTCTTTCATTAAACGAGGGATACCAACAATTTTGTCCACGTGTGTACATTTCTTGCTGCATATCTGACTTAAAAATAAACATCCCCCAACTCTTTTCACTCTACTACCTTCATTATTGATCCTAAACCCTTTAAGGTCCCCTTAAAGATACTGCCTTTCTTATTTTTTCTCTATGTTTCTGACCACTGGTTCAGTGCATCATTCACTGGTTTTAGTTCTTCTCTTCTTTCCCTTGTTGTTGGGGTTATTCAAGGCATAGTCTTATGGCCTTTTGTGTTTTCGCTCTACAAAGCCCCTATTGGGTAAAATGTCTGCTAAACCTAAGCAATAGTCTGTCACTGTCTCTAATATTATGTCATTTTGATCAGAAACTGAATCTTTCAAAAACTAAACGTCTTCTGTTTCTACCTTCTACTAACCAACCTAAGTATGATATCCCCATTTCAGTGTATGATACAATATGACCACAACTTGTGGGCAGCATGCCTTCTGTATTTGGTTATATTTGATTCAGATCTTTCACTCCCTATATGAAATTATTCAGTTACTCATGCCACCTGCACCTAAACAAACATCTCCAAAATGTACCCTTTTGGCACTCAAGAAACAGCAAAAACTCATATTGTTGCTCTGATTTTCACCTTGATTACTATAAATCACTGCTAATTGGTCTTCCCCTCTCCACCCTACTCAATCTGCCAATAATGTAAGATTATCCTTCTCCAAGACTTTTCTCAAACTGTACCACATTTCTGGAATGGACTACCCCGTGTAATCAGATTAAGTGTCCAACACCACAGTTTTAAGAACACAAGCATATCACATTCCTTAATCTATTTTAGATATGTTTAATCTATTTTATATTCTCCGTTTACCCTATCTACATTATACCTCACAATCTGATCCTACAGATATTGGTTGAATAGCTGGCTCATGAAGAATATATTGGTGCTATACCAGTAAAGATGATTATTATTAGAATACATTTATGTAACTTTTGTCATTAATATGGTTCTATAAAACAATCTAAGTAACAAGTGTATCCCTGTATATTTGGCACCATGCATGTCAGTGAAGTGATGATCTATCGATATAATGAGATGGATAGACAGATAGATAGATAGATAGATAGATAGATAGATAGTAGATAGATAGATGATAGAAAAACAAAGTACAGCCTTTGAATTTTATGATTTTACGTATCAGGAAGTAATAAAAAATTGGTCCTTAGAATGTCAATTATTAGGTAAATAGAACCTCAGATGAACAACAACACACAACATATTCCACAATTTCACTATTTATTCAACATAAGTAAAACCAAAATGTGTGAAAAACTAAGTACACTTCATGAATCAATAGCTTGTAGAATCAGCTTTAGCTGCAATAACTTGAAGTAATGGTTTTCTGTATCAATCTCTCACATTGTCCTGGAAGAATTTCAGCCCACTCTTTTTAACAATGTTGCTTCAGTTTATTGAGGTTTGTGGGCATTTTTTTCATACACAGCTTTCTTAAGGTCATACTACAGCATTTCAATTGGGTGATGTCTGAACTTTGACTAGGGCATTGCAACACATTCTTTTCTTTTTCAGCCATTCTGTTTTAGATTTTGCTTTTGAGCTTTGGATCAATGTCCTGTTGTATGACCCAGTTTTGACCAAGCATTAAGTGTTGGATAGATGGCCTCACATTTGACTGTAGAGTTCATGGTCAGCTCAATGACTGCAAGGTGCCCATTTCCTGAGTCTACAAAACATCCCCAGACCATTACCCTACCTTCACCATGCTTGACAGTTGGTTGAGTATTTGTGCTGATATGCAGTGTCTGGTTTTCACCCAACTTTGCAAACTGACACATCCTTTTCAGAAAGAATAAGCTTTTTTGGTATTTCTTCTAAACAAGTCATACTTGTTCAATCTTTTCTAATTATACTCTCATGAACTTGGACAATTGACATTGTAATATATCTTTGTAAGAAGATCTCTTTCCTCCTTCTTGTCTGCTATTTAAGGATATACTTAACTTTTCACAAACAGCTTCTGCATTTTGGATGTAGTTTTGCTTAAAGAGGACCTTTCACGTCCTCATGTATATGCGCTTTTACATACCACTAGAAAGCCAACAGCGCACTGAATTCAGGGCACTGTCGTCTTTCCCGTTATGTGTCCCAGGGCTGGAGATATCGGGGTTCTTAGTTTCACCTTTCACCGTCAGAAGGGCGTTCCTGACAGTCTAGCTGTGAGGATTGCCCCCAGAGTACAAGGCTATGGATGGGATAGCTGAAAGTTCACTGAATTCAGCGCGCTGTCGGCTTTCTAGCGGTATGTAAAACACATATAAATGAGGACGTGAAAGGTCCTCTTTAAATATATAATGACACAGTGAAGTTTGACATGTGTTGTTGTTTATTTTTCACACTGTAGAATGATGGACTTCAAATAGTTTGCAAATGGTTTTGCAATCATTCCTAGATTAATTACCAACAACAATTGCTTCTCTAAGATCATTGCTGATGTTTTTTAACTCATTGAGACTGTGTTTACACACAACTGAATGCTTCAGACCAGCGACCTTCCAAAACTTCTGCTTTTATAGAGGTGGTCAAACTTGCTGATGATCAATTAATCAAGGGCATCAGATTAGCAGCACTTTTGTTTCTTACCCTCTTAATTCTTATGAAATAGTAATGGTTTACTTAAAGTGTACCTGCAGTTATAAACAACTTTTCAATTATTAAGCTGCTTTCCTTCTTCTTTACTTCAATCTGACTGCTTGTTTAAATTATATCTGGCTCCATATTCAGCCTCACACACACTCTATTGAGCAGGGAGAGGTTGAATAGGATTCTACTGCCAGCTTAATTGTTATAATTGATTAATTGTTTAATTGTCAATAATCTATTAATTAATTAATAATCAATTAATTGTTTAATTGATTTTTTGCCTCATTTTCTGTGCAAACAGCCTCTTATCTACAACTTAGCAGTGTTAAAAAAGCAAGGAATATTGGAGTATACATCTATACATGTGAGGTTGTTTTTATCTAATTTTAAGACTTTTTTAAAAAAGATTTTTTAAATGCCCTTATAAGTAAAACTTGTTCTGCTCTTGGATGGGACAGCAGAAGTCACCTGACAGGTTCACATTAAGCCACTTATTTTTGAAAAAAAAAAATCTAAACTATTATTTCATCTATTGATTTTTTGTATAGTATGCACAATATATTTCTGATGTATGAAAAAGAAAACAAAATTATAAGATTACATTTACCAAATTTTAAGACCTTAAAAGGGCCAGATAATTTTTAGGCCTGGCATTAACCAAACCGAAACTCATCCATTAGACTGCCAGCTAGAGAAGTGTGATTTGTCACTCCATAGAACACGTTTGCAGTGTTCCAGAGTCTAGTGCTGGTGTGCTTTGCACCACTCCATCCAAAGCTGCTTCTTTAGAGTTGTTTGTATGCAGCTGCTCAGACATGGAAACCCATACCATGAAACTCCCAGTGCATAGTTTTTGTGCTGATGTTAATGCCAGAGAAGGTTTACAACTCTGCAGTCATTGAGTCAGCTTGAGTGTTGGCAAATTTTATGTACTATGTGTCTCAACACTCAGCAGATCCTGTGAGCTCTTTATAAGGACCCATTCTTTCACAAATGTTATATATATATAACATTTGTGAAAGAATGGGTCCTTATAAAGAGCTCACAGGATCTGCTGAGTGTTGAGACACATAGTACATAAAATGTGTGTGTGTGTGTGTGTGTGTACAATATCATAACATGCTAGTAAAGCCATTGCCAAATTACAAGTCACAACAAAACTCCTGGGTATTAATTTATAGATACCAATTGGACTGACATCTTGAGAAAAACTATTAGAAACTCATATTGTTTTGAAAAGCTTGAATCCAGGCGAGAAAAGGTTATCTAGCAACAAACAACAGGCAAATTTAGCACCAGATATGAAATAGATATAGATATGTGAAATAGATGGATGGATAGATAATATACAAATTTAGTTACAATTTCAGTGCATATTTTAAAATAGCCAGGACTTAAAAGGAAAAATGTAACTTGACCTTGTGTTTTCTTGGATTTAATTTACCATCTCTGATATAAACGTCGCACAGACAGGCAGTATTAGAGAGTGGCATGAATTGACTAGCTATCGTTTCCTGCCATTCAACCAAGACAAAAGCTTTCACCTTTTCCATAATTTGAAGCAGTTCAACGTGAAAGGAAGACAGTTGTGTGACAAACAAACAAGTGTTGTATGGCATCACGCTGCAGCAGACCTGGGAGATAATGAATCAAATCTTTGCAGCTGCGTCTATCTGTCCCAGCTGTAAACCTGATTCATGTTGACTCCGTGTGCAGGAACAAAAAGTTAAAGCCTAAAATTTTCACAAATAATTTTGAAAGAGCTTCATAGCAAGACAGGGTAATTTCAAAGTTTTTACGGAACAATTCCCGCGGTGGTGCTTTTGAAGATTCAGCGACTCCTTCCTTGCAACACACATTTCTAATCGGTATAGACAGAACTGTGGTTGTAACAATGCCTTAAACCTACATACGGTAAAATATTGAAAAGTCTTGCAAATGTTTGCTTTTCTTATCTTGTTCTCTTTTTGAATTACAGTATCTTCATCTAAAAATTATGATGGTTTATGGTTAAAGGAGTTGTTCCTCTGTAGGCATTTATGACATATTCACTTGATAAAGGATGGGTTTGGGGGTTCAGTTTTAAAGATACAGGTACATCGAAATAAATTAGAATATCTTGGAAACGTTTATTTCTTTCAGTAATTAAATTAACAAAGTGACCTCCTATATTTTCTAGAGTCTTTACACACAGAGTGTTCTATTTCAAGTGTTTTATTTCTGTAAATGTTGATTATGGATTACAGGTAATGTAAATCCAAATCTAAGAAAATTTGAATATTGTAAAGTTCAGTATTGTAAATTCAGTGTGTCACCTGCCAAGGTTTCCTAAGCCTTTAAATGGTCCCTCAGTCTGGTTCAGTAGGACACACAATCATGGAAGACGCTGATGAATTGTATTACTGAATTACTGAAATGAATGGACGTTTCAAAGATATTCTAATTTATTGAGATGCACCTGTATATGTGGGTCTCTATATTGCATTACACACATATATTGACATTTCCAGCCAAGAGGAAAGGTAACGGAGGCTACATCTGTAAGTCCCTGACAACATATTTTTGAAGATAACAAACAGAGGAAGCATTTGTTAAAGGGATTCTGTGGGACACACACCTGATGGACTATCCTTATCATAGGCATATCAAATGGGAGCTCTATTCCTGGCATTAACTTACAGTGCTGGAGTGTTACACAGAGCACTGTGTCCCCTTATCTCTTACCAGGCACAGAACTATACATTTGGTAATGAATGACTGTTCGTGAACAGATAGCAGTGGTCATTAGGTGTCTGCTCCTCCCATTCAAGAGGTCTTGCGTTTGATACCCCACTTACAGTATAAAAATAATTAAACATATAGAGGCATTCCCCAACCACCATCAAAGTTCCATGAGGAACCCTACCTTTGTGTCCTGCTTTGAATGTATTCAGGTCTTCATAGGTAGATAAATACAGTAGATTGCATTAACAGTGCTGTATTGATTGTGAGGAACAACTCCTTCCAGGTCTAAACCACTACATGTTTAACAAAAGACCACATGAGGGGGATATTTTTATTTTGCTTTTAAAGCCTCTCTTCATAGATAGAGAAGAAGATCAATAATGTTAGCATAGCATTGTCTTTGGATCTGTTATTCTTAGCTTTTCTAAATATGTTAGACTTTCTGAAGCCAACAAACCACACATCTCTAATGAGCTGATTTGCTGCCCAGACCAACTGTACCTTTAACATGGAAATGATTTTACAGAGTTAATTTTTCACAATAGAATGTGACTGTGAAACTGAGAAATCTGCTGGTGCTGCGAAGAACAATAAAATGTTCTGAAACAGCAGATCGTGCAGTGGAGACAGTCTGGCTGGACACATCGCTTCAGCAGGAATGCTGCAATATGCTATTCCGAGTGCAGCTAAGCGCTAGACCGAAAGCATTTTTTTCAAACTGTTATCTCAACATTTTTCTGTTTGCTTTTCAATATCAGAGTAAAATCCACCTCCCCAGATGGTGCTGTATAATTTATTATTAATGTTATTATTAATATTAATAATGCTAATACTATTACATTTATTATTACTACCTTTAGTATCATTATTATTATTATTATTATTATTATTATTATTACTATTATTAACTGTTATTTAAAGGAAATCTATGACCTCCCCCAAAAATATTCAGCTGCCACCACCATGTTACAGAGCACATTACAGCGATAAACAACATACCTTTGTTATGTATGTTGCAAGTAGATTTGGAAAAAAAAACAAGTTTTATGCAAATGAGGCAGTTAGTGCACTGGGGGTGGGCCTTCAAGTCCCTAGGAGCACTACTTTTGCATTTCATCTCCTGCCTATGGCACTGCTATCCCTCCACATCAACTATCCTACTTGAGCAACAAGAGCAGTGCACCCAGGGCTGAAGGCCCACCCCAAGTGTGCTAACTGCCTCATTTATTTTTCTACAAATTTCCAGAAAACAAAGGTATGTTGTTTATCACTGTGCTCTTTAACCCGTTCAGGACCAAGTGTCATTTAGCACTTTGGTTTGCATTGCTTCACACAGCAATATCTTTTTAATGGCTTTGCATATCCCAACTATTTTATCATGCTTTTTCAGGACACATAAGGATTGAAATAAGTAGCCTTATTTGTTAAATAAGTTAAATATTTTTTTCGCTAGAAGCAGAAGAATGGTATAAAAGGTTAAAAAAATTTACATTTTGCAACTTTTACCAAAAACAAAATTGTTTTTATATATACTGTTGCACATAAACATATTAAAATTTGATTTTCTAGTTCTTCTGATCATAGGGCGACACATTTATATAGTTTTTGAATAAAAGAAAATTAGGTTTTATATGCTTTTATATTGAGCATGGCTTATTTTCTGGACCCCTAGTCCATGTGTAAATTAACCAGTAGTTTAGTATAGTAGAGGGCTGTAAAACTACTTGTGTTATCTCTAGTTAGGCTCCCTGCTGAGACAGAGCAAACATCCAAGGAGAAGGTGAAGGGAGGGGCTGGCAGGGGAGCAAGTTCTGCTAGTACAATGTCAATTGGAAGGCTCTTTCAATTTACTATGATCACTACAAAGAGTTAAATTTTGTAGATAAAAGTGATGATAAAAGTCCTAAAAGCCTCCCTTATCACAGAGTAACTTGGGGACAATACACTCAGCATGAAGATGCCAGCACTTATCACTTCTACAGGAGCAGTTGTAAATCACAGGTGTTTGCCTTTAATTAACGGGACTGTAGCACCAGCGATGTAAATAGCCAGAATAGCGACATCTAGGGGTTAACACAGTGGTGACAGTTGAATATGCTTGGGAGAGAAGACTCCCTTTAAAGGGGTTTTCTGGGCAAATTTTTTTTTTTTTTTTTTTAAAGGTCTGTTAGTGCTATTAATGGGTTAATAAGTACACTCATATACCTTTAGCATTGTTTTGAGTGATTTTTGTGTTTCTCTGGGAGCTCCTGGCATCTTCTGCATTTGTTTACATGGTGTAATTTCCTGTGTTTCTATCCTACAACTTCCATAATGCTTTGCTCCCTCCCCCTCCCTTTCTCACTCCCTTACAACTTTCCCTGTCTCCCTAGCTAGCCCGCCCACTAATAGCTCTTACAAACTAACTCAGCCCACCCCTCCCCGCACCCCACCACATAATACTTACCTGTCTTGCTGTCTCCTCCTCTTCTCAACATGTCCTGGAGCGCTGAAGGCCTCCCACGCTGCCTGGAGCCAGGGCCAACGTCACTTCCGGAAAAACTATACAATATGAGTAAAAAAGATTTATTAGAAAGTTGGATGGGGGGCATGGGAGACTTATCCCGGAATTATCCATTTATCCTGGACAACCCCTTTAAGGGTATGAAAGCTTTTGCAACCCCTTCTGATTGTTATGGTGCACCTAAAAGGGGTTGTCCAAGATAATACAATATTTTTTATATGTCTCCCCCTGCCCCCCCTCCAACTTTGTAATATATATTTTATTATATTGTTTAGTTTGTCAGTAATATATGTAGGTCATGTGACCTACATATATTAGATTTTTTAACTTTCCGCTGACGTAACGGGTCCTCGGTGTAATCCATATCCTGACCTGTTACATTAGTGTAATGGCGTCGCGTCCCCCCCCGCCCGCCTGCTTCTTTCTACTTACCATTTCCTCTGGATCCGGGTCGACGCGTCATCCTCTGAAGGCCGCCTCCTGTTCTTTCTATGTGCCACCCTCCCCACACACACGCAGTGCGCTGGGAAGCCAGCACACAAATACTCACCTGTCTTCCCTTTCTTCTGGTCCGGAGTGGAGCCGTGATGTCATTTCTGGAAGTGATGTCAGGCTCCGCCTCCAATACATCTGCCAGCATAGTGAAATGCTGGCATGCAAACGATGCAGGTATTCTCTGGAAGGAAGGGGGAGGGGGGGAGTGTGTGAGAGAGGGAGTAGGGAGTGTGTGAGAAAAGGAGGGTGTGAGAGAGGGAGGGGTAGTGTGTGAGAAAGGGAGGGGGAGTATGTGAGAGAGGGAGGGGGAGTGTGTGGAGAAAGGGACGGGGGTGAGTGAGAGGGAAGTAAAGTGAGGCATGATGGTACTTGTAGGAAGATAGGGATGTAAACAAATGCAGAAGATGCCAGAAGCTCACAGAGAACTCCAGAAATCACTCAAAACATTGCTAAAGGTATTTGGTGGCATTTATTAACCTATTAATAGCACTAACAGACCTTTTTTGAAAAATTATTTTTTGCCCAGAAAACCCCTTTAAGGTAAAAGTCAAGCAACTTTGTTGATAGTTTTCTTTTAAAACTATAAATTGATTTGTGTACATCTCTCGTTCCAATCTGTGAGTCCCCATAGTTATGGTCTATTACAATCAAGCACTTCATTAAATATTTTCTATACTTTTGCAGTTCTTTCTTTTACTGCCAAGTGTGCAGTTTCTCAATGGGCCATTCTTTTCCATCTGAAAGTTGGTACTTTGGGCTACATTTATGACAAGTGACATCTACTGTAGAATCACACCAATGCCCAGGCTGCCACCTGATATCTTCATCAGACATGCATTTTAACACATCTTTGTGATGAAAAAAAGCAACATCTGAATAAATCCTTACACTTCATCCCAAAAAATGATTTGGACTCTACCAAATTGAAGTTTCTACCTCATTAAAAGTCTTGTATAAAAAAGGGTTGTCAGACCCTGCAGCCCCTAAATACATCTCCACACAATTTTCCCTGGAAATTCCAGGTGGCACAGATTAGCAAGCTACTAAACTACTTGCTACCTTTTACAAAATGCGTAATCCATGTGCTCTTTCCAAAGGGAGCCCAGGCCACTGCTCCAGCCTACAAGGTCCTGACATGACAAGGACCAAGTGGATAAATATACACACGTGGACAAAATTGTTGGTACCTGTGAAGAATATCGCCTCGCCCAGCCGCCTGGCACGCCTGCGATCAAACTTCTTTCTTAACCTCCCACTCACACACCGTGAGTAGACCGGGTCATAGGATAAAAATGAAATGAGCGATATAAATTTTATATGTTTAATAACCCAAGTGGGTCGGTATGAATTAATAGCATATACAGAAATATACAATATTAATATGATCAAGCATAAACATACAAGCAAAGGAGCGATGATACAATACACAAAAATAAACAGGGGAATTAAAAGATAGAGAAAATACCGGCATAGGCTCGTAGTCCGTTTCTCTAGGCCACAGCAGAGTTTTGGGCCTAGGGCGCAAGCTTAAGCAAGTTGCATAAAACAATCCTTCTACATGCTGTCCAGAACTAGGCCCTCAATGCATTCCTCAGTAGGGCAGGCCCTCTCATCTTCTCCCAGATCAGAGCTCCTTACTGCCTCTTTGCTGAATGACCCCAGAATCCAGGTCTGCCCACAGCATATGGCTAGTGCTCCACCCACCCCTTGCACCCAGGCAGCCCCCCTTCTCCCACCTTTGCAGAACCCTCGGAGAGAAGGGTGAAGTTAAGGCTTGCTATCCCCCATCCCATCTGGCCAGGGATAATAAAAGTGCCTGGCTATAGCAAGCCACCTCCAATGAACACACATAAAACCAGTGAAGCGTATCGTCCAGCAATGTGGACTCAACTAAAGCACCGCATTCCAAGTGGGGGAAGGACTGACCTAAGCAAGTAAAACACACTTCCAAGAAAGATATAAAACTGAGGGTCGGTTCATCACAGTACCCCTCGTTTAATGAAAGAAAAACCCACAGAAATAACTTGAATCTGGCAAAAGTAATAATATATAAAAATTCTTTGAAAATGAACAAATGAAAGTTAGAAATTGCTTTTCAATCATGCTTCAACAGAATTTTAAAAAAAAGAAAACTCATGAAACAGGCCTGGACAGCAACTTAATATTTTGTTGCACAACCTTATGAGGCAATAACTGCAATCAAACGATTCCTGTAACTGTCAATGAGACTTCTGCACCTCTCAACAGGTATTTTGGCCCACTCCTCATGAGCAAACTGCTCCAGTTGTCTTGGGTTTGAAGGGTGCCTTTTCCAGACGACATGTTTCAGCTCCTTCCAAAGATGCTCAATAGGATTTAGGTCAGTGCTCATAGAAGGCCACTTCAGAATATTCCAATGTTTTCCTTTTAGCTGTGTGTTTTGGGTCATTAACCTGATGCAAGACCCATGACCTGCGACTGAGACCAAGCTTTCTGACACTGGGCAGCAAATTTCTCTCTAGGATCCCTTGATAGTCTTGAGATTTCATTGTACCCTGTACAGATTCAAGACACCCTGTGCCAGATGCAGCAAAGCAGCCCCAGAACATAACAGAGCCTCCTCCATGTTTCACAGTAGGGACAGTGTTCTTTTCAAGATATGTTACATTTTTCTGTCTGTGAACATAGAGCTGATGTGCCTTGCCAAAAATTTTGATTTTTGTCTCATCTGTCCATAGGACATTCTCCCAGAAACTTTGTGGCTTGTCAACATGTAGTTTGGCAAATTTCTTTTGTCAGATTCAAGTTATTTCTGTGACCATTGTGGGTTTTTCTTTCATTAAACGAGGGGTACCAATAATTTTGTCCACATGTGTATTAGCAATATTAGCTATCTAAGGCAAACACAGCCTAAGTCCATGGTGGCAAATGAACATACATCTAAAAAACTGTCAGTGTAGGCTGCAGGACTACGGCTTACACTGACAGAACATTTGTAACCTCTGACCTGAAGAAGGCATGATGACATAATTCATCAGCACCTGCTTTGCAGTGGAAGGAGGTCACCCGGCTGTTCTTCATGGGAGTGCAGGTAAGTACAGGAGCATGTTATACTGTGTGGGGGCAACTGTGGAGTATATTATGTTCCACAGTGGCCCCCACACAATATATTATACTGTGTGGGGGCCACTGTGGAGCACATTATACTATGTTGGGGGCCACTATGGAGCACATTGTACTGTCTTGGTGCCACTGTGGGGCAAATTGTACTGTGTGGGGGGCCCTTAACTATTTAAATCATACAGTATCTGTTTTATAGCATGCATGTAATATTACGACAGGCTGTAATAGTGGGGACCGCCCTGATTAAGAAAGGTGCCCTGGACTGTAGAGCCCCGTCCTGTTCTGGTCATGTGACTGGGTAGATCTTTTGGTACAGGGGAAGAAGTGCATGCCTTTTTAGGATGTAAACTAAGTTTATTATTGTCTCCACCTTCAACCCCCCCTCCTGTGCAGCTGAAGTGGGCTCTACCTAGGCTATAACTAATCTTGATGGGCTCCCCCCCTTCCTCTTTCTTGCTCCTGCACAGCAAGCTTCCCTCCCCTTTTTATGGGCCCAGTAAGTTTTGGAATTTGTTCAGATTATATTTTTCTTTCTAGTGCTATGTTGATTTCCTTCAAGTCACAGCTGGTGGTTCGTGGAAGAAGAGGAGACTGGGATGAAGGTTGACGTGCCCACTAGGAGTCCAATGACTGGCACACCCCGTCGTACCTTACCTGATTGGTTAACGTCGTATGACGTATATGTTTACAAGTTTATGACGTATGTTACATCACTGTTGTTTAAAATTACGTTTTAAAGTAATTAATAAAGCTGTGGATGACCATCATCCACCAAAGTTTAATATATGTGCCCGAGTGTGTTTTATATAGGAGGGGTGTTATGGTGACCAGGTGTGTGCTTGGTCTCTGCAATCTAACATTGCACGGTCACTATAAAATAGATACTGTGCGATGTAAATAGTGAACATTAATTGTTCAAAAGTATACCAAATGCAAACTTTTACCTTTCAGCACAAAGTTGTTTTGTATCATTGAAAGTTCTGTAAAGCCCCATTCACACAACTGTATTTTGCGGGTCCGTAATTGTAACTTTCCGCAATTGTGGATCCACACAGTATTAAGGTTAAATTGCCATGTTGGCACTTTGCGATAAATTAGTTTTGGGTTGTAGTTTGGGCACTCGGTCTCTAAGAGGTTTGCCATCACTGGCCTAAGTTATGTCAAACTGAAAGTGACATGTACAGTGCTGGCCAAAAGTATTGGCACCCCTGCAATTCTGTCAGATAATACTCAATTTCTTCCAGAAAATGATTGCAATCACAAATGCTTTGGTAATAATATCTTCATGTATTTTGCTTGCAATGAAAAAACACAAAAGAGAATGAAAAAAAAAGTCAAATCATTGATCATTTTACACAAAACTCCAAAAATGGGCCGGACAAAAGTATTGGCACCCTCAGCCTAATACTTGGTAGCACAACCTTTAGACAAAATAACTGCGAACAACTGCTTCCGGTAACCATCAATGAGTTTCTTACAATGCTCTGCTGGAATTTTAGACCATTCTTCTTTGGCAAATTTCTCCAGGTCCCTGAGATTTGAAGGGTGTCTTCTCCAAACTGCCATTTTGAGATCCCTCCACAGGTGTTCTATGGGATTCAGGTCTGGACTCATTGCTGGCCACTTTAGAAGTCTCCAGTGCTTTCTCTCAAACCATTTTCTAGTGCTTTTTGAAGTGTGTTTTGGGTCATTGTCCTGCTGAAAGACCCATGACTTCTGAGGGAGACCCAGCTTTCTCACACTGGGCCCTACATTATGCTGCAAAATTTGTTGGTAGTCTTCAGACTTCATAATGCCATGCACACGGTCAAGCAGTCCAGTGCCAGAGGCAGCAAAGCAACCCCAAAACATTAGGGAACCTCCACCATGTTTGACTGTAGGGACCGTGTTCTTTTCTTTGAAGGCCTCTTTTTTTTCCTGTAAACTCTATGTTGATGCCTTTTCCCAAAAGCTCTACTTTTGTCTCATCTGACCAGAGAACATTCTTCCAAAAAGTTTTTGGCTTTCTCAGGTAAGTTTTGGCAAACTCCAGCCTGGCTTTTTTATGTCTCTGGGTCAGAAGTGGGGTCTTCCTGGGTATCCTACCATAGAGTCCCTTTTCATTCAGACGCCAACGGATAGTACGGGTTGACACCGTTGTACCCTCGGACTGCAGGGCAGCTAGAACTTGTTTGGATGTTAGTCGAGGTTCTTTAGCCACCATCCGCACAATCTTTCGTTGAAATCTCTCGTCAATTTTTCTTTTCCGTCCACATCTAGGGAGGTTAGCCACAGTGCCATGGGCTTTAAACTTCTTGATGACACTGCGCACGGTAGACACAGGAATATTCAGGTCTTTGGAGATGGACTTGTAGCCCTGAGATTGCTCATGCTTCCTCACAATTTTGCTTCTCAAGTCCTCAGACAGTTCTTTGGTCTTCTTTCTTTTCTCCATGCTCAATGTGGTACACACAAGAACACAGGACAGAGGTTGAGTCAACTTTAATCCATTTCAACTGGCTGCAAGTGTGATTTAGTTATTGCCACCACCTGTTATGTGCCACAGGTAAGTAACAGGTGCTGTTAATTACACAAATTAGAGAAGCATCACATGATTTTTCAAAGGGTGCCAATACTTTTGTCCACCCCCTTTTTTATGTTTGGTGTGGAATTATATCCAATTTGGCTTTTTGACAATTCTTTTTGTGGTTTTCCATTGAAGACAAATTAAATGAAGATATTATTACCAAAGCATTTGTGATTGCAATCATTTTCTGGAAGAAATTGAGTATTATCTGACAGAATAGCAGGGGTGCCAATATTTTTGGCCAGCACTGTATGTCTATGGAAAAATGAATGGTAAGCAGTGGACTCGTTTTTATGCATTTAAAATTTGAAACGCTCCAAAAATTATCCTTTTTTTGGGGAAAATATGCTAGCCTGTGGTTTTTTTAGACACACGTGCCAATTATATTGCAAAAAGCAATGGTTTTGTGGAAAAATGAGCCGGTTTTGTTGGCTTATAAGTGCTGCAGGGACTTATTGTTATTTGGGAGACAAATGTGTGGCCATGAACCAAGTTGAAAAATAATGAAGAATTGGCTTTTCAAAAAAGAACTGGGAGTGGGCAGAGGCCACCTGGGTACCTAGCAATTGCAGTGGTCTCCCTAAACACTGGGCATACAGCCTATCCTGATAATATCAAAATTTTTCTTCCCTTGGGAAGCAGGGAAGAATTTCCCCCATTTGCAGTACTCATCCCTCTCATGCTTGATTCTAATAAAACGCTTGTCGCTGTGTAAGCAGCGGAGCATACAGCCTGCAATGCTGGTCAGTGTATGCGTGGACCCAGGGGCTTGCCATGGTTGGTGTTCTTGGCCAGCATGTCGTCATCATCATCTTGATGATGATGAAAACAGATAAGGGTCAGCCTCCTCCCCAGACTATTTCTACAACATATCAAGGGCGTTCAAGGGAGAGTCTTCCTCCTTTTCCAGCCTAAAAGTCCCAGATCCAGGGCCGGCCAGACTGTGGCTGCTGCTGTTTGTTTTTTTTTTTGTTTTTTTTTACATAGCCCGTTACTTCTTGCTGCAGTAACCCCAGCAGGTAATGGGCCCTATTTACTTACTGATCCTCATTCCTGCTCACGGTGCCTACACTTCCCCTTCAGCCCTCCAGGGGGCTCCATGCACTGCATATCACCTTGCTGATGCTGAACAATGTCAGGGCAACGTGATATGCGACACACAGAGTCCCCTGGAAGGCTGAAGGGGAAGCGAAGTTGGCTATGAGAAGGAATGGGATCAGTAAGTAGGGCTACGGACAGAGTGTTTGTTGGACGAAACTTGCGAGGATCGCCTGGCGATTTGGTTCTGACCAAATATGTCCAAACCAAAATTGCTATTATTATACTCTGGGGTCTGTTCATACCCCAGATTATAATTATCGGAGGCCCAGGGGAGGTAAGAAGACATAAAAACCAGTTTTACTCACCTCCCCTGGGCTCCGGCGCTACTTCCTGCTATCTTCGGGCCTCTTTAGTGACGTCACAGACGACACAGGGGTCAGGCCGGCGTCAGGAACAGAGAACACCGTAGGGGCCACTATGGGACATTATAGTACGTGCAGGGCTCGCTATGGTACATCATACTGTGTGCAGGGACAGCTATGGGACATTATACTGTGTGAAGGGGCTGCTCTGGGACATCATATTATGTGCGGTGGCCGCTATAAGACATTATACTGTGTGCAGGGTCCACTATAGGACATGATACTGTGTGAAACGGCCACAGTGGGTGTGATGAAGAGACCCCCAGTTATGTATTTCTTGCATTACTACTTGCTCATATTGTGGTGTTTATGAAGGTTCTTAGGAATGTTGTGGTTAAGCTGTGTTTACATTGTTGGTCAATCGCTTCAGTGGTTTTATGTGTATACTATGGAAGATTGGCCTTCTGGCCAGCCAGTTTATTACCCCTGGACAACAGATATCAAAGGAGGGAGAGAGGGCTAATGACCCTCAGCTCAACCCCAGACACACATCTTTCCCCAGCTAGGAAAATATCCCACTTTCCTCAGGTCCTGCAGTGGGTTGGGAGGAGGGGGGCTACCTTGAGGGGAGGTGTGGCTGGACACTAGCCTTATACTGCGAAGAAGGGCTAGATTCTTTGTCACTCAGGAAGGAGGCAGCTAGGGGTTAGCTGCTCTGCAACTTGCTTAAGAAATTGCCCAGAGACCTAACACTTGGAGGCCCAGAGAATTAGACTACAAACTCGGTCTGGGTAATACTTTTCTGTCTTTTATTCCCATTTTATTTTCTGCACTGTAGTGTGTTTTTACCTGTATTTGCTTGACCCTTCATTGATGTATATTTCTTATGTTAGATGTTTGTGGCTAGTATCGACCCACGCGGGTTAATAAATATATAAAATTTATAAAGCTCATTTCATATTAGTCTATGAACCCGGTCGACTCACGGCGTGTGAGTGGGAGGTAAGAAGGTTGGAACAAGTTGTGCCAAGCGGCTTGGCAAGGCGATATCCTTCACAGTGGGACATTATACTGTGCCCAGGGGCCACAGTGGGACATTATACTGTGTGCAGGAGCCACTATGGGACATTATACTGTATGAAGGGGCCACTATGTGACATTATACTGTGTGGAAGGGCTGCTATGAAAGATTATGCTGCATGGAGGGGCAGCTATGGGACATTATACTGTTTAGAGGCCACTTTGGGGAATTATACTGTGTTAAGGGGACACTGTGGGACATTATAGTGTGTGTAAATGGGGCGTAACACTGTGTGGGGGCCAGGAAAGGGGGTGCTCTGCTGTGTGGGTGGCCCAAATCAAAAGTTTTCTGTGGGGCCCAGTCGTTGTAGTATCTGTGGGAGATCACTCAGTTTCTGCATTGAGCACTTCCATTAATACAGATGAAGGCATTCATTGCACTGTTAACAGTAGCAGGCCCTGTTAAACCAATCGGAGCAGGATGCTGGGAAACAAAAAACATCCTGCTCGATCTTGCCATGGATTGAGCACTAGAAAGAAGTAACAGAATGCTGATGCCCTGCATCATGAGCCGGGGGCAGAAAATAAAGAGGTATCTGAAGCAGATGTCCTCCTCAACTTACTCTTTACTTTCCAATGTCTGGATGGGTTCTGACTACTTGTATGGAATGGACTGCATTACAGTCCACTACAGTCGGTCTGCCTAAGCAAAAAAAATACCCAATTTTAGTTGTTTTTTTGCTGCAGTGTGCATGAATTGCTTCATAAGGATCCCACTGAGGCTCTGTCACATAATGGCCCACACAAACCTGGAGCCGGCCCTGCCTAGTCCCTCTACCATAGTGACACGGACCCGAATCCTCATCCTCCTCCATCAACACAGGGCAATGATCTTGATGATGAGGTATAAACTGTTCTCCCTCTTCCATCCTTTGTTGCATGAATGTTAAGGTTTCCCGTAAGGTATGCAATAGAGGGATCACTTTGCTGATGCTGCAGTCATCCCTGATGATAAATTTGGTGGTTTCTTCAAAGGGCTTGAGAAGCACACTTGCCACATTAGCCTTAAAATAACATATCTCGAAGTTAAACTTTGTCCCTGTGGTCTGCTGCATGTAATAATCGTTCACCTCCTTCTTCTGCTCACATAGACGTTCCAGCATGTTTAAGGTGGAGTTCCACCGAATTAGAAAGTTGCAGATAAGGCGGTGCAAAGGCAGACCCTTTTGTCGCTGTCAATGGATCAGGGTTTTTTTTGTGACATAAGAATGACTGAAATACTCAGAAAATTTGGCCATGATGAGCAACTATAAAGGTTAATAAAGAAGTGAACCACCAGATTAAGGACATGCAGAAACAATGTGTTATTCGTCATTGTCATTGTTGCTGGCAACACTGTCCAGTTGGAGTTGATGAGGAGCCATGCAGAAGGATATTTGCTGCAGGATACAGCAAAGCAGTTCCTGCATGGTTTGGTTCCTATGATTCAGGCTCATTAATTGCACAGATGGTGGCGGGAAACAGTCCAGAGAAGAGGATTCAGAGAAGGTGGATGGGCCCTGCATGGTGTTGGAACTGGGCCTGCACAAACAGGGTGGAACAAGCACATGGCTTTGCTGCATTTCTCGATTATGTCAATGCTGCTCAAAACATTGACCCAGGGGGCCATGAAAGCCATGTATTGTCTTTGTCCATAATTGCTGCTTTACATGTCGACGGTGGCTGCACATTTACCAAAAATGACATATCCAAGGAAAGGCCCATGTTCTCTGACACAGCTTTCCTAGAGAAATAATGGTGGCTAGGTATCCTCCATTGAGGTTGAGCGCATGCCATCAGTTGGCAAAACGCCATAGAATACATTAAGTGGTACTGCACTTCCAGCAGCTTAGCCAGGTGCAGTTCAGTTCAGGAGTTCAGTTGCACAACTGCCGGATGGCTGGGAACATATTGCTGTCTCCTGGCTAAACATTCCCTTGTGGATGACTGACATTAGCATGTAAGAGGAGGAGTAGGAGAAACAGTTGGTGATGAGGATGATAATGACAATGACCATGTGCTAGGCGTAGATGTGGCCTTCCTATAAGGAAGATCACAGGGATGAGTAGGAGAGCAGCCTCGCTCACTTACCCTGCCAGTGCCACTGTCAAGTCTATTGTTCCAAATAAGAGAGTGATGCCTTTTCATGTGAGTACGTAGTGTTGTCATTCCTACATTTCTTCCTACACAACCACATCTAAGTTTCTTCTTGCAGATATTGCACATTGCCATGGATTTATCGTCTGCCAATGTACAAAGAAATTCCCACATGGGAGATGATCGCGTGTAGTTGCTGCCTCGAGCAACATGTCAGCCACTACCACCACCAGTGCCACTACGCCCATCGTACGAGGTTCCCCTAGCTCTATCCCAGCAAGTTTAAATGATGTTGGGCTTCCGCAATGGCTGAAAGTGTTACTAGCATCACTGCCACCACCATCTTCATCTGGTGTCACCTTGTCACCCTGACCTGGTTGCCAGGTCCTATCCACAAGAGAGTCGTCATCGGCAATGTCATCATCTTTTTTCTAACACATCATCATGGCCATGCACACCCTCAGAATTTCCACCTCTAGATATCCGCCTAACTCCCCTACCAGAACGACTACCAGTAGTAGTAGTACCACATTCACGTATGTAAAATTACGTGTTATATAGGAGGAAGAGGAAGAGAAACACACAGAAACCTGACTCAAGATCACATCACTCTTGGATGCAATATCCTCCTGTGACTGAGAAGAGCCAGCTAAATAACCAAAAACGTCATCTGAAATAACGGAGATTCTTGTACATATGGAGAAATATTTTGTTCAGATTAACAACAATGCTCCTTTACACTGCGTATGGGTCAGTGTGGAAAAAAAAAACAGTGAAATTACAAAATGTTTTTTAAAGATTAGTGCAGACTAGACTGTATATTCGGTGAACAACAAGAAACCGTTTGTATATAGCGGAGTTATTTTTTTAAGATTTATGCAGGCAAAATCAGTAGCACTTTTCTATTAAAACAGCAGTATGAATTTAATGAAAAAATGTAAACTCTGGCCCAAAAAAGTCCTTAACAAAATATTTTTCACTAACAGGATTGTCTTGAGAGTAAAAAGGTATATTTAAAGAATGTGTATAGTAATGAAATTGCTCTATTGTACAAGTACCATCCAACAATATTAGATTATTGGAAATGAAAGGGTTAACTGTGTAAGCAGCAGCAGCAGCACAAATTCCAGCCATTGTCTATGAACCTGTCTTATGTCTATTAAATTCTACCACCAATCTTCCTGTGTAATTGCTTGATTTTCTAAGTTCTAAGTCCCCTAACTATTGCTGGAATTCCTAGTGTTTTTATTTTCTGAACTGTGTATATAGCCTCTGATGCAGTGAGATGGATCACAGATCTATTTGCATGTCCACCATTTACAGCACCTAAATGCTGAGAATGAATGCACAAGCTTTTAATACACCATATGACCACACAACTATTTGTATACACTTGATAAAAGAGTACATCCCCAAAACATGCTGTGTGTGTTTGGACACAAATAAAGAATCCTCCTTTGGATGTACTTCTTCCTTTTTTGGATGGATTATACCTGATCCATATAGCATCAACACTGTAAGGTCCACCTACCACTGTCTATTGTTGTCAGATGTTGCTACCACATTACAGACATGTGTGAGTCTTTGCACACGTGTATGCATGCTCTGTATTTTCTGGTTAAATAAGTGACCATGTGGCCATTTTTGTTCGTCCGAAGCGAATTGCCATTTGTACGGTTTTGTTGAAAACCAAACAATTTGGAATAATAGGGTCGAACTCAGCTCTTGACCCTGTCTCTCTAATTGGGGTCTGAGCAATTTAAATGTATGATCTCAGCTCTGAATTAATTTTGGGGTCGGGGATCTGAATTATTTTTTGGGGTGTGATATGAATTCTGTATTATTTAGTTTTTGGTCTGAATTAATATGAGAGGTCTTTTGAACTCTGGTGTTCAGTTTTAGGACTTTTTATACTCTATACCTGTGCATTATACCATTAGTTATATTTCTGCCATCCCCCTAGATTTAACTCCTGGCAGCAGCATAATGCAACAGAAAGGCTTTTACTCTACCTAAGCCTCCACTGTCAGAGTCCACCCCTGGTGTACAGTATGTAGAGTAGAAGCCTTCTCAATTGCATTGTGCTGCTCCCAGGAGTTAAATCTAAGGGAATGGCCCCTGTGCAAAAAGTTTTTCTGGGCCCCCTTCCTTTCAACATTAACTAAGTTAATGAAATATATAGTATATACGTATATGTATTAGAAACATGATGCATACACAGCACTCGCATATAAGACATCCCACATACAGACCGCTTACAAATTTGACACACGAACAAACACCTGTTCACTCTGTGGGGAAAATGTATCAATCCCTCTTTGCCAGTTTTTTTTTCTTAGAGGGATGATATTGTGGCACACATTTGGCACAAGGCCCTTTCTTGCATTGAATGTGTATGACAACCCCTGCTATGCACCTCACTTGCCACATTGTGTGAATGACGGCTGGAGCAGGGGTGCCTCGGCCTGACACATCTCTCATATACTACATGCATACAGAACCATCAACTCATATACTATATGCACTACACTACTTCTACACTTCTACGCTACTTCTCACTGAGTGACAGTTCAGAATAGGAGATTTAAATAAGGAACGGTGCTAGGTGGAAGAGGGTGACAGGGTCAGATTAAGTGTATAATTTCCCATAGCATTCCTTGATGCAGTATAATGTCTCATGGTGGGCTCTCCAAACTGTAAAATGTTCCATAGTGGCCCTCCACACTATATAATGTCCCATAGTGGCCTCCATATAGTCTTATGTCCCATAGCGGCCCTCCACATAATATGCTTTCCTGTAGTGACCTCAATATAGTATAATGTCTCATAATGGTCCTCAACATTACATTAATACATCATGACACAAGCATCACCCACATGAATTCATTTTGTGGGCAGGAAAAGGCCCAAAGAGGATAGGGACCTGCCCAGGAGAGGTGAGTAACACTGTCTGCTACGTTTACTCACCTCCCCTGTGCCTTCCAATTATACTCTGGGGTCTGAAGAGACCCTAAAGTTGTGTTCGGTCAGAATAGCATATTTGCAAAACAATCCTCATGAGGTTGGTTCAACAAAGACTCACTTCCAGTAGACTCTTGTGCCCTACCACAGTAATCAACTGTATCAGTGGATTATTAGGTTGGATTCTAATGGGGCTGTTCTTGAGTGAGATAAATACAATTATAGAGCTGGTTCTCCTCTACTCACTGTGTGCAGTTTATGACAGCTAGTCTCAACCCAACAGCTCAGAAAGGACTGCAAATTCCAGATACAGTATATAGTGTGGGGGGGGGGGAGCTGGAAACTGCAAAATATAAGTTATATTTATACAACCACCATATCAAAGATCACATTACACATACATTATCACATACAGTGATAAACAACACACCTTTGTTATGTATGTCACTTTTGCAGATATAGAGAAAAACAACTTTGAAGTCTTATGGCGAATGAGGCAGTTAGTACACTGGGGTCGGGAAGTCAGCCCTGGGAGCACTGCTCTTGTTGCTTACTTGCTTAAGTAGCATAAATGATGTCATTGGGTGGGAGGATCGACTCTCACTGCATGGGACTGCACAGGCAGGAGATGGCAGAGTCCTGAGTGGCAAGAGCAGTGCTCAAGGAAGCTCAAGGCCCACCGCCAGTGCACCAACTACCTCATTTGCATAAAACTTCAAAGCTTGTTTTATCTAAATCTGTAAAATTGACATGCATAACAAAAGTATGCTTCAATTTTTACTGAAATGTGATCTGCAATATAGAGGTGGCAGATGAATATGCTTGGGGGAGATGGTAGACTCCCTTTAAAGGGGTTGTCCAGGAAATACAGTTTTTTCCTGGAGGTCAGGGAAGAAGAAAAAAAAAAAAAAAATAAATATATATATATATATATATATATATATATAAAAAACATACTCACCTGTTCTTGGTGCTCCAGTGTCCCAAGCAACTGTCCAGTCCCGCAGTGCCCCGGGGGTTGTTCCAGCAGAAGTCCTTGCCGAAAGTGACTGCTGTGGCTAATCAGGAAAGGATGTCGCTCACATACGTCACCTGTATGTTTGAGGTTATTTTTATGAACTGGATTAATCTACTGTATGTTTTTACTGATGGGACTTTGGGACTGACGCCAAATAGAAGCACCAGTTAGATTTTCAGAAAGCCCTAAAAAAATTTAATGTTTGACTACAGTTTGGAATGTCCTTGATGTTTCTATCCACATTAAATCTTGTGCATTATATTCCATAAATCACAATGAGGAAACCTTGAATACATTGTGCAGTACAGAGATGTATTTGTTATTTTCATAATTCATGATTTTAACTATTGGAATTCTCTACTCACTCTTTCTAAACTAAGAATAGATAAACTCCATCAGTCACTATTGTTATAAATTATACTTTATCTTAGATGCAATAGATTTAGTAAATGTATAAAAGAAATATCTGTAGACTAACATAATTTATCAGCATGCACAAATAATAAGGCATTAGTGAATGTTCAGACAGATCAAGTTGAATCCACAATGTACCGGCTAGAACACTGTCTGCCTCTTATTTTTGAAAAGGTCAACTACAGTGTTTCTTTTTTAATAAAGCTACATTTTATTTTTGATTATGAAATCGCTAAAAAATTATTTACAATCAGGATACATTAAATTATCCAACTGTATATTAAAGGGTTATCCAGAACTTTGATATTATGCTCATTCCTTAGGATAAGTTATCAATAGCAGATCAGTGGGGGTCTTTCTGCCAGCCATTGAAGTGCCCACAACACTTTGGTAAGCACCACATTCACTTCATTGTGCACCAGGCACAGTTCTATACATTTTCTAGAGGCTGTGTCTTGTATTACAGCTCAGTCTCATTTACTTGAACAGGACTGAGCTCAACAGAGATACAGCAGCCACTATAAAATGTATGAAGCCGTAATTGGTAGAGAATAAAGCCTCTTCATTCAGCTAATTGTGGGGGTGCCTAGGGTGAACCCATATTGAATAGTTATTGATGGCCTATCCCAAGTATAGGTCATCAATGTCAAAGTCTCAAAAACACTTTAAGTTTCTTATGACTTTGAGTTACCAAAGCAGTTTTGCTTGGAAAGAGCATTTATTGAACATAAGGGCAATATTATAGTAGTTATATTCTTGTAGATATGAAGCAGTATATAGTAGTTACTGTGTATTCTTGTACATAGATAGAAGTATTACATTAGTCAAATTCTTAAACATAGGAGGCTATATGATAGTAGTTATATACAGTAATGTAAATATGGATTTGTGTCATACTAGGTATATTGTTGTACTAAAGGGCAGTATTATAGCATTTCTAATCTTGTACATAGGGAGTAGTATTATAATACTTATATGTATGCACACTAGAGCAACAGTATCAGGGCTTGCTTATGTCCTCGATACAAGATCATGCTGGAAGTGATCCTAATCGATTTGCAGGATATTCAGAACCTCTTCATGGAACATTCTCCTCCCAGCAGATGCAAGTGAGACTGCAGTCTGGGTCAGGACCAGAGGCGTAGCTAGCGGGGGGGGCAGAGGGGGCAGCTGCCCCGGGCCATTAATACATCCTTTATTTCTAACTAGATTGGTGTCTGCAGACACCGATCTAGTTAAAACGTAACCTGCAACTTAACGGTATTGTAAACCGCAAGCCAATACAGGCTTGCGGTTTACAAGCGCCGAGACCACAGACGATGACTGCTTCTCAGCACGGGCGGCGCGATGACGTCACAATAATGCGCCGCCTGCGCTCAGACACAGACGTCCTGTGCGTGGACAGGGAGGAAGCGCCAGCGGCTCCATTCATCATTATCGCAGGTGAGTATGACTTTTGTTTTTGTTTTTTTAGCTTAGTTGTGGGTATATTAATAGTATAAGAGGTGGTTAGGAGGGGGAAATACAGTATAACTATAAGGGAGGATTCATTAGGGGGCATTATGACGATGGGAGGGTCATTTATATAAGGGTTATTACGGAGTATTACTAATACAAGGGGGAGGTTATTTATATAAGGGGCCATTAGGGGGCATCATTTATATTAGGAGGCATTATGAACATAAGGGGGTGGTCATTGATATAAGGAGCCATTAGAGGTGCAGTATTTATGTCAGGGTGAATCAGGGGCATAATATGAGGGTCAATTAATTTAATTAAGGTGCCACTTGGGTTTTAATAAGACTAAGGCCCCACATAGTGGGCTGCAGAAAAAAAAGCGCTGCAGGAAAAACAGCGGTAACATTGTGGTTTTTCTCACAGCACTTTTCACAGAAGGTCTGCAGAGGTTTCCCCTGTGGACTTTCTGATTTCAATACACCTATATGGAAACCGCCAGTGTTTCTGTAGGTATAATTGAAATGCTTCAATTTCCAAATCCGCAACGGAAATCTGCTGCACATATTTTTCCGCAATGTGTGGATGGGATTTGCTAGATGTAAAATGCCGGGTTTGTTTCTGTTGGTTTTTGCAACATGTGGCCCCCATCCCCACCTTGCAGTAAAATATGCGCAGCAGATACGCTGCGATTTCCAAAACAGGCGCAGTTTTGGAAATCACAGCATGTCAATTATACCTACAGAAATGCTGGCGGTTTTCCTGTAGATATAATTGAAGCAGAAAGTCTGCAGAGGAAACCTCTTCGAACTTTCTGTGCAAAGTGCTGCAGGAAAAACCGCGATGTGTCGCCACTGCGGTTTTTCCCGCAGTTCTTTTTTGCTGCAGGACACCACGTGGGTCTTAGCCTTAAAGAGGACCTTTCACGTCCTCATATATATGCTGTTTTACATACCGCTAGAAAGCCAACAGCACGCTGAATTCAGTGCACTGCCGGCTTTCCTGGTATGTGCCCCGGGGCTGGAGATATCGAGGGTCTTAGTTTCACGGTTTACTGTCAGAAGGGCGTTCCTGACAGTATAGCTGCGCTGTGAGGAACGCCCCCCCTGACAGTTCTCGTTCATAGACTTGTACTGGGGGGACGTTCCTTACAACTCAGCATCATCGCTGGGCTATAAGGAACGCTCCTTCTCTGTACTCGTCCATAGCGCTGTACTGTCAGAGGGGACGTTCCTTACTGTCCGGCGATGACGCTGAGCTGTGAGGAACGCCCCCTCAGTACAAGTCTATGAACGAGAATTGTCGGGGAGGGCATTCCTCACAGCGTAGCTAGACTGTCAGGAACGCCTTTCTGACAGTAAACCGTGAAACTAAGACCCCCGATATCTCCAGCCCCGGGGCACATACCGGGAAAGCCGGCAGTGCGCTGAATTCAGCGTGCTGTCGGCTTTCTAGCGGTATGTAAAACAGCATATACATGAGGACGTGAAAGGTCCTCTTTAAGGAGTTTTCCAGCTCATTTTTATTGATGGTCTATCCTCAGAATAAAACATCAATAAGAGATAAGTGATTCCCCACTGATCAGCTGTATGAAGGGGCTATGGCGCCTGTTAATATCACACGCTGTCTGTTTATAGTGACCGTGTGATGTAATTCCAGCCTTGTCACATAGACGTACAGTATATAGGATGAGGTTGTAGTTACAATACATGGCCATGGCCTCTATGAAAAGAATGACACTATGTAAACAGAGAAGGGGTCACGGCGCTTACACAGGTACCATGGTTCATTCAAACAGCTGATCCTGGGGGTCTGGGGTATTGGAACCCCAATTATTTTTTTTCCCTTTTTTTTTCCTTTTTAATTAGGAAACATCTGGGGCATTATTAATAAGGGGAACTATTTAAAGGGGTGCACAGGAAAGTTATTAACTTAAAGATACACTTGGGGGTATTTTTCATTATAGGGGGTTATATTATATATTTTATAATTGGGGTAGCAGCAGGATGAGTGTGCAGGTGAGGACAATGTGGGTCAGGTGCCTGGAAAAGTGAGGAGCCAAAGATGTCTGTGTTGCAAACTTTACAGAGACTGGAAGAAGTGGTCATGGCCGTCCAGATGAAAGAGATGGGAAATGTGAAGGATTGGTCAGAGACATCACCGGTAAGTCACTAAATGCTACTGCCCTGTATTCACCTAAATCGTCTGCAGAGCCCTGTGTAGAGCTGCTATATACCACTATACGCTCACCGTATACTGGTAGTATCGGTATACGAACAAGTCCAAGTTGGGGGCCCACTTGGACATGTTCACCCCCCTGTGCTGAACCCCTAGCTACGCCTCTGGTCAGGACCAAAGCACTTTAAGTGGTCCACCACTGTTTCATAGATGTTAAACATCTGTGCAAACATCTGTACTTCACTGGTACCCTGCATGCAAATGATGAGGTCACTGCCTTAAAGGATGGAAGGGGGGAACTGATACCGGGATAGTTGTGTATTGCCTCTTTTTCAAAATGTATCCCCCTCCGATTTTCTAGTTTTCCTGGAAAACCCCTTTAACACACATTGGCATATTAAGGCACAGTTACTTTACAGGCTTGTTACTGTAAATCACAACTTGCAATAAATGACAAGCAAAGTGAGTTCCATAGGGAGCAGTATTATAGCTATTGTACATAGAAGCAGTATTTTAGTAGCTATATTGTTGCACATAAAAGACAGTATTATAGTAGTTATATTTTTGTACATAGGGGGCAGTATTAAAGTAGTTATATTATTGTACATATGAGGTAGTATTAAAGTAGTAATATTCATGTACATATGTGGCAGTATTATAGTAGTTATAGTCTGGTACACAGGAGGCGGCATTATAGTAGTTACTGTATTTTTCCGACTATAAGGCGCACTTTCCCCCCCCCCCCAATTTAGGAGGAAAATGGGGGGGTGTCTTATAGTCCGAATGTGGTGGTTGGGGGTGGCGGAGTAAAGTAAAGTACAGCGGAGACCCGGAGCTAATGCCTGTGATCAGAGTCCACTCTGATTGCAGGCATTACTACTTGTAAGCCCCCAAAGATATTAAAATGCCCCCGGGGCTGGTGGCTATCTTTTTTGTTGCAGACTGGCTCCTGCGCGTCAAGATTGCAGGAGTCGACCTGTTCCTATGACAGTCAGGAGCCTTATGAAGGCTCCCAGGCTTGTCATGGTAACATTACTATTGCGGCTGGTCTATGACCAGCCTCAATAGTAAAGTACAGAATCTCCCATAGACTGCAATACAGTTGTATTGCAGTCTATGGGACTTGCAATCAAATGATTGCAGGATCAAGCCCCCTAGGGGGGCTAATAAAATAGTAAAAAAAAATAAATCAATAAATAAAGTTTTAAAAAATATATAAAAAAAAATAAACGAAAAGTTCAAAATCACCCCCTTTCCCTAGAATATAAAAGTAGAAAATTACTGTAAAACACACACATTAGGTATCCCTGTGTCCGAAAACACCGGTCTACAAACTGATAAAAATATTTTTCCCGTAGGGTGAACGTCGTAGCAGGAAAAAAAAAATCAAAAATTGCCAAACTGCCTTTTTTTTCCGCTTTTTTGCCTCTGATTTGAATAAAAGGTGATCAAAGCAATAGATATTCCCCAAAATGGTATAACTAAAAAGTAAATCTGGCAAAAAAAGATGCCCTATACATCCCTGTACAGCTGTAGGGTCACCTGTCAACTCCCATATGTTATTAAATACAAGTATTTTACCACATTTTTTGCTTCAAATTTTTTTTTCCCTATTTTTCTCCTCTAAAACCTAGGTCCGTCTTATGGTCCGGTGCGTCTTATACTCTAAAAAATACCGTATATTTTTGTGCATACTGTCAAAAGGAGTGTTACACTCACGAACAAAAGGATAACAATGTTTTGAACTTTTGAATTTCAGGCTCCATATCTCACCATCCACTACAGCTTCAACGTGAGACTGCCATCATTTTATAGACAATCATCTTGGCTATCTCTTACATAAATTTGACTTGCAACTATTTAGCATGTAATTAGTTATGCACTTTTGTTATGTAACTGAATTGTTACTGTTTTGATCCTAAAAATCTATATTTTAATTATTTGTAAATCCACATTTGGCTTTAAACACTGCCTGAATCCTTCTGGCCATGCTGTCGATCAGATTCATGCATGTATGGACATTGACGTAACTAGGAATGACTGGGCCCCCAGGCGAACATTTGACATGGGCCCCCCCAACCCGGCAACCGCCCCCTGCTCAAACTGCATTCCCCACATTCCTAGACACACTATCACACTATTATGCCCAATAGTGGCCCCTGCACACACTATTATGCGCCATAGTGGCCCCTGAACACACTATTATGCACCATAGTGACCCCTGCACACAGTATTATGCCCCATAGTGGCCCCTGCACACAGTATTATGCCCCATAGTGGCCCCTGCAGACAGTATTATGCCCCATAGTGGCCCCTGCACACAGTATTATGCCCCATTGTGGACCACCCATGAACAATTTTTATACTCTGGGATCTTTTCAGACCCCAAAGTATAATGATCAGAGACCCAGTGGCCCGGGACATTATAGGGCCAGGTGGGACCCTGATGTTTGGATACTTGAACAGGATCGATGGTGGTCTCATTGCTGAGCTATATTTAAGTATCCTACAAGACGAGTTACTTCATACAAAAAAGGACAAGATATGGAGCCTGAAAGTCACAAGTTAAAAACATTGCTACCCTTTTGCTTGTCAGTGTATAGTGTTATAGCTATTGTTATAATGTTGGGACAGTATTGTAGTGGTTAAAGAGGACCTTCCACATCCTCTGGCACCCGCGGTATTATATACCGCCAGAAAGCTGACAATCAGCTTTCCCGATGTGTACCCAGGTGCAGGAGATATCAGTACTGTTAGCTTCAGCACCAACATCTCTCCACTGTCAGAAGGGCGGGCCTTACTGCCTAGCGTAATTGCTGGTTGACAAGAAACGTCCCCCCAGACAGTACTCTTCCATAGCATTGTACTGTCAGAGAGGGCATTCCTTACCACTCAGTGATGATGCTGAGCTGTAAGACCCATCTTTCTGATGGTGAAGGGATATCAGTGCTGAAACTAACGGCACCGATATCTCCAGCACCAGGATGCGTACCATCAAAGCTGAATTCAGCGCACTGTCAACTTTCCAGAGGTATATAAAACTGCCAGTGCCAGAGGACATGAAGGGTCCTCTTTAAATTTTTATGTATACTGTCAAAAAAAAATTATAGAATTTATATTATATATACTTATCCATAAGGGCAGTAATTATAGTAGTTTTATTATTGTCCATAAGGGCAACATTATAATAGATGTTTCTTAATACTTTGGGGGCAATATTATAGTAGTTACAGACTTGTACAATAAGGGTCAATTTTTGAAGTTGTTATATTCTTGTCTATAGGGTCATGTATTAATGTATGGATTAAATAGAGCAGTAAATAAAGGGTATGACAAGACATGGTTATACTATATACTATATTTTTGGTTATCTTAAACCTGGTTGCTAGATTTCTACCATCAATGTTATTTGTGTGATGCTTCTACATTATGGCTATTGTTTTACTGTAGAACCAAATCCCTTAGCAGTAAGTTGACACGTGCCTGATATCTAGAGCGTACTTAGTCACAGACTTGTGTAATTACTATTATGGTGCAGTAATTATAGCTCACTACCTGTGTTGAAATTGCATAATGAGCAGAATTAATGAAATCCAATTGAATCAGCCAAATGTGCAATTTTATGGTATGTAATTTATTAATGTGTCCTGCAGGAAAAAGATGCAAAGGAGTGTGAAGCGTGTAAGGTTCATCGTGAACAAGAAGATTGTTTTTAAATAGTAAGTTTTTCTTATTAGTTCAATGTCCTGATGAAACTATAGTGTCAGGTGCAAAGCTTACTTGGGAAATACTACACCAACATTGCTCAGACAGAGGTGGCAACTTACCAAGTTTTGCATGGAGTCTCCCAGTTTGGAGCCCTGTCAACCTGTCAGATACACTTTTCACCCAGAATCCTGGCAAGTCATTACTTAGATAACAGTAGGGATCACCTTTATCTACGCCAGTTTTCTGGTATAGATGGATGTTAATCTTTGACACACGGCCCTTTCTTAAGCCAAAGATGCGCCACAATCCCAGTTCTGCACCTTGCTCAGTAATATCTGCAAGTGTGGGCAGAGAGCAGGGAAGGTTGGGTCAGAGATGACTCGGCCTGACATGTTATAACTCAAGCCAGAAACTACTCTCAAACTACTTGAGAGAAGTTGTAGATATGGGAATGGGAGTTTCAGATTAGGTAGGAAGCTATTCTATGAAGTCCCATAGCTGTATATAGCAATCGGTAAGGCAGAGATTGTAATAAACACTAAATGTGTGGTTAGAGAGAAAGGAAAAAAAAAAACAAAACAAAGCAGTGTCCATTAGGCCAATAAATTGGATATCTGATGTGTTACATTCTGCAGAGAGATCCACAACCTGGCATGATCAGGCAAATGCTGGGGCCTTTGAGAGGAGGGGGAGACCACTGCTACATGATCTCATGCAGCTGCTAATTCTGCAAGAATGTAAACGTACCTCCTTACCAAATTAGTTCTGGGCTGACTGCCAACATTTACTGACATTTAGTCAATAGTCAACATGTAGTTAAAGGGGTTGTCCAGGATAAATTGATAATTCTTGGCTAAGTCCCCCATGGCCCCCCCATCCAACTGTCTAATATATCTGTTTTACCCATATTGTATAGTTTTTCATTAATTTTCATTAATATATGTAGGTCATATTAGGGGGGTAGCTAATTGTGATCAGGGTTCCAACCTAAATTTGTATGGGGCAGTTTTATTGCACTTATAATGTACTGTACATCAGAGACAGTAATATAGAAGTCATAGTCTAGTACGAAGGGGTATAGTAGTTATATTCTTATACAGAAGAGTCAAAATTTTAATAGCTATATTTTTGCCCATTACAGTATTTATTAAATCATCCATATAAACTTGATTTTTTTCCTCTTTTCTGCAATTTTATGCATAGTATTTTAATTTGTACAATATACCTTTACGTTCTTGTGTCACAAGATATCAAAAAAGTCAGTTTCTGTCAAGAAATAAAGTGAATGACGGATATTTTGAGGAGAATTTTTTTTATTTACTGTAAAATGAGTTATGCATTTTCCAGCACAAAGGGATGCTGCAGCCACAGTCTACATATATCAATTCCTACATTTCTCATCTGCGTTATTCCAGGGACAAAAAAAAACTTGTCTAAATATAAATCTCTACAAGCTGGCTGCTAGGTTATAATTATACTGGGAACCTGTGTGTGATAGATTGTCATATCCTAGCTGAATATACTGTATGTGCCTTTAGATATATTTTTCTATAAGAGACTGCATCCAGATGCTAACATTAAATTAGTAAAGTATTATTTTGCAATTATTACTATTTTTATTATCATATATACCAAGTCTTGTATAAATAACCAATTTTAATTAGTATTCACACATCTGAAGGTTCACTAAGGGTAAGTTAACACAGATCTTATGCAGGAGGAATTCAACTCAAAATCCCCCCTCAAAATTATATAAAATTATATATCCTTATTCATATATGTGACAGTACCAAGCTCTGTACATTTATATCACTTGGTCCTTGTCAGGTTAAATAATATTGATATTTAAACTTGTATCACACATGCTCATGTATATATATTACACACACTCAAATATATGTATTACAAAAACTACACACTTTACACACATTCACATATGCACCTTTAAACACACTCACATACATTCTACAAGCACGTAACTTTCTTACTACAGAAAGTTGAACTCTGATAATAAAAAAGATCCTCATGAAGATCAGTATGAGTCATTCATTCTTGTCTCATAAAAGAACAGTAGTGGAGAGTAAATGAGCATGGGTGAATGGGTAGAGGAAAGGAGAGAGCAGAGTACAGCAGAAAGCTAGTGGGCAGATGGCAAGATAGCAACTGAGGGGAGTCTATGACAACATAAACCAACTTAGGGTGAGTGGGATCAAGAACAGGAGTATTCTTCCTATCTTGCTTTCCATGTCTTTCGGCACACTCCCTCTCCCTTCTATCTGTCCAATAATAACAGTCTAATTATTGCACCGCAGGGGTTTCCAGCACAGGAAGCATTGAGGGCAATATATGCTTGATAATTTTTGACTTTGTTTATACATTAATGTCGCCGATGAGTTCCTGTTTTCTCCCAATTTCTTTTGTTTTCTTTTATTGTTAGTGTTTGCCCCCCCATTACGGTTCTTTTCTATACCATAAATAGAATATGCACTCTCCCTGCTGCGGCAGAAAGCTTGTTTTATGTGTATTTCATGCCTTTTGTTCCACGTTTCTGTTCAATGATATAAACATTGTATTGTCAAACTGAATAACTTATACAAAAATTAATAAAGAATGTTACAAAAAACCACATATGACCCCAGAAAAAAAGATGCCTTATGCAGACCCATACACTAAAATATAAAAAAGTTACGGGGGACTCCAAGAAATTTTGTTTTTTGAAAGTTTTGTATTTTTTTTTTAACAAAAAACTATGTAAATTTGGTATCCCTGGAATTATACTGACCCATAAAATACAAATGACATGTAATTTTGGCTGCACAGTGAATACCATAAAAACAAATCCATAAAAAAGTTGAACAAAAAAATCGCACAAATGCAGTTTTTCTCCAATTCTACCCCATTGTGGATTTTTTTCCAGCTTTCCAGTACATTGTACAGAATATTAAATGGTACAATTACGAAGTACAAACATTAAGCTCTCATATGGCTCTATGAATGGAAAAATAAAAAAGGTATGAGGTTTGGAAGGCAGAAAGTCAGAAACAAAAATCGAAAAATGCCTGCAGTGGGAAAGTGTTGAATACCCTGCCCTAGCCCTGCAATAGACATTGTGCCAGTACTTTGGTTAACTCTGCATCTCAAAATTCTGACTAGCTGTTCATTTTTATGCTGTCTGCATCCACCAATACTGTGCCTGGAGCTGCCTAAAGAACCCAAATTAGGCTACCTACCTATTTCCCAAATACTATACTTCAGATATAATAGTGTCTAAGGATGTGGATCCAAATGAAAGCAGGGGCATACCAAATCCAAAATTTCATCACATCCCATTAATAACTTCAAATCCTAGATCAGACTAAATAAAAAAAAAATCAGCTTGCAGACCACTCATACACTGATTCTTCATACATTTTACACATACTACACACAGGCACTACAATACATGAGCACTTGAAATCTACACATCCTGTATGTGTCCAGTGCACTCCTACATCGCCAAGAAATACTGATCCCCATGCCTCCCCCTGTTTCACACAAAATGTTCCGTATGCCGCTCTGTTTCTCATACAGAGTACTTGGTATGCCACTCTTTTTCTCATACTGCAAGGTTCTTCCCCTCTTACACAGACTGCTCCCTATGGCATCCCACTTTCTCACATACTGCTCCCCATGGTTCTTCCACTCTTTAAGAATATTTCCTGTCATTTTTGTAACCTCCTTTGAACTACTCTATGTTCTTCCATTGTGAGTCCTCCTCGTCTGGTGCTGGTACAGGACCTTTGTTATTCTGTTGTGTTTTTATACAACCTGTGCAAAATTACAGAAAAATGCTGCAGTTTTGTGCCAATTTACATAAAAGCAAATTGAATGCCCTACACTGTAGTTTACATTAAAATCACTGTAACTGGGCAATTTTTTTTTTTTTTGTAATTTTTGCTCTTATTGCCACAAAACTGCTTTTTGAAAGATGGTGGCCCACTATGTGACTAGCCCCACAATTATGTACCTGACAAGTTAGATTTCCAATGCCTGGGCCTTACTTCATTATAAATCTCTGTGGTGGTGTTACTTTGCTTTATTGAACCCATGGATGGGATTTATGGTCATAATATGTATGAAAAAGGTGACTGTATTATTCTTGTATGAAACTGGCATTACATAGTTCGTCAGTTGTGTGCAGTGTTCCTTTGAACTGTGTGTGCGGGAGAGTTTAGACAACATTTTATGGAGCTTAGACATACAGGTGCATCTCAATAAATTAGAATATCTTTAAAACGTTTATTTATTTCAGTAATTGAATTAAAATAGTGACCTCCTATATTTTCTAGATTCTTTACACAGAGTGTTCTATTTCAAGTGTTTTATTTCTGTAAATGTCGATTATGGATTACAGGTAATGAAAACCCAAATCTAAGAAAATTTGAATATTGTAAAAAAGTTCAGTATTGTAAATTCAGTGTGTCACCTGCCAAGGTTTCCTAAGCTTTTAAATGGTCCCTCAGTCTGGTTCAGTAGGACACACAATCATGGAAGACGCTGATTATGAATTGTATTACTGAATCACTGAAATGAATGAACGGTTCAAAAATATTCTAATTTATTGAGATGCAGCTGTAACAGTTATATAATTGTGTCAAATGATGTATATACTTGAAAGATTTTTTTTTTTGTGGGGCAATATCATATTGTAAAACAGGAAAAAGGAAGGAAAAAAAATGGAGCAGTTTTGCTAATCTATTTATGGCTCAAGCAGCATATGGTATTTACAAGTCCCTTTGCAACTATTTTATGAAAGTGTCAGAAGCAGTGGGTGTCATAAGTGGGATAGATAAAGTAGTTGGTTCCCTATAGAGCAATTGAGAGGGAGGACACAATTTGTGGATGAGAGACATAGAAAAATAATTTTTCTGCTGTTTGTTTAGCATTGAATATTGTGTTCAATTGATTCATAATTCTGTAAATACTGAAGTCTAACAACAGCTCCTGGTGTACTGAAAGTAAGCAATAATTGGAATGAAATTGATACATACCACAGAAGAATAAACATTTAGGCCAGGGCCCCATGTGGTGTAAACAGCATTTTACAGTCACTGCAAAGTGCATAGGATTCTAGCGAATCGCTGCAATTTCCAAAACCGTTGCGGTTTTTGAAATCGCAGCATGTCAGTTATACCTAAATAAATGCTGCTGGTTTCCCTATAGGTATAATGGCAACAGAAAGTCCACAGAGTAAACCTCTCCGGACTTTCTGTGAAAAACGCTGGGGGAAAAACCATGATGCGTTGCTGCCGTGGTTTTTCCCACAGTGCTTTTTTGCTGTGCCCCGCTATGTGGGCCCTTAGCCTCAATGTATGATGGCCATCCAGTGTAAACAACTACCGCTTCCTGCTAGACCGAATTGGCTGATCGAAGAGAGGAATCTCAATGAAGGTGGAGAAACATAAAGAGAAATTGTACTGCCCCTTGAAGGCAGAGCTTCTGACCTGCACAGGTTTAATTTATTTATTTTTTTTTGCTTTTTAAGGTATTGCTTTTAGCCTACCTAAGATTCATGCCCTGTTGATTGTTCTGGCATACTCTAATAGTGGTACAACATTAGCATACTGAATCAGTATTAACCCTTTGCGGACACAGTGATTTTCAATTTTTGAGCTACTCCCTGCTTTCCATAAATCCAAAATAATTTTCTGTTCACAGGCTAAGTTCTGCAGGATAAATTGTACATTATAACATTGAATATTCTATAAAATGTACTTGGGAGCCATAAAAAAATTCAAAGTGGTGTGGAATTGAAAAAAAAAAACACATTTGTGCCATTTTCACAGAGGTTTTATTTTTATGGCGTTGAAAATGACATGTTAGCTTTATTTTGTGAGTCAGAACAATCATGGTGATACCAAATTATACTTTCATGTTTTAATACCATTAGAAAAAAAAAAATCTTCACCATATTGAGTACACCTGTACCTTTTATATACAGCAGGTGAAATAATGTATTGAACACATGACAAAGTAAATATATTTCTAAAGGTGTTATTGACATGAAATTCTCACAGGATGTCGTTAACAATCCATCCAATCCACACAGGCAAAGAAATCATATGGATGTCTATAAATTAAGTTATGTGTAATAATGAGAAATGACACAAGGAAAAAGTATTGAACACGTGAAGAAAGAGAGGTATAAAAAGCTGTGGAAAGTCTTGACACCAGCTGAAATCTATCAGGAATTAGAAAAAAAAAGTGAAAATAGTGAACAATAATAATAATAATAATAATAATAATAATAATAAGAAAAGAAGAAGAAGAAGAAGAAGAAGAGTGAAAACTAATATCAGCTGGATCAACTGATGGCCTATAAAAAGGTGTCTCTTTACTAGGGTGCCACACAAGAAACATCCCATGATGGATAAAACCAGTGAGCTGTCTCAAGACCTTTGCAACCTTATTTTTGCAAAACATACTGATGGCATCGGTTACAGAAGAATTTCTAAACTACTGAAGGTTCCAGTGAACACTGTCGAAGTCATCATTTTACCATGAACCAGCCATGACCAGGAGCTCCTTCTATGAACTAAAGCTCAGAGTTCATAGAAGGAGCCCACCGAACCTTCAGGATTTGAAAAGTGTTTTTGTGGAAGAATGGGCCAAAATCACACCTAAGCAATGCAGGCGACTAGTTTCTCCATACAGGAGCCATCTTGAAGCTGTCATCACCAATAAAGGCTTTTGTACGAAGTATTAAATAAATTTCAGTAAGCGTGTTCAATACTTTTTCCCTGTGTCATTTCTCATTATTACACATAACTTAATTTATGGACATTTATATGATTTCTTTGCCTGTGTGGATTGGATGGGTTGTTACCGAGTTCTGGTGAGAATTTCTCGACAATAGCACCTGCAGAAATATATTTACTCAACACGGGTCGGTGTAATAATATTCCCATTAAGGGACTCCCAGAGGCCACCCAATCTGAGGATCTACCTGTTACGCTGGAAGCTGTTTTCAATTCTATTTTCCAGGAACTCCGGTCCCACAGGATTAAGTTTGATAGGGCCCGCCGCGCCCTCCGTCCCAAGGATTCTTCCTCTACGCCCCATGATGTCATCTGTTGTCTTCAGGACTTCACGCTTAAGGAGGCGATAATGAGCAAGGTGCGGAAACTCAAGGATTTTGACTTTGATGGAGCTAAACTGCAATTATACCAAGATCTCTCACTCATCACTCTCCAGAAACATCGCCATCTTCGGCCCCTCCTTCAGATTCTTCAGGAACATCAAATTCCTTACCGCTGGGGCTTCCCGTTTGGCCTTATTGCCTGCAAAGATGGTCGCTCTGCGACGCTCCGTTCTTACTCGGACTTACCCCTCTTCTGTAATCTGCTGGATGTCTCCTTGCCGGAGTTAACGGACTGGGAACTGATTTCTCTGCCTCCTCCACCACCAGTGTGGCACTGATTGGAGCCCAAGCAACGCTGCTCACCCTCTGTGGCGACGGCCTCCCAGAGGCCCGGCTTAGTGACCGGGCCTTGAGGCGAATGCTCTCCTGTGATACTACTCTTCTCTCAGGTTTTGCTTTACATTGTGCTCATCTTAGTTTTACTGTTTGCCTTGTATATTTTCTAGGTCTACAGGTCCCGCTTGCTGTGTTTATTTTTTGATTTTCATAGTGCGGGATGGAGTGGGGTCCTAGTGGCTCTCCTTCCACCTCCCTCTTTCCGGTGGTTCCGGAGCCCACTGCCCTCCACTTCAGCCCCTTAGGTCACATTCTCCCTGAGGGGACTGTTGGATTGCATAGCTGCTGATCTTATTTTGTTTCTTACTGACTTTTCTGGTCCCCTGGTGAGTGAATTAGCCTTGCCCATGATGTACTGTTTAATTGTTAATATTGTTATGTACTTCTGTTTTTGTCCATGTTTTTACTTAGATTTTTTTCCCCTTCTTTCCTCCCCTTCTTTCCTTCCCTCCCTTCCTTGGTTCAGAGACTCTGCCACGCCGTCGTGTTCCTGCTCGCAGCCTGTGGCTCCGCCTCTCCTGGGGAGTTCTGCCAACATCATGTGAAGTAGGTGAGCTTGCTACAATCTGCTGCTGTCCTCCTTTTTTGGGTCCCAATGGTTAGATGCGTGACAATCAATGTTAAGGGTCTGGGCTCCAATACTAAGCAGCGCCATGTCCTTAGAGAGATTCGCTCAATGCATGCTGACGTAGCATTTCTGCAGGAGACTCATTTTGACCGCACAGGCACATTTGATTTTACTAAACATTTTTTTCCCACCGCTATTTCTGCCTTTCATGACCAACGCAGAGCAGGGGTAGCTATCCTCCTCTCTCGTTCTTGCCCGATTACGATTACGGCTTCCCACATAGACCCGGGGGGCCATTTTGTTATCTTGGAGGGGCTTCTTTATGGTGTCCTAATAGTCTTATGTAACATCTATGCCCCTAACTCTGCGCAGATCTCGTTTCTGCATCGGGTTCTTTCCCGTCTGTGCTCTCTCCCGTCGGCGACATGGTTAGTTGGGGGTAACTTTAATATGGTCTTCTCAGAATGGGCAGATCGTTTGGTGACATCTCAGGGTTCGTTCTCCAGCACACAGGCCCAACTTGCGCGGGAATTTCGTTGCCTGATTCGTTCCCATGCCCTATACGACCTTTGGCAAGTGGATAATCCTACAGCGCATTCTTACACCTTCTTTTCCCACCCCCATAATACTCACACCCGCATTGACTATTTCTTTTGGAATGCCCCTGCCCTTCGCTTGCTTGTGGACACTGATATTGGGCCTCTCTCCTGGTCTGACCATGCCCCGGTGGTGGTCACTCTGTCCTCTACACCGGTGACCACGCGTTGCTGTCATTGGCGTCTCAACGAAACTCTGCTTAAGTCTCCGACCTCGCTTGCAGTCCTGCGCACGCACCTGACTGACTATTTCCATGACAATCTAGGCTCGGTGGACTCTCCTACAGTCTTTTGGGAAGCTCATAAGGCGGTTATGAGGGGCCATTGTATCGCGTTAGCTTCTAGGCTTAAGAGAGATAGGCACGCTCAGCTTCTTCAAGCCTGCATCCGCTCCCTTACATCTACCCTAGCGGCACGTCCATCCATGGGGATTCTTCGCCGCATGGTTCTGACCCGAGCGGATCTCCGTGACTTGGAGTCCCGTCGTGTGCAGTGATTTCTCCTGCCCCTCCTTCCCCCTACCTACTCGGCCCTATTCGTTTAACTAGGTCTATTTCGTCCGCCTGCTGTACTAAGTTTGCCCTGATGCCTCCGCGCTCCTCCTCCCAGATAGCGTGACTTCTACTATGGTTAAGGTGTGGTCCGAGGCAGGTCTCTTTCAGATCACTGATATGGTTGATCCTGCGACATTGGAGCTCAGGCCCTTTGCTTACCTTACGGCTAATCTGAATCTGCCGGCTACTGAGTGGCTCCGCTACTCTCAGGTGGTCCATTTTGTTCGCTCTCTCCATGGGTCCCTTAAGGTATCACTTCCCACTGTTTTTGAAAAGATTTTCCATGCAGGCACATCTACTAGGGGCCTTATCTCCTCAATCTACCAGCTTCTTGCCTCCCAGGCTGTTGACTCTTCTGTTAGTCATCGCTATATGCTCAAATGGGAGGAGGCAGACCCATTTCCCTGGGATTGTGTGGTCACGTGCTCAGAAATCCTCTCAGAGTGTGACCTTTTGGGAGGCTCAGTACAAATTGTTGATGCATTGGTATCACACCCCAGCCCTCCTTCATGCTTTGAATTCAACGGTTCCCCCGTGGTGCTGGCACTGCGGGACTGCAGTGGGCACTCTGTATCATATTTTCTGGATATGTCCCCTCATCCTAGGCTTCTGGAGAGAGGTCAGAACTTTGGCAGAGGCTCTTTTCCTACAGGGGGTCCCCCTTGACCCTCTCGTCTATCTCCTAAACCTTCCTCCTAGACACCTGGACAGTAAGACATCTAGGCTCTTCTTGTATCTCTGTACTGCTGCAAAGACCCTCATTGCTAGAAACTGGAAGAGTGTGAATCCTCCTTCTGGTCCTGAGCTTTTGGCTAGACTGTAGGATGCAAGGAGTCTCGAATGACTGACAGATAGCTTAAATGACACCCAGGATGGCTTCGGACCCATCTGGATGCCCTGGGACACGTATTGTACTTTACAAGGTCTCTGATCCTTGGTTTCCCTCCCTCTTTTTCCTCACTCCATCCCTTCTGTTTCTTCCCTGTCTTTTGTGGTTGTCTCTCCCCCCCCCCCTTATTTTATTCTACCTTGTTACTGGATTGATGTACTTGACTTCCGCTTATATGGGGTTTGGCAGATAGCCTTCTGCAGCATCCCAGAGCGCTACTGCTTTTATGTGTTTGTCTTGTGTGCCTCTGGGTTTTATGTCTGTAAGTTCTGTTCTGTGGTAAGTGTCACTGTGTGCAGCTTTCCCTGTTATTTCTCCCCTGCAGTGTTCAAGTTGAGCCTTGGTTAGCCCTGGCCTATCACAGGCCACTGGGCGGGGTTGTGGGACACCTCGTCTCCACGGTAACCCTTGGTCTGAGAGCAGTTAGTCTAGTGTGAGCCGTGGAAGAGTAAGGGTGTGCAGAGGTCTCCTGCCCCCACAAGCTGCACTGAGGCCAACGGTTAGCCAGCACAGCCCCATTCAGGAGGACTATTTCGGGCCTAGTCTTCAGGTTCCAGTTCTTTGTCAGGCCTCCTAGAACCAAGGCTGGGGTTTGGACACTGTACTACGACCCCCATCAAGAAGCTGCTGTTATTCTTCTGTGACAGTTGCCTAAATAAAAGGCTGTTTGATTTACCAGCAACACTGAATCCTGAGTTGTGCCTGCTTTAACATCAGGGCTCTTCCGACCAACACCACACCGGCTCAGGTAGGAGAGATTCCTCTGCAACTGGAAGTACCCCGCGGGAAAGAACTACTACCACCACCATCCGGTAGTGCTGCAGGACCCCCCTTGACCTTGTCCGGACTAGGAGTGGGACTGGAGCCGTTTGGGAGCGTGCTCGGCCTGCTAGGTGGCACAGCATCCGCCACTACTACTCCCATCCTCCGGTCTCATCCGACTGGGTTGCGGCAAGGCGATTTTTGGCGTAGTCGGCAGGATCGTGACTCCCGTGTCCTTACAACATCTTCAGACTACGGTGTCAAGATCCTTAATTCTTCATCTCTACAACGGGTGAGCTGAAACCTTTATTGGCTGTTTGAGAGACTTTTGCCCTGTGGATTTATACTGAGGACTCTGTTTGTGTGCCCGGAGCTGTTTGTCGCTATCTCCCTGGATTATTTTGCAAAGACTGTGGACTGTTGCAACTGTTTGCGTGTTTAAGCCACTTTATTGCATGCCAGAGGACTGCCAGCCGTTACCGGACTGTATACTGTGCTGCGACATCACCGGTGCACGTGAGCCCAGCCCACGAGGGGTTAACTTCAGCCTCAAACGGAGCTGCATCATTCAAAATTTCTACAGCTCCGCAGAGGTTAACCACCAGCCCGGTAAGACCAGCGCTCAGGCGGGAAAGACTGACGTCAGAAGGGCATCAGCCAAGCTCCACCCTCCTGTTTTGAAAAGGACGAATCAGCAGCCGCTGACGTCAGCGGGACAGCCCTCTTTATAGGACAGCGTCATCGGAGCCTCCTGGGCACCGCCATCTTGGGTGAGACTGTTCCCATAGACTGATCATTATAACTCTGTCCTTACTTAAAAAGCGTGTCTGCTGTCACCATGTCAGATCAAGGCGATCGCGAGTCCGTTAGCCCTGCGGGGTCTCCAATGGCTGCCGCATCGCCTGAGAGTGCTGCATCACCGGTGACTTCTACTACTACCTCGATGGCCATCATTATGCCGCTCACCCTGCTGTATTATCTGGGTGCGCCTTGGCTACCCCGATACAAAGGGGAAGAGCACACCGTTAGAGACTTTAAAGACCGCATGCAGGCCATGTTCAAGCTGTACCCCCTATCTGAGGAGCAGAAAGAGGAAATTCTGGTGGGGCAGCTGGAGGACGCTGCTCAGAGGGAAGTCAAATCCTGGCCCTCTTTCTACAAGACGTCCCTAGAACAAGTGCTGCAGCGGCTTCGTGATATCTTTGAAGTCCAAACTGCGTCTGAGCTGAAGATGCGGTTCTACAGCAGAAAACAACAAGCCGGTGAGTCCCTCCGAGAATTTGCCCTGTCCTTGCAAGAGGCTTTCCAAGCTGTAGCCCAAGTAGATCCTCGGGCTGCAGAGAACCCCAACGCTACCTTGAGAGAACAGTTCATTGAAGGAGCTGAGGACGAGGCCTTAAAAAGACAGTTAAGAATTCTCTCTGCTCAACACCCGGCTGTTTCCTTCCTGGACTTTAAAGAACTAGTCATTCCAATACTGGGCCCTGAACAGCAACTGGGGTTCCCAGCTCAGCCTGCCTCACCTGGGAGTGCTCCGGCTATCACCTTGGAGCCTTACTCTCCTAGACGCCGCCATGTTTACTTGTCAGCACTGCAGGCTGTATCAACACCAGGGCCTAGTGATGTGGCGGTTCTGAGAGAACAGGTCTCCCTACTGGTCAGAAGTGTGGATGTCCTGACCAAAAAGCTGGAACACCTGCAGGCCGGTCCTCAATCAAGGGGTGCACCACCCTCTCCTTCCAAGTCTCCGCCAGATGCTCCAAGGGGAACTGCCCGGAGAAGACTACCCTTTGCTGCCAGTGAAAAGCCAAAGAGACCCATTTGCAGATACTGCCACAAATATGGACATAGTGAATCCCAATGCTGGCAGTTAAAACGGGCTTCCCCTGAGGCCGAGGACTGCCCCTCAGGAGGAAGAACAATAGGTCCAACCAAGTCAAAGCCTTCCCCTAAGTATGTGGGCCCCCGTCCAGAGGTTACCATCCATATTGACGGGGTGCCACTGACTGCCCTGCTGGACACTGGCTCTCAGGTTACCACCATCCTGAGAGCCACCTTCGATGAGTTTTGGGGAGAGGATCGACTGGTGCACCCCCGGGAGACTCCACCCATGGTGCTTGCTAGTAATGGACTGCCCGTACCTATCACTGGGTACTGGACCCCTGACATGCAAGTTGGACGTGTCAAGCTGTATGGACAAGGTGTCCTGGTCACTAACATCTGTGACGATGAAGTTCCCCCTGTGGTGTTGGGCATGAATGTCCTGAAGAGCTGCTATGGAGAAATGCTGGAGGCCCTGCAGAACTCACTTCCTACTGCCTCGCCTACCAAGAAGTGGGTGATACAGAAAACCATCCGTATCCTGGCTGTTCTGCAGAAATTTGCAGAGGGGAGGTTTGCAGGGCCTGTGTCCAAGACAGCAGGTCAGTGACTCTTCAACCTGGCACAGAGACTGTGGTGTGGTGTCGGGCACGCATGGGTGTGCAGGGACAGGACTATCTGGCTCTAGTGGAACCTATGCCCCTAGAGGCTTATCCCATGCTGTTGGTTGCCCGCTGTCTGTCCAAGATCACTCGAGGAGAAGTGCCAGTTCGCATCATGAACTTAAGCAATCTGCCAGTGGAATTAAAGAAACATTGCCCAGTGGCTGTGGTGTCTTATGCGGCTCCAGAGGATGTTATTGAAGTTGCTGCTTCCGCTGCATGTCAGTTCTCACAGAAAGTTGCCTTCAAAGAAGAGAAAGAAACTGACAAAGCTTGGTGGGAGGACTTACATATTGGAGCCCCAGACACCCCAGCTGAACAGATTAAAGGTGGTAAAGGTAAAGATTCTTGCGGTGGTAAAGGACTGTCAGTCAGCCTTCAGCCAACATCCACTGGACTTTGGGCACACCAAGTTCATTGAGCATACTATTCCTACGGGTACTCATCCTCCTATCAAGGAGAGGTACAGGCCTATTCCACCAGCTAATTATCAGACTGTCAAGAAGCTGATGGCAGAAATGAAGGATGCTAATGTCATCCGGGAGAGCCACAGCCCCTGGGCTGCGCCACTAGTGCTGGTAAAGAAGAAAGACGGAGGTGTTTGATTTTGTGTGGATTACAGGAAGCTGAATGCTGTCACTCACAAGGATGCCTACCCTTTACCTCGTATAGAGGAGTCCCTTACATCACTGGAAGCCGCAGCCTACTTTTCCACCCTGGACTTGACCAGCGGGTACTGGCAAGTACCCGTAGCTGCTGCTGACCGAGAAAAGACGGCCTTCACGACACCTATGGGCCTCTTTGAGTTCAACAGCATGCCTTTCGGACTCTGTAATGCCCCTGGAACCTTTCAACGTCTCATGGAGCGCTGTCTGGGACACAAGAATTTTGAGACTGTGCTGCTGTACCTGGATGATGTCATCATCTTCTCTAAGACATACGAGGAGCACCTACAACATCTTACAGAGGTGTTCCAGATCCTGGCACAGCACGGGTTGAAGGTGAAACCATCCAAGTGCCACCTGTTGCAGACTCAAGTCCGATACCTGGGGCATGTGGTCAGCGCCGAAGGGGTGAGGCCTGATCCTGATAAGATCGCTGCTGTGGAAGATTGGCCCACGCCTACTACCGTGAAGGAGGTCAGGAGCTTCTTGGGGTTTGCCGGATACTACTGGAAGTTCATCCCTAAGTTTGCCCAGATCTCTGAGCCTCTGCAGGAACTGTTGAGAGGGCATCCTAAAGAGGAGCTGAGAAAGAAGATTCCTATTGAGTGGGGAAAGCAACAAGAAACTGCATTTCAGAGACTGAAGCGCTTGCTGACTGAACCACCTGTCTTGGGCTACCCGGATTACAGCTTACCTTTTCAGATGCACACTGATGCCAGTACCAAGGGCTTAGGTGCCATTCTCTCTCAGGTTCAAGACGGGAAGGAGAGAGTCATTGCCTTTGCCAGCCGGTCTCTGAAGGGAGCTGAAAGGAATGACCAGAATTACAGTTCCTTCAAGCTGGAGTTCTTGGCCCTGGTGTGGGCTGTCACCGAAAAGTTCAAAGACTATCTGGCTGCTACTCCCTTTGAAGTCTATACAGACAATAACCCACTAGCACACCTGGCTACCGCACGACTGGGAGCTCTAGAGCAAAGATGGGCGTCACGTCTGGCCAATTACAACTTTGTGGTCAAGTACAAGTCTGGCAAAGCCAACGTCGGGGCGGACGCCTTATCCCGGCTAACAACAGAGACCAGTCCTGGTGAGGATGCGGATGAGTGGGAAGAAATGGAGATGCCAGCTTTCTATGCCCGGTTTGCCAAGCAAGCGGTTCACACCGTCAAAGTTCCAGCTGCACCCACTGCTCCCACACGGCCTCCGGTGGAGTCGACTCCTGGGACGGAATTATGGGCCCAGTTGCAGGCTGAAAGTAAAGTTCTGCTTGAGGTACGAGACTTTCTGAACCAGGGTCGGCTGCCAACTGGACTCCGAGGAGTTCGTGCCAATCCGGAGCTGCGCAAGCTGTGGAGACAGAGGAGGAAGCTGTTCCTGAAAGGAGGACTGGTGTGTAGGCGTTCCACTGATCCTGTTTCTGGGACCCGACTCCATCAAATTGTCATCCCTCGATGCGATGTGGGCACGGTCCTGGAAGCTTATCATGACAAGTCTGAACACTTTGGAGTTCAGAAGACTGAAGCTACTATCAGAAGTCGGTTCTACTGGGTTGGTCTGAGAGACGACGTCGAGAAATGGTGCATTGCCTGCACCCTTGCCACAGGGGAGAAAGCTGATCAGAAGGCTCCACTCCATCCTATTGAGAGCCATCGCCCTCTGGAGATTGTGGCTCTGGACCACCTAAAGGTAGAACCCAGCCGCTCTGGATACACCTACGTGCTGACTATGATTGACCACTACACTAAGTTCACAGTGGCTGTACCCGTACGTGATCTATCGGCTAAGACTACTGCTAAGACCTTCTGGAAGTCTTTCCTTCTTCCCTATGGATGTCCGGAGAAGATCCTTACAGACCGGGGTTCTGCCTTTGAGTCTCAGCTGTTCCTGGAACTCTGTGTCCTGTACGACTGCAAGAAGCTGCGTACAACGTCTTACCATCCTCAGGGTAATGGTCTGTGTGAAAAGATGAACCAGGCTCTTCTTGGGCTCCTCAGGACTTTGTCACCCTCCAGCCGAGCAGATTGGCCGCTACGGTTACCTGAACTGGTCTATCAGTATAATAACCAGAAGCAGCTGTCCACCGGGTATACTCCCTATTACCTGATGTTCGGGAGACATGGGAAGCTGCCTGTAGATGTTGCCTTGGGAGTGGCTGTCCCTGATGACATCAACCCACTGCCAAAGACCGACTGGGTGAGTGACCATCAGAGGCGTCTGGCTGAAGCTCACGAAGTAGTGGAAGCCCGATTGAAAGATGTTCGGGCCAGACAGGAAGCGGATCACAACTTACATGCCCGGGCTACCCCCCTACAGGTCGGCGCAAAGGTGTGGCTGAAGAACAACCACCGGACCCGCAAGTTGGACTCCAGGTGGGAGATTGAACCCTACACCATCTCTGCACAGCCCTATCCTGATGTCTTCGTGGTGGAGAAAGAAGGGAGGAAACCACAGGTGGTCCACCGAAATCGTTTGAAGGTGTGTTTACAGGTGGACCCTACACCCTCAGTGCTGTCTCCTTCCACTGAGGGTAGTTCTGATGAGGAGAACCTCATTACAGTGTCAGAGGACCTTTGCCATGGGATGCCTCCAGAATTCTTCGTCCCTTGCCTGACCTTCCAGCTGCATGCCAAAGGAGGAGCCCCCAGGACACCTCCTGGGTCGGAATTGTCTGCTGTGCCTGCTGAGGCAGAAGAACAGATGGACCTGGATGAAGCTGTTCCTGCCAGCCCTGTTCCAGCTAGCCCAGCTGTTGTCCTTGGCGTTTCTGGAGAAATCACCCTGAGAAGATCCCAGAGATCCACGAAAGGGAAACGCCCTGTACGGTTTCTGGAGTGATTTCCTTGGACTCCTATGGATGTAATTAGCCCCAAGTTCTTGCCCTTTTTGCATTTTGTGCCGAACTTTTGGACACTTCCCCAGTTTGACCAGTGCAGACTTGTGGACACTGCCCCAGTTTTCCTTATTTATTCACCTGTCCCCATGCTCCAGGATGGACACTAGCGTACCTGTGCCCTGGAGTCCCTCTTTTATCTGTTGAGGCCCTGAGAATAGACACTAACGCATCTGTGCCTCAGGGACCTCTCTGGAGATGCCGACGCCCCTTCTCCCCGTGTTTTGCTGGTGCCTGAGATTGGACACTCACGAACTTGTGCCTCAGGTACCAGGTCTTCGGCCATTTCCCATTTATTGTTGTATTATATTTTGCCCTGTTTTATTTGTCATGTTTGTTTCGTCTTGTCCGCTGTATTGCCTTCCCTAGCCTGGGCAAAGATTCGCCGAGGGTGGCTCATGTAAAAATAGGGGGGTGTGTAGCATCCCAGAGCGCTACTGCTTTTATGTGTTTGTCTTGTGTGCCTCTGGGTTTTATGTCTGTAAGTTCTGTTCTGTGTTAAGTGTCACTGTTTGCAGCTTTCCCTGTTATTTCTCCCCTGCAGGGTTCAAGTCTAGCCTTGGTTAGCCCTGGCCCATCACAGGCCACTGGGCGGGGTTGTGGGAGACCCTGTCTCCACGGTAACACTCGGTCTGAGAGCAGTTAGTCTAGTGTGAGCCGTGGAAGACTAAGTGTGTGCAGAGGTCTCCTGCCCCCACAAGCTGCACTGTGTCCAACGGTTAGCCAGCACAGCCCCATTCAGGAGGACTATTTCGGGCCTAGTCTTCAGGTTCCAGTTCTTTGTCAGGCCTCCTAGAACCAAGGCTGGGGTTTGGACACTGTACTACGACCCCCATCAAGAAGCTGCTGTTGTTCTTCTGTGACAGTTGCCTAAATAAAAGGCTGTTTGATTTACCAGCAACACTGACTCCTGAGTCGTGCCTGCTTTAACATCAGGGTTCTTCCGACCAACACCACACCGGCTCAGGTAGGAGAGATTCCTGGAACTGGAATTGCCCCAGGGGAAAGAACTACTACCACCACCATCCGGTAGTGCTGCAGGACCCCCCTTGACCTTGTCCGGGCTAGGAGTGGGACTGGAGCCGTTTGGGAGCGTGCTCGGCCTGCTAGGTGGCACAGCATCCGCCACTACTACTCCCATCCTCCGGTCTCATCCGACTACGTTGCGGCACTTCCCCCTCCTTTTTGCCTTATTTTGTTTGGTTTTATATATTCTGTTATGGAAAAACTTTTCAATAAAAATTACAGTTTAAAAAATAAATATATTTACTTACAAAATTGGTGACGTGTTCAATACTTATTTCACCTGCTGTATTTCAGTGTATAGAGCTGTGTGCAGATCTATGTGCAGGTCAATATGTAGGTTTATTGATACCATTTTGGAAAATGTATGATGCCGTTTATTCCAATTTTTGGGGGAGGTGAAGCAGCAATTTTTTTTCTCACTGCTAAATTTACTGTATGGGATAAATATTTTTATATTTTAATAGTTCTCAATTTTTTAAACATGGGGGATGCCTAATGTGTTTATGTTTAAATAGTTTTACCTCCCCCCCAACTCTTAGATCACTTGTACCATAGGCTGCAATAATATTATATTAACAAAGACATGCCTCAATAGTTAGTTATATTACAACCCCAATTCCAATGAAGTTGGGACGTTGTGTAAAACAAATAAAAACAGAATACGATGATTTGCAAATCCTTTTCAACCTATATTCAATGTAATACTCTACAAAGACAAGATATTTAATGTTTAAACGGATAAACTTTATTTTTTTTTGCAAATATTCACTCATTTTGAATTCGATGCCTGCAACACGTTCCAAAAATGTAACACAGTGGTAAACATGCCCCTGTCCCAGCCTTTTTGGAATGTGTTGCAGGCATCAAATTCAAAATGAGTGAATATTTGCAAAAAAAACAATAAAGTTTATCTGTTTGAACATTAAATATCTTGTCTTTGCTGTGTATTCAATTGAATATAGGTTGAAAAGGATTTGCAAATCATCGTATTCTGTTTTTATTTATGTTTCACTCAACATCCCAACTTCATTGGAATTGGGTTTGTACTATGGGAGAAGGCTACCAGGTGCAATGGTAACAGAATGGCTCCTGTGATCCTTCTGTGGGAGAGCAGTTTCATTACCGAACATAAAAAAGAAAGTGGAGGTAACCACCCTGATGCTGTGGTCACATCTGACCATGGTATCTGAGTGGTAAATGCCCATGATTAGAGATATTTCTAAGCAAGAGCCCTGCTGTGTAAAACCCCAACATCAGCCATAATAGTATGGTGCATATTTCAAAGGGGTTAATGGTTTTCCCCTAATGTGTTAATACATTTTTCAGTATAATGTAAACACCTCTCCCCTGTGAGTATAGACATACCCTTCTTATAGCCTGTTGATGGACAGGGGCTAATGAAATGTGAATGTGAATGTCTTCTTTTGACCCTCCATTTCTCTAACAGGCTGCATTTAGTTGTGTTAAACTTCCAGAGTTGACCTGGAACAATAATCCTCTTAACAGCTTATGTTCTCTCCTTTGAACCTCAGCCGGGTAATGAATATCATCTATGTGTCACACTGTACAAATACATCTTTCATATTTTTAATGCCTTCAGCTAAAAGAAAGCTATTTGATGCATAATCTTCTTGTATCAGTTTTGTAGAATATCTGTTTATGGTTTAATAAACCTGTTTAAGATTTACATTTTATGCAATGGAGAACCAGCGTTGCTCAACTTTGAAAACATTAAATATCATAAATAATCTCTTAAACCTTCTAAATAACCATGTGTCTATAGAGTACGTTACCAGATATAGGCCTCCAATATCTGTAATTAAATTTCTAACCTTCTATTGGTAATTGGATGATTCTGCTGACCCTGCCCTCTAAGAACAATGAGATGATTCTGATGATCCTGACATCTAATGTTATGAAGATGCATGTACTTCTAGTGATAATGAGACGACTCAAGACTAAAAAAATAGAATATGCTACCACAGTTTTAGCTGTAAAAAAAACAGACATCACTAGTTAAGACACTCAGCAATGTGATTTTTATATTCACCTTGTTAAAAATGCACTTGGGAATTTGAGCAGTTCTTGCGTCATATAAAAATCACATTCCAGACAGTTTTCTCACCTTAAGAATCTCAGCTGTCATATGACACCAGAATCAGAGATAAGTCAGCACATACTGGCAATACACAATGAATGCAGTGTACGGGACAGACTCTCTCTGCCAATGGACATTAACAGTAATAGAGTGATAGATGTTTCCATTGAGTCTAATGTAAAAAAAACATGACAGAAGCTTTCTTCCATCATGTTTGTTTTACTTTTGTGAAGAAAAAGTCCTGCATGCACAACATTTTGTTCTGTCAGAAAAGTAAAAATATCATGGTAGACAGCTTACATACATGAGGGTGAATGCAGACGGACAATAGACGAAGGTTAGTCTTTCTCCATCAGTCATTTAATATCTATAGGTTTGATCCTGAGATGGATGAAAACAATGGAAATTAATAATGGTACAATGAAGCTATCCTTCCAAAATTAAAAACCTTTTACATTTTTATGTCCTGCTGCTCAAAGTGTCTTGGAACAACTGGAAGGTATAGACCCCTAAGTAGTAGAAAGCTTGGGCTCCTGGATTTTATGATCCCCTTATAATGTGGTTCTAGTCAGTACTGTATTGTGACTCGTGGGTGTCCTTTTCTTCTCCAAAAAAGTGTTATTTCGTTTCATGGTTATCTGCATATGACAATGAGAATTTGATAAACTGGGGGTCCATCTTATCAGTTAGTGATTATAGTCCAAAATCTACAGTACATAATAATTTCTACACAGATTGACAGTCATGTAAGGCTGAGGAATTCATTGTCATAATATTGTAAATTAAACAAATTTTTTGGGTTTGCGTCATCCTGCAACTTTTATGTAGAGACTGGAACTTTTTCCCCGCATGTTATCAATGCCAGAACATTGTCTATCATTTCCAGTGATTTGGCACTCCAATATGGATTTCAAGCCAGACTTTTGTCTTAAGACTCTGTGATGTTTATCCATATCAGTGGAGATCGTCCTCCCACACTGCTTTTTTTGCTCTAATCAGCAGTTCTTGACTTATTACCAATTCAATTTTGAATGAATAATTAAAACACACCTGGTTTTCAAAAGATTAGTTGAGAGGTCCCATTTTACACTCAAAATTTATGCCAAAATAAAATAATTGAAACGAACATATTTTTCATTACTGTTGAGTGGGCTACAGCAATTAATTTAACTCTGAAAAGTGACAATTTTCCACATAGTAATATATAATTGTCAGCATTTTAAAGGGTTCTCTGTTTTTTGTATTTTTTTTTTTTTTGGTGGAAATAAACTAATCACAAGTTGTGCTACTGAAGAGACCCCAAGCAAACCGCTGTCATTTGTGGAAAACTATGACAGCAAAAACTGAATTCTCCTACATCTTCACCAAGGAGAAATAAAGTATTACAAAGTTTCCAGTAAAATCAATGGGCTGTCCATGTAATGTACAGATGCGCCAGGATATGCTCTCATCTTATTATTTATAATAATAATTTATTATCTTTTATTTATAAAAGTAAACCTATTCCCATAAAAATCTGAATCTTGAAGATGACATTTGAAGAAGACTATTTTAGAAAATTTTCTATAAGTGATTTAGGAAATAGAATCTGAAGTAAACAACTAAAGCATTTACTGACATCAAACCTTGTATTTTATGTTAAAGGGACTTTTCCAATATTTCTTATGTATCTATATTCAAACCTTAAAGGGGTTGTCCATGCCCTCAAGTGTTTTTGACACTGATCTATCGACAGGAAAGCTCATCGGTGTCGGATCAGTGGGTCTTTGACACCTGGACCGATCAGGAAATCTGGCTGCCGGAAACTGTATAAAGTGTACTGTTTACTGCCAGAAGCAGCTCTGCTCCTATTCAAGTGAAATGGAGCAGAACTGAAGTCACCTATAGTGGTGGTGGTGCCGGGGTACTGCAGCTCTGCTTCCATTCACTGTATACAGTTTCTAGCAGCTGGATAAGCTGATCAGTATGGGGTCTGGGTGTTGGGCCCCTATGAAGCAGATACTGATGACCTATCCTGTTGATAGGTCATTAGTATACAAAATACATGTGGTCTTGGACAACCCCTTTTAATTTTATAATTTGTCCATTAAGCTCTCACAAGAGACTAACCCTATCCATTTTGTAAGCAGCCGCTTTTAGTTCTCTTTCATTAGATGGTGGATAACACCTCTATTATACAATTAGATCTACACAGGGTTCACCGTTGACAATAGGTAATGAAGACAGCTCCTGCTTTCTTCTCCAAGGATGTTTGAACTTGTTACAGGGCATGCTTGCTTACTATACGTCCCCATATCTATTAACTTCATGTGCCTTTTGTAAAGCAAAGCTATGGTTTTGTTGTTACAGCAATTCAGGCAACATAACCTCCTATAATCACAAAAAATAATACAATGAAAAATATACAACCATGAAAGATAAAATTGAGTATGTTTCCGTAAATTGTGTATTTATTACAAGCAATACGGTGATACAGTCTTTTTAAAATGGAAAGTTTAATTAACCCATTTGTGCTTGGCGCATCTCAGTCAAGGTCATGCAGAGTTACTGTAACACATGTTCTGAAATCTAAGCATTGGGTTTGACAGTTTCATTACTTGGCAGACCTGCACCCATCTCCACATTTTATTAGCTCTAGCATAACACAGACATTACCTTTAAGGAAAACCATTCTTTTTGTCCATTAAAGTGCCGTTATATTACCACCAAACAAATCAATAAATAGAGGATAACACCAAAAATGTTCTGAATTCTACTGCTTCAAGTTAGATAAACTGTACTTTGTGGCAATTGCAAAGATAATTTGTAAATTTCTGTAATATATATCAATCTTTTTGTAGCCGGTCAGACTAATTCACAGTGGAGCAATATATGGGGAAGTCTTGGCAAGCTGAGAAAACCTTATTAAGAGTTTCATTTACCACTTGATTCTTTGGAGGACAGTTCTCAATTGACTTTTAGACTCCATTTCGTGGGCTAAAAATATCTCTAAAAGTCACCATAATCAGAAACAGGAAGAGTAATTCATATATTGTGTAGAGAGTGTAAAAAATAGTAAACTTTAAAAGAACCTCAATGTTTTGTGAACATATAAAATAATTATAATTGCTGCCTATTATTATTATATAAAGGTAAAAAGTCTAGAAATATAATTACAGATGTGTTCTCTCTACTTTTCTTCTTGGCTAGATGTAGATGGGATTAACTTTTCAAACCAATACTGATATTTTATCACAAAGTGACGTACTCTATGTGTTTATGTGTGTAGAGGCGCACCTAGACTGTATGTGCTGCTATGGGCAGAGCTGCACCAATCCAAATTGTATTATTGATGGGATATCTTAATGATAGGTCCTCAGTCTTAAAACCTGAATAACCCCTTTAGGCTGAGGCCCCAAGTTGCGAAAATGCAGATTTTTTGTTACAGATTTTGCTGCGTTTTTTTGAGCCAAAGCCAAGAGTGGCTACAAAAGGAATGGGAAATATATATGAAGTTCTTATACTTCTACCTTCCACCCAATCCACTCCTGGCTTTGGCTAAAAAAAACGCAGCAAAATCTGCAACAAAAGAAGTTGCGTTTCCACAATGTGGGGCCTCAGCTTAAAAGGCGGTTCTAGTTTTTTTTTTTCTTAATTGCCTACGGATCTGATATCAATGACCTATCCTAATGGTAAGCCAACAATATCTTTTACCTGGAAAACCCCTTTCATTTTTAACTTTGTCTACATACAATAGTAGCAGCTGTTCAGGGAATTATAGTGTTGTCCCATTTACAGGCATGCATGTAAATGATGAGGAGGATGCAATGCTTCCACATACCAATTTTGAGTATAGTCATCAACATCCTGAGCCCAGAAATGCCTTGAAGTTGCTGGTGTGTAAAGTAGGTGCCTAGAAGGATCCTTCTCTTTTGGCCCTAGTGTTGCCGCTAATTCTTAAATGATATATTTACACATATATTACACATGCTACATATCAATATCACACATGTATTGCACACATAAATATATACACATACATTACATATACTGCTTAAATACGTATATTCACATACATAACACATTTCACACTTGTGATACATATTACACAGATGTATTACATATATACTCATACAGAACACATACTGTATAACCTAAACCTACAGGTATAACACACACATGCTTATATACACATGCACACACATGCTTCTGGTCCCAAATGCAAGCTGGTTCAGATTATGTCAGCAAAAGAATCTCAGTTCAGTGCAGAGGAAAACAGGGACATGGGGGTTATTTAAATATGAGGGCTAGCATATCATGATATTGTATTAAAACTGGAATCCTTAACCAAATTTGAGCTAAGCTAACGGTAGACACAAATATAGGTTATTAATAAAATAAAATTATAAAAAATATTCTTAGAATTTATTAGCATAGTTCGAGTAGAGGGGGCAAGTGGCTGACATAATGGTACCTTGTTTTTCCACCCAGGGTAGGAGAGTTTTATTTTCTCTTCCCCCTCCATCCCTTTTTCTGACTTCTGCAATGGTTTATATCTCCTGTAGGAATGATGCAGGGAAAATGAACACCTCTGATTGATATCACCCATAGATTATAGCTGATTAACTAGAGAAAGGATACCACATGACCAGCCCTTTTTGAGATCTTCCGAACAAAAATGCATTGTAAAAGGTAGATATTCATTTAATATACTCTGTGGGGCTGATTTATGAAGCAATGCTCAGTCTTCATAGCCCCGGAAGCCGATGGAGGGTGAGCCCCCTATTTGACGAGGTGTACACCTCATAAATGGGCTGTGCGCTTTGGGGAAAATGTACGCCAGCTCATAGCTGGCATACATTTCCCTCATCATTTATGCCAGATTTCTAGTGTAAAAGAAAATAAATCTGGCACACCCTTGACACAGCATCTTTTTAGGAAAGTGGCGAAGGCGGCACAGATTTTGAAAAAGTCACAATTATTGTGCAAAACCAGGTTTTGCACAACAAAATAGTGACTTTTTATGTCTTGTACTCCAGAAAACTGGCACACAAGTTATAATAAATCTGGGCTTGTGTGTCGATTGCTGATTGTATTACTCCGATAATACCGTCTTAAAATTTATTACAAATAATTTTATTCTACTAGAGCCTAATGTAGCAAATCTGAACTCACACCAAAGCTCCTATATAAAATGTTACAAAGTGAAACATTGTAACAATAGAATTTCAGTATCAAAATGAAAAAAAAAAAACATACAAGCATTTTTTTTTGCTTTTGCTTTTTTATGTGAAACACTGAAATTATATTTCACATCTCATCTAATTAATGTGCCAGATTCTGGGCCACTGAAATGATTTCCTCTGTAATTTAGTGTACTATACATCAAATAGCAGAATTTTCTTTGCCTGCATGAAACTACCTGTGGTGTGCATATTATTATCTTCACAATGATGCATTTGAACAATAAGCAACATTTTTTAGTACTTAATGAATAGAAAATACAGAGGGGTCCAGATGGCTAAAGGTGATGCAAATAAAAATTTCCATGATTTGTCCACTTAAAGCTTTTATTTCCCTTCAAATTTAGTAATTTATCTTTGCTTTAAAAAAATTAAAAATACTTTTATTTTAAATAGCACATTACAAAAATGACACTTCACATAATTTAGTAGATTATTGTTAAAGTGACCCTCCAGGAACAAGTTTAAAATTCTCCATTTGCACAGGGAATGTGCCTTACATGTAGGCAAAAGCAGACATTTTTAGATTTTTTTGAAGCTTTGCTTAAACATTTTTTTCTTTTATACCTCCACAAAGCATTGTGAGATGTGTAGTGTTTATGTAACTGTGTCTTAGATTTTAGTTCAGATGCTCGAAGATTGACAAAAGTGCTAATGGAGTCCAAGTGGAGGCAAAAAGAATTACAAATGTAGCTTTTAGTCCTCCTGGTTTTGGGTGTTATTTTGCAATGGCGACTTTCAAGAAAATATTTTACTGATGAAAATTGAGCAGTGAGTTCACCCAGTGTCACCCCAGCATTACCGCAACTAGGAAAAAAGTTTATTTGTGGTCACTAAATTATTAGAAGTAAATTATGCATGATAAAAAAAATCTGTTGTCAGGTTTACTCTACCTTATCTGAGAGCAGCTTAAAGTAGGGACAGATATTTTTATTCCAGCACTGTGTTACATACTTTTTCCTTGCAGTAGTTTTCATAAAACCCAATATACTGTATAAGGTGCAGCTGAACAGTGGAGTCATCATATTCCAAAGCTCTGGACTCCCTTTGCTTTCCAACCACTGATAAAATCAGGTCATGGTCATATGATAGGAGACGGGATTGGAGAATCCGACCACGTAACACCATAACTACAAAAAAGAGAGTGCAGTACCTTGATTTTGCAATTCATGGTCATGTGATAGGCACACAGGTACACAGCTCCTTACAAGACAGATGTCTGATTACTGAGCTGTCACTGTAATAAGCTGTGCACATATGTGTTTATCACATGAATATGGACAGTGTATCACATGACCACGGACTGATTTTTGTCCACAGGAAGTAAGCAAAATGAATGACAACAAGCAGAGATTTAGAAAACCATGTGAAATTGATACATAAAGAATTTTGAAAAATTGTATAACATTTAAATTTACAGACAATAATATTTGTCTCTCAATATTTGTCTGAAACTAAACAACCCCTTTAAGAAAAATAAGTATGCACTTAAGGCATCAAGGAGGGGCACTGCAGAAATCTTCCATTGCTGAATTTACCACGATGATATGATGCAAAACTGCAAATAGTAAAGCTGAACCAGGATCCAAGGGTTTAAATATGGCGGCCACCCAGGATTTGATATACAGCGGAAACCCAGTGCTAATGCCCACAATCTGTCACGGATCACAGGTATTAACTTCAAAATCGCCTTAGTCAAACCTGACCAAGGTGCCTTTTTTGTGGATGAAATCTGGAGCCGGAAATCCGTTATAAAACACCTGGCCTACAAACTTATTAAAACATTTTCCCACACAGTGAATGCCATATCGGGGAAAAAAAAAATCAAAAGAGCTGAACTCCTGTTTTTTCTCTGTTTCACTTCCCATAAAAATTTGGATAAAAAGCAATCAAAGTAATAGACATTCCCTATGTGTGTATAAATAAAAACTACATCTGGCATTACAAAAAAATACGCCTTATGCCTTCCCATACATGGAAATATATAAAAGTTACAAAGTTTTGCAAACTTTGCAACTTTTTGCAAAAAGTTGCAATTTTTTAAATGGGTTAAAATGTAAAGAAATATATAAATGTGGTATCCCTGGAATTATACTGACCCATAGACTACAGGTGACAAGGCTTCACAGTGAACACAGTTTTTTTCCAATTGCACCACATTATTAATTTTTTCTAGCTTTCCAGTACATTGTATGGAATATTAAAAGGTACCATTACAAAGTACAATTTGTCCTACAAACATTCAGCCCTCATATGAACCTGTGAATAGAAAAATAAAAAAGTTATAGGGTTTGGAAGGTGGGGAGTCAAAAATGAAAAACAAAAATTGAAAAATGCCACCAGTAAGAAGGGGTTATCATACAGCTCTTTTTAAAAAGGACCTTTCACCACCTCCAAAAGGTCCATCTCCTTACTTCAATTAATAGGTGCCACGCCACTAATTCTGTCACAGTTGTCACAGTTTCTGTTAGTTTTGGTGCCTGATATGATATTTAGTATCTGTATTGTCAGTAGGGCGGTGTCAGGCAGGAGCAGGCAAGGTGTGTGATTCTGAGCTCTGATTGGAGCTCACAGACCCCTGCCTGACACTGCTCTTCTGACATTATAGAGCTTAAATAGCTCATCAGGCACCTAAACTAACTGCACTTGTTGCTCAGGAATGGTGGGAGCTAAATAAAAAATTCCAACAGTGGAGCATCGTCTATTAACAGATGCTAAGAACTTAAGTTGACTGAGGTTTTGAAAGATCCACTTTAAATATGTTATTTTAACATTTATTTTAGTACAGCGGTTGTCGGGTGTTTAAATATGGCGGCCGCTCAGGAGTCGAGTGGCTGCCATAGCCGCCGGGTCTCTGCTTTTTTATACAAGAGAGACCCAGCGCTAATGCCCGCGATCGGTGCCCGCACTGATCGCGGGCATTAACCCCTCTGGGGTTACTGCTGACCGAGGCGCCATTTTGACAGCATCCAGAGCAAGTTCTGGGGCTGGCATCACATTACTATGACAGCCGAGAGCTTTGTGAAGGCTCCCAGGCCTGTCTTTCATTAGTTTTTATGTATGTTTTTTTGCAATGCTCTGCAATTCATTACCATTGTAATGTATTGCATTAGTGATCAGACCCCTTGGCGTTCACGACCCCTAGGGGGTCTAATAAATGCAAAAAAAAAAAATTAAAATTAAAAAAATATTAAAAGTTCAAATCACCCCCCTTTCCCTAGAACACATATAAAAGTACTTAAATACTGTGAAACACATACACATTAGGTATCCCTGTGTCCAAAAATGCCCAGTCTACAAATCTATAAAAATATTTCTCCCATACGGTAAACGCCGTAATGGGAAACAAAAATAATAAAAATTGCCAAACCGCCATTTTTCCTTTGATAATTCCACAAAATGGTATAACTAGAATTTAGAAAAAAAAATTTTTGCACAGTTTTGGATTTTTGTTAAGGGGTTAAAATGTAAATAAAACTATATAAATTTGGTACCCCCAGAATTGTACCAAAACATAGAATACAGGTGACATGTCATTTTGACTGCACAGTGAACGCCGTAAAAACGAAGCGCATAAGAAAATAGCACAAATGCACTTTTTCTTCAAATCCACTCCGTTCTGAATTTTTTTCCAGCTTCCATTACATTGCACAGAATAATAAATGGCAGTAATATGAAGAAAAATTTGCCCTGCAAACATTAAGACCTCATATGCCTCTGAGAGCGGTAAAATAAGAAAAGTTGTGGGGTTTGGAAAGGGGGGGGGGGCAGTCAAAAACGAAAATCGAAAAATTCCTCTGACGGGAAAGGGTTAAGTAAGTAATGTAAGCAAAATTAATATGGACAATATAGGCAATGTAAAATGATAATTTTACTTTTATATTATTTATTTCACAGCAGTAATCATGCTATATCCTACTGGCCACAAAACCCATACTTCTAAGAGTTCTCTATGAAGTCAAAGAGCTGGAATAGGTCTTTTTAATAGCCAAACATACAGTAGTTCTGTTTACAAGCTCGCGGGTTCTTAATCAAGCTAAAATGGCACAGAAGCAGGAAACATGGGAACGTATTTATTGTACTGACATTAGAAATGATTCAGTGTTAAGAAAAGTCTGACAATTAACTGCAATGACTTGAAACTGGCAAGTCTCCCGGACTGTGTTCAATGCTGCTGCAGAGTTAGGAAGAAATGGCTCATTTTTCTTTGGGCAGGTTTGTTTTGTACTTTTTTCTAAGACTCTTAGATTTTTTTTTAAGAATCTTGTCTTTTTTGGGCAAAGTCTTTGGATAAGATTTATGAAGCCTGGCATATTCAACATTGTTCTTCATAACACCTGCACCAGAATAGGATATGCCTCATTTATGAGGTGGTGCATACCTCTTTATAACACAAACACACTCTTCACAGCTTGTAGCTGGCATAGATTACAGTCATCATTGACACCAGTAAAATGGCGTTTATGATGATAAATATAGCGCCTGCTTGCATCACACCCCCATCCATGAAAGTGGCAGAAAATAGAAAATTATCACAAAAATAACAGATGACTGTTGTACAATGCATAATAAATCGGCACCATTGCTCCCAAAGAAATCTCAGTAAGCCAAATGCGAATATTTTTTGTTTTTGGCACAGTTGACATTGAAGCTCACACTGAATGAGGTCAGTTAGGAAATAAGAAAGCATGACTAAAAATATCTATAGTATCTATAGTATTATAAATTGTCAGACTAGAGTATGATGCCCACATCAAGGGAAATTTGATAGAGTTGACCATCTTGTTATATAAAGCAAGTGCAATACCATTAGAAATCTTAGCATTAATGCTTATATATATATGGAAGTATTTACTTAAGAATTATATTATTGTAACATCTCTGCCTGTTCGGGTCTCTGCATCACCCTCCGCCCGCACGCAGCGGCGCAGGAGGAGTGCTCAGTTTGATTCCTTGTTTACGATTATTGTTGCTCGGTCTGAACACTGTCCTAGACTATGTAATTGATTTTCTGCCACACCCGTCTCCTTCATCTTGGTTTTCCTCCGCTCCACTAATAGTTAATCTCATCCTTGCCTGTGTGATTGACAGCCTACCCTCCTATCAAGTCTGGGGTAGGTCCTGACTTTCTATAAATAGGTCATCAACCCTCACATGGTCGCTGGCTATTGATTCTGTCTTGTGACTTGTTCCTGCTAGCTCCTATTCTGCTATTGTTGTATTTCTGACTTCTACTCTCTTTGGATTCCCCTTTAACTACTCTCTTGGATTTGTTTTGGTACTGCATTGCTCGACTGTTACCGACCCCTTGGCTTGCTGACTCTGCTTCTATGTTGTTTTGTCTTGTCCTGTTCGACTGGTCGCCTAGGACAGATCGGGCAAGTTAGCCAGGGACAGTGGGGGTGGGGGGTTCAGCTTTAGGGCTTACTGTCTTCTTGTGCCCCTCCCCCCAGGGTTCTGCAGCAGCACTGGGGAATTGGTCAATAGGCAATTCCCTTACAATTATGCTGCTATTTAGGCACAATATGGATGTGTTATTTGGGCAACATATAGCACCAGACTGGATAGCACTCATAATTAAGTGCTGTTTGGGGTTATTTGCATACTGTATGACAGTACACCAAAATGGTGGTGCCATCAGAAGATATCATAAAGGTCATCATCCAATGTAAGGCCTTGTTAATATGGACCACTTGCTTGTTTATAGAGTTACCTAAGATGTGGATTCCACCACAGTTTTCTACTGGCTTTCTTTTACCCAAGACTAATAATCAGTTAGATGTGTTAACCTTGTATCTAAATACTCTTACTAGAACAGAGTGGCTTGTTGACACACTTTCCTCGTATCTAGCATCCAGGGCACATAACCATCCAGCTCTCCTGCCCCAGATATGTCCCTAGATAAACCATGGTTAGTTTTCATTACAGTCTCAGAACTTGTACTTTCTGACAGATTCTCTGCTTTGCCTGTAACCTTGGTTGTCTAATCAGCTCAAATATTGCCACTATAGATGAGTAAAAAGTATAATAATAATCAGATAAAGTAATAATAAAATTGACCATTCAAGAGAACCTTTCACCACCTCCACCAAGTCCAGCTCTTTGTATCATTTAATAAGTGCAGCTCCACTGATTCTGGCACAATTGGATTTTTTTTTCTCTAACCCCCACCATTTCCGAACAATCAATGCAGTTACTTTGCTAGTGTGTTGCTTCACATGCTTTCTACTGTTATGGTGACAGGCAGGAGTGGGCAAGGGGTGTGATTATGAGCTCTGTCACCGTTCATTTTTGATTGGAGCACTGAATCTTGTCTGCTCCTGCTTGACACTGCCCACCTGTGCAAAGATGAAGTTTGTATGTCAGAAACCAAAACTAACTGCATTGATTGTTCAGGAACGGTGGGAGCCAGAGAAAAAATACTACTGTGCTAGAAGCAGTGGAACGGTGCCTGTTAATAGATGCTAAGAGCTGTAGTTGGTGGAGGTGATGAAAGGTCCTCTTTAAGGGCCAAACTAGCTAAAAATACTAGGTTCCATCCAGGGCCATGCACAGACAGCAGAGGGCCCCTCTGTAAGATGTTTATCTGGATCCACCTTCCTTTAATCCCCTTCCATATACCATATACGCACATACGCTTGCATGTATGCGTGCTGCAGAATTTATCCATTGAAATGATGGACAATATGATGTAAGACCAATTGACACAATTATAAGATAACAGGGTCAGTTCACATGCATACACATGCAGTGATATAAATGTTAAGTACATGTATACACAATAGGCATATACACAAATAAATACATTAAATATGTATATAAATAATATGCACACATATACAGGAATCTATGAAAAATGCATTATACATGAAAATACACACTACACATATGTGCATGTACACAAAAGCACTTAAGTATATATATAATCAAGTCACATTATTATGACCACTAGCTAATATCCAGAGTAACTGTTGTGTGCAGCATGGACAGCAGTTACACAGGCTGGGAGTGACTCAGTAGGTGTTGGTAGGTTGTCTTCAGGCATATGGAAGCATGCTGACTGCAGTGCATCCCACATTTGCGAAGGATACGCAGGGGAGGATCCATAGATATTATGATCAAGGTGGTCCCACAGAGGCTCAATTGGGTTCAAATCAGGGGAATTAGAGGACCAAGGAAGTACTTGGAAGCCTTGGTCATGTTCTTCTAACCACTGTCGGACATTTCTAGCCATGTTATATGCCGGATTGTTTTGCTGGAAGATTACATCTGTCCCAGGGTAGACAAACAGCATGTATGGGTGTACGTGATTGTGATGATTCCGCTTAAATATGGCTATAACTCAAAGCTGTATTTTGGTCTCTGGGTAGCGTATCTCTTTACTCATAAGGTGCGCAGCCATAATCATAGGTATTGTGAGTATGTGAACCAGAGGGCTCTGTTGAGCGACCCAGGCCCAGGCCAGAAAAGGCTCTCAGCCACGCCTTTGTGAGTGGCGTGTAACTCCAGAAGGCTGGAGTATCCTGCATGGAGCAGGAGGTGGTGGACCAACGGCACAGATAGACGGTCTGTGCCAGAGGGCTGGCGTCCACAGGGGACTTTTGCTGAGTGGAGCATTAGTCCGGCTGCTCAAATGGACCAGCTAGGACAAGAGAGATAGGCTCTGTCCAGAAGAGCTGGGTCCCACAGAGACTCTTTGCTAGAGCTGAGCAAGAGTCAGGCTAGTGAGGGGCTCTATAAGTGAGTTAGGGCCCTAACGGCGGCCTAGGTTTTGTTTGTTGTTTTGTTATGTTGCCCTTAAGCTGTAATAAAGCCACTTTGTTTTAAATTGGCACCGTCTGAACGCAGTCTCACCGGCGCCCAGTACCACGAACCACCGCTGTTGGGACCAGGAAAAGCCACCATTTGAGTCTAATTCCCCCAAGTTGTCATATATGGTGGAGAATCTCGCGCATAAAGAGATCCACGCAAGTCCTGGAAGACAAGTGTTTGGTGACTGCAGTACTGCTAAGTGTGCATTGTGGCCTACAGCTGGAAGAAATCTGTGATTTCAACTGAAGAAACCCAGGAAAGGGTGAGTGCAACATAGCAAAGTGTGTGCAAAACTGGTGAAAGTAAAACTCTGGAAGAGGAATCCAGGGAATGGACTTTGTGTATACTGTGGCACAGAAGTCTATAAAGTGCTTGCTGATGGCAAGAAAATAAGCAATGTGTGTAGAAGCTGGTTGTTGTAGTGCCACATAAACAGTCTATGTGAAAGGCTATGGTGCCATGTTGGTGTTTTCTGTGGAAGACAGAAGAAAATGCTGGTTGTTGTAGTGCCACATAAGTTAACTGTGTGAATACAGGTGACTGCAGAAGATAGCAAGAAGTTGCTGCCGGTTGAACCCCAAGGTTGCTGTGGAATATTGTGTAATCTTGTTAGTAAACCATGGGCAAGAAAAAGAGAATTTCAGCTTGTAAAAAAGCAGAGAAGTTATGCACAGGTTTATTAGTGCAGCAGCCTGAATGCAGAGAGACACAAAACCTGGAACAGAGCATGTGGAGTGCAAGTAAAGATAAAGGGTTGTATGAGAGTGACTCAGTTTTTCTAAAGTACCTCTGTTCTATGAATAAATATGTCCCTGCTGACTGTATGCGTGAAAGCGCCAAAGATGAAAATATTATGGTGCAGCAGCTTCAAGATGAGATTAAACGGCAATTTGAGGTATTAGAAAAAGAGCACCTTAAGTTGAACCTGAAGTTAAAGAAAGATCTTGAATCTATGAGGAGTTCAAATTCTAGTCATTGTAAAAATGTGGTACTGGGTTTGCCTGGAATGGACTGTGTCACTAAGAAGGAGTTTGCTGAAATGAAATGTGCTGTATCTAATGAAGTCATACAGAGTGTAGAGCAAAAGCAAGTGCTTGAGAAGCAATTGCAGGATTTAAAGGAGCAGCGTGTTCAAGACTCCATTGCCAAAGAGAGTGTCATTGAAAAATTGAGAGATGAGCTTGAAACTGCTAAACAAAGAGAAAGGGAATTCAAAGCTAGAATATGTAGCCTGGAGAGGGCGCTGTCAGGATCTTGTGAAGATAATGAGAAGTTGTCTGTTTTGGTGCAAAATAAAGACAAAGAATTGAATAATGTTACAGGGCTTCTTTCTCAAGCAAACAGCAAGTTTATCAAACTTTCCAAAGAGTTGTCTACACTAGAATCTCAGCTTCAGGACACTCAGGAACTTTTGCAAGAAGAAACCCGTCAGAAGCTTGACTTTAGTACAAAACTAAAACAAATGGAAGATGAGAAAAATGGTTTCCTTGAGCAACTAGAAGAAGAGGAGATAGCAAAAAGAGATTTGACAAAGCAGATTTCAGCACTACAGGCTCAGGTGACTGATATGAAGAAAAAAATGGAGGATAGTATTGGGTCCTTGGACTCTGTTGAAGAACTAAAGGAAAAGTTGCAAAAGGAGCTAGAAGCTACAACTCAACGGTTTGAGGAGAAGGTTGCTGCTTATGACAAACTTGAGAAGATGAAAATTAGACTGCAGCAGGAACTAGAAGATGTAGGTGTAGATCTTGATCATCAACATCGGATTGTGTCAAATTTGAAAAGGAAGCAGAAAAAGTTTGATCAGCGGCTTGGTGAAGAGAAGACTCTTTCTGCTAGATATTCAGAGGAACGTGACAGTGAATTGAAGGCCGAGTTAAAGAGGCTCAACAAGCAACGGCGCACTGAAATGGAGGATTTGGTTAGCTCCAAGGATGAAGTTGAGAAAAACCTGGAATCTGTGCAGATATTGTATGAGAACAAAGCTAATGCTTATGAGATGTTGGAAAAGGCCAAGAGAGAATTGGACCTCCAGATAGAAGACATGAGGATTCAGTTTGAGAGAAACCTGTCTAATTTATCTACTGAGATTGTAGATCTAAAAATGCTTGTTGCTAAACTAAAGGTGCAAGTGAACAAGCAGGAGGAAATCAAGAAACAGCTGGAGTTTCAGATGGATCAAATGAAGCGTGAGTCAGAAATAAAGTTGGAAGAGCACACTTTTCAGATTGAACAGTCAAAAACCGAAGTGGAATCTAAAAGAGAAGAATTGGATCGGTTGCAGCAGTCTTTATCCAATACTGAACAGTCGGCATCTGCCCTATCTTCAAAGCTGGCAGCACTAGAAGCTGAGAAGGACTCGCTGCAGAGCCTGTTAACCTCTAAAGAATTAGAGCTGTTATCCCTGAAAAATGGGATTCAAGAAATAGAGTCTTTATTCATCCAAGAGCAAGATAAGAGAGCCACTGAGATACGGGACTTGAATGAAAGACTTGATAAAAAGTCTGCAGATGAGCAGAAGCTTTATCAGAAGATGTGGGAGCGTCAGTTCAATATAATTCAGGGAACAGTGGGGGAAGCAGAAAATATCATCCAGGATGCTGACCTGACAATTGTTAGAAGAACATTGCAGAATATCCTAGAATCAGGAGGCATAGTGGATAAAGAGATGGCATCTACATCTGCTGCCTTAGAAGATGTCAGGAAGATTGAGGAAGATCTGCAAGTTGCAATGGTAAAAACTGAGATGGAAGCTGCTCAGAAAAATGTGGCAGTGAAGAAAGTTCTGGAACTGGAATCAGAGATTTGTGTGCTACAGAAGGCGTTAGAATTGGGGAAAGCTGCCAGCATAGAGGCAGAGAAAGCAGAGACATTAAGTCAGACAGACATGAGTGACCTGTCCACGGATGGTGATACCAATGATCAGATTATGATGAAACCACGTGATTCGGTAAAACGTCAAGTAGAGGGTATAGTTCCCCAGGAAGATGCTGCTAAAGGTGGACTTCCTGCAAAATGTGAGGAGGCCAAATAAGGTCCAACAGAAGAAGAAACTGTGATTGGTCACACATTGCCTGTGACAGAGCGGGTCCAGCTTCAAACCAATGAGGTCCAAAGCCTAGAGGGCTGTGAGATGGTAAATAAGGTGAAGGGTCATCAAAAGTGTGGAACAAGAGTCCGTAAGAAGACTGACCACGCATATGTTGTCCCAACAGCTAAAGTGTCTGAAGCCATTGTGGATAAAGGTGTTGCTGTGCCTGTCTCTAGCCAAATGTCTGGTGGACAAATGGTGAATAATGACTCCATGTTGTCTGTGAAGGGGGAGTCAGGAAGTAATACAGTCAACCCAAAAAGAAGAGAAGAGGCAGAAGTTGTTTTACCGCCTGATGCTAATAGCAACAAGAAGGGGCTGAGATACAATGATGCTATGTCCCTAACTAATGGAAGTAACCGTGGTAGAGGTTCTAATGCAGAGACTGAGCAGCCGTCATTTGCATGCAGAAGTAAGAGATGGTTACATGTCACCAATGATGGGACAGTTGTTAGAGACATACCAGAAAATGTAGTTCAGCGTGATCTATTATGTGAGGGTGTACGGTATGGCCCTTGTGCAAAAGGAGAAGATATTGCAGTACAGAGCTTGTGTTTCTCAAACAAAGAGGAAAGAAAGCCAACTATGTCTCCTAAACTTCTAAGCCTTGATGGTGATGGCAAAGTTTGCTTTGAAATGAAGGTTATGGAAAAAGTACCCGTGAGACAGTTATACTCTAAAGACATTGATGTGCATGAAGTGCATATTAGTTGGTCTCTGAGCTCCTGTGGATTCATGATAGGTAAAGATGAAGATTCTTATGGCTATTTACTAAAGGGATCAAGGTCATGCAATGGGATGACTGAAGAGTACGTCGAGAAATGTGGTGAAAATGTTGTGATCCCTTGTATGGCGAATTTTGAAGGTGATGAAGGAGAACTTGCCCTTGTACAGAATGGCCAGGATCTTGGCGTAGCATTTAAAGTGCTGAAAAAACGGAAAATTCGACTGAGCGGAATTTGGAAGAAGAGACCGCCAGATTGGGACTTTAAAGTGATGAGAAAACGCAGAACGCGACGGAGCAGTATTTGGAAGAAAAGACCACCAGACTGGGACTTCTGGAGAGACACTGAACAGACATACTTGGTTGAAGAGGGACTTCTTCATAGGATGTCTCGTCCCATTGTAGCTCACCCCATGGGTAGTGAGCTGAGGGGGAGGGTATGTGAGTATGTGAACCAGAGGGCTCTGTTGAGCGACCCAGGCCCAGGCCAGAAAAGGCTCTCAGCCACGCCTTTGTGGGTGGCGTGTAACTCCAGAAGGCTGGAGTATCCTGCATGAAGCAGGAGGTGGTGGACCAGCGGCACAGATAGACGGTCTGTGCCAGAGGGCTGGCGTCCACAGGGGACTTTTGCTGAGTGGAGCATTAGTCCGGCTGCTCAAGTGGACCAGCTAGGACAAGAGAGATAGGCTCTGTCCAGAAGGGCTGGGTCCCACAGAGACTCTTTGCTAGAGCTGAGCAAGAGTCAGGCTAGTGAGGGGCTCTATAAGTGAGTTAGGGCCCTAACGGTGGCCTAGGTTTTGTTTGTTGTTTTGTTATGTTGCCCTTAAGCTGTAATAAAGCCACTTTGTTTTAAATTGGCACCGTCTGAACGCTGTCTCACCGGCGCCCAGTACCACGAACCACCGCTGTTGGGACCAGGAAAAGCCACCATTTGAGTCTAATTCCCCCAAGTTGTCACAGTATATTGCCAATAATAATAATAATAATAATAGTCCTTTAATAGTCCCACAATGGGGAAATTCAGTGTGTTACAGCAGCAAAGATAAGATAAGATAAGCAGATACAAATACAACATGTACAGGAATGTTCCAAGGTGAGAGGCATTACATTAATAGCAGACAGACAGACAGGACGTAGCAGAGGGGGGGGGGGGGGGATTTAACAGGCAGAGAGATATTTCAGTTCTCTGTATGTAATGATCTCCGCTTAGGTCGGTGTTGGTTGTACAGCCTAACCGCGGTGGGGAGGAAAGACTTCCGATAGCGCTCCTTCTCACACCTAGGGTGGAGCAGTCGGTCACTGACAGTACTGCCCAGCGCAATCACAGTCTCATGCATGGGATGGGAGTTATTCTCCCGCATGGAGCTCACCATGGACAGTATCCTTCTGTCACCCACCACCTGCACAGGGTCCAGTGGGCTCCCCAGGACAGAGCTGGCCCTTCTAATCAGCTTGTCAAGTTTATTTCTGTCGCTGGTTGATATACTGCTCCCCCAGCAGGCCACTCCAAAGAAGATGGCTGATGCCACTACAGAGTTGAAGAAAGTCCTAAGAAGTGCCCCCCGGATTCCAAAGGCTCTCAGCTTCCTAAGCAGGTAGAGCCTGCTGTGGCCCTTCCTGTACAGGGCCTCCATATGATCTGCCCAGTCCAGCTTATTATTAAGGAGCACACCCAGGTACTTATAGGTGTTCACAATCTCGATGCCCGTCCCCAGGATGTCCACTGGTTTTGGAGGGCATCTGCCTTTACGGAAGTCTACCACCATCTCCTTGGTCTTCCCCGCGTTAATCTTCAGGTGGTTCTGGTGGCACCAGTCCACAAAAAAACGGTTCAGTTCTCTGTACTCCCTGTCATCATCGTCTGTGATGAGGCCTACTATTGCAGAGTCGTCAGAATACTTCTGTAGGTAGCAGCTGGATGAGTTGCACCTAAAATCAGCAGTGTACAGTGTGAAGAGGAAAGGGGCGAGAACAGTACCCTGAGGTGCTCCCGTATTACAGATCACGGTACCTGACACACAGTCTTGGGCTCTCACGTATTGAGGTCGATTTGTGAGGTAGTCTAGGATCCAGTTGGAGAGATGGTGGTCCACTCCAGCAAGGCCCAGCTTGTCTCTCAGTAACCTGGGCTGTATGGTGTTAAAAGCACTGGAGAAATCAAAGAACATTATTCTCACCGTGTTCCCTGGTTTTTCCAGGTGAGACAGAGCCCTGTGCAGAAGGTGGATGATGGCATCATCTACCCCAATGCCCGGTCGATAAGCAAACTGGAGAGGGTCCATAGCGGGGCTCACTAGAGGGCGAAGATGTGTGAGAACCAATCTCTCTAAGATCTTCATCAAGTGGGATGTCAGTGCTACAGGTCTGTAGTCGTTGAGGTCCATAGGGTGAGGTTTCTTTGGAACTGGTACCACACAAGAAGATTTCCATAATTCAGGGACTATTTCCTGCCTCAGGCTCATATTATACATATATGTAATTATACCACACAGCTGGTCCCCACAAGTCTTAATTAGCCTTGCACTGATGTCATCTGGCCCTGCGGCTTTCCTCGCCTTGATCTTTTTCATCTCCTTCCTCACCTGGGCCCGTGTGAAGGTCAGACTGTGGTCAGATAAAGACAGATTTCTGGATTTACTGGTCTGTTGGGAAGTAGCCACATGGGGTGAATGGGGTGAAGTCATTGTGGTGAGGGGAGATGAAGGACATGCTGGGGTGGGAGGAGCTGGTGTGTGATCAAATCTGTTGAAGAATAGGTTTAGTTCATTAAGCCAATTAACATCTGCCTCAATCTGGCAGACAGACTGTTTATCAGACTGTTTACCCGAAATTGACTTAAGCCCCTCCCAGACCCCCCTTATGTCTTTTCTTTCCATTTGCTTTTCCATTTTTTCCGTATAACTGGCTTTTCCTTGCCTGATTAGATGCCTCAGCTCCTTTTGTACTTCCCTCAACCCCTCCTTATCTCTTGTCCTGAATGCCATCTTTTTCTCCTTAAGTAGTGTTTTTATATCAGAGTTAATCCATGGTTTGTTATTGGAGAAGCACCTCACCACTTTTGTGGGTACTGTGTTGTCCACACAAAAATTAATGTAGTCCGTTATGCAGTGTGTGAGTCCTTCTATATCTTCTCCATACGAATCCTGCAAGACTTCCCGTGCGGTTGTGTCAAAACAATCCCTCAGAGCCTCATCACTCTCCTCGGACCATATCCTCACTGTGCGGGTGACAGCTGGTTCTCTACGTACAAGTGGCTTGTACACAGGTCGGAGATGTACTAGGTTGTGATCCGATCTTCCCAGGGGTGGTAGGGCTGATGAGTTATATGCCTCCCTCACGTTGGCAAAGAACAAGTCCAGTGTTTTGTTGTCTCTTGTGTGGCAGGTTACATACTGTGTGGCCGGACTGGAACAATAGGGCTTTGTATCCATCCCAGCAGGGCTCCATTGAATTCCTACACAGTCCTGAGTGATCAAAGAAACATGCATGGTGCAGCCTGCACTGGTAGATCAGACATGGCTGATAACATTGTATCATTTCACTTGGTCTCAGCTCCTTACAAAGAATCCGGACTTGAGTGCGTTAATCAATCAGACTTGCTGTTGCCGGTGACCTCATTCTGGGTGGTGTCATAAAGGGTATATAAGATAAGGTAAGAGGTCAGTGAGAAGAGATTGTGCTGGGACTACAAGAGAACACTATGAGGAGATTTAGAGACAGACTACAGGATATTACAGACAGACCACTGTGAAGAGCATGCAGGCTGGATTATTGTATTGATGCCACATGCTAGGAGTTAATGCCGCTGCCTCCACTGGTGATCTCCACATGCCATGTGTGAGTGTTGGACTATAGAGCCACATCCAGGAGATGTGTGGTAAAGTAACTATTTCACTTTTATGCCCTTTTTATTTCATTGCACTGTATCTTGTAACTAGTAACTGTTAATGCTTGCATACATCTGCATATCTGTTCTGAACTGCATGTGTTAGATGTTAATACCGACCCATTTAGGGGTTAATAAATATATAAAATTTAGAAAGCTTTTCTTGTATTTATCTTGTGGACCCGGCACTCACTGGCGGTGAGTGTGGTTTTTTATGAAAGAAGACTCAGGTGTGAGCCAAAGCGGTGTTGGCGCACTAAGGATCTTTCACAGTGATCTGATGATCTCTAAGGATAGATTCATACCCAAATCCATTCAGAGTGCCTTTCACATGGATGAGTTTCTTTCCAATGCACATTTGTTAACAATGACGCAGTAGGCTCCAAACACAGTAGGGTTCAATGAACTGTTGTTTTAGATACAAGTTTCATAGCCTCCTGATTCATTTTCATAGTAAATTGATCCATTGTAGCTTGCTGGCTGGCCTTCACACACATTTGTAGCTGACACATTCACCTCAAGCATCAATGGCAGGTAGTGCTCCATAGCTTCAATGTCGGTTATTCCCAATGGTGCCATTTGTCCACTCACAATACTCTTTCACCATGGCAGCACAGGAACAGATCACAAACTGTGCTGTTTCAGAAATGCTGCCACCCTTGATCCAAGAGCCAATAATCATCTCTGATAAATTGCCCCATGGCTACATGTTACCAATATCGAAAGCAGGAGGTGACATAATAATGTGGCTTAACTGTGTATATATTTTTACATACACACAGTCAAGCCACATTAATATGTCACCTCTTACTGACATATTTATTATAACTAACGTCAGGTTTCTAGCATGAGTTATACAGGAAATCTATGTCAATTCCTGACTGGAATAGCTTGCCATTCTGGCGCATGGGTGTGTGCCTGATTTATTAAGAGACCAGGGCTTCTTGATTTTCAGACATGCCTTGCACCAGTCAGTGCGTTTATTAAGACTGGTGTAGCAAATCTTAATAGATTCCCCCTATTGTTTGGATCCCACACTCTACCAAGCAGCAGGGGACATTACTGTACTGCTCCATCCTAAAGGAAAATAGAAGCAGAGGAGGAATGGCACACACATTATTGAGTATCCCTCTTGGCAATCTGCACTCATCTGGTAGTGTCTGCTGATATCCTTCTATCCTTTCAGGCAGTGGCGTAACTAGGAATGGCTGGGCCCCAAGGCGAACATTTGACATGGGGCCCCCCAACCCGCCGCCGCCTCCGACCCCCCCCCCCCCGGACCGCCCCCCCCCCCGGACCGCCACCTCCACCCCCCCCCAAAAAAAAAAACAAAAATGCATCCTGCGCACACTATGTGCCATAGGGCCCCCCCACCCACAGTATCATGTCCATAGGGGCCCCTGCCCGACATGTCCCTGGGGCCCCTGCACACGTATCGTCCATGGGGCCCCTGCCACAGTTTGTCCCATAGGGGCCCCTGCACACAGTATCATGTCCCATAGTGGCCCCTGCACACAGTATCATGTCCCATAGTGGCCCCTGCACACAGTATCATGTCCCATAGGGCGCCCCCCCCACAGACATGCAGGGCCCACACGTATCATGTCCCATAGGGGCCCCTGCACACAGTATCATGTCCCATAGGGGCCCCTGCACACAGTATCATGTCCCATAGTGGCCCCTGCACACAGTATCATGTCCCCATAGTGGCCCCTGCACACAGTATTATTCCCCATAGTGGCCCCTGCACACAGTAGTATTCCCCATAGTGGCCCCTGCACACACTATTATATGTCCCTTGTGGAATGAAAAAATAATATACTCTGGAGTCTTTTCAGACCCCAGAGTATAATAATCGGAGACCTAGGGGAGGATAGAAACATAAAAAAACAACGTTGCTTACCTGTTCCTCGCTCCGGTGCATGCCCGTGCGCTACTCCAGTCTTCTTCTTGTGTGGACCAGGCCGGCGTCACGTGATGCGGGACCGGCGTCGCGACGCAAAATGACGTCGGCTGACGTCTGGGACGTCAGCAAACAGGCCCGAGGCGCAGGAGCGGTAAGTGTATATTGTTTTTTATGTTCCCTCACCAACTCTGGACCTCCGATTATTATACTCCGGGGTCTGAAAAGACCCCGAAGTATAATAATAGCAGGTGTTCGGCCCACGGCCTCACATACCGATCCCCGCTCCTGCTCACAGCCGTCTCCGCAGAATCGGAAGCGCAGGCGGCCGTGAGCGGGACCTCGGGGAACGGTAAGTATATAGGGCCCGTTACCTGCTGGGGTTACTCCAGCAGATAACGGACTATTAAAAAAAAAAAAAAAAAACGCATCGGAGGGCCCGCGGGGCCCCGTAATGTCCCGGGCCCTGTGGCAGCTGCTACCACTGCTACCCCGGTAGTTACGCCCCTGCTTTCAGGTCAAACTGCAGACTTTGTGGCTGAGCAGTTGGGGTGGGCCTTATGCTGGTATGGACTATATCCTGCAGCATTCACTGCCTGGCTGAATGTTCCCTCTCAAATGCCCCTGATTCCAGTACATCTTGATCAACTGAACTCTAAAAAGACCAAAAGCAGAAGACTACATGGATTGAACTATAAACTGTGTTTGAAAAACAGATTGTTTATGTCTTAACAATTGGTTCCTCTGGCTTATAAACAGGGTGCTTTTTTATATTTCACATAATATGTTTGAAAAATGGGGTCCCAGCTCTGTGTCCCTAGACCTATCAAAATTCCTGTAAAATAAATTAAGTTTTGGGTTGATTGATTGTATTATTGATTGAAAATAATTTTTCTATTTCTTATATCTTTTAAACTGTGATACTTCCACTTGTTGCAGAATTTTAATATAAAATAGCTTTGACTGTACTTTGATTTAAAAGCTGATGAAATAAGCTGATTGAAGTTCCTCTAAAGGGATCAGCTATGGAACTCATGATCTTGTCTAGAAGAAAGCAAACAGAGAACTTACTCGATAAGCAGGATTCGTGGTGGAGATTTGCCAAGATACATTAAAATTTAAACAAAGTGAATATGTTGTCGCTATATAAATAAAATGTATTATTATTATTATTATTATTATTAAACATTGTAGGGAACAGCTCACACGGCGGGGTGACAATGACCAAGTTCACGCAGGGAGTGGGTTTAAAATCTCCAAAGGTGCTTTATTTAGGCGTTTCAGCCCAAAGCGACATTACATAAACAAAACAAAAGCCTAAGCCTGTCCGGCTCTAGCTAAATAACACCGTGGCCCTCATTAGCCTAGTGCAGGCAAATACATAACATCAGACGCAGTGTCAAAGTGTGTAAACCTCCACTCCAGGGGTGCTCTCTCTCTCCAGCCTGCCACTTGTCAGCCCTCCTTTTTCCAGGCTTCCTTTCTCAGTAATGAATGACAGGAAGCCTCAGCTGAGAGCACCAGGGAGTAGTGGAAAACCAAGTAATGGGCTAGGGGTGTGGACTGGAAGACTCCCACTGCCAACCTGTCCTCCAGTCCAGAAAATCCAGCCCATGCAACTTAAAGAAAATCACTAGAAGACTGCGTTCCGCTAAGACAACAGGTATCTTCCTGGATTTCCGTTATCTTGTCTGGCTGAGGAAACAAGGCGAGATATACACCCCGTCCAGCACTTTACCATACACTTTACCACAACATTTATAATAAAGCGATCTAATGTTCATGCGCATTAACATGTATAACATCCTCTAGCCATTTAGGTAAATTTCATATAAGTATAAATATGGTTGATTGAATTAAAAACTACGGGGGCAAGACCTCTGGACCTCTCAATGCACCACTCAGCACTGAAGCTGCCTGACTGAGATGTGTCACTGTGTTTGAAAGATGCCGGGAACATACACCCAGCTTCAGCGCTCAGCTTAAAGGAAATCTGTCAGGGCAATAAACCACCCATAGCAGCAGGCACTATCAGCAGTACATTAAATAGAACATGATACAGAGAGACAGAGACAGTGGCATATCTATTCGGTCAGCCAAAGGTGTGTGAAAATCCTCACAGTCTCATGCCTGCTTCATTTTGATGAAAGTTATTTTTTCCACACTTTTGGCAGACTGTTTGGTCTTTCTAGATGTTACACTGTCAGAACTGAACACCCTCTCTTTCATTACGATTGGGGCTGGACAAAATAAAACTCAAATGGCAAAATGGACCATCCACTGCTTTAACCCACTGGCCCAGAATTCCATGGGGTCAAATTTGTCTGCTGGAATATAAGAGCATTCTATGTATGACTGTACCTGCTCGTGCCTCCAGTGGGTGTCAGTTGCCTGTTGTGGGTCTGGTTAGAGCTGCAAGGTGAAAATATTATGGTTCATCATGTTCCAGATACTGGACTGACTGATGCTGATGCTACTTTTCCTCATTTTACTTATACATGTGGCACTGTTAGAGGTGGTCGTGTACTTCCTGAGTGAGGTGGATTGGGAGCAGGCAGAGCCTCATGGGTAGACATGCGACTGGAACTTGCAGTGGTCTCCCTATTAGCTGCAGCTAGCTGGGTATACAGTCTATTTTATAAAACGACAATTTTACCTCCCTTTGGGAAGTAGTCAAGAATTCCCCAATTTTATCTTTATAGTAAGAGTCTAAAAGCACTGTGATCCAGCACTATTTTCTCTGCTTCATGCTAATAATATGCTTGTCACTAGGTAATTAAAACTACATATAGTCCATTATCATATTAAAGATATTCCTTGTTTTGTAAAGTTTATCAATACAGGTTCTTTTGATACGACTTTAAAGAAGCCAGTTAATTAGAATATAATGCAATTTTATTTAAAATAGTATAATGACATATCAATTATGGTAAAATGATAGTATATAAGTGATATTATAAACTGATTACAATTGATTACAAGAAACTTGTAATAAATTAATTACATGAGTACAGAGCTTCTGACTTCATCAGAGCCCCCCTCAACTTCCCATACCCAGTAAACAAAATGGCTGATACAACCTACTGTTGCATAAGCTTGGAATGCACAGGTGTTGTTTGTCTATATCATCCTGTACCATGGAGTGGCCAGTTCCAAAACTTCAGATAGGGTAACCAAAGCAACCTCCAATTAAAATGATAACAAGCTCCATCATAATAGACATATCAAATAAACTAGGTGAGAAAGGTCACATACATGTGTTTACATAAATTTGTGAAATAAAAAAAATAACTAAGATATCAAAGGTATGCAAGCTTGTGCAAATTTGTTGAATAACAGCAATGAAAAATTCTGATTAAGATACAAAATGGAGATGATACAAAATGGAGACCATAATATACTTCAAACAACCGTTCAGTCTTACTAGCACTACAATTCCTTCAGCAACATTAAATCCAAGAATGAACAATAGAGCATTATCTTTTTTATAAAAATACAAAACTCTTTTATTTGTCTCTTATATATATAAAAATGAGTTTCTGTCGGTCTGTCAGACTGTTCTTTATGCGCGACCAAACGACTGGACCAATCCTCACCAAATTTGGCACACAGGTACATCCAATGTCCAGGAAGATTTTAGACCCAGACTCAGCTTTCTAGGACGTACCGTTCCTGAAATGCAGTATTCCCAAAAAATTATCTGCATTAGCCAATACAAGCCTGCAAGTCTTCCACTCATATTCCAACTGCCATTATATTGTGTTAGCCAATTGCAGTTTGCAGGTCCTTAAATATTCAGTCATATCACATGTATCAGTCAATATAAGTTCACATTTAATTTACCAGGTTTCCATAACAACACAGCCATAAATAGACTGTACCTATACTGGACTGCCATACTGGATGTCAGCATTCTTATAAATTGAAAATTTTTTAAACTACTCATGCCTCCTAAAAGGAAAACTGCAGTTGGACACAAGACTCCTGCAGCAAAACGTATGGCTGCTGCTTGAGCTAATGAAAACTCTCAGCAGACCCAAGCCCGTCTCCATTCTGACAAGGCATTGTCAGCCAATAGAAGCTCGCAGGCGCTTAGTCACCACATGCACACAGCGCACTCCAGGTTTCCATAACAACCCAGTCATTTTTCTTCACTGCTGTAGGTCAGCTTTAAAGGGGGAGGGCACTGTGGATGACACTGTTACACAAGGTCACATACACACAACTTTACTCCAGGTTTTCCATAACAAACGATCGCAGGTTTTTCACTGATATCCAAACTGAGATACACATGATTATGGACCAATGGACAATCGCAGGTTCAGCAGTCTTGACATACACACAGCTTTACACCAGGTTTCCATAGCAACCAAACTATTTATGACCTGTATGAGTCAATAGCAGTTCACAGGTCCTTAAATATTCAGTCATATGACGTGTATCAGCCAATATAAGTTCACATTTCATTTACCAGGTTTCCATAACAACACAGCCATAAATAGACTGTACCTATACTGGACTGCCATACTGGATGTCAAGTGCAAACTGGCCAATTCTTATGGGGCCACTACACAAACAAAAAATGAAATATACCCATGAGAAGCCAGATCCTTCTGCTAGTGCTCTATAAAATTGATTACAAACAACAAAGATGAATAAAGTTAAAACTCTATCAGGTGGGTAGACATCATCACAAGCCCACCCACAACTATCATACCATATACAGGTGTAAATTACCAAAATACCCTGTTAAATGTCCATATTGAAGGCCACTTGCAATTATATTTCTTTTTACATGCGCTGTAAACCCACACTATAATGGAGCCCAAACAACTGAAAGACTGTGTACTTACTAATGGTGAAACAAACTTCAAGTATCTTCCTCAACGCACCTTTTGCTTTGGCTTCTTCATGAGACATGTAATAGCTGTAGTGGGCTTGTGATAATGTCTTTCCTTCTGATTGGGTTTAGTTTCATTCATCTTCATTGTTATCAATTTTTTAAAGTGCAAATAAAAATTTATATACTGTATTTTTTTTATAAATAAAGTAAAGCTACATTGTTTATCCTTGAGTTTAATATTGTCACTATGTCAGAAGCAAGTGTGTGCTTGGACCCAGGGGCCAGCCCTGGTCAGTTTTCTTGGTGTGGTCGTCATCATTATCATCTTGAAAGAAATAAGGGTCAGCCTTGTCCCTTGGCTGTGACATATCAAGGCCCTGCTCTTCATCCAAAGCACAATGACCTTCCTTCTCCTCCCTCTTCCAATCTAGGAGTCCCACGTCCTCCACCACAATGACCCTGACCCAGTACTCCACTCTACTCCAGTTCTTCTTGCCTCAACCCAGGAAGATGACGGTAACCAAGACAAATTGCAAATATCTTGGTTTCGTCAAAGACCTAAATGTTTGTAAATTCCGGTCAAAACCAGGGTTTGTTACTAATCAGTAAGCTCATCTCTAGTTAGCACAGTTGCCCTGTAGCACTGGAGTCTTGCACTTGAATCTGACCAAGGACAACACCTGCATTGAGTTTGGATGTTCTCCCTGTGCTTGTGTGGGTTTTCTCCCACACTCCAAAAGGAATTTAGACTGTGATCCATACTTAGGACAGTTATTGATGACAATATGCTGTGGAATATGTTGGTGCTATATAAGTAAGAAAAATAAATAAATGGTTTGGGCTTTACGTATAAATCCCCAGTTCCACAAACATTTGCTCTAAAGTTCCTATAACTGAACTACCTTATATTTATCCTGAGACTATGAGGGAAAAAAATTGTTATAAATCCTATTCTTTGATGGATGATTTCAATTGTGTATATGGTTCTTCTTCTAGACTGAAAATGCTGCAATGTAAACCATATAATCTGGAATAATCTTGGGTAATATCCTCATTGTAAACTCAGTGTTTGCAAGCTGTTTTCCTCTCCATCTTTTGCAGATCTGAAAGGCGATTTGTTCTGATGTTATTATTTCAAATGGTCGTTCACTTTATGAATTACAAGAGAGATTTTATTGACACAAAAATAAGTGCTGCAGGCAGAGATCATCTCCTGTTCAGATCAATCTACTTCTGTTACTATATCCACTGCAGCCCGAGACAACTTTATGAGACAAATTTGGATTCCTTAAAAAAAGGGAAAGTAAAAAAAAAAAAAAAAAATTGCATCCATGTTTAGAATCTTCTGCAATATTCTCATAGTCCATCAATTCTATTACTATTAAAATGTCTACAACGACAAGATACATTTAAACAGATTGCATGTAATTCAGCTATGCAGTCGGCTCCATTTGGTAATAATGCATCATTTTGACTGCACTGTATTTCTCATCCTTGACAATTTTTTTAATTTAGAAGTTTCGAACATTCGGATCATTTAGCCTGCAGATGTCACTTCCAAGATAGACCTCTGGTCTGTAATACATAACTGTAAGAAAAGGAGCAATAAATAAAAATATTTTTAAAATATATTTACAAAAGTGCTATAAATGTTTTTGATCTAAACTGAAAGCACCAGAATATGAGAGGTTCCCAATAATTTAAAGAAATGTAAAAATGTGTATTAATGGAGCTTACTGGAAATTTCCAAAGCAAATGTTTAGCTTTATTAATATTCAATATCCTTACCCCTCTCCCACCATGGTGAGTGATGACATCCTTAATGACTGTAACAACCAACAAAGGTGTTGCCGATTACCTCTTTAGTGCAGCAGCAATGCCCTCATTGCTCAAAAGAGCTCATTTGGATATTGATAAAAACAGCAATATTAGTAACAAAGCCACAAATTCACAAGGGGGAAAAATACTTGATTCAGGTGACCCTAAACTATTTATCTGCGAGGCTGGGATGATATGGTGGGTTCTGGTCAAAACCTTACTCTAAAGTTCAAAGCATATGATGAGGTTAGCTGACTGCCTAGGGGTATCTTTGGTTATCCCACAACAATAAGTTTATACTTTTTTGCCTACGTTATTGAGACCAATGTGTTCAATACCAAAATTGGTCCTTGATACATTACATAAATATTGTAGAAGCAGAGAATACAACTGCTAAAAGGCCTTTGAAAGTGTAGATTTGGTTGGTCCTATTCCCTTTGCAATTGAGTGGCAAGAACCTGTGGAGGACTCCTCCATCTAGAGGTACTACATTGTTAGTTAACCTGGGAGATTTGGGCCAAAGGACCCCAAGTACTTTGGGGAAGACATATAGCCCTTTAGTTCTGGATTACAAAGCCTGCCATCATAACATGGAATCCCTTTTAGTCTTTGCTATCGGGCCCTCTCTTCTTTTTACACCGCTGTTTGTGACAATACCTTCTGACCAATGTGTTATCAGTTTCTAGATGTTCAGTGTCATGGGCAGAAAGTGTCATTCAACTCTTCTTCATGTTCATCGTAAACACTCATGGTTAAGATAACACAGTAAGTATACCTGAAGTCTTGTGGAAAGTCACAGATGTTGTATCATCATCAAAAACAGTGTCAAGTGACAAATACAGCTAAATGACATTGCTGACATACTTGGCTTTGCTACGTGTGGAGCACATACACATAGACACACACACACAAATATTTATACATGTTTATATACATTCATTTATCCTGGATTTAGAACTGAGTCTTATTAGATCTGAAATTCTCCTTCCAATGGTTGGTAAATAAGCTTAAAGTCAACTATTTTCCACCTTTATTTAATTTATTCCAAACAAGTCAATAAGTAATTTATCTTCCAAGACAAAACAGGCATTTCATATTGATCTGTATAAACAGATACAGATAGGAGAAAGGGAATTAGTTATCAATATGTTATATAATGTTTGTTTGCGTCTAAAATTGGTTTACATTGTTTACAAGTTCCATGGATATAGTTCAAATGTGCCCTAATATATGGTGTGTTTCAACTAACTAATCTCCTCAGAGGTGCAGGTCTGGTATTTTAAAGGAACAGTCTGGGTAAAACTGATACACAGTGCAGGGCTTGATGGGCGGAGCATTACTTTTATGTTTGGTGTTTAAATCATGCAGTACACCCTCTGACACTTTCCAGAATGCCGTCTATTTTGATAAAGGGGTTGTGCCATTACAGACACTTATCAGATCTGTCAGATCTATGGTGGTTCACTGCTGTAAGCCCCAGGGGTCCAAAAATCTCCCGAATCTTTCCTATGAATGAAGTGCCAGTGCACTTGCATGACCAGAGATCTATTCAATTCTATAGGGCTGCCGGGAAAGTGTTCTCACACAAGTGGACTGGTTCTTCATTCACAGGGAGGATTCAGGGTACTTTCAGACCCCCGTTCTCCAGATCACTGGGAGTCCCAGTAGTTGGACCCCTAGTGATCTGCCATGTATACCCTATCTTCTGCTGCACTGTACAACATAAATAACATACTAATTTTGTTCTGCAGGTCAGTAGGATTACAACAATACTGAATGTATATGAGTATTGTATATTGTACTTCCTCTGCACAATAAATTCACTTATTTGCCAAAAATCATTTGCTTTAGTATTATCATATTCTAGGAAACATAACTTATTTTACTTTTCTGCCAAAGGAACTATGTAAGGGACTTGTTTCTTGCAGGGTGGACTGTAGTTTCTGTTGGTACCATTTTAGATAATTTTTATTCTTTAAAGCAATTATGTTTTTTGTTTTTATTTTTTATGGAATGATAATGAGCTACATTTATAGTATGGGTTGTTAGGGATGCATCAATACCAAATATGGTTCCTTTTCCCTTTTTTTTTTGGTAAAATACACTGGGAAAAGGGTTAAATATCTTTTTACTTTTTGAATAATACTATACAGTATTTTATTTACATTTTTTGTTTTCTATTTTTGCTTAGTCCCAGTACTTAGTACTTCACTGTGGAAATTAAAAGTAAATCTAAAAGACTCCGTTTCTTAAAGAGTGTAAAAAAACATATTCAGTGACAGAATTGTTCTATTTTGGTCACCTTGCTTCATCAAAAAGACATATATACCATACCCCAAAATAATAGCAGTAAAACTACTGCTTGCTTTGCAAATATAAACCCTTACATTGTTTTTTGATACATACAGTGGAATTGCAAAAGTTTGGACACCCCTAGTCATAATGAGTGTTATTGTGAACAGTTAAGAAAGTTGAAGATGAAATGATCTTTAAAAGTCATAAAGTTACAGATTAAACACACTTGTCTATAATTTTAAGCAATATCAGTGTATTATTATGTTTGAGTTCAAATTTTAGAGTGAAAAAGGAAAAGGAGTACCTTGCAAAAGTTTGGGAACCCTTGTAGATTTGTGTGCTCTGACAACTTTAACAAGGTCTCAGACTCCTATTGTTTGATATGTTTATTTCTTTGTCACATTGTAATGTCTCTAATTGTCTGTTCATGTGTTCTCTGATTTGTAAAGTGCTATGGAATACAGTGGGGAAAAAAAGTATTTACTCAGCCACCAATTGTGCAAGTTCTCCCACTTAAAAAGATGAGAGAGGCCTGTAATTGACATCATAGGTAGACCTCAACTATGAGAGACAAAATGAGAAATCATATCTAGAAAATCACATTGTCTGATTTTTTAAGAATTTATTTGCAAATTATGGTGGAAAATAAGTATTTGGTCACCTACAAACAAGCAAGATTTCTGGCTCTCACAGACCTGTAACTTCTTCTTTAAGAGGTTCCTCTGTCCTCCACCCATTACCTGTAGTAATGGTACCTGTTTGAAATTGTTATCAGTATAAAAGACACCTGTCCACAACCTCAAACAGTCACACTCCAAACTCCACTATGGTGAAGACCAAAGAGCTGTGGAAGGACACCAGAAACAAAATTGTAGACCTGCACCAGGCTGGGAAGACTGAATCTGCAATAGGCAAGCAGTTTGGTGTGAAGTAATCAACTGTGGGAGCAATAATTAGAAAATGGAAGACATACAAGACCACTGATAAGCTCCCTCGATCAGGGTCTCCACGCAAGATCTCGCCCCGTGGGGTCAAAATGATCACAAGAACAGTGAGCAAAAATCCCAGAACCACACGAGGGGACCTAGTGAATGACCTGCAGAAAGCTGGGACTAACGTAACAAAGGCTACCATCAGTAACACACTACACCGCCAGGGACTCAGATCCTGCAGTGCCAGACGTGTCCCCACTTAAGCCACTACATATCCGGGCCCATTTGAAGTTTGCTAGAGAGCATTTGGATGTTCCAGAAGAATATTGGGAGAATGTCATATGGTCAGATGAAACCAAAGTAGAACTGTTTGGTAGAAACACAACTCGTCGTGTTTGGAGGAGAGTGAATGCTGAGTTGCATTCAAAGAACACCATACCTACTGTGAAGAATGAGGGTGGCAACATCATGCTTTGGGGCTGTTTCTCTGCAAAGGGACCAGGACGACTGATCCGTGTACATGAAAGAATGAATGGGGCCATGTCGTGAGATTTTGAGTGCAAACCTCCTTCCATCAGCAAGGGCATTGAAGATGAAACGTGGCTGGGTCTTTCAGCATGACAATGTTCCCAAGCACACCACCAGGGCAACGAAGGAGTGGCTTCGTAAGAAGCATTTCAAGGTCCTGGAGTGGCCTGGCCAGTCTCCAGATCTCAACCTCATAGAAAACCTTTGGAGGGGGTTGAAAGTCCATGTTGCCCAGCAACTGCCCCAAAACATCACTGCTCTAGAGGAGATCTGCATGGAGGAATGGGCCAACATACCAGCAACAGTGTGTGCCAACCTTGTGAAGACTTACAGAAAACGTTTGACCTCTGTCATTGCCAACAAAGGATATATTACAAAGTATTGAGATGAACTTTTGTTATTGACCAAATACTTATTTTCCACCATAATTTGCAAATAAATTCTTAAAAAATCAGACAATGTGATTTTCTGGATTTGTTTTCTCATTTTGTCTCTCATAGTTGAGGTGTACCTATGATGTCAATTAAAAGCCGCTCTCATCTTTTTAAGTGGGAGAAGTTGCACAATTGGTGGCTGACTAAATACTTTTTTCCCCACTGTATGTTGGTGCTATATAAATAAAGTTATCCTTATTATTATTTATTATTTAATTAGCCAGTTAGGGTTATGGCTTGTTCACTATCATTGTTAGGAAAGGCCAAGTGATGGAAATTTTATAACTTTATAAATACCCAGCCTCCTCTAACCTTGTGCCAAAAAAACAACAGCCATGGGTTCTTCTAAGCAGCTGCCTAGCACTCTGAAAATGAAAATGGTGGAGGCCCACAAAGCAGGAGAAGGCTATAAGAAGATAGCAAAGCGTTTTCAAGTTGCCCTTTCCTCCGTTCAAAATATAATTAAGAAATGTAAGTTAACAGGAACAGTGGAGGTCAAGATAAAGTCTGGAAGACCAAGAAAATTTTCAGAGACAGCTGTACGTAGGATTGCCAGAGTGGCAAATCAGAACCCCCACTTGACTGCAAAAGACCTTCAGGAAGATTTAGCAGACTCTGAAGTTGTGGCACATTGTTCTACTGTTCATCGATACCTGCACAAATATGGCCTTCATGGAAGAGTTGTCAGAAGAAAACCTCTCCTGCGTCCTCACCATAAAGTTCAGCATCAGAGTTTGTAAAAGAACATCTAAGCAAGCCTGATGCATTTTGGAAGCAAGTCCTGTGGACCGATAAGGTTAAAAAAGAACTCTTTGGCCATAATGATCAAAGGTATGTTTGGAGAAAAAAGGGCACAGAATTTCAGAAAAGAACATCTCTCCAACCATTAAGCATGGGGGTGGATCAATTATGCTTTGGGGTGATGTTGCAGCCAAAGACACGGGGAACATTTCACGAGTAGAGGGAAGAATGGATACAATGAAATTTCAGCAAATTCTTGAAGCAAACATAACACCATCTGTAAAAAAAAGTTGAAATTGAAAAGAGGATGGGTTCTACAAATGGATAATGATCCTAAACACACGTCAAAATCTACCATAGATTACCTAAAAAAGCGCAAGCTGAAGGTTTTACCATGGCCCTCACAGTCCCCTGATCTGAACATCATTGAAAATCTGTGGCTACACCACAAAAGAGCAGCGCATGCAAGACGAGCCACGAATCTCACAGAACTGGAAGACTTTTCCAAGGAAGAATGGATGAAAATCCCTCAAACAAGAATTGAAAGACTCTTGGCTGGCTACAAAAAGTGTTCACAAGCTGCGATACTTGCCAAAGGGGGTGCTACTAGGTACTAACCATGCAGGGTGCCCAAACTTTTGCACTGGGTCATTTAAATATTTTGTTATTTTGAAAATTTTAAATATGAATTTATTTTTTTTTATCCAAAAAATACATTGGGAATGTGTCATCTTTAATGTTAAGTTTTTTGAATATCATTTTATCTCCAACTTGCTTAAGCGCTTTGCGACCACCCACTTTATATAAACGTCGGCTCTTGCTGGGCTTTGTGCAGCACCGACGTTTATAAACAGACCCTGCTAAATTGGGGATTGGGTCTCCCCAAGGGTCAGGAATTCTGTGAACACAGCACTAATAGCTGCTGGTGTCCATGGAGACACAATCAGGACCTGACAGGTCGAGGTACCGATCATGTAGCCGCCATATCAGGGAAAGTTTGTTGAAGTAACAAACTTTCCCTGATATTAGCCGCCCACCCACCTGCGGGCGGCATCGGGAGTGGGTGTTAGCTGTAACTGACAGCTAACACCCTGATTCTTAACCCCCATTGGAGCTAAGCTCCGATCGGGGGGGTATTAACCCCTTGGATGCCGCGGTCAAACATGGCTGCGGCATCCAAGGGGTTGCGCCATGCCAAATGTACCCCCCGGTACCCCCCGCGGCTAGATCGGGGGGTGCCGTTATGTATTTTTTGCAGCCCGGGGTCTGGCCAGTGACCCCAGGCTGCCTGGAGCCCCCAGTACCTGGTTGATCCTGCCGGGAAGTGAGAAAGTCAGGCTATGCGTCTGCATAGCGCTGACATCCTCTATAGACTGTAATACACATGTATTGCAGTCTACAGTGCTGAACCTGTGATCAGAGCATCACTGGCTCAGGTCTCCTAGTGGGACATCAGTAAAAAGTAAAAAAAAAAGTGAAGTATATGAAAAAAAAAAAAAATTAATAAAGCAAGAAAATAATGATTTTTCACCATCTCGCCTTAAATAAAATGCTATAAAAAGTGAACAAAAAGTCATATGTACCCCAAAACAGTACCAATAAAGAGCACAGATCATCTCGCAAAAAATAAACTCTCAACCAACTCAAAAAAAAAAAATTGCTACACATCTCATAAGATGGCGATGCAAAAATATTTGATTTCTTTCTCCAAATGGGTTTTTGTTGTGCAAAACTAGTAACGCATAAAAAAACATTATAAATGAGGTATCGCCGTAATCATAGCGACCTGCAGAATAAAGGTAACATGTTACTGATGTTGTACGCTGCGCGGAAAGAACATTAAAAGGTAAAAAGCAATACCTCAATGGATGGAGTTTTTTTTAATCCACCAAGAAAGAGTTAATAAAATTTAATCAATAAATTATAGGCATCCTGAAATGATATAATTACAAAATACATCTCACCCCGCAAACAACAAGCCCTTATATGGCTACATCACCAGAAAAATAAACAAAATATAGCTTGTACAATGTGAAGACAAAAACCCCAAAAATCGCCAAATCATTAAAACAAAACTGGCTGTGGCAGGAAGGGAATGTATAAGCTGAGACACCCCAAATTTGGAGCTTACAAGGGAAAAGACACCAGAAGTGACCCCCAGAGTGATCCCTCCCCCCCATCATAGGAGCAACTGGGGAAATAGTAGGGAATTTGGTGTTCCCAATGTACTCCGCACAGCTTACATATTCACTGTTCATCCGCTATGCAGTCACGTCTGGAATACTAATGCTCACTACACCTCTTGATAAATTCTTTGAGGGGCGCAGTTTTCAAAATGGGGTTAATCCCTAAGGGATTCCACTTTACTGGTACTTAGAGGCTCTGCAAACATGACATGGCGTCCAGATACCAAACATCTAAATCTGCGTTCCAAAAGCCACATAGCGCTCCTTCCCTTCTGCGCCCTGCTGTGTGCCCAAACTGCAGTTTATGCCCACATGTATGACACTGGTGTACCCAGTGTAATATACTTAATGTCATATGTGGTATAAACTGCTGTTTGGGCACAGCCGGACACAGAAGGGAAGGAGCGCTATTTTGGTTTTTGGAGCACAGATTTAGTTGGTTTGGTTTTTGGACGCCATGACACTTTTGCATAACCCTGAAATGCCAGTAAAGTGGAATCCCCTGACACGTGACCCCATTTTTGAAACTACACCCCTGAAGGGATTTATCCAGGGGTACAGTGAGCATTTTTAACCCCGAAGTGTTGCATTAATTTATTTTCCAGAAATGAATACGCAGCTGATGGTGAAACGTGAAAATGACAATTTTTCCAGGAATACATCAATACAGTGTGTAATATGTAGTGCCCGGCTTGTATCAGAGATGAATGCTCCAAAAGCCGTTGTGCCCAGGATACTCACCAGTTTTTGGAGTGTTTGTGTCTGCTGACAAGTTGGGCACAACATATCGGGCACTGAAATGGCATATCTCTGGAAAAATTGCAATTTTCACTTTTCGTTATCAGCCGCGCATTCCTTTCTGGAAATTAAATTAATGCAATATTCAAGGGTTAAAAATGCTCCCTATGCCACTTGATAATCCCACTTTCGAATGTACACCCCACAAGGGATGTATGTATCTGCAGGTTCTACTATACTGCCAATTCAGGGGCTCTGCAAAAGTGGCATGACTTCCATAAACCAAACTATGCTCCAAAAACCAAAATAGCGCTCATTCCCTTCTGTGCCCAAACAGCAGTTTATACCCACATATGGCGTTGCTAAGTACGTTATCCTGGGTACACCCGTGTCATACATGTGGGTATAAACTGCCGCTTTGACACACAGGAGGGCGCAGATGTCAAGGAGCGCTTTGTGCTTTTGGATCACTGACTTAGATTGTAGGTTTTTTTTGTAGAGACTCTAAAATTGCCCCTACAAAATGGGGTCACGTCTTGGGGAATTTCAGTTTACTGGCACCACCAGGGCTCTGCAAAAACAACATGGCGTCCAGAAAATGCCTCTAAATCTGTACTGCAAAAGCTAAAAAGCGCAGTGCTCCTTCCCTTCTGAGCCCTGCTGTGCGCCCAAGCAGCAGGTTACACCCACACATACAACTTTTTTCTACCCGGGATAACCCACTTAATAGTTTTACGAGTGTATGTCTCTGATGACACAAACTGGGCGCAACGTATTGGGCACCAAAATGGCATATTTCTTTAAAAATTTAAATTTTCACTTGGTACATAAATTTTAGGGAAGCACTCTTGGGCTCAAAATGACAATACCTTTTGATAAATTCCTTGAGGGGTGTGGTTTCTAAAACTGGGTCACATTTTGGGAATTTCCATTGTATCGATACTTTAGGGGCTCTGCAAATGCGACATGGCACCTGAAAACTATTCCAGCAAAATCTGCCCTCCAAAAGCCAAATAGCGCTATTACCATTCCGAGTCCCACCATGTACACAGACAGCAGATTATGACCACATATGGGGTATTTCCGTGTTAAGGAGAAAATGTGTAACAAACTGTGGGGAGCTTTTTCTCCTTTATTCTCTTGTGAAAATAAAAAATTTGGGACCAAATTGATGGTTTATTGGAAAAAAGTAATTTTTAATTTTCACGTCCCAATGTTAATAAAATCTGTGAAACAATTGTAGGGTCAAACTGCTCACCATACCTCTTGATATGTTCTGTGAGGGGTGTAGTTTCCAAAACGGGGTCACTTTTGGAGGTTTCCACTGTATTGGTACTCTAGGGGCTCTGCAAATGTGACATGATACCCGAAAACTATTCCAGAAAAATCTGCCCGCCAAATAGCGCTCTTTCCATTCCAAGCCCCACCATTTACCCATACACCAGATTACAACCACATATGGGGTAGTGCCGCGTTCATGTGGAATTGTTTAACAACCTGTGTGGTGCTTTTTCTCCTTTAACCCCTTGTGAAAATGAAAACTTTGGGGATAAAGTGATATTTTAATAATTTTTCATTTACACATCCAAATGTTAATAAAATCTGTGAAAAGGCTGTTGGGTCAAAATGCTCACTATACACCTTGATAAATTCTGAAAGGGGTGTAGTTTCTAAAATGGGGTCACTTTTTGAGGGTTTCCTTTGTATTGGTACTCTAGGGGCTATGCAAATGAGACATGGCACCCTAAAACTATTCCAGCAAAATCTGCTTTTCAAACGTCCAGTGTCGCTCCTTCCCTTCTGTGCACTGCCGTGTTCCCAGACATCAGTTTACACCCACATGTGTGTATTTCTGTGCTCAGGAGAAATTGTATAACAAACTGTGAGATGCATTTTCTCCTTTAACCCTTTGTGAGTGCATTAATTTTAGGGCTAAATGAATGTATTGTTGAAAAAAAATGAAATGTCTAAATTTCACCTCCATATTGTTTTAATTTCTGTGAAATTAAAGGGTTAACAAACTTCAAAAATGCTGTTTTGAATTATTTGAGGGGTTCCGTTTTGAAAATGGAGTGATTTATGGGGAGTTTCTAATACAGTATATACTGTAGGTCTTTATAATCCCCTTCAGAACTGAAGTGGTCCCTGAGAAATTAGTTTGGGAAATTTTCTTGTAAATCTGGAAAATTGCAGTTACACTTGTAAGCCTTCTAATGTCCAAAATACATGAAAGGACGATTAAAAGATGATACCTATATAAAGTAGAGATGTGATAGATAATATTTATTAATGTATTTGGGTGGTATGACTATCTGTTTGAAAAGCAGAGCATTTCACATTTTGAAAATAGCGATTTTTTTTTTCCAAATTTCCATCAAATTTCCTATTTTTGTTATACATAAATACAAAAATATTGATTAATGTTTACCACTAACATAAAGTACAATGTCTCACAAAAAAACAATCTCAAAATCACTTGTGTATGTTAAAGCGTCTTAAAGTTATTGCCACATAAAGTGACACTTCAGTTTTGAAAAATGAGGCCTGGTCACGAAGGTACTTTTAGGCTCTGTCTTGAAGGGGTTAACTGTTCACAATAACAGTTGACCAGGGGTGTCCAAACCTTTGCCATTGTATTTTGAAAAATGTTTAACTTTTAGTTTTGTAGAAATTTAAATATTGTCATGTTCATGGAAAAACCCCATTTATGAATTTATAACACAGTGAGGAAGTTTGACTAAGTAAATTGTTCCCAAAACATCTAACATGGCTTATGCCACATTTACATTAATACATGTATTTTAGACACAATTTTTAATAATAGGAGCTGTAAAATTGCACTAGATAATCTATTAATGTGACAGATCATTCAGTATCAGACACTATGATAAATTTGGCCCATTTTAAGACTGTCTAGTCTAATTTTGTACTGTTTAACTTTTAGACAGAATTAATAAATCTGTCTCACTATGCATAAACATTTAATCTTACCATGTCTGAACTGACCTGAATATGTTGTCCTACCTTCCAGCTATCAGTTATCATGGCTAGAGGATGGGACAAATAAAAGAGCACTGCTCCCCCCCATACACCTCAGATAATAATGATGATGATAATAATAATAATAATAATAATAATAATAATAATAATAATAATAATAATAATAATTGTTGTATTTTTATTTTTTCCCATTTGTTATATTTATTTTTTTTATCGACTGCTGTGGCTTTAGCTTTTTCCCATTTTGTGAAATTGCAGCGTTTACTTTCTAAAGTAGATATATTTAAATGTAAAAATGGTTATAAAATCTTACCAGTAAAAGCTGCTATGAGATCCCATCAGTATTCAGCATGACAGGTAGAGATATTCCACTGCATTAATGTAAAGGGTCTATGAAGCTCTCATGCAGATTCTGAGTTCTGGGCATCATTCATGATGAATACTAATAACATCAAAAAGTCATTTCAAAGATTACATTCAGGGGACTGGGGAGAGAAAGTTTCAGGAGTCAGTTCCACTATATTAAAATTTGTATCTTCTTGAGTAATTCCTATAGAAAATGGTTTTAAGGACTGCCATGGCCATATTTCATATTTCAGGAGCATTTTTAATTGGGTTTTATGCTCCTTGGAAATAAAATAAACATAGCAAAATATATATTTCTTAGTAGTAGCACATCACACATACATATATAATATATATATATATATATATATATATATATATATATATTATAATATAATATAAAATATGCTTAGACTAAGGCCCCACATATTGAGCTACAGTGAAAAAACACTGCGGAAAAGACAGCGGCGGAAACGCATTGTGGTTTTTTCCACACCGCTTTGCACAGAAAATCCACAGGGTTTTCCTCTGCAAACTTTCTGTCACCATTGTTTCCGTAGGTATAATAGACATGCTGCGTTTTTTGAAATTGCAGCATTTCTGCTTCGGATATTTTTCTGCAATGTGTGGATGTGATTAGCCAGAATCCCATCCACTTTGCAGGTACTGTAAAACCCCCTTTTTATAAAATAGCAGTCTTTATGCTATGTGAGGCCTTATAAAATATTCGATAGATGCTGCACAGAAAAACAGGGTATTATAGAAAGGGATATAAAGTCGGAAACCCCATTTAAAATAAACAGAGGGAATAATTAAAGAGGACCTTTCATGTCCTCCAGCACATGCAGTTTTATATACCACTAGAAAGCTGACAGTGCACTGAATCCGTTATGTGCCCTGGGGCTGGAGATATCAGTGCCGTTAGTTTCAGCACCGATCTCTACCCACCGTCAGAAGGGCGTTCCTGACAGTCTAGCTGGGCTGTAAGGAATGCCTTCTCCTGACAGTAGTAGTCCATAACTCTGTACTGTCAGAAGGAGCGTTCGTTACTGCCCAGCGATGACACTAAGCTGTGAGGAATGCCCCCCAGTAGAAGTCTATGGACAAGTACTGTCAAGGGGGGCGTTCCTTACAACACAGCTAGACTGTCAGGAACGCTCTTCTGATGGTGGGTAGAGATCGGTGCCGAAACTAACGGCACCGATATCTCCAGCACTGGGGCACATAAAGGGAAAGGTGAAACTGTCGGCTTTCTAGCAGTATGTAAAACCGCATGTGCTGCAGAACATGAAAGGTCCTCTTTAAGGGGTTAAAAGACACTGCTGCTTCCAGAAACAGGGCCATACCTGGGAACGTGTTGTATCCGGGACTGCAGCTCCGTTCCACTATATATTACACTAAATGGATTTCTGACAGATTTCTGCAATAAGAATTAAAATGAAAGGTATACTGTAGCTATTACTAAGATTATTAATTTTTTACAATTGTGTTGCTAACATTATGTTACTTAGCTCACTGGTTATTATTGTAGCTCATGTACCAAGACAACATTTCTTAGGCGCTCTGATTTCCTTCCATAATTCAAAAATCTAACTATTTTGGAGGAATTCCATCTAGGGAAATATACTTGTGTCTAAAATTGTCAAGTTATTTTTTGAGCTTGGCTAAGATATAGAGCTACAGAATATGCTATCACTACATTGCTACTCACATATGTACAGGGTCATACAGGTCAATCTCAGTCTACCCTTGAACAAAAATTGTCTTTTTTCTCTATCCAGGAGTCCAAGACAACTTGACAGGACCTCTACGTCTTCTAGCCCTAGGATGGAGAGCTCCCATAATGAATTAGTTATGTCTGTGCAATGTACATTACATTTCATCTCAAAGTATCCAGTTGCATTATCATATCTTTTTCCTGTCACAATAAGATTTAATATCTCATTTCAAGCAAAGTTTAATTTTCTGATGTAATTCAATTAGTAGATGCTAAGATCGAAAAAACTAGCTGAACTTGCAAAGCAATGAATAGTGCAGCGAGTGCATCTCATTGTCAATAACCGTTTTATTGTGGTGAATGAGGTAGAAATTCAGAACAAATGATGCATCAGCAGCTTATAAAACAGGAGACTTCACAGGCCTGGCAGTCAAGTAAGTGAAACATCCTCAATGATCAACAGACAACATGATAAGAAATCACTCAAAAATAAAAGTTTCTGCAAAGTGAGTAGGGAGGGACTTAAAGCAAATCCAGAATGGAGCCCCTTATGATGGGGGTCTTTTTTTTTTTTTAGTTGTAATTTCTATTGAAGTTTTGGAAACATGTAAAACAGTAAAACAAAGATAAGGCAAAATGAAATAAGCACGTAATGCTCATGCTACAAAATAATCTTTTTTTTTTTTTTTTTTTTTTATGCTTACTTGTATAGCGCCATCATATTCTGCAGCGCTTTACAGACATTGTCAGTCACTGTCCTATAAATTCCCTATCAGTATGTCTTTGGAGTGTGGGAGGAAACCGGAGCACCCGGAGGAAACCCAAGCAAACATGGGGAGAACATACAAACTCCTTGCAAATGTTGTCAGATAAGGCAAAAAGGAGAGTGCGATCGCACCCTAAGAATATTTATTTTGCTTACTTGTATAGCGCCATCATATTCCGCATCGGTGTCCGGCTTAGGAGTAGAGGTGGGGAGAGTGGTCTATCTGGTGGCGTGTCAACTGCCACTATTACTCCCATCCTCTGGTTCCCTCCATCTGGGCTGCGGCACCATCAGCACCCACTATGCGCCACCTACCCAAGCAGAAACCGTTCTGAAACTTCCAGTGTTACAGAATAATAATATTACATAGAGTACTGAATGTAATGAAGACTTATGCTTGCATAACACCTGTTACATGCTAGAGGCCACCATCTTATATAAAAAGGCATACCGTAAGCTAATAAGCAATACTGAACAATGGGATAAGTGAACAAGTTTCAGCAATGGTCACACATGCATTGGATGGCTGACATATTTCTGAACATCTATTTCTGGAAAATGTAAACCAGTTATACCTTATGACCAATTAATTTACTAACAAAGAGAGAGCTCTAACAAATTCCCTAGTATAGGTCATCAATTGGAGATCCATGAGGGTTCCCCCCACTGCTCAGCTGTTTGAAGAGACTTCAGCATTAGGAAGAGTACTGTGGCGTCTTCACACAAAACTAACTACAGTGATATACATTGTACACTGGCCGTGCTTGGTATTTCAGCTTAGCGCCATTCACTTGAATGGGACTAAGCTGCAAGAAGGCTGTGGGACAGGTGAATGTGATATTACACGGCCTGTGAGGTGGAAGCGGCGCTTACAGAGAGCTGTTTCATGAGGCATTCCGGGTGTTGGACCCCCATTGATCTTCAGTCAGTGACCTATTCTAAAAAAAAAATCCCTTTAAATTTTCTAGACAATCCTCTGTGAGCTAAATATATCAGCAGCACAAATCTCTTTCTCACCTGGATAATTTATTACAATGTATTTATGTAGATACCAGAGGGCCTCTTTAGCTACTGGGCTGCACAGGTTGTACTGTACATATGGCATGTCTATACAGCTCTGGAGAGCAGACTGTTTAGTTTCCAGAGGATCATCTAGCCTGGATACAACTGTACCAAACTCTCAGTTGTGAAAATTAGTATGTCATTATTGGAATTCAGTCCTAGGAAAAATGCAGAAATGTTGAAATTCACTGACAGGAAGCAAGTGGCAAAGATCTTATGCACGTTAAACTGTGGTGAATTTTGTCTTTCCTCAGTGGTATGCGCAAGTCCCCTTTAATTTGTGAAATGGCATCTGAGCCTCTAATTTGAGCTCATGAGCTGACAGTGCAGCCACACCGACATGAGGAAAGAATTGGGTTATCTATCATAACCTTATTGATTATTCTTGCTGTTCTCATTTGTAGTGAGTTATAGCTGTAATCTTACTTATCGCTTCACGAGACATCACATTCTCTCTTGAAAATAAGAGATAGTTGCATTCAGTGTAGATAAGCGTTCATGCAAACAGCAAATGTCTTTACAAGGACTGCACTATTGAGGGGTCATTTAAGGTTCTGCACAATCTGAAAGAATAACTAAGTCCTATGCAACACTGGACAAATATTTTCCTGACTACTTCATGCACAGGAAGCAATTTTGGCGGCAGCTATTGCAGACATGTCAACCCACCAGGTTTTCTAGGTTTTCAGACCCGCTCACCCCTACGACATACGATTTCAACTGGCTTCTAGCTCTATAAGTATACACTGCATTATGACGTCAACTCAGTTGTTTCCCTGCAAAATATACTGGTACATACAGTAGATATATATTGTATGGAGTTCGACTTCAGTGGTATTGTTCTTGCCATCTATGTACCAAACTGTGAATTCAAGACCCAAAGTAAACCATGTCAATAAAACTTTAAATTAAGGGGGATTACCTCTGCAATTTACTTCATGCTTTAGTAATTTCTAAGATATATATATACATACAATCCGACGAAATTCCCTGCCGTTTTCAGCTCTCTTCGATGATGTCACAGACATCATGTGGGTCAGGCTGGCATCATGACACATAATGAGGCCTACGTAAACCACGTCTTTTAAAGAGGGCCAAAGACAGCAGGGAATCGTGCCAGAGTCCAGGAGGGGTAAGCAACATTGTTGTTTTATGTTTGTTACCTCCCTTGGTCCTCCAACCATTATATGTGGGGGTCTGAAAAGACCCCTGAGTATAATAATAGTTTGTGGGTGGCCAAGGAACAATGTAGAAGACACTATGGGACATAATATTGGTTGAAGGGGTATGATATTATACTGTGTGCAGGGGCCACTATGGGACATTATACTGTGTGCAGGGGCTTGAATGGGACATTATACTGTGTGTAGGGGCCACTATAGGACATTATACTGTGTGCAGGGGCAAATATGGGACATTATACTGTGTGCAGGGGCCTGTATGGGACATTATACTGTGTGCAGGGGCCACTATAGGACATCATACTTTGTGCAGGGGCGAATATGGGACATTATACTATACTGTGTGGAGGGACGCTATGGGATGTTATACTATGTGGAAGGGCCACTATGGAACATATTGCGTGGAGTCCACTTTGGTACTTTATACTGTGTGGAGGGGCCACTGTGGGACAGATTTCGTCCCTTGTTCTGCCTCCCATTGAAAACAATTCGAGCAGGACGCGGAATCTGCTGCTGATTCGGAGGCCACAGCTTGAGACTCCGCACTAATCAGACTCATTCATTTGGGCCTAATCAGTGGTGAAAAGCTACAACATAATGCTGATGCTCTGAACTGGGAGCTGGGGGGGCAGAAAATAAAGAGGAATCTGGGGCAGATGTCCACCTCAAATTCCTCTTTGCTTTTCGGCATCTTAACAGGTTCTATCTACTTATATGATTCCATACAAGTAGATAGAACCTGTTCAGATGTCGGAAAGTAAAGAGGAATTTGTATTACAGTCCACTCCAGTAGGTCTACATGACCAAAAAACAACTAATTTTGGTTGTTTTCTTTGCTGCGGTGCACATGAGTTGCTCCAAAAGGGGCCCACTGAGGCTCTGTCGCCCAAAGGACCACACAAACCTGGAAGGTGACCCTGTGATTTCACCTGTGGTAAGAACTGGCTCAGCTTGCCATTGATGGACTGTATTGTTCAGACTTCAGTGCAATGTCAGAGGGGGTATTCAGCACAGATGGTTGTACAATACACTGACAAGTGTCTAAAACTTTACATTTGTGAAAATGAATGAAGTATGGACCTGTGATGATTTTCTCATACCTCTGCTTGGTGGCTATTTATCACCAGCCCAATGATGCCTCTGCAGCTGTCTGACTGGCCATCATGTTCCATATTATACTGCTACTGTTAGTAGTTAGCAGTTGCTACTGCTGCCCTTACACAGCCCGGCATCATCTTCTGCTATGTCCATTCCATGCTGTACTACTGGCACCACTACTACCATCACCTCACAGCCAGGCATCATCTCCTGCTTGCTCCACATCTATACTGCACTGCCATATTGTATAAGTTGCTTTCACTTTTACATTACTAATGATTTTTTATTTTTTTTATTTTTTTGCATTAAAGAGTTAGAAAGGGGTTGGACAGAGACATGGGAGCTCTCAGAGTACCATACACAACTTTTCAGGGCAATTTTCGCATATGATGATTATGCGGGCTGAAATCAATCAATATACTCCAAAACATAACAAATGTATAGTTATATAATCGTATATAATTATATAATAATATATAATTTATATATTTATTGTACATCTCCAGCCCCCATAACGGATCAAGATTAGGATTTTTTTTTATACAGATGTGTCCTTCCTTATCTTTCCTCTTGACTGGACATGTCCATATATGTGTGTCATGAGAATTGCAGCTTTGGCGATATGTTATCACAAAGTCATATGCTTGGTATCCAAAATGTGTCTACATATGCCCACCTAGTGGCCATGTTGTGAATTGCAACCTGTGAAGGGTTTTGTTAGCATGTCACGATTAGTGTAAGTATATCACACACAAAACTTGCAAGTTTCATAAGTGCTATTATTATACTCTGCGGTATAATATTAGGAGGCCCAGAAGAAATGTGAAAAAATAATAATCAGCTCAGACTTGCCTTTCCTCACCTCTTCTGGTCCCCCTTCCCGGTGTCATCTGGCCTCCTGGGTGATGTCAGCAGGCCAGGTCATCAATCTCATGACGCTTGATATAACTTTTAATAAATAACAGATAAAAAATTGCCACTTGTCAAAAAACATCCAAAGGTACCAAGATAAATACCAGCAGTTTCATTACACATAGACCCCTAGTTCACCAGATCTATGTAGAAACGATATATTTAAATACTATATATCTCATATCTCATATCAAATATATATCGGCATTAGCAGAGAATAATAAACTTTTAGAAATAAATAAATCAGTTTGAGCTCACCACTCCGCTGGTTCATGTAGTTCGCCTGTATATCAGGAGGTCAGTCAGATGACGTTCAAGATGACATTATCACGCATGCGTTAGCAAATAAAAGCGATTGATGTCCAGACACAATCTCTAAAGGGGGAATAAGCATCCAAAGCCATCCCAAACCATCCAACCCCTCAATCTCACTGACGTTCATCATATGCAGACTCAATCAAGCCTGTCAAGTACTAGATAAATAATAAGTTATTTAAACAAAAAGGGGGGGGGGGGGAACTTATCTAGATGTTAATAATAGTGAGTGACAACAGTCCATATTATTAAATAAATCCTCAATCCCATAAATACATTGGCTGTATCAGCTGTTTTGCTTGCTCATGACGCTTGACTTACAGGTGCATCTCAATAAATTAGAATATCTTTGAAACGTTTTTTTATTTCAGTAATTAAATTAAAAAGTGACCTCCTATATTTTCTGGATTCTTTACACACAGAGTGTTCTAGTTCAAGTGTTTTATTTCTGTAAATGTTGATTATGGATTACAGGTAATGAAAACCCAAATCTAAGAAAATTAGAATATTGTAAAAAAGTTCAGTGTTGTAAATTCAGTGTGTCACCTGCCAAGCTTTCCTAAGCCTTTAAATGGTCCCTCAGTCTGGTTCAGTAGGGCACACAATCATGGAAGACGCTGAATTGAATTACTGAATTACTGAAATGAATGAACGTTTCAAAGATATTCTAATTTATTGAGATGCACCTGTAAATTGTCATGACATTGGTGTGCCCTACAGGCAAAATTAAATTCAGATGCACCTGTACATGAACACAGAGGCCCTATCACATGCCTTCAGAGGTGACCCAGGGCTGGGAAAGAAGAACAGATTCCATGGTAGAGCCCCATAGAGGTTGATTAAATGTGAGTAAAAAGGTTGGTTAAAGGTGATTATTATACCCTGGGGCCTAAAGAGACACCAGAGTATAATTATATGTGGATGGGAAACTGGAACCTAAAAATTTTGTAAAACTTTGTGCTGACATATCGAGTCTGTGACTTGTGCATGGACCTTTACTGGCACATAAAATGTTTGTCTAGTTTTTGACAAAGGCTACACAGAGATTCTCAGTCCAGAAGTTGTTTTTTGTGATTTCGTTCTTCTAAAGTTAAGAACATTTTCAAAAACTCTTACAAAATATGATATATCTTGATGTTAAAAATTCTAGTAAAAAGATAGGAAAAATGCTGAAATTTGTATAGACAGAATATCTAGTGATTTCTTTACCAGCTGCAATAGTAAAGTATAGCAAACAATAAAGGTAACAAGTTTTACTAATTTCCATTTAATGAAGAAAAAGGCGGCTTGTGTGGGAGGCATAGATTTGCATTATCTATGTCTCCATATAGCAGCTGTTAGACCCTTGGGGTTCCTTTTTTGTTTCAAAGAAGACAACTGGTATAAAACATTGGAACAGACAAAGAACAACAAAATGTAATCAGTTTCTACATTGTTATATAGAAGAGTGGACATCCACATGTTCTCCTGGATATTGGACTTTTCTAGGACTTTAAAGGAAGTTTGTGAGCATTCACATTGCAATTAAACTATGCGATATAAGGTAGTTATATCCAAGCACAATGACACCTGTCCTGTGTTATTTCATCCCCACAATGTTGATATTCATGATATTGAATCCTGGGTCTGGGCACCATCCATCACTATGTCTCCCTACCCTGCGCAGCCCTGCCTGGCCTCTCCCACTGAACACAAGCTCATATTATTACCTACATTCATCTAAAGGTTATAGGGCGAGGCTGGGTGGGAAGACATAGTGATAGATTAATGCTGTGAGAGCCTCATTTACATAACTGAAAGTTAGAATATTGAATTGGATTTGACCTAAATTTACAAAAATATTCTGGGTCAACTTAAATCTGAAACTTTTGGGGTTCGTCAACCACATACCACTGTTATACTCTCTGGTATGAATAGATAAATGGAGGTCCAGGGAAGGAGTGGCAACATAATAAACACCTCACCTTGCCTTACCTCTTCTGGACTTCTTACTGGCATACATAGCCCCACAGCATCTTCTTCCATCCTCTTCTGGCCTCCTGGCTGACATCAAGCGCCCCTGGGAACCACTGACGTCTTTGTGGTGCATGATATCAGCCAGAGGCCAGAAGATGATACTGTGGGACAGTGCACTGAATTCAGTTCCCGTTATGTGCCCCGGGGATGGAGATATCGGTGCCGTGAGGAACATTCCCCCCCTGGCAGTACTCATCCATAGACTTGTACTGGGGGGGGGGGAGTTCCAGCTGTAATTTCAAAACCTGTTGTGAAAAAAAAAACACATCAAAACTGTAGTTTTTTTTTCTTTTGGTAAGAATTATTTAATAGGGGTGACCCCAGTCTGAAAAGGTTAGGAAACACCGAACTAGAGAATCATAGGTGTAATAGGCGAAGCAGAAAAAGTTTAGCCAGATTTAATCAATTACAGGCAGATAGTGACAGAAATCATAGATAGAAGTGAGGGAGAATATCTGTACTGTCTGTGCTGTAAGCCTGACTGCTGCAGCAATACAATAGACAGATAATCCTTTCATTACCAATAATTTAATTTTATCTAAACCTGTTTTGCAATAGAGCAGTAGATCTGTGACTGAACACAGAGTGTCACAAAGTCAGTCCTGCAAAATATTTAGTTTTTTTGGACAAGAGTTCAATTTTTGTAAAATGTTTGTTAAATAAATACAAACTGATGTCCTAACATTAAAACACAGATTCCGACTGTGCTATTCTTGAAAATCTCTGTTTTTTAAGGTTTATTTTTTTTTTGGTTGCCTCTGATGATAAGCTGTGTCAGTATATTAAAATGATTAAAACAGCGTCATTGTGTAAGTGAAGCTGGAGCTGGAAATTCAGTTAATCTGATGAACCTGAGGGCTCAGATAAGATAAGGGCTGAGGTTACCTCTAAATCTTCCATGGAGGTAGCCTTGCCCCCTGTGCCTAGTGAAGCTAAGGCAGTGTCTGCAATTACATTAACGTGTCCAGAGAATGTTTCTGATAAGGCATATGCTTGTGACACTGTTGTTAATAATAATGTTGATGCTGTTGTGGGTGATATGGTGGTGGATGAAGTGATGGCGGGTGATGCTGATAATGCTGTTGTTGGCTCTGCAGGACAGTAGGGGGCTGGTCCATCTGCCCACACCAGTGGCAGCAACTTCTATTCATAGTTATGCAAGTGTTGCCCCAGGGGTATCTTCTTCATCTCCAGACTTTGGGGACCACATTTTGCACAACTTCTTCTGGAGGTTCTCAGGAGGTGGGCGAGAGCTATCACTGTAGAGGGGAAAGAGGTTGATATACCTTTCTGGATAGACAGGCATGGCCTGTCAGTCTTCCAAAAGCAAGAGGGGAGGTGGGTACTAGTAGGAATGTAGTTTGTCTTTGATGGAGGGGTAGTGATGTGTGCCCAACAAGAGCAAAAGTGGTTAAAGTCCTTCTGAAGATGAACTTCAGGGTGGCAGACATCTATACCCTGATATATCCTTAGGCCACCCTGGAATTTTAAATCAGCTTTGTTCAGTTGGAGGGCTCTTTTGGTCGAATTATGAGTTGGTGTACAATGAGCCTGGGTGGTGAGATTTTGCTGTACAAGTGATATCTTGCCAGAGCGAGACAAAGAAGGTGAGCGTTTTGACCCTAATTAATCACTTTCTTGTATGGACATCATGACCTGAATAAGCAGGTACAGTGAGGAACTGGGAGTGCCAACTAAAAACAGGGATGAATTTGACATCTGGTCAGGGGTCTGGAACTTCATGGTTAAGTTGAGGCGTTCAGGTGGCATTGTAACTCACATCCCTTCCTCGGCTTTCCTGGAAAGGGACCCCATCCTGATGTTCTATAGGGGACAACTGAAACTCTGCCATAGGTGTGGCTATCCCACACACTTTAGTGCTAACTGTGATGTACAGAAGAACGTTCTGTGTGGTGGTATTGGACATCTCACTGCATCCTGTGAGCATATTAGGTGTCACCTGTGTGATGAGCTAGGGCACTCATTTAATCACTGACCTCACTCCTTTGCCAAAATTGCAGCTGCTCTGGAGGGAATGATGCAAAGGGTTACTACTGCTGCAGAGGGCGGTGATGGAGGTGAAGGGGCAGAGGAGCCAGGGAAGAAAAACAGTAATAAGTTACCTTCTAAGATGAGGTGGGCAGAGAATCGTTGCAGGAACGGGGAACTCAGGGAACCCCAGGCTACTGAGGCAACTCTTGATCCAGCTCCAGAGGCAAGAACTGTTACTGAGGCCCTGGGGAAAAGGAGCTGAATGAGGAGGTCAGGAAGCAGAAGAAGGAGGAAGTGGCCGAGTCCTCATTTTACTGAGTCTATAAATCCATGGATGAGGATGACAGGACTTGGCTGCAGAACAAGTGCAAGCTAAGTGCAAAGAAAAAGGGAGCAAAAAATTCTCCCACTTTGGTCCAGATGCCTAAGGAAGGCCAAAAAAGCTGTAACTGGTTTCAGGCACTGAGCACCAATCTGAACAGTGAGACTACGCATGTTGTGTCAGGGGAGCCTGCAGGGACATTGAGTCTCTTCTTCATGAGGCAGTAGAATTCTCAGGGGATAACACTGGCCCAAAGTCTGGACATGAGGAAGACTATGATGAGGCCAATGTGGAATCAGATGGTGAGATGGCGAGGAGAGATATGGACACTTTGATATCTCTTAAACGATAGGGTAATGTTTCCTTTTCAGGTGGTGATGGAAAGAGGGGTGTCACGTACAATCCATCCTAGAACATGACATGGGTGTGGGTGTTAGGGGTCAATTCACTCCACTCACTCAATCTTGCACCCACTCTTCACTCAGGCTGGAAATTGAGAGTAAATTACACCCCAACACAGTCCACACACCCTAAACACACTCCACCACCACTACTATCTTACCAGGCTCAGCTGAAACCTCACTTACATATGTATGTGTCTCTATAACTGTCAGATGCAAACACACTTCAAAAAGGTAAAGGATTCATAGAGCACACACAAAGTACCATTAAAGGGGTGTTCCCATCTCAAGAATCCTATCTATACTGTTAGCTTATGTAAATTCAAGAGTTTTCTCTCCTTGTTTACACATCATTTTCGAGGCTCCCGGCCTATCTGATACACAGGTCAGAAGTTGGCAGGACAATCAGTTTAGTTAATTTGTGATTATTATCTTTTTCTGTAAACACAAAGATAGCACTGAGTTTACTGCAAGTCCATTCTCTCCTCTGCAGCATAAGTTTTTTTTTTCTCTACAAACCTGTGTAATGTAATATACATTTACTGTGCATATTATTTGATCTGCATTTCTATTTTTTTTTTTTTTTTTTTTTTTGTTTGAGTTGGAAGGGACCTCAAGGGCCATCGAGTCCAACCCCCTGCAAAAGCAGGAATTCCTAAAACATCCCAGCTATATACCTATCCAGTTTCCGCTTGAAGATTTCAATTGATGAAGAACTCACCACCTCCCGTGGCAGCCTATTCCACTCTCTCACTACCCTTACTGTTAGAAAGTTTTTCCTAATGTCTAATCTGAATCTCCTTCCCCTTAGTTTCATCCCATTACTTCTCGTGCTTCCTTCTGCTAATGAGGATAGGGTAGATCCCTCTGCACTGTGACAACCTTTCAGATATTTAAATACCGCTATTAAGTCTCCCCTTAGCCTTCTCTTCTGCAAACTAAGCAGTCCCAATTCTTTTAGCCTCTCCTCGTAGGACATGGTTTGTAGACCTTCCACCATTTTGGTTGCTCTTCTCTGGACCTGCTCCAATGAATCGATGTCTTTCTTAAACTGGGGCGCCCAGAACTGTACACAGTATTCCAGGTGGGGTCTGACCAGGGCAGAGTACAGCGGAATAATTACCTCTCTTGATCTAGCTACAATGCTCGTCTTGATACATCCTAGAATTTGGTTAGCCTTTTTAGCCACCGCACCGCACTGTTGACTCATGTTGAGTTTGCGATCTATTATTATGCCCAGATCCTTTTCCCCTGTACTCTCACTTAGTACTATTCCTCCCATACTATATATGCTTCTTGCATTTCTGTTACCCAGATGTAGAACTTTGCATTTGTCCCTGTTGAATACCATTTTGTTCACCTCAGCCCATTGTTCCAGTGTGTCTAAGTCCTTTTGGATGCACTCTCTCTCCTCTCTAGTGTTGGCCATTCCTCCTATCTTTGTATCATCTGCAAATTTTATTAGTTCCCCATTAGCCCCATCATCCAGATCATTTATAAAAATATTAAAAAGTACTGGGCCCAGGACAGAGCCCTGCGGCACCCCGCTTTTTACTTTCTTCCAGTTTGATGTATAGCCATTTAGAATTACTCGTTGTGCCCGATCATTAAGCCAATTGTGAACCCACCTCACTGATATTTTATCAAAGCCATACTTGATCATTTTTTCAATAAGAATGTTATGTGATACTTTATCAAAGGCCTTACTAAAGTCAAGATATACTATGTCCACTGCATTCCCCTGGTCCAACCATTCAGTGACTTTATTATAGAAGGAAATAAGATTAGTCTGGCAAGATTTATTAGGCATAAAGCCGTGCTGGCTTTGATTAATTAAAGCCTTCCCATCCAGGTACCTAATTAAATGTTCTTTAACGATTTGTTCAAAGATTTTTCCTACTATCGAGGTCAGACTTACCGGCCTATAATTTCCTGGGTTGTCCCTATTCCCCTTTTTGTAGATGGGGACCACATTAGCCCTTTTCCAATCTAGAGGGACCACTCCTGTCTCCCATGACTTATTAAAGATTATTGCAAGGGGTTCTGTTATTTCCTCTGCTAATTCTTTTAAAACTCTAGGGTGTAAATCATCCGGTCCTGGGGACTTGGTTTCCTTAATCTTAGCTAAATGTTCTCTTACCAAACCTTCACTTATAATCAGCTTGGAGTCCTCATTCCCCTCATCACTATCACCATTAATGTTGATATTTCCATCCATTTCTTGGGAGAAGACGGATACAAAATATGAATTTAGTAACTCCACTTGCTGATCCACCATGTTAACTTTTTCACCCTTTTCGTTCTTTAGGACTCCAATGGTTTCCTTCACTTTTCTTTTGCTCTTAACATATCCCCAAAAACCTTTTACATTACTCTTAACTTCTTTTGCAAGCTTCAATTCGTATTCAGTCTTGGCTTTTTTAATGCTTATCTTGCAGAGTCTGAAAACTGCTGTATACTCTCCCTTAGATATAGCTCCCATCTTCCACTTGTTGTAAGTTTCCTTTTTCTTTTTTAGTAGGTTATGTAATTTTTTGGTCATCCATCCTGGAGTTTTTAGGTGATTCCCATTTTTCTTGCTTCTAGGTATTGTTAGTTCCTGTGCATTAATGATTTCCCTACGGAAAATTTCCCACCCCTCATGTGCATTTTTGTGCTTAAGTAATTTTCGCCATGGAATTCTACTAACCCTTACCTTTAGGCCCCTAAAATCTGCCCTACTAAAATTGAGTCTTCTAGTCTTTGTCTTCTCAGGTCTTCTTCTTCTTACAACCCCAAACTCGAGTATAGCATGGTCGCTGAATCCCAATGTCCCTGCTACCCTTAATTCCTTAACCATGTCCTCCTTATTAGTTAAAACTAGGTCCAGAATGGATGTTCCTCTTGTGTTTTCTTCTACTAACTGGGCAATGAAATTGTCTGCTAGAGAGGATAAAAATTTGATAGAGCTTTTACTCGTAGCTGTGTGAGTTTCCCAATGAATATCTGGGTAATTAAAGTCTCCCATGATAACAATTTCAAATTTCTTCGAAAGCGTGGTCATTTGCTGTGAAAAAATCTCATCCCTGTCTTCTGTCTGTCCTGGTGGTCTATAATAAACACCTATTATGATGTCCTTATCATTGTTTTTCCCCTGAATTGTTACCCAAATATTTTCCAATAAGTTATCATTTTGTAAAACTGTGATTTCCGTGGAAATGTGATCTTTTTTAACATACAATGCAACTCCTCCCCCTCTTTTATTAGTTCTATTTTTTTTGAATAAGTTGTATCCTTCCATCTGTATATTCCAATCATGCTTATCGTTCCACCAAGTTTCTGTAATACCAATGACATCATATTTTTCCCTCTGTATTATCAGTTCTAATTCTCCCTGTTTATTTCCCAAGCTTTGCGCATTTGTGTAAAAACATTTCAGATTGCGCTCTGGTACTTCCTTTTTCTTAATTTCCTTCTGAGTATCCTGTCTTAGGTCCTCATTACCACATCTAGTAACCTTGTTTAGTATATCCTTTAGCTGCATGTTCTTGTCTTTCTTTTTACTTCCCATCCCCTTCTCTTCTAGTTTAAAGCCCTCCTGATAAGTGTGGCAAGTCTTCTGGCAAATATGTGTTTCCCAGGCTTTGTGAGATGTATCCCATCTCTAGCAAGGAGTCCATCATAGAGGTAATTCACTCCATGGTCCAGAAATCCAAAACCTTGCTCTCTACACCACTGCCGAAGCCACTTGTTTACCTCTAGTATTTTATTCCATCTCCTGATACCATAACCATGAAAATACTACCTGCGCATCCAGTTCCTTCACTTTCTTTCCTAGATTTTGAAAGTCTTTACGAATAGTTGGTAAATCATTTTTTGCCGTGTCGTTTGTACCCACATGTATCAGCAAAAATGGGTAGTTATCCTTGGAGCTGAAGAGGCATGGAATCCTATCGGCCACGTCCCTAACTTTTGCTCCTGGGAGGCAGCATACTTCTCGTGCCGTTATATCTGGCCTGCAGACTGCTGCCTCTATGCCTCTTAGCAGTGAGTCGCCCATAACCACTACTCTTCTTTTTTTTCCTCGCTACGCTATTTCTTGTTGCTCCCTCTTGTCTCTGGGTGACTTTTGTTTCTTCTTTTGCTGATAGATTATTCTTATCATTTTCATCAGTCTGCATAAGAGTTTCATATCGGTTACCTAGCTGTGTAAGTGGTGATGGCCTTGTGATCCTTTTGCATCTCTTGGTCACCTGTATCCATTTATCTGCCTCTGTAGGTTCCCTCAAGTATTCTTCCCTTACTATATTTAGGAGGTTTGCTTCAGCCTCCACCACTGTAGGCTCTCTCATACTTTCTTCCCTTACTATATTCAAGAGGCTTGCTTCTGCTTCATCAATAAAAACCTCACTTTCTTTGATGCCTCTCAACGTCTCTATTCTTTCTTCCAACCTCTGCACTTTATCTTCTAAAAGGGCCACTAGTTTGCATTTCATACAGGTGAAGTTGTCTTTATGGTCAGGCAAATCTGTAAACATATAGCATATGCTGCAGCTTACCATGTGAGTTTTCTCCTCTTCCATATTCCTCTCTTCTGGCCGTGCTGGGCCGCTACTCACCGCCGTGAAGCTCTCTCCTGGCCCCACTGTTCTGGTCTGGGTGTCCGTGGCTCCTTCCCTTGTAGGCCGCACTGGGCCGCTGCCGCTGTTCACCGCTGTGCTGCCGCCCGGCAGTAAGCCGGCAGCTCTCTCCTGGCCGCACTGGGCCGCTGCCGCTGTTCACCGCTGTGCTGCCGCCCGGCAGTAAGCCGGCAGCTCTCTCCTGGCCGCACTGGGCCGCTGCCGCTGTTCACCGCTGTGCTGCCGCCCGGCAGTAAGCCGGCAGCTCTCTCCTGGCCGCACGGGGCCGCTGCCGCTGTGCAAGCCCCTCCGCACGCTGCTCACAGCTGACTCTTCCCCCTGCTTCCGCACGCTGCTCACAGCTGTCTCTTCCCGCTCACGTGACTCACGTGACTCACCAAGCTGACTAATTAGATTTCTAGTAATCATAATATATAATCTGTCATGGTAAAGGCAATGCCTATATCTAGTGAGGTAACAGTTTTAAAAATAAAATGAGAAAAGACAGAAGGTTTACAAAAAGGCACGTTATATGTTAAATTTAGCCCAATTTCAGATAGGCAGAGGTAGTTTAAAAAGTGGAGGAGACATAACAGAATGATTGCTTGAAGGCAGAATGACTGCTGCTACTCAATGAAGAGTGTAGGTTTCTTGAAATGTACAACATTTTTCCAGTGCTGGATACTGTATATAGTGTTGCAATGCAAAACCACAAAAGCTGCCTGCCTCCCCCCAATTTTTGCAGAACGTCATGTTACACACTCAGCTGCTGCATAACATTATAGATTTGAGGAAAGAACAGTAGAGCATATCAGAAGAAGAGAGAAAAACTATTATTATGGGTGGTTGAAGGGTGGAAATAGTGGTACTGGCAATGGTCAAGGTGGCTAAAAACTCAACCAGTTACTTCAGCTCTACTGCTGACGGGGCCAGCAGGATACCTGATGGTAGTCGTACTGTTTCACCAGGGTGCATCCTAGTTGTAGTTAGCCTTCCTGATGGGAGTTGGTGTGCCCATGATAATTGTGTAGGGATAAGACTCAGGAGTCACTTGCAACTTTTACTTGAGGTAGAACACAATTGAGCAGCATTCAAGTTTGGAGGTACAATTCTTTTAATGTTATCACTGTAGGTTGGGCATATGCTTTGCTGCAACAGTTTCTCCTTTAATTTGTGTGCTACCCTCTGTCACAATAGTCCATCAAGTCCATCTAAAGATTCCCACTGGGGTGTGTGCCCTGTCTATCCTGTGGCACCATCAGAGCCGTAATACTGAAGCCCATATAATGTTTATCCTTAGATATTTATCTAACATATACTCATTTCTTTTCTCCTGTAAGCTGGTAGGACACATAACTGTACTGGCTGGATGGTCTCTAGGTCAGCTAGAGTCTTAGATCAGTCTCCCTTTTCACTCTGCACTTCCTCTCTCCTTACAAATGAACTATGCCACAAAGCTAGGGGGCTCACATGTCACCCTAGCCACACTGAGACTGATCTCCTTTCTGATTTCCTTTGGCTGGCATTCTATGCATAGTAAATTTATTTTTCCCTGCCCTCTTATGCAGTGAGACAAGAGGAACAGATTTATGAAATACAGATTTCCACTGTCAAAAGAAGAAAATTAACCTTTAAATTCCAAAAGTAGCATTTGGATAGCCTATAGTCAAGTAGAGATTCTGTGGAGGGAGGCTGTGGCATAAAAGAAATGAATGATTACTGTGTGTGAGGGCACTGACAGGGGATGAGAGTGATGGGAAGCTTGTGCACAGACATGTTGTGAATAAGTCTTTGTGGTGGTCTGGGTCCAGATAGAGAAAAAAAAGGAAGATGTAGATGCTGCTGAAATGTATGGACAGCATTTAGCTGATGGTGTCATGAGGAGAAATTGTGCAGGGGGGCTCCTGCCTACGCTTTTTCACCAGGGCCTGTGAGATTTTTTTTTTTCATTCAGTTTTATTGAGTTTTCCAAAAAGTTTACAGAAGTAAGAACAATAGGAAGAGTGACTTCGTCAAGAAGGGAAAGGTGGGGTCAGTTTGGCAGGTAGGACAATGGACAAAGATATTGGAAAGAACAAGTAGGTGAAGAGATATGGGGGTGCAAAACTCTGTCTCAGCAGAGCAACAATCATAAAAATAAACAAGGTATAATAACAAAGCAAATAACAGAGAAGAGGGAAGACCTTCATAACAGTGCGGCATTAACCTCAGGTAGCTAAAGTGAGGAGGCAGTGGGGATGGAGTAAGGGAAATCAGATAAGGTTTCGGAGTGGGAAGTGTGGTTGCTGATGCGTGGTGGGAGGTTTAGGAGGAGGGCAAGAAAGGAGGATTCGAAGGCGGAGGAATAATAGAATGTGCTCTATAGGAGCCACACATGTTAGTGTGAACTATCATTTGACTTGAGTTCTGCAACCAGGTCCTCCATTCGTCGGATCTACAGGAGCTCCTGTAGCCAGGTTGTAATAGATGGCGAGGAGGTGGATTTTCACACCCTGGGGATGATGGACCTGGCACAAAGCCAATAAGTTTGTGGATGTGTTTTCTGAACTTATGTGGGAAGATGGAGAGAAGTAGAATTGCCGGGTCATCCTCCAGAGCCACTCCAGTGACCATTCTACGAACCTCATGCCAGTAAGAGTGTAGGAGACGCTAGTTCCATCAGATGTGCAGCATCATGCCCCGGCCTGAGCCGAATCTCCAGCAACGATCCAAAGCTGAGGGAAAGATCTCGTGAAGGACAGTGAAACTCTATACCAACAAGATAGAGTTTTGTAATTTGTTTCTTGAGCTTTGCAAGAAATAGAGAATTTATGGCATAGCTGAAAAGCAGAAAGCTACACATTTGGCAGAAATGAAGTTCCCAGTTCCCAGCGTGAAGGTCGGCAAGGGGTCATTAGTTGTGTCAGAGAGTAGTCCATAAATGACCGAGACGGGATGAGGGGGCATAGATTGGGTACCACAGAGACGTTCAAATAGAGAGAGGGGCATGTGGAGATTTTGTAGAAGAAGACCTGGGAGAATGTGAGCGGGGTCTGGTCAGTAGAGCAAGAGAGGAATGGAGAGTTTAGGGCTTCAGGAAAATCTGGGTTGCCTGAGACAGTCATGAAAGGACCATCATTAGTAAAGAGTCGCTCAATAGAGCAGTGAAGGCGACAAGCGCCCAGTACCTGGTAGGTTACATAGAGAAGGTCTGGAGTAGTTTTCCCGGACCAATGATGTTTATGAAGTCAAGGCAAGGACGTGAGGGGCAGCAGACTCAGAGACCTCTCAAGGACAACCCAGAGCTTGGTGCAAGAGGACCGCAGCAAGTTAATATTGGATGCAATCTGGGACTGCCAGTCCTCCTCTATGTTTGGGCCTGGTCAGAGTCAGTTTGGCGATCCTAGGGGGCTTCCAGGCCCAGACGAATCTGGAGAATGTTTCCTGGATAGTGGCCAGGAAGTCTTCAGGGAGTATAAGTTTGGGCAGAATGTTCATCTTTAGGAGATTAATGTTACCCAACCACGAGAGGATGGGAGTAGTAGTGGCGGATTCTGTGCCACCTAGCAGGCCAAGCTCACTCACCAACCACTCCAGTCCCACTCCTGGGCCGGACAAAGTCGAGAGGGGTCCTGCAGCACTACCGGATGGTGGTGGTAGTAGTTATTTCCCCCGGGGCACTTCCAGTTGGAGAGGGGACCTCTCCTCTCTGAGGGGGTATGGTGTAGGTCGGAAGGGCCCTGATGGTAATGCAGGCACGACTCAGGAGTCAGCAGTGCAGGTGAACAAGAAACAGCCTTTATTTGGCAACAGGAACAAAAGGTAACGGCAGCTTCCAAATGAGGGTAGTAGTTCTACAGTGTCCAATCCCCAGCCTTGGTTCTAGGAGGGCACGAAGGGTTAACTATCACAGTCTTGTGCTCCACTACTCCTCCTCTTGTGCCTCTCCCAGAGATGGATGATAGGGAGAGTGGTGGTACAGGGAGGCCTGACAGGGTTCTGGTTACCTGAAGACTAGGCCCGACGTGATCCTCCTGTCAGGGTCCTCTCTGATCCTTCTGGCATGGCACCGGAAAGATCAGCAATGATGGACAGCCGAAAAAGTGCTCCTGGCTGTCTCTGGGGCCGATTATAATCCTCCTGGAGGCTGTGATGGCTGACCGTTGGCCTCAGTCCAGATTGTGGGGGCAGGAACGCTCAGCACACCCTCACTGTCCTACTGCTCACACTGAACTGACTAGACTGAACTCAGGCCAACGGTTACTGTGGAGACGGAGTCTCTCACAACCCTGCCCAGTGGCCTGTGATAGCTCAGGGCTAAACCAAGGCTAGGTTTGAACACTGCAGGGGAGAAGCAACAGGGAAAAGCTGCAACAACACATTTAACATAGAACGGGACATAGCAACAGAAAACCCAGAGGCACAAAGACAAACCAATTAAAGCAGCAGCCTCTGGGATGCTGCAATTGTAGGTAGACATTTTGCACAGACGGGAGCGGAGCGATGTCAGTGGTTGAGTGATGAATAAGAGGACACTGTCCGCGGATGCAGAGATTTTTAAAGTCCTGAACACACAGACCCGTTACGTCAGGATTACATCAGATGGCCACTAATAAATGTTCCATGACTAAAGCATAGAGTATCAGGGAGGGAGGGCACCCCTGATAGGTTCCATTATGAATAGTGAGTATAGGCAAGAGAGGACTACTAACCCTGATTTGGGCTCGAGGAGACACATACAGCGCCCGCATGGCAGTGTCCATACCTATCTGATTGAGCCTCAAGGAAGCCCAAGTCCACTCTGTCAAAGGCCTTCTCCACGTCCAAAGAGAGCAGCATCATGGGAGTCTGAAAGCGCTGGGTATGGTGGATGGCAGAGAAAGCCTCCCTCTGAAGGATAAAGCCCACTTAGTCTAAATGTATTAAACCACCTATGTGACAACCCAGTCTATTGGCAATTAGTTTGGCAAAAAGTTTTGTGCCTGTGTTGATCAAGGAAATGGGCCTGTAGCTGGAGCATAGTAGGGAATCTTTGTCCTCTTTGAGTATGACCGTGATATCAGTGTGTAGGGAAGAGGAGGGAAAGGGCGTGCCGGGTGAGATTGCCTTAAAGGCTTTGATTAGGAAGACGGAGAGTTCGGTGTTTAGGGATTTGTATTAGAGCACTGTGAAGCCATCTGGCCTGTAGGTAGGTCAGAAATGCCAGATTCCAGTTCTTGTGGGAAGAATACGGCATCTAAATGTATGCGTCGAAAGAAGGCAAAGCAGTGTCAAAGATATATAGAGATAGAGAAAAAGGGGGGACTGGTGAAGGGTTGGAGGTATGCGGCAAGTTATAGAGGGATTCGTAATAGTGGCGGAGTGCAGAGGCAATGTCAGGGGAGAGATGGGAGATTTGGCTGGAGGACTGTTTGATGGACATGATGTGGGAGGCAGACTGGCATACCCAAACCACACAAGTCAGAAGGCGACTTTGTTGCCTCATTTGTAGAATGAGCATTGGCCTAGTTGCCAGAGTCATTGTTGCTTGTGTTCTAAGAGGAAGTTGAATTTGTGTTGAGTCGACATTAGAGCAGTTAGAGTGTCACTCTGGAGGGATTGTTTATGCTGCGTTTCCAAGGTACTCAGGGTCTGCAAGAGGGATTGGAGTTTGTGGCTTGCATCCCACTTGATCCTAGCACCATGTTTAATCAGTACCCCTCTCAGGACACATTTCAAAGCCTCCCACTGAATAGGTGGGGAGGTGGTATCATGTTCGAAGTTAGTAATGGAGCTCTTAAGGTCGGTTAAACATTGGGCATCGAGCAGGAGCGATTCATTGAGTCTCCAGAAATTAGAGAATGGGAATGGTGCCTGGAGGGCAAGTGATGGGCGTGTGATCAGAAAGAAATGCGTTACCTATGGTGGCTGCGGTTGCTTTTTGTAGCAGATTGTGGGGTAGCAAAATATAGTCCAGTCTGCTGTATGAGTTGTGGGCATGGTAGTAAAATAGTAATCCCGGGAATCTGGATGTAAGATGCGCCAAACATCACACAGCAGCATGGAGTGTAGGGTCCTACGAAGAATATTGAGGGTCGCGTAGGAAATGTGAGATCTACCTGTTGAGTCGTCTATTAGGAGATTGATGGTCAGGTTCAGGTCATCGTAGAGAAGGAGGTGACCACGTGCGAAATTTTGCAGGGCAGTGAGTGTGGATAAGAGGAAGGGAATCTGGCCAGTGTTGGGGGAGTAAACATTAGCGATGGTGTACAGTAGGTGGTTCCATAGATTTTGCATATTAGGAAGAGGTAGCGGTCATCTTGGTCAACTAGGGTGTCAGTGACCTTAACAGGGAGGTTTTTATGAAAGAAAACTGCTAATCACTTTGTTTTCCCTGTTTTACAACTACTATGGTACTATGTGGGATACTAATGGTTTTTGATTACTTGGAGGAGTGTTAACAGTGGCTTCAGTGCAGTTCTTTGGCGAAGAGTATGGCGGATAAATACGGGAAAAGGGAGAAGCGGGCTCCTTCGAAGTTGACAAACTGACGATCTCTAGATTTCAACAATATTTCTTCCTTCAGGGAATAGTAGTGTGTGCGACAGATTACATCAAGTGGTTTGGTAGAGTCTGAACTGTGGGGTCTGAAGGCTCGATGGGCTCGGTCGATTTCAATGCGAGGGTTGGCCGGGTAGCCCAGCAACATGTTGAGGATTCTTGTAAAGATGGGGACAATGTCAAAGGTCGATGTTGTTTTGAGGTAAACCACGGATTCTGATATTATTGTGGCGGTTGCATTTCTCAATATCGTCAACATGGGTTAAGGGCACAGAGGATTGGAATAATTCCAGGTAATCCACCCGCTACTGTAAGGTGGCTATGTCTATTTTAACCTCCTTCAGGTCTTGGCACCAGGCTTTCTTTAAATCAGTAGCTAGCTTGTCCATGTCCCTTTTAATAGGGAGTAGGGCCAGGAAGGTGCGCTTGTAGTTCAGGGTGTCCTTGAAGAGTGTGCACCGCTTCTTCAGGCAAAGGTAGGTGCGGGATGTTAGAGGCATTAGGAGCATGGTGGTCAGCATCATAGTATATCCCATTTCTATTCCTCCAGCATGTGAGAGGTGGAGTGTCGTCCTCATCAGAGGAGGGGTCTGCATCTGGAAGAGGTAATACGCATCTTGCCGTGTGGCTCTTGCATTCTGGGGTCTGGAATAGTGATTTTTTAGTAGGGGGGGCTTATTCCCCAATCAGATTCACCTTCTTGTCGATGGCAAAGGAAATTAGGAGGGCCAGCAAACTGCTGTGTTGCCCAGGAGTGTAGGGCTAGTTGCTTGTGACGGTTCAGCACAATTATGGATGCACGTGGTGGGGAAGATGGCCGCCAGGCTTCCACAGGCCGAGGAGGAAAAGAAGAGGATCTCCCTGCAGGAGCCAGGGGACTCACTGATCTGGCGGGTGAAGAAGTCCAGGTAGCGGGGGTGCCATCTGCAGTACTGGAAGCAGAAGTAGTGGGTGAGGGAGTCCAGCTAGTGCTCTGGTCCTGGGTAGCAGCGTCACTGGGACACATCAGTGAAGATGGCTCCTCAGCACTGGACTCACTAGCAGCCGAGTGCCACTGGTCTCCACAGAGCTGAAAATAGCAGGAGATTGGCACATCAGGTGCTTCTGGCACGGATGGTCTTCCTCGGGTCTGTTTGGACCTTGTTTTGCCCATGAAGTCTGTAATTATGTTCCGAGTTGGCGGGCCGGAGACGAAGCTCACCCTAAGTGCATCTGGGCACCATTGTTTCAGGCCATGCCCCTCCAGCCTGTGAGGTTTTAGTTACACTCCAACAGCTGAAACCTATAGAAGAAGATAAAACACTGAATACATCACCCCTGCTCCTTATTCTGCTCCATGATCATATACTTGAATGGGAAACTGATGCAGTAACTCATAACTTCCGATATGACGGCGAGTGAACAATGCTGGGAGCTGCAGTCAGATAAAAAGACAGTCAGTCCCACCACCGATCTAAAATTTGTGGCCTATCTTAAGGATTGGCAATCGAATTTACAAAAGTGGATAACCCCTTTAAGACTGGTGTATAATACAGGCTAGACATCAGGCTCAGTTCATGATAAGTCATGTAATGTATGTATAAAGTAACTTTTTGTGTAGAATTATTTCTATTAATCTGCATACAGTATAAGGGAGTTTTTTTTAATTGCAACTTTATTGCAAGAAGTTACCCAGTGATAGAACACAAAGGGATTGCAAAAATGAAATGTATCAATGAATAACATATTTCTTTCTTGTTTCATTTGCATTAATGTTCAGCTAATTAGCTGGCGCCCGTATTTCGCCTGCACACTCTGTGACAATATTATCTTTTTTTGCTTCTAATGCTTTGAAACCTTCCCCCGGAGAGCTGGACTAAAACTTATATGTAAGAAGTAAGTGCTGCGCTAAACCAGTGTTATCCACTACATCCAGATTGAACTTAAAGCTTGTTTCTTTCTTCCCTTCAGTTATTCAGGCAGGAATAGAATGACATCAGGCTTGTGATCTCGAATTTTCATCTTAAAGACAACCTTTTAAAGCCTGTCATGAAGATGGATCTGCTGAATAAAAGTTGTTTCCTTTGAGAACACCATTGTCTTCCTTGAGTCTCCATGCTGCCATATTATAAGACAAGTTTCTCTACAAATAAAATAAATATTCAGAGCATGTAAGGGCGGACGGGTCCCAAAGCAGTGACTGGGGAAACAAGACCTTGCAACTAGCTTTACTCACAGTAATTATCATAATTTACCATTAAATGCTTTCTCTTAAAGTGATATGGCCTTTTTATGGCCATCAAATATATCATATTAAATATACCAAACACTTTTATTATGTGCTCTTAGATTGACCCTAAAGAGCAAACTCCCCAGTATACCTGTGTCTTTAAAGGCTACTCTTTTATGTTTCTGGGAAAGCTGAAATGGCCACCATCAAACATTCCATATAGGTTGTCACCAAGCCATTTCATACTCATTCCTAGTTATGTAGTACAGGACCCAGAAGTGCACTGATGCAGATCTAGTTAAATTTGTCATTCTGGAATCTAGCAAAGTTCGATGACAACTAAAATGGCTGCTATTGCAGCTCTCATATGAATGGTCACCTTCTAGCCTTCCCCTATTCCTTCACAGCTGTGCAATACCAGACTAGAAGGTATATTACTGTATTGTTAGCTAATGTTGCCATTCTGGAAACTAGAAAAGTTGGATGATAACTGATTTGGCCACAATTAGAGCTCTAGTAAAGGTTATTGCTTAGTTAGCTAGTTTTGCTATTATAGGACCTAGTAAAGCTGTGGCAACTAATACAGTAACCATGATTCCTTCACCAAAGATTGTCCTTACTTTCCTGTTCACCTTCATGGATAAATTCTCTAAATTAATTTTCCTGTGTGAAATGTGTTGAACAAGTTAACAGATAAGATACTTTGCTCTTCTTTGTCATACTAATAATATATGAAAACACAAAAACAGCACCGGGCTGTGCCTAGTGTAATACTGCGATTATTATGCACTTTTAGCCAGGATATGAAGATGGTTGCTCACCTTATTAGGTTGTGAGTAGGTCACCACTACCTTACAATGCAAAAACAGAAAGTCAGGAAGCTGGGCCTGTCAGAGCTGCTGGATCACCACCGTCCAAGGACGTCTGTAAATTGTCAAGGAAAGACCAGCTCCAAACAGTAGGAACAAAAAGGATCCGCACTTTCCCAAATTCTTAGGAAGGATCTCTTTATTATAGCCAATACACAACGAGTTTCAAAACAATAATGTTTAATAGCAAATGCCTTAAAACAAGGACCACCCACTGGGAGTGTCCCATTTAGATGTAAACAGCCAATTTTAATCTCACAAAAAAAGAGAGATGTACTGGATATATAAATTATATTTCATGCCCATTAAGCAGGACTTATACAGTGGGGAAAAAAAAGTATTTAGCCAGCCACCAATTGTGCAAGTTCTCCCATTTAAAAAGATGAGAGAGGCTTTTAATTGACATCATAGGTAAACCTCAACTATGACAGACAAAATGAAAAAACAAATCCAGAAAATCACATTGTCTGATTTTTTTAAGAATTTATTTGCAAATTATGGTGGAAAATAAGTATTTGGTCAATAACAAAAGCAATGACAGAGGTCAAACATTTTCTGTAAGTCTTCACAAGGTTGGCACACACTGTTGCTGGTATGTTGGACCATTCCTCCATGCAGATCTTCTCTAGACAGAGGCGTAGCTATCGGGGGGGGGGGGGGGGGGGGAGGGGGCGTCTGCCCCGGGCCCACTGAATTTTTGGGGGCCCACCCCGGGGCCGTCATACAGCCTTTATTTCTAACTAGATCGGTGTCTGCAGACACCGATCTAGTTACAATGCTTCCTGGTGCTTAACTGTCTTGTAAACCGCAAGCCAATACAGGCCTGCGGTTTACAAGACGCCGAGACCACAGACCGATGTCTGCTTCTCTGCACGGGCGGCGCGATGACGTCATAACATCGCGCCGCCCGCGCTCAGACACAGACGTCCTGCGCGTGGACAGGGAGGAAGCGCCAGCAGCTCCATTCATCAGCATCGCAGGTGAGTATGACTTTTTTTTGTGGGTATATTAATAGTATAAGGGGTAGATAGGAGGGGGAAATATAACTATAAAGGGAGGATTCATTAGGGGGCATTATGACGATGGGGGGTCCTTTATATAAGGGTTATTGGTGGGTCCTTTATATAAAGGTTATTAGGGGGTATTATTAATACGAGGGGGAGGCTATTTATATAAGGAGCCATTAGGGGGCATCATTTATATTAGGAGGCATTATGAACATAAGGGGGTGGTCATTGATATACGGGGTCATTAGAGGTACAGTATTTATGTCAGGGGGAATCAGGGGCATAATATGATGGTCAATTAACTTAATGAAAATGGCACTTGGGCTTTAAGACTAAGGCCCCACGTAGCGGGCTGCAGGAAAAACCATGGCGGTAACATTGTGGTTTTTCTCACAGAGCTTTTCACAGAAGGTCCGCAGAGGTTTCCCCTGTGGACTTTCTGTTTTCAATACAGCTGTATGGAAACCGCCAGTGTTTCTGTAGGTATAATTTACATGCTGCGATTTCCAAAACCGCAACGGTTTTGGAAATCGCAGTCCGTCTGCTGCACATATTTTTCCGTAATGTGTGGATGGGATTTGCTAGAATGCCACGTTTTTTTTTCTGTGAGTTTTCGCCACAAGGGGCCCCATCCCATCCCCACTTTACAGTAAAATATGCGCAGTGGAAACGCTGCGATTTCCAAAACAGTCGCAGTTTTGTAAATCGCAGCATGTCAATTATACCTACGGAAACGCCGGCGGTTTCCCCTATAGATATAATTGAAGCAGAAAGTCCGCAGAGGAAACCTCTGTGAACTTTCTGTGCAAAGTGCTGCAGGAAAAACCGTGATGCGTCGCCGCCGCGGTTTTTCCCACAGCTGTTTTTTGCTGCGGGATGCTACATGGGACCTTAGCCTTAAGGAATTTTCCAGCTCATTTTTATTGATGGTCTATCCTCAGAATAAAACATCAATAAGAGATAAGTGATTCCCCACTGATCAGCTGTATGAAGGGGCTTTGGCGCCTGTTTATATCACACACTGTTTGTTTATAGTGTCCGTGTGATGTCATTCCAGCATTGTCACATAGACATGGATAGGATGAGGCTGTAGTTACATTACATGGCCGCTATGAAAAGAATGACACAGAGAAGGGGTCACGGCTCTTACACTGGTACCACAATTCATTCAAACAGCTGATCCTGGGGGTCCCGGGTATTGGAACCCCAATAATTTTTTTTTCCCTTGTTTTTTTCTTTCCCTTTTCAATTGGGAAATACCTGGGACATTATTAGTAAGGGGCACTATTTAAAGGGGGTTCACAGGGAAGTTATTAATTTAAAGATGCACTTAGGGGTGTTATTCATTATGGGGGGTTATATTATATATTTTATAATAGGGGGTAGCAGCAGGATGGGGGCTTTGTGCAGGTGAGGACAATGTGGGTCAGGTGCCTGGAAAAGTGAGGAGCCAAAGATGTCTGTGTTGCAAACTTTACAGAGACTGGAAGAAATGGTCATGGCCGTCCAGATGGAAGAGATGGGGAATGTGAAGGATTAGTCAGAGACGTCACCGGTAAGTCACAAAATGTTACTGCCCTGTATTCACCTAAATTGTCTGCAGAGCCCTGTGTAGAGCTGCTATATATCACTATACGCTCACCGTATACTCATAGTATCGGTATACGAACATGTCCAAGTTGGGGGCCCACTTGGACATGTTCACCCCCCTGTGCTGAACCCCTAGCTACGCCTCTGCCTCTAGAGCAGTGATGTTATGGGGCTGTCGCTGGGCAACACGGACTTTCAACTCCGTCCAAAGGTTTTCTATGGGGTTGAGATCTGGAGACTGGCTAGGCCACTCCAGGACCTTCAAATGCTTCTTACGAAGCCAATCCTTCGTTGCCCTGGCGGTGTTCTTGGGATCATTGTCTTGCTGAAAGACCCAGCCACGTTTCATCTTCAATGTCCTTATTGATGGAAGGAGGTTTGCACTCAAAATCTCACGATACATGACCACATTCATTCTTTCATGTACACGGATCAGTCGTCCTGGTCCCTTTGCAGAGAAACAGCCCCAAAGGTTGATGTTGCCACCCCCATGCTTCACAGTAGGTATGGTGTTCTTTGGATGCAACTCAGCATTCACTCTCCTCCAAACACGACAGTTGTGTTTCTACCTTGGTTTCATCCAGTGGTGAACCTAGCATCTTTGCTGCCTGAGGCGAACTATCGAAAGATGCTTACCCCCCCCAAAAAAAAAAAATATATAAAATTGCGTTTACATGCTGTTAGCGTCACACGCTGTTATTGTCGTACAATAAACATACACAAACTTATGAAACAGTTTATAAGAATTCTTCTTCCTGTATTACTTCAGTATCAGATCAACAACATGGCATTAACAATGAAAGTAACATCACACATCTTCTGCTTGGTGGATGGACGAGCCCACGTGGCCCCCATTTTCTATAATAGGAGCCCCGCAGATAGCTGAGTACTGGACTTCAGGTATCTTCGGCACTCCCATCGAAGGGAATGAGAGCCACGTGGGTTCGTCCATCCACCAAGCGACACACCTATATATGGCTGCGGTCAGGCTGGATTCCCACCCAGTGGGGGGAAAAAAACCCAATTCTCAGGCTCAGTGGGGGTCTCAGCAGACAGACCCCCATCAATCAGGTATTTATCCTCTATCATTTAGGTGAATACAGAGCAGTAACATTTAGTGACTTACAGGTGACGTCTCTGACTAATTCTTCACATTTCCCTTCTCTTCCCTTTGGACCACCATGACCACTTCTTCCAGCTGTGACTTGATTCTGTAAAGTTTACAACACAGACATCTTTGGCTCCTCACTTTTCCAGGCATCCAACCCACATTGTCCTCACCTGACACCCATCCTGCTGCTACCCCCAATTATAAAATATATGATATGCATCTTTATATTAATAATGTCTGTGTGTACTCTGTATAAATAGTGCCCCTTATTAATAATGACCCAGGTGTTAACTAATTAAAAAGTTTTCCAGGTCATTAATAAACTAATCAGTGGGGCTCAAAAACTAGGACCCCTGCTGATCAGCTGTTTGAATGAACCGTGGTACCTGTGTAAGTGCCGTGACCGCTTCTCTGTTTACATAGTGTCATTCATCTCATAGCAGCCATGTAATGTAACTACAGCCTCGTCCTATACACGTCTATGTGATAAGGCTGTAATTACATCACACGGTCACTATACACAGACAGCATGTGATATAAACAGGCACCATAACCCCTTCATACAGCTGATCAGAGGAGGGGTCCACTGATCTCTTATTGATAATCTGTCCTAAGGATAGAACATCAATAAAAATGAGCTGGAAAGACCCTTTATTAAAGCCCAAGTGCCACCTTAAAGGGGTCATCCAGGATAACCACTTTTTTAATATGAGGCTGGGGAAGGTGCTCCGGTGTCTCCCAGCGCGTTCCAGTCCTGCTGCTCCAGTGTTTTCTTCTCCTCAGCGGTCATGTGTGGTGGGGACTTCCGCCAGAAGAGAACACCAGAGCAGCAGAACCAGACTGTGGTGGGAGACATCGGAGAACAAAGGACATGTGAGTAGGTGTTTTTTTTTTTAATACAGTATTACATGGTATTATGGCCCACAGCGGTCCCTGCACACAGTATTATGCCCTGCAGCGGCCCCTGCACACGGTATTATGCCCTGCAGCGGCCCCTGCACAGGGTATTATGCTCCATAGTGGCCCCTGCACTCGGTATTATGCCTCATAGTGACCCCTGTACCGTATTATGCCCCGCAGCGGCCCCTGCACATGGTATTATGTTCCATAGTGGCCCCTGCACACGGTATTATGTCCCATAGTGGCCCCTGCACACGGTATTATGTCCCATAGTGGCCCCTGCACTCGGTATTATTCTAAAAGACCCCAGAGTATAATGATCGGAGACCCAGGTGGTGACAAACATAAAAACCAGTGTTACTTACCTGGGCTCCGGTGCGCTCCCTGTTTTTGGCCCTCTTCAATGTCACACAAACCGGCGTCGCAACATAATGACGTCGGGCTGGCTCACGTGACGCCTGTGACGTCACCAAAGAAGGCCGATGCCTGCTGGGAGTAACATCGGATCGCCGGAGATGTGAGTAACATTGGTTTTTATGTTTATCACCTACCCTGGGTCTCCAATTATTATACTCCAGGGTCTGAAAAGACCCTGGAGTATAATAATAGTAGTATTTGGCCTCACTTATCGATCCCCGCTGCTGCTCACAGCCACTTCTGATTCCTCCTTCTGTGTCCGATAGCAGAAGGGGAAGCGGAGGCGGCCACAGCAGGCGTGGGGATCGATAAGTAAATAGGTCGTTACCTGCCGGGGATACTCCAGCATGTTACGGCCTATTTATATATATAAAAAAGTTATCTGCACCTACCTGCAATCCCATGATGGAGCCGCCGCTGCCTCCTCTTCTTGTCCGCGACGTCTGCATCTCAGCGTAGGAGGCACAGTGACGTCATTGTATCGCCGCCTGCGCTGACATGCAGAGGTCTCGTAAACCAGCCCAGGACAGGCCCCGCTCAGCTTTGTTTTTTTTAAAACGGCCTGTCCTGGGCTGGTTTACATTAAATAATTGGTAGAAATGCCATCCCCCCAGACCGTGACGGATAGTGCCGCCTGAGGCGGTCGCCTCACTTCGCCTCATTAGCGGTGCGCCCCTGGTTTCATCTGACCGTATGACATTCTCCCAATACTCTTCTGGAACATCCAAATGGTCTCTAGCAAACTTCAGATGGGCCCGGATATGTACTGACTTAAGCAGGGGGACACGTCTGGCACTGCAGGATCTGAGTCCCTGGCGGCGTAGTGTGTTACTAACGGTAGCCTTTGTTACGTTAGTCCCAGCTTTCTGCAGGTCATTCACTAGGTCCCCCCGTGTGGTTCTGGGATTTTTGCTCACCGTTCTTGTGATTATTTTGACCCCACGGGGTGAGATCTTGCGTGGAGCCCCTGATCGAATGAGATTATCAGTGGTCTTGTATGTCTTCCATTTTCTAATTATTGCTCCCACAGTTGATTTCTTTACACCAAGCTGCTTGCCTATTGCAGATTCTGTCTTCCCAGCCTGGTGCAGGTCTACAATTTTGTTTCTGGTGTCCTTCCACAGCTCTTTGGTCTTCACCATAGTGGAGTTTGGAGTGTGACTGTTTGAGGTTGTGGACAGGTGTCTTTTATACTGATAACAATTTCAAACAGGTGCCATTACTACAGGTAATGAGTGGAGGACAGAGGAGCCTCTTAAAGAAGAAGTTACAGGTCTGTGAGAGCCAGAAATCTTGCTTGTTTGTAGGTGACCAAATACTTATTTTCCACCATAATTTGCAAATAAATTCTTAAAAAATCAGACAATGTGATTTTCTAGATATGTTTTCTCATTTTGTCTCTCATAGTTGAGGTCTACTATGATGTCAATTACAGGCCTCTATCATCTTTTTAAGTGGGAGAACTTGTACAATTGGTGGCTGACTAAATACTTTTTTTTTCCCACTGTATATTAACCTCATAGAACAGGGGTGTCAAACTCATTTTCTCCAGGGGCCACTTCAGCCTCACGGGGTACCTTGAAGGGCCAAGATTATTTTACACATGTATAAAATTAACTTCTCCTTAACAGATAAGCGAGCTATTAAGCAGTAGTTACATTTGTACATTACTACTGTTACAATCAGCCCTTTGAGGTCAACCAGGAAGAACATAATGTATTGTTAAACCTAAGACATTGGCATGTTACATACTATCCTCATCCTTTTCTGAATATATCAAAAATTAAGCACTATACAAATACTGTTTACCCCTGCAAACTGTATTATGCTCTATAGTTGCCTCTGCGCACGGTATTACGCCCCACAGCGGCCCCTGCACACGGTATTATGCTCCATAGATGCCCCTGCACACGGTATTATGCTCAATAGTTGCCCCTGCACATGGTATTATGCTCAATAGTTGCCCCTGCACACGGTATTATGCTCAATAGTTGCCCCTGCACATGGTATTATGCTCCATAGTGGCCACTGCACACGGTATTATGCTCAGTAGTGGCCCCTGCACACGTTATTATGCTCCATATTGGTCCCTGCAATCGGTATTATGCTCCTTAGTGGCCCCTGCATTGGTATTATGCCCCATAGTGGCCCCTGCACACAGTATTATGCCCCATAGTGACCCCCCCACCCATGAACTATTATTATACTCTGGGATCTTTTCAGACCCCAGAGTATAATGATCGGAGACCCAGGTGGTGACAAACATAAAAACCAGTGTTACTTACCTGGGCTCCGATGCGCTCCCTGCGTTCGGCCTTCTTCAATGTCGCACAGACCGGCGTCGCGACATAATGACGTCGGCCTGGCTCACGTGACGCCTGGGATGTCACCAAAGAAGGCCGAAGCTGGAGAGGTGAGTAACACAAGTTTTTATGTTTATCACCTCCCCTGGGTCTCCGATTATTATACTCCAGGGTCTGAAAAGACCCCGGAGTATAATAATAGTAGTATTTGATGGGGTTCGCGGGCCGCGGCCTCACTTACCATCCCCGCTCCTGCACACAGCCGCTTCTGCGTCCCATAGCAGAAGGAGAAGCGGGGGCTTCCACGACCAGCAGCGGGGATCGGTAAGTAAATAGGCCGTTACTTGCCGGGGATACTCCAGCAGGCAACGGCCTATTTATATATATAAAAAAACATCTTCACCTACCTCCGATGCCTTGATGCAGCCGCGTCCTCCTCTTCTTGTCCACGACGTCTGCGTGTCAGCGTAGGAGGCGCGATGACGTCATTGTATCGCCGCCTGCGCTGACATGCAGAGGTCTTGTAAACCAGCCCAGGACAGGTATCGCGCAGCTTTGATTTTTTTTTTTTTTTTAAGCGGCCTGTCCTGGGCTGGTTTACATTACATAGACAATAAAAAATGCCGCGGCCCTGTGGGCCAGATAAGTGCCGGGCCGGATAACAGAAGGCAGCGGGCCGGATTCGGCCCGCGGGCCTTGTGTTTGACACCTGTGTCATAGAAATAACCAATTTATTTAGACTGATAATATAAGACTTTATTTAGTGCACACACTGCTTTCTGCAGCTCTGTGCTCTCCTAGGAAGAATCAGCCTTCTGTAATCCGAAATATCAAGTCACAACATGCATGCACTGGCGTCCCGCGGCAGCACATACATAAATGATTCCTCTGGCTGCATGGACCATGTATGTGCGGTAAGCAATACAAACTCCACTTTAGTGATTTGGCGGCTTGGCCCTGCGTGCATGCGCAATATCAAACATGTGAATGCTGAAGAGTATCGGCATCACGTCTGGACCTAGATATTAATTATCAAGACGGTGGTAAGTTTAGTCCCCTACTTTTTATGGGTGTTATATGTTGAAGTCTTTATGGCAATTTTATTAGGATTCTAGAAGTTCCAGGGTATGTTTTGTAAAAACCAGGGACACTCCTAGTGGGTGGTCCTTGTTTTAAGACATTTGCTATAAAAAGCCACTGTGTACATGTATTTTTATGTCCATTTCCAATTATACACTTGAGAAAGGAACATTATTGTTCTGAAACGTGTTGTGTATTGGCTAAAAAAAAAGAGAACCTTCCAAAGAATTTGGGCACTGTTTAGAGCCAGTTTTTCATACTAATGTTTTATATTCCAGTACAATCTGAAGCTGCATTCAGGATTGTACCAGTTTTCTCTTACTAGAGCAGATTATGGGAGGTAAGACAGCAACTTAGCACTAAGTTAGAAATAGGCCCAAAATGGCGACCTTGCTGGTCACAGTTGCTTTTGGTGTTAAATCCTCTTACAGGCCTTAGGCCAACACAGTGATGAGGGGATCTGAGGTGATGGGTTAGCGTCCGATGGGGAACCCTTTGCTACTTGTCCTATGTGATGGTGTTTCGGGGTGCACATGGTGTTAGGAGCGAATGAAGGCACAGCTCACGGCTTAGTTTGCTTGGCGAAAATCATCTTTTTACAAAGCAGCATGAAAGCTCAATTAACTTACAGCAACAGATTCCACACGTATCACACTTTACACACGGACAGTAATGGTTATGTTCTTCACCACTTCCCCAGTCATCTGACCCTTTCCACCATGGGAATCTGGGGCAACCCTTGGGTACTAGTCCTCCTTTCCAACCAATATTGAGGCAATGCAGGGCATGTCTTGGTTGTGAATACCTAAATTTCTCCACTATTCAGCATTGGAGAAGATCAATAATCAGCAAATTAACAAAGACTTACTTCCGCGAGCTTGGAGTCTAGTAACATGGGACTGCCACTAAAAAAACTATAGAGCTGAAGGTGCTCTGTGACAAACTTCCCTCTTCTAATATTAACTCTCAACTAACTGAGATGAACACGAAATTACCTCCAGACTAAAGATGGGGCTCTCAGTCTAAGAATATGACAGACCTGTGTGTGGTTTAGTGTCCCAAAAGTCCATAACAGGTTCCCTTTAAACATTATATGCACTGTTAAGTCATTGTGATATTGTAAGAACGTCTTAAAAGAAGGGATCGGTGACCATGAACTCTGAAAAAATGGTGCATAGGCCATGCCCTTTTATCTTCAGTCTTCTTCTTTCCACTTTTCTATGTCAATGGAGTTCCCGTTAACATTAACACAATGTGGATCCCAGTCTCCTTGCTCCAGTGACCAGTCCCCTACCAATAACAAGTAAGCGGAGGTGCACATACTTTTTAATACTGCTCATAACATGTCTCTTTCTAGTTCTTTCATTTCCCCTTCTGGATCTTGAAAATTCTGGACTATTGGTGATTTCAGATTAGATAGAGGTCATAGCTTTTTTCTTTTCTTCCAACTAAAGAATCACAAGGGGTAGCATAGTGATAGTGATGTATTGGTAACACCCGGCAGGCATTTCTCACCCTGAACATGTGAGCTGTATATCTGCAGTTCATGCTCATTGCCCCAGGACAGAAAGCTTTACAGCTCATATGCTTCTCCTTAGAGAATTATTTCCATGTAGAGGGAGATTTGTACAAGCATTGGAGAACAAGTTGCAGAAAATAACATGGGAAGTGGATTTCCTCTCATCCAAAGTAACACAAATATTCTCCTAACACGTTCAATGTAGCGTCTGACGTTATCAACAAATGAGTTAGCGATAATGTCAAAGGAAAAGAAAATGGACTAAAACATTGTTACAAGTCATACTTGTAAGTTTGTAATACATATGGCGACCTTAACACCCTATAGATGAGCCGTAAATGTCAAGTCTGTGTAAAAGGTACTGTTATATCACAAGAATAACAAAGCACAGGAAAGAAATTCAGTAAGCTAGCAGAGGACAAACCTGGCATCTATGGCATAAAACGTTAGGTGCAACTATATATGAATGTATATACAGTATAGAGCGCTGTTATTCAGACATTGATATGGGTCTAAGAGGTCAGCCCTCACCAACCATAATGCTATTGCATATTCTAGTGATATGTCATAACCTACTACAATGGAAATACCTCTTTTTTTCTCCTGTAACCAAACATAATTGTTTTTAGAAACACACACCACACACAAACACACATATATATGTTTTGCATAAACTGAAGTTTGACTGCAGAAATAAATCTTTGTATAAATCTTTTATAACATGAACCTTATTCTCTGCTAGCTTAATTAATATGTCCTTTCCTGTGCTTTGTTAATCTTATTTTCTACTACCTTTTATATAGACTTGACATTTACAACTTGTCTATAGTGTGTTATGGCGTCATATTCATATTAAATTAATGTTAGCCGAATCCATTGTCGAGGGAAGGAATGGCTATTTATCCAATGTGTATAGGTGTGTTATGACTTTCCCCAACAAATAATGTGTGTGGGGGGGGGGGGACAGAAGGATAGATCATGTTAAATCTGATCTTTTTGTTTTCACATGAGATATGCTGCTGCCAGAAGTGTCTGGCAGTGGTTTATTCCCCTGCCCCATTTTCCCATTCAGTACACATGCTCAGGCAAATCAAGCATTCATGTTTATGCTAGGTCTGGAGGAATAGCTGTCAATTGGACAAGCATTTGATCAACAGCTATTGAAGGTATATACCCAGATATCTTCTGTTTCTTGGTCATAAGTGTCACATTTTGCTATTATTGTTATTGTCATTATTATATTTGGATTATAATTTGTACAAGTACTACTACCATTACCATTATGTATAAGGTAAAGTTTCACTATGCAATTAAAATGAAAAGAAATGCTGTAATATAAAACTTTGGATTTGTGCTCTGCTAACTTAATGAATTTGTCCTTTTGTGCAGTTATTATTCTTTTATTATAATACTTTTATATAGATTTGACATTTACAACTTGTATGTGAAGTATACGACCTTTGGTGTCAGCTATAAAGAAATATACAAAAAAACCTCATGTGTTCTGTTTTGTGATCATAAGTATCATGTATCAGTTTATTTTATGACTATTACAATTACTAGTTGTATTATAGTTATATTTATTAGAATTATTATATTAATATTTGTATAAGCTGAACATTGACTAGTCAACTAAAAGTTTGCAAGAAATGTTGTAATATGAAAGTCCAGGTTTGTCTCCAGCTAACGTGAGGAATTTGTCTTTTTCTGTACAGTGTTATTCTTATGTTGTGCTTCTTTTTCTATAGACTTGACATTTACAAGTTGCCTATAAGCAGTAAGAGATGTGGTATTAAATAGCGAAACAATCTTTATAAAAAAAAACAAAAACAAAAAAAAAACAGATACTTTTGCAGTAAAATGTATGTAAATTCTTGGGAATGACCTGGCTATTTGAATTGACTACTAATAAGTAAAGATGGGCGAACTGATTTGTCTTGAGCCGGATTCGACACAAATATTCCAAATTGTTCGTTTTATCACGAAAGCGAATAAATGGAAATTTGTTTCAGTATGATCTAAAATGGCCATCGCCACATGTATTGCATAGTAAAACTATGTATCTTGTGAGTCTCTGTTATGTTCTGGCACCACCTGACAGTCTCTCAGCCAATGGTCAGTGGTGGGTGGACACCTTACAGTGCTGATGTCATATACAGTATATGAGGTGCTGTAAGCTTGAACACAAGGCATTTCAGTGATGGTGGAAGTAGGGGATGGATGTGTTATTCATCACTCTCTGCATGATACAGAGCACTGAGTGGTCAGTGGACCCTCACATTTAGTAAACTGTAGACCACCCTTTGCACTTTTTTTTAACCTTGCCTTTTGCTTTAACTCCTTCCCATGGTTGACTCCCTGCCTTCCAAACCCCATACCTTTTTGGTTTTTCCATTAACAAAGCCATATAAGAGCTTAATGTTTGCAGGAAAAATTGTTGTTTATAATGGTACATTTATTATTTTGTACAATGTACTGGTATGCTGGAAAAAATTCAGAATTGGGTGGATTTGGAGAAAAAGTGCATTTGTTCGACTTACTTATGGGCTTCGTTTTTACAACGTACACTGTGCATCCAACATGACATATCACCTGTATTCTATGTTTTGTTATGATGCCAGGGATCACAAATTTATATAGTTTTATTTACATTTTAACCCCTTAACAAAAATCTAAAACTTTGAAAAAATCTTTTTTTCTAAAATCGCCATATTCTGACACCCATAACTTTTTTAGATTTCCGTGTAAGGGGATGCATAGGGCATCTTTTTTTGCAGGGTCAGGTGTACTTTTTAGTTATAACATTTTGGGGAATGTCTATTGCTTTGATCACTTTTCATTCATATTTTTATCAGATGCGAAACAGCAAAAAAAATTGGTTCGGCACTTTTTATTATTTTTTTTTCCCGATACGGAGTTCTCCGTACAGGAAAATTATTTTTAGAAGTTTGTAGACCAGGTGTTTTCAGACACAGGGATACCTAATTTGTATGTGTTTCATGGTATTTTTTAACTTTTATATGTAATCTAGGGAAAGAGGAGTGATTTGAATTATATGTTATTTTTAAATATTTTTTTTACTTTTTTTGTATTAGTTTATTAGACCTCCTAGGGGTCTTGAACACCAGGGGGTATGATTACTAATGCAATGCATTACAATGTTAATGAATTGCAATGCATTGCAAAATATCAGCATTTGTATGACGGTAGGCTTCAATAGGCTCCCGGCTGTCATGCCAATGGAGCTCCAGCCCTGGATCTCCGGGTGCTGGTGATCCTCGTCAAAATGGCAGCACCCATGCACCCAGCTATAGGGGCCTTAATGCCTGTGGTCATATAATACAGCCAAGACCCAGCAGCTTTAATTCCACCTGCTTAACTTGTCAGAACTCTGAGATGCAGACCTAATCTGCTTCACAGTCTAAACCTATGTTGAGGCGAGTATTTAAACTTTGCTTTAACCCCCTTGCACACAACCGTGTACAAGGTCAGTGTGCTATCCGGGTATTTCCCGGATAGCACACTAACCCATTCATTTCTGTGGGCCTGTGCACATGACCGTGAATTACACGGTCCCGTGTGCAGACCAACAGTCTGGGCCGCAAAATATGGAGCAGGTCCTATTCCTGTCTGATTTTGATTTGCTACCGCTGCTCCTATTCATTGAATACATTAATGACATCCATGTGCCGCCCGTGCGCCGGCCATGCTGTACATTCATGACTGGCGGCTAGCACACGGTCGTGTGCAACCTAACTTAACTCTAGTAATTTGCCTGAGAGTATTTCTGTACCTGGACACTTGTTGTGTTCCTGTGTTTACTCCCTTTGCTGATCTCCTGGTTACTGAAGTTTAGCTTGCTCTCCTGGTTTATTCTCTGTTTGGCTGAATCTTTGACTTCCCATATCTGACTATGGATTTGACTCTGACATATCTCTGGTTTTGTTTTGACAATTCTGTACTCACTTCATTTGACCTTCACTTGTTTAAAACCCCGTCGTCCCACCATAGGGATACTGGTTTGGATCTTTCTATGAAGGTGCAGTTATTTGTAAGTACCAAGTTTTGACTTTGCAACCTAGGTCTTGAGCACAAACACCCAACCTTCCTTGCAGGAAAAAAAAACATGCCGTGAAAACATCAGGAGTGCCTTACAACCAAAACAGTGTTGGATGATAAATAGATGTTTCTTGTGACAGATCGGGAAAATTCTCAAATAGCAATTTCCGTAGAGATCAGGGAATTGCTTATATACCAATTCCATAACAATTACATTGATATATTGGCATTTACTAAAGTGCTTACTAAAGAGATGAGTGAAATATTTTGTTATTTTGCATCACTCAAGTCTATTCAGCTTGATGTCCATTTTTGGAACTCATTGAATCCAATGTGTCTATTGACATGTCCGTTCTGTCAAAAAAATAAAGAACTAACATGCACAATCTTTGTCTGTTTGTCTGATGTAAAATGGACTGATGTCCATTTTATGTCCGTTAGAAATGGATCAGTGGGTTAGGTCAGAAAGAACAATGAAATACATCTGTTTAACATTCAGTTAAAAAATTGTACAAAAAATACAAAATGGACGTTAGATCAGTCAAAAACCTAAAGGCCTAAATAGGTCTTAGGGTTCAATGACACGGCTGTTTTTTTCCATCCATGATGCATCCATAAACCATGGACAATAAGAAAACAGTGCAGATCCATGTGTTGTCAGTGTGCTGTCTAAGAAAATCTTCAATTGCCCATTGGCATGCTATACTAGTCAGGAAAAGAGGACAGAACATGTTTTAAATAAAAAAAACTTAAGTGTATAAGACCCCTCTCATTACAATGAGTCCATGAGGCCCAGATTCTGTGAATGTCTTCTATATGAATAAGCCCTTAGGACTATTGTTCCTTCTAAGGATGGAGATGCTCTCACATAGAATAACTTTCATACTTTGGTATTTAATGGAATATGCTACAGAGTTTTAAAAATGAAGTTGGAAGCTAACAGAGCTACATAGGTTCCTATTCACCCCTGTAAATAACATAATTGCCTTTACTTTCACAAGGTGAAATATCAGGTACCAAGCATTTTTTGCCGTCAAACTCTTGCAGCCTATTAAGAGTAATGAATAGAGTTTATATATTAAGAGTAAAGCATCTCTATGTGCATCAAGTATTTATTCTTCTAATATAAATAATATGATAGAGTTATATTTCCTTTGCATAAATATACATCTAATGAAAAGGTGTAAAGAGTAAATGCTTCTCAAGGAGAAAATAAAATTGTCTATCTCAGTCACAACAAGACATAATAACTTAAACCTTCAATTCATTTTCACAACTTTTATGTTAGATTGCACTTGCAATTAAAGGGCATGTTCAACATAAGGCTCTAAGTTTATATATACTGCACATCTCATTTACATATTATCTATACATTATGTTAGTTATTGTGCACTGATCCTGAGTTAAAGTGTATAATATACTTTAGATAACACGCGAGATGCATACAGTGATAGGAGTAATGACACAAATTTATACACAAAATATAGAATGTATTGATCAATACCTTTATTACTACATGTTACAACTATCACAAGCTAAAACCACATCAACTAAACAAAAAATAGACATCAATGTATTGGTGGGGTATATAAAAATTATATTGCAAACACAGTAAAAGGTATTACCATCCCAACTGGGAACAAAGATAATACAATGACTTGTAAGAAATATTACAATCCCAAGTGTGAATGAGATGGAAAAATCTCTTACAGTGATTGCATTATATTTATTCCCACTTGAGATTGTAATAACTTTAGCTATGTTTGCAATAGAAATTGTGTATCCTCGATCACTACCCTAGTTTCTGGTTTTTGTTTATTATATGTGCTTTAGGTTGTGATGGTTGGATTGTTAAAAGTGTAGGTGTTGAATAATATATTTTAGATTTAGCTTAGAAATTATAAAAATGCACCAGGTGACTGAGATGTCATTTAGACAAAGAGGCAACCCAGTATCTGCATTGACTAGTCAGCAAACTATAGTTCAGCTGAATAAAATGAAAAGATCATGCTGTAGCCGACACTGAAGAACGGCAGGACATCGTTCTTAATCATCATGACGTAAGCGTAGCGTTGCCTAGAAGCGGCAGTGGTGGGCGGCCTGGACAGTAGCATGGACAGGTGAGTAAAAATTATCGGCCACTATCTATTGCAATAACACAATAAGCTGATTAAAAAAATGCCCCCCCCCCCCCCATGAGGCTATCAGGTCATCTCATAGAAGATGCGCCCCTGGGTGGAGGTAGAAAAAGCTAGCAACCGGTGTGAAGAATATCGCCTTGCCAAGCCTCCTGGCGATCACCCTTCTAACCTTCCACCCACAACCCGTGAGCGGACAGAGTTCGTAGGATAGAATGAAACGAGCTGTATAAATTTTATATATTTAATAACCCAAGTGGGTCGGTACTAATTAATAGCATATACAGAAATATACAATATTAATATGATCAAGCATAAACATACAAGCAAAAGCACGATGATACAGCACTCAAAATAAAAAGGGAAATAAAAGATAGAGAAAATACCGGCATAGGCTCGTAGTCTGTTTCTCTAGGCCACAGCAGGGTTTTGGGCCTAGGGCGCAAGCTTAAGCCAGTTGCATAAAACAATCCTTCTACATGTTGTCCAGAACAAAAGGAAAGGCTTCAGGCCTCAATGCTAGGCCCTCAATGCATTCCTCAGTAGGGAAAGCTCTCTCATCTTCTCCCAGATCAGAGCTCCTTCCTGCCTCTTTGCTGAATGACCAAAGAATCCAGGTCTCCTCACAGCATATGGCTAGTGCCCCACCCACCCCTTCCACCCAGGCAGCCCCCCTTCTCCCTCCTTTGCAGAACCCTTGGAGAGATGGGTGAAGTTAAGGTCACTGGCTTGCTATCCCCCATTGCCATCTGGCCAGGGATAATAAAAGTGCCTGGCTATAGCAAGCCATCTCCCATGAACACACATAAAACCAGTGAAGTGTATTGTCCAGCAATGTAAACCCAACTTAAACACAACATTCCAACAGGTAGGGGGACATGAGCAAGTAAAAATACATTTCTAAGAAAGATGTACAACTGAGGGTCGGTTCATCACACCTCCCCATTTTAGAGCGTGTCGGGAGGAAGGACGATCCTAAGATCACCTTCGGCGGACACCTTGGCGGCCTCACCCCGCCAGGACCTGCGCTGGTCCCTGACCATATTCGTGGCGTACTGATACCCTCTTCCTCTCCTGTCTGAATGGAGACTCTTCTAAGGCTCAGGCTCTGAATTAAGTAGACCTGGCTACCTCCTGCTTGCTCTGGGTCCCTCCCCCGAGTGCTGGCGTCCCTCAGACCCACACTCACAACCCCAGGCCCTTGTGGTACCGGTGCTGAGACCCCATCCCGGCAGTCTCCGCCCACCTTGCTACCCCCGGGCCTGCACTGGGACCTCGTTCTGAGTGCTGGCATCCCGCAGATCCACACTCGCAACCCCAGGTCCTTGAGATACCAGTTTAGAGACCCCATCCCGGCGGTCTCTGAGGGTCTCTCCCACACTAGCCACTAGTTGGGAGAGTTCTAGGGGATTCTGCACCTCCCCCTTTGCTTCCAAACCTACATCCTGTTCCTCCTGTACTTGGGTGGGTGATGGTGATACCTTGGGCAAATGACTGAGATCATGCTTCCCCAAACCATCCCTCCACAATACATTGACAGGTAATACATTTGACATACCCCCTTCTTGTGTCCCACCTCCAGCACCCCATGCCGTCTGCACTTGGGCCATGGGCACTCCTGGAATAGAACTAGACAGAAGAGACGTGCATGTCTCATACCCGCCGGACTCCTCCGGCTTCAAGGGAGTGAGGCTAGTCATGGCGGTCTCAGCACCGACTCCAGGTGGTGTAGGCAACGGTTCAAGGGTCGGAACGCCCTCCACCCTTGTAACACTCTGGCTGCGGGTCAGCACCAAAATAGTAGAAGTCGCTTCCAGTGACTCAGAAGAGCTACCCTGTACACTTTCACAACAAGCATTGGCAATTATATTGACAGTACATTCATTAGCAATTGTTAATTCACACTGGGCCTCAATGAGATCTGTGGTAGACATATTAACAAGCTGGGAGGGAGACGCCCCTGCAGATGTGGGTGTGTCTACCGACCAGGTCTCACTGGCTCCTAGCACTGGAGTGAACAAAGCATCAATAACATTTTTGCTGAGCCTGGTTGCAGGAAGCTCATTTGCATCTTCCCGGCTCTCAGCTGAAGGCAACTCATTAGCATTTACACTTACTGCCATGGGAAGTATCTCAGAGGGGCTACCCTGGAAATCTGCAAGGCAAGAATTAGCAATTACATTGACATTGCATTCATTCATTGATTCACAGTGAACTGCATGGGTGAATGGCTCAGCCTGGGTCACACTGAGGGGGCTAGCAGCACCCGCAGATGTGGGCAGGGCTACAGCCAGGTTAACATTCCACAGTCCCTCATTCACATGCTCACTGATTACTTTAGCTGGGCACACAGCAGGGGGAAACAAGCTGCTGACCCCTCCTTCTGCCTGTGTGACAGGCTTCACCACCACATTAAAATCATCCTTCAGTACAGACACTTTGTCACAGCGAGGTGGGGCTACTCCCACCCCATATTGGGACACCAAGGGCCCCAAATCTGTTCCCAATAGTACATTGGCAGGCAGATCAGACATTAGCCCCACATCACGCATTCCTTTTTCCGCACCCCAGTCCAAATGGACGCAAGCCATGGGCACAGTTAAGCGTTCTTGTCCAATACCCCTCAGGGTCAGAGTTTTTCCAGGGATAATACTGTCCGCAGGGACCAAGTCAGGTTGCACCAGAGTAACATCCGCCCCAGTGTCCCGAAATCCCATGACCACTTTATCCCCCACAATGACCTGTTGACGGTTGGCATTGGATTGCAACCCCTCCCTCCCCACCAAGTATACAGATGAGCCAACTGCCGTGGCTGGGGAAACAGGGGGGTTCTTAGAGCGGTTGGGGCACTCCGCCTTGAAATGTCCTGGCTGGTTACAGGCATGACACCGCCGGGCCTCTCCTTGGGACTTGGAGGTGGTCGCCGGGGCGCCCAGAGTTCTTGGGACAGGGGAAGTAGAGGGGGCACCCGGGACAGAGTTTGTCTTACCCCACTTGGAGACCGCAGGCTGTGGTGAACTCCAGCTTTGCCCCTCCTTCCAGCTTGGGGGTCTCTGCAGTGTGGCTCCTCTCTTGGCCCCTTGCTCCCTGGTGGACACATAGTCGTCAGCAATCTCTGCAGCCTTGTCTGCTGTTTTGGGTTTCCAATCACACACGAACTGGCGGACCTCCAGAGGGCACACCTGGAGAAATTGTTCCTTTATCATAAGGTCCCCAAGTCCCTCAAACGTGGTGACAGTAAGTCCTTTGATCCACTGCCAGAATGTAGCCTGTAAGTGGTGCAGAAAATCCGCATAGCTCTCTGTGGGACCCCGCTGTATATTCCGGAACTTTTTGCGGTACACCTCCGGCGTGAATCGGTATCTCCGGATCAGCGCCGCTTTGAGGGTCTCATAGTCCGCGTCCTCTGGTAAGCTCGTGGAAACATCCAGGCCTTTTCCCTTCAGCCGGGGAGACAGGTAACGGGCCCATTCTGCCTGGGGAATATGATGCTGCTTACACGCCCTCTCAAATCCCCGCAAGAACGAGTCCAAGTCCCCATTATCTTCCAAGATGGGAAAGTCCTCGGATCGGATCTTTAGTGCTTGGGCTCCTGGAGTTTGTGCAGGAGAAGGTTGCACCTGCCGGGGAAGTTCCAGCTTTTTTAGCTCAAGCTGATGCTCCCTCTCCGCTTGGCGTTCACGGGCCTCTCGCTCAGCCTCTCTCTCAGCCCAACACTCTGCAGCAGCGGCAGCGGCCTCTCTCTCCGCCCGGCGCTCTGCAGCTTCTCTCTCCGCCCGGCGCTCTGCAGCAGCAGCAGCTTGGTACTGGCGAATCACCTGCAGACGGGTGTCAGAGTCACCGGCGTCTATCTGCTGTAAGGCCATTTGCAAGTATAAGTTCGTTACCCCCACAGAACTGGGGCTACTGGTCCCTCCAGGCACAGTCACCTCTGGGGTCCGGGCACCTGCTGAACCGTCTGGCATGGTGATGTTTTCTTGTGCCAGCCCCTCAGGACATTGCTCCTCGTCCTGCCCAGCTGCAGCACCTTCCATTTTAGCCATCTGCTCAGCGTTTGTATCAGTCAGTTGCTGCTGTCCCCTGGCTCCACTTCTCAGAGTGCAAGGCATTCACTAGAAGTCGTTGCCAAATAAAAGATAGGACAGAAAAAAGAAGAAGGGAGGGAACAGTACTGTACCAAACTTTCACCGTATTTTAAGCTTGATCTCATACCGAGCTTGTTCCATAGGATTGCCACAATCCTCAGTGTCTGAGTGATACCACACCCACACACTGTTATCCTAAGATCCCACAACGCTGCCACCACTGTGAAGAATATCGCCTTGCCAAGCCTCCTGGCGTACCCGCGATCACCCTTCTAACCTTCCACCCACAACCCGTGAGCGAACAGAGTTCGTAGGATAGAATGAAACGAGCTGTATAAATTTTATATATTTAATAACCCAAGTGGGTCGGTACTAATTAATAGCATATACAGAAATATACAATATTAATATGATCAAGCATGAACATACAAGCAAAAGCACGATGATACAGCACACAAAATAAAAATGGAAATAAAAGATAGAGAAAATAGCGGCATAGGCTCGTAGTCTGTTTCTCTAGGCCACAGCAGGGTTTTGGGCCTAGGGCGCAAGCTTAAGCAAGTTGCATAAAACAATCCTTCTACATGTTGTCCAGAACAAAGGGAAAGGCTTCAGGCCTCAATGCTAGGCCCTCAATGCATTCCTCAGTAGGGCAAGCTCTCTCATCTTCTCCCAGATCAGAGCTCCTTCCTGCCTCTTTGCTGAATGACCAAAGAATCCAGGTCTCCCCACAGCATGTGGCTAGTGCCCCCACCCACCCCTTCCACCCAGGCAGCCCCCCTTCTCCCTCCTTTTCAGAACCCTCGGAGAGATGGGTGAAGTTAAGGTCACTGGCTTGCTATCCCCCATCGCCATCTGGCCAGGGATAATAAAAATGCCTGGCTATAGCAAGCCATCTCCTATGAACACACATAAAACCAGTGAAGCGTATTGTCCAGCAATGTAAACCCAACTTAAACACAACATTCCAACAAGTAGGGGGAGGACTGACATGAGCAAGTAAAAATACATTTCTAAGAAAGATGTACAACTGAGGGTCGGTTCATCACAACCGGCCTGCACACCGTTGGACTTGAGAGAGAGATGTTCCACCAGGAGTCCCACTCTCATGCCGAGCCTATAGGGGCACAAGGCTTATAGCTAATGGACTTTCAGCATAGAGAAGAGAGCTATCCACGTAGACAGTAGCGATCCTTCTGGCCTGCTGGCAGTCCTTCTGGAGTTGGTTGCTCCTGGCAAAAAGCTGAGTACCACCAGAGAAAATATGAGTGTTTATAGAGGTGAGGCTAACCTCAATGAGGAACACTGGGCCCTGCAGGGGCCCTGGGAATCTATTAGCATGCAGCTATGGATCCCAGGTTATGAGACACCTTCGAGAGTATGAAGAAGTGAGTAAGACGGTGAGGAGGCTATGAGAAGAATTGTGCTGTGGGCTAGGGCTACTTTACTTTCAAAACAGAAAAAAAATCGGAAATTCTTGCAGAGGTAAACAGGCTTAAATTTAAAATCGAGGCCTTGCAGGAAGGGAAAGTAGTTATTCAGGTTATAAGCAGTCCTTTTAAAGAAAGAAAGCTAAATGAGACTGGTTCAAATAGATGGCTAATGGGAGGGAAAGAAAGATGATGGGGCTACAACCTTAGAGCCAGATGGATAAGGAGGAGATAGATGATGATCAACAGCAATATCCAGCTGACAGCCTGCAGCAACACCCACAGGTTTCGTACAGTAGCACACAAGCAGCAATGACACTTAGCTACTTGTCTGCTGACTCAGGGACAGTGACAGTAGCAACCAGGGAGGGTATTAATGGCTCAGATTATACAGCTGGAATCCCCAGTGTGCCTCCCACACTTTTCCTTTGGTGATGACCTTCCAGAGGAGGCACCTGGAGGTAACAAAAACAAGAAAAAGACTATCTGAAAGAACTAGTGAGTTTTGTCTATAGCCCCTATCTGTGCCATCTGGCTTAGCTATGGGGTCAGTACTCTGTGCAAACCTGGTTGCCCAGCCCAGCACTGGGTTGTGCATTGCATTTGGTGCAATGCCGCAGGAAGATTGGTGATGGTAATTTGGTGATGGGCTTCATCTGTTTGCAGTAGGGAATTGCAGGTGTTATGGGCCCCAATCCCATATTGATAATGTTGTACATAAGGGTTGCCTTGTGCCTGCTAAGGATCAGTTGAGACTTTTAGCTATTAAAAATCAGAAAGTAACAATTAAAACTGATGATGCAGAGGGCACAAGTGCCACCAGGGTCGGGATTGTCTCTGGTCATGGTTCTGTGAAGGTGGTCATGCCCCTTTTGCTTGGGACACCAAGATTGCTTTATCACCTACTCACACGCTAATCTAAAAATAATGTCTGTTATTTAAAGCTGACTGACGCAGTTCTAGTCTAATAGTCACTGACCAGGTCACTCTTTTAGTGCTTTTAGTGCTTTGCTATTTTTCTTGAAATAGTTGATTCTAAATAAAATACAAAAACAACAAAAAAGACATATGCACAGTGTCAGAATTATTGACAATGACTATGATTAATCAGTTTTCAGCAAAAAAAAAAAAATGACAGGAAAAAACAGGACATAGGACAGGCAAAAGGAGGAGGAGGAGGAAACACTCAAGCAGGTACTAACAAGAAAATGTGGGTGGGCAAGGGCAATGCTACTTCTGGTTTTAGTGGCACCACCAGTAGCCACAGGATTGTTGTACTTCCTGAGAATGAAGATGCTCTTTTTGTTTACTTGGCTTACCTAGATCTTGAGTCAGGTTTCTGTGTGTCCCTTCTCCATAACACATAATTTACTGCAGGGCCCTTCTGGACTGCCAACCGTGTCTCCTTCATCTTCTTCACTGCCACAGATCCCTTGGTAGTGATGTGGCACCTGCTGAAAATCTATTTCTCTTAGTTAGAGCAGTCTGCCTCCTCTTTGTGATAAGCTGAATGAGAACAGTCAGTAGTATTTGCAAGTAGAGGAGGCATGACTGTTGGTAGTGGTGGCGGGGTATGGAACTACCACTGGTAGTCGTTCTGGTAGGGGAATTAGGGCGATATCTGGAGATGAAAATAATGAAGGTGTGCAGGAATCCCATGGCCATGATGTGTCAGAAAAAAACTGAGAAGACAATGAGATTGCTGATGATGAAGATTCTTTAGCAGATAGGACCTGGCAACTGTATCAGGAAGACAGGGTGACATCAGAGGAAAAGGGTGGTGGCAGTGGTGATAGTAATGACTCTAGCCAAGGCTCAACATCCAAAAAACCTGCCCACGGAAGACCTAGGGACAGCCTCTACCATTCTCGAGCAATAAGTGCAGTTTGTTTTGGTGTCTGATATGCTATTTAAGCTCTCTAATGTCAGAAGGGCAGTGTCAGGCGGGGGGTATAATTCAGCGCTCCAATTAGAGTCAGCCAGTGTCAGAGCTCAGAATCACACCTCTGCCTGTTCCTGCCTGATATTCTCCACCTGACTGTACAGAGCCTAAATAGCATATCAGGCAACATAACTAATAGCATTGATTGCTTAGTAATGGTGGAGGCTACAGAAAAAAATTCCAACTGTGCCAGAATCAGTGAAGCAGCAGCTATTTACTGATGTAAAGAGCTGGTGGTGAAAGGTCCTTTTTAAGAAGTGTCAGTATGATAAATGTGTAGATGGTCAGTGAGTTTCTCATTTGTGAATAGTTGGATTAATCACTCTCTTGAAGTTGGGTCTGGTGTTCTCCAGGGTTGTCCTTTGAGCCCACCATTATACATGTTTGCAATTGACCCTACAAACTTATAAAGATACAAACTTTATAACTTTCACAAACTTATAAAGATATTTTTCCCATATGGTGAACGCAGTAGTGGGGCAAAAAAATTCAAAAGAGCCGAACCAACAGTTTCACCTCTTGTAAAAATTTTAATAAAAAGCAATCAAAGTAATAGACATTTCTCAAAATAGTATAACTAAAATGTATATCTGACCCCGCCAAAAAAGATGCCCTATACAGAAAATATAAAAAAAGTTACAGGTGTCAGAATATGGCGACTCCAAAAAAGTTCTGGATTTTAAAAACAGTTATAATGTAAATAAAATTATATCAATTTGGTACAGTGAATGCCGTAAAACTAAGAAAGTCACACAAATGTGACCAATTCCACCCCATTATGAATTTTTTTCCAGCTTTCTTGTACATTGTACAGAATATTAAATGGTACCCTTACGAAGTACAATTCGTTCCACAAACATTAAGCTTTCCTATGTCTCTTTGAATGGAAAAATAAAAGGTTATGGGGTTTGGAAGGGAAGGGGTTAATAAAAGAACTACAACCTTAATCCCAATGAAGTTGGGACGTTGTGTAAAACATAAATCAAAACAGAATACGATGATTTGCAAATCCTTTTCAACCTATATTCAATTGAATAGACTACAAAGACAAGATATTTAATGTTCAAACGGATAAACTTTATTGCTTTTTTGCAAATATTCACTCATTTTGCATTTGATGCCTACAACACATTCCAAAAAAGCTGGGACGAGCAGTGGTGAACCTAGCCTCTTTGCTGCCTGAGGCGGACTATAGAAAGACGCCCCCCCCCCCCAAAAAAAAAAACAAAACTGAGTTTCCATGCTACTAGTTTAACACACTGTTATCGTTGCACAATATACGCAATACACAAAGTTATAAAACAGTTTTTAAGAATTCTTCTTCCTGTATTACTTCAGTATCAGATCAACAACACGGTATTAACAATGAAAGTAACTTCACATATCTTCTGCTTGGTGGATGGACGAGGCCACGTGGCCCCCATTCTCTATAATAGGAGCGCCGCAGATAGCTGAGTACTGGACTTCGGGTATCTTTGGCACTCCCATTAAAGTGAATGAGAGCCACGGGGGCTCGTCCATCCACCAAGTGACACACCTATATATGGCTGCGGTCAGGCTGGATTCCCACCTAGTGGGGGGAAAAAACCCAATTCTCAGGCTCAGTGGGGGTCTCAGCAGACAGACCCCCATCAATCAGGTATTTATCCTCTATCATTTAGGTGAATACAGTGCAGTAACATTTTGTGACTTACAGGTGACATCTCTGACTAATCCTTCACATTTCCCTTCTCTTCCCTTTGGACCGCCATGACCACTTCTTCCAGCTGTGACTTGTCTCTGTAAAGTTTGCAGCACAGACATCTTTGGCTCCTCACTTTTCCAGGCATCCAACCCACATTGTCCTCACCTACACAAAGCCCCCATCCTGCTGCTACCCCCAATTATAAAATATATGATATAACCCCCCCCATAATGAATAATACCCCCAAGTGTATCTTTATATTAATAATGTCCGTGTGTACCCTGTATAAATAGTGCCCCTTATTAATAATGCCCCAGGTGTTAACTAATTAAAAGGTTTTCCAGGTAATTAATAAACTAATCAGTGGGGTTCAAAAACCCAGGACCCCCACTGATCAGCTGTTTGAATGTTACCTGTGTAAGCGCCATGACCGCTTCTCTGTTTACATAGTGTCATTCATCTCATAGCGGCCATGTAATGTAACTACAGCCTCGTCCTGTACATGTCTACAGTATGTGACAAGGCTACAATTACATCACACGGTCACTATAAACAGACAGCGTATAATATAAACAGGTGCCATAGCCCATGTTTATAGCACCCCATTTACACACACTATAATGTTCCACAGCAGCCCCTGCACACAGTATTACACAGTGTTATGGCCCGCAGCGGCCCCTGCACACTGGATTATGCCTCGCAGTGGCCCCTGCACACAGTATTATGCTCCCTAGTGGCCCCTGCACAGGGTATTATGCCCCACATTGGCCACTGCACACGGTATTATGTTCCACAGCAACTCCTGCACACAGTTTTATGCCCCATATTGGCCCCTGCACACGGTATTATGCTCCATAGTGGCCCCTGCACACGGTATTATGCTCCACAGTGGCCCCAGCACACGGTATTATGCTCCATAATGGCCCTTGCACTGGTATTATGCTCTATAGTGGCCCTTGCACTGGTATTATGCTCCATAGTGGCCCCTGCACTGGTATTATCCTCCATAGTGGCCCTTGCACTGGTATTATGCTCCATAGTGGCCCCTGCACTTGTATTATGCTCCATAGTGACCCCTGCACCCGGTATTATGCTCTATAGTGGCCCCTGCACTCGGTATTATGCTCTATAGTGGCCCCTGCACTTGTATTATGCTCCAGAGTGGCCCCTGCACTTGTATTATGCTCCATAGTGACCCCTGCACCCGGTATTATGCTCTATAGTGGCCCCTGCACTCGGTATTATGCTCTATAGTGGCCCCTGCACTTGTATTATGCTCCAGAGTGGCCCCTGCACAGGGTATTATGCTCTACAGTGGTCCCTGCACAGGGTATTATACTCTATAGTGGCCCCTGCACTCGGTATTATGCTCTATAGTGGCCCCTGCACTCGGTATTATGCTCCATAGTGGCCCCTGTACAGGGTATTATTCTCTACAGTGGTCCCTGCACAGGGTATTATGCCCCATAGTGGACCACCCATGAACTATTATTATACTCTGGGGTCTTTTCAGACCCCAGAGTATAATGATTGGAGACCCAGGGGAGAATACAAACATAAAAACCAGAGTTACTTACATATCCTGGACACCGGTGCACTCCTTGCAGCTTTCGGCCCTGTTTAATTGCGCACACACGTCATGTGATCAGGCCGGCAATGCGACCTGATGCACCAGAGGCCTCAAGCCTGCTCGGAGTCGGATCGCAGGAGGTGAGTAACATTGGTTTTTATGTTCCCTCACCAACCCTAGGCCTCCGATTATTATACTCCGGGGTCTGAAAAGAACCCGGAGTATAATAATAGTAGTATTTGCGGCGCGCGGCCTCACTTACCGATACCCGCGGCCGCTCACAGCGGCATCCACTTCCCATTCTGCGTCCCATAGCAGAAGAGGAAGGGAGGGCGGCCACGAGCAGATGCGGGGTAGGTAAATAAATAGGCCGTTACCTGCCGGGGATGCTCCAACAGGTTACGGCCTATTTATATATATAAAAAAAAAGTTATACTCACCTGCGATGCCTTGATGCAGCCGCCGCCGCCTCCTCTTCTTGTCCGCGACGTCTGTGTCTCAGCGTAGGCGGCGTGATGACGTCATTGTATCGCCGCCTGCGCTGAGATGTGACGTCTTGTAAACCAGGCCCCACTCAGTTTTTTTTTTTTTTTTTTTTAAAGCGGCCTGTCCTGGGCTGGTTTACATGAAATAGTAAAAATGCCGCCCTCCCGGACAGTGCCGCCTGAGGCGGTCGCCTCAATTCGCCTCATTAGCGGTGCGCCCCTGGGGACGAGGCAACAAAAGACTGGGACAGGGGCTTGTTTACCACTGTGTTACATCACATTTCCTTTTAACAACACTCAATAAGTATTTGGGAACTGAGGACACTCATTGTTGAAGCTTTGTAGGTGGAATTCTTGCCCATTCTTGCTTGATGTACAACTTCAGTTGCTCAACAGTCCTGAGTCTACAGTACATTGTCATATTTTGCACTTCGTAATGCGCCACACATTTTCAATGGGAGACAGGTCTGTACTGCAGGCAGGCCAGTCTGGTACCTGCACTCTTTTACTATGAAGCCACGCTGTTGTAACACAGAATGTGGCTTGGCATTGTCTTGCTGAAATAAGCAGGAATGTCCTTGAAAAAGACATGGTTTGGATGGTAGCATATGTTGCTCCAAAACCTGTATGTACCTTTCAGCATTAATGGTGCCTTCACAAATGTGCCATGGACACTAACACACCCCCCATACCATCAAATATGCTGGCTTTTGAACTTTGAACTTTGCACTGATAACAATCCGGACAGTCCTTTTCCTCTTTGGCCCGGAGGACACGACGTCCATGATTTCCAAAAACAATATGAAATGTGAACTGGTCAGACCACAGGACACTTTTCATCATTCCATCTCACATGAGCTCGGGTCCAGAGAAACTGGCGGCGTTTCTGGGTGTGGTTGATATATGTCTTTGGCTTTGCATGATAGTTTTAACTTGCACTTAATAATAATAATAATAATAATAATAATAATAGTCCTTTAATAGTCCCACAGTGGGGAAATTCAGTGTGTTACAGCAGCAAAGATAAGATAAGATAAGCAGATACAAATACAAATACAACATGATACAAATACAACATGATACAAATACAACATGTAGATGAGGCGACGAACTGTGTTCACTGATAATGATTTTCTGAAGTGTTCCTGAGCCCGTGTGGTAATATCTGTCACAGAATGATGTCACTTTTTAATACAGTGCCGTCTGAGGGATCAAAGGTCACCGACATTCAATGTTGGTTTTCGGCCTTGCCACGTAACGTATTTATCGGACTATAAGACGTACCGGACCATAAGACACACCTAGGTTTTAGAGGAGGAAAATAGGGGAAAAAATTTTGAAGCAAAAGTTGTGGTAAAATATTTAATATATGGGAGTCGTAGTTTTATAACAGCCACAAGGCCACATTTACAGGTGGCCCTGCAGCTGTACGGGGATGCATAGGGCATCTTTTTTTGTGGGGTCAGGTGTACCTTTTAGTTATACCATTTTGGGGAATGTCTATTGCTTAGATCACTTTTTATTCAAATCAAAGGTGAAACAGTGGAAAAATCGGCAGTTCGGCACTTTTGATTCTTTTTCCCGCTTTTCACCCTACCTGAAAAATATGTTTATAAGTTTGTAGACCGGGCATTTTCGGACACAGGGATACCTAATGTGTATGTTTCACAGTCATTTTCTACTTTTATATGTATTCAAGGGAAATGGAGTGATTTAGAACTTTTTTTTTTTTTTTTAACTTTTTTTTTTATTATTATTTTATTAGCCCCCCCTAAGGGGCTTGAACCTGCAATCATTTGATTGCAAGTCCCATAGACTGCAATACAACTGTATTGCAGTCTATGGGATATTCTGTACATTACTATTGAGGCTGGTACCTGCCTCAGTAGTAATATTACTATGACAGGCCTGGGAACCTTCATAAGGCTCCCAGCTGTCACAGGAACAGGTCGGCTCCTGCGATCTCGCTTGCAAGAGCAGACCTGCAACAAACGAGGTACCTACCAGCAATTTGGGGGAGCTTACAGGTAGTATTGCCCACGATCAGAGTTGACTCTGATCTTGGGGATTAGCTCCGGGTCTCCGTTTTACAGTGGACCTGATAGCTATGGCGACCGCTCTGCAGCAGAGCGGATGCCATTATCTTTACAGACCTGGCATCCGCCGTAATAGCACAGCGGATGGTGGTATGGCTTTGTGCCGCCGGGACACCCTCTCCTCACTCCCAGGGCCCACAGCATCACCTCACTCCTGCCACTGCAGGAAGCACTGATGCAGGAAGCCGGCGGTGGCAGGAGTGGAGCGATGCATTTGGACTATAAGACGCACCCCCTATTTTCCTCCCAAATACGGTACTTGTAGAGATTTGTCCAGATTCTATGAATCTGTTGATGATATTATGGACTGTAGATGATGAAATCCCTAAACTCCTTGCAATTGTATGTTGAGAAATGTTGTTCTTAAACTGTTGGACTATTTCCTCACGCAGTTGTTCACAAAGTGGTGAACCTTGCCCCATCCTTGCTTGTGAATGACTGAGCCTTTTGGAGATGCTCCCTTTATACCCAATCTTGACACTCACCTGTTTACAAGTAACCTCTTCACTTCTGGAATGCTCCAAACAGGTGTCTTTTGAGCATTCCTCAACTTTACCAGTCTTTTGTTGCCCCTGTCCAAGCTTTTTTGGAATGTGTTGCAGGCATCAAATTCAAAATGTGTGAATTTTTGCAAAAAAACAATAAAGTTTATCCATTTGAACATTAAATATCTTGTCTTTGTAGCGTATTCAATTGAATACAAGTTGAAAAGGATTTGCAAATCATCGTATTCTGTTTTTATTTATGTTTTACACAACGTCCCAACTTCATTGGAATTGGGATTGTACTAAATATAACTTAGATTTGGATAAGTTATGTATATTCAGAGTGGGGAGATTTATCATGAGCAAAACCTTTAAAATCAGATTTGCTGGAGTCTGTGTTGATAACTTTGGTGTATCTTTATGCCTTACACTTAATAGACTGAGAATGTATCAATTTTTAAAAAATTTTCAAAAGTCTCAGTTAATATATCTGGCGTACATTAGCGTGACAAACTAGCCATGCTCACTTTCCCACCCACTTTTCTGAAGTGAAGTGAACATCAGAAAAAAGCAAAATACCACAAAATGTTTAGACATGTAATCCCATATAGTTACAAAACCTTTTTTTTGTTTTACAACTTTTGAGTGCCCGAATTCTGTCATGCAGAACTTCAGAAATTCACAGCTAAGAAATTCACAGCTATATGCCACCCAGAAGATCCCAAACATTTACATTGGAAACATTTTGGAATCTTCTGTATGGCATATGGACCATAAATCAATAACTGTATGTGCCTTGATGTATGCCATGGCACCTGGATTTAACTCTCTGAATTAAAAAAAAATTACATTGGTGAAATACCCATGGTGGAGTGTTTCAAATATACTATATAGTGGCATTTGGTCCTGGTGGGCCCTTTTGATGACAACCTGAAGCTACAGATGGTGTAGACCAACATATTGCACTCAACCAGAAGAATAGGAGCTCTGAAAGCATACCTGTCTTTTCAGGTAACATTTCAGGATAAGCTTCAATGTGTGTGTTCATGATTTCTGTGTATTACATGACTTAGGGTCTGCAGTTTTTAGAAGTTTTCCCTTCTGCATGCTATATCTATCGTGTACATTCTTTTCTGAGCTGGTGGGTGGAGACTAACTGCCATACACTGTTTACAGTGATTCTGCTGTTTCTGCCTCTTTCACTCAGAAACAGCCCTAGGACCATGCAGGACAGGGGTTTAACTATAGGGGGTGGAGGGGTAGGAGTCGCTGCTGGGCTCTGGACCCTGATAGGGACCCAAAAGTCCCTTGGCCACATAAAATACACCACTATTCTAAATGGCACAAGGTAGGTAGGGGCCCCATTACAGATTTGCTCAAGGGACCAGGAGTTTCAAGTTATGCCTCTGAGGAAGATATGGTGAAGTACTGACCTGTACTGATGTGAGTAAAATCCTTTGATGTGCTAGAAAGTTTCTCTTTATCTCCAGTATCAGTCTAAGCCTAAGAAGTATTTTTCTTCTCTACATTTCCTGCATTCCCTGACTACTTTTCCTCTTCCCCTCTTTATAGACTTCTATAGACAAGAGTCACGTGAGTCCTATAACTTGCAGTCCGTCTTGAAATGGATAGAGCAATTATTTCCCAAGTCTATCAGAGAGGGGGGAGTAGAGAAGCAGCCTGAGTAGAAAGAGGCATTTCTCACTGATAACATAAAATGTAATCCTTTGCATAATCACCTGTGAAAAGACAGCGCCTATTACAACCTAGTACAGACTGCATCTCAGGATTGGTACAAGATAATTAATGTAATGTAGGTACAGATTAGTGATTCCACCAGCAGAATAGTGAGTGCAGCTCCGCAGAATAATACAGGATGTAATCAGAATTAGTACAGGATAAGTACTATAATGTATCTATCTACACATTGACTCAGCAAGCAGAATATTGAGTACAGCTCTGAAGTATAATACAAGATGTAATTCAGGATCAGACATGTAGAATATTTAGGAACTGACTCTTTATATGTAGATTAATTCTATACTATAACCTGTTACATCGCTTTGATAAGTGGGTTTCAGCAGTCAACTTGTGGTCTTTTTTTTTTAATAAAAGCATTGTACTTTATCTCATTGTGATTTCTACTTCAAAGACGAGGACATGAAAATGTGTTACTGTAACTACAAATTGGAGAAAAAATAGATAAAAATAAAGTTAAGTAGAACTTAACTTCTATGGATACAATAAAATACTTTTACTCCAGAAAGACATTTTGAGACAGAGCTATGAAATCTGTGCTCTGTTATTGTCACTGCTGAGGCAGAAGCACTTAAACATGTAATATGAATTTCTATGGAGCCATTATTCAGATGGCTGATTTTTGCACTTATCCACTGTAATAAACACCCACGGTTTGTCTTTTCTTATTTGGAGAAGAAAAAAAAGTCACAAAGTATCAGTAAGATGAACACAAAGGAGTAGAACTTGGTCTTGAGCTTATTTTGAGAATTGATTCCTCATATCACATTCACAACATAATACTATACTATATAATACTTTTATTAAATAGCTACAAAACATGCATGAAATTAAAATGGGTTGTATTAGATTAAAAGCATATCAGGATATCTAGAATCACCAAAAGCTAGTAAGGCCGCATATTAAATATCATGCGAATTTGGTGGGTTTTGACACCCAGGGCAGAAGAGTATTGAGTTTGTTAACCCCTACGTTCCCCTTCCAGGACCCTTTGGCCAATTCTAACATCATCGTTTGGTAATACAGTTATTGTGTCCTGCATAGTCCTCAATGGACATGGGATTTATCAGGACTAAGCACCATAACTTCAGCAGCTACACAAACTGCTTGAATAGCATGATCACTATTTGCACTATATTATGAGGGCTTTATTGCTTTCTATATTAGAATGCTCTTTAATGTTTTGTATAGATACCACAGCTTCACACAATCCACTACCAAACTGCACACTGGATATTGAACCAGTTGAGGTTAAATTAGGACTACTGGCACCCTGTAGCCACTGTATGTATGTATGCAGAGCTGTAGTTAGGCTTTCCTTCACCTGGAGGAAATGTTCAATGTTGTGCTCTAGTCAGGGTCGGACTGGCCCACCGGGGAACCGGTGAATCCGCCGGTGGGCCCCGAGTCCCGACTATTAGTCCTCATGTCATGAGGGCTGACCATCCCGATCAGGCCCCTGACCAGTGGCGTAACGATCGCGGTTGCAGGGGGTATGGTGCCCGTGGCCAGCTGGAGATGGCCGGGCCCCGGACCACTATGATAGCGGTCGGGGAAAGCCTGGTTTCTCGACCGCTATACATACTGTTATTGGAAAGGGACCCTGGCATATTGCAGGCCCCTTTCCAATAGATGGCAGGGCAGAGCACCAAGGGGAGGTGACTGAAAATAATAAATACATATTCTCACCTCTCCTGGGCACAGTGCGCTCTTCTGTCATGTGACTGAGGCCTGTGATTAGGCCCTAGTGGTCACATGGGGCGCAACCACGTAATGACGTCAGTGCACCCCCACGTGACTACTGAGGCCCAATCACAGGCCTCAGCAGCGACGTCGGAAAACACTGAAGATGGCAGGATGGAGCGAGGATACCAAGAGAAGGTAAGGCAAGGTGAGTATGAATGTTTGTTATTTTAATCACTTACCCTGGGCCTCCGATTATACTCTGGGGTCTGAGGAGACCCCAAAGTATAATAATAGCACCGAAGGGGGGCTATTGGGCGCATATAATACTGGATGGGGGCCACTGTGCAGCTTATAATACTGGGTGGGGGCCACTGTGGAGCTTATAATACTGGATGGGGGCCACTGTGCAGCTTATAATACTGGATGGGGGCCACTGTGCAGCTTATAATACTGGATGGGGGCCACTGTGCAGCTTATAATATTGGATGGGGGCCACTGTGCAGCTTATAATACTGGATGGGGGCCACTGTGGAGCTTATAATACTGGGTGGGGGCCACTGTGGAACTTATAATACTGGATGGGGGCCACTGTGGAGCTTATAATACTGGGTGGGGGCCACTGTGAAGCTTATAATACTGGATGGGGGCCACTGTGGAGCTTATAATACTGGGTGGGGGCCACTGTGAAGCTTATAATACTGGGTGGAGGCCACTGTGAAGCTTATAATACTGGGTGGGGGCCACTGTGGAGCTTATACTCCATACAGTGGCTCCTTCATTTTTTTTTTTTTTTAATTACGCTGGGGCAGGTGAAAAAAACAAAACAAAACAAAAAAACCCAATCTTTCTCTCCTGTCCCCAGTGTCTCCCAGCGCAGTTCGGTCCTGCAGTTCTGTTGTTTTCTGCCAGCTGAAGTTCCCTCTGCACGTGACTACCTGTGACGTCACGTGACTCTGAGGCCAATCAGCGGCCTAAGGGAAGGGACCTGGGACGTCACAGCCAGTGAGGACTTCCGGCAAAAAGAAGACAGCGGAGCTGCAGGACCGGATCGTGCTGGGAGGACACCGGCGCACCGGAGACAGGTGAATATGTTTAGTGTGTTTTTTTTTTGGTTTTTTTTGGGGGGGGGGAGTAGGGGGGATTCACCTCCCCCGGACTAATTATTAAAAAGAAAAAAATTATACTGGAAACCTCTTTAAAGTGTGGCGCATTAGGGGGGCCCTGGGGGGTATATTAAAGGGGTTGTCCAGGCATAATTTGTTATGGTTTATCCTCAGGATAGGCCATAGATACCTGATCTGTAGGGGGCTGACCCCGGACCGATCAGCTGTATGGAGCCACTTCTGATGCCCGTACTGTACACAATACAGGGCCAGAAGCAGAAAGCTCTGTCCACTGTGTATTAGCCGGGCACCTTCACTGCATCACAGCACTTATTGAAGTCAGTAGGAGCTGAGCTGCAGTGAAGGCACCGGGCTGCTATACAGTGGATGGAGCTTTCTGCTTCTGGCCCTGTGTTGTGTACAGAACGGGTGCCGGAAGTGGCTCTGAAAAGCTGATGGGGCCATGTGTCAACCCCTACTGATCAGGTATTTATGGCCTATCCTGAGCATAGGCCATAAAAAAGATTAACCCTGGACAACCCCTTTAATATGCCCCACACAGTTTAATGTCCCCCCCACAGGATGTTAGCCCCCATCACTGCTCCCACACAATATAATGGCCCCATCACTGTTCCCCATACAGTATGGGGAACCAGTGAAGAGGCCACTATGTGGGGGGACCAGTGAAGTGACCATAGAAAAATTTGGCCCAGACAACCCCTTAAAAGAGGTTGTCCATAAACTGGAGCGACCACTGTGTCGGCCGCCAGGGAGTTGTAAAAATAAGAAAATTAAAAAAAAAAAAAGCATACTCACCTGTCCCCAGCACCCCGTTGTCCCCTGCCTGTGTCAGTTCGGTCTCATGGCGGCGCCTCATTTCTGGAAATTCTGTACCTAATTGGTCTTAGCGATCACATGAGGTGCAGGACTCCCAGCAAGGAGTCGCCGGCATGAGACTGAATGGATACTGGCAGCGGACAACGGAGTGCCGGGGACAGGTGAGTATGCTTTTTAATTTACTTATTTTTTACTTTACACCTCCCGCCAGCTACATTGGTTGCTCCAATTCCTGGACAACCTCTTTAAAGGATTTATCCATCTTTCTAATATTGATGGCCTGTCCTTAGGATAGGCCATCAATATTACATCTTTGATGATACAACAGCCAGGACCTCTGCAGATCAGCTTTTCCAGGACAGTGAGGCTACAGGTAAAGGTAACAATTCTTGGAGCCACGCTGTTCACGTGCCATACAAGGTGTAGCAGTAGGTTTAGGTAGTGCAGTGGTGCACATGGTATAGTGGGTGAGCAGCATGGCTCCCGACATGTTATTACCTTTAGCCGCCCTGTCTCGGTAAAGCTGATCTGCAGGGGTCCTGATGGTGGGCCCCTAGAAACAATTCCACTGGTGGGCCCTAGACATCCCAGTCCGACACTGGCTCTAGTCCATTGGAAAATATCTTGTGTTTAGTTGGGACTGGGATGTAGGCGGTTGGTTTGATAATTGGAGCTATGGTGTGGCAACAAGACATCTGACATTTCATGGATATTTAGAAAGAGGTCTAGAATGTAGGGAAGCATAGCTAGTGCTCTGACAAAGGCAAAATGGCGTATTGGCACCCTTGTTGGCATTCAGTACCCAGGTCACATGCCTTGTTGGTCCATTCCTCACTGGCTATGGCCTTAAAGTATGTCCTTTGGAACTGTGTTTAGTTACAGCACAGTCTGTTTGCTGAGAGTAGTCCATGGCTGACATACTGTAGCAGATGGAAGAATCTGATCTCTCCCTAGCATCAAGCTCCCAGAATAATTCTCTTAGCTTTGCACTTATTGTACTTACATAAGAAAACAAGATGACAGATGACAGGACAGGTTTATATTAAACGGTGGAAAAACATATCTCCAGTTTTTGCAGATTCTACCTACAGTTCAGCAAATTTACATAGAATGTTATTTTTTCAGAACATTTCTTTTTATTTATTGAAAACCGACTCTTTGTTGAATAGGATTAAATAATGAACATTTTAATCCCATATTGATGAGAAATCTAATTTCTGCGTTTGTTTGGTTACATTTCAATACTAATGTCCAAATGCTGCCTTACTGTCTGCTTGATTAAATGCAGTGTCAATTTAATTCAAAATATAAAGTTTCATCACAGCGAGACTTGCAAACTCCAAATTATTCCATTCTTTGGGGACCAGAATCTGCTCTCATTTTATTCTGCCTGTCAATCATGCCTTGTGTAACACTTGATATCTTTATGTAGACTATGCCAAATTGGAATCGCTCATTCCCATCCCACACCAAACTCTTCAATCATTCTAATTATAACCCAGCCATGGATTTTTACTTTTAATGGATTTTACTTTAACATTTTCAACATGTGTGGTTATCAAGTAAAGAACCATCTGGAAAGTATTGCGATTAGTGAGGGGAAAGCCATAAAGGTGAACGAGATTGTAATGTTACTGGATCCTGCTGTGAACTCTGAAAGACCTGCTGAGAAAACTTACATCTCTGCCCAATAAGTTAATATCCCTGGTATGCTACAGTTCACTTGGGAAAATCTGTATCCTTCTGTCTGCACAAAGTTGTATGCAATATTTTTATTGTTATTTTTGTACAGATCTTCATTCAGTATTTTACTTGTTACTAATAGTAAAACAACTGCTTTAACTACTAGTTGTCACTTAACAAAGAATTTAGATTAAATAAAACTGTCCCTCTATGCACAACAATATAATTACTATAATATTACCCTTGTGTAATAATATTGCTATTATAATATAGTCATTGTGTCCAGGAGTACAGAACAATTACTGTAAAACCACCCTCTATGTGCAAGAATATAAATATTTTCTTGTACAAAGGGGACGGTATTATATTAATTATGTACATAGACAGCAGTTATACTGTAGTAATGCTGTATTCTTGAACACAGCGCCAATATTGCAGTAGTTATATTATACATAGGTCCAATATTATGGTAGTTATTATCTTGCACATGAGGCAATATTATAGTAGTCACATTATTATTATACAGAGAGCAGTAACATAGTAGATATAATCTTGTACACAAAGGGCAGTATTCTGGTAGTTATATTCTTGTACAGAGTGGGCAGTACAATAACTACCAGAATACTGCCCCTTTTGCACAAAATTATCTACAGTGCTGGCCAAAAGTATTGGCACCCCTGCAATTCTGTCAGCTAATACTCAATTTCTTCCAGAAAATGATTGCAATCACAAATGCTTTGGTAATAACATCTTCATTTAATTTGTCTTCAATGGAAAACCACAAAAAGAATTGTCAAAAAGCCAAATTGGATATAATTCCACACCAAACATAAAAAAGGGGGTGGACAAAAGTATTGGCACCCTTTGAAAAATCATGTGATGCTTCTCTAATTTGTGTAATTAACAGCACCTGTTACTTACCTGTGGCACATAACAGGTGGTGGCAATAACTAAATCACACTTGCAGCCAGTTGAAATGGATTAAAGTTGACTCAACCTCTGTCCTGTGTCCTTGTGTGTACCACATTGAGCATGGAGAAAAGAAAGAAGACCAAAGAACTGTCTGAGGATTTGAGAAGCAAAATTGTGAGGAAGCATGAGCAATCTCAAGGCTACAAGTCCATCTCCAAAGACCTGAATGTTCCTGTGTCTACCGTGTGCAGTGTCATCAAGAAGTTTAAAGCCCATGGCACTGTGGCTAACCTCCCTAGATGTGGACGGAAAAGAAAAATTAACGAGAGATTTCAACAAAAGATTGTGCGGATGGTGGCTAAAGAACCTCGACTAACATCCAAACAAGTTCTAGCTGCCCTGCAGTCCGAGGGTACAACAGTGTCAACCCGTACTATCCGTCGGCGTCTGAATGAAAAGGGACTCTATGGTAGGATACCCAGGAAGACCCCACTTCTGACCCAGAGACATAAAAAAGCCAGGCTGGAGTTTGCCAAAACTTACCTGAGAAAGCCAAAAACTTTTTGGAAGAATGTTCTCTGGTCAGATGAGACAAAAGTAGAGCTTTTTGGGAAAAGGCATCAACATAGAGTTTACAGGAAAAAAAAAGAGGCCTTCAAAGAAAAGAACACGGTCCCTACAGTCAAACATGGCAGAGGTTCCCTGATGTTTTGGGGTTGCTTTGCTGCCTCTGGCACTGGACTGCTTGACCGTGTGCATGGCATTATGAAGTCTGAAGACTACCAACAAATTTTGCAGCATAATGTAGGGCCCAGTGTGAGAAAGCTGGGTCTCCCTCAGAGGTCATGGGTCTTCCAGCAGGACAATGACCAAAAACACACTTCAAAAAGCACTAGAAAATGGTTTGAGAGAAAGCACCGGAGACTTCTAAAGTGGCCAGCAATGAGTCCAGACCTGAATCCCATAGAACACCTGTGGAGAGATCTCAAAATGGCAGTTTGGAGAAGGCACCCTTCAAATCTCAGGGACCTGGAGAAATTTGCCAAAGAAGAATGGTCTAAAATTCCAGCAGAGCATTGTAAGAAACTTATTGATGGTTACCGGAAGCGGTTGTTCGCAGTTATTTTGTCTAAAGGTTGTGATACCAAGTATTAGGCTGAGGGTGCCAATACTTTTGTCCGGCCCATTTTTGGAGTTTTGTGTAAAATGATCAATGATTTGACTTTTTTTTTCATTCTCTTTTGTGTTTTTTCATTGCAAGCAAAATAAATGAAGATATTATTACCAAAACATTTGTGATTGCAATCATTTTCTGGAAGAAATTGAGTATTATCTGACAGAATTGCAGGGGTGCCAATACTTTTGGCCAGCACTGTATTATATTACCACTCCCAATGTGCAAAGTAACTATTATAACATTTCTCCTTGTGTACAAAAATATAACTACCATAATACTATATGTTATGTACAAGAATATAGGTGTTATTATACTGCCCCCATGTGTATGATTATAACTAATATAATACCACCTCCTTTGTCCAATATTGCAACTACTATAATACAGCCGTCAATGTGCAAGATAATAACTACTATAAGACTGTATCTTTGTATAATTATTCAATTATACAACTATTATAATATGGCCCTATGTACTACTATAATTCTGCCTCCTATGTCCAAGAAAATAGCCACTATTATACTGCTTCTGGTACACAAAACTATATCTAAAATAACACTTCCCCTATGCGTGTAAAACAATATTTACTATTAGAATACTGTCCCTATGCACAAGAATATAATTACTATAACTCTTCCTCCATTATACAAGAATGTAAATACTATAGTAATGTACTGTATATGTGCAAGAAATTGGCAAAGTGCACTTCTACGCTAAAAGTACGCCTTGCCAATTTTTAAGCCTCCTTCTCCCTCTCAGTAGGTGACCGCAAGAAACCCTTATACTATATGCAGAGGGGGCAGAGGGGGCGGCTGCCCCGGACCCAATGACTCTGTGGGGCCCACCCTGGGGCCGCCATTATTACATCCTTTATTTCTAACTAGATCGGTGTCTGCAGACACCGATCTAGTTACAATGCTTCCTGCAACTTAACAGTATTGTAAACCGCAAGCCAATACAGGCCTGCGGTTTACAAGACCCCGAGACCACAGACGGATGTCTGTTTCTCAGCACGGGCGGCGTGATGATGTCACAACAACGCGCCGCCTGCGCTCAGACACAGACGTCCTGTGCGTGGACAGGGAGGAATTGGCACCTCCATTCACCAGGATTGCAGGTAGGTGAGTATGACTTTTGTTATTGTTTTTTTAGCTCAGTTGTGGGTATATTAATAGTATAAAGAGTGGCTAGGAGAGGGAAATATAACTAAATATAAAGGGAGGATTCATTAGGGGGCATTATGACGATGGGGGGGTCATTTATATAAGGGTTATTACGGGGTATTATGAATACAGGGGGGAGGTTATTTATATAAGGGGCCATTAGGGGGCATCATTTATATTAGGAGGCATTATGAACATAAGGGGGTGGTCATTGATATAAGGGGTCATTAGAGGTGCAGTATTTATGTCAGGGGGAATCAGGGGCATAATATGAGGGGGCAATTAATTTAATTAAAGTGGCACTTGGCTTTATTAAGGCTAAGGCCCCATGTAGCGGGCTGCAGCATAAAAAGCGCTGCAGGAAAAACTACGGCGCTTTTCACAGAAGGTCCGCAGAGGTTTCCTCTGTGGATTTTCTGTTTTTAATACACCTATACAGAAACTGCCAGTGTTTCCATAGGTATAATTGACATGCTGCAACGGTTTTGGAAATCGCAGTGCTTCTGCTGCATATATTTTTCGGCAAAGTGTGGATGGGATTTGCTATAATGCCATGGTTTTTTCTGTGGGTTTTCGCAACATGGGCCCCACTTTGCAGTAAAATATGAGCAGCGGATACACTGTCATTTCCAAAACAGTCGCAGTTTTGGAAATCGCAGCATGTCAATTATACCTACGGTTTAATTGTCAATAATGTCAATAATACCTACGGTTTCCCTATAGGTATAATGGAAGCATAAAGTCCGCAGAGGAAACCTCTGCAAACTTTCTGTGCAAAGTGCTGCAGGAAAAACCGCGATGTGTCACTGCCGCGGTTTTTCCCGCAGTTTTTTTTTGCTGCGGGACGCCACATGGGTCCTTAGCCTTAAGGTGTTTTCCAGTTCATTTTTAATGATGATCTATCCTCAGAATAAAACATCAATAAGAGATAAGTGATTCCCCACTGATCAGCTGTAAGAAGGGGCTATGGCGCCTGTTTATATCATACACTGTCTGTTTATAGTGACCGTGTGATTTCATTCCAGCCTTATCACATAGGTGTGTATAGGACAAGGCTGTAGTTACATGACATGGCCGCCATGAAAAGAATGACACTGTTTAAACAGCGAAGGGATCACGGCGCTTACACAGCTACCATGGTTGAAAGAGATGAGGTATGTGAACGATTAGTCAGAGACATCACCGGTAAGTCACTAAATGTTACTGCACTGTATTCACCTAAATCGTATGCAGAGCCCTGTGTAGAGCTGCTATATACCACTATACGCTCACCATATAGTGATAGTATCGGTATAGTAACATGTCCAAGTTGGGGGCCCACTTGGACATGTTCGCCCCCCTGTGCTGAACCCCTAGCTACGCCTCTGACTATATGTAATATTTTAATGCCCAAACCCCAGTGTTTCCTGCACTCTAATGTTCCCACCTTACCGGAGAGCGTGTGGTGGGTTTATATTCACCGTTTGATCTCCTGAACTACAGTATCTGCCGCCAGCGTGACAACTTACCCCATAATATATTGTACCCCCTGTGCTGCCCTTCCAGTGCCGTCACATTAATATGATTCCCCTTCCTGCTTCCAAAAATGCTTCTATTAAAAGAGAAGGTGTTGGGGGGGGGGGGGAGAAGAGGCCAAAGAAATTGATAGGGAACACTCTAAGGAACACTCTTCTAGCGCAGGAGTGCATTTCATCAGTTAGTTTGCCTATTCTGAAATAATATGTCTCCTGTTTACAAGAATATAATGTAACTAGAATAAAACTGCATTCTTTGTACAAGAATGTTCTGTAGCTACAATGATACCACCTCCCATGGACAAGAATTTAGCTACAATATAAAATTCCACTGCTAATCATGGAGGTCTGTATTGATAAAGACATTTGCTAACAATGTCAGAACAAATTCACCATATAAACACCTCGTGTAACTCTCTCTATTCATTTTCGGGAAAGCTTCGGTAAAAGTTGTCCTGGTAAAGGTTTTATTCTTGGAGGTTGATGAAAAATGAATGACAAACAATCAGGAAAAATAAATCTTCAGTCTTCTATTTATCTGTGATAAACCTCCCCAGCATTGTGCATCTATCAAGTACTGTTCAGCCCACTGCATTGTGCTTGATGGAACGACGGCAGGAATACCACAGTCAAGTGGGTTTCAAAACACCTGAATTCCAGAAATCTCAAAATGCAAGGTGTAGTCGCATGGAGAATAACAAAAAGGAAATATATTACTGAATGCCATAGATGGCTTGAAAACACATCACAGCAATATACACAAAGCATTTAGATTCCTTTTGTGTGCTTAGAAATCACTGAGCACCTTTACATCATTTTGATGTAACCCGTTTTCAAATTTTACATTTAGAATTCTTAACCTTTCTCTATTTTTGCAGTATTTTAGAGAGAATCAGGATTAGTGTGGGCTGTTTGGCAAGTGATGGATGACCTGGGGGCCAGGGGTGGACCTAGAGTCGCAGCTAGACTTTCCTTAACCTGGGGCAAAGAATCATTTCACTGCTCCTAGCCCTTTATCTTAAATATACTGTCAAGACGGAGTGATTTGTTGGTACCCTGCACACAGCCTCAGCTCAGTCCTGAGGTCACCAGAATGCCATTGCAGGAAGGATTACACAATCAGCTTACAATAGCACAGTAAAGGGGTATTCCCATCTGAAACATTTAGGGAATATCTAGTTATGTAAAGAGATGATCACCCCTTGTCAGAGCTGGGACCCACACCTATAAGACATCCTCTTCAGAAAAATTATCTACTTTTTAAACAAAGTTTTTATGTTAAACATTTTTTTATACTTCTTTTTTTAATTTTCTATGTCATTATCTATATATTTTTTTAATGTACTATACTCTGTAATTTCTACTATCCTGTAAAGACTAATAATAGACGCTGACGCTTGCCAATTCTATAGGGCTTTTCTTTGAATAAGTCACCTCATTTACATCACAAACACGAAAGACAGGATTACAATAGACGATAACACTTCTATAGATAACACCATTGACTCATCATTGCATCCATTATTGAAAATAGATGATGTCACAGCTTATCTACTCCCTCTCTCTGCATAGAACATACCTAGAAAAGTCTCCCATAGACCTCAATGTAATCAGCTCCAGACTACTGCTGTCTATGGTCATGACTATATTGTAAAACATATCACTAAATGCTGTTAACTGAGCAGAGGAGAAGCTCAGACAAGATGGTAGTTCCTATAATCATGTACAGAAAAATGAATAAAAAAAAGTCAGAAAAGAAGGACTCTCTGGTCCTACTACAGGTACATGATGTAAATTCTATTCAAGGTAATCATCTTATCATTGGGTTTTATTTGTGAGTTATCCACTCAGTTTTGTTCCTCACTTATGTCAAGTGTTCAACATTCTGACTCTCTTACTAACACAGTGGGGTAGATAAAGTGTTTTAGGCACTTTCTAACAGTTTCAGTGCCATGTTTGACATGTGAACGTGGCTTATCAGAAAAGGGGCAGAGCTAATACGTGACACTATGCATCAAAAATGCACCATTTTGATTACTTTTTTTCTGGAAAGTAAGCCATCTGATAAGTGATGAAAAGTTAGACTAAACAATGTAAGGCTGAGGCTCCACGTTACGGAAATGCTGTTTTTTTTTCTGCAGATTTTTCTTCTTTTTTTTAGATGTTTTTTTTTTTTAACCAAAGTCAGGAGTGGATTGAGCAGACGGTAGAAGTATAAGTACTTGCTATATATTACCCATTCCTTTTGTAGCCATTCTTGACTTTGGCTCAAAAAACTGCAGCAAAATCTGCAACAAAATAGCTGTGCTTCCGTGAGCCCCTCAATGTGGGGCCACAGCTTTAAAAGTGCATCACATTTTTCTGAAAAGCCTGTCTAATGTAAGTTTCCAATGTCTATTCTATCAGTATTTATTTATCTGCCCCAAAACAAATAAGTTGTGTAAAGTTAGATTAGGCATTTTTTTTTTTGTCGGACACAAAGTCCTGCATGTCCGATTTTGTTTCCGATGAAAAAAACCAGCTTCGTGGCGTAGAGGGTATAAGCGCACACACGCGCAAGTGAATGGGTTTTTAAGCAAAGCGTTGCAAACCTTTCCCTATCCAGTCCCTATGCAGTTTTCTGACATTTAGGTCGGATTCTCGGCGGACGGGGGTGACGGTGCAAGTGTGAACCCACCCTTAGTAAATCTGCTCCACTGGGTTAGCTGGAGAGTCTTAGTGTCAGTCACATGACACAGATGACGACCAATATGATAATTTAGAAACACATGGGTCAGAGAATAAAGTGCTACTTTAATATAGCAATACCCCATTAAAGTGGTATCATTAGTCCTGGTCTGATAAGACCCATGTGATCTTAATCCATCCACAATGACAATATGACAAATTCATTCTGAAGTTATTTATTGACCTATATTTCACATACTCATTAGTGTGGTAATAAACAGGATATCTGCACAACCACTCCAATGGTTATTGGGATGTCTGGCCAATTTGGGACCACATTAGTGCACCCTACTTCAGGATCTCATAGGTATTGCCGGTGTAACAAGGCAGTTTACATTATCATTTGATTTCATAACATTAGCAAGATTATAATAACTTCTAACCATCAGTGGTACTCAATATCTACTTCACGCATGGCTTCATCAAGCCCTATATGGTCAAACTCAAAATGTCTCTCCACTTTTTGTTTATTCTACAAACTGGCTGATATACTATGGATATGATATTGGTTGCATCTTTGGCTTTTCGTATCCATATGGTTTCCCATGGGTACATTTAGATGTAAGTAAGCGATGCTGCTACCTACTGAACAAAATAATTATGTCTCTTCTAAAACACTGGAGATGTCATTATTACAGCTTTTACAATGCTGGTCCCGTGGACCCGTTTTCCTTCATGCCCCCATGCACCTGAGCAAATTCTACATGTATTAATATCAATCTTCAGGTTAGTTTCCCAGTGGACTTTGTAAATGGCAGTATTACCTACAACAAGGCCTGCAACCAGATTTATCACTGCAGCTCAGATGGAATGATAACATTGGTGCATAAACTGCTTTGTCTAAAACTTCACACCACTTATTATTGACTGAGTTTCTACCAAAATTGTTGACATTTGCTGCAAAATTGTGCATTTCAAACCACGCCCCTAAAGCTATGGCACATTTGACACTAGAAATGGTCCAAAACATGAAGCAGTTTGCTCCACTTTCTAGGTGTAAACAAGAAATCTTCCTCAATGTTTCTCAAAGTCAGGGATTCCCTACCAACAGAAATGTCATATTACCAAAGCTATTGTCAAGCACTGCGCTACATATTTTAGAAGCATTGCATGAGGCCAATTCAAGTACCAACTAGAGAAGTAACACGTCCCCCCTAAGGTAAATTCACCACAGATGGAGAGTTGTAGAATGCTCATAGCACATTCAGAACATTTTTATCACAAACACAGTGAGTCTGTTATACAATAGCTAGAACATCCATTTAATGTTCTGTTGTTTAATGGACCCAAAAAATGAAATATGAAAATAATGGAAATAATGGACCCAAAACTGAAATAATTAAAATCATGTTATAGAAGCTTTTAATCATCAGGAGGCATCACATCCTATTGAAACGACACAAAAGTAATTGCAAAAAATGTTGTTTTGACTATTTTATACTTTTTGTGTTATTTTACATTTTTATCAGTATATTTATTACCGACCCAATCTATTACATGTCTGTATATTTGTATATGTTCTGATTTTGATTGAAAATAGCTTTATTACAATCAGTCGTCAACAAGTATACATACATATAATATACTGCGACGCAGCGCAAACTGGGTTACAATACATACAATAAATAGATAAACTTGCATCCTTGCGGACACAGTGTAACATACGGCGAGGAAATACATCCTACACTATATACGCCACTATATCCTGCTCTAGCATACTTTGTACAATCAACAAAGACATACAGACATGTGACAGGTAAGATGGGGAGGGTAGGGGAGGTCACAGGCCCGAAACTTTATTGAAAGACCACAAAACACGGAAGGAAAGGGTGGGTACCTCAAGGAAATATATGCAATACATCCTAAACTATCCAGCAACACCCTAACCTAGCATTCAATAAAGCTACATTTGTATATGTTCAGATGGGCCACTTCTAAAAGTTAGTATCATGGAATGGTCTGGGGAGCCAGACTTAAATAACAATAAAGGGCTCTAAAGGTCAGAAGACAATCACATTTGAGGCTGATTTGGTGTCCTCGAACAATTCACAAAAGATCCATAATGAGCAAAAAAAATGACAAAATTTAGAATGTATCTTAAATTGAACATTCCTGTTCACCATATAGATTGTTCATAGATCCTCAGTCCAACATCAACTTGTGTCAACATGTAATGGAAACCATATTATTTATCAGTCACATAGTTTTCTACCCTATATATTTACCATATAAAATCTTTGATGATGTTTTATATAATCTATATATCTCACAGAAAATAAATGGTTTCAAACGATAAAACTTAACTTTTAATATTTTAAAATAAAAATTGCACAAAGGACGTCCACTAATCTACTGAAAGACAGATCAATGTGGTCTGTGCCTGCCTATTCAAAGTTTATTCAGGATTTAAATGTTAGACAGTATTCACACTCTCCAACTTTCCACTGGACCTAGGGTGTAATAAGATACTTTCACCACCCTTAGACTAAGGTTATAGTATCACGGCTGCATCATACAACAGGTCAGTATTTTGTCAGTTGCTCTTAGTGCTAGGAAAACCCAAACACCTGGTCCCCACACACATAATTTGTAAAGCATCACTGACTAGACTCCTGCACAGCCATGATGTACCTCCACAACCCTAGTCTGTAGTATGTACATATGCCAGTAATCTAGGTACAGGTCACAGTAACTTCATTTCCTGTCATTAAAATGTTATAACCATAAGAGAAACTATGATATTCTGACCCTTATACTCAATAAACCATTATATTGCAGCCATTACTGATATCCCCTATGTTGACTCCAGGGATATACAGCTACCATTTCCATTAGTGACTCAAGTTCCACCAACTAATCTCCAGGCTAATCAGACTGCCCCAGTCTCCTGTCAGTCCTTCATGCCCCCAAGTGGTATGGCTTGTGGTCAACTAACTCAAAACTAGAAAATAGAAAATAAACTTGCTCTACGCGTTTCCCCTGTGTTATCTATATCAGGTTCATCAGGAGCCAATGCTAATAAACTTATCAGTTGGTCTAAGCTGCTATAAATATTTATCAAAAATGCAGTTACAACTGCAGTTCCTGGAGCACTGATGGTGTGCTCCAGTGTATAGAGTAGCCGACGCCACACTGAGCCTTGCCTGCTTTATAAAGGTCAGCCCATTCATTCGGTGCCACCCCCTTTCCTAATGCTGTCTGCAGTGAGCCAATAGAAATCACTAGCTCACTCCACCAATCACGCCTAAAGTATACAAAATTACCAGTTGGCCCTTGATCATCGGAATGGCTGAGACGCAGCAGCCAGATGATCAGCAGCCTGTGTAGATGAGGTGAAAATCAAATGTGAATCAGTAGATTCACCGTCTAGCGCTGGATCACTGTAATTGTTTACATTCAGTGGTCACATGATCGGCAGTCACATGAACATAGTAGAGGACTGAGGTGGACACACCCCCTAGGAGGCGTGATTGGTGGAGTGAGCTAGTGATTTCTATTGGCTCACTGCAGACAGCATTAGGAAAGGGGGTGGCACCGAATGAATGGGCTGACCTTTATAAAGCAGGCAAGGCTCAGTGTGGCGTCGGCTACTCTATACACTGGAGCACACCATCAGTGCTCCAGGAACTGCAGTTGTAACTGCATTTTTGATAAATATTTATAGCAGCTTAGACCAACTGATAAGTTTATTAGCATTGGCTCCTGATGAACCTGATATAGATAACACAGGGGAAACGCGTAGAGCAAGTTTATTTTCTATTTTCTAGTTTTGAGTTAGTTGACCACAAGCCATACCACTTGGGGGCATGAAGGACTGACAGGAGACTGGGGCAGTCTGATTAGCCTGGAGATTAGTTGGTGGAACTTGAGTCACTAATGGAAATGGTAGCTGTATATCCCTGGAGTCAACATAGGGGATATCAGTAATGGCTGCAATATAAGGGTTTATTGAGTATAAGGGTCAGAATATCATAGTTTCTCTTATGGTTATAACATTTTAATGACAGGAAATGAAGTTACTGTGACCTGTACCTAGATTACTGGCATATGTACATACTACAGACTAGGGTTGTGGAGGTATATCATGGCTGTGCAGGAGTCTAGTCAGTGAGGCTTTACAAATTGTGTGTGTGGGGACCAGGTGTTTGGGTTTTCCTAGCACTAAGAGCAACTGACAAAATACTGACCTGTTGTATGATGCAGCCGTGATACTATAACCTTAGTCTAAGGGTGGTGAAAGTATCTTATTACACCCTAGGTCCAGTGGAAAGTTGGAGAGTGTGAATACTGTCTAACATTTAAATCCTGAATAAACTTTGAATAGGCAGGCACAGACCACATTGATCTGTCTTTCAGTAGATTAGTGGACGTCCTTTGTGCAATTTTTATTTTAAAATATTAAAAGTTAAGTTTTATCGTTTGAAACCATTTATTTTCTGTGAGATATGAAGTAATAGGGAATGGTGTAGAACCCGCAGTGAGATTTTATATAATCTATGTTTATTCTGTTTTATATAATCTTGGTTCATGTTTTATATAATCTATAGTGACACAGATTTCCATGTTTATATGATCCTTGGTGATGTGGTAACAGTCTCCTGCACTATACTTCTCTGCAGTCAATTCACTGTTGTACCCCAGCCTGTCTTCTCCCGAGCTGCTGTCCAAAAACAGAACTCTACAAGTCATCCCAAGCAAACCACTGGCAATGAAGGGCGCAGGCTGCGGCAATGTACAGCAAGCTTCCACTGTCATGAGGGATGCACTGTCTGTAACCAAAGAACCTGACATTCACAAATGTCTTAGGTGTATCAATCCATGAACTGAATGGCATCTTTCAAATTAGGGGAGGATTCCCTTCTCAAGTTGTTCAACAAGTGCACAAATTTGCTGCATTCCAAGCTGTTCCCTATTACAAGTAGTCCTTCAAGCTGTTCCACTCTGCTCTGAGAGCAGGAACGGGATCCTGAGTAACTCAGACAATGCCTGATATTGAGTCACACTGTGAAGGAGTAATAAACAACTTTTCCCGCTATGCAACTTTTAGGGGCAACTTCGTTCCGCCTCTAAGGAGTCAGCAAGTGATACAGAGTCCAGAAATTGCTAGAACACACCACATGATGACCTGCACCATTTAAAGTGACATAAGCATATACCACAATGTACAATTCAATGCAAGTCATTCAGTTCATATAACAACGCAAATAAATATAAACTTGTGCACCAATATACTCTGCTGAACTCTGCTTACATGGTACTCCTGCCATGACTGTACACACAGTTGCGATTGGAATTTAACCCTGTAATCCTTAAATTCAAGTCATAAATTCAAGGTCCACCTTGCAACGTTTTATATGATCTATGGTGATGCTATGCTTCCACTTCTTACACAAGTTCCAGATGGACAATTATAGGAATCAGTCATCAAAATCCATGATTTATCGACCTTGACTCTTCCACTAAAAACTATCTTTGCTTCAGTGAAGGCATCTTATATATCAGTGGAAGGTTAAGATCTGTTAGATGTTTCTGATGCCACTAACTGTATCTTAAAGGAAACAAAGAGTCAAATAGGTTAAATTCCTTGCTTTTCCTGTTAGTCCACATAGACATTAGATTATTGGTATATCCAGAAATCGATGAGATCTTCTGTCATAAGTCTAATGACTATAGTCAGCTTAATGAACTTGCTCCTCTAAGATTCTGTACATGAATACAACTGTTCTTATTCAGTACAAGGCACAATCCTCCCAGTGTAAATAATGTCTTCCTGAATGTCAATAGCTCTTATCAGCACACAGGTCTGTCAGCAAAGCACCTTGTTGTTTGCATAATCTGGTTACATTATGAATACAAACAGTCTGATTAACAAACAAACATTTAATGAAGTGCAAGCGATTAATGCTGAAGCCGTAATTAACAAGAAAACGTATTTATCAAAGTTTAGAAGAATGTGGAATAAAAAGTTCATGTTTTGCCATAAGGATTTGTTACTGATCTTCTGTGAGTTTTTCTTCTCCATAAATAGCAGGTGACAACACAGATACAAGACAACCATCTCCCATCCATGGAGTTTAAATATTGTAATTCTGAAACTAGAGGCAAACCAGTTTATAGCTAAGGCCCTATGTTGCAGAAAAGCAGCTTTTTTTTTGCTGCAGATTTTGCTGCAGTTTTTTTTGAGCCAAAGCCAGGAGTGGATTGAGCAGAAGGGAGAAGTATAAGAACTTCCTATATATTTCCCATTCTTATTGTAGCCATTCTTGGCTTTGGCTCAAAAAACTGCAGCAATATCTGAAAGAAAAAAAAGCAGGTTTTCCACAACGTAGGGCCTCAGCCTAAGATCTACATTGTTAGCTGTTATTTAAGGAGGATCTGTCACTAGGTCTGGAAAAGTAAATGACATACATCATCAGAAGGTGCTGTCGCGTAAATGCTACGGCAAAAAAACGCTGCATTTAATATTACCTGCAAACTGGATGGGATTCTGGCTAATTTCAAATATGTTGTAAATAGCAGCATGTCAATAATACCTACGGAAACACTAGCATTTTTATTATAGGTATAACAGAAGCAGAAAGTCCGCAGAGGAAAATTCCACTGACTTTCTGTGAAAAACACTGCAGAAAAAAACGCAATGTGTTTCCGCCACCGTCTTTTTCGCTGCATTTTTTTGGCTGCGGCTTGCTATGTGGGGCCTTAGCCTTAGTGTTGATACAGATTAAGGTATAAAAACCAAGTGTGCGGTAATACTGTGGTTTACCTGAGGGTGAGGTTTTTGTGCTCTATGGCATCCAGTGTTATTGCCCACTTGGTTAATATACCCTAACTTGCATCAACACTAAAAGGGATTATATCTTTAAAAAGTCGAACGAACTTGGATAAACAAAACACCAAAATGCTCAAGATGACAGTGTTTATCAGATGAGCTATGCCATTGGGCTTTTCAGACCTAGTGACAAATCCTTATTAAATGGGTTGTCCAGGATTAGGAAACATGGCTGTTATATCCAAAAACAATTTTTTACTTGTCCACAGGTTTTCCAATCCAACCTTACTCAGTTCAATAGATTTGAGCTGCAATGCCAGATAAAAACTGGTGTGGCACTGTTTGTGTTAGAACAACTCCTTTAATGCAGTACCAAAAAGGAATAGATCATGTACCTGTATTATTTTCTTCTTTAAAATACTCCCCTGGTGTAGCCATAATGGTGATAACACACTTCTTTACTGTGTTTTCTGTAAACTGTAAGGAAGGGAAAGAAGTGATGAAGCATTGCCGATGGAGTGGCTGAGGAGCTGCATACAAAGTCCTATATGTGTGAATAGTGATAGTACCCTGCTTATCTAGGCTTACTACCACAGAACACAACAGAGAGGATGCTTGTATTTTCTCATATAAGGGCTGTATAAAAGCTGTCTATGATTTTAGTATTTAACCAGAATAATTTCATTTATTATGACTAATAGCACAATTGACTAAAAACACACATAGCCATAAACGCTAATTTTCATAGTTTTCCAGTTGCATTCTTAGGTTAGGTTATAAATATGTGAACTGTAAGGGTCTGACCTATGGTACCTTCATTAAATAACACATAGAAGGACAGCAGCCCCATCCTCTAAGATGGAGAACTGTATGGTATTGCACCCCATTTCAGTCCCATCTTTGAAAGCAATGTTGCATAATAATCCAGCAAAAGCCAAGGCCCCTTTGTTCTGATGAGTATTGATCACACCCCTATTAATCCCACAATAATGACCAATCATAAGTATAATACATCAATCTTTTATCCTGTTTTTTTATATTTCTGCGTTTGAGCACCTGTAGGTGTTGCAGAGTATAATGATATGTGTTATATCGCTTTGATACTGTGACTGTGGTCTTGTTGCCATTGAGATAGGGTGACATTTCTGTGTATGATGTTACTGACATGGTGCATTGACTTTCACAGAACAGTTTAACTTGCATCAAACAAAGCCAAGGCTCAATAACAGTGGAAGCAGCCATTTACAGTTTACATTTCATTCAGCAATGAAGAGACAACACGGTGATGGCACAGAGACAGCTGGTTCACATTTTCTCTCCCTGAACTGTCTGCCGCTCAGTTTTATTGTGTTGAGAGGCACAGGTGACCTTTACAAAATTCTGAAATTGTTTATCGCTGAGGAAGTCTATGTCTTCTCTTTGACACAAAAGCAGAACAGCAGAGATGTTACACAACTCTACAAAGATGAAGTCCTAGGCAGTTCAGTAAAAAGAACACAAAAGGGAGGTCATAACAGTGAGCCCATGCGTCAAGGTTATTGTATGTGGTGAACCTACAGTTTTATACAGAGATGAGTAAATATGAAGAAAATGTTAAATGATGGACCTGCCCCCTCCCCATCTTCTAAACCTGCAAAATTCTTAGGATCAGCAGACAATCTAATGTATGTTTCTTTCACATGTTGGGAGGAAAGAAAGATCTGTCATGTTGGAGTTTACTACATCCAAACCCTTTGTTTTATTATCATTTATTTTTAGCTCACCATAAATTTCATGGTGCTATACATATGAACATTATATACATACACAATACAAGAAACAAGTACAATGAAGTGAATTAGTGACCAAATTGCACAATGAGAGAGAGGACTCTGCCCATTATGGCTTATAATCTACAATGGAATAGGGAAGGAGAAGGAGAGAATTTCTCAAAAGCTCGTTTTGGCAGTTCAATTCGAAGTTCCAAAAATTTTTTATTCGATCCGAATTACTTCACGGCGAATAAACAGCTATTTCCGGGCTACAGAGAGCTGGGGTGGGCAGCAAAATGCCGGAAGCCCTTGGATGCCGCGGTCATGTTTCTCTCTCTCTTTCTCTCTTCAGCACGGACAAGTTTTATTCATGTGGAAGAATCTGCTAACAAGCAAAGACACGCCTACCCAATCACTTCACTAGTGAACATCATGTGACCGTCTGATGTCACGAAGGTTTTTACTAAATATTCGTTACTGTGAAGCATCAGGAAATCCGGAATCATGGCGAATCAAAGATTTCCTGAAATTCGAATCGAATTGCACTTCTGCAGAATCGATTCGCTCATCTCTAGAGACAGTAGGTGAAGGTACAAGATGATGTTATAGTGGCAGCAGGTTTATTGAACATTGTAGATTTTGGGGGTGGGTTTTCAGGTTGCTCTTTAAGGACTTGATTGGGGGGAAAAGTCTTATGTATCGTGGTGGTTCGATCCACAATCGATTCACGATGGGTGAACCTCATGAGATTCGTTTACAACCAGAAGTGCTTATTCCATGTCTACTCCCCCATATGTTGTATTTCCCCTTATATTTCCCCTTTTCTTTGGCTACTCACTTTGAGGATTTCTTTCTATACTAATTGTTACCTTGTTTGTGACTTTGCTGAATTGTGTTCTGCATTACTAGCTGTATGTTCACTTTGTTTTGTTATGAAAACCCAATAAAACATTATTTCCAAAAAAAAACAAAAAACGTAAGTGCTATTATTATACTCAGGAGTCTCCTAACACCAAGAGTATAATAAGTGGAGACCCAGAGAAGTTGAGTAAAAATAACAGTTATATTAACCTTCTTTACCTCTCATAGGCATCCAGCAGTACCCCAGCATCCTCTTCAGGCCTCTCCCAGCCTCTGGCTGTTGTCATGTGCCCTGGAGTCATATGGGTCATGCTGACGTAATGGATAAAAGCTGGGTCGACATCATGACACTGACGTGCCCCATGTGCCTGTAATTGGACCTCAGTGGTGACCTTGCAGTGCGTGTTGTCAGAGTGGGGCCGGAAGAGGTCTGAAGAGGATGATGTAGGATCACTGGACACTCAGAAAAGGTAAGGCAAGGTGAGTATAAGTGTTTGTTAGTTTTACTCACCACCCCTGGGCCTCCACTTATTATACTTTGGGGTCTGAGGAGACCCCAGAATATAATAGTGTTAAGTGAGTGATGAACCCCAAAAGTTTTGTATTCAGGTGAATAAGTAACTTTTGGAAATTTCTGGTCAAATTCATTTCTAAACTAATACGTTTACCCATCCCTCTATAGGGAATGCAAAGGAGAAATCTTGGAGGATGATTTGATAAATGTTTCTGAGCTAGAAGTGGCAGGAGATGGTGAGGACTTGGATGTGTGTTTTAAATGACAGGGCAGAATGAAAGGTTGCCCTGAGATGACAGGCGTGTGGGACTTCTGCGATTAATCAAGACTGGTTATTTTCTACACCGGTCTTGATGATTCCTACATCACAGGAAGATAAGTCTGATTTATGATGAGGTATAGGCCTAGTCGTAAAGCAGGTACATACTCCATCAGGCCATGAGCCTTACTGAAATCTGCACCATTCATAGCTAAAATAGATCTCTTTTATCATTTATGCTAGAAATATGACGGAGTTGACGGTCCCATCCACATAATGCCCCCTTTTTGGAAAGTGACAAGGGTGGCATAAAAACGTCACTTTCTACAAGGTTTATGACTTTTTAAATGTCATTCATATGGCATAGGGGCTTAGTAGATGTGCCCCTATGTGTTTTAGTTCCAAGCTATTTTTAAAGTTCTGCTTGGTTTCAGTGAATGGAAATACTGCTGTTGAAATTTAGAGGCAAAAAATCTTGCAGGAAGGTTTTTCAGGAATTTGTATAGGTCTGGCACCAGCACCCCTATGGTCAGCAACTCTTAACTATCAGAACTACACAGTGTATGGAACCTGAAGCAGAAGGCTCTACAGTCATGGCCAAAAGTTTTGAGAATGATACAAATATTAATTTTTACAAAGTCTACTGCTTAAGTTTTTCTAATGGCAATTTGCATATACTCCAGAATGTTATAAAGAGTGATCAGCTTAACAGCAATTACTTGCAAAGTCAATATTTGCCTAGAAAATGAACTTTATCCCCCAAAACACATTTCAACATCATTGCAGCCCTGCCTTAAAAGGACCACCTAACATCGTTTCAGTGATTGCTCCATTAACACAGGTGTGGGTGTTGATGAGGACAGGGCTGGAGATCAATCTGTCATGATTAAGTAAGAATGACACCACTGGACACTTTAAAAGGAGGCTGGTGCTTGCCATCATTGTTTCTCTTGTGTTAACCATGGTTATCTCTAAAGAAACACGTGCAGTCATCATTGCACTGCACAAAAATGGCCTAACTGGGAAGAGTATTGCAGCTAGAAAGATTGCACCTCAGTCAACAATCTATCGCATCATCAAGAACTTCCAAGGAGAGAGGTTCCATTGGTGCCAAAAAGGCTCCAGGGCGCCCAAGAAAGACCAGCAAGCGGCAAGACCGTCTCTTAAAAGTGTTTGAGCTGCGGGATTGGGCTACCAGCAGTGCAGAGCTTGCTGAGGAATGGCAGCAGGCAGGTGTGAGTGCATCTGCACGCACTGTGAGGCGGAGACTCTTGGAGCAAGGCCTGGTCTCAAGGAGGGCAGCAAAGAAGCCACTTCTCTCCAGAAAAAAACATCAGGGACAGACTGATATTCTGCAAAAGGTACAGGGAGTGGACTGCTGAGGACTGGGGTAAAGTCATTTTCTCTGATGAATCCCCTTTTCGATTGTTTGGAACATCTGGAAAACAGCTTATTCGGAGAAGAAGAGGTGAGCGCTACCACCAGTCTTGTCTCATGCCAACTGTAAAGCATCCTGAAACCATTCATGTGTGGGGTTGCTTCTCAGCCAAGGGAATCGGCTCTCTCACAGTCTTGCCTAAAAACACAGCCATGAATAAAGAATGGTACCAGAATGTCCTCCAAGAGCAACTTCTCCCAACCGTCCAAGAGCAGTTTGGCGCTCAACAATGCCTTTTCCAGCATGATGGAGCACCTTGCCATAAAGCAAAGGTGATAACTAAATGGCTCAGGGAACAAAACATAGAGATTTTGGGTCCATGGCCTGGAAACTCCCCAGATCTTAATCCCATTGAGAACTTGTGGTCAATCATCAAGAGACGGGTGGACAAACAAATACCAACAAATTCAGACAAAATTAAAGCATTGATTCTGCAAGAATGGACTGCTATCAGTCAGGATTTGGTCCAGAAGTTGATTGAGAGCATGCCAGGGAGAATTGCAGAGGTCCTGAAGAAGAAGGGTCAACACTGCAAATATTGACTTGCTGCATTAACTCATTCTAACTGTCAATATAAGCTTCTGTTACTCATAATATGAATGCAATTATATTTCTGTATGTGATAAAAACATCTGACAAACACACATAAAAACCAGAGGGCAGCAGATCATGTGAAAATATAATATTTGTGTCATTCTCAAAACTTTTGGCCATGACTGTATACTACACTGTGAGGTGACTGGGCCTGGTCATTGCAGCCCAGTTAGCATGCAAAGCTATGGAATATATTCTGATATCTTTGAGATACAGCAGGATATCTTAATTACTGTCATGAAAAATCTGATAGTCCAGGGTAGTCTGTTCGCATCAATGGGAAATCATTGAATTTTTTTTGCTACAAGTACAGCAAAATTGAGACTATGTCATCATTATGGCCCCATCACTACTAATAAACAAATAAATTCATACAGCTTAAGTTACACAATCTTTTCTATTAAAAGCTGGCTGGACCATGGTAGCCCTCTGACATCTTGTGTGCACCTGTGAAGGATCTCGCCTTGCCACACTCCTGGCACACCTGCGATCAACCTTCTTTCTTAACCTCCCACTCTAACGCCGTGAGCGGACCGGATTCATAGGATAATATGAAACAAGGTTTTTAAATTTTATATAATTATTAACCCAAGTGGGTCAGTACTAAGCATTAACATATACAGAAATATATATCAATTACCAAGCAAAATACGGATAAAAGTAAAAAACAGCACATCAAATAAAAAGGGGAATAACAGATAGAAAAATATCGGCACAAGTTTGTAGTCCGTTTCTCTAGGCCGCAACAGGTTCTTGGGCCTAGGGTGCTTCCTTAGGCAAATTACAGAGCATGTCTCTCCTACATGCTGTCCAGACTCAAAAACAAAGGACCTCGCCTCTCCTTGCAGTATAAACACAGTGTCCAGCCACACCTTCCCCCCAGGCAGCCCCCCTTCTCCCTCCTTTGCAGAACCCTTGGAGAGATGGATGCCTTCCTAGGTGCTGGGAGAGATTTGTGTCTGGGGTTCAGCTGCAGGTCACTAGCCCTCCCTCTCCCATGGCATCTGCTGTCCAGGGGGTAATAAAACTGGCTGGCTAGAGCAGGCCATCTCCCATGGTATGCACATAACACCACTAAAGCTAAGTGACCACCAGTGTAAACACAACTCAAGCACAACATTCCCAAAGGTATGTGTAGGATTGATATGATCAAGTAAAAATACATTTCCAAGAAAGATATATAACTGAGGGTCTGTTCATCACACCCCCTATCTCCTCATAGAATGTAAGCTCTTGCAAGCAGGGCTCTCGCTCCTCTTGTTTGATATGTTTATTTCTTTGTCACATTGTAATGTCTCATGTGTCCTCTGATTTGTAAAGTGCTATGGAATATGTTGGCACTATATAAATAAAGTTATTATTATTATTATATGCATCATGAAACCTACATAGATCTTATGGACGTGGAATACTGAATATTTGCTAAACCCCATACCATGCATGATCGTCAATTATTGCCAGCTGGTGCACGTTTATTGCTTGTGTTTTTTTCCTTGACGAAGAATCACTAGAGCCTTTTTTATTAAATGCCTGTGAACACTCAAGTGGATATTGGCTTCTAGACAGGGTGACCTAAAACTGTGTAGAGTCAGAGGGACAGACACACAGGGAATATATCTACCTGCATTTTTCAAGAAACAACAGCTTTTCCCTTTATTTCCGATGTATGGGGAAGAGGATGTCAGGAATTCTAATTGACCTGTACAACCCCAGTTATTGCGGTGGGAACAGAGGACTACATTGAAAGTCACCAAGTGTATTGGTCCGGTAAACTAGCATATGACACCAACGAGAACAGGTTATTTGGTCTTCTAAAGCTGAATGCCAATAGATAGGATTCACTGCAGTCATTTTCTGTGTCATTGACACTTTTTTTTTCATTTATTTGATTTCGGTAGGGATAACAATCTTATTGGATGTGTTCGGTTTTAGTTGAATGAGCAGTCTCTGTGCTGTGTCCAATCCGTAAATGACATTGAAATATGACTTGTACTATTATTCAAACCATAAAATGACAAACCTATGTTATGGAAGGAGGTTGGGATATAAAAAATATAAAATGAATAACAATATAACAACTAAATAAATTTAAATGGGGTAACAATAAAATCATAAAAACTGTAACAATAATTTTAATGATATAAAAATAAAACATTGAAATGAAAAAAATGAAAGGTTAATATATTAATTATAGTTAATGGTATATTTTTGTGGTGCGTGTCATTATGTTAGGTGTATTGAGGAATATTTGGGGGCATTTGTGAGGTACACATCATTATTAAAGATCTCAGGCTTTCTAGAATGTACTACACTATATGTAATGCCTTTGAAATGACACATGGGAATCCATCTGTTATGTCTAAAGAAATTCTATCTGATTGATGTAGTATTTTGTGATTTCATTTTTCCCTGAGTGTGCTGCTGGCAAAATACCTTGAACTGTACATGGATCAATACATCTCATCTCAAGCTAATTGTATAATGTAAAAATGCCTGTTGTTGTTTCAGCTCGAGAGATTGAGAAGAATCCATGGTCTGTGTGCAAAGATTTTTCATTCAAAAACTGTTTTCCTACTACATATCCTCAATTTATGGATTATTTGAAGTAAAGAGGTGAGGGGTACAGCTAGACTATGGATGGGAGGACACTGTGGTTTGTGATAAGATGGTCAGCTGACCCTTTCAAATGAAAACATTAAATGCACTGAAGGGCTAAGACTTGTGGGGAATGTTGAGTAGGTATAAAAAATAAAATGTTAGGAATAGGGTAGGCAATAGGATTGTGAAGCGTCTCAAAAACTCTACCCCTTATCCAGAACAGATTTCTTTTGATAAATTTTCAGTTCACCATATTTTATGTCTCCAGGCCATGTTAATACATCTGAAAATGGAACATGTATATCATGGAGCCAATGACAATAACAAACATTTGTAAGTCACTTTTCTCACACAAGGGACTCAAAGTGCAGGGAGCGCTGTGGAGTAAGATAGTTAGAGCCTGCGGATTAGGGTTTCATCCCCAATAGCCACAAGGGTCAGATGTTTTAGTCAGTATATTTTTAGCATGTGGGAGGAAACCAACACAAACACAGAAAGAACACATAATACAAACTCCATGCAGATATTGCCCTTAGATGTATTCAAACCCAGGACCCCAGCACTGCAAGGCAACAGTGCTAACCATTGAGTCACCATTAGCATTAAGGCCATTCTGATTGGACCGTAGTTCAGATTGGTCTCATTGATACAAGGGGTACTATTATAAATATACATAGAGCTCAATGAGTATTAGAAATGATATTTTGTAATTATTTTCCAAGCTATAAAGGACCCGAGCAAGGGGGATGGGGGGAGGGGGAGTAAAACTCTTATTTTTATAATGTATTCTCTACACGTACACAACTGAAATAGAGGCTTATAAAATGAATTACAGGTATGTCACTTTTCTTTATTAGTCATTTCAAGCATCAGCCCATACCTAGAATATTGTAAAACTAATGAGAATTTACAAGTTTAATTCTGCTCAACTAATACTGAAAAGTTGATGACCTGTTAAAATAGCTATATTGCCTGAATCTTTTCCATTATTCTGAAGTTTACACATTAATACTCCTTTTTTGAGAAGATACTGAAGGAAAATTGTTGAGCTATAATTGTAATTATTCTGAGTGACCTCATTGAACCTCTGAGAATTTAGCGTTTGTTAAGAGACGAGGGCCCATTATGTCAATATATCAAAATGCAAATATATTTAAAAAAAATAGGAAATAACTATGAGCAGAAATACAGTATATGAATTATTTTCAACCTGAATTTTAAGCTCCATTTCAAACACATAAAAAAGTTTTTAAAGGATCCAGTCACTCTGGCACCTCTGTCTTTACAACTCATTGAGCCCAGTTTAAAATCTATAATAGGAACCCCCACGTATCACACATCATATTTTTATTATACATATTTTTATTATTATGCTGCCACTTAGTGTCCACACTGAACTATGAACTATTATTGCAATGTAGCACATGCCATAGGACCTTTAAGTCCTCCTGTGCTGGTCCTCAGTTCAAAGGAGCTGAATCTTCATATAGCGCATTTTGTAGCTCCAGGATGCAGTTGGAAATGTGCTTGTAAGGTGCAGGTCAGATTCATTGGACAGGGCCAGATCATGAGTGGTAGGATAAACTGAGAGTTGCAGGGAGCAAAGGGAACCTGTTACAAATGCTGAGGCAGCTTTGGCAGCAGACAGAGATCGGAGAAGAGGACTTCAGAGATGGAGAGGAACATCTGTGGTGAAATTGTTGCCAGCTCTGCTGTGGGACTGTATGTTGCATGAGAAACAGAGCCAAAAGCAGAGGCTGTTACACAGGGCAACATGCCATGGAGCAGCTAAGTATATAAGGACTGCTGAACATGAGAAAGAAAGCATTAATGGATGTAGTTTATTTTAACCCCTGTTTTAGACCTTAAAGGGGTATTCCCGTCCCACAGATTATATTCAGACTTGTGGCTGAAGCTAATTGAAGTGTTTTACCCTATACATTGCTTTATCTATCTTGCTCTGTTTACTAGACACAGCTACATGTCTCATTGTTTACAGCTGGTTGCATAAGTTACAATCCTCTTCACAGGTGGGCATGATGACTTCTGGCTATCTATAGTCTTTTCTCTCTTTCTCTCAGGCTAGGTTCACACCTGCGCCTGATCTACGTTCAGTGTTTCCATCCCTGAATCCGCTTAAAAAATGCAAAGGGAAAAGTCCTTCAAGCAGAACTTTTCTCTACGTATTTTTCTGCCTTTTTTGGGAGGAAACCTGGCTGACTCCATTATAATCTATGAGGTCTGTGGGTTTCCACGGGTATACGCTTTTTTAAACAGATTAGGTTTCCGTTCGTCGGGTCCTCAAGCAGACCTGATGAACGGAAACCCGAACGCAGGTGTGAACCTAGTGTCACTGCATATGATTTTCAGTTTTTAAGCTATATATACAGTACAGACCAAAAGTTTGGACACATCTTCTCATTCCAAGAGTTTTCTGTATTTTCATGACTATAAAAATTGTAGATTCACACTGAAGGCATCAAAACTATGAATTAACACATGTGGAATTATATATTTAACAAAAAAGTGTGAAACAACTGAAAATATGTCTTATATTCTAGGTTCTTCAAAGTAGCCACCTTTTGCTTTGATTACTGCTTTGCACACTCTTGGCATTCTCTTGATGACCTTCAAGAGGTAGTCACCTTAAATGGTTTTCACTTCACAGGTGTGCCCTGTCATGTTTAATAAGTGGGATTTCTTGCCTTATAAATGGTGTTGGGACCATCAGTTGTGTTGTTCAGAAGTCAGGTGGCTACACAGCTGATGGTCCTACTGAATGAAGTGTTAGAATTGTATTATGGCAAGAAAAAAGCAGCTAAGTAAAGAAAAACGAGTGGCCATCATTACTTTAAGAAATGAAGGTCAGTCAGTCCGAAAAATTGGGAAAACGTTGAAAGTGTCCCCAAGTGCAGTGGTCAAAACCATCAAGTGCTACAAAGAAACTGGCTCACATGAGGACCGCCCCAGGAAAGGAAGACCAAGAGTCACCTCTGCTGCGGAGGATAAGTTCATCCGAGTCACCAGCCTCAGAAATCGCAGGTTAACAGCAGCTCAGATTAGAGATCAGGTCAATGCCACACAGAGTTCTAGCAGCAGACACATCTCTACAACAACTGTTCAGAGGAGACTGTGAGCAGCAGGCCTTCATGGTAAAATGGCTGCTAGGAAACCACTGCTAAGGACAGGCAACAAGCAGAAGAGACTTGTTTGGGATAAAGAACACAAGGAATGGACATTAGACCTGTGGAAATCTGTGCTTTGGTCTGATGAGTCCAAATTTGAGATCTTTGGTTCCAACCACCGTGTCTTTGTGCGACGCAGAAAAGGTGAACGAATGGACTCTACATGCCTGGTTCCCACCGTGAAGCATGGAGGAGGAGGTGTGATGGTGTGGGGGTGCTTTGCTGGTGACACTGTTGGGGATTTATTCAAAATTGAAGGAATACTGAACCAGCATGGTTACCACAGCATCTTGCAGCGGCATGCAATTCCATCCGGTTTGCATTTAGTTGGACCATCATTTATTTTTCAACAGGACAATGAGCCCAAACACACCTCCAGACTGTGTAAGGGCTATTTGACCAAGAAGGAGAGTGATGGGGTGCTACGCCAGATGACCTGGCCTCCACAGTCACCAGACCTGAACCCAATCGAGATGGTTTGGGGTGAGCTGGACCGCAGAGTGAAGGCAAAAGGGCCAACAAGTGCTAAGCATCTCTGGGAACTCCTTCAAGACTGTTGGAAGACCATTTCAGGTGACTACCTCTTGAAGCTCATCAAGAGAATGCCAAGAGTGTGCAAAGCAGAAATCAATGCAAAAGGTGGCTACTTTGAAGAACCTAGAATATAAGACATATTTTCAGTTGTTTCACACAATTTTGTTAAGTATATAATTCCACATGTGTTAATTCATAGTTTTGATGCCTTCAGTGTGAATCTACAATTTTTATAGTCTTGAAAATACAGAAAACTCTTGGAATGAGAAGGTGTGTTCAAACTTTTGGTCTGTACTGTATATATATATGATAAAGGCTATATATGTTTCTTTAGCAGTGTCTCTGTTATCTGTAAATGCAACTCTAAAAGATAACTGTACCAGGAGCTCCGTGCAACAAGGAGCTGACAACCAGGAAGTGGAGGGGAGAGGAGACAGGAGGGGAGCTGAAAGCCTGTGATGAGAAAACCCCTTTAGGCTGGGGCACCACGCTGCTTTTCAGAAGCACCTGTCTAATCCCATCCACATATTGCAGAAAAAAAATTCCACAGCAGAAAAGTTTCATTTTCAAAAACGCTTGTGTTTTTGAAAATCGCACCATGTCAATTATACCTGCGGAAACATTGGCGTTTTACGTACAGGTATAATAGGGGCAGAAAGTCCGCAGAGGAAAACTCTGCAGACATTCTGTGAAAAACGCTGTGGGGAGAAAAACACAATGCATTTCCGCCACGTTCTTTAACACAGCATTTTTTTACAGCATTTCGCTGCGTGAGGCCTTAGCCTTAATGACCAAACCAATTTGTGCATTCTTCCATCCTCAAATACCAGGAGCTATAACTCTTTTATTTTTCCATAAATGTAACTACAGTGGGGAAAAAAAGTATTTAGTCAGCCACCAATTGTGCAAGTTCTCTCACGTAAAAAGATGAGAGAGGCCTGTAATTGACATCCTAGGTAGACCTCAACTATGAGGAAAAAAAATGAGAAAACAAATCCAGAAAATCACATTATCTGATTTTTAAAGAATTTATTTGCAAATTATGGTGGAAAATAAGTATTTGGTCAATAACAAAAGTTATCTCAATACTTTGTTATATATCATTTGTTGGCAATGACAGAGGTCAAACGTTTTCTGTAAGTCTTCACAAGGTTGGCACACACTGTTGCTGGTATGTTGGCCCATTCCTCCATGCAGATCTCCTCTAGAGTAGTGATGTTTTGGGGCTGTCGCTGGGCAACACGGACTTTCAACTCCCTCCAAAGGTTTTCTATGGGGTTGAGATCTGGAGACTGGCTAGGCCACTCCAGGACCTTGAAATGCTTCTTACAAAGCCGCTCCTTTGTTGCCCTGGCAATGTGCTTGGGATCATTGTCATGCTGAAAGACCCAGCCACGTTTCATCTTCAATGCCCTTGCTGATGGAAGGAGGTTTGCACTCAAAATCTCACGATACCTGGCCCCATTCATTCTTTCATGTACACGGATCAGTCGTCCTGGTTCCTTTGCAGAGAAACAGCCCCAAAGCATGATGTTGCCACCCCCAAGCTTCACAGTAGGTATGTTGTTCTTTGGATGCAACTCAGCATTCACTCTCCTCCAAACACGACGAGTTGTGTTTCTACCAAACAGTTCTACTTTGGTTTCAACTAACCATATGATATTCTCCCAATATTCTTCTGGAACATCCAAATGCTGTCTTGCAAACTTCAGACGGGCCCAAATATGTACTGGCTTAAGCAGGGGGACACGTCTGGCACTGCAGGATCTGAGTCCCTGGCGGCGTAGTGTGTTACTGAAGGTAGCCTTTGTTACGTTAGTCCCAGCTTTCTGCAGGTCATTCACTAGGTCCTCCCGTGTGGTTCTGGGATTTTTGCTCACCGTTCTTGTGATCATTTTAACCCCACGGGGTCAAAGCCCCTGATCGAGGGAGATTATCACTGGTTTTGTATGTCTTCCATTTTCTAATTATTGGTCCCACAGTTGATTTCTTCACACCAAGCTGCTTACATATTACAGATTCAGTCTTCCCAGCCTGGTGCAGGTCTACAATTTTGTTTCTGGTGTCCTTCCACAACTCTTTGGTCTTCACCATAGTGGAGTTTGGAGTGTGACTGAGGTTGGGGACAGGTGTCTTTTATACTGATGTAGGGAACTGCCATTTCTACTAGTATATAATGTATCTGGCTTCTTTGCCCCTGCAGTTTGGCTTCAGAGACCCCAGGCATTCAGTGCAAGTTTTGTTTTGTAAATACAGTGAGTCAGACACATGTGAGGCAGAGCTGCTGGGGGGAGAGAGGTGAGCAGAGCTGCTGAGACAGACATGTTATGTCTGGGGGAGTCTAAGAGCCACTTGTTCCTCTTTACTTCACAGTATATAGTTAGGTATGTGTCACCCCCTATATACTCACAGGACCTAGCTAGTAACCGTAGTTAGGGATCCATATATATATATAGTTCAGGGCAGTGATAGGTTAGGCTTCCGAAGGCCAACTAGCTAGTTAGAGGCCCGGTGGCACTAGTAGTTTAGCTGGCAGGTTAAGGACTCAGTGTTAGGGTAGTCAGGCCTGCATCTACTGCCGTCACCATCGCCCTGTTTGCTGCCTGTGAAGAATCTCACCATCATCATCATCATCTCCTGATTGGCTGTCTGTCATCTCCTGGAAGAATCCGAGGATCCACAGTCATCCACAGGGGCCCCTGCATCTCTTCTGTTGCCTGGAGGTATTGTGCACTGGACTCTTGCTATATATCTATACAGTCATATGAAAAAGTTTGGGCACCCCTATTAATCTTAATCATTTTTAGATCTAAATATTTGGGTGTTTGCAACAGCCATTTCAATTTGATATATCTAATAACTGACGGACACAGTAATATTTCAGGATTGAAATGAGGTTTATTGTACTAACAGAAAATGTGCAATATGCATTAAACCAAAATTTGACCGGTGCAAAAATTTGGGTACCCTTATCATTTTATTGATTTGAATACTCCTAACTACTTTTTACTGACTTACTGAAGCACAAAATTGGTTTTGTAACCTCACTGAGCTTTGAACTTCATAGCCAGGTGTATCCAATCATGAGAAAAGGTATTTAAGGTGGCCAATTGCAAGTTGTTCTCCTATTTGAATCTCCTCTGAAGAGTGGCATCATGGGCTCCTCAAAACAACTCTCAAATGATCTGAAAACAAAGATTGTTCAACATAGTTGTTCAGGGGAAGGATACAAAAAGTTGTCTCAGAGATTTAACCTGTCAGTTTCCACTGTGAGGAACATAGTAAGGAAATGGAAGACCACAGGGACAGTTCTTGTTAAGCCCAGAAGTGGCAGGCCAAGAAAAATATCAGAAAGGCAGAGAAGAAGAATGGTGAGAACAGTCAAGGACAATCCACAGACCACCTCCAAAGAGCTGCAGCATCATCTTGCTGCAGATGGTGTCACTGTGCATCGGTCAACAATACAGCACACTTTGCACAAGGAGAAGCTGTATGGGAGAGTGATGCGAAAGAAGCCGTTTCTGAAAGCACGCCACAAACAGAGTCGCCTGAGGTATGCAAAAGCACATTTGGACAAGCCAGCTTCATTTTGGAAGAAGGTCCTGTGGACTGATGAAACAAAGATTGAGTTGTTTGGTCATACAAAAAGGCGTTATGCATGGCGTCCAAAAAACACAGCATTCCAAGAAAAACACTTGCTACCCACTGTAAAATTTGGTGGAGGTTCCATCATGCTTTGGGGCTGTGTGGCCAATGCCGGCACCGGGAATCTTGTTAAAGTTGAGGGTCGCATGGATTAAACTCAGTATCAGCAGATTCTTGAGAATAATGTACAAGAATCAGTGACGAATTTGAAGTTACGCTGGGGATGGATATTTCAGCAAGACAATGATCCAAAACACAGCTCCAAATCTACTCAGGCATTCATGCAGAGGAACAATTACAATGTTCTGGAATGGCCATCCCAGTCCCCAGACCTGAATATCATTGAACATCTGTGGGATAATTTGAAGCGGGCTGTCCATGCTCGGCGACCATCAAACTTAACTGAACTGGAATTGTTTTGTAAAGAGGAATGGTCAAAAATACCTTCATCCAGGAACTGATTAAAAGCTACAGGAAGCGACTAGAGGCTGTTATTTTTGCAAAAGGTGGATCTACTAAATATTAATGTCACTTTTCTGTTGAGGTGCCCATACTTTTGCACCGGTCAAATTTTGGTTTAATGCATATTGCACATTTTCTGTTAGTACAATAAACCTCATTTCAATCCTGAAATATTACTGTGTCCATCAGTTATTAGATATATCAAATTGAAATGGCTGTTGCAAACACCCAAATATTTAGAACTAAAAATGATTAAGATTAATAGGGGTGCCCAAACTTTTTCATATGACTGTATATATACCCGGGTATATAACCTAAGACGGTTGAGGACTTGCTGGTTGTTGTAGTATTGCTGTGTTCTGAGTATATTTTATGTATGTATTATTACCCTGTTGATTCTTATAAAGCTACTGTTATAACCTTATGTGGTATCTGTATGTATTCTTCAGACTGTGAGATTAGTACAGTGATCCTTGTTAAGGCTACTAACTGTACTTCATGGGTAAGTCCCAGGACGAGATCCTCCCTGTAATACAAAGGCTCTATCCTGTGTGGAGGCACTGATATATTTCATATATGTTCCCACTCTTCCCTTCAGCGAAGGCTTCAGGTCCCATTATACACACAGGTCAGCGCCAGAGTCTGTTGCGGGAGGGATAATACTCATACCCCCCCCAAATAGGGCTGCATTTGGAGGCACTGCTGAGATTTAGAAGTGGGAATAGTCATTGATATGGAGAAGCGATATAGCTCAGAGGGGAACCTCCCACTAGCTACTACATGGGATTACCGACCTCCTGTTCCTCCCCTGGTTCAGGTAAAGGAAGAACCCCGCTCAGCCAGTTACCCCCCCAGTATGGCCGTCGCAAGCAGTTCCTCTAGTGACAGTGCTATTAGCACTTTAGCCAGGCTGACTGAAATGTTAGCTCAGGGCCTGCAGGCCACTCACTACAAGAAACTAAAAGTATTCTCTGGTAATGTCCCAGTACCACAAGGGGAGGAAAACTTTGAGATATGGAAAGAACATACTCTCCAATGCCTGAAGGAATGGTCTTGCTCTGAAGAAGGCAAGCGGCAGCGTATCAGTGAAAGTTTGCGGTCTCCTGCTGCAGAATTGATCCGCTTGTACAGAGACTCTCATGAAGGAGTGAGTGCATTGGACTATATACAAGTACTGTCTGATCACTTTGAGCCATACTATGACCTTGCCCAGATGGTTACTGATTACCGAATGGTTCGTCAAAAAGAAGGGGAAAATGTCTCTACTTTTATTAACCGTTTACAGCTACTTCTTTCACGTCTGGTGTACCACGCAGCTATATCTACTTCAGAGGTAGACGCTATGAGAACCAGTCAGTTGGTGAGAGGGTTACAACCTCATCATCCTCTTGCTCAAGTACTCAAGGTCTTACTATCTGATAGAGTCCTTCCATTTCCTGACTTAATGAAGTTAGTGAAGAAACAAGAAGCTGACATTAGTTTTAGTACCCCTAAGAAAGCGAAAAGCATCTCTAAAGAAGATGTTGTTCCTAATTCAAACAAGGACAAACCAGCGGAGCGGTCAGAACTTAGACAGTCCGCCACTCCACCCACTGCCACACAATGGAGGAAGGATGCTAGAACCTGTTATAAATGTGGTCAGACGGGCCATACTGCCAGACAGTGTACGGAGGACAGTGAGGGATTGGGACACAGTGCTGTCTTCTCTGTTCAGAATCAAAGACACCGAAGGAAGGCAGGCCGAGTAAAGACCAGAGGCGCTATCGCGGGCTCCAGGTCCGTTGTCAAAGTCACTGTCAATGGTCATGCCGCTCCTGCCCTGTTTGATACAGGATCTCAAGTGACCCTGATTTATCGCTCGTTCTACCAAAAGTATCTGAGGGATATACCTCTTCAGTCTACGGGACAAATGAAATTGTGGGGGCTTAATTCAGGATCATATCCTGTAGATGGTAGCCTACAAGTAGTTATAGCTGTCCCTGAATTAGAAGATCAGAGTGTCGCTCCCATGAAGATTACGGCTCTTGTCTGCCCTGATACAGGGGATTCTTGTGCAGCTCCTGTGATACTTGGCACTAATTGTCCCGCAGTGCATTATGCTTTTCAGAAGTTTCTTGGAAGAGATTGGAACCCTGCAGCTCAGCCGGTGAATATATCTTCTGATCTTAGAGAACTCTGTGATGCCCTGTCTACTGGCTATCGACATGGAATGGTATATCATATCGGTGAGAGAACCGTGGAAGTTCCTGCCGGCGGGGAGAGAGTTCTGAGAGTAGCCTCCAGCATTGCTCCCGATTTGCTTGAAGGGAGGAGTTATGTCCTTATGGAAACCCCTGAAGAAATGATTAACCAGAATGGCTGGATGGTGATCCCAGAGAGAAAGGACTGGAGAAATAAAGTGGAGTTATCTACCTGTGTGACAGTGAGGAACTGTTCACCGCATCCGATCGTAATTGGACCATACCAGAATGTGGCCCACTGCTACCCTGTGCTTGGAGTAAATCCATACGCTGAATTGTGCAGGATTCAAATCCGAGATGCAATCCCTAATCTCAATCTTGACTTGAGTGATCCACATTTACCAGAGGCCTGGAATCAGCGTCTGACACAGAAGTTGTCTGAATTATCAGAAGTATTCTCCATGGATGATATGGATGTAGGTTGTGCTAAAAGTGCTCAACACACTTTCCGATTGACCGATTCTACTCCCTTCCGGGAGCGACCACGGAGAGTTGCTCCAAAGGATGTTGATGAGTTAAGACAGACTCTACAGCAAATGAAAGGTCAGGGGATCATTGTGGACAGTAAGAGCCCCTATGCCTCACCTATTGTGGTGGTAAGAAAAAAATCTGGAGCAATTCGCCTATGTGTGGATTACAGAACTCTGAACCGGAGAACCTTACCTGATCAGTATACACTGCCAAGAATTGAAGAAGCTCTGGAAGCTCTGAATGGAAACTGTTGGTTCACAGTGCTGGACCTAAGATCAGGATACTATCAAGTCCCAATGGCACCTGAGGATCAGGAAAAGACAGCCTTCATATGCCCCTTGGGTTTCTTTCCAGTTCACTCGTATGCCGCAAGGTACAACAGGTGCGCCAGCAACGTTCCAAAGGTTGATGGAAAGAGTGTTAGGTGATTTAGTGCCCTGGGAATGCCTTGTATATCTTGACGACATTATTGTGTTTGGAAAGACGCTGGAAGAACATGAAGAACGACTCATGAGAGTACTCCAACGCTTAAAAGAAGAGGGGCTGAAGTTGTCGGCTGACAAATGCAAATTTTGTAGATCTTCGGTCACTTATGTAGGTCATATTGTTTCTGCTGAAGGAGTTGCTACCGATCCTGGTAAGATTGAAGCTGTGGTGAATTGGCCCCGACCGCAAAATATTACGGAGTTGCAATCTTTCTTGGGGTTTTGTGGATTCTATCGACGATTTGTGGAAGGATATTCAAAAATTGCTCGAGCCCTCCTTGACCTGTTGAAGAGTGATGCAGGAGATCCGGGAAAGAAGAAAGGGTCTTCCAAAAGCCTTTTTGGCGATAGGTGGACTGCGGATTGTGAAGAAGCATTTAAGCTGTTGAAGAAGAAATTGACAGAAGCTCCCGTTCTGGTTTATGCTGATGCACAGAAGCCATATGTGCTACATGTAGATGCCAGCTTTGAAGGATTAGGTGGCGTGCTGCACCAAGAATACCCGGCCGGGTTACGGCCCATAGCTTTCATAAGTCGAAGTCTTTCTCCCAGCGAGAAAAATTATCCAGTACACAAATTGGAGTTTTTGGCGCTCAAGTGGGCCATTGTTGATAAATTACATGACTATTTATACGGAGCCACATTTGAAGTAAGAACAGACAACAATCCACTGACATACGTTTTGTCAACCGCTAAACTCGATGCTACAGGACATCGCTGGTTGGCGGCTTTATCCAACTACCAATTCACACTCAAGTATAAATCGGGGCCTAAGAACATTGGGGCAGATGCTCTATCAAGACGGCCTGGATTACCTAGTCCGGAAGTAGTGGATGAATGGGAAGAAGTGCCAAGTCCTGGAGTAGGAGCTTTGTGTGCCATGGCTGCTGTAGTTGAAGACCGAGTAGCCTTTTCTGAAACTCGGCTTATTGACTCTATTGGGGGAGGTCCCGAAGCTGTACCAGACATGTTTGCCTACCCTGCCGCTTTAGGATCCTTTGAGAGTTGTTCTATATCTTCAAAGCGAATGATCTGGAGTCAAAAGACTGATCCTTTAATTGGACCTCTTTATCAAGCAGTGAGTTCTCAAGACAGAGAAATGTTAAAGACATCCCTACCCTCTGAATGCAGTCAACTTCTACGAGATTGGGAGAAGTTTGAAATAGACAATGGCCTACTTTATCGTGTGGTGCTGTATCATGATCATCCTGGAAGGCGCCAACTAGTTATTCCAAGCTGCTTTCAGAAGATGATTTTCCGAAGTCTGCATGATTATCATGGTCATTTGGGACCTGAGAAGACTTATGGCCTAATACAAGACCGATTCTACTGGCCCAAAATGAGAGATACCGTGACTCGTCTGTGTAGGTGCTGTCGCAGATGTTTGCAGAGGAAGACTGTCCCGGTTCGAGCGGCCTTCATGGGACACTTGAAGAGTTCGGGCCCCATGGATCTTGTCTGCATAGACTTCCTTTGTATTGACAACGACTCCAGAGGATTTGGAAATGTATTGGTGGTGACTGATCACTTCACACGATATGCTCAAGCCTTTCCGACTAAGGATCAAAAAGCAGTCACTGTTGCAAGAGTGCTTTGGGAAAAGTATTTTATCCATTATGGCTTACCACACCGGTTGCATTCTGATCAAGGCCGGGATTTTGAGAGTAACCTGATCAAAGAGTTACTTCAGTTGTTGAACATCCACAAAAGTCGGACGACGCCTTACCATCCAGAGGGAGATGCCCTTCCTGAAAGATTTAACAGGACTTTACTTGATATGCTTGGTACCTTACGAATTGAGGATAAGCGATCCTGGAGTCGAAAAGTGGAGGCTATGGTGCATGCCTATAATAGTACAAGGCACGAGAGCACAGGATATTCACCATACTTTCTGATGTTTGGAAGAGAGCCTAGGATACCTATTGACATCTTGTTGGGAGTCTCTACCGATGGTATCAGTCATCGAGATTATTACCGATACGTGGCACGTTTGAAAGAAACGCTTAAGAGTGCTTATGAGCTGGCTGAGGAAAATGCGGCCAAAGTGAATGAAGGAAATAAAAGGAGATTTGATCTTCGAGTAAGATACCGAGAATTGAACCCTGGGGACCATGTTCTGCTACGGAATTTGGGAGCATCTGCAAAACATAAGCTGGCTGATCGATGGCGGAGTGAACTCTTTACAGTGGTAGATCGGTTGCCTGGAATACCAGTCTACAAGATAAAAGGACGGGACGGGAGGATCAGGACTTGGCATAGAAATCATTTGTTGCCTGTACCTCAGATTGATGGTATGGATATCTCCAATGATGGCTCGGCCTGCGATTCTCCACAGTCCTTATCCGATATTCCACCTGACCTTCCTGAAACTCCTGAGAGTGATTGGACTGTGGCTCCTGAAGTTCCTAGATCACCAGTATCTTCTCCTTCAGGGAGACCTATGAACCCTCAAACTCCAGAATTCGTACCTAGATCTGTGTCTACAGATGAGCAGGGATCTAGCTCTCCTACGCCACCAGCATCATCCCCTCCCATGGCAGACAACCCTAGTTTAGGACCTGGACATGCTAGTTTACCTCAGAGAGAGGTACGGAGAGGAGAGAGAATTAGACACCCTCCACCTATGCTGACATATGATAGTTTGGGGGACCCCAGATTTACTACTCAGCCTCATTTATACCATGCTTGGGTGGGTGCAGTGTCCACTTTGGTCAATATGTTACCAATTTTCGCTCCTGCTGGCATGTATACCTATTAACCTGTTGTGACTCTGTAAATGCAAAAGCAACCATATTGATATTGTCATTGGTAATGTTGACTGTATACTATGACTTTGTATGTCTTTGACGTGACGTAAAGATTTCACCAGAGGGAGAGTGTAGGGAACTGCCATTTCTACTAGTATATAATGTATCTGGCTTCTTTGCCCCTGCAGTTTGGCTTCAGAGACCCCAGGCATTCAGTGCAAGTTTTGTTTTGTAAATACAGTGAGTCAGACACATGTGAGGCAGAGCTGCTGGGGGGAGAGAGGTGAGCAGAGCTGCTGAGACAGACATGTTATGTCTGGGGGAGTCTAAGAGCCACTTGTTCCTCTTTACTTCACAGTATATAGTTAGGTATGTGTCACCCCCTATATACTCACAGGACCTAGCTAGTAACCGTAGTTAGGGATCCATATATATATATAGTTCAGGGCAGTGATAGGTTAGGCTTCCGAAGGCCAACTAGCTAGTTAGAGGCCCGGTGGCACTAGTAGTTTAGCTGGCAGGTTAAGGACTCAGTGTTAGGGTAATCAGGCCTGCATCTACTGCCGTCACCGTCGCCCTGTTTGCTGCCTGTGAAGAATCTCACCATCATCATCATCATCTCCTGATCGGCTGTCTGTCATCTCCTGGAAGAATCCGAGGATCCACAGTCATCCACAGGGGCCCCTGCATCTCTTCTGTTGCCTGGAGGTATTGTGCACTGGACTCTTGCTATATATCTATATATATACCCGGGTATATAACCTAAGACGGTTGAGGACTTGCTGGTTGTTGTAGTATTGCTGTGTTCTGAGTATATTTTATGTATGTATTATTACCCTGTTGATTCTTATAAAGCTACTGTTATAACCTTATGTGGTATCTGTATGTATTCTTCAGACTGTGAGATTAGTACAGTGATCCTTGTTAAGGCTACTAACTGTACTTCATGGGTAAGTCCCAGGACGAGATCCTCCCTGTAATACAAAGGCTCTATCCTGTGTGGAGGCACTGATATATTTCATATATGTTCCCACTCTTCCCTTCAGCGAAGGCTTCAGGTCCCATTATACACACAGGTCAGCGCCAGAGTCTGTTGCGGGAGGGATAATACTCATACCCCCCCCAAAATAGGGCTACACTGATAACAATGTCAAACAGATGCCATTACTACAGGTAATGAGTGGAGGACAGAGGAGCCTCTTAAAGAAGAAGTTACAGGTCTGTGAGAGCCAGAAATCTTGCTTGTATGTAGGTGACCAAATACTTATTTTCCACCATAATTTGCAAATAAATTCTTAAAAAATCAGACAATGTGATTTTCTAGATATGTTTTCTCATTTTGTCTCTCATAGTTGAGGTCTACCTATGATGACAATTACAGGCCTCTCTCATCTTTTTAAGTGGGAGAACTTGCACAATTGGCGGCTGACTAAATACTTTTTTTTCCCCACTGTATATGAGGACTTGCCTTTTTGCTGGACAAGTTATAGTGTTTAATGGATTATTTTAGGTTAAATACATCTCATTGATTAACTTATATTAACGCTAATAAAACTTTCTGTGAAGGAAAAGAAAGAGAACCAGCATTTCTGCCACTGACTTTTTAGGCTACAAAATTTGCACCATTCACCATGTGGCTTAAATAAACTGATAAATTTATTCAGCTGATCAACAAATGTCCTGTTTAGGCATGCTTATCACATGACCTGATCACAGTGTAGTGTGCAGAGGTGTAGAACAATAACACCTTTTATCCTTCCTCCTCTGTTCCTCAGATCCTGTCCTCTCCATCTAGAAGTTACACTGCACTCCTTGCACTTAGTATATGTTTATTCACAGATACTGGCTGGTGACCAGCTCATACAGCTTCAGTTACATAACCTTTTCTATTAAAAGATAGCTGGACCATTGTAGCAAACAAGCCCTCTGACCTCTTGTGTTCCCCTATCTCCTCACAGAATGTAAGCTCTTGTGAGCAGGGCCCTCACTCCTATTGTTTAACATGTTTTATTTCTATGTCACATTGTAATGTCTCATATTGTCTGTTCATATGTCCTCTGATTTGTACAGTGCTACGGAATAAGTTGGTGCTATAGAAATAAAGTTGTTGTGTTTTTATTATTATCATAATTGAGCAGTCCTTCTTGACACACATTTTGTAGCATTTAGCTATTTTGACTTTTGCAAATAGTATGTGCTTGGTAGGAACAATAGGCTGGTACACATACTTTTGCTCCCAGATCTGGGTAAAAACCTTGAAGTTTAATAATGAGCTTCCTATTTACATGACAAATCCAAATTAACATGTTAATGGTATTTTTAGGTATCTCCTGAGTATTCATTTCATTTTTTTGTGTTATGACAAGAATTTTCTTACATTTTTCTTGTTTGCAGTAACAAAACTGTTCTACTAAATCTTCCATTTGTGAAAGGTTTCTTGGCAACCTGAGTGCTTAAACATTGGCAAAGAAGACAGAAAGGCCAATTCTGTTTTATACCTCCAAAGAATTGAAAATGTACAAGCACAATGTAAAACAGGGAAACTCTACATTAAGTAAAAGTTCATCTCCTGTGAGGAACCAATGCTGCTTATCAATTCCCTTCGATGTCTGTACAAGTGATATACAATGGTTGTATCTGTGCCATCATCTACGTCTGTAGATTATGAACAGGACAGGGTAAAGGGATTGTGATTATACATGACTGCAGAATAAGACTACACACCAGGCTTGCTTATAGTTTCTGTACTGGAGTCTTTATAGGAGCTGTATTCACAAAATTGTAAGAGATCTACAAAAGTGTATCAATTTCATTTTCACTACATTGGAGCAACATGATATTGTGGTATATTGATGAATGTAGAGTATAATAGTTAAATCCACATGTGACATTATAGAAAGTGCTGTATATAGCAATTTCATTCTCATAATCACATAATCCTTGGTATATTTTCTCCAATGCAGTACAAAAAGGCAATCTTTGACACAGATCAAGTGAACAACATTTCGGTCTGGTATGACCTTTATCTGTGTGTCAAATCTGTGTGGAGAGTATGCAGGAAGTACTGCAGGATGACCGTGGGATGTGCCCAGAAACCAGATGTGACCAGGTGCTAGTACTGACACCACCTATGGGTGCAGACCCAGTTTCAACACCAAGTGGGACACATCCGCCTTCTCCAGCTCCTCTTCACTGGACCATTTCCTGCTCCCAACATCACCAGGGCAAGCCATTGCTTCCACTCTTCCACCCTCATTTCATGACTGTAAGGTGAAGTACACATTATGTGGCATGGTGGCAGATGCTGTAGCATCTCTTTGAGTAGCAGAAGGTGGTGAATGATTACTGCATGCAGCAAACCTTAAGGAAAATGTGTTATTTTAAAGTCTTCCATTGGACCTTCTGAAGCTTTTTCAAGAGACTCAGGCCACCAAGTGTGTCAGCAGCAGGGACAACTGCATCCTCAGGGATCTTATACCTTTCATATATGTCATACATGAAACATTTACAGTTAGGCAATGAGAGGAAGAAGAATAACAACGTCTATATTTTGGTCACTATTGGAAGATAGTGTGCCAGAAATTTTTCTTAAACTTCTGTAAATTCTAACTCCAACAATATGTTGCTAAGGTATTTGTTCCCATTAAGGGATGATGGGCAGGGCAGTCCTGTTTCTTTTATGGCTGTTGTTCTTATCAGAGGATATATTCCAGCTTTTTAGCTGGTAGGCCAGGTACACTAATAGTGTCCACAATTTTTTCTTCAAATTCTGTAGTTGCCATGCCACACTTGGGGGGCATCACCAAAATGTTTTTAACAGCAATAAATGTTAGATATCGTTAAACTCTCACCATATAGACAAATATTTATTTCTTTTCTACTAGCACAGTGAAATGCAGACACTAGTACAATATAGGAATACGTCTCTTCTGAGTACTTTTGTGCCTATTTCACATTAAATAGCCATATCAGTTACTCGTAGGGGTGAAAGCACAACTCTCATTGATTGTGTTTTTAATTTTGCCTGTAAGGTGCATTAAATGTTATGTTTTATGTAGTAAGTCAATTACTTATTTAGAGAATGAGAAAGGGTTTTAGGTCCAATTGGACCTTTTTAGTCTTTTGGAGTTGATGGCACACTGTTGGCACAATAACAACAAAATAAAACAAACCAATACCAATGCCATGTTGTTGTTTTTTTTTTTTTGAAAGCCACTCCTTCGTCATCACTTTTCAAGCAGGCACACTGCCACAATTTTTTTCTTTAAAATAACAAGCCTGTTGCACTTACAAGTCTCCAAAACAGATTCACTTTTATATAAAACCATTGTTTTTTCTTTTTGTTTTTTGTTTTTTTTGTGTGAGTGTGTGTGTGTACAGTGCTGGCCAAAAGTATTGACACCCCTGCAATTCTGTCAGATAATACTCAATTTCTTCCAGAAAATGATTGCAATCACAAATGCTTTGGTAATAATATCTTCATTTATTTTGCTTGCAATGAAAAAACACAAAAGAGAATGAAAAAAAAAGTCAAATCATTGATCATTTTACACAAAACTCCAAAAATGGGCCGGACAAAAGTATTGGCAGCCTCAGCCTAATACTTGGTAGCACAACCTTTAGACAAAATAACTGCGAACAACTGCTTTCGGTAACCATCAATGAGTTTCTTACAATGCTCTGCTGGAATTTTAGACCATTCTTCTTTGGCAAATTTCTCCAGGTCCCTGAGATTTGAAGGGTGCCTTCTCCAAACTGCCATTTTGAGATCTCTCCACAGGTGTTCTATGGGATTCAGGTCTGGACTCATTGCTGTCCACTTTAGAAGTCTCCAGTGCTTTCTCTCAAACCATTTTCTAGTGCTTTTTGAAGTGTGTTTTGGGTCATTGTCCTGCTGGAAGACCCATGACCTCTGAGGGAGACCCAGCTTTCTCACACTAGGCCCTATATTATGCTGCAAAATTTGTTGGTAGTCTTCAGACTTCATAATGCCATGCACACAGTCAAGCAGTCCAGTGCCAGAGGCAGCAAAGCAACCCCAAAACATCAGGGAACCTCTGCCATGTTTGACTGTAGGGACCGTGTTCTTTTCTTTGAAGGCCTCTTTTTTTTTCCTGTAAACTCTATGTTGATGCCTTTTCCCAAAAAGCTCTACTTTTGTCTCATCTGACCAGAGAACATTCTTCCAAAAAGTTTTTGGCTTTCTCAGGTAAGTTTTGGCAAACTCCAGCCTGGATTTTTTATGTTTCTGGGTCAGAAGTGGGGTCTTCCTGGGTATCCTACCATAGAGTCCCTTTTCATTCAGACGCCGACGGATAGTACGGGTTGACACTGTTGTACCCTCGGACTGCAGGGCAGCTAGAACTTGTTTGGATGTTAGTCGAGGTTCTTTAGCCACCATCCACACAATCTTTCATTGAAATCTCTCGTCAATTTTTCTTTTCCGTCCACATCTAGGGAGGTTAGCCACAGTGCCATGGGCTTTAAACTTCTTGATGACACTGCGCACGGTAGACACAGGAACATTCAGGTCTTTGGAGATGGACTTGTAGCCTTGAGATTGCTCATGCTTCCTCACAATTTTGCTTCTCAAGTCCTCAGACAGTTCTTTGGTCTTCTTTCTTTTCTCCATGCTCAATGTGGTACACACAAGGACACAGGACAGAGGTTGAGTCAACTTTAATCCATTTCAACTGGCTGCAAGTGTGATTTAGTTATTGCCACCACCTGTTATGTGCCACAGGTAAGTAACAGGTACTGTTAATTACACAAATTAGAGAATCATCACCTGATTTTTCAAAGGGTGCCAATACTTTTGTCCACCCCCTTTTTTATGTTTGGTGTGGAATTATATCCAATTTGGCTTTTTGACAATTCTTTTTGTGGTTTTCCATTGAAGACAAATTAAATGAAGATATTATTACCAAAGCATTTGTGATTGCAATCATTTTCTGGAAGAAATTGAGTATTATCTGACAGAATTGCAGGGGTGCCAATACTTTTGGCCATCACTGTATAAACAAAAACACGTGCAAGCACCTGTCCCCAAAACAGGCTAAGGGCCGGTTCACATCTGCGTTCGGGTTTCCATTCGGGGAGTCTGCTTGGGGTTTACTTGGGAAACCCGCGGACCTCATAGACTATAATGGGGTGCGTGTGGTGTCCGCTCAGTTTCCGCACAAAGCAAGCGGAGAGGAAAGTGCTGCTTTCTGCACAAAGCAAGCGGCACTTTCCTCTCCGCATGTTTCCGCATGTTTCGTGTGGAAACCAAGCGGAAACCACATGAACCCCATTATAGTCTATGGGGTCAGTGTTCTTTCCCAGGTAAACCACTTTTTATGCGTATAGGTTTCTGTTCGAGGGGTCCCCAAGCGGACTCCCCGAACGGAAACCTGAACGCAGATGTGAACCGGCCCTAAGTTTTGGAGCGTTTCAAATGTTGCCTTAGATAGAGTCCTAGGATCCCTAGGATGTTTTAAGCCAATTTAAGCTTTAGTCCGTGACAAAACTTATTCGACCCAAAACAAATCTTTGGACCGAACCACCTGAACATGAAATGAACAAATCTCCAGAGATTTGTTCATTTTTGAATACAATATAAATATTAATAATACAATTAAGCACAGCAAGATTCTTCTTCTTAGCAGTATTAGTAGTTTGATTTGAGCTAACTACAAAATTGCATTTTACCATATTTTGCAGGGTAACTGTAAAGAATTTGTTCATTTTCAGAATTTTGAGATAAAACTTCCCAAAGCTGTCTCTTACACCTTACATTTATATTGCCATTTATTAGCATTTGTTTTAAAATTATATTAAAAAATGAAAATAATATATAACAAGATATAAAAATGCTAAATTACAAAAATATTTATTTTTCTTAAAAATATGTTGATAATAATAATAATAATAATAATAGTAATAATAATAATTTTCCTGTCCCCTGGTTGAACTTGATGGATGGATGTCTTTTTTCAACTGTACTATGTAACTATGTAAACAATAATAAATGCAGCTTTGATCATATCCAATTTTGCATATATAGAGATTCACATATGTCTTACACAGATTAAGGACTAATGCATGAATTTCTTAAAAGGTTTTTGTAACTGCCTTGACTATGTAAATGCCACCTCACATTCAGTCTGTACAATTTCCAAAAATGCTGCACATTATAATGCATATATCTTTATCTTTTGAAAATTGAAATAGAAAACATACACTGAAAGTGATTTGGATTCTGTGTTCCAGACATTGCACTATTTTTTTTCACCAACTGTTTGTTACATCTGGTGCTGATTACTAAATCCTGCAAAATGGACCAAATTCAGCCTTGTTGGCTCAGTGACATAGAGAAAAAGATACAGCGGGCAGATGGCTGTGCGGTCGCTGGCAATGCTGTTTCAATCGAGTGAAATAATAATTGTGAATAGATCAAGAGAGGAGTCTGTGAACTTAGACATCAAGTTTTCCATAATGGATAAATTAATTAGAATGTATAAAATATGACATAACCTAATAGGATGATAGTATACAGATTATATTAAAAAAAAACTTCCATTGCATTTTTTGGCCATTTCTATCAATGTTCACATGCACACCCACCTGAAAAATAGTATGTGTATATACATGTGCGTGGGTTCGTTGATATGAAAAAAATATAACATGCAAGAGCACATGACAGGAAGATTTGACATACCGTAAGATCTCCAGAGAAAAGCAGCCTCAAAATCCTGTCATTTCAAACAGTCATGACATTGATAAGAAGTACAAACCATTACAATGGTTTGTTTTTATTTGATGTGCATACTGAAAAAGCACAATTGTACATTAAAGTGTCTCCCCTTACTAAAATTCATTTCCTGAGTATGTGTGATGCAGACATCTGATAACCCTTGGTTACAGTGGTGCTTTAATTTTTTGTAATTTGTATATCTTTTGTAAATGTAATAGAAATCAGTTCTTGCTCTGCCTTCATAGACAGAGCTGCAGTCAAAAGCATAGTGGCCAATATAATAGACAATGCAGCTAAGATTGAGTCACTGGGCATAAAAATCCCAAGCAAGTTGAATTTAAAAACAGGATGAACTGAGGATAAGATAAGCAATAAAGAGGTTTTCCAGGCAAAAAATGTTTTTTTTTAAATGTCTGTTAGTGCTATTAATGGGTTAATAAATGCACCCATATACAGTACAGACCAAAAGTTTGGACACACCTTCTCATTCCAAGAGTTTTCTGTGTTTTCATGACTATAAAAATTGTAGATTCACACTGAAGGCATCAAAACTATGAATTAACACATGTGGAATTATATACTTATCAAAAAAGTGTGAAACAACTGAAAATATGTCTTATATTCTAGGATAATGTTGTACCGTGTTAGCCATTGAAAGTAGTGGAAGAGTGAAGAAATCAGGCGATACCTTTTAGAGGCTAACTGAGTATATTTGTAAGTAAGCTTTCAGGAGTACTCGCTCCCTTCATCAGACATGGTGTGATACAAGAACTGAAAATTAACAGATTTTTATACACATGGTTTTCAAAGCATTTTAGAGTCCTTAAAAAAAATTGCAATCTAAGTAGAGAAGTTATTTACAACAGGTCAAAAAAACAGTCTGGAAACTTGTGGTGCGTGACGGAGGGATCAGTAATTCTTGCTGTTATCTGTTTGCTATCAGGAGGTGATTTGTGTCCCTCACAGTTCATACATAGTGTGATTTGAAGCTGGCATGAATATTGAGTTCAGTTCATGGTTCAAACATAGTGTGACATGAAGCTGGCATGAATATTAAGTCCAAATTGCAGAGTTTGAAATTTTTGCATAAATTTGTACTCCATTTCTTTCCTTTTCTCCTGTGTCTTAAAATGTCCCATTAAAACCACAACCCGCAAATCTTCAATAGAGTGGTTTTCTCCGGAGAAATGTGCGGCCACTGGGAGATCTGTTCTGCTGTTATTAATGGTGGATCTGTGTGAGTTCATTCGTTGACTGAGTCTCTGCCTTGTTTCCCCCACATAGAGGCCTGTGGTGGGACATTGCACACACATTATGAGGTACACCACATTGGAAGACCTGCAGGAAAATGTCCCCCTAATTCTGTGCACCTGTTGTGACTGTGGGATAGGTACACTGTCAGCGGTGTGGATGTGCTTGCAGGTCATGCACCTTTTATGTAGGCAAGGTGAGGTGCCATTTTCAGTTGGGGCCTTCAGGGCACTCTGGACGATAATGCGCCTCAGGTTTGGTGGTTGTCGAAAGGAGAGGAGAGGGGGGACTGGAAATATGTCCTTGAGTCTGTTGTCCCTATGTAGCACAGGTTGGAGCTCCTTGGCAATCCTTCGTAGGATCTCCAGCTGTGGGTTGTAGGTGACAACTAGGGGCACTCGGGCATCTTTCTGGGTCTCTCTATATGTGAACAGACTGTCTCTGTTAATGGCTGCTGCTTTGTTTAATTGGTTGTCTGTCACTTTTGGTTTGTATCCCAATCTGAGAAATTTCATCCTCAGATCCAGGAGGTGCTTGTCCAGGTCTGTTTTGTCGGAGCAAATACGATTGTATCGTATACCCTGGCTGTAGATTATAGATTGTCTTGTGTGCTTGGGGTGGAAGCTGTCGTTTCTCAGGTAGGCCGTTCTGTCTGTGGGTTTGTGGTATATTGATGTGAGTAGATGGTGGTCTTTAATGTATATTGTGGTATCCAGAAAGTGAATTTCATTCCCTGAATAGCTAAGTTTAAGGTTGCTGGTCGGGTGAAAGTCATTGAAGTCATTATGGAATTGAAGTAGGGCCTCCTCACCTGCAGTCCAGATGACAAGGATATCATCGATATAACGAAGGTAAATCATAGGTTTGGTGGCGCATGTTGATAAATATGTTTCTTCCATTTCTGCCATAAAGAGATTTGCATATTGGGGTGCACATCTGGTCCCCATTGAAGTTCCCATTCGCTGTAGATATATATCCTCTCCAAAGGTAAAATGGTTGTGGCTAAGGATGAATTGTATGAGCTGCGTTACTGGTTCTGTTGGGAGGTTTTGTTTTGCCAGGTGTACCCGACATGCTGCAACTCCATCCTTGTGGGGAATGTTGGTATACAGGGATTCCACATCCATGGTGGCCAAAATGGTACCCTCAGGTAGAGGGCCCAGGGCATTCAGTTTGTTAAGAAGGTCAGTGGTGTCCTGGATATAGCTTGGTGTATCCCTGACAAGGGGTTTTAGGAGATTTTCCACCCAACCTGAGATGTTTTCTGTCAGTGTCCCAATGCCAGAAATGATAGGCCTCCCAGGGTTGCCATCTTTGTGTATCTTTGGGAGCATATAGAAGCAGCCCGGCCTGGGATCTTGTGGGATAAGTCCCTTTACCTGATTCTGGATCTGGACTGGAAACTCCTTGATCATACTCTTTAGTTCTTTCATATAGGCCTCTTTGGGATCACTTCCAAGTTTGGAGTAATGGATAGGATTTGACAGTTGCCTGTTTGCTTCCTGGATATGCGGTGACCAGATGGAAGGTAACGCTGCAGTTGGGATTGCGGGGTGCAAACAGCGCAGACTTGTCACGGTCTCTGGGCACGAGGGCGCAGCGCTGGTGCTGTCCCACGTTACCACCACTGGTACCGGTGATGAGGGGGCTGCACAAATGTTGGTGGTGATTGTTCCCCCGGGGCGCTTCCCCTATACTGTGCCGACTGGTGGTGTTTGGGGCGCCCTGATGTTGTCGGTGCAGAGTCAGACACAGAAACGGTTGTAAAGTTGAACTTTTACTTCCATGGGTGTGGAGGCACAAATGCTTAAACAGTTTCTTCAATACAAAACAACGGGGTACGCCTGGTGACACAGCAAAGTCCTGGGGTGCAGGGTAGACTTGATGAAAGGTGTTCCTAGCCCTTATACTTCAGTGTTACAGCCCTAAGGTGCGTCTGGGCTCCTATTTGGCTCATAGGAGGATGCCCACCATGATACTAGTACATAATATTCCCCACTCACGTTATGTGGTCCTGATAGCTCAGAGTTTCGGGGTGCAATAGTCAGGGTGGCAGGATATTCCACAGGTCTGGCCTTGGCCCCTGGATCCTGTGATACTTGCTATGGAGCACGTGTTCCAGAATGTTCTCTCCACAGTCTCATGCTGACAAGATAATGATGCTTGACTTCCTTCAGGGCGATGGCTAGGCAGACAGGGGACAGGATCTTCTGAATAGCTGGAGTATGTCAGCTCTCCAACCTTCCTGGGCCTGTCTAGGACTTGAGATTCCTGCACTAAACTCACTGCTTTCTTCACAGGACATCACACTTATCTCCTCACCTCCTCCTCCTAACACTCCACACTTCTAACTCCTCACACGCAGGACCTTCCTGCAGGGGTGTTACCATGGGGACCCAGTGATCAGCTGACTCCTCCCCTTTTCCCAGGCGATGTCCTCCCATTGGACATTTGGTTACTATTCAAGCCTATGGGAGGTGTAATGCATGTGTGAGGCTCACTAGGTGGCGCTGTGTTGTGTGAGACTCAGGACCCCCTGCTATGTCACACAGGCTATGAAGCAACAGGAAATAATACAATGCACAGAGATCACCCTCAGCCCAGCCATAGCCAGCTCTGGGATGCCACAGATATAGTCTGAGGTGTTCATTATGACTATTGCGCCCCCTTTGTCAGCTGGTTTTATTATTATATCCTGATTTTCTTTCAGTGATGTAATATCCTTCTGTTCTTGCAGGGTTAGGTTATGCGCCTGTTTCTTTTGTTTCTCCAGGATTTCTGATTTTACTTTGCTTCTGAAACAGTCAATATATTTATCCAGTGCTGCATTAGCTCCAGGGCGTGGGGTCCAGGTAGATTTTTTGGTAGGATTCCTTATGGGCTGTTCCATCTCAGAGTCGCTGCTGTATGGAAGGTCTTTGTCATAAAAATATTCCCTTAATCTCATTTTTCTGAAAAACTCCTCCATATCATTGCAGAGTTGGATATGGTCAGTGCGTGCTGAGGGGCAGAAGGACAGACCTTTGGAGAGAACTGACATTTCGTGTTTGTTTGGCTCATAAGAGGAAAGATTCACAACACAGCTTTGCTGAGCTGGGCTAGTACTTGCGGTTGTAGTAATGAGGCCTTTTTGTCTCAGTCTGTGGAGCTTTTTCTTTTTGTTGTTAATAAGCATATCCTGAAGTTCCCAGTAGTATGTGTGGAGTTTGGCCTCCATTTCCACTGTGTCATTAGCCAATGATGATTTCAGGGCCTGTATCTCCTCCTGTGTTCTTTTTTTGTTGTTATAGGAAATTTTTATCATATTGTTCCGCAGCCTTTCAGATGTCCGAATACATAGTTGTTCTGCATATCGGCTGTTGTAGGTGTTCCGGGTTGGGTTACGTAAATTGAAGCCTTTTGGGATGAGTCTCTCCTTTTTGCATTTTGTTAAGAAGAAGATGTCGCTGTTGAGTTGTGCAAGTTTCTTAAGCCGGTTTTTCAGTTCCATTCTTTTGCGGTACATTGTGGTATCTTTCAAGTTGATAGTAGTATAATGTTGTACCGTGTTAGCCATTGAAAGTAGTGGAAGAGTGAAGAAATCAGGCGATACCTTTTAGAGGCTAACTGAGTATATTTATAAGTAAGCTTTCAGGAGTACTCGCTCCCTTCATCAGACATGGTGTGATACAAGAACTGAAAATTAACAGATTTTTATACACATGGTTTTCAAAGCATTTTAGAGTCCTTAAAAAAAATTGCAATCTAAGTAGAGAAGTTATTTACAACAGGTCAAAAAAACAATCTGGAAACTTGTGGTGCGTGACGGAGGGATCAGTAATTCTTGCTGTTATCTGTTTGCTATCAGGAGGTGATTTGTGTCCCTCACAGTTCATACATAGTGTGATTTGAAGCTGGCATGAATATTGAGTTCAGTTCATGGTTGAAACATAGTGTGACATGAAGCTGGCATGAATATTAAGTCCAAATTGCAGAGTTTGAAATTTTTGCATAAATTTGTACTCCATTTCTTTCCTTTTCTCCTGTGTCTTAAAATGTCCCATTAAAACCACAACCCGCAAATCTTCAATAGAGTGGTTTTCTCCGGAGAAATGTGCGGCCACTGGGAGATCTGTTCTGCTGTTATTAATGGTGGATCTGTGTGAGTTCATTCGTTGACTGAGTCTCTGCCTTGTTTCCCCCACATAGAGGCCTGTGGTGGGACATTGCACACATATTATGAGGTACACCACATTGGAAGACCTGCAGGAAAATGTCCCCCTAATTCTGTGCACCTGTTGTGACTGTGGGATAGGTACACTGTCAGCGGTGTCAGCCAGGCTGTAGAATATAGATTGTCTTGTGTGCTACAGCCAGGCTATACGATACAATCGTATTTGCTCTGACAAAACAGACCTGGACAAGCACCTCCTGGATCTGAGGATGAAATTTCTCAGATTGGGATACAAACCAAAAGTGACAGACAACCAATTAAACAAAGCAGCAGCCATTAACAGAGAAAGTCTGTTCACATATAGAGAGACCCAGAAAGATGCCCGAATGCCCCTAGTTGTCACCTACAACCCACAGCTGGAGATCCTACGAAGGATTGCCAAGGAGCTCCAACCTGTGCTACATAGGGACAACAGACTCAAGGACATATTTCCAGTCCCCCCTCTCCTCTCCTTTCGACAACCACCAAACCTGAGGCGCATTATCGTCCAGAGTGCCCTGAAGGCCCCAACTGAAAATGGCACCTCACCTTGCCTACATAAAAGGTGCATGACCTGCAAGCACATCCACACCGCTGACAGTGTACCTATCCCACAGTCACAACAGGTGCACAGAATTAGGGGGACATTTTCCTGCAGGTCTTCCAATGTGGTGTACCTCATAATGTGTGTGCAATGTCCCACCACAGGCCTCTATGTGGGGGAAACAAGGCAGAGACTCAGTCAACGAATGAACTCACACAGATCCACCATTAATAACAGCAGAACAGATCTCCCAGTGGCCGCACATTTCTCCGGAGAAAACCACTCTATTGAAGATTTGCGGGTTGTGGTTTTAATGGGACATTTTAAGACACAGGAGAAAAGGAAAGAAATGGAGTACAAATTTATGCAAAAATTTCAAACTCTGCAATTTGGACTTAATATTCATGCCAGCTTCATGTCACACTATGTTTGAACCATGAACTGAACTCAATATTCATGCCAGCTTCAAATCACACTATGTATGAACTGTGAGGGACACAAATCACCTCCTGATAGCAAACAGATAACAGCAAGAATTACTGATCCCTCCGTCACGCACCACAAGTTTCCAGACTGTTTTTTTGACCTGTTGTAAATAACTTCTCTACTTAGATTGCAATTTTTTTTAAGGACTCTAAAATGCTTTGAAAACCATGTGTATAAAAATCTGTTAATTTTCAGTTCTTGTATCACACCATGTCTGATGAAGGGAGCGAGTACTCCTGAAAGCTTACTTATAAATATACTCAGTTAGCCTCTAAAAGGTATCGCCTGATTTCTTCACTCTTCCATTATATTCTAGGTTCTTCAAAGTAGCCACCTTTTGCTTTGATTACTGTTTTGCACACTCTTGGCATTCTCTTGATGAGCTTCAAGAGGTAGTCACCTGAAATGGTCTTCCAACAGTCTTGAAGGAGTTCCCAGAGATGCTTAGCACTTGTTGGCCCTTTTGCCTTCACTCTGCGGTCCAGCTCACCCCAAACCATCTCGATTGGGTTCAGGTCTGGTGACTGTGGAGGCCAGGTCATCTGGCGTAGCACCCCATCACTCTCCTTCTTGGTCAAATAGCCCTTACACAGTCTGTAGGTGTGTTTGGGGCCATTGTCCTGTTGAAAAATAAATGATGGTCCAACTAAATGGATGGAATAGCATGCCGCTGCAAGATGCTGTGGTAACCATGCTGGTTCAGTATTCCTTCAATTTTGAATAAATCTCCAACAGTGTCACCAGCAAAGCACCCCCACACCATCACACCTCCTCCTCCATGCTTCACGGTGGGAACCAGGAATGTAGAGTCCATTCGTTCACCTTTTCTGCGTCGCACAAAGACACGGTGGTAGGAACCAAATCTCAAATTTGGACTCATCAGACCAAAGCACAGATTTCCACAGGTCTAGTGTCCATTCCTTGTGTTCTTTAGCCCAAACAAGTCTCTTCTGCTTGTTGCCTGTCCTTAGCAGTGGTTTCCTAGCAGCTATTTTACCATGAAGGCCTGCTGCACACAGTCTCCTCTTAACAGTTGTTGTAGAGATGTGTCTGCTGCTAGAACTCTGTGTGGCATTGACCTGGTCTCTAATCTGAGCTGCTCTTAATCTGCGATTTCTGAGGCTGGTGACTTGGATGAACTTATCCTCCGCAGCAGAGGTGACTCTTGGTCTTCCTTTCCTGGGGCGGTCCTCATGTGAGCCAGTTTCTTTGTAGCTCTTGATGGTTTTTTCCACTGCACTTGGGGACACTTTCAAAGTTTTCCCAATTTTTCGGACTGACTGACCTTCATTTCTTAAAGTAATGATGGCCACTCGTTTTTCTTTACTTAGCTGCTTTTTTCTTGCCATAATACAAATTCTAACACTCCATTCAGTAGGACTGTCAGCTGTTTATCCACCTGACTTCTGAACAACACAACTGATAGTCCCAACATCATTTATAAGGCAAGAAATCCCACTTATTAAACCTGACAGGGCACACCTGTGAAGTGAAAACCATTTCAGGTGACTACCTCTTGAAGCTCATCAAGAGAATGCCAAGAGTGTGCAAAGCAGTAATCAAAGCAAAAGGTGGCTACTTTGAAGAACCTAGAATATAAGACATATTTTCAGTTGTTTCACACTTTTTTGTTAAGTATATAATTCCACATGTGTTAATTCATAGTTTTGATGCCTTCAGTGTGAATCTACAATTTTTATAGTCATGAAAATACAGAAAACTCTTGGAATGAGAAGGTGTGTCCAAACTTTTGGTCTGTACTGTACCTTTAGCAGTGTTTTGAGTGATTTCTGGGTGTCTGTGGGAGCTCCTGGTATCTTTTGCATTTGTTTACATGGTTCAGCTTCCTGCTGTGTAACTTCCACCCTAACCCCTCTCACCTTACTCCCCCCTCCATCCTCTCTCTCTCCCTCCCTCCCTCCCATACACCCCCCTCCCTCCCACACACCCCCCTCCCTGTCTCTCTAGCTATCTCACCCACTACTAGCCCTTCCCTACCTACTCAGCCCAACCCCCTACACCATTATATACTTATCTCTCTTCCTTCCATGGCTTCTTCCTGCGGGAGGGCCCCTCCTTCTTTACTGATTTTGCAGGCACGCGCTCTTCTCCCAGCACTGCTCTGTGCTCTGCAGCGATGATCCACCTCTACTGCGCATGCGTGACAGCTGCGCAGTAGAGGTGGATTATCCGCAGCAGTGTGCAGAGCAGCGCTGGGAGAAGCGGGAGCATTCAGAAAAGAAGGAGGAGCCGTCCCACAGAAAGAAGCCATGGAAGGTAAATATGATGAAGTGGACGGGGAAGGGGAGTAGTAGTGACAATCCATTTCCGGAAATGGGGAATTGTATTATCATCACCGGATAACCAGAAAATGTCCCTAGGGCAGCCACATGACCGCCCCAGGGATATGATTAAATATACATTTTTGATTAATTATGTTATTTAGAAAGTAGGAGGGGGTGGGTGTTTAGATTAGTGTAGGGATTTCCATTTATCTCAGACAACCCCTTTAACCTCAAATGATTTACACACAACAACCTTTACCAGCAAAAGATCTGTGAGGCAAAGAATGGGGATACTCTTGAAGACAGTCCAAAGGGTATTACAGTTCATTTGGAATCAACTGTGCCCAGAGGCGTAGCTAGCGGGGGGAACAGAAGGGGCGGCTGCCCCAGGCCCACTGACTTTTTGGGGCCCATCCCGGGGCCGCCATTAATACATTCTTTATTTCTAACTAGATCGGTGTCTGCAGACACCGATCTAGTTAAAACGTATCCTGCAGCTTAACTGTATTGTAAACCGTAAGCTACATGAGGCCTGTGGTTTACAAGACCCCAAGAGCACAGACAGATGTCCGCTTCTCAGCACAGGCAGCATGATGATGCTACAACATCACGCTGCCTGCGCTCACAGACGTCCTGTGCTATACCAATACTATCAGTATACGGTGAGCGTATAGTGGTATATAGCAGCTCTACACAGGGCTCTGCAGACGATTTAGGTGAATACAGTGCAGTAACATTTAGTAACTTACTGGTGACATCTCTGACTAATCCTTCACATTTCCCATCTCTTTCATCTGGACAGCCATGACCACTTCTTCCAGTCTCTGTAAAGTTTGCAGCACAGACATCTTTGGCTGCTCACTTTTCCAGGCACCTGACCCACATTGTCCTCACCTGCACAAAGCCCCCATCCTGCTGCTACCCCAATTATAAAATATATAATATAACCCCCTATAATGAATAATACCCCCAAGTGTATCTTTAAGTTAATAACTTCCCTGTGCACCCCTTTAAATAGTGCCCCTTATTAATAATGCCCCAGATGTTTCCTAATTAAAAAGGAAAAAAAAGGGAAAAAATTATTGGGGTTCCAATACCCCGGGACCCCCAGGATCAGCTGTTTGAATGAACCATGGTACCTGTGTAAGCGCCGTGACCCCTTCTCTGTTTACATAGTGTCATTCTTTTCATAGCGGCCATGTAATGTAACTACAACCTCATCCTATACACCTCTATGTGACAAGGCTGGAATTACATCACACGGTAACTATAAACAGACAGCGAATGATATAAACAGGTGCCATAGCCCCTTCATACAGCTGATCAGTGGGGGATCACTTATCTCTTATTGATATTTTATTCTGAGGATAGACCATCAATAAAAATGAGCTGGAAAACTCCTTAAAGAGGACCTTTCACGTATATGCTGATTTACATACAGCTAGAAAGCCGACAGCACGCTGAATTCAGCGCACTGCCGGCTTTCCCGGTATGTGCCCCGGGGCTGGAGATATTGGCGGTTTTAGTTTCACGGTTTACTGTCAGAAAGGCGTTCCTGACAATCTAGCTACTCTGTGAGGAACGCCCTCTCTGACAGTTCTCGTTCATAGACTTGTACTGAGGGGGCGTTCCTCACAGTTTAGCGTCATCGCCGGGCAGTAAGGAACGCCCCCTCTGACAGTACAGAGCTATGGGCGAGTACAGAGATGGGGCGTTCCTTATAGCCCAGCGATGACGCTGAGTTGTAAGGAACGCCCCCCCAGTACAAGTCTATGAACGAGAACTGTCAGGGAGGGCGTTCCTAACAGCACAGCTAGATTGTCAGGAACTCCCTTCTGACAGTAAACCGTGAAACTAAGACCCCCGATATCTACAGCCCCGGGGCACATACTGGGAAAGCTGGCAGTGCGCTGAATTCAGCGTGCTGTTGGTTTTCTAGCGGTATGTAAAACAGCATATACATGAGGACGTGAAAGGTCCTCTTTAAGGCTAAGGCCCCACGTGGTGTCCTGCAGCAAAAAAGAGCTGCGGGAAAAACCGCAGCGGCGACGCATCGCGGTTTTTCCTGCAGCACTTTGCACAGAAAGTTCGCAGAGGTTTCCTCTGCAGACTTTCTGCTTCAATTATATCTACAGGAAAACCGCCAGCATTTCCGTAGGTATAATTGACATGCTGCGATTTCCAAAACTGCGTCTGTTTTGGAAATCGCAGCGTATCCGCTGCGTAACCGTTGCGGTTTTGGAAATTGAAGCATTTCAATTATACCTATGTAAACACCGGCGGTTTCCATATAGGTGTATTGAAATCAGAAAGTCCACTGGGGAAACCTCTGCAGACCTTCTGTGAAAAGTGCTGCGAGAAAAACCACAATGTTACCACTGCGGTTTTTCCTGCAGCGCTTTTTTTTCTGCAGCCCACTATGTGGGGCCTTAGTCTTATTAAAACCCAAGTGCCACCTTAATTAAATTAATTGACCTTCTTATTATGACCCTGATTCACCCTGACATAAATACTGCACCTCTAATGGCTCCTTATATCAATGACCACCCCCTTATGTTCAGAATGCCTCCTAATATAAATGATGCCCCCTAATGGCCCCTTATATAAATAACCTCCCCCTTGTATTAATAATACCTCCTAATAACCCTTATATAAATGACCCCCCATCGTCATAATGCCCCCTAATGAATCCTCCCTTATAGTTATATTTCCCCCTCCTAACTACCCCTTATACTATTAATATACCCACAACTAAGCTAAAAAACAAAAAACAAAAGTCATACTCACCTGCGATGATGATGAATGGAGCCGCCGGCGCTTCCTCCCTGTCCACGCACAGGACGTCTGTGTCTGAGCGCAGACGGCGCGTTGTTGTGACGTCATCGCGCCGCCCGTGCTGAGAAGCAGACATCGTCTGTGGTCTTGGCATCTTGTAAACCACAAGCCTCTTAAGTTGCAGACACCGATCTAGTTAGAAATAAAGGATGTATCAATGGCGGCCCCGGGGTGGGCCCCAAAAAATTCAGCAGGCCCGGTGCAGCCTCCCCCCGCTGCCCCCCCGCTAGCTACGCCTCTGATTAGGAGGCATTATGAACATAAGGAGGTGGTCATTGATATAAGGGGTCATAAGAGGTGCAGTATTTATGTCAGGGGTAATCAGGGGCATAATATGAGGGTCAATTAATTTACTTAAAGTGGGACTTAGGCTTTATTAAGACTAAGGCCCCACGTAGCTGGCTGCAGCAAAAAAAGCGCTGCAGGAAAAAACGCGGTGGGACGTTTTTCGCCACATGAGGCCCCCATCCCATCCCCACTTTGCAGTAAAATAAGTGCAGTGGATACGCTGCGATTTCCAAAACAGTCGCCCTTTTGGAAATCGCAGCATGTGAATTATACCTATGGAAATGCCAGCGGTTTCCCTATAGATATAATTGAAGCAGAAAGTCCACAGAGGAAACCTCTGCGAACATTCTGTGCAAAGTGCTGCAGGAAGAACCACGATGTGTCACCGCCGCAGTTTTTCCCACAACTGTTTTTTTCTGCGGGACGCCACATGGGGCCTTGGCCTTAAGGCGTTTTCCAGCTCATTTTTATTGATGATCTATTCTCAGAATAAATCATCAATAAGAGATTCCTCACTGATCAGCTGTATGAAGGGGCTATGGTGCCTGTTTATATTATACGCTGTCTGTTTATAGTGACCGTGTGATGTAATTACAGTCTTGTCACATAGACATGTATAGGATGAGGCTGTAGTTTCATTACATGGCCGCTATAAAAAGAATAACACTATGTAAACAGAGAAGGTGTCATGGCGCTTACACAGGTACCACGGTTCATTCAAACAGCTGATCCTCGGGGTCCCGGGTATTGGAACTCCAATCATTTTTTTTCCCTTGTTTTTTTTTTTTTTTCTTTTTAATTAGGGGCATTATTAATAAGGGGCACTATTTAAATGGGGTACACAGTGAAGTTATTAATTTAAAAATGCACTTGGGGGTATTATTCATTATGGGGGTATATTATATATTTTATAATTGTGGTAACAGCAGGATGGGTGTGCAGGTGAGGACAATGTGGGTCGGGTGCCTGGAAAAGAGAGGAACCAAAGATGTCTGTTTTGCAAACTTTACAGAGACTGGAAGAAATGGTCATGGCTGTCCAGATGAAAGAGATGGGAAATGTGAAGTATTGGTCAGAGACGTCACCTGTAAGTCAATAAATGCTACTGACCTGTATTCACCTAAATTGTCTGCAGAGCCCTGGGTAGAGCTGCTATATACCACTATACACGTATACTCATAGTATCGGTATACGAACATGTCCAAGTTGGGGGCCCACTTGGACATGTTCGCCCCCCGTGCTGAACCCCTAGCTACGCCTCTGACTGTGCCCTAATGTGACTTAGATACAAACAAGTCAGCTTATCTAACTTTCCTTACCTTACCTGCTTTTTTCTTTTTTTTTTAATCTATCTATCTATCTATCTATCTATCTCTCTATCTCTCTGTCTAATCCACTGTATCTACAATTTTTGGCCTTTTTTCGCCTTTTAAAACCAGTAACAAGAACACTGTGCACTGGTTTCACAAACCAAATACATTTACTATTTTGCATGCTAGGATTATTCTGAATATAAATTCATAGGAGATTATCTCGTCTTCAGTGTTTAACAGAAAATATGACTGGCTTGAAGGGTCAGCAAGGAGCTATCTACCTTCTAGCTAAAAGTGGAGCCTGTCTAATTTACTTACTGTATCTATCAGACCACAGTACATGTGAGCGAACAGAACAGTCCTCTGTGCCTCTTGTGGCTGCCAAGCAGTGTCAAAGTGAAACAGTCAATAGGAAGTGCAGACTAATGTACGAATGGTCTTACACATCTAGGCTCACATCAGGGGAAAAGGAGAGAAAATGCATCAGAAAAAGCCATGGATGATTGCTCAACTACCAAAGAGGGTTATAGTAAATGTCAACAGCTTTCCAATGTAGCTGCCATCTTTCCAAATTCTAAGTGTCCTATGCTGTGCTGTATAAGTGAGCCTTACAGTATACTGTACGGTTCATATTCACTCTGATGATACTGAAGCGCCTACAATGTATTGTGTTTGCCATAGGAGGCAGGAGTACCTTGGTCAGTGAAAAGAAAACTGCAATATGCAATACTTTGGCCCAATTCTCACACTAGGCTCATCTCTCATTTAAGGCCTCCTGCACACAACAGTGTGCAGTGTACAGGTCAGTAAAAATGTCACGGATTACACATGGTTTGCTATTCGTTTGTCATACGTGCTTTTCCCTAATTGAATTGAATGGACAGAGCCAGAGACAAGTATAGGACCTGCTCCACATTGTGCAGCTCTTCACTATAGCCCGTACACAGAGCCGCAAAAACTAAAGCTGTATGTATAGATTCACAGAAATTCATGTGTCTATACTTTGATCCGCAATTGGTCGTGTGAAGGAGAGCTAAAGGATCATTCAGGTGGTGTAGTCGGTCCATGTATCGTAATTGCAAAAGATCTAAGTAGTGTATAAGGATAGGTTACATTTCTGTGGGTACTTACATAAAACTGAAAAAAATGCTTCTTCAACCCCTTAACTATTAAGGTGCTACAGCAAATCGTTTGCAGCAAAGCTCTACATGCAAAACGTCATAATAGTACGATGGAAGTCTCCCATCTGCTCAGTGTTTGAGCAGGCGACTTCAGAATCAGGTGTTAGCTGTAACTTAGAGCTAACACCCTGCTCCATTACCTGAGCTCTGATTGGGGATTTTAACCCCTCAGATGCTGTGGTCAAACATGACCACTGCATCTAAGGGGTTTCCACGGTTTTCTGTGCCTGCTCTGACCCCCCGATACCTATTTTGGTCAGATCAGGGTCTGACCAGTGACCCTGGATCTGCCCATGCCATATACCTGGTTGATCCTGCCAAGAGAAAAGGAAGTCAGCCTATGTGTCTGCATAGGCTGACTTCCTGTATACAATTGCAATACACGTGTATTGCAGTGCATACTACTGAACCAGCAATCCGAAGATTGATGGTTCAAGTCCCCTAGTTTGACATAAAAAAAAATGTAAAAAAGTGTAAAAAAAAAAAAAAAATCAAAACTATGTTAAAAAAATTAATAAATCAAAAAAGCCCAAAAATGCCCCTATCCTATATAAAATTAGTTATGAAAAAAGAAAATTAAAAATGAATGAAAACAATACATAATTAGTATTGCCATGCCCTTAACAACCTGTAAAATAAAACTGAAACATTACTTAACTTGCACGATGAACACCGTGAAAAAAAAAAAAAAAAAAAAAAAAACCCTCAAGTAATGATTGTTCACCATCTAATCTCACAAAATATGATATAAAAAGTGATCAAAAAGTAATATGTACTCCAAAACAGTACCAATAAAAAGCACAGTTTGTCCCACAAAAAATAAGTTATCAATCAACTCTGTCAACAAAAATAAGAAGATGGTGATGCAAAAATTTGATTTATGTTTCCAAATGAGTTTTCTGTTCTGCAAAATTAAAAATGCATAAAAAACAAAATAAAATAATTATCACTATAATTGTACTGACCCACAGTATAAAGGTAACATGTTACTTATGATCTATGCTTCACAGCAAAAAATTTAAAGGGTAAAAAGCAATGACAGAATTGATGTTTTTTTTTTTGTTTTGTTTTTTTTTTAATCCACCAAGAAAGAGTTAATAAAATTTAATTTAAGTGTTGCATTAATCTATTTTCCAGACATGTATGTGAAGCTGTTGGTGAAAGGTGAAAATAGCAATTTTTCCAAAAATACGTAATTTCAGTGCTCAGTATGTTGTGCCCAGCTTGTGTCAGAGACAAATATCCCAAAAGGCCGTTGTGCCCGGGATACTCACTCAACAGTTTTAGTAGTGTGTGTCTCTGCTGACACAAGCCGAGCACAACATATCAGGCACTGTAATAGGATATCTCTGGAAAAATTGCAATTTTCACAACTGCACATTCATTTCTGGAAACTAAATTAATGGAACATTCAAGGGATAAAAATGTTTGCTATGCCACTTTACAAATTTCTTGAGGGTTGTACTTTCCAAAATGGGGTCATGTGTCTATGGATTCCTCTTTACTGCCAATTCAGGGGCTCTGCAATAGTGGCATGATATCCAAAAACAAAAATGTGCTCCAAAAACCAAATAGCACTCCTTCCCTTCTGTGCCCGTGTGTTCCCAAACAGCAGTTTACACTTACATATGGCATTGTTAAGTACGTTATCATGAGTACAACAGTGTCATACATGTGAACAGAAACTGCTGTTTGAGCACAAAGCAGGGTGCAGATGTGAAGGTGCAGTATGTGGCTTTTAGAGCATAGATTTAGAGTCTATGACCAGCCTCAAAAGTAAAGTAGCAAAAGTCCCATAGACTGCAATACACCACACGGTATAACACCCAATTTACACACACTAAAATGTCCCAAAGTGCCTCCACACAGTACAATATCCCATATTGGCCCCTCCACACAGTATAATGTCCCATAGCGGTCCCTCCACACAGTATAATGTCCCATAGCGGCCCCTTCCCAAGGTATAATGTCCCATAGTGGGCCCCACACACAGTATAACATCTCACAGTAGCCACTCCACACAGTATAATGTCCCGTAGTGGCCCCTTCACACAGTATAATATTCCATAGCGGCCCCTTCACACATTATAATGTCCCACAGCAGCCCCTTCACACAGTATACTGTCTCACAGTAGCCCCTCCACAAATTATAATGTCCTATAGCTGCCCCTTCACACATTATAATGTCCCAAAGCGGCCCCTCCACACAGTATAATGTCCTATAGCAGTCTATTCACACAGTATAATATCCTATAGTGGTCTCCATACAGTATAATGTCTCACAGTGTCTCCTATGGTGTTCGTTGCAAATACACCAAAAATTTGGAGTTCGTCAGAACCCAAAATTTTTGGGGTTCAACACCCATGAACTATACACTGTGGTCTTTTTAGACCCCAGAGAATAATGATCGGAAGCCCAGGGGAGGTGACAAACATAAACACCAGTGCTATTTACCTCTCCTGGGCTCCAGCGTAACTCCCTACTGTCTTCGGGCCTCCTCAATGAGGACACAGCCGTGGGTTACACTGATATCATTATGCATCATGACGCCGGCTCGTCCAGAAAACATTAGGGAGTCATGCTGGAGCCAAGGAGAGGTGAGAAACACTGATTTTTATATTTTTCACCTCCCCTGGGCATCCGATCATTATACTCCGGGGTCTGAAGAGACCCCAGAACATAATAGCAGTATTCAGTCCAAACGGAACCACCAGGCGAACCTCACAAGACAAATCTCGTGGGGTTCGCCCAGTGGTGAACCTAGCCTCTTTGCTGCCTGAGGCAGACTATAGAAAGACGCCCCCCCCCCCCAAAAAAAAACACAAAAAAAACTGAGTTTCCATGCTACTAGTTTAACACACTGTTATCGTCGCACAATATACACAATACACAAAGTTATAAAACAGTTTTTAAGAATTCTTCTTCCTGTATTACTTCAGTATCAGATCAACAACACGGCATTAACAATGAAAGTAACTTCACACATCTTCTGCTTGGTGTATGGACGAGTCCACATGGCCCCCATTCTCTATAATAGGAGCCCCGCAGATAGCTGAGTACTGGACTTCGGCTATCTTTGGCACTCCCATTGAAGTGAATGAGAGCCACGCGGGTTCGTCCATCCACCAAGTGACACACCTATATATATGGCTGCGGTCAGGCTGGATTCCCACCTAGTGGGGGGAAAAAACCCAATTCTCAGACTCAGTGGGGGTCTCAGCAGACAGACCCCCATCACTCAGGTATTTATCCTCTATCATTTAGGTGAATACAGGGCAGTAACATTTTGTGACTTACAGGTGACGTCTCTGACTAATCCTTCACATTTCCCTTCTCTTCCCTCTGGACCGCCATGACCACTTCTTCCAACTGTGACTTGTCTCTGTAAAGTTTGCAACACAGACATCTTTGGCTCCTCACTTTTTCAGGCATCCAACCCACATTGTCCTCACCTACACAAAGCCCCCGTTCTGCTGCTACCCCCAATTATATAATATATGATATAACCCCCTATAATGAATAACTCCCAAGTGCATCTTTATATTAATAATGTCCGTGTGTACCCTGTATAAATAGTGCCCCTTATTAATAATACCCCAGGTGTTAACTAATTAAAAGGTTTTCCAGGTCATTAATAAACTAATCAGTGGGGTTCAAAAATCCAGGACCCCCACTGTTCAGCTGTTTGAATGGTACCTGTGTAAGCGCCGTGACCGCACACAGTATTACACAGTGTTATGGCCTGCAGCGGCCCCTGCACACTGTATTATGCCTCTCAGCGGCCCCTGCACACGGTATTATGCTCCATAGTGGCCCCTGCTCACGGTATTATGCCCCGCATTGCCCACTGCACACGGTATTATGTTCCACAGCAACTCCTGGTTTTTATGTTCCCTCACCTCCCCTGGGCCTCCGATTATTATACTCCGGGGTCTGAATAGACCCCGGAGTATAATAATAGTAGTATTTGCGGCCCGCGGCCTAACTTACCGATACCCGCGGCCGCTCACAGCGGCATCCACTTCGCCTTCTGCGTCCCATAGCAGAAGGGGAAGCGGGGGCGGCCACGAGCAGACGCGGGGTAGGTAAATAAATAGACCGTTACCTGCCGGGGATGCTCCAACAGGTTGCGGCCTATTTATATATATAAAAAAAAAGCTATACTCACCTGCGATGCCTTGATGCAGCCGCCGCCGCCTCCTCTTCTTGTCCGCGACGTCTGTGTCTCAGCGTAGGCGGCGTGATGACGTAATTGTATCGCCGCCTGCACTGAGATGCGACGTCTTGTAAACCAGCCCAGTCCTGGGCTGGTTTACATTAAATAGTAAAAATGCCGCCCCCCGGACAGTGCCGCCCGAGGCAGCCTCCTCACTTCGCCTCATTAGCGGTGTGCCCCTGGGTTCGCCAAACCCAAATACCCTTGCTGTGGGCCTGCAGCCTTACTTACTGATCCCCGCTCCTGCTCACGGCCACCTCTGCTTCCCCTTCAGCCCTTCAGAGGGCCGTGAGCATCCCGTATCATGTTGCTGTCAGTGAAGTCCTGCCGCTTTTAAGTATCCACACACACAGGGCCCCTGGAGGGCTGAAGCGGAGTCGGTCGTGAGCAGGAATGGTGATTGTTAAGTAAATAGGGCCCATTACTTGCTGGGGTTTTCCAGCAAGTAATGCAGCAGGGACCCACCGGACTCATAAGTGACGTCACTGTCAAAATATTTTTTCAAAAAAATAAAAACCTAAAAATTCAAATCACCCCCCCTTTCCCTAGATTTTAAATAAACAAACATAAACAAATTATACATGTCCATCGCCAAAAACGCCCAGTCTACAAACATATAAAAATATAATTCCCATACAGCGAATGACGTAGAGGGAAAAAAAAAATCAAGGGCCAGTTTCGCCTTCCATAATAATTTTAATAAAATGCGATCAAAACATCAAACATTCCCCAAAATGGTAGAACTTAAAAGTACATCCCGTCCTGCAAAAAAAGACTCCTTATGCAACTCAAGTTTTGGATTTTTTAAGTGGTTAAAATGCAAATAAAATTATATAAATTTGGTATCCTCAGAAGGGTGAAAGGTCACATGAGACTGTAGTGTATCAAAGCAGTTTCATAGTATATCAACCCATGACAATAATAACTACATAAAAGCTGAGCTAAATATATGCATACAATTATTGCAAGGATGGAATAAATGTAGATCATATATTAGCAATAGAGATAGGAAAACATCCCAAGATTAATTTCAGGTTTCAGTGGCTCTGGTACCTGGATCGTTTCGGATTGAACAAGTATGGTACACCCGAACAGTTTTTTTTTTTTGTAAAGACACTTTTTCACTTTTCTATAAAGGTATACTGCCACAATTTTTTCTTAAAAACAGCACCAAACCTGTAGGACTTGCAAGTTCCCAAAATTGAACAATCTTTTGAGTACTTGTAAAATGCATTACTTCTTCCTATACTGTACAATAGCCATGTATATAAAAAAACAGCGGCAAACATCTTCCTCCAAAATGGTCTAATCTTTAGCATGCTGGGAGTTTTAAACAGCATAAAAAATTTTATAGTGGAGTGTATGGTAAATGAATAAGTTTTCTACTGCCTACCATCTGTTTTCCCATAGACATATATGCCACTTTACTTTGACTTTACTTTGCCTGTGTTTACCCTAGGAAGCTAGAAATGTGCTAAATAGTATCCTAGGAACACTGCCAGCACCATACACTACATTTTAACTCACCTTAAACTCAGATTCAGAATAAATGTATCTGAACCGAAACAAATATTGGGACCAAATCTGCTGAACCTAAAACACGAAAAAGACACTTCGAGACGTTCACTCATCACTAGGTCTGACCACGTAATAGTAAAAGGAATGGGACTAACTAGGTTTCCCCCTCCCTCCAAGCACACCAAAGTGTGCTGTTTTTTTGGCAAATACCATTTATCTTTGGCACAGACTTCTGGTGATCCCTAAATCCATGCCTACCAGTCACTCAAGTATATATTATTCCAGTTTTTTCTCTATACCTTATGGGTCTGCAGGAATTAATACACACAAGAAAGCGAGGAACACCTTTACGGCAGCCCATATTCACCCTTTGAGCAGCATTGTATACCGCTTCCCTTATGTTCTCAATGGTGGTTAAATCCTGGTAGAAACAGATTTAATATATGTTGCAGAAATATTTGTCTAAAGGCACAAAGAAATTCAATACAATGTAATTTCTGTATGAACCAGCTCTGAGTCATGTTAGAAAGAGCTGTAAAATGGATTCAGAACAGAATAGTGAAAGCCCATTAGTGATTCGGAACAGTTTTGGGGCAAAAGAGCATAAAACAGACCATGAAATTTCATTAATTAAGACAAACTTGTTACATTCTGACATTATTCTTGCTGTATCTCATGTCCAGCTGTGAGGCTGAGGAAAGAGGAATGTATATATGTAAAACTATGTAACTGGCTCTCACTGTGAAATGACTCATTAACAGATAACCAACAAGTAGGATGACTCTGACAGACTCTCAGACTAAAAATCCAAGACGTTGCTCTGAGCTTACAGCTTCACTGCTGTCAGGATGTTAGATCACAAGCCATTATATTTTCTAGTATTATTAAGAGATTAGAAGTCAATGTTAATAAACGAGAATTCTGTACAATGATTTTTAAAAAATAAACTGCCTGGTTCAGGAATATAATGACACATGTGCAGTGAAAACTGGCACACAGGCAGAACAGATTCATACATGTAGCATAGTTAAATACTGATATAAACCAGGTATATACATGTTACATAGTTCAGAACCCTGGAAGTTTGGGAGTAGTAGTCAATCGTGTGGGCTTACAGTGACTGTAGTGGGTACTCCACAGGGGCTGGTGCAATGGTGATGCGGAGACCTGCAGTGTGGATGGTGGTGATAGTAGTTTCCCTCATGGCACTCTCAGTGACATGTCTCAAGTCTCATGGTGGTTGAGGTGCCCAAGAATAGAACTAAAGAAAAGCGAGTGAAAAACAAAACAATCTTCTATAAAATGGAGGCAAAATCTTCTCCTCTTTAATTTCCCACAAAAACACAAACACTTGCAATTGTCAAAGGTGCGGTGTGCAGATTCCTAAAAGTTGCCTGGCCTGAGGCTCATACATCCAATGAGTAAATGTCCATCTAACAATTCACCTCACAGGTTCTGTCACACATGCTACTGTCACACATACTACTGCCAAAAAGTGAGCAGAGCAAAAATGGCTCATCTCAGTCTTGACTGCTATACTGACATTGACCCCGACTTGTACTTACAGGTGGAAGGTGGAATCACTGTAACCAATCCTTCCATCTAACATACTTCTCTCCTTTATCTAGAAGGGAGGAAGGAAGACTCAAGGGGCATGTTTATCAATAGACGTCTGATACTTTTCTGTCTATATTTGCGGCAAAATTAAAGGTGCACAGCATTTGTGGCATATATATGGACAATGTGTACCAGAAAGAACTGAAAAATATGACTGTCTTGCCTCTTTTGAAAAATGTGCACCAGAATGGGCGTAGTTTATAAGGGTCTAAGTTTGTCACATATTTATGAAAAAGAAAAGAACGACTATGGCCATTGTGCGCTACATATTTGTTTCCTCAATAAGCAAGAGATGATTTGTGTCTGCTTATTTTGCAAAGAAAGTTGTAGGGTTTTGAAGCGTGCGCCAACTCTTTGTCCCTTACAGTATTCGAGTTAAGTATTTTGTCTACATATTTTTTCTGCATGTGTTGCTCCAAAAAACTGCAGCAAAGTAAGAATGCTTTCAAAAAGAAGTGAATGAAAAAAAAAAATTTAAATCACATCAGTATTTGATGTGACTATCCTTTGCCATCAAACAGCATCTATTCTCCTAGGTACACTTGTACACAATTTTTGGAGGATCTTGGCAGGGAGGTTGTTCAAGAACTAAGCACAGATCTTTCATGGATGTAGGCTTGCTTAAATCCTTCTGTCTCTTCATATAATATCAGACAGACTCATTAATGTTGAGATCAGGGCTCTGTGGGGGCCATATCATCACATCTAGGGCTCCTCCCCCAAAAAGCGGTCACACCAGATATTAATCTGATTTAGATTTCTTTTTTTGTTCTTTCATATATATATATATATATATATATATATATATATGTTAATTGATAAAAAATAAACTATTAACACTAAAAATAAACTATTAACAGCATGTTTTCACACCTGCTCAAAAAAATGCAAAATCTGCCAGAAAAAAAAAACTGTTTTTCCGCAACGTGGGGCCTCAGCCTTAGGCAAAAGCCACAGCATTTTACAGTCCCTGCAAAGTGGATGGGATTCTATCGAATCCCATCCAAACATTGCAGAAAAATACGTGTAGCAGAAATACTGTGATTTCCAAAACCGTTGTGGTTTGGCCACGGCGTTTACACCATGTGGGGCCCTGACCTAAAAGGGCTTCTATAAGATGCTCTTTAAAAAAATATTCAGTGGGTGCTATTGCACCTACAATATGGTGCTCACTAAGCACACTAGGTATGGTACAGATAACTACAATACAATCAGAGTAAACAGCAGAGGATTTACAAGGACATGGCTGTGGCTCCCTTCAAGATATAAGTGCCAATTAGGTCCAAGCCCATTATCATACAGTGCATGCTTTTGAAAGATACCTCCACAGCAAGACTCTCAATAAGCATTTTGCTAGCAGAGCACCTCGCTTCCTTGGGTACATATCTCTTGCTCCTTTTGATGTATCACAAATGATAAATAAAAGATTTAGCAGAACTGTGACTGCATTTAATTTGTTTGGGTAAATCCTGAGCCCATAGCTATACTGTAACTATGGCAAGAATCTCATGGAAATTAATTTGTTCGTTAATTAATCTGTTCTACAAGGTACTTATGAGGATACTGTTAACAATGCTGGAATATGTCAGTAATTGTGCTTTGTAATGTGTTAATTGACTGTGCTTTTAATTCTCCATTTACATATTTCATCTCTATTTACCCATGTTATTGCTGTATTTACATCTGTATCTGATTTGTAAATGACAGGAGTCCTAGCTACAATGGATTGCTCCAAGCACAAATGTAGAATAGACTTGGCACCACCAGGCTCCTTGAGGATAGGCAAGTTACTAAGCATTACTTACTTAGCAAAAATAGATGAGTCACAAAACTGATCTTCTGACTTGGGGCACATACTGGAAAATTGCTTTAATCTGTAATCTATTGGTCTGGAAATTGCTCAAATTTGTCCCAGATGGAAGACTATGCTACTGCAACATAGGGATCTCTAAATCTGAGTGTCAATTATAAGGCTATGAATACAGTCATTGGACGTTAGCAATGTGATGCTGATTGCTATCTACAACATTGACTCCATCTACCCAGTTTACTGTGTATTTCACAACCAGGACCTAACATTGGAGGGATCAGTGACTGCATACTGTATTTTATTACAATAATATGTTATGTCTGATAGCATATGCATGGCAGATTATTGCAGTTTTAATTTACAGTATACTATTTTCTAAATCTAACCATCATCACAGATATTGCCATTAGCAGAGTGTTGGTGATGTTTATGGCACCTGTAGTCTATGAGGGAATGAACAAAATAACTGAAATCAGTTGATGGTGAATATAGTTGCATGACCCTGACACCTGAAGAGTCTCCACCATAAAAAGATAGCAGTAGTACAACTGATAAAATGGTTGTAAAGGACCTAAGATGTAACGTAAAGCACCTGGACCCCAATGCAATATTTGTTACAGAGACCCCAAGTATCACATCACTTATAGTACTGGTTTTCTCCAGTGACACAATGGAACCTTTTGTACCCCTTCAGGCTCCGGGGTCCAAGTGAGACAGAACCCCATACATCTTCTATACAGTGATTATACCCCTGGGTCCCACCCTGATACAAAAACTCCAAAACTGTATTCTAGGCTTCCATGTAAAACAATCCTAATGTTAAGTCTAAGTGACTACTACTGTGTTTCTCCGAAAATAAGATAGGGACTTTTTTTTTTTCTCTGAAAAAAGGGCTAGGGCTTATTTTTGGGGTAGGTCTTATTTTTCAGGCACGATGAATCTGGTAAAATGGTTAGGGTTAGTAACCCTAACACTAACTTACATTCACAATTGATGGTGCAGTGTCAGGGCTTATTTTTGGAGTAGGGCTTATATTTCAAGCCTATTCCAAAAACCCTGCAAAATCAAGCTAGGGCTTATTTTCGGGGAAGGGCTTATTTTTGGAGAAATAGGGTAGGTGGAATTATCAATTCCATTTTCAGTCTGTGCGTCCATTACTTAGGACTTGCACCAGTTCCACAAAAATGTCAATCTCTGAAGGAAGCAAAGACAGCAAAATTTACTTTGTAACCTAATAACTGAAAAATAAAAGTAACCAAATATTGGAAATATCCTCAATAAGTGAGGACAGCAGCTGTTGCAATGTGAATAGTAAATATTTTCTGCTTGCTACAATGTGTAATCAGATGCTTTGCGATATTTTGTTTTTCCTTTGCTCCACTTGAAGGCTCTGAGCTGCTCAGCGGCATGCAAATCTGCTCCCTCTAGGACAAGGCCGCATCAGCTGCAATTCAATGCTAAACACTGCCTCCCCCCACCCCCATAGCGTCGCCTACATCTGAGCGTTTCTTAATCACACGCAAGAGCCAAATGTGTTTGAGTAAACTTTTAATAATTATATCTTTTGCTGCATTTTTTCTTCCTGAAAGAAGAAAGGCAACAGTTGAAAATAATACTGAATTGAAAGCCAGTCAACCTTAGTGCTTCCTTTTGGTACATCTTGCTACCCAGCCTGAAGAAATCCCTGCTGACCTGAGCAGTGATTGAACATCTTGCCAAGATAAATTACTCATACATAAAAAGATGGTGTTTCATATAAAAAAAGCACAGGCTGCGAGCATGGCACATTTCACTATTCTTTGTAATGTCCACAATGTCCCATAGTTCATGTTATGTTTCTATAGTCTTGTAAGAAGCAAGAAGGAAATCTTAAGCAGATGTTTAAAAAACAATAGATGTGTTTAAAAGTTCTCAGTCAGGTCTACAATTAAGGTAGACTACCAGTGTGGGTTACTGGAAAGATAATGAAAATGTTTGCTATACTAAAAATCTTGAAAGTCGAGTTAGTGCCCTGCTAGGACCTTCCTCATGAGTGACAAGAACTACATTTGTTGGTGTCGAGATTGGTACCATTTTTGCAAAGTGTGGGATCTGTTTGTGACATATTGAATCACAGAGACATGAGGAGAGGAAGACAAATCTCTGGAACAAGTTGATATAATCACCCAAACTTGCTTTTGAAGGAGTCCAGGAGAGCAGGCTGTAGAATAATGTCCGGATCACGTTTGATACACGCTTAATGATTTTAAATGCACTTACACTGACAGAAATCTAATATTTGAGACTTCATTCCTTGAACTTTTTAAGTTCCACTCCTGATCCACTCCAGAATGCCCCCAAATCTTCCCACAATAAAACTTTTATCAATGTCAGATTTTTTTTTTTTTTTTTTGCTGGGAGGCCTATCATTTCTGGCATTGGGACACTGACAGAAAACATCTCGGGTTGGGTGGAAAATCTCCTAAAACCCCTTGTCAGGGATACTCCAAGCTATATCCAGGACACCACTGACCTTCTTAACAAACTTTATGCCCTGGGCCAACTACCTGAGGGTACCATTTTGGCCACCATGGATGTGGAATCCCTGTATACCAACATTCCCCACAAGGATGGAGTTGCAGTATGTCGGGTACACCTGGAAAAACAAAACCTCCCAACAGAACCAGTAACGCAGATCATACAATTCATCCTTATCCACAACCATTTTACCTTTGGAGAGGATGTATATCTACAGCAAATGGGAGCTTCAACGGGAACCAGATGTGCACCCCAGTATGCAAATCTCTTTATGGCAGAACTGGAAGGAGCATATTTCTCAACATGTACCACCAAACCTATGATTGACCTTCGTTATATCGATGATATCCTTGTTATCTGGACTGAAGGTGAGGAGGCCCTACTTCAATTCCATAATGACTTCAATGACTTTCACCCTACCATCAACCTTAAACTTAGCCATTCAGAAAGTGAAATTCACTTTCTGGATACCACAATATACAGTGGGGAAAAAAAGTATTTGGTCAGCCACCAATTGTGCAAGTTCTCCCACTTAAAAAGATGAGAGAGGATTGTAATTGACATCATAGGTAAACCTCAACTATGAGAGACAAAATGAGAAAACATATCTAGAAAATCACATTGTCTGATTTTTAAAGAATTTATTTGCAAATTATGGTGGAAAGTAAGTATTTGGTCACCTACAAACAAGCAAGATTTCTGGCTCTCACAGACCTGTAACTTCTTCTTTAAGAGGCTCCTCTGTCCTCCACTCATTACCTGTAGTAATGGCACCTGTTTGACATTGTTATCAGTATAAAAGACACCTGTCCACAACCTCAAACAGTCACACTCCAAACTCCACTATGGTGAAGACGAAAGAGCTGTGGAAGGACACCAGAAACAAAATTGTAGACCTGCACCAGGCTGGGAAGACTGAATCTGCAATAGGCAAGATGCTTGGTGTGAAGAAATCAACTGCAGGAGCAATAATTAGAAAATGGAAGACATACAAGACCACTGATAATCTCCCTCGATCAGGGGCTCCACGCAAGATCTCACCCCGTGGGGTCAAAATGATCACAAGAACAGTGAGCAAAAATCCCAGAACCACACGGGGGGGCCTAGTGAATGACCTGCAGAAAGCTGGGACTAATGTAACAAAGGCTACCGTCAGTAACACACTACGCCGCCAGGGACTCAGATCCTGCAGTGCCAGACGTGTCCTCCTGCTTAAGCCAGTACATATCCGGGCCCATCTGAAGTTTGCTAGAGAGCATTGGGATGTTCCAGAAGAATATTGGGAGAATGTCATATGATCAGATGAAACCAAAGTAGAACTGTTTGGTAGAAACACAACTCGTCGTGTTTGGAGGAGAGTGAATACTAAGTTGCATCCAAAGAACACCATACCTACTGTGAAGCATGGGGGTGGCAACATCATGCTTTGTGGCTGTTTCTCTGCAAAGGGACCATGACGACTGATCCGTGTACATGAAAGAATGAATGCGGCCATGTATGTTAAGATTTTGAGTGCAAACCTCCTTCCATCAGCAAGGGAATTGAAGATGAAACGTGGCTGGGTCTTTCAGCATGACAATGATCCCAAGCACACCACCAGGGCAACAAAGGAGTGGCTTCGTAAGAAGCATTTCAAGGTCCTGGAGTGGCCTAGCCAGTCTCCAGATCTCAACCCCATAGAAAACCTTTGGAGGGAGTTGAAAGTCCGTGTTGCCCAGCGACAGCCCCAAAACATCACTGCTCTAGAGGAGATCTGCATGGAGGAATGGGCCAACATATCAGCAACAGTGTGTGCCAACCTTGTGAAGACTTGCAGAAAACGTTTGACCTCTGTCATTGCCAACAAAGGATATATAACAAAGTATTGATTTGAACTTTTGTTATTGACCAAATACTTATTTTCCACCATAATTTGCAAATAAATTCTTAAAAAATCAGACAATGTGATTTTCTGGATTTGTTTTCTCATTTTGTCTCTCATAGTTGAGGTCTACCTATGATGACAATTACAGGTCTCTCTCATCTTTTTAAGTGGGAGAACTTGCACAATTGGTGGCTGACTAAATACTTTTTTTCCCCACTGTACATCAAAGGCCACCGGCTACTCACATCAATATACCACAAACCCACAGATAGGAGAGGAAAGAATGGGAATACAAGTTTATGCAAAAATTTTAAACTCTGCAATTTGGACTTAATATTCATGCCAGTTTCATGTCATACTACTGTATGTATGAACTATGAGGGTCACAAATCACCACCTTATTGCAAACACATAACAGATCCCTCTGTCACGCACCACAACTTTCTAGACTGTTTATTTTTTGATTGGTTGTAAATAACTTCTCTACTTAGATTGCATTTTGTTTTTTTAAGTACTCTAAGATCCTTTGAAGGTCCATGTCTATAGGGTATAAAAAATCTGTGAATTTTCAGTTTTTGTATAACACCATGTCTGATGAAGGGAGCTAGTACTTCTGAAAGTTTACTATAGTATATATACTATACTAAATATACTCAGTTAGCCTCTAAAAGGTATTGCCTGATTTCTTCACTCTTCCACTACCTTTTTTCCTGGCAGTTTGTACCATTAACCTCAATGTTTACCACAACCAAAGCCTGATAATCCAGGAAATGGTAAATTTAGACAAAAGAATAAAAGATATAGAAGCATTTACTTTACATATATTTTGAGATTGAAAGAAATTGCTGCTAAATGTAACTTGAGCAGAGGTCATGAATACCGCCCCTGTGTAGACTGGCTGTAATAACATGACAACACATTATTAAACTGGGAGAATTGTGACATTTTATACTGCACAGATGGAGAATGAGATAACAGCTTTTCCCACTCGGCCTCATTTACATTGCAGCGGCTCCAATCACATCAGGTGTCGCAGAATATAATTCTTTAAAATGTGTCACTTTTATGATACTGGAGAAAGTCTTCTGGAGAATCGACTTCTATACATTACCAGGATTCTGCTTACGTATCAACTGGGCTCTTCCATATGAACTAAATAAAGCTATTTTTTTAGTTGCAGATTTTGTGTTAAATCTTCTAACTAAATTTAGAATTTCATCTGAGAATGAAAATATAATAAGCAAAAAAAAGTATCAGCTTAAACATTCCCTTGAGGTTAAATAACCAAGACCGTTAAGGGAAAGTACTGTATCACATAAGTGCAAATAAACAAACAAAAAATAAATATATACATTTTAATTTAAATATTATTTAGAATAAAATAGAACAATTTTAAATACAATTAATTATAAATAATTTATTTTAAAATAATATAATAATGAGAAGCAGAAAAATAACAGAAAAATTTAAATAAAAAACAAAATAAGGCATTTTCATCCCCTTATACCATACTTTCAAATTGTTTTGTTTTCCACAGCATTGGTTTGAAAGGTTTTAAAACAAATTTGTAAAATTACCCCCAAAGTACTTGTCAACAGTTCAGATTTTTGAAGGACTGTCCCATGCCTACCAATTTTGAAATTGGTAAAATAGGGACATGCAAGTCCCATCCCCAGACTTCTGGTCCCACCCCTTAATAGTCGAGCCTGTCCACCTTTTCTCCCTGGACATGCCAGACTTTGTCGGGACTGTTTCTGACCATTGGGAGCTAACTTGGCAAACTCGGGGCTGTTGCAAGTATGCTTATCCAAAAACAGGGCCATAAAATTGAGGGTTTTATAGTAATTTGCAATAAAAGTTTTTTTTTTTTTTTCCATTTGGACTTTGTATAAGACAGAACAGGTGGGCCTTGAAATTTCACAATTTTGGATACAAATGTTGTAGTGTAGGACCCTAAACAGTCATCCAAGGTACCAAATAGAAAGTAAAAAAGAAAAAAACTTCCTTTTCTGTAGATTGTCATAATGTACCAAATTATCTTACAGTACAAATCGCAGAAACAGGAGTAATAAACTTATGTGATCCTTTTTAGCATTACTACAGTACAATATGGTCAAAGTAATTGTAACTTCTACAGGTAGTATAAAGCTATTTGGGTATTATGCAGACATCAATATCGTAGTAAAAACAGATATAATATGACCATAACCAGCGATATAGAGAGCTCTCTATTGCACCGGTTATGGTCATATATTTTCTGTTTTTACTACAAGCCATTATTACCTGGTCAGTGTTTAATGTTGAACTAGGTATGTAGACCAAGGCAGCTGGGAGTACCTGAGGAATTGTCAGTCATCTAACGTCTAAAGGAGTTGTACCTAGTTCTACTTCCCAAGGTGTGCGCATACAACTATACTTCATTTAACTAGGATCTTGTGCTCTCTCTTCTTTTCGTTTGGTGCTTTTTATGGTGTCACATCAATTAAAAGGTCGGTCATAGTAACAGGTTGTTTTTGAAGTGGCATATTTTCATTTTCAGAGCGTGGCATTTTTTTGCTGTTTATTCACTTTTTTAAGTTTTTTAGTTGATAAAACATAACAATGGTATAGAAAACAATGCATTAGAACGGGTTAACTGTGATAAAGTTTACACAGACAGCAAGAAAAGGTAAGTAACACTAACTGTATATTCTATTATTCCATTTTACGTCTGCAATACGTCAATGGAACCTCAGTGTGATTGCATGGGCAGAGGTTCAGTACAGTTGGTCAGGTGTGTCTGGTATTTGCCGACCAACAGGGTAGATCAGATTGTAATTCAAATACACACGTGGACAAAATTGTTGGTACCCCTCATTTAATGAAAGAAAAATCCACAATGGTCACAGAAATAACTTGAATCTGGCAAAAGTAATAATATATAAAAATTCTATGAAAATGAACAAATGAAAGTCAGACATTGCTTTTCAACCATGCTTTAATAGAATTTTTTTTAAAAAGAAAACTCATGAAACAGGCCTGGACAGAAATGATGGTACCCTTAACTTAATATTTTGTTGCACGACCTTTTGAGGCAATCACTGCAAACGATTCCTGTAACTGTCAATGAGACTTCTGCACCTCTCAACAGGTATTTTGGCCCACTCTTCATGAGCAAACTGCTCCAGTTGTCTCGGGTTTGAAGGGTGCCTTTTCCAGACGGCATGTTTCAGATCCTTCCAAAGATGCTCAATAGGATTTAGGTCAGGGCTCATAGAAGGCCACTTCCGAATAGTCCAATGTTTTCCTCTTAGTCATTCTTGGGTGTTTTTAGCTGTGTGTTTTGGGTCATTATCCTGTTGCAAGACCCATGACCTGCGACTGAGACCAAGCTTTCTGACACTGGGCAACACATTTCTCTCTAGAATCCCTTGATAGTCTTGAGATTTTATTGTGCCCTGCACAGATTCAAGACACCCTGTGCCAGATGCAGTAAAGCAGCCCCAGAACATAACAGAGCCTCCTCCATGTTTCACAGTAGGGACAGTGTTCTTTTCAAGATATGCTTCATTTTTCCATCTGTGAACATAGAGCTGATGTGCCATGCCAAAAATTTAGATGTTTGTCTCATCTGTCCATAGGGCATTCTCCCAGAAGCTTTGTGGCAAGTCACCATGTAGTTTGGCAAATTCCAGTCTGGCTTTTTTATTATTTGTTTTCAACAATGGTGTCCTCCTTAGTCGTCTCCCATGAAGTCCACTTTGTCTCAAACAATGACGGATGGCGCGATCTGACACTGATGTTCCTTGACCTTGAAGTTCACCTTTAATCTTTTTAGAAGTTTTTCTGGGCTATTTTTTTACCATTCGTATTATCCTTCTCTTTCATTTGTCATCAATTTTCCTCCTGCGGCCACATCCAGGGAGGTTGGCTACAGTCCCATGGATCTTAAATTTCTGAATAATATGTGCAACTGTAGTCACAGGAACATCAAGCTGCTTGGAGATGGTCTTATTACCTTTACCTTTAACATGCTTGTCTCTAATTTTCTTTCTAAGCTCCTGAGACAACTCTTTCCTTCGCTTCCTCTGGTCCATGTTGAGTGTGGTACTCACCATGTCACCAAACAGCACAGTGGGTATCTGTAGCCCTATATACAGGCCCACTAACTGATTACAAGATTGTAGACACCTGTGATGCTAATTAGTAGACACACCTTGATTTAACATGTCCCTTTGGTCACATTATTTTCAGGGGTACCATCATTTCTGACCAGGCCTGTTTCATGAGTTTTCTTTCTAAAAAAAATTCTGTTGAAGCATGGTTGAAAAGCAATGTCTGACTTTCCTTAGTTCATTTTCATAGAATTTTTTATATATTATTAATTTTGTCAGATTCAAGTTATTTCTGTGACCATTGTGCCTTTCTCTTTCATTAAACGAGGGGTACCAACAATTTTGTCCACGTGTGTATAAAGTCCACACAGTCTCTCTGTCCTAATAAAAAGATGATAGAGCAAGTGGAAAGACAGAGATCCAGCTTACCAACTCCTGTCAAATATACAGTAATTCTCGCAATCTCTGCCTTCAGTTGAAAACAATAGGACACAGAATCTGGGCGCAAACTGATGCTGATTTGAGGTCAGAATATGCTCCCCAAATAAACATCAAATGCCTACATGTGAACACTCCATAAATGTTTAAAGTGTTTCTCTTGGAGGTGGACAGAGGTGGAGAACCCATGTAATTGGTTTAATATATACAGAACTTTTGATTCAGACAGGGAGATAGACAGGTTATTTATTCTCACATGAAAGCAAGAATGCTGGTTTGGTGGATTGGGGTAAAACAATGAAAGTTTGATAAAATCTTGAGATTTTTCTAGATGCTTGGCTTTTAATGCACAGGGTTTTTGCAAAAACAGTGAGATGAAAATTGCACGTCAAGCTATCAAGTGCAAATATTCTTAAAGTGTGAGTTGGTAAAATGTCGTTGACCGAAGAGCTCGCTAAAGGACAGTTAAACGACGGAGCCAGATAGTAGAGCAGAGGAGGAAGCGAACATATTCTCACAGACTTCTATATCAAAAAGCTTCCTGAGGAAAGCTCTCCTAAGCTTTGCAGACATTTCTTTCAGATCTGGCAAACATCAAGTTTGACACGACTAATTTAGGCCAGAGAGTGAAGGCCACCGAAAATGCCTGCTCAGACCTAGCCCAGTTTTCAACAGCCCTCACATCCCACTCTCCGGCTACTAGAGGACCAGTAAAACTGCAGTCAGTGGCGCAACATTAGAATGAAGGGATTTTCAGAATCATGGGCCCCTGAATCCTTCTGTACAGTTATGGACGAATTCAGGATTCAGATCTTTGATTGGGCCCGAGAGAGCAGCTGTGGTAACTATTGAAAAGGTGCACTGGGCAATACACCCTAAGCCTAAAAATGGAGACTCTCCTAGGGACATCATATGTGACCAATTATCCACTATAGACACTATTGTCATCTTATCTGTGATAGAAGGAAAGGCAAAAATTAAATATGGTGATGCTTCACTCTCCTATCAAGACTTAGCGCCTTCGATTCTGGTGAAGTGAAGAATGCTAAAACCCCTGTTAGATGTCGGAAGAGGTGTATACAGTACATCTAGCTATTCCCTTTCGGCCTAACCATACCTCTTAATGGCCTCAGACTCATTGTACATACTCCTGCAGATCTAGAAGCTGTGTAGGACACACTAAATATCCCTCCTATGGAAATCGCATCCTGGTTACTGACTGCTGCACTGGATCCACTTCCCTGCACCCAAAAGATCAATCATTAGAAGCATCTACAGAGGCTGAAGTTACTGAAGTCATGGCTCTCCATACAGAAACAAGATTTAGCTTCACCCTAAAATCTTTTGTGAGACCTGATCACCCTCTTTGGATGGACTTTGTTTCAAGCCACCTTTACTGCTAATGGCTGGTTGCTATTCCTTGTTCATATCTTTTATACTTTACTTATTACTCACTTGGTGTAGACCTCTATTTACACATTCTAGCACTATGTTGATAATGTCATACGGTTAAAATACTGTTAATATCCATTTATCTGTTCCTGATATACCGTGATGTACTAACAGGAGACTTTATAGCTCATCTTTAATATGGGACTCATTGGTTACTTGTGCACCTTTGCCTAAGCTTTTTGCTCATTGTATTGCAGGTAATCACCAGTTAACTTAGCATGGAACTGGTTTTGAAAATGAGTTGGCTACTCATGATATCCCACCTAATACTGCATATGTTTATTGCTCTCTTCATACTTATTTACTCAATACGATTGCTAGCCTGCTTTTCTGTTGATAGACAGTCGACACAGCCCTGCATGCTGAACATAGTTGTTAACATCTCCTATGACTCTTTACAAAATTAGTTGGCTACCTTAGCACTTACAATGTGCAATAGCTTCAATGATACACATGAAAGTCAATGGTACTCTCTCTCCCTCCTTCTGGATCACCAATGAAACTCGACAGGGATGACCTCTCTCCCCAACCCTCTTTATCTTATCACTGGAACCTCTACTGCGGGCGGTACAACAAGACTCTGATGTCCAAGGCCTCCAGATGGGAAATACAGTCCTTCACTCTGTGGCATTCGCCAATGATATCTTATTTGTCGTTTCCAATCCTGAAAGAGGCTTACACCAGCCTAAGGAATTGACGGAACAATATTGTGCCATATCCAATTATAAAGTGAATGTGGGCAACTCTAAAATTACTACCGATTTCACTCTCTGCTCCACTGACACGACTTCTCAAGACCTTCCATCCCTATACTTGGGCTTCACATTCAATTTCTTATTTGGGAGTGAAAATGCCGACTTGCATAGATCAGCTCTTCAACTCAAACTTTGCCCCGCTGCTACAGGAAATTCATAACCTCCTCAAATCCTACAACATTCTGTTGTTTTCCTGTTAGGAAGGAGAAACCTGATCCAAATGTACATTGTTTCAAAGATTCTATACAAGCTTCAGATGCTCCCGATTTCGCATCCTAACTCCACAAAAACCACACTTAGCTCATATGGTTCTGATTTGCTCCAAATTAGCCGGCGGCATAAACCTCCCTGATATGAGGAACTACTATGAAGCCATAGAACTTCAATTTTGGTTAGAACTCACTAGCCTTTCCAAATTTACAACTCTCTCTTCTATAGCTGTGGCGACTCATGGTCCCAACCTCATAAAGGACCTGTGGTTACCTGATCCCAAGCGCTTCTGATAACCTTCATTCAACATACTTGTGAGAGGTACTTGTGAAGTTTGGTATAAACTCAATTCCAGTCTTGCTCCTACACCGTCATTATGCCTCCCAATGGGTCTCCTCCCTTACCTTCGACCAGAGGTTCAACACGCTCCTAGAAACTTTTGGGATCAACTCATGCCTTTCCTTTTGGACAAATTTTGTATTAATAAACAACTCCCTGTGGCAAACCGCATTAGGGATATTCTCTGATCACCATATCTTAATTTCCTATATCTAGCTCATTACAACAAATGTCGCCACAGCTTCGCTACTAAATACACATGGCACCGGGAATATATGGACTTTGAAAAGCTCATTGCCATAATGACAACTTCTATAAGAGGAATCTCGGACCTACTCCAAACCTTCGTTCAGACTACATCTACTTTCAAACCTTTCTTCATCACTAGCTGGGATAAGACTTACAACTCACCATGAGCCACCAAGACCTGAAAAAAGGTCCTTTCGCATTCTCATGGTTTCTCACCTTGTGTTAGCTTGCAAGAAAACCATTATAAACTTCTGTCAAGATGGTACAGAACCCTGGAGTGGCTCTATTCTCATGATCTTACTCAATTAGATCTCTGCTGGAGATGCCAAAGCGCCAAAGGCATGCTCCTACATTTATGGTGGTCCTGTCCTATCATCTCTCCATTCTGGACAGGGGTAGAGGGTGAACTACATAGACTGTGATTCTCTTCTTTTCGTGTATCACCGAACATGCTAGTTTTCACCAGTTTACTCACTCCTTTCCCCTCCGCTTCACAGCATCTCATTTATCAAATTATCCCTCCGCTTTGGTTGCAGCAGACAGCACCCTCAAATGATCAGTGGAAAAATACAGTGAACCAAATCACTAGATTCGAAGAACTCACCAGATGGATAAACTGCATACACCCCCGATACCTGAAAATCTGGAGACCCTGGCTTAACACCTGATAATCTCTTTACAGCTCCTCAACGCCTGTGAAAAACTCTTCTTCATGCTTCAATTCACCTCATACAGGAGACTAAACATCAAAACACTCCCCTATCTCTCTAGCTCTTTTCTTCTTCTTTCCTCCCACCACATCCCGTGCAACAATTACTTATGAAAAACAAAATGTTTTATTGACTTACAGTCTTTATTTACATATGGATTTTCATTCTTATTTGTGAATTTCACGATTGTATGTACTGGATGTTATTTTTTATTCTTGTTCAATAAACTTTGAATACAAAAAAAAAAGTTGAATTGCTTGAAAACAAAAGAGAATGTCTTGGAGGCCCAGCCCACCTGCTGCCCTTCTTTAGATAAGTAAATTGTGCGAGATTTAGGGTCTTTTGTGTTTCCACAATAATTTGGACTGAAGAAAGTGGAGGGTAGAGAGGGTAAATATTATTTGCATGAGATACAATATTTTTGGGATTATGTTTTTAAGTTTTAAAAAGGTTTTTTTTTACTAGTCTACAAGATCAAGGGTGTGTCATAGGTATAGAGTAAAAGGTCAATGTCTTTGATGAATGCAGTAAAATTAAGTTGACAAATATCAGCTAAGGTATTGAACATAACATACAAAACTGTTCAGAGGTTAAAAAAAACAGTGTCATACATAGTTACATCAGTGGAGAGTATGGCAAACAACCACATTGTATACAAATTAGTAGCTAAATCTTGGAGAGATAGTCTGAAGTACCAAAAGAGAGTCCTAAAACATAAATGTAAATATACAGTGGGGCAAAAAAGTATTTAGTCAGCCACCAATTGTGCAAGTTCTCCCACTTAAAAAGTTGAGAGAGGCCTGCAATTGACATCATAGGTAGACCTCAACTATGAAAGACAAAATGAGAAAACAAATCCAGAAAATCACATTGTCTGATTTTTAAAGAATTTATTTGCAAATTATGATGGAAAATAAGTATTTGGTCACCTACAAACAAGCAAGATTTCTGGCTCCCACAGACCTGTATCTTCTTCTTTAAGAGGCTCCTATGTCCTCCACTCATTACCTGTAGTAATGGCTCCTGTTTGACATTGTTATTAGTATAAAAGACACCTGTCCACAACCTCAAACAGTCACACTCCAAACTCCACTATGGTGAAGACGAAAGAGCTGTGGAAGGACACCAGAAACAAAATTGTAGACCTGCACCAGGCTGGGAAGACTGAATCTGCAATAGGCAAGCAGCTTGGTGTGAAGAAATCAACTGCAGGAGCAATAATTAGAAAATGAAAGACATACAAGACCACTGATAATCTCCCTCGATCAGGGGCTCCACGCAAGATCTCACCACGTGGGGTCAAAATGATCACAAGAATGGTGAGGAAAAATCCCAGAACCACACGGGGGGACCTATTGAATGACCTGCAGAAAGCTGGGACTAACGTAACAAAGGTTTCCATCAGTAACACACTACGCTGCCAGGGACTCAGATCCTGCAAGGCCAGACGTGTCCCCCTGCTTAAGCCAGTACATGTCTGGGCCCGTCTGAAGTTTGCTAGAGAGCATTTGGATGTTCCAGAAGAGTATTGGGAGAATGTCATATGGTCAGATGAAACCAAAGTAGAACTGTTTGGTAGAAACACAACTCGTCATATTTGGAGGAGAGTGAATGCTGAGTTGCATCCAAAGAACACCATACCTACTGTGAAGCATGGGGGTGGCAACATCATGCTTTGGGGCTGATCTGTGTACATGAAAGAATGAATGGGGCCATATATCGTGAGATTTTGAGTGCAAACCTCCTTCCATCAGCAAAGGCATTGCAGATGAAACGTGGCTGGGTCTTTCAGCATGATAATGATCCCAAGCACACCGCCTGGGCAACGAAAGAGTGGCTTCATAAGAATAATTTCAAGGTCCTGGAGTGGCTTGCCAGTCTCCAGATCTTTAAACCCATAGAAAACCTTTGGAGGGAGTTGAAAGTCCGTTTTGCCCAGCGACAGCCCCAAAACATCACTGCTCTACAGGAGATCTGCATGGAGGAATGGGCCAACATACCAGCATCAGTGTGTGCCAACCTTGTGAAGACTTACAGAAAATGTTTGACCTCTGTCATTGCCAACAAAGGATATATAACAAAGTATTGAGGTGAACTTTTGTTATTGACCAAATACTTATTTTCCACCATAATTTGCAAATAAATTCTTAAAAAATCAGACAATGTAATTTTCTGGATTTGTTTTCTCATTTTGTCTCTCATAGTTGAGGTCTACCTATGATGACAATTACAGGCCTCTCTCATCTTTTTAAGTGGGAGAACTTGCACAATTGGTGGCTGACTAAATACTTTTTTTCCCCACTGTAAATATAAAAATAGCCTGTAAGCAGGACAAAGTTGACCACAGGATATTGACAGAAATGAATGTGAGAGGCACAGTACACCATGGCGAGAAAACCTTTTGGAATTTCTGAGGGCACTTTTTATATACCGCATCTGAATTTCTAATGATCTCCACTGGACATTGACAAGGAAGGGGGGGGGGCTTCCATCCATCACAGTACTATTGCTTTTCTGTACATAAAGAGTTCCTCCTTAAGTACCATTTCATGATGTGACTACCCTTCCACATCTAAAAGGTCCAGACAGCAGACCTCCAGGGTGAAAGATGCTTAAGAGTCCGTTATTTCAGACAAAAGAGAGATCACCTACTGTTTGGTCTCCAAGTATTATAGTTGTGATAACATTTTAAAATATGAACTTGGTTCTTAATTACTAATTTGCAATTGATATTAAGCGAGGACATGGGTCTATAGGACCCACACTCCAGAGCATCCTTATCTGGCTGAAGCAGAACCATTATGGAAAATCATTGTAAAATGACCAATGAAATGTTATTCTTGTGTGCCAAGTGCATAGCATTTTCATAAGCCTGTGATTTATAGATCTCAGTATGGTGGTAAGCAATTTAACCAAGATTTTAAGATCAAGTTTCTGAGCCAATATTGTTCTGTTGTTGCCAAAAATATTGTAAATACTCGTCTTTGGGGATTAATGCATCCTTTTGTATCTGCTTCGAAAGGTTTTCACCTTTCAGTAGAGCAATACTGTACATGTTGTGTTTAGGTGGGAGAATAAAGTCTCTTGGAGTTTTTATTAATATTTGAGAGGAAGCCCATCAGACTCATCAGATTTTTCCTCATCTGTGGAAATGGGGAAAAGGAGATTCACTGCCATTTGTCGATCCATAAAAGGCGAATTCTGCTGGGCTAAGCATGTTTCTATGCCTGTTTCTTTATCCGAGGACTGCATAGACGGGTCTGAAGATTTCAGTTTGTAAAGTTTACAGTAGAATAGCTGTAAGACTTTTGCAATATTTAGTGTATTGGTTAGTAGAACACCTTTATCAATTTTAACAGTTTCCCGTCATTACATTGCCGTTTGTTTTCCATCATTAAATTGCCAAACCAATTTGGCATTAGGACATAAAATGGCATTTGATAACCCCTCAGTGCAGGGGGCTCTATCTAGTAGGAATTGGCACCTCTGCAAAAGCAGTCATGAGGGGTCAATGTCAGAACATGGTAGCCGGAGGCCTAATGAAGACTAGACTACCTGTCATTTTTGCACTGATTGCATGATGCATTGTTCTGCATTAGCAGTACACTGTATTATGTAAGTGATCGCAAGTTCAAGCCTCCAAGTTGGACTAAAAAAATAATAAAAGAAATAATTAAAGTTTTATTAAAAACAAAACAAGTTAAAATACAATAAAACAGTAATCCCCCATCACAAAATATTTTGTAAATAAAAAAAAACTAAATTGAAAACACAGTAGACATATTACATATTGCCGCATTCATACAACAATACAGCTGTAATGTTATTTTCCCCACATGGTTAACAGCGTGAAAAAAAACAATGCCAGAATTGCTATTTTTTGTCTGTCGCCCCCTGAATAAAATGTTCTAAAAGTGATGAAAAAGTATTATATTCCTCAAAATAGCAGCAATAAAACAATTTAATTTATTCTCTCAATTTGCAATATTCATTGAGGGCTGCAAAGGCTATGGAACTCTTTTGGATTCATTCCAGGGCAGCAATTTGTGTTAAAAGGGAGTAAATTTTGTGTTTGCACTTAATGTAATAAAACTTCCCCTTATATGTAAAACTTATGAGTCTCCCATAGTACAGTGTGTTTCTGTCCCTGTGGTCTACTTAACTTGAAAAAGGACTGGGGATAGCACTTGATCTCCTTGAGTTAGGAATCATTCTCAGTTAGAGTCTTGTTTAAGTACAATCACCACTCCTTTGGGGGGAAGCTGGGACAGAGAAAGTGAGCCACTAACTGGTCCAAAACTGATTGTTGGGGACTGTGATCGTCCAGGTCATAGGGTTGGTGGTCAATGACAGTAGGTGGGTCCAGACAAAGACATATTCCATCCTTAGGTAAGAATGGTGGACATTAGATAAGAAAGAATTGTCTCTGGCAGCAGTGTTGTGGCTTCTCCAAATGTCAATTAGACTAATTTCATATTATTTTCCCTGCAACCTGTTCAAAGCAACCTGTGAGATATGTGATCTTTTAAGAAAAGGGATTCAGCATTATGTTTGATCACACTCCAAGACAATGGACTCCTTGGTAAAAAGTCTAAGGTTGTCTTGTCTTTGCAGAAGCCATTTTATCTGGTTATTATTTGCAGTATAAATATGGTCATTGCTATTTTCTCCTTTAGGAACAGGATCCAGCCTTCAGTGTCAGAGCATTTTTGCATGACATGAAATGGCAATGATTTACAATATATTCGCTTATGGTTACTCCTTTTGATGTGGTACTGTTGCTACTGCTATGAAACCATTGAGATGTGGCTCTTATAGAAAGATGACAGTAGTTTTAAGTTTTCTGAGAAGAATGTTGTCTCTTTTATTTGCTGATTTGAGATAGAATGTAGCCATGACTGCTCAGGACTCAGGAGTTGATTGTAGTCAATGCAGTACTGGATAGACTGACGCTGTCTACTAGCAAGGGGATGGTGGCACAGTACTGAAGCCTTGTAGTGCTGGAGTCCTAGGTTCAAATCCGCATCTTCAAGGAGTTTGTATGCTGTTCCTTTGTTTCACAAGGCATTATGAGAGAAGGAGCTGGGAAGCTCAAGCGCCCTCTGTTGGATGTAACAAATCCTTAATTTGTTTTTGACCTTGAGTCTTGAGAAAGCAAAAGGGATTTTAGCCAAGCCAGTATCACTCATCTGCATACAGCGCTGTTTTGGGATTTTTGTCCTCACCATAATGCCTTGTGATATGTAGATGCTTAGTAGAGGGCAAAAGGCAATTCAAAACTCTACACACCTTCACTGGTGCTCTCCCCAAGGAGAGAGATTCCCTTCCCTTCCTTTGTTTGTGAGGGTTTCCTCCCACACTCCAAAGACATACTGATAGGGATTTTAGATTGTGAGCTCTATCTGAGATAGCAACCACAATGTCTATAAAGCATTGCGGAATATGATGGTGCTAAATAAAAAGGGGTCGCATACCTGGGATGAATGCATAATGACCAATAAAGTTATCCAAATAGTTCAAGGTATAAGCTGCAGGGCTCCAGCAAACAGGATGAGTGGACGGTGGGGATGTGGAAGGGTGCTCATAAACATGAAGAGATAATTGGGCAAATTGGAATGAGATCCAATTCCTTTCATGGTGGAAGGTGTTCCAAGAATAGTGGTAACCCTTTCTAAACTTAAGTGGAGAGCTGCTGGAACATTGCCCCTTCTTTGGAAGGATTCTGCATAACAATTTCATACACGTACACAATTTTGTCCATCCGTTTGAAAAGGGGTGGTGAAATATAACATTTTCCCTTATTGTTATTGTAGTTGAATTCCATCTAGGCCCATGGTGGCGAACCTATGGCACGCGTGCCAGAAGGGCCACTCAGAGCCCTCTCTGTGGGCATGCGTACATTCACCCCAGCCAGGCTCCTAGATCACTTGCTAATGGGGAATCTGGGACAACTGTCCCAGATCCCCCAGCAAGTGAGCACTTCTTTCAGACACCTGAACTGTCAATGTAGGCTGGTGGTCCGTGGGACTGCAGCTTACACTGACAGAAGATTGCAACCTCTACCTTGATGCAGGCATGATGACGTCATTATTCAGCGCCTGCTTTGTGGTGTAAGGAGGACGCCCGGCTGCTCCTCGTTGGAGTATAGGTAAGTACAGGAGCATGTTATACTGTGTGGGTGCAACTGTGGAGAATATTACACTATGTGGGGTCAAAGTAGAGCATATTATACTGTGTGTGGCTACTGTGGAGCATATTATACTGTGTTGGTGGCCACTATGGAGCACATTATAATGTGTGGTGGCCACTTTGGAGAATATTATACTGTGTGGAGGCCACTATGGAGCATATCATACTATGTGGAGCCATTGTGGAGTATATTATACTGTGTCGGGGTCACTGTGGAACATATTGTAGTGTATGGGGACCACTGTGGAACAGATTGTACTGTGTGGGGGTCACTGTGGAGCAGATTGTACAGTGTGGGGCCACTGTAGAGCATAGTATACTGTGTGGGAGCCACTGTGCAGCAAATTATACTGTGTTGGGGGCACTGTGGAACAGATTGTACTGTGTGGGGACCACTGTGGAGCAGATTGTACTGTCTGGGGGCCACTGTGGAACAGATTGTGCTGTGTGGGGCAACTGTGGAGCAGATTGTACTGTCTGGGGCCACTAGTGGGTTTTGAGTTGCAGTTTGGGCACTCGGCCTCAAAAAGTTCGCCATCACTGATCTACGCTAAGAAGCTACATGGCAACCCCTGTGGAAACTGGCCCTAACTATAATCCCATTTGGTAGTAGGACAACTTTCCTAAAATCTTGTTGGAAAATCAGCAAATAGACATGTAAGTGTCAGGGAATTTAAGTAGCAACCAATACAAATGTCTTTTACTTCTCTTTTGGTTTTCATTCAGTTGTCACATTTTGTAAATGCGGGAATAGCAATTTACATTATATATGCAGCAGCAAAATCCATTTCCATATTGTACACGGTACCAAAACAGAATTGTCATTCAGAAATCTGGAAAAACTGATTGACACTCCCTCTGGGATTTATAATGTATACAGGTTGCCACCCAACTTTCTGATAAAAGGCAGGAGGAAATGTTAAGCTTTTACAATTAAATGGTGCCTTGGTTATCCTGGAAAATGTTCCAAAGTCAGAGAAATCTGATGGAACTTGTATCCTATTATGAATGTGGTTTGACCAATAGCAGTGAAATAAAACAAAATAAACTGGGAAGGGACCGAAGCTTTTAGGCTGTCTCCCGAGTAGTGAATTGCAAGAAGTACACTGGCCGACAAAGGCAGATCAGGAAATGGCCAAACTGTGTGAAAACGTTTTCTGCAATGTTGGCAATATGATGGATGCTAAAAGCCGTAATGTCACCGGTGCTGCAGAATTAAACTGCTATGAGTGCAGCTATCCTGAGCCAGCTGATCAAGTAATGGTAAAAGAGGTCATTAACAGATGATTGATTAGTCTATTACACAAATGGTCGATAGAAAGTTATCGCATGAACAAAAATACCTATTATCTACTGTTATCTAAGGGCATGGGCATCTTTTGATACAGAATTATAAATCTACAGTGGGTATAAATTATACAGTTTTTGTATATAGTGATATGAACCTTGCTGGTATAACCTGGGTATCTTTCTGGTACAGAATTATAAATCTAAAGCTGGTATAAATTATACATTTTCTTGCATATAGTGATATGGACCATGGTGGTGTAACCTGGGCATCTTCTGGTACAGAATTATAAATCTAAAGCTGGTATAAATTATATATTTTCTTGCATATAGTGATATGGACCATGGTGGTGTAACCTGGGCATCTTCTGGTACAGAATTATAAATCTAAAGCTGGTATAAGTTATATATTTTCTTGAATATAGTGATATGGACCATGCTTGTGTAACCTGGGCATCTTGTGATAATTAAATTGTTTATAATCGACTTATGCTATTATAGGGACTGTTAGTAGGATCACCACCAAAAAGAAGATGGTGTGGCCCTGTCTTGAGTGCAGCAAACAGCTCACTTGCATATGGAATAAAAGCTGAATTTCTCAGCAGCAAAGGATATATTCGCTATGCCATTAACTGGCTGAAGAACAGCATATAAAGTGTTTAAACATAATTTTGGTGGTAAACTCCCTTTAATTATATATGTAAGCAGGTATAAGGATACATTCACATCTGTGTTGGAATCTCTGCTTGGAGCCTTGGCACATAAGTCCTGGATCAAAATATTCCTGCAAGCTCGACAGCGCTGTCTGTGAAAAAATAGTCAGTGGGGCCCCTGAGGCTCCTGTCGGGATGCTGTCCATCATTAGACAGACCATTTTTCTGTTCTGGTTAATCACAGATGTGAATGTAGCCTAAGTTATACAGTATATATTCTTGTACAGATGCAACAATGCTTAACTTGATGTTTAATATGTTAAATCTACTGTGGGAATAAGTTTTACACAACTTTTTCAATGATTTTTATTGCGTTCTGTGATAAGATACTTTACCATGCTGTGGTGAGTTATCAGTGTCAAGTTAATACATGTAGAGCTGGTATATGTTATACATCTTCTTGTATATAGTAATATACAGTAGACCATGGTACTATAACCTGGATATCTTCTGGTATGTAGTTATACTGTATATGAATAGGTGGTATATGCAGGGGCGCACCGCTAATGAGGCGAATTGAGGCGGCCGCCTCAGGCGGCACTGTCCTGGGGGCGGCATTTTTACTATTTAATGTAAACCAGCCCAGGACAGGCCGCTTTAAAAAAAAAAAAAAAAAAAACAGAGCTAAGCGCGGCCTGTCCTGGGCTGGTTTACAAGATGTCGCATCTCAGCGCAGGCGGCGATACAATGACGTCATCACGCATCACGCCGCCTACGCTGAGACACAGACGTCGCGGGCAAGAAGAGGAGGCGGTGGCGGCTGCATCAAGGCATCGCAGGTGAGTATAGCTTTTTTTTTATATATATAAATAGGCCGTAACCTGTTGGAGCATCGCCGGCAGGTCAGGGCCTATTTATTTACCTACCCCGCGTCTGCTCGTGGCCGCCCCCGCTTCCCCTTCTGCTATGGGACGCAGAAAGGGAAGTGGATGCCTCTGTGAGCGGCCGCGGGTATCGGTAAGTTAGGCCGCAAATACTACTATTATTATACTCCGGGGCCTATTCAGACCCCGGAGTATAATAATCTGAGGCCTAGGGTTGGTGAGGGAACATAAAAACCAATGTTACTCACCTCCTGCGATCCGATGTAACTCCGAGCAGGCTTGAGGTCTCTGGTGACGTCATCAGGTCGCGTCGCCGGCCTGATCACGTGACGTGTGTGCGCAATTAAACAGGGCCGAAAGCTGCAAGGAGTGCACCGGTGTCCAGGATAGGTAAGTAACTTTGGTTTTTATGCTTGTATTCTCCCCTGGGTCTCCAATCATTATACTCTGGGGTCTGAAAAGACCCCAGAGTATAATAATAGTTCATGGGTGGTCCACTCTGGAGCATAATACAAGTGCAGAGGCCACTATAGAGCATAATACCGGGTGCAGGGGTCACTATGGAGCATAATACAAGTGCAGGGGCCACTATGGAGCATAATACCAGTGCAGGGGCCACTATGGAGCATAATACCAGTGCAAGGGCCACTATGGAGGATAATACCAGTGCAGGGGCCACTATGGAGCATAATACTAGTGCAAGGGCCACTATAGAGCATAATACCAGTGCAGGGGCCACTATGGAGCATAATACTGTGTGCTGGGGCCACTGTGGAGCATAATACCGTGTGCAGGGGCCAATATGGGGCATAAAACTGTGCAGGAGTTGCTGTGGAACATAATACCGTGTGCAGTGGCCAATTCGGGGCATAATACCGTGAGCAGGGGCCACTATGGAGCATAATACCGTGTGCAGGGGCCGCTGCGAGGCATAATCCAGTGTGCAGGGGCCACTGCGGGCCATAAGACTGTGTAATACTGTGTGCAGGGGCTGCTGTGGAACATTATAGTGTTTGTAAATGGGGCGCTATAAACATGGGCTATGGCACCTGTTTATATTATACGCTGTCTGTTTATAGTGGCCGTGTGATGTAATTGTAGCCTTGTCACATACTGTAGACATGTACAGGACGAGGCTGTAGTTACATTACATGGCCGCTATGAGATGAATTACACTATGTAAACAGAGAAGCGGTCACTGCGCTTACACAGGTACCATTCAAACAACTGATCAGTGGGGTCCTGGGTTTTTGAACCCCACTGATTAGTTTATTAATGACCTGGAAAACCTTTTAATTAGTTAACACCCAGGGTATTATTAATAAGGGGCACTATTTATACAGGGTACACACGGACATTATTAATATAAAGATGCACTTGGGAGTATTATTCATTATGGGGGGCTATATCATATATTTTATAATTGGGGGTAGCAGCAGGATGGGGGCTTTGTGTAGGTGAGGACAATGTGGGTTGGATGCCTGGAAAAGTGAGGAGCCAAAGATGTCTGTGTTGCAAACTTTACAGAGACAAGTCACAGCTGGAAGAAGTGGTCATGGCGGTTCGGAGGGAAGAGAAGGGAAATGTGACCGATTAGTCAGAGACGTCACCTGTAAGTCACAAAATGTTACTGCCCTGTATTCACCTAAATGATAGAGGATAAATACCTGATTGATGGGGGTCTGTCTGCTGAGACCCCACTGAGCCTGAGAATTGGGTTTTTTCCCCCACTAGGTGGGAATCCAGCCTGGCTGTAGCCATATATATAGGTGTGTCACTTGGTGGATGGACAAACCCGTGTGGCTCTCATTCACTTTAATGGGAGTGCCAAAGATACCTGAAGTCCAGTACTCAGCTATCTGCGGCGCTCCTATTATAGAGAATGGGGGCCACGTGGGCTCGTCCATCCACCAAGCAGAAGATGTGTGATGTTACTTTCATTGTTAATGCCGTGTAATGACGTCTGATACTGAAGTAATACAGTAAGAAGAATTCTTAAAAACTCTTTTATAACTTTGTGTATTGTGTATATTGTGCGACGATAACAGTGTGTTAAACTAGTAGCATGGAAACTCAGTTTGTTTTTGTTTTTTTTGTTTTTTTTTTTGGGGGGGGGGCGTCTTTCTATAGTCCGCCTCAGGCAGCAAAGAGGCTAGGTTCACCACTGGGTATATGTTATACAATTTCTTGTATATAATGATATGGACCATGCTGGTATAATCTGGGCATGTTCAGCTGGTATAAATTATAGAGCTTCTTTTATATAGTGATATAGAGCATGCTGGTATAACCTGGTACATAACTATATATCTACAGTTGGGTATATGCTATACATCTTCTTGTGTATAGTATAGTGGTATTGACCATGTAATATAACATTGACATCTTCAGGAATATAATTATATACTGTATGTACAGCTGTTTCTTCAAAGGGGGAACAAAATTGTCTAAATATTTCACTGACCACACAAGAAAAACAAACAAACAAACAAACAAACAAGTTGCATAAAAATGATGGAGTAATATTAGCCACACTCGGACACTCTATTGGGAGTCTAAAGTAACACATACAAGTAGTCCCTTTAGTTCTACAACTGAGTAATGTATAGCCAACAGTACATTTTGTAGGGGATACCAGATAGTCAGAATAACCCCTCCTATATACAACTTTTGCACTCACAGGGGATGTGTGCCCCTTTTGTTCATAAGAGATATTGATCAATGAATACAGCCCCTTCTATAGCTATAGGTGTCCAGCAGGCAAATATCTCCCCACAACCACCCATCAAACACTACTGTGGCTACAATATCAGATTGTAGGTTCTGTGGCTATAGAAACTAAAGGCCCAGGAAAGTGGATAGTTCATTCCCTGAGTCTGTTACTCCTCTCAGGGAACCAAATGGGTAGTAATTACTGATGCCTCCAATTTCCACTTGCTATCTCAACTCATTTGCCCTGTACCATCCATTAGGCATAGGTTCCTCTGGAGATACATTTAGAAAAGCAAGCACCCCCCTCCCCCCCAATAGATGGGCAGTTAAAACTGCAGTTCCCGAAGCCGTGATGGTGGGCATTGATACTCAAAATTTAAGCAAATGTACAGCTGGTTTAAGTTAATACATATTCTTGAATACAGAAAGAAAGACTCAAATTTTGGGGGGTTGGCACCCACAAATCCACCAATGTTCATTATTATACTCTGGGGTACTCTGGGTTCTTCACACCCCAGAGTATGAAAATTAGGGAAGAATGTGTAAAATTAAAAAAACAAAACAAAAAAAAAAAACAATTCCTGGCCTCCACCCTGCTTCCTCCAGCATTCAGGTCTTCTTCCCAGGCCACGTGCAGTGTCTTCCGGCCCCCAGCTCTCTTCTGAAGCCTGTGATTGGGCCTCAGGGTTCACATGGAGGGCATCAACATCAACAGTCTTTGATGATACAGCATATAAAGCATCTACTGGTACATAATCATATATGTAAAGCTAGTATAAGTTATACATTTTGTATATATTGTAGTGATATGGACCATGCTGAAATAAACTGAGCATCTTCAGGTATATAAATGTATATGAGCAGTTGGTAAAAATTATATATGTTTCTGTATATAGTGGTATGGATCATGTTGGTATAACATTGGCATCTTCAGGTTACCTACACATTAGAGATCTTGGTGCTCTAACACTGAATAGAAGTTAATTTTTAATAATTTTTCGTAAAAATATTAAAGATGGATAGTAATAATTGCTCTCTGCCCTCTGCTCTGAATTATGTATAGGGCACCATTATTCTCTGGTGTATTTTAATGCTTAGCCAGCTGAATTGTAATACATTTCCTGTGCACAGGGCTTAAAATATGTATAAATATCTGTACTGTGTGCCTAGTAATCGTATACTGTTTTATTGCCTATACATAGCCTTATTTGATTTACTGCAGTAATGGAATAATACTGTAGTATTATGTACAAATGTCAGTTATTAAACAATAAAGAATAAGCACCTTTTGGAAGTAAATCATCTACCCTTTGAGTGTAAAATATAAAGTGGATTTATTTGAATATACAGCCAGAATAATGTATTTTCTGGGAGAAAGACACAGAACCATCCAGCAGCTCATGAAACAATTTACTTAGGACGAATATAATGATACACATAAATAGGAAAATGAATTACTTTTTTGAAAAGGGGGGCATGGCCAGGTAGTTATAATATTGAGAAATTGCATTTTTTTTCATTATGTGAAACTTGCACTTTTAGTGTCAAATCCTGTCATACAGGCTTTCACTTCCCATTCAGGTTTAAAAAATGCAATAATTCAGTCACAATATTTTTGAAAAATAGCAAATAAAAGATTATTCATTGTGTAAGGAAAACAAATCTGAAAGTCTTTACAAGAGTATATTATAGTTTTATATCCCTGCAATATGGTGGAGTACAGAGACAATATACTGCAGCACATGGGGTACCTATGATTCTGTAGGAGCCATAGGGTGTCCATGAGCTTCCAAATAGACTTCATGCATAAAGCTTTTATAATACAGCACCCTTAAATAATTCAATTTGCTGTCCTATCCCTTTAAAAAAAAATTGGCCCAGACAGAGTGGCTTTTTAGTATCCCCTGTCACTCGGTGTAATTTCCTGAGGCATTCTTCCTCCTTAGTGCAAGAATAAACTTATGTGAGAGACACCATTTGTAATTGGACAAGTGTTCTGCATCAATAAATGGTTATTCTCATGTTTGTGTTATATAGCAACTAAGGTGAATGGTCTTTGGGGTCCCTAAAGAGATTAAGTGTGTGGACTTACTGAAACTGTGATTGCCCAGTAGGGTCTGAAACCATTCCTTTGGTTGCAGCATAGATATCACATGTTTGTGGCATGGGAAGTTGGTTGTATGAGAATAAGTGGCAATGAAGACTGAAAGATGCATGCAGTATTCCCTTGTAAATTAACTGGTGGAAGTGACAATTATTGGGGAGGCTGTGACAGAGCATAGTTCCTAATGGTATGCTAACATGGTGAAAATGGGAGAGGAATTTCAGACGGACTTGCACATCGAATTCTTCTTCCACTTCTGCTCCATCGGTATTCCACTGATGCTTTTACCCTCTAGTTAGGCTCAAATGAATGAGCCTATTCAGCAGAGCACCTTGTAACACGTGTTCTATGACTGAATCAGCTGTAGATTCCAGGGCAAGATCGCGCAGGACACTTATTTTTTCAGCTTCCTGCTTCAATCTCTGCATCCCTTTGAAACTAATGGGAGGCAGAGGTCGGATAATATGCCCCAAGGTATCTCAGTTTGCTAAAGACTTCATCTTAAAATAAAAATTGCACACATAAAGAAAGGAGTTATATAGCATATTATGATGATGGTTATTATTATTAATAATAATAATCTTAATAATAAATCCCCATTTTCTATACAGATTTGACTGACAATAAGAGGATAATTACAGAGCCACACAGTAATCTAGGCACTTATACCATCTAGTCATAAGTCAGAAGTGACAAAGGATGTCTGAAGGGAAAGATTCATAGTGGACATTATATTTCTCCTCTTTCATGATCCCTTGAGAAGGCTCATGAAAGTTCTATCTATACTATTGATGTATGCCCTAGGAGATTGATAAGTACAAGAGAGCCAGATAGTTATATGGATAAAAAAAACTCCTCCAAGCTCCATGTAAAGCAGGGTCATTAGTGGCATCCCCAGGGGTCTGTGCTTTTCAATACTGTTCATTAATGATGTTAAATCCACTGTAACTGGAAATCTTATTACATTTGCTGATGGTACAAAATTGGCTGCAAATGTCGACACAGCACAAGGAAGCAAATAGCTACATGGAAGCAGCCAGAATGAAGACTGTGTGGCCAGGACTGTAGCTGAAGAAAATAAGTAAATGGATTACCATGAGGTCTTCTGTTTCGTTCATGGGTGCACCACCTAATGTATATCATATGGGCAGTGACCATACCGTGTTTCTCCAAAAATAAGACCTACCCCGACAATAAGCCCTAGCTAGATTTTCCAGGTTTTTTGGAGTAGGTTTGAAATATAAACCCTACTCCAAAAATAAGCCCTAGCTAATTTAACCCCTTCCCGACATCTGCCATGCAGTTACAGCGAATGACGGGTTAAAAAAAAAAAAAAAATGTAAAAATATTTTTAAAAAAAACAAAATAAAAGTTCAAGCCCCCCCCCACTTTCACTAGAATACATATAAAAATAAATTACTGTGAAACACATACACATTAGGTATCCCTGTGTCCAAAAACACCCACTCTACAAATTTATAAAAATATTTTACCTCTATAGTAAATGCCGTAGCGAAAAAAAAAAAAATCAAAAGTGCCGAACTGCTGTTTTTTCGCTGTTTCACCTCTGATAAAAGTTGAAATAAAAAGCAATCAAATGTGTGATTGTTGTTCATGGAAAAAATTAAGACCTACCCCGAAAATAAGCCCTAGCCCTTTTTTCGGAGAAAAAAATAATATAAGACCCTGTCTTATTTTCGGAGAAACATGGTATCATTGCAGTCAGATGCTAGAAATAGGTTCAGCCTTCAAAAGTGAACACATTTTTGATAGTTTAGGACATGTGCGACATTTTCTTATCCAATAACTTGTCTTTTGTTTTCCTCATCTGTCTATGGCAGATCAGATAAAAATTTCTAAATTTGTGCCATTTGTGTGGTAGTATGCTAAACAAAATATACCAACTGATGTCACAGAGCATCTATTCGCATCAATTTTACATAGACCTCAAATATGAAAAAAAGGTTACTCTCTGTAAATGGAAGCCATTTCTAGGGCATCTGTTTGCAAACTTTTTTGGGCATACAGTTTTTTTTTCAAAACAGAGACATGAACTGCATTGGAAAAAATGTGACATGAACCTAGCCTAACATATTGTTTTTCTATTTACAATTCTCTCTACTTCGCCATTGTCAAAGAGAGTGTAATCGAATATCAAATTGGCCATATTATATGGTTTTCACTTGACTTACAGAAGAAATGTTTTACCATGAACTAACCACTATGTAGATTTACTGCACCGCGCTGTCATATGTACAAGAGTATAACTATATACAGAGTTGTAGCAGAGTTAACCCAAACGTCTGCAATCGGTTAAACTGCTGCGCCAGGATATCTTTTCACAGAAGACAACAAAATCCAATGAAAAGTCATTGAAGAATGTTTTTTTTCCAATGAGTTTTCATTGTTTTTTGTTGTCTTCTGTGATAAGATTGTAACGTCTCTGCCGTTTCAGGTCTCGGCGCCGCCCTCCGCTCGCACGCTGTGGCGAAGGAGGCGTCTTCAGTTTGGTTCTTTGTTTAAGTTTCTTGATGCTCAGTCTGAACATGGTCCTAGTTCCCTTGCTGTGTAAAGCCACACCCGTGTAATTAGGAACATTTCTCTCTGGACTGCATAGAGTTAATCTCTTCCTGGCCTGTTGATTGACAGCCTGTGTTCCTATCAGATCTGTGGCTGGGCCCAGACTTTCTATTTACAGGATGTCATTTCTCAGCAAGTTGCCGGTTATTTCACTTGTGTTTTGCCTGCTCTCTTACTATTTCTTTATACTTTGCTACTTGATTCTCTGACCCTTTGGCTTGCCCCTGACTATTCTCTTGGATTTTGACTTTGTACTGCTTTGCTCGTTTGTTAATGACCCCTTGGCTTCTTGATCTCTCTTTTGTTGTTTGTGCATCCTGTTTTCGTTCTGTGTTGTCACTTATTCAGAGTAGGGACCGGCTCCAAGTTGTTCCTGTCATTAGGACAGTGAGACAAGTAGGAAGGGACAGTGGCTGGGGTGAAATTAGGGCTCACTTGTCTCTGTCCTTCCTTCCAGACCGCTGCAGTAGTGTCAGGGTTGCTACGTTTGGCAAGACCCTTACAGAATAACCGACCGATACATTATGCCATTGCTTCCCATAGGGTCAGCTTGGATCCTATTCAGGGCCTTGCAGCCAAGTTGGAAGGTTTGGCAGTCCTGGTAAATGAGCTTGCTAAACAGGTGCAGACCCTTACTGATGCCGCTGCAGCATCTCCAGTTGTTTCTGCCCCTTTTAGAGTTAAGATGCTACTCCCCGACCGTTTTTCAGGGGATCGTGAAAGGTTTGAGACTTTCCGGGAGTCTTGTCGCTTGTATTTCCCGATTAATCCACATGCATCCCAGGCCCAAATGGTGGGAGTAGTTATATCCCTCCTACAGGGGGATCCACAAGCTTGGGCCCTTAAACTCCCTCCAGGGGCTGAGGAGTGGACTGACTTTGAAAAATTTTTTTTTGTCTTTGGGGTCTATCTATGCTGAGCCAGACCACATTGGTCTTGCGGAATCGCAACTCCTCACCATGCGGCAGGGCAAACGCTCTGCTGAGGAATATTGCGCAGAATTCCGCAAGTGCAGCGTGACTGCAGGTTGGTGTGAGTCAGCTCTAAAGGCCCACTTTAAACAAGGCCTGTGTGACCGTGTTAAGGAGCTCTGGCTTGGTCACCCAGATCCTCCCACTCTTGAGCAGGCCATGACTTTGGCTGTCCGTATTGACCGCAGGATCCAGGAAAATGTTAAAGAGAGAATATGGTCTGCTTCTTCCAAGTTTTCTGTCTCTCCCTCACTCTCTCCTGAGAAACCTGTTATTTCTCCCATGACTCCTGGTGAGGAACCTATGCAACTGGGAATTATGGATGCCAAGACGCGACGAGAGCTTCGTCTCAGGAACAACCTCTGCCTGTACTGTGGTTCTTCCGGTCATTTTATCAGTGACTGCTCGATCAGACCCCGCAGACCATCAGAAAAACTTCAGTGCCTGAGTGGTGATCAGAAGAACCACTCAGGCAACCAGGTATTTGTCAGTAATAACAATAAGATGTTGTTATCTGTGTCTCTGTCCTCTGGGGACAGATCTGTTTCTGGCCAGGCCTTAGTTGACTCTGGGTCTGCGGCAAACTTTGTCACATTCTCGTTTGTCTCAGCTTTAGGCATTGAGCTTTTGCCACTTGACACTCCTCTGGCAGTTACTGGAGCGGATTTTGCCCCACTGGCCAGGGGTAAGGTCCGATTCAAGACCCCCTTAATAACGTTGCAAGTTGGTTCTGCTCATTCAGAGGTCATGAGCTTTTTTGTTATGGAGCATCTGTCTTCCGATATTATTTTGGGGCTCCCCTGGTTGAACCTCCATAACCCTATTTTTGATTGGGGTAAAAGGGAGTTGGTAAAATGGGGAGATCAGTGCTCATCCCACTGTATTGTTTTGCACACCTTAAATTGTGTTACTGAGGAGACTGTCTCAGCTGCAAAAGGTGGGAAATGCCAGGTGAATAAAAAATGTTTGCCTGGCCCACCAGTGTCTGTGGTTGTGCAAAAAGACCCTGAATTGAAGGCAGAGAAAATACTGGGTCCTACTAAAACTGGTTTATCTGGTGAGGGTCCGGTGGCCCCTCATAAAGGGGGGGGTACTGTAACGTTTCTGCCGTTTCAGGTCTCGGCGCCGCCCTCCGCTCGCACGCTGTGGCGAAGGAGGCGTCTTCAGTTTGGTTCTTTAAGTTTCTTGATGCTCAGTCTGAACATGGTCCTAGTTCCCTTGCTGTGTAAAGCCACACCCGTGTAATTAGGAACATTTCTCTCTGGACTGCATAGAGTTAATCTCTTCCTGGCCTGTTGATTGACAGCCTGTGTTCCTATCAGATCTGTGGCTAGGCCCAGACTTTCTATTTACAGGATGTCATTTCTCAGCAAGTTGCCGGTTATTTCACTTGTGTTTTGCCTGCTCTCTTACTATTCCTTTATACTTTGCTACTTGATTCTCTGACCCTTTGGCTTGCCCCTGACTATTCTCTTGGATTTTGACTTTGTACTGCTTTGCTCGTTTGTTACTGACCCCTTGGCTTCCTGACCTCTCTTTTGTTGTTTGTGCATCCTGTCTTCGTTCTGTGTTGTCACTTATTCAGAGTAGGGACCGGCTCCAAGTTGTTCCTGTCATTAGGACAGTGAGACAAGTAGGAAGGGACAGTGGCTGGGGTGAGATTAGGGCTCACTTGTCTCTGTCCTTCCTTCCAGACCGCTGCAGTAGTGTCAGGGTTGCTACGTTTGGCAAGACCCTTACAAAGATATCATGCTGCAGAAGTTTAACCAATTGCAGAAGTTCAGGTTAATCTTGATACATCTGTATATACAGTGCCTTGCGAAAGTATTCGGCCCCCTTGAACTTTTCAACCTTTTGCCACATTTCAGGCTTCAAACATAAAGATATAAAATTTAATTTTTTTGGTGAAGAATCAACAACAAGTGGGACACAATTGTGAAGTGGAACGAAATTTATTGGTTATTTTAAACTTTTGTAAAAAATAAAAAACTGAAAAGTAGGACGTGCAATATTATTCGGCCCCTTTACTTTCAGTGCAGCAAACTCACTCCAGAAGTTTAGTGAGGATCTCTGAATGATCCAATGTTGTCCTAAATGACTAATGATGATAAATATTATCCACCTGTGTGTAATCAAGAAGAAAGCCATTTCTCAAAGATATCCATAAAAAGTCTCGTTTAAAGTTTGCCACAAGCCACCTGGGAGACACACCAAACATGTGGAAGAAGGTGCTCTGGTCAGATGAAGCCAAAATCGAACTTTTTGGCCACAATGCAAAACGATATGTTTGGCGTAAAAGCAACACAGCTCTTCACCCTGAACACACCATCCCCATTGTCAAACATGGTGGTGGCAGCATCATGGTTTGGGCCTGCTTTTCTTCAGCAGGGACAGGGAAGATGGTTAAAATTGATGGGAAGACGGATGGAGCCAAATACAGGACCATTCTGGAAGAAAACCTATTGGAGTCTGCAAAAGACCTGAGACTGGGACGGAGATTTATCTTCCAACAAGACAATGATCCCAAACATAAAGCAAAATCTACAATGGAATGGTTCACAAATAAACATATCCAGGTATTAGAATGGCCAAGTCAAAGTCCAGACCTGAATCCAATCGAGAATCTGTGGAAAGAGCTGAAAACTGCTGTTCACAAACGCTCTCCATCCAACCTCACTGAGCTCCAGATGTTTTCCAAGGAAGAATGGGCAAGAATTTCAGTCTCTTGAGGTGCAAAACTGATAGAGACATACCCCAAGCGACTTGCAGCTGTAATCGCAGCAAAAGGTGGCGCTACAAAGTATTAACTTAAGGGGGCTGAATAATTTGGCATGCCCCACTTTTCAGTTTTTTATTTTTTACAAAAGTTTAAAATATCCAAAAAATTTCGTTCCACTTCACGATTGTGTCCAACTTGTTGTTGATTCTTCACCAAAAAATTTACATTTTATATCCTTATGTTTGAAGCCTGAAATGTGGCAAAAGGTTGAAAAGTTCAAGGGGGCCGAATACTTTCGCAAGGCACTGTATAGTCAACATATAGTTAACATGACTTTTAACATGTTAAGTAAACAGTTGCTAATAACTTTAATGATAATTACTTTAGCTTTAGCTTTCTGCAGCTTTTATTTTTCACAATGTGTGGATGATATTAAATGAAATCTCATTCTCTTTGCTGGTACTGTAAAACACAGGGATTTTTTCCACTGTCTTCAGAGCAGCCCAAAACACTACATTCCCCTAACTCGACTTTTTTTTTCATTATATTCAATGGCTTTAATTGTGGGTTTTCACAATACAGCAAGTTATCTCTTTCAAGCTGAAGATGATTATATTTGTATATATACAGATGCATTATAATACCATCCCACATGCACATGAATGTAACTGTTATAATATTACGTCCTACAGATGTAGCAACTGCTATTTCTATAGCTGGTATGCTACACAGCATGCTATGTTAATAGCAAAGAGAACTGTGGTATGCTACGCAAACAGCTATACAGATAATAATTGCTACAACTATATGTACAAGAATATAACTACTATAATGCTGTGTCCAATCTAGAAGAATATAACTACTATAATAATGCCTCTGATGCACAAGACTATAATTGCTATAATATTAGCAATACAATAAGAAACATACTATAATGAAGGTCATATGGTGTATGTACAAGACCATAACTACTATAATACTGCCCCTATGTACAAAATATAACTACTGTAATACTGCCACGTGTACAAGAATGTAACTTTAATACAACTGTCTATATGTACACAAATATAAATGCTTAGGTGTTATCCAGTTTTTTTTTTAAATATGGGCCAACTAGCATCAATACAAAACACTTTCTCATATATATCCTGTTTAAATTGCTCACAGTTTATCTAATTTATTTTCAGGTCACTGACCTCAGAATGTCGATTAATTTGTAAGCTCACTATCCCTCCCTGTGATCAATTCAAGCCAACGAAACATCACAGCAGCACGTGACCTTCATTGTGATTTCATTGCAGGGGAGAGTGGAAAGTAGAGAAGGGAAGCGTACACAGAGAGTGAGAGCAGACAGATGAATCATGGGAAATGTAGTTTGTCCACAGATTCACTGCATGCAAATAACATTGAAACAAGGAGCAGCAAGTAAAATAAATCCAAGCAAAGAGCGAATACTTAGCTGCTGTGGATAAATTTTCAAATAATTTTTGGAAGCTGGATAACCCATTTAATTCTGCTCCCCTATTTAGAAGAATACAACTACTATAATGCTGTCCACTATGTACAAGAATATAATTACTAAAATACAAACCCTATGTACAAGAATATACCTACTATAATACTTCTCCCCTTTGTACAAGACTATAACTACTATAATATTTCCCCATATACAAGAATATAAGTATAGTACTTCAAACTTCGAGAATGTACTGATTATAATACGGCCGTTTTAATATTCTAGAATATACTGTAACTAATATAATTCTACTCCTAAGTACAGGACTATAACTACTATACTATAATAGTGTCCCATAAGTGCAACTAATAAAGCAGTATTATAGAGCACAGTAGTGTTCTTTCAAGCAATGTTTGCTACATGTTTCTTGATTACTACAATACTGTATATGGAGAAATGATTAGTTGCCAGCACTATGCTAACTGCAGAGTTCCAAAAACTGCCAAAAATTTCACGGATTGGGTGTCTATGGTCAAGCAGATGCATGCAAGCCTTACATCACCAAGTACAATGACGAGGAGGCATATTGTTATGGGGTTATTTTCCAGGTGTTGACCTAGGCCCCTTAGTTCCAGTGAAGTATAAACTTAATACTCCAGCATAGTAAGACATTTTGGACATCTTTATTCATACAATTTTGTGGAAACAGTTTGGGAAAGGCCATTTTCTGTTCTAGCATTGGTTGTGCTCCGTTCATAAAGGTATTGGGTGTGGGAGAACTTGGCTGCCCTGCACACACTGCTGACCTCAACCCCATTAAACACCATTGAGGTGAATTAAAATGGGGATTGTGAGTCAGACCCTCTAGTCCAATATCAAATAATTCACACAAACACGGGGTCATACCTACCATAGAGGCAGATCATGCAGTTGTCTTATTGGTCTTTCCCTTGCTGCTACTGAAGGTAACTGTGCAGGCCTCTCCAAAAGAACTGCATTGTTAGCAAACAAGAGGAAGGATAATTGACCCAAGGGTCATACAATGGAAGATGATGAGAGGTCCAGGTCTTGGGTAGGGGGACCCGGTTTGACAATTTCTATGGGGCCCCCACACTTCTGTGTATTCCACTTCTCAGAAAGGCTCCAAAATCCTGTACAAAGCATTCCTAGAAGAGTGAAAGCCCCTATAGCCGCCAAGGGGGTACAAACTATATCTTAATGCCTATGGAGTTAGAATGAGATGTCATAAAAGGTCATGTTGGTGTCATGTGTAAGTGTCCCAATATGGCTGTCCATATAGTATATCTATCATGGACAGAGCACATATATATTTAGATATATTTCAGAAGTTAAACTGAACACTCTTCGGTATGACAAGGCCTGCAGCTTTTTCTAAAAAATGATAATGACTTGTCTCTGTTCTACTATTAAACACAGTAAAAGACTGAGATCAGCGCTGATCCTCAAAGCGTTCCTTTAGGAGCCTTTCATTATCCTTCATTTCATTGTAAATTTGCTAAGAAATTGAGAAAATCAGCCTCCCTTTGGGTTCAAACATTTACTCCAGTTACTTTTCCTAAAAAATTAAAAAAAAAAAAAAATGAAATAGATTTCAGTCATAAACATCCGAAAGGCTTATTCCAAGATAATGACCCATTTTACTGTGTTTCAATTTCTCCTTTACGCTGCAAACCTGAAGGGCAAATCTACATAAGTTATAATTAGAGACGGCTGGGATTATTTTTTTGATAAAAGTTCAACAGAATATTTAAAAATACAAAAGCTTTTTTTTTTCTTTTATATTTTATGATTTTCTTCTTGACTTTTTTAATGTGAACTCTTTATTATATATTTAATGCATTTATATATTTATTGCATTATATAGGAAGTACTGATTCCTTCATACATTCTACTTAATTCACTCCTGGCTTTGGCTCAGAAAAATGCAGCAAAATCTACAACAAAAAATGCTGCGTTTCCACAACGTGGGGCCTTACCCTAAGGGTAGCTACACACGACCGACTTTCACCCGTGAAACTCAGTCAGTGTGTTAGCCAGATTTACTGGCTTGAACTTCAAGCTGGGAGTGGGACTTCTAACATGCTAGTTATCTTTGATGGTATAAGTCCCTGCCTACCAGCAACCTACTGTCCTGTACCAATTACAGTACGGGACAGTATGTCGCTGGGAGGCAGGGACCCTTACCATCATAGATAACTATACTGCTAGTAGTCCCACTCCCAGCATGAAGTTCAAGCCAGTAAATGTGGGCGAAACTCGGTCGTGTGCAGCTAACCTAATATTGGTAGTTGATACTAGATTGGTCGGGGTCTGGCTTTCGACAGCCATACCAATTAACTAGATAAAGAGAAATCAGGACTTGTGTGAGTAGTGCAGCCTCTTCAATACTTATCTTGTGATGCACGCTTATTTGTACTCAGAATGCTGTACTTTTCATAGTGGCTGTTTTGAGTTTTGTAGGTCTGTCCCATTCACGTTAATGGGACATAACTGCAATACTCAGTACAGTCACAATGAAAAGTATGATATTCTGCATACGAATCAACCTGCAAACCAATGTAAACAATGCTGTGGATAGGTCACCGGTATAAATGCTTGATTTGGAAATGGAAACCCCTGTAATATCCAGTTTTAACTAGTTAAATAAATTGATATATTCCCTTTACATATATTGGAGCATCATCTTTATGTTACCTAACTACTACTTCTTTCTACAATGATACAAGAAGGTCAAAGATAATGTTCATGATATATCCCATTTCACCCAGATAGAATTATCTAAGGACTGTCTAACTGAGTAATTGTAGGTTATTTTTCCAATACATATACATATTCAAAATTATTTGATTGAACTTAGAAATAGACAGCAGCTTAGCTCCATCCTGTTGTAAGACATGGGACCTACCAGTTTAGTTCTAATCGTGAAAATGTCATCATAATGTGCAGTACTTCTTTCTGGTAACAGGAAATAAGAATATTTTTATATGTGAATTGAACATAACATATTGCAATACTCAAAATAACTACGAGAAAAAAAAGAATACTCAATATTTGGGAAATTCTCCAGAACCTCTGAATTATTGACCCATCCTAAGAATAAACCATGAAGATAAGTTAGGATCTGACTCTTGATATTTCTAACAATCAGCTGATTAAAGAGTCCACAGCACTCCCCTTCATTCTTTACAGCTCTGTAATCTAGCAGTGACTGTCCCTTACTCCCTGGTATTGCAGATCAGGCCCACACACATAAGACACAGGCATTACAATATGTGCAGAGCTTTGTCTGGTAGAAAATAAGGAGTACGCAGCCCCTTCAATCTGCTGATGTCTGGGAATGCAGAGTCAGATCTCTGGTGGTCTAATATTGATGCTATTAATTTTGTAGTCCTGTAGAATCCCCTTAACTCCTTCCGGACCACCGGTTGACTATAAATGTCCACTCTTAACTCTGCAAGGACATACTTGTACAGGGTCAAGGATGGTTTTTTACTGTCCCTGACTTCCCAATGGCTGTGTACACAGTGCTCAATGATGTGGCACCTCTTCCAGCCAGGAACTGTATGAGCTGCTGGGTCCTAGAGATCAACTCTCCAGTGTAGCTAATGTATCAGCCCCAGTTACAGGGGAAATCAGAAAAAAAAACAACAAAAGTCATGTTAAAATGTTATATATATCTGAAGTAGTCAACACTTGATAAAGACCCCTGTGTGGGTCGATACATGGTGGGTTTTCTGTCATTGCTAATGAAAGAAATATCCAACTTTGATACAAAATGCTGCTGGAATCAATTGTTTCTTTTTGTTTTGGGGAACCTGATTTGGAGACAGGACACTGCCGTGTACTCCTGGGGAGGTGAATATTCCTTTTAATACTCGTGTGGTTACAACATTTCATTTATATATAGATATATTTTATATATATATATATATATATATATATATATATATATATATTTTTTTTTTTTTATATATGTATAAAACACCATTATCACACCCACATCACAGGTTCTAATTCCACATGTTGCGACACAATAGTATATGTCACCAATGTAAAAATTACCATAACTGACAGGGAAAACTATTTAAAAAAAGTTTGTATCACTCTCTGCTAGTAAAAAAAAATAACATGAAAAATATGAAAAACAAACATATTTCCTCTCCTTTTTTATTTACATTTGCTTAGATATTAAAATAAAGAAAAACATGCAAAAATAAAAACATAAACATAAAGCCCTACTTATCATTGAAAAAATGCAAACATTGTTTGAATAACCCAAAGGAAAAAAAATTATCCCTCAAAACTGCATGTACAAAAAAAAAAAAAATGAAAATGTGTCTGGTCCTGAACTAGGGAAAATGAAGTTTAACAAGCACAGAATCCAACAAACCATAAAACTTAACCTTTAATATTAATTATAATAATAAATATTTAAGACAGTCAGAGAATATCACCAATTAATGTGCACAAAACAAACCGTGCTCTAGATAAAAAAGGGAATGGTCTTACCCGGACCTACTGAGAAAGGTTAGGGACTCAACGGGACTTACAGATGAAGGGCTGGTATAATTATACCCTATCTCTCACCTATGTCCCACAATGACTCCTGTCCTAGTAAGGACAGTCCCAAAACTCTCCCTGTATCTCCCTATCAAATTAGATCCATTTCTCCAACGCATTTCATGTCCCAACCAGATGGAGGGGCAATCCTCAGGGGATTTCAAAATATAAGTCCAGTGGGGAATAAAAGCCCTTCAGGCTGCTCAACCATGTATTATCATAGCTTGCCAGTTGTAGGGCTGTGCAGATGGATGCTCCACCCTGAATGCAGGGGAGCATACAGTCATATAAATTTCCCCCTATTAATCTTAATCATTTTTAGTTCTAATATTTGGGTGTTTGACAGCCATTTCATTTGATATATTAATAACTGTGGAGTTTTTGTTTGTTTTTTTTTTTATAAAAATGTGCAATATGCATTAAATTTGAGGTGTTTGGTTTTTTTTTTGTTTGTTTTTTTTTTGCAAAATTTTTTGTTCTTTTGTTGTGTTCTTTTTTGGTTTTTGGGGGCTTTTTTTTTCATGTTTGGGTTTGTCTTTTCTTCGTTTTTCCTTTCTTTTTTGCAGGGATGCAACAGCACATTTGGACAAGCCAGCATATGTCAGCAGGCTGGACGAAAAACATATATGTCATCAGCAGGGGAGCATATATGTCAGGATCTTGAGGTAAGGTGGATGTTTCAGTTTGACTGTATTGGGGGGGATGGATACAGAAGAATGCAAAACTCAGGCATTCATTCAGAGGAACAATTACAATGTTCTGGAATGGCCATCCCAGCCCCAGAACTTAATATCATTGAACATCTGTGGGATGTCTTGAAGCGGGCTCCCTGCTCGGCGACCATCAAACTTAACTGAACTGGAATTGTTTTGTAAAGAGGAATGGTCAAAAATACCTTCATCCAGGATCCAGGAACTGATTAAAAGCTACAGGGCGACTAGAGGCTGTTATTTTTGCAAAGGAGGATCTAAATTTTAACCTTTTCTGGGGGGGCCCCTTGCCCGGCGGTCTATAGGGTATTGCACATTGTCTGATATTACAGTAAACCTCATTTCAATCCTGAAATATTACTGTGTCCTCAGTTTTTTATTTTTCAAATTTAAAAGGGTGTTGCAAACCCCCAAATTTTTGAACAAAAATGATTAACCTGAATTGGGGTGCCCACTTTTTCATATGCTGTATATGTCAGCAGGGGAGCATATATCTCAGTCCCAGGGGAAAAAATATGTAGTGCAATATTGGTTTCCTTTTTTCCACCAATTATGGTGTTTATTTAGGGGGGTGCCCAAACGCCCCCTGGCTTGGGTGTGCTGATATTAGCTCATTCCTGTTTACCTTTTTTCCGTCCCTGTGCAATACTAGACCTGTATTGTATAGTTTTGCATTGCTTCCATTAGAGTGATATTTTGTATCCTGTGCTGGTTTAGTGTTGGAGGCATTTACCTTGTAAGCCCAAGAAGGCAACTAGATAGATATTTGTAGTATATAAAGGGTAATTCCAGAGTGAGTGAGGATAATATTGCCTGTTCTTTCCAAAGTAATCACTAAAAGGCTTAATATGCTTTTTAATGCTTAATAAAATGGATTCCCTCTTTGACATATTACCATTGTAAATCAGGCAGTTGTAAATCATGCAGTTAGGACAAGGCTCATGGGTATTCAGTTATGTTTAGCTTTAGTGCACTGCAATATGAGTTGAGTGATATCAGGAATTCTCAGGGTGCAGAGGATAAGGTGTCATGCTCTCTGCTCTAATTACTAATAAAACACATTATTTCTGCTCCATTGTTTTAGCTGATTCTAGGGAGAGATATTGAGATTTGACATATCTCTAAGGGTGTGTTTCCATGTTAAGTTTTCTGATGCATTTTTTAAAGAGAAAACCATATGCCCTCTATATATAATATTTTTTTATATTCCCTGAACATAGAAAAACAGCCCCAGTATGTTTAAACCCATAGGTTTTACGTTATGTTGTAGGGGTGTATAATAATGAGTGTATGACAATGTTCACAATCTTCATACTTATTAACAACTATCATTTATTCTCATTATTGTTATCTAACATCCATCTATTACATTTCTCTCTTATATCTCCATATGTGTATTTTTTTTTATCTATCTATCTATCTATCTATCTATCTATCTATCTATCTATGTATCTACCAGACTTTCCCTCTGTCTGTCTATCTGTGCCCAAATAATATGCAGTATCCATATAAAACTTCTTTAAAGAACACTTATAAAACTACCAAACAGTTCAAATGTGATGCTGAAATTCAGTTCTGACGTTATAGCACCACATACTACTAAATAATAATGGGTGGTTTTAAGCTTTGTTTTAGAAGCCTACATTAACCAGATCCTGTATGAACAGACCAGTTGTCAGTCCAAATACCTGTCTAATTGTGCTGCCAGTCAGCAGACCAAATGCTAATTAGTAGGATCATTGAATCACTTATGCAATCTTGACATAAGACTTTCAGCAGCACAATAACCTGTGAATACAGGGATATGCTGCCAATTATCAATGTACCTGAATGGGGAGAAATGATCTTCATAGTAGTCGTTCTTCCTCTGCGTTCTTTGCATCTGCTTGTGTAATAGGTTGATGCGAACAAGTGCAGATCAGCAGTCAGAGCTCATCCTATCCAGCACTTGTGCAATTTAATAGAACCTATATATAACCAGTGTTATAGGGCTTTATATGAATGCCAACAAATTATCCTGATGGCCTCTATTGAGCTGGTGCACATCAATATAAATATTTTTTACTGTATAGTTTACTGCAGTAAACTCTACTATTTGATGAAGAGAATTCAGTAAAAAGGTATACTGTTTAATAACATTGGAACCCATGGCCGTATACTTGTGATGGAAAACTTTAAAGAGAAGTGAACAGATTCTTAGTTGGTCTTCAGGTCCCTATGTTAATAAACGTAGGCTCAGGGCAACTTTCCCAACCAGCAATGCTATCTATCTATCTATCTATCTATCTATCTATCTGTCTATCTATCTGTCTATCACTGTTGACCGCATCTTTACAAATCAGTCTGCAAACTACAGCTGTTTTTTTTTTTTTCATCTGCTCAGTGGTATATTACTCTGTCTAGCTGGTGGTGTGACAGTCTGTGAAACCCAAATCAAATATTAAAATGGTGACCTCACCGGTGCTGGTTAACACTAACATACCACTAACCACCTAGAACAAATTCACTTGGTGTATGTTTGCTGTTATTTTTTTACATACATCTTGCAGAGAGGGTCTTTGCACAGGTCTTCACCACCTGTCAAAATAAGTCATGCAGTCAGTATGGATCCCCATCATCAGGGGTCCCATAACAGCTACATAATCTGTTCTATGGTATGTACTCCCTTGGGTTAAAAGAGACACTATAAGGCTTTAACAACTAAGGGAAATCCATTACCCTATATCACCAAAGTAAAATCTATTGTTATAAAATATCTGGATAATGTTAATATATTTCCCATTTTCATTCATTAGGATTCGGCAGTAGATATGCTAATTTCATTTTTGCATAATTTATGTTGCTTCAAGACAGAAGATAATGCAAAGATATATTGAAATAATTGAAGAATTTTTCAGTGTAGACATTTTAATGGTGTGTATAGTGATGGGTATTGGAAAATATTGTGTAAAATTCATTGGCAATTCCAATATTAATTGTCTGGAAAGTAAATCAGGGGAAATTAAGAACGTAAATTTTTTTCAGTAGAGATTGCATATGAAAGATTATATTATCATACTAAGCTCAGTCAAAATTAATATAATTTAAAAATCTATAAATTGTTAGAGCAGCCTTAAAATATCTGTTGAAAATAATTTTTTACTTAAAATGGTTCAAAATTTGGTGCTGATCAGTTTTTTTTAAAGGGATTGTGCAGGAGTACTCAGCTGCCAGACCACATATATGATAAGTATTATCATGAAATCCATGAATTAGAATAGGCTGCCTTAGCGTTTGTTCCAACAGTTTTTTAAATTGCAGTTTTTCCGCTGCAGATACTTCTCTGCAATGTGTAGATGGGATTAGCCAGAATTCCATTCACTTTGCAGGTACTGTAAAATGCTGCGTTTTTGGCAGCAGCGTTTCCGCTACATAGGGCCCTGGCCCTAAGAGAGTCTACCACCACCAAAATCACATCTAAACCACTTATATGCTGTCACATGGTCAGTTAGTAACATAGTACACATACCTATGTGCAGAAAAAAAATTCTGCAGAAAAAATATGCTGCAGAAAAAAAATGCGGCGGAAACGCATTGTGTTTTTTTCCCACAGTGTTTTTTCTTTGCAATTTCACTGAGTTTTCCTCTGCAGACTTTCTGTGCCTATAATACCTATACAGAAAACACCAGCATTTCCGCAGGTATATTTGAATTGCTGCGATCTTTAAAAACTTGGGCATTTTGAAAACGCTGCTTTTCCGCTATAGTTTTTTTTCTGCAATGTGTGGATTGGATTAGCCAGAATCCCATCCACTTTGCAGGTTCTGTAAAACGCTACATTTTCGCAACACGGGGTTTCAGCCTTATTGTGTCAAAGTGTAATCTTACTGCTGAGGAATTAATCTTTTGTTCATATGCTAATTAGCTGTTCAGTGCAGTCTGACATGCCCCATGGAGAGTGATATACTGTACAATGACCACAAAATAATGTAGTGCCCTAGCATGTGCACCAAACAGGTCAAAAATGTTTAACCATTCACATTTCAGGGAAGTTGAATTTTGAGCCAATTGCAAGCATAAATAAATGAAGTTCATCTTAAGGCAACTATTATTTATTTATTTTTTGCAATTGTGAGTATACTAAAACTTTTTTGAAAATAACTAAATATAAAAAAATATATATTTACACAGAAAATTAAATAAAATTCTCCATATGCACAAAAAAAATAAAAAATATTTCAAATAAAAATGTGTGGTCCTGTTTTTGAAAGAAAGCAGACATGTTTTTATAATCCTGGACAATAAGAAGAAAAAGTTATTTTTTAAAGAATGGAAAACTTAAATAACTCTGGAGATTGTATATAGTATTTTGCAGTACCCTTTTCTTATCGAAATGACCCACAAAAATATTTAGCGCCCAAGTGGATTAAATTGAAACTCTAAAATGTTATTTGTTTGAGATCTAATCATTTTAAATTAATATAAATAATAGCCGCAGTAACATTTCAAACAATAGGAATTATTTCGACAGTGTCTCCATATAGATATTGAATATTTTATTTTACACAACATAACAACACAGAAGTTGTTGTTCTGTACAGCAATTGCCTAAAAATAAAGGCAACACCATTGTCACTCAAAAATAAATGCAGTCTGGTCTTTTAAAAAATATTTTTAACTAATTCTTCCATAATTGGTCTTTTTAATATATTTTAATATGTTGAAAGCTTGAAGGAATTTTCCCATATGAAAGGCTTTTATTGTGAATTCAGTCTTTAACTTGTTTTTTTCTGCTGTGGCAGAACCAGGAAGCCAGTCCTATAGGAAGGGAAGGCACCGGTGCTGATTCATAAATTTCACAACTCGCTATTTTATCTTGTATCCCCAGAAAAAAGCGAACAGAATGTGCAGGTGGCCTTGACACAATCCTGTAGAAGCCAAAAAGGAGACACGAATTGGAATCCCCTTTTTAAAAATTTTTAAAATTCATTTTAGTATTGTGCTCGAAATTTTCGAATTTATTTTCTTTTTGTTTTGTTTTTTTATTTTATTTTTTAAAGGAACTAATCACACAGTGCTTTCCAATATCCACTCAGAACTTGAAAAAGTCGCTTTTCCACTGTCCATGTCTGAATTATCTGACTGAACCAAGATACCATTCATGGACATGCTCCTTTTTGACCACAGTCCCCCTGTGTTACGAGAGTTTACATAACAGTGATACTCCATAACTTCACCATTTAGAGAGTACCTCCGCTTGACTCTAGACGTGTCTGCCGGTAACGTAAGGAACTTACTTGGCCTTGATTGTGCTCTTTTATAGGTTGGTGACCCGGTGGGGCGACTAGTTAAGCGAAGGGCAGTTGAATTATTTCTATTTGTGTTTTGGGACTCCATATTTAAAACAGTTTCAGTATGTGAGTCTGTGGGTTTTAACTGAGTTTTTCTTTTCTGCTTCAGTGAGGCAGAAGCATTAGAAGTCCATGTATGGGGTGAAGCAGAGGTAGTGGCGGCTGCACCTTGGCTTGAGCAGGTGTCAGAAGATGGTGCCCCGCTGTCTGTTGACTTACAGCATTGCTGACTCTCGTCATGTCCAACCACTTGCTTGGAAGCTGATGGAGGCATTGATGCACTACAACTTTGATTCTGCGATCCATTGGTTTGAGAATACACATTACTGACTTTCGTTGCTTTGTGCTGTCCGTTGCCATTGCAAACTTTATACCTAATCATCAAGATAATTATAAAAACAAGGACAGAGGCCACAATGATTCCACCTATTATAATTATCATGGTACCTCCCAAGAACTGCGACTGCATAAAATGACAACGGACATAATCTTGCTCAGTCGTAAATTGGATACAGCCAACAACCCTTGTAGCTGTAAGAGACGTAATGCCATCATCATAAATTGCTAAAACACACAGGTCATAGACTGTTCCTGAAGCCAAGTTGTTAACACGGAATGTCTTGCTTGTTGGAGGTATCATTCTGAAAGAATACAAAAATATTTCACAATTATTAACTGAAATGCGGCAGAAAAATATCATGTATTATTATATAATTATATGAACATGAGACCATGGTATAGAATTTCCTATAAGATTATTTAAACACTTGGGCCTGTGCCTCCCCCGTAGACCTACATTGGGAGCCTCTGGCTTTTATAGCTAACTGATGGGTTACCTGTTTAGGACTATTCTTGACCCTCTGGCTTTGCTCCTTGTGGAGTTTTTTGCTCTTTCTGATGAAGAATTTTCGATTGCTTGCACCCCTGGGGTTCTCCCCTGGACACAGATAGTCTTTCTGCATTGTAGTCCCCACCCCCCTTCCTTTTTTCCCCTTCTTTCTTCCCTCTCATTCTGTGTTGTGTTGTTTTTGTTGTCTCGCCACTCCTTTCCCTTCCTCCTTTCCCTTCCTCCTTTCCCTTCCTCCTTTCCCTTCCTCCTTTCCCTTCCTCCTTTCCCTTCCTCCTTTCCCTTCCTCCTTTCCCTTCCTCCTCCACCATTAAGGTCACTTTTGTATGTAGATTTTTTATGATGTTTGTGGTGTTTTCTTCCAAATCATACCATGCTTGAGACAAATGTGTACCTGTAGATATTAACAACAACAAACACTGCAGCTGCCTCTTTTGATCTGCACTGGAGCTTTTGAGGTAACCTTTAATTCACACCGCTTCTCTTGGCAATGATTTTGAGCTTTTTTTGGCTCAAAACCAACTCCAAAACTGCAGCTCCAAAATGATATCTGATTTGAATGGGAGGCAGCCTAGCTTCTTTCTTCAGCACTGTTTATTTAGCTAAGCATCCTGCCCTATCTTGAGGGAGAATCAGTGCTGAAAATCCGATCAAAGTCAATGGAAGGCTAAAAAAACCTTGCACCATGTGGCAAAAAAATTTCCAAAATAAGCCCCCCCCCAAAAAAAATGCTAAATTTAAAAAAGCAGCATCAAAAGACAGCCCTAGAAACTAAGCTGATTTGAGTCATTTTTTTCAGCTTGATAAAAAAAAAGCATTGTGAATTCTAACCAAAAAGAAAACATTTTGTGTTAATAAGGCTTCATGGAGGTGTAACAGTGATTCGATATCAGGGATCTTCAACCTACCTCCACATTTACTGTCAAACAACTCTTTAGCAAATTTGGAGCTACAGTTTTGTAACAGCTGGAGAGTCACAGAAAGTGGAAACCACCGCTCTGTAGTATATACAGGTGCATCTCAATAAATTAGAATATCTTTGAAACGTTTATTTATTTCAGTAATTAAATTAGAAAAGTGACCTCCTATATTTTCTAGATTCTTTACACACAGAGGGTTCTATTTCAAGTGTTTTATTTCTGTAAATGTTGATTATGGATTACAGGTAATGAAAACCAAAATCTAAGAAAATTAGAATATTGTGAAAAAGTTCAGTATTGTAAATTCAGTGTGTCACCTGCCAAAGTTTCCTAAGCCTTTAAATGGCCCCTCAGTCTGGTTCAGTAGGACACACAATCATGGAAGACGCTGATTATGGATTGTATTACTGAATCACTGAAATGAATGAACGGTTCAAATATATTCTAATTTATTGAGATGCACCTGTAAATGAATCCTTATTTCAGACTTTTGCCGAATCCATTCATGACAGATTGATTTTGAAAGGTGTGACTGTTACATAACTTAACTTCTAAATAAATCCACTTAACACCTTCCCTATAATATCACTTCTTTTTCCGCTATAGCTCTTAAAATAACATTTGACTGGAACTGCAGAATTAGCACCGTTGGACTGTTATTAATATAATATATATATATGTATATTTTTTTTTTACATTTAAGAAATGTGTTCTAAAACCCTTCAGTAATAGTCAGGTAATATAACAAACTTTTTTTAAGTTTATATTATTCTCTTGAGGTTCATTTGACAATATTTTTATATTGAAAATGAAGGGTACGCTCTCAAATGAAAGGCCCAGGGGGCCACAACAAAAGTATTAAAATCAATCCTTCCATGGATGAGAAACCCTAACAAGGTAACTAAGAGGTAAGAAACAAATTGGATCATAAATAACTGTTTTTAGGGTATCCTAGGGGTGATTTAAGACACGGGTCAAAACCGACCCGTTAACATAAGAAAGAGTAACAGAAAGCTAACACTAGAGGAAGGTTAAGCAGGAGTGTGCTGTAATTTGTTTCTTGACATGCATTAGAACATGGGACTCTTTTATGACCTTAGAGTTGCTCATGGTCATGACAGTAGAGTGGAAATAAGCCAATTTTGAGGAGATAGCAACCAAGTCCTTGTTTTCTTGGAGGCCTTCATAGACTGGAACCTTATCCCCTCTCACCATAGACACCTGAGAGTAGACCATATAAACCTCTATTCTCCAGGTATTTTACTGTTAATTTTACTGTTTATTACTGCCCTTGACGACCAGGAACTTTAAAATAAAACCATTTACTATTTAGGCATTCTATGTCAAATATTCTATTGACACTGTATCGCTGTATTGTGTGAGCATTGTATGTATGTATTGTTTTGTGAAACGGGGGAAGAGGTGGATGTCCTTCTGTGTCTGGCTTCTACAGACCAGGCATCCTTGGGGAAGTCACCTGGGGGTCTGGGTCTTCCTCACCACTGTCCTTCTTGCTCAGTTTGTGCATCGTGGGGGGCAACTCTGGGAGTGTGATAGAGCCATTGAAGCAAGTGGCCAGGAGGTGATAAGCAATGCATAGTAGCAGACATTGGGGGCGGCCGGAGGTATGCAGTGAGGTCTTCAAGCCCATGCATATGAGAGGAGAGGCTGTACTGTAGGTATTTGGCGAGGTTTTTGAGCTGATGAATATGAGAGGAGAGGTAATCCTAGGTAGAGTAAGGCAAGACCTTTTCCAGTGCAAGATTGGGCCAGTCGGGTTCGCCAGTAGTGGGATCAAAGGCTTGAGGGGCGGGTTCACTTGGAAAGGACCATGGTTCAGAGTTCAGGCAGGGCTAGGGGTAGTGCCGGGGGTTTCTTCTGGGGAAAATCATGGTGAGGTTTGGCTCAGCTGCCAGCCAGCGTGCAGCCATTACGGCGCACTGGAATAGCTAATAGGCTTGTAGGTTATAGGCTTGTAGGTTTTCTTTCTTATTTTGTCATAAGATTCAATTCAATATCTCATTTTTGTTAATATTTTTCATATACTGTATTGGATGTTGGATATCATGATGACCTTGCGGAGAACCTGAATAACTTATTACTCAGGTGTTTACAGAGATTTGTAGAAACAAGGCATGCCACCATTATAGACAACCTACTGAATATAAAATTTATTCAAGTATCCAACCTACATCTGAAACTAACAATGTTAAAAATTAAATGACCTTTAAAGAGAACCATTTCTGCCAAGTCCAGCTCTTTAATAAGCACAACTTCACTCGTTCCAGCACAGTTGGAATTTTTCTCTAGCCCCCACCATTCCAAAGCAATTGGTGATGTTAGTTTTGGTGCCTTCTATTCTATTTAGGCTCTGTACTGTCAGGTGGGTGGTACCAGGCGGCAGCAGACAAGGGACTAGGATTCTGAGGTCTGACACTATTTGCCTCTTATTGGAGCTCTGAAGTGGAGTGATTGGAGTGCCTGACACTGCCCAGCTGACAGTAGAGAGTCTAAGTACTATATCAGGAACCAAAACTAACTGCACTGATTCAGGATCATTGGGGGCTAGAGAAATGTTTTTACTGTCCTAGAATCAGTGGAGCAGCGACTATTAACAAATGCTAATAACCAGAGTTGGTGGAGGTGGTGAAAATTCCTCTTTAATTATAAATGCTATTTTAACTTCTGTACAATAATTCAACATAAGGTTTGTTATTTAGCTCATCAGCAAAATTTTGGAAAATTGTTATTTTAGAAAAGCTTGCAACGGTAACCTCAGAAAACATGAAACAAAAATGAACAGTGCTATGTACTGTACCTATAGACAAGGGAGTCATCATATGTGCCATTGTACTGTATCTGGAACATTCGTATTCCAGGGATATTTCTTTGAAAATTGAACTTGATGAGTGCAGTTGATGATGTTGCTTCTGCCACCACCACTTTTTTATCTTGGCTCAGTTTTGTATCTCCATTGCTGCTACTTGAATTGGAACCAGATTTTGTGGATGTCGATATGTCTGATGACCCAGGATCAGGCTCGTGAATATGGTTTGTACTATTCACTAAGTGGGGGAGTTTGATTATGTGAAGATTGATTGTTTTAGTTGTCTCTCCAGCTGGATTAGAAGCAATACATGCAAAAGGACCTCCATCTTTGACTGTGGTTATAAGAATGTCTAACGTTCCATTGTCATAAACCAAAATCCGTGTTCCATTAGATATTAACTTTCCTTCTGGAGATATCCAGTGAACGGCAGGTTCAGGGTCTCCAAGAGCTTTGCATTTTAAGACTGCTCTTTGACCTTCCAGGACTTCCACATCTGGTGTATACCTTGTAATAAGTGGTGGTTCACATAAGAAGTCTTCTTCTGTAATGGACCAGAAATAACGTCCTGTAAGGAGGGGTGGAGATGCACATGTCTCCAGGTCATCCTCTCTACTAAGGCGCCTAAGCCATAGTAATTCACAGTTGCAATGCAAGGGGTTTCCACCAAAACTTAATGCAAATGTGGAAGAGCTTATCATCCCTGAGGTTGCTAGCTCCCCAGCTCTCTGAAACAGAGGCTCTGGTGGTAATTTTTGCAGTTTGTTGGATGTTACATCTAATCTATTAAGCTTGTGCAGATGGGAAAAAGTTCCCTTTGGGATGTGCTCAATCATGTTGTGATCTAGACTAAGAGTGTGTAAGCTGACCATTTTTTCTACTGCTTCCCAAGGTATGGTCTCCAGGTTATTGTAAGATAGATCAAGTTCCTCCAGGGCTAAAACATCATCAAAGGCGGTAGGTGAAATTAATGTTAGTTGGTTGTTGTTGAGTATTAAATGGTGTAGATTGGAAAGCCCGGTAAAGATGTCATTAGTGACTTTAGTCAATCGATTGCTGTTTAAATGCAATGCTCTTAAATTGCGCAAGTCAGCAAATGCTTGAGGTGTGATATAACTTATTGTATTCCTAGACAGGGTCAGTTCCACCAGACTTGTCATATTGGCAAAATCCTTCCGTTTTATACTGGTAACAAAATTATCCGCTAGCCTTAATTCTACAGTCTTTCGGTTGATGTTTGGTGGGATGAAGAGCAACCCTTTCTTATCACACAAGGTTGCAAGATTTGGAGATAGGTTCTGACAGGCACAGCGCTTAGGACAGATCTCAGCTCTCACCGCCATGCCAATGAACAACAGATAACCGAACAGTTTTTCCATTGTAGATCAGGTTAAAAAGCCTACAAAGAAACAGAGAGAACCAACGTTAGTATTATGCCCTTTACATTTCTTTTATTTTAATATTTAAAAATGAAATTACTTTTTAATGAATTTAGTTGTTTTGTAACTATTACCAAAGGTCACAATCTGCCACAGTCACAAACCGCTATAGATCGGCAAATAGTTTTTTTAATTCATAATGTTTCACTGCCAGTAAGCTTAATTATGATAGAACAATCAAATACTTACCATAGTAAGCCCTATGTATTTCTCACATCCCTTTCCCCAATTTCTCATAAAATTGTCCAAAATTAGAATGAAAAAAAAAAAATAACATGAACAAATCTTATTTAAAATTTAACAAATTCAGTTTTCAAATACAGCTAAAAAGATTGTAAATGATTGCAAAAGCAAGGTTGTTTTCTTTTATAAACATTACCACATCTGTCCCTAGGATGTGTCTGGTACTGCAGCCCAGCTCAATTGAATTGGACAAATGGTGGACAGATATGGCACTGTTTATGAAAGGAAGGAGATGCTTTTTTTTCTAAATTTAATCACCCACTTTAAATGTTATGTATATATATATATATATATATATATATATATATACTGTAGTTGCTGCAATGAAATAAAATGTGCTGTAAATTTATTTTTGTATTGTATTAAAGTTTAAACACTAATAAATTATACCTATAGAGAAACTGCCGGCGTTTCCGTAGGTATTATTGACATGCTGTGATTTCCAAAAACATCATTTTCTCTGCGCGTATTTTTCTGCACTGTGTGAATGGGATTCGCTAGAATCCCATCCACCTTGCAGGGACTATAAAACACCACGTGGGGTCCCGACCTAAGGCTAAGGTCCCACGTACCGTCCCACAGCAAAAAAGAAAGTTCACAGAAAGTCCACAAAGGTTTCCTGGGATAAAAAAAAAAGATAACCCCTTTTTTAAAAATGAGGATGGGGAAGGTGAAAAAAATTGTAAAAAAAACAAACATACTTGCCTGTCCCAGGTTCTCCGGTGTCTCCCAGCACAGTCTAGTCCTACTGCTCCCATGTTTTCACATGACCGCTGAGGCTGCTGATTGGCCTCAGTGGCCTCAGGAAAGGGACATGGGATGTCACAATGCAGCAGGATCTTCCACCAGAAGAAAACACTGGAGCAGCAGGACCAGACCGTGCAGGGAGACTTCCCAGGCCTCATATTAAAAAGTGGTTATCCCGGACAACCCCTTTAATGTGATTCTGCAATCATGTGTTAAGGTCATATTAGACAGGGCAATTTACAAGCCAATCGTATGCAACAAAGCCAACAATTGGCCTATCTAATAGCAGAGACAATCACCCAATACTCGATCTGCTGATTTCAGCAGGACAAAAAAAATCATTGTCCAATGGCAGCACGTTGCCCTGTCTAATAAGGGCTCTGCTGTCAAAGGACAGTGAAAGTACATGCCAGTCCCACATGCACATTTCATAGCGATCAGTGCTCGTTCAGAAAAATCTGCTTGTCTAATGCCAGCCTTACTCTACTTCCTCTGCCTCCTTTTCTTGATAGCCGACTAACAGTATAACTGTCATCATACTGTATGAAGACAAATGACCATTGAATGGGATTTATCTAAAACTTTTACTGCATTACAGAAGAGTCTTCTTGGGTCCATTTGGACATTAAGGTAGTGTCCAAGTCTCCATAGTTCTTTAGTTATTTACAGCACTCTCTGAAAAAGGATTTCCCCATTTAGAAATCCCATTGTCATATACTGCACCCTATTAGGGAATTCTAAATTAATAGAGATATCCTCTGTTTAGGATGCTCATTTGTTAGCCAGAATGGTAAGAAAAGAAGGCTTCTTGTTCTGGAGGAACTGTAATGCTATGTTATGCTGCAGAAGTACTTACTGTACTGTTCTCATTTTAAATTTTGTGATAGGTTCCCTGACAACTTTTTTAAGGTCCTGGCCATTGACTATTATAGTTATATTTATTCCATATTTTTTTACAAACTTGGTGGCATGAGATTGTGCTGAATTTTGCAACCCTTATAATAACTTTTCATCATGTAGAACAACAACTTGACAGAGTAAGTAATGAAAACCTTTCTATGTGAAACAATGCCTCACTGAACTGTGTCACAACGCAACATCACAAACCAATAAATTGTGGGTTAGAAATTTAGATTGAAATTATCAGGAGTGAAGTGTGAAAAGCAGACCCGCAGGGAAGCTGTTCAAGTCAATTAAATCATTATTGTTAATGGGGTGCAATTACATTGTGAGGCGTCCACTAGAGACACTTCCAGGAAAATAATGTTATTCTATGAAAAATGCTGATATATTTTAGCAGGTACCAATTCATGATAAAGGCATAGTTTATCTACATGAAATATAATTCAGGAAGAAAGAATCAACATTATTTGCAAACTGAGGCTTCAAAAAGTGCAAGGGTTTTATAATCTGATAATATTTCAAAAGAACATGCTTGGTTATAGTTTATTAGAACCTTTTCATTAGTATTAATATGCACTGTATTAGTATCTAATGTAGCAAATGTCAATGGTTAAAATGTAAAGTAAAAAAGTTAAGGGTTTTTATTCTTATATAAAGCCACTAAAGTCACAATGGGACTTGAAGATAAGTTGTTTTGATTGCTCGTATAATACACTGCAATATTCCTGTATTGCAATGTATTATGCTTGTCAGGATTACAGTTTTTCAGATTTCAATTAGCACACCTATTAAATCCTGCAACAGGCTCAGCTTAGTTGGTTTCTGCTGTTGACAAACACAGGGACCATTGTCAGGTCTCCAGCTGCCATGGCAACTATCAGCATCCTGCGATTGCATCATAGGGGGGCAGTGACATGACAGAAGAAGCAAGCGTTTTAGACACGTTCTAACAGTTTCTGTACCTTATCCGACAAGTGGACCGGGCTTAGTGGAAAAAGACTTGTCAAAAGGAGCGGGTCTTAATATGGGATACTTGTGATGATTTTAGTGTATATTTTGTCAGAAACTAAGCCAATAAAAAAGTAGTATAAAGTTAAACTAGATAGTCTGAAAGTGCATCAGATTTTTCAAATAGCTATAGATATGAAAAATCTGGTATAGTTTCAGACTGTCTAGTCTGTACTGTAAGACTGTCTAGACATGTTCGCACTAAGTTTGCAATTCTATCTCTTGTCACTAAGCCTAAAATAGTTTGTGACTTCCTGTCTCTTGGAGATGGACCATGTGTCGTAGACACAATGGTTTGGAGCAGACCCTATTGACTTCTATGGGAGAGTTTTTTAGGCATACTCTGTGACCTCTGCAGAGGTCATTGCCAGAAAGGGGAGTAGGTAAGATGTGAAATCATCTACTGCTACTGGTGGATTCTGTGTCTTATTACATAATAGCTTTGATCATCCCTGTGCTAATAAGTGAGGAGGCTGATGCAAAGAAATCTCCTGCATAAAGTAAGAAGTCTTAGCATATTATTTGTGGCCAGAGTCAGAACTGCAGGATTTTTAGGAAATATAGATAAAATGGGAACATTTTAAAAACCTCACCAAAAATTATTTAACTACCTTAACAGCATAGTCTCATTTTTTCAAAACTGATATAAGGAAATGACTTTGAGATGCTTTAATTCACCTGTGATTTTGAGTTTGTTTTTTGTGACATGTTGTACTTTATTTTAGTGGGGTTTTTTTGCATTTATTTATAAAAGAAATTGTAAAATGTAATTAAATTTGGAATTAATTTCCAATTTAAAAAATGTGAAATGCTCTTTCCATACCATTGAACTACCTTTATAGATATTATCTACCATATCTCTGCTCTATATTGACATGATCTTTTAATCATCCTTTAATGTATTTTGGTTGTTAGAAGGCTTACAAGTCTAACAGCGATTTCCGATATTTACAAGAAAATTTCTCAAACCCATTTGTTAGGGACCACCTCAGTTTTGAAGGGGATTTCAAAAAGACGATATATTAGAAGCCCCCCCCCCCATAAATCACCCCATTTTCAAAACTGCACCCCTAAAATAATTCAAAACAGCATTTGGGAACTATGTTAACCCTTTAAGAATTTTACAGGAATTAAAACAATATGGAGGTAAAATTTAGACATTTCATTTTTTTTTCCATAATATATTCATTTAGCCTTTAAATTTTCATATTCACAAGGGATTAAAGGAGAAACAGCATCTCACAATTTATGCAATTTCTCTCAAGCTTGGAACTACCCCACATGTGGATGTGAATTGTTGTTTGGGCACACAACAGCGCACCAAAGGGAAGGAGCGCCACTGGGCATTTGAAAAGCAGATTTTGCTGGAATAGATTTCAGACGTCATGTCTCATTTGCAGAGCCCCTAAAATACCAATACAGTGGAAATCCTCCAAAAGTGACCCCATTTTGGATACTACACCCCTCAAGGGATTTATAAAGGGCTATAGTGAGCATTTTGACTCCGCAGCTGTTTCACATATTTTATTAACATTTGGACATGAAAGTTGAAAATTACTAAAATGTCATTTTATCTCTTGTAAATTTTTCATTTTCACAAGGGGTTAAAGGAGAAAAAGTATCCCAGAGTTCATTACACAATTTCTCCTGAACACGGCAATACCCAGTATGTGGTCATAAAATGTATGAGGTACATGGCAGGGTAAGGAATCGTGCCATGTTGCATTTCCCAAACCCTTAAAATACCAGTACAATTGAAACTCCCAATACAGTGACCCCATTTTGGAAACTACACCACTAACAGAATTTATCAAGAGGTATAAAAGCGTTTTGATTCAAGAAATGGTTTACAAAAAGAAATTTGCAGTGGATGATGCAAAATAAATATTGAAATATTCCCAGATATATGATATTTCATTGCCTGATATGTCATCCCCAGCTCATGGCACTGTGAAAAGTCAGCTCTACAGTTATTATGCTCTGATTCCTGATTTTGCAAACACCCTACATGTGGCCCTAATCTTTTGCCTGAAATTACGACACGTCTCAGAAATGAAAGAGCGCTGTGTGCATTTGTGGCCTAATTTGGCAATTTAAACTGCATTTGCAGAGACCCTGAGATAAAATAAATATTTCACCTCCAAAACATGTTCCCATTTTAGAAACTACACTTCTCAAGGGATTTCTCAAAGGGTATTATCATCTTGAGCCCAAGAGTGCTTCCCAAAATTAATGTGCAAAGTGAAAATTGGCAAACAGCAGTTTATGCCCACAGGTACAGTATGACACTGTTGTACCTAGAACAATATCATATGTGGGTATAAACTGCTGTTTGGGAACAGCCAGGCACAGAAGAGAAGGAGCGCTATCTGGTTTTCAGAGCACAGTTTGGTTTTTGGACATCATGCCACTTTTGCAGAGCCCCTGAATTTTCAGTAAAGCGGCATCTGCAGACACGTAACCCATTTTGGAAACTACACCCCTCAAGGGATTTATCAAATGGTGTAGCCAAAATTTAGAATCCTTGATTGTTGCATTAATTTAGTTACCAGAAATGAATGTGTAGCTGATAGCAAAAAGTGAAAATTGCAATTTTCCCAGAGACACGCCATTTCAGTGCCTGATATGTTGCACCCAGCTTGTGGAAGCAGAGACACACACTCCAAAAACTGTTAGGCCAGGGCCCTACCTATAGCTTAAATGCCACAGCAAAAACCACTGCACTTTACAGTACCCGCAAAGTGGATGGGATTCTGGCTAATCCCATCCAAATATTGTAAAAAAAAATATGCAGCAGAAATGCTGAGATTTCAACACTTGTGTTTTTGTAAATCGCAGCATGTCAATTATACCTACGGAAACGGTGGGATTTTCCTGCAGCGCTTTTTGGCTGAGGCTCACTATGTGGGGCCTTAGCCATAAGGTTTTCCGTGGCACAACAGCTTATGGAGCGTTTGTCTCTGACACAAGCTGGGCCAAACATATTGCGCACTTGCGCATTTCTAGAAAAATTGCCATTTTCGCTTTTCAACATCAGCTGCGCATTCATTTCTGGAAACTAGATTAATGCAATGCTCAAGAATTAAAAATGCTTGTTACTTCTGCCATTTTTTTCCATTTTTCTTTTAGAACGTTCACCAAGTGAGTTAGCTATTTGTTTAGTTTTATTGTACAGTTTGTTACAGACATAATGGTACCAAATGTGTGCTGTTTTATACTATGTTTTGTGTTTTACATTTTTTTTATACTATATGTGGGAAAAGGGTTATTTTATGGGGGTTATATATTTATTTACTTATTTTTTAATACTGGTGATTTTTTTTCTTCTGATTGCTGGTCTAGTATTAGAGATGAGCAAAGTATTCAAAAATTCAATTCGGCAACTTGGACGAATTTTGCAATATGATTCTATTCGATCCGAATTAAATTGCGGCGAATCGTGTAATAAAAACAGCTATTTAATGGCTTCAGAGAGCCGGGGTGGGCGGGTGAGTGTCAAAATGGCGGAACCCCTTGGATGCCGTGGTCATTTTTGACCACGGCATCCAAGGTGTTAAAACCCCTGATCGGTTATGGAGCAGGGTGTTAGCTGTCAGCTACAGCTAACACCCTGCTCCATAACTGATCGGGGTATTTAACACCTTGGATGCAGCGGTCAAACAAGCCGTGTGCATTCGCGAAGGGGTTAAAGGGATGTGATATCACAGGGCTGGCTGCTGATTGGCTGCACGCATGGCATTGTGGGTGATCCAGCGTTCCCAGAGTTCCTTGTCCCATGTCCTAATATGTACAGCAGCCATTCTGAACTCAATGCGAATCGTTACCACGAACACCCTTCCCAAGCAATCAGTGCAGTTAGTTTTAGTGCTTCATATACTATTTAGACTCTATACTGTCAGGATGGCGGAATCAGGCAGGAGCAGACAAGGGGCCCCACAAAGCATCCCACAGCAAAAAAGCGCTGTGGGAAAAAACGTGGCAGCAAAGCATCGCAGTTTTTCCCGCAGCGCTTTTTACAGAAAGTTTGTAGAGTTTTCATAGGTATAATTGACATGCTGCGATTTCCAAAACCACATCGGTTTTGAAAATCGCAGCGTGTCCACAGCGCGTATTTTTATGATGTGTGTGGATGGGATTCACTAGACATCCCATCCACTATACAATGACTGTAAAATGCTGCGTTTTTTTCCTGGCTTAAATAGCACATCAGGCAATAGAACTAACTGTGCTTGTTCCTCAAGAATGGTGGAGGCTAGAAAGAAAATTCCAACTGCACTAGAATCAGTGGAGTCATGGCAGATGCTAAGTTGAATTGGTGGATGTAGTGAAAGGTCCTCTTTAATAATATATTTAGAGATGAGTGAATCGAAGCTGACAAAGTAGAATTCGATCCGAATTTCAGGAAATCTTCGATTTGCATCAATTCCGGATTTCCTCACGCTTCGATGTATCGAATCGCACGCTCCACCATGCTAACTGTCACCCTCAGCAACCACCGCAGTGATTAAAAATAAAAAAATACTGATACTCATCTGTCCTGGGCTCAGCATTAACTCCGGAGCCGGTGTCTGAGGTCCTGCTCCCCAGGCTTCACTGCTGGACCCTGTGATTGGGCAGACAGGGCAGACCCGGGGTCACTGGTCAGACCCCAAATAGGAGCAGCAGCACCCTGCAAAAATGTCGCGGGGAGGGGGCGATCGTGACCCCAATATATAATTAAACCCCTGAGATGCCACGGTCATGTTTGACCACGGCATCTCAGAGGTTAACACCCGCGATCGGAGCTCAGCTCCGACCGGGGGTGTTAGAGGACAGTGTCAGCCGTTACATATGGCTGACACCCGCAAAGCAGGGTGAGCACACAGTTTCTGCTTCCGCCATGGTTTGCGGGAAGTCCTTCCCAGAAGTGCCTTACTATTAGGTTGGATGTTGGGAAGGGGTTAACGCGATTTGCCGCAAATTAATTCGGATCGAATCAAATTGTTTTGGAAACTTTGGAGAATCGGTCAAATCAAATTTTTGAACAATTTGCTCACCTCTATATATATTCAACATAAAACTTTTAACAAATAGGTAAATTTCTGGCAACACATTTCCTTTAAAAAGACAGTTGTGTAGACAGTGAGATAGATAAATAGATACACACACATTCACCATTAACATTCCACCTATGAGAATATCAAAGTCACATTCTCCAAAATCCCTGACCATTATGGCTTTCCTTTCCACAGAAGTTTCCACATCAGTTTTTTTAGCTATATAAAACTTTTCTCCATGGCAACACTGGGTGAATTCATGGGAAAATCTCACTTTACAGTCTGTCTGCATTTAACTCTTGAAGCCAATTATTAAAAATCTGTAATGAATAATTACAGTCAAACAGATTTCAGAATGTCCTAACAGTGAAGTCACTACTTTACAAGCTGGTTATATCTGGCTTATTATTATTATTATTATTATTATAGCATAAAAGTATAAAAGTAATCTACACCTAATAGCATAGATAATTACTGGGCTACCTTTGTATCATAAAGGCAACCCCTTTCTATTTACCTTATTACAGTATCTGGGCATGATAGATGATGGCCCCCCACTTGCAAACTCCCTGTATTAATTAGAGTGGAGAAGTGTCTCTTGCTTTGGTAGACCTGACTTCTCTATGTATAAAGCAACACTCATTTGAATATCTGATATGTGATACCACATTAATGTATATATTGTATATTCCAATTGTTGCATAAATCCCCAGTATCCCTCCTCCATCCCCTTGTGTGCCTTCTTTTTTCAACCATTTCTTTTTATATACAGTATGCTTTTAGGAAGGCTGTATGACTATCATAACCATGACAGACCCCTGCAATTGCGCCAGACAAGTAATGTATAGGTCAAGAAAGATCTAGATGCAAACTAATATGTCTATGATGTATTTACACAGTCCTCATGCAATGATTTCAGGGGGAAGCACAGTGTATGACCAGGTTTGTAGATATAGGGAGCCGCAAAGATAACAGTCCATCTGTGCCTTGATGTCTACTGAGGCTGCCCTGCCACTTAAGAACCTTATTAGTACTGTATTATGGCACATTCAGGGACACAGCTAAAGGGTATGAAGTGGTAGCAATTGCATTTGGACAATGATGCCTAAGAGTCCCAAACCTCCCCCAGCCACATAGTATATAATAGTTCAAATTGCTTATTAAAGGTGGGGAGGACCGCTAAAGATTTCCAATTAGGGACCAAATGTGCCAAGGTACAGTACACCTCTGTATATAAGCATAGCTTTAAGAGTAGTTAGAGGCAATTTATTTCAATAGGGGACAATATAAATTGGCTATACACATTTTTCGGCCACAAAAATACAGTGAGATTTGTTTTGGGATAGCCGTGTTGTATATTGTCAGCCATCAGCTGAAAATGAGTGTTTGATGTGATCAGCTGCTTTTGGCCAATCATCAGCCAACTTGCACAGATTCACTGCTCTTAAATTTTTTTAACAACTAAACTGCCCTGCTGATTGGCCACTTTTGTTGTTAATGTTGATGGCGGGAATGTTTGTAGGATCATTCCACATCGGGGACGTCCAAAATCCAAAATGTATGGCCAACTTAAAAGGACCTTTCACCTACTCCAGGTCTTTGCATCTTTCAATAGGTCCCATTTCACATATTCTGGAGCAGCTGAAATTTCTTCTCCAAACCTCACCATTCCTGAGCAATCTGTGCTGTTAGTTTCAGCTCCCAATATGATAATTGGGATCTGTGCTATCAAGTGGGCAGTCCTCAGCTGGAGAAGACATACAGGGACCAACCATTTAACAGTAGAAAGCCTAATTAGTATATGATGTGGAAATTAACACCAATTGGTCAGGAGAAATGGAGACTGGAGAAACTAGAGAAAAAATTCTAACTGCGCTAGAATCAGTGGAGTGGCACCTATTGAAGGATGCAAAGAGTTGGGGTGGGAGGAGGTGATAAATGGTCCTCTTTAACACAACTACAAGCTCCAACTACAGATAACCCAGTAACTAGAATTAGTAATTACATTGTAAATAAATTAATTTTCTTAATTGCATGTACAACTCTATTGCTTCTCTAAAAACATAAGAAAAATCCCTTGCTATAGTGACACTGTTATTGATGCAGGCAGTGAGTAGGTCATTTTTTTCGGTGAGATTATTACAGTTAGTCTTATCTTTCTTTTCCAACAGGTCTCTGATATGCAATGCTGATTTATGACTCCAGGCAGAAAAGGACGGTTGCTATGCTGCAATGTTAAGCAGGCTGCAAATACTGCAGATAATAGACATAGTATCTAACCTAACCAACCCTAATCGTCATAAACAGTCAATACTATTAATTCAACTGGTTTACAAATAATGAATTTACAGAAAATGGTGCCCATTGGAATTCCTGCCACATACATAGAAGCTTTTTAATAAAGTGTTTAACGTGTAGCAGTGAGCACATGAAATCATTGTAACAGCTTTATTAGGTCTCTTTGGAATCACTGCCTGCGGACACACATTACTCTGCTTCCTGTTGTAATGGGATAGTATGCTTGTTATTATCAGTGCTAGTACCACAATTAGATGTACAGTATTTGCACAATTACACGCAAAATAAATTACAATGTAAGCAATTTCCTGTACTTGATTTTATACATTGCTACAGATACCAGGATTATATTATTCTACTGCATCTAAAAGAAGCGAGTGAAATAACTGAAAAAAATAAATAAAAATCAGTTACCGTTTTGGGTATACAGCACTTATGCAGAGCTACAAGAGTGCAAATAAACCTTTCATAGTCTAAACCGCAGCCATGTGTTAAACTGCCAGTTTGGCTTGCCATCTAATGTCTGTGGGGAACTCTCCCTCGTAAGCAGATGTTGGGGAAGATAAGAATTGGGCAGATTTGAAAGATAAGCCTTTACCAGATAACTATGGCAGTGAATGCTTCCCTCTGTCATTTCATTACACATGCACTGCTTTGCCAAAACTTGTATGCGTATAGGGGTGTCTTATGGGTAGGGCCAGCTTTACTCTCTTCTCTCTGCCCTCTTGTACTCTCTGTTGGTACTCAAGTAAAGGCTGGAGAGTGAAAAGAGTAAAAATCCTGTTTCCTTGTACCATATTAAGACACATAAATCTGCAATACAATTTGTATTGAAGATGTATTGAAATAATAATAATAATAATAATAATAATAATAATGTATGCAAAAGTATACACACCCTTAATACCTATATAATATCACAACTTAATACTGCAAAACCAAGTATAGTAAAGCTGAACTTGCTAGGATAACAGCAATAAACTCCACTGTGTTCAAAAATTCACTACTGCTACATCTGTATATTGCTATTCTGCACATAAACACACAATAGTCTATAAAATCCACTAGTCAGGTATAAGGATTGTATCATGAATGTCAGAAATATATGAAATATATGAACTTCCCTCATAAATACAAGTTTATAACCCAAATTCAGAATTCCCATAGTACACTGCAATGAGAAGAATATTGACTCACTAGTCAGCTTTCTTCAATTTGTGACAACCACAGTAAAGCACTATACTGCAATTTAATGCAATATACTTGTACCACGCTCAAGAGTCAAACAGAATCCTCTGAGACCCATTTGTCATTCAGCCAATGTAATGCAGACTCAGCACAAAGGACATATATATATATAAATAGATGTATCGCTCCCCGCAGTCATTTATCAAAATCAGATCTCAAGAAATCGGAAACAATTATCACATTTAGGCTAAGGCCCCACTTTGCAGAAAAGCTGCTTTTTTGTTGCAGATTTTCCTACTTTTTTTATGTACCAAAGTCTGGAGTGAATTTAGCAGGAGGGTATAGCATAAGTGCTTTCTATATATTTCCCTTTCTATTGAAGCCATTCTTAGCTTTGGCTCACAAAAAACGCAGCAAAATCTTCAACATGGCCCCAAAAAAACACTGCATTTTACATAACCTGCAAAGTGGATGGGATTTTGGCTAATCCCATCTACACCTTCAGAAAAAAATCTGAAAGCTGCGATTTCAAAAACACGTTTTTGCAAATCACAGCATGTAAATTATTATACTGTATAGGTATAATAAGGACAGAAAGTCCCTAGAGGAAAACTGTGAAAAATACTGCGGAAAAAACGTGATGAGTTTCTGCAGCGGCGTTTCTTTGTATCGATTCGCTGCGTGGGGCCTTAGCCTAAATAGTTTTCTCTTAAAGAGAGCCTGTCACCTTTCCTGACATGTCTGTTTTAGTATATAATTGCATTTCCTATAAAATAACAATTCTCAAGCATCTGTTCTTAGAACTCTACCTTTCCTCTGTTGCTCCTTCGTTGTTGCTTTTTCATTTGTGAAAAAAATGACAGCTGCATGTTACCAGCTAGGGGTGAGTCCCTACACAGTCTGACATAGTCCAATACGTGCTGAAAGTATAAGCCTGTGCAGGAATACACTACTTTGACAAGGTGAGTGGTAACACCAAGTAATACATTTATTAATACTTTTCTAGGAGGAATAACAGAGGAAGGACACAACACAAATCTCCAAAATTGTTATTTTATAGGGACTACGAGTATTTGCTGAAACAGACATGCCAGGAGATATAACATCCCCTTTAGGATGAGACCCCATGATGCAGAAAAGCAGCTTTTTATGTTGCAGATTTTGCTGCTGTTTTTTGACCCAAAGCCAGGAGTGGATTGAGCAGAAGGTGGAAGTATAAGTACTACCCAGTGGCGTAACTAGGAATGGCTGGGCCCCAAGACGAACATTTGACATGGGGCCCCCCAAGCCGCCGCCCCCCAACCCCCCCCCACACACAAACCGCATTCCTGCGAACACTATTATGCCCCATAGTGGCCCCTGCACACGGTATTATGCCCCATAGTGGCCGCTGCACACGGTATTATGCCTCATAGTGGCCCCTGGACACGGTATTATGCAGCATAGTGGCCCCTGCACACAATATTATGCCCCATAGTGACCCCAGCACACAGTAGTTTGCCCCATAGTGGCCCCGACACACAGTAGTTTGCCCCATAGTGGCCCCTGTACACAGTAGTTTGCCCCATAGTGGCCCCTGCACACAGTAGTTTGCCCCATAGTGGCCCCTGTACACAGTAGTTTGCCCTATAGTGGCGCCTGCACGCAGTAGTTTGCCCCATAGTAGCCCCTGCACACAGTAGTTTGCCCCATAGTAGCCCCTGCACACAGTAGTTTGCCCCATAGTGGCCCCTGCACACAGTAGTTTGCCCCATAGTGGCCCCTTCACAGAGCATTATGCCCCATAGTGGACCACCCATGAACGATTATTATACTCTAGGGTCTTTTCAGACCCCAGAGTATAATGATCGGAGACCCAGGGGAGGATAGAAACATAGAAAACACTGCAACTTACCTCTTCCTCGCTCCGGTGCACTCCTGTGCGCTACTTCAGCCATCTTCAATGTCGGACCGGATCTCGCGCGATCCAGGCCGGCGTCGCGACGCATAATGACGTTGGCTGACGTCTGGGACGTCACCAAACAGGCCCGACGCCTGCGGAGCGGCGGATAGGTGAGTTACGGTGTTTTTTATGTTCGCTCACCTCCCCTGGGCCCCCGATCGTTATACTCCGGGGTCTCAAAAGACCCCGGAGTATAACGATAGCAGTGATTGTGGGGTTCCGGGCCCTGTGGCAGTCGATACCACTGCTACCCCGGTAGTTACTCCCCTGGTACTACCTATATATTTCCCATTCCTTTTGTAGCCATTTTTGGCTCTGGCCCAAAAAAACTGCAGCAAACAAAAAACAAAAACTGCAACAAAAAAGCTGCCTTTCCGCAACGTGGGGCCTCAGCCTTAAGCAGTTCATTGTTATTTTATAACAGTTATAGAATTAGATAATCATTGCATGTTATATTGCTGTTTTCTATGTTTATAGTATTACATCTTTGTGGTAGTCACATAGGGGTCAATATATTTTATTGGGACACTATAAAGGGTGGGAAGTCACTTAGGGGCATTATACTGTGTGAACAGCACTAAAGAGGTATTATACTATCTTGAGGAACTAAGGGGCATTATGCTGTGTAGAGGACACCAATAGGGCATGATACTGTGCAGGAATGGAAAAGGGACATTACAATATACTCTAGGATGCAATTGTTGCATTGTGAAAGCAAATATATGGATGAGGCTAAAGCCCCACATAGTGGGCCGCAGCGAAAAATCACTGTGGGAAAAACTGTGGAGGAAACCGCTGACGTTTCCGTAGGCTTTGTGCGGATTTTTCTGCAATGTGTGGATGGAATTCTCTAGAATCCCATTCACCTTGCTGGGACTGTAAAACGCTGTGGTTTTTTTACACCATGTGGGGCTCTGGCCTAAAGGAGTTTTTCAGAAACAGAAAAAGATCTGATTTTCTAGAAACAGTGTTCACATTTCCATGGATAACTCTTTATTAGGGGAAATGTTTAGAATAGAACTCCCTAGTATTCTACATAGACTCTAACTGGCTGTGCTAATTTCATCTGGAGATCACTGGTGTTCCAATATGATGCAGGAGCAGTAAGTATCTGTTACAACTGGGACTCTTATCTATTGTCCATTATACACTGTATCAGGAAATTGCTTGCAATGCAGTTCCCTAATATATTAAAGTCTCATTAGTGAAATCATCTGACTTCTATTTCCAGTTTGTCAACATCAAGTATCTAATACATAATGGAAATTAAACAATGGTATCAGGAACAATTTCACTCTATGTTTTTTTGAGCTGATCCTCACTGATGCAGCAAATATTACGAACAAGACTGTGAAATTGCATCTCAGCTTAAAATCAGATCCATACATGTTCCTGGTAGTCAGATGACATCATTTGAATAAAGGCTGCACAGAATACACTGCACTGCTCTTCTTGGATTTGTAAATAAATGAATGACAGAGAATACAGTATCGCTTCACCTGATATCCCTGATTATTAAGAAGCTGATCTAATAATATATAATAATATATATTGTTTAGGTTAGACAGTCAGTGATGAATTACTTTTGTCAGAATTGTATAAATCCAGTATCCCCTAAATTACCACACCTGAAGATTTTACTATTTTATGCACTGTTTTATAATGTTTTGTATGGTTCTGATACTGGTATTTCTACTTTCCAGCTATATACTGCATATGTAATCTGTCATTTCTGTGTTGCTATGAAAGCAGGAGAAACTTATGCTTTGGGTTCCCTAGAAGATGGTTGGTGGGAGCCCCCAGTCTTTAGCTAGGAGTTACTCCCTATTCATCCCAGACAGATGGTAGTTTGTGTTGGAAGAGGGAGTTAGTTGTCACAGAGCAACTTCAGCTCTGTAGGCTAGTTAGTGGCAGATATGGTTACAAGGCAGTCCCATGTAACCATGAACTTGCTGATTATAAAACATCTCCACTGCTGACCAGTGCAGAAACTTAGGTGTCCAGATATTCGCTGAATTCCTCAATAGTGAACCCATCTCTGCTTGCTGTGGCTACCTTCAGCTCACCGTGCAACTCTGAATGGTACATATTCTCTTGAACCCATCTCTGCTTGCTGTGTCTACCTTCAGCTCACCCTGCAACTCTGAATGGTACATATTCTCTTGAACCCATCTCTGCTTGCTCTGTCTACCTTCAGCTCACCCTGCAACTCTGAATGGTACATATTCTCTTGAACCCATCTCTACATGGCTGTTCTCTGACCCCTATCCTAGAATTTCATCCAGGCTGTATTTTTTGCAATCCCATGTCTCCTTATCTGTACTAGTGTCAGTCTTTTGATGCTCAGTGATTTTATGGTAGTTCCCTGGTCAGTGTATTCGTAACTACATAGGCCAGTCTCCTCATGTGTCACAGTTTGTTGATTAATTGGTTAACGACTTAAATTAGTGCTAGTTATGAAGCTCTGCATCCCTATATAAGTAGATACAGCTTATGGGGGAAGCATTTCCAATGCAGGGGGGCATTTCCTAAGGCAGAATCCATCTTAACCGAAGTGCATATTAACCAAAGTGCACTTACACATGGCACTGAGACAGGGCACAAGACAGGAACACCATGGAAGACCACCTGGTAAACTTAAAACCAAAACAACAAGCTTTATCACATGGTATGAAAGAGCTGCACTGTCACTATGTTAGCAATTGTCTTCCTGCAGAACTCCCCTCCATCTCTATCACCAGTGCACACTAACCATATCAGTCCTTCTCTTCTGCCTTCTCCCATGTACAGCTCTCACACACTTTTCACTCTCTTCAACCACCCTAATCCCTATACTGCTTCTAACAGTGAAACCAAACATAAACATCCACATAAATCATTGAACCACCTTCTGTCTCTGTCCATTTTGCTACTCCTAGCTGCTGGGGACATCTCTCCAAACCCTGGCCCTCCTTCTCTCCCTAATTTTTCCTCTTCCTACACACACAGAAATCCTACAAACCTAATCAATATTTACCGTGTTCCCTCTCCTTATCTTTCTCCTGTCTCTTTTAACTATTCTCTCTGGAACGCCCGCTCAGTGTGTAACAAACTAGAATATATTAATGACTTATTCCTCAGTAACTCTCTCAACATGCTTGCCCTTACTGAAACCTGGATCCTGCAGTCTGATACAGCTTTCCCTGCTGTTCTGTCTTATGGTGGCCTACAATTCTCACACACCTCTAGGCCTGACAACAAGAAGGGTGGAGGGGTAGGGTTACTTCTGTCACCGCAGTGAACTTTTCAGGCCATCCCACCGGTACCCTCACTCACATTCCCCTCATTTGAAGTCCATGCTATCAGACTTTTCCGCCCACTCTCCTTTCGTGTAGCTGTGATCTACCATCCCCCCGGCTTACCCTACCAATTTCTGGATCACTTCGCTTCTTGGCTTCCCCTCTTTTTATCCAGTGAAATTCCTACCCTCATCATGGGTGACTTTAACTTCCCCACTGACACCCCTGTCTCCCCAGCTGCCTCACAGTTTCTCTCAACAACCACGTCTTTTGGTCTTTCAAAACTTTCCTCTTCCACCACACATGTAGATGGCAACACCATTGATCTTGTCTTTCATCGACTCCTCACAGTTTCTAAATTTACTAACTCTTCTCTGCCACTCTCTGACCATAACCTTTTGTCTCTCACCATCAGTGCTTTCTCTCCTTCACAGGACACACCTACTCATCATACATATAGGAATTTACGTGCTATTAACACCCAGCACCTCTCAGATACTCTACAGTCCTCTCTGTCCCCCATCACTTCACTGTCCTGCCCCAATCTAGCCACCAGTCACTATAATGAAACTCTTAAGAGTGCATTGGATGAGGCGGCTCCCCCCTCCACTCGAAAGGTTAGACGCAGGAGGCAGCAACCCTGGCACACGCCACAGACGCGTTTTCTTCAGCGGTGCTGTAGGTGTGCTGAACGTCTGTGGAGAAAATCACGTACACCTGCAGACTTCCTCCACTTTAAATTTATGCTTAAAACCTATAATTCTGCCCTTCACCTAGCCAAACAAGCCTATTTCACCTATTTCTCATCTCTTCTCTCTCCTGTAACCCTAAAAGGCTATTTGAAACTTTTCACTCTTTACTCACTCCCAAGGTGCAGATGCCATGCACAGACCTTAGCGCAGATGACCTGGCCACTTTTTTCCATGATAAAATTGATAAGATCCATCAGGAAATAACTGCCCAATCCCCAGGTGGCACTGACCCCCTCACCATCCGCACTTCAGACTGTTCATTCTCATCTTTTGAACCTGTTACAGAGGAGGAAGTATCTCAGCTACTTTCTTCTTCTCACCCTACAACCTATAGTAGTGACCCTTTCCCCTCATACCTTCTCCAGTCTCTGTCGCCTGCCATCACGACTTACCTTACTAAAATATTTAACCTCTCTCTCTTGTGGAATTTTCCCATCCTCTTTCAAACATGCTGTCATAACCCCACTACTGAAGAAATGCTCCCTTGACCCGTCCTGTGCTAACTATCGACCTGTCTCTAACCTTCCTTTTATCTCCAAAATCTTGGAACGCTTGGTCTATTCTCGTTTAATCGGCTATCTTTCTGCTAACTCTCTTCTTGACCCCTTACAATCTGGCTTCCGCACTCTGAACTCTACTGAAACAGACCTCACAAAAGTCTCCAATGATCTCCTGATGGCTAAATCCAAAGGTGACTACTCTTTTCTTATTCTTCTAGATCTCTCAGCAGCATTTGACACTGTTGACCATCAACTCCTCCTCACTATGCTCCACTCTGTCGGCCTCACAGACACTGCTCTCTCCTGGTTCTCCTCTTATCTCTCTGACCACACTTTCTGTGTATCATTTGCGGACTCTGTTTCTTCCCCTCTTCCCCTTGCTGTTGGGGTTCCTCAGGCATCGGTCCTAGGTCTCCTGCTCTTCTCCCTCTACACAGCCCCAATTGGACAAACCATCACTAGATTTGGCTTCCAGTACCATCTTTATGCTGATGACACCCAATCGCATACGTCATCCTGTGACATCACCCCTGCACTAATACAGAACACCAACTGCCTCTCTGCTGTCTCAAATATCATGTCTTCACTTTATCTGAAACTGAATCTCTCAAAGACTGAACTACTGCTGTTTCCACCATCTAACAGATCTGTCCCTGATATCTCCATTGCAGTCTCTGGCCTTACCATAACTCCTAGGCAGTATGCCCGCTGTCTCGGGGTTTTGTTTGACTCAGACCTTTCCTTCACCCCCCATATCCAATCACTCGCACGCTCATGTCATCTCCACCTCAAAAACATCTCCAGAATCCACCCTTTCCTTACCACACATACACTAAAGACACTTATTGTTGCCCTTGCTTCACTCTCGCCTTGACTACTGTAACTCCTTACTAATCGGTCTTCCCCTTACTAAACTCTCCCCTCTACAATCTATTCTGAATGCGGCGGCCAGGCTCATCTATCAGTCTAGACGCTACAGTGATGCCTCCGGTCTGTGCCGGTCACTACATTGGCTGCCTATTCAATACAGAATACAATATAAACTTATCACCTTCATCCACAAGGCTCTCCATAATGCTGCACCTCCCTACATTTCCTCCCTCATCTCTGTCTATCGCCCAACCCATACTCTCCGTTCACTCAATGACCTAAGACTAACATCCTCTATTATCAGAACCTCCCACACTCGTATACAAGACTTCTCCCGAGTTGCACCACTTCTCTGGAATGCTCTATCCCGGACTATTAGATTAACCCCCAATTTACACAGCTTCAAGCGTAAACTAAAGACATATCTTTTCAGACAGGCCTATCACAACTCCTAATGTAAACCCTTCCGTAGTTGGAATTCCTAAAATATACCCTCCTCTCTTCACGCTCCCGCATTACCTCAAAGCATATGATGCCGTATCAGACTAACTTTATATGTCCAGGCAACATCTGCACATTAAAGGACACGACTGATGACGGCTCATACAGCTTTATATATGTGTAATGACAGTAACCTCTATTACAAAATTGTCTGACCATTGTATAAGCAATGCTACCTCCGATGCCGACCCTGCTACCTCTTGTGTCACCCCCTCTACCTCATAGATTGTAAGCTCTTGCGAGCAGGGCCCTCAGTCCCAGTGTGTGAATTGACTATTTCTTTGTAATGTATCTTTTTTCTCAGAACTTGAACCCTACAAATTGTACAGTGCTGCGGAATATGTTGTCGCTATATAAATAAAATTTATTATTATTATTATTATTATTATTATTATAATGGTTGGAAAGTACGAGTAGAGTCCAGGAGTCACCCCAGAGGATCATGGTGGAAAGGGTCAGACGATTGAGGAAGTGGTGAAACATCATAGCCTCTCCTTTCCATGTTGATGAAGTGCCATACGTGTGCCTGCTGCTTTAAGTGAACTGTGCCTTCATGTTGCTCCGTATGGATGAAACTTTGCCAAGTAAACTAAGCTAGGAGCTGTTGCCTGTTTCAAATGCTATCCTGTGCCTTTATTCACATTTAACACCAAAGACAAATTGAGATCTCACACGTGAGACAAGAAGCAAGGAATGACGAGTGGACCCTTTACCATCATGTCAGTGCAGCCTCCTCATCATTTTGATGGTCTAGGACATGTAAGAGAATTTGGTCCCAAAAGCCACTGTAACGAATAAGGCTGCCATCTTGGCCCTGCTCTTATCTGCACTACATACTGCTCCATACTGCCGTGCCTGGCTGTGACGCTTGATAAACAAACTTATCATCTTCAGTTATATGATGCTTTCTACTCTAGTCACATCCAGAACTGCTTTCAAAATTCTTCTGGTAGCCTGTGGAAACAGTTTAGGTTCACCCAGCAGTCAGACATGTGACTTTAAAGGGATTTTCTGTGACTGTAATTTGGGTGGCCTATCCTAAGGGTAATTCAACAATATTTGATCTGTAGGGGGTCACCTGATGAACAAAATGGAGGCATGATAGTGCTTCAGCTTCATTCTTCATCCAGGCACAATGCTATTCAGTTGTGAGTCTTTTACTACAGCTTAGTCCTATTTACAGCATAGCTATTACCAAATGTTCTAGTCACAGCCATTACAAAATGTATGGCACTGTACCTAAATTTACAATGGAGCAGATGTTGCACCTTCATTCAGCTAAGTTGCGTTGGTGTCAGAACTTGGTCACCTAATAAATATTGAGGGCCTATGCTAAAGATAGACCATCAGTATTACAGTCTCAGGAACCCTTTTTAACAGTTAAATATGATATATGCAATGCCAATATGGAGACCCATAATTCAATGCTTAATGGGATACATAGAGGCAGATTATATAGCTGCTGTAGCAAATTTCAAGAACATTTCCCAGCCTTGGTTAGTCCAATGTCTACAAAGTGGTGAAAAACTGTGCAGGAAGCCTCTCTCCAGAGGAATTGCATTATTAGTGCACAAGGTTTAGGAAAATGACTTGATGATTTGTGCTATGGGATCTCATGACTCCATTCTCTTCTATGTGTTCTACCGGTACTGCTCTATGGTAAAAAGAAACATGAAAACAGCAGCCTTGGATGTGAATGGAGAAGAAAATGTAACTCAAAATTAGTTCGTCAAGAGATTTTTTTTATTTTTTTTTAAACTTCCACTTCAAATTTTAATATAATCAACGCTTATCTTTATTTCTAAATTGTGCTAAGAAAACTCAATAGAAATGTCAGAAAAATACGACTAAATTTTATTTGGGATTTTTTAAACTTGAGGAAAATATGAAACACAACTTATTATAAAATTAAAATATTTTTGCTAAAACATGGAGACATTTTTATGAGTTTTTCAAGACATATCTATTTTTTTTTTTTTTGTTAGCTTTATAAAATGCTACAAAAAGTCTCTAAATTACTTGGCTTGACATGTATTGGTCCTGACTTTGAACGAGTCTGGGGTCTCTTTATGTTTGTCTGCGGTGGATAACATTTTTTTTGGAGTGTGAAGACTTTTGCATTGGATTTTGTGTTAGATACTGGAACTGGATGTTTGTTTATTAGCAAGTTTGGCTAAGAGTCACATTTGATGTCAACAACAGGTATATCTGGGCAGATGCCAGGGCCCACTGAACTTAGGAGACCTATAGTAATGCATTCCAAGCCAAGGATGGATTAGACAAGGGTTCCATTGTAATTCTATTAAGAAAGGCCCCACATACTAGCACATTTAGCTGCTTACAAGTCCTGTATAGAGAAAGCACATGTTGTCAACAAATACTGCCCAGCTTTTTCACTGTTGAAATTAGACCACTAGAGGAAATGGTTAGGAAGCTCTAAAGTTAGCGTCAAATGGATTATCTGCTGCTGTACCCTTGGGGTTATTAATTGTACCAGAGCCTGGACTCAGTGGGATATCCTCTAGTACCCTGGGGGGCCAATCTCACTCTAACATATAAATCAGCTCCCCTATTTTGCTACATTAGAGGTTCTCCACTTTGGACAATCACTACTTCTTAGAATCGTCCCTTTAAAATAAGCAGATTACAGAATGTGTCCCCCCGTGACCAGCAGTATCTGGGAGGAAATCTGACAATATTGTTAAAGTGTAACTCCCATTTTTTTATTTTTTTATATTGTGTTTTTAACTAGTTATATCTCAGATTCTGTTATAACCATTTTTTTCTGGGTGGTATAAAACGGAGATACAGCCATTTGAAGTGACCATCCCCCTATGGTAAATCATCAGCTCTATGTACTACATTGAGAACATGTGTACAGACAGTCTCATGGCAATGCTTAGCTAGAGCATTGCTAATGGGAACTTTACAGCCTGGTTTTTTTTATTAAAAGAAGGTTTCATAGATTAATAAAGTATATAACAAAAATGTTTGAATTCCCCCCTCCCCCCCGACACAATAGTGAAAAAAATAAAAAAAATATCAGTGAGATGGGAGTTACACTTTAAGTGTTCAATTTCCCTGTAGCACCACTTCAGGGGAAATTAAATATTACACAACATCTATTCACAGAAAAAGTACAGGTCCTCCAGAGGAAGAGACATTCTTTGTAGATACTCTTCACTCTGGCCAAGAGATGAGGATCGTAAGCAGGGATTCCCTCTTCTTTATTAAAGGGGTTGTTCAACACTTCATATTGATAGCCTATTATTAGGATAAGTTATGAATATGAGATCAGTGGGGGTCTGACACTCAGAACCTCACGAATTTCTGCACAGTGTATGAAGCTGGAAACCGTCAGCCTTGTGCACTGTTTAGTGGGCATGGCTCCATATTACATCTCAGCTTTAAAGCAAAGATAGCCCATGAATATGAGATCTTGGGCAATCTGTTTACATGGAGTCTGTCAGCAACAAAAATGTTAACAAACAAGCATCAGGACCTTATAGCGTCCAGATCTATGAGTACAGTGCTATAATTTGTTTGTAGAATGTCTGATTTTGACAAAAAAACTGTTTTTTTTTACTCTTATGTAGATGAGCTAAGAGTACATTGGGGTGAACTGGGGGAGAACTTCTTCTTGCTCTGGAGGAGGCGGAGAAAAGCTCTGATTCCCTCAGCATTTCTGGGAGGGGTATTGAGGGTAAGATCTTACTGAAATACCCAGCTACCCCCAGAACTCCCCCCCCCCATGCACTCTTAGGTAATTTTTTCTCAAAATCAAGTAGCCATTCTACAAACAAATTATAGCACTGTATTCATGGCTCTGAGCACTATCAGGTACTGGAGCTGATTTAATAATGTTTTTAGTGCTGATAGACTCCCTTTAATACCGTCGATATATTTAAATGGTCAACCATTTTAGGTTCATACTATATACCAGGGGTAGGCAAGCTTTTCTGTTTTTTTGTTCAGTGTGCCGATTTTAATAAAAAAAATCAAAGATGATGTACTCGGAGTGCCGCACAATAATTGTAAGACTGACGACCCCTAAACTAAAGTCAAACCACAACACAGAAGTGCTGCCACAAGATGCTTTAGGACGCATGCGTTTACTGCTATTTCCTGGGACGCACCTGTACTTTTCCATTAGAAGCAATGAAAACATGTGCAGCCCCCAATTAGTGGTAAATACAGTGCCTTACGAAAGTATTCGGCCCCCTTGAACTTTTCAACCTTTTGCCACATTTCAGGCTTCAAACATAAAGATATAACATTTTAATTTTTTGGTGAAGAATCAACAACAAGTGGGACACAATCGTGAAATGGAACGAAATTAATTGGTTATTTTAAACTTTTGTAAAAAAATAAAAAACTGAAAAGTGGGGAGTGCAATATTATTTGGTCCCTTAAGTTAATACTTTGTAGCGCCACCTTTTGCTGCGATTACAGCTGCAAGTCGCTTGGGGTATGTCTCTATGAGTTTTGCACATCGAGGGACTGAAATTCTTGCCCATTCTTCCTTGGAAAACAGCTCGAGCTCAGTGAGGTTGGATGGAGAGCGTTTGTGAACAGCAGTTTTCAGCTCTTTCCACAGATTCTCAATTGGATTCAGGTCTGGACTTTGACTTGGTCATTCTAACACCTGGATACGTTTATTTGTGAACCATTCCATTGTAGATTTTGCTTTATGTTTGGGATCATTGTCTTGCTGGAAGATAAATCTCCGTCCCAGTCTCAGGTCTTGTGCAGACTCCAACAGGTTTTAACCATCTTCCCTGTCCCTGCTGAAGAAAAGCAGGCCCAAACCATGATGCTGCCACCACCATGTTTGACAGTGGGGATGGTATGTTCAGGGTGATGAGCTGTGTTGCTTTTATGCCAAACATATCGTTTTGCATTGTGGCCAAAAAGTTCGATTTTGGTTTCATCTGACCAGAGCAACTTCTTTCACATGTTTGGTGTGTCTCCCAGGTGGCTTGTGGCAAACTTTAAACGAGACTTTTTATGGATATCTTTGAGAAATGGCTTTCTTCTTGCCACTCTTCCATAAAGGCCAGATTAGTGCAGTGTACGACTGATTGTTGTCCTATGGACAGACTCTCCCACCTCAGCTGTAGATCTCTGCACTTCATCCAGAGTGATCATGGGCCTCTTGGCTGCATCTCTGATCAGTCTTCTCCTTGTTTGAGATGAAAGTTTAAAGGGACGGCCGGGTCTTGGTAGATTTGCAGTGGTCTGATATTCCTTCCATTTCAATATGATCGCTTGCACAGTGCTCCTTGGGATGTTTAAAGTTTGGGAAATCTTTTTGTATCCAAATCTGGCTTTAAACTTCTCCACAACAATATCACGGACCTGCCTGGTGTGTTCCTTGGTCTTCATGATGGTCTCTGCGCTTTAAACAGAACCCTGAGACTATCACAGAGCAGGTGCATTTATACGGAGACTTGATTACACACAGGTGGATTATATTTATCATCATCAGTCATTTCGGACAACATTGGATCATTCAGAGATCCTCACTGAACTTCTGGAGTGAGTTTGCTGCACTGAAATTAAAGGGGCTGAATAGTATTGCATGCCCCACTTTTCGTTTTTTTATTTTTTACAAAAGTTTAAAATAACCATTAAATTTCGTTCCACTTCACAATTGTGTCCCACTTGTTGTTGCAAAAAATTAAAATTTTATATCTTTGTTTGAAGCCTGAAATGTGGTAAAAGGTTGAAAAGTTCAAGGGGGCCAAATACTTTCACAAGGCACTGTATATGTGTCCAGGAGCACCGTATGGCAACACCCCTAGGGTGGTGACACACTATGTATCTGGATGCAGCTATATTCTTAGGCCACTGGAACTTTTACTTTGATGTAAAACTGCATTCACATGGTGCATTTTTGCACAAAAAACAATGCCTGAGTTTTCTGTGCAAAAAAACACCTTTATACAGAATAATGTCCCATAGCGGCCCCTGCACAAGGTATTATATCCCATAGTAGCCTCTGCACACGGTATTATATCCCATAGTGTCCCCTGCACACAGTATTATGTCCCATAGCGGCCCCTGCACACAGTATTATGTCTCATAGCGGCCCCTGCACACGGTATTATGTCCCATAGCGGCCCCTGCACACGGTATTACTGTATGTCCCATAGCAGTCCCTGCACACAGTATATGTTCCATAGTGGCTCCTGCACACAGTATTATGTCCCATAGTGGTCCCTGCACATGGCATATATGTCCCATAGTGGCCCCTGCACACGGTATTATATCCCATAGCGGCCCCTCCAAACAGTATAATATTCTAACTTATAATATTCCAATTTTCGACACTCACTAGCTATTATTATATTGTGGGGTCTCTTCAGATCCCAGAGTATAATAAGTGGAGGGCCAAGAGAGGTGAGAAACATAAAAACAATGTTACTTACCTTACCTGCGCTCTGCGGCAGCTCCATTCTCTTTAGGCGCTTCTGCCTGTAGTCAGCGACTGCTGATTGGGTCTCTCTGATTGCGGTTGCTGATTTCAGGCAGAAGAGCCTGTAGAGCACAGAGCCGCCACGGAGCGCAGGGAAGATGAGAAACATTGTTTTTTATGTTTGATCACCTCTCCTGGGGCTCCGCTTATTATACTCGGGGGTCTGAAGAGACCCCCGAGTATAACAATAGTAGTTTTGTTTCGGCCGTGTTTGGTCCGATCGAAACTGCTGGGTGAGGACTCCGCTGCCCGTACCAGGTAAATAAGCCTCATGTGCCGGGGGTTGCCGACCCCTGCTATATACAGTATGGACCTAATTTTGCCCCTCCTTTAGGAAGAGGTCCCATGCAGTGAATCGCTGCAAAAAAAAAGCTGCAGAAAAGACTGTGGCTGAAATGCTTACATTTTTTCCACTGCAGATTTTTTTTTCTGTAATGTGAGGGGATTAACCAGAATCCCCACCACTTTGATGGTACTGTAAAATGCAGCGTTTTTTTGCCACAGTGTTTCTGCCGCTGCCAAAACGATGTGTTTGCAACGTGGGGTCCCTGGCTTAAGAAGTTTTCTCAAGGATAGATCCTATTCCCCAATCCCCTGTAGACTTAATAGAAGTATGTGCTTGAGATTGTCTTGTGCTAGAAATGTCTCACCTCTTCCACACTTTAGCATTGATCACTTGAGGTATCCCTTTATTTTTACACTTTTTGTGCATATTTCAATGTCAAATAGTTTATTTTTACCTCTTTGATTAGTTTGAATTTTGCATTCTACAGATGTCAAGTTGCTTTAGGCTGCTATCACTGACAGTACAGAGCCTTCCCTGCAAAGCTTCAACTGAAGGATGCCCATACTCTTCACACTTCTGAGAAAACCTTGTGAATATTTCACACTGTAAATTCTCCTTCCTGTTCAATCAAAACTGTAAATGTTGATGCCTTTCATAACAATGGTAGAGATGCATTCTACAAATATGGCTTATACTTGGAAAATGGCTCAGGTGTCAGTCTATATATATAATAAATTGTAACACACCAGGGAAAATCTCATTATCTGGCACCTGCCTGCTCCTGTTCATGAAAATTTGCTGAAACTTTGTATATTTTTATAGTGTGTTGGAATTTCATTGCATATTTTCATTTCATTTAAAGGGTACCTGAGTTTTCATGAAAAGTTGAAATATCTGTAGGGTCTAGCTGGGCAATCTGTTTTCTGGCTGTATAGCCCTTCATACATGGTGTCCTATCAGTATTTTTGTCTCTTAATAATCACATTATGGCTGAAGAACATTTTACATTTGTCTCTGAGGCAGGGGGCCTTTACAATAAGGAGCAGTCTTCCCCCTCCCCATTATAACTAGTTTAGTTTATTTATATGTAATTCTGTCAAGAGTAACTGTACAACAGCAAACAAATAGCTAAGAAAAACCTAAGTGATCAAAGATCACAGAGGAGATAAAGGAATACTCAACTGCAAATATAGGGCATATACATGCAAACATGACACAGGAAAAGAGCAATCTATGAGCATAGTCAGGAAAGCTGCTTACTGTCTGAATAATATCTTATCTGCAACCACACAAGCAGCCAGAAGTAGATACAAGTGCATAGAAAACTTTTCTTACAATATGAGATTTGCAGAATGTTTAGTCCTTTACAAAGAGAAATCAGTTTGCTGACATGTATGGAGGCTGTGAGAAGAATCAGTCCCCCATCTACATTCATTTTGTGAAGAGAGAAAAGAATCTCCCCCTCCACTCACTGTGAACCCATCTTGCATCTATGGAGACAAAGCTTTCTTAGTAACAGGCCCCATGTATGGAGATGCAGACAAACAGCCTTGCGGGAAAAACCACAGCGGAAACGCATAGCGTTTTTTCCTGCAGCACTTTTCATAGAAAGTCTGCAGAGTTTTCTTCTGTGTACTTTCTGATTCTATTATACCTATATGGAAAATGCCAGCGTTTCCACAGGTATAATTGACATACTGCGATTTACAAAAATGAAAGTGTTTTTGAAATTGCAGCATTTGAGCTGTAGATTTTTTTCTGCAGTGTGTGGATGGAATTAGCAAGAATCCCACCCACTTTGCAGGCACTGTAAAACGCTGCAGTTTTTGCCACAGCATTTCCATTGTGGCCAAAACACAGTGTTTCCGCATATGTGGGCCTTAGAGAGGTTTTTAGGCTAAGAAACAGCAACACTTTAAAGTACATTACATTTTGGTCCAGAATCACATGCTCTATTCCATGAGACTAAGTTGTCTGAAATGTTAGTGACCATTAAAAAATAGCATTTTTTTGCCTTGTATTGCATATAACAGCACAGCCGTATAAGCAACTGACCACTTAGCACTGGGATCTTGGGTTTTAATCCAGCCAAGACAATAACTGCATGTTATATCTGTGTTTGTATGACTTTTTGGTATTTTCCCCGCATGCAGCAATTACATCCTGATAAATAAGACTTTGTTCAGATCACTTTTGAGCTTTTTAATGGGACGTTTATGAATATTTTTATGTTGCTATATGTTAGTGGGAAGTGAATGATAGTTATGAAATAACTATAGGTTTATTGTTAGAAATGTATTGTATATTTTTTGTTTGTATTTTGTTTGTGAGCTATTACATCACAGTCTATTATCAGGCTCAGGTTAAAAAGTACTACATACAGTGCCTTGCGAAAGTATTTGGCCCCCTTGAACTTTTCAACCTTTTGCCACATTTCAGGCTTCAAACATAAAGATATAAAATTTTATTTTTTTGGTGAAGAATCAACAACAAGTGGGACACAATTGTGAAGTGGAACGAAATTAATTGGTTATTTTAAACTTTTGTAAAAAAATAAAAAAATGAAAAGTGGGGCGTGCAATATTATTCGGCCCCTTTGCTTTCAGTGCAGCAAACTCACTCCAGAAGTTCAGTGAGGATCTCTGAATGATCCAATGTTGTCCTAAATGACTGATGATGATAACTATGATCCACCTGTGTGTAATCAAGTCTCCATATAAATGCACCTGCTCTGTGATAGTCTCAGGGTTCTGTTTAAAGCGTAGAGAGCATCATGAAGACCAAGGAACACACCAGGCAGGTCCGTGATACTGTTGTGGAGAAGTTTAAAGCCGGATTTGGATACAAAAAGATTTCCCAAACTTTAAACATCCCAAGGAGCACTGTGCAAGTGATCATATTGAAATGGAAGGAGTATCAGACCACTGGAAATCTACCAAGACCCGGCCGTCCCTTTAAACTTTCATCTCAAACAAGGAGAAGACTGATCAGAGATGCAGCCAAGAGGCCCATGATCACTCTGGATGAACTGCAGAGATCTACAGCTGAGGTGGGAGAGTCTGTCCATAGGACAACAATCAGTCTCCACTGCACTAATCTGGCCTTTATGAAAGAGTGGCAAGAAGAAAGCCATTTCTCAAAGATATCCATAAAAAGTCTTGTTTAAAGTTTGCCGCAAGCCACCTGGGAGACACACCAAACATGTGGAAGAAGGTGCTCTGGTCAGATGAAACCAAAATCGAACTTTTTGGCCACAATGCAAAACGATATGTTTGGCGTAAAAGCAACACAGCTCATCACCCTGAACACACCATCCCCACTGTCAAACATGGTGGTCGCAGCATCATGGTTTGGGCCTGCTTTTCTTCAGCAGGGACAGGGAAGATGGTTAAAATTGATGGGAAGATGGATGGAGCCAAATACAGGACCATTCTGGAAGAAAACCTGTTGGAGTCTGCAAAAGACCTGAGACTGGGACGGAGATTTATCTTCCAACAAGACAATGATCCCAAACATAAAGCAAAATCTACAATGGAATGGTTCACAAATAAACGTATCCAGGTATTAGAATGGCCAAGTCAAAGTCCAGACCTGAATCCAATCGAGAATCTGTGGAAAGAGCTGAAAACTGCTGTTCACAAACGCTCTCCATCCAACCTCACTGAGCTCGAGCTGTTTTCCAAGGAAGAATGGGCAAGAATTTCAGTCTCTCGATGTGCAAAACTGATAGCGACATACCCCAAGCGACTTGCAGCTGTAATCGCAGCAAAAGGTGACGCTACAAAGTATTAACTTAAGGGGGCCGAATAATTTGGCACGCCCCACTTTTCAGTTTTTTATTTTTTACAAAAGTTTAAAATATCCAATAAATTTCGTTCCACTTTACGATTGTGTCCCACTTGTTGATTTTTCACCAAAAAGGGGGCCGAATACTTTCACAAGGCACTGTATGTACTGTATAATTCTGCATATTATTATGTACAGTGTATGTTTATTATTAGAATTTTGTAATATATCTTTGCATGCTATATGTATTTGTTTATTATTAGAATTATACAATTTTACAAATGCATATGTTTATTATTAGAATTTCATAATATATTACATGATACTTCTACTTCATATGTTTTTTATTATAATTTTATTATATAGTTTTACATGTTATATGAGGTATATTTTATTTTTTTGTTTACTTACATATATAGCGCCATCATATTCCGCAGCGCTTTACGGATATTGTCAACACTGTCCCATATAGGGCTCACAACCTAAATTCCCTATCAGTATGTCTTTAGAGTGTGGGAGGAAACTGGAGTACCTGGAGGAAACCCACGCAAACAGGGGGAGAAATACAAACTCCTTGCCTATGTTGTCCTTGTTTATGTTTATTATTAGAGTAATATTGTATATTTTTGTATTTGCTTATTTTTACTATATTATTTTATATTTTTGAATATTTATTTATTTATTGTATATTTTAGTTTAACATGTATATTTTTTAATAATATACTTCATGGTTTGGGTGCTACAAAACCGCAGCTGTACCAGTAACACCTGCATCCTTGGCATAGCCATAGTCATTAAAAATCTTACAAAAGGCACAATGATGTAACTTTGCCTTTAAACCAACACAGCCTACCATGCACAGATTGCACATACGGAAAAGTAACATTCAACCGTTCCTGACGAGAATTTGTAAACAACCTGCAGAATCTGAGAAATGGACAAAAAGCTTTTCATCTTATCTTAGAGCTTAAATTGACAATCTGCTTTATTGACGTCTTCTCCAAGAAAGCCTGTTTCCAGTTTGCTGCAGTAATAAAGCTGATTTTCAGTCTGATCTGTTATGGCTACAGTGCTTTCCCTGGTGAAATGCACCAAGCACTTAACGCCGGGCATTGAAGATCAGTTACACTGTATATTAAAGTTTTGAAAAAAATGAATATCATGCGCGGCTGGCGACGTTATGCGTGCAAATAAAAATAATCGAAGGAAACTTAAAGTGATAAAACAAATAAATGGTTGAATGTACAATAATATCTGCCATCCGCTGCCTGCCTGCGCTGCATAGAAATAGCTTTGAATGTGTCTCTTGCACAGCTGAAGTTATACACAGTGCAGCACTACATAACATAGAATTCTAAATGTTATACAACATGATGACACTTCTAACAGTAAAGGAAACTGAGGAATCACCAGTCCATGTGGAGGTCTCCCTGTGGGACCCATAAATTACAGATTAATGGATTTTCTGGATTATCAGGGAATTTTACTATACTTTGTGTTTCAATACTTTAATAGTTTTTATATATTTGCTGTCAAGGAATAGCTGAAATAGACCTATGATTTTTCACAGTGGGGTCTTCTTACAACTTAATCCAGTCTAGACACGCAGTGAATCGCTGCCAAAAAACCCTGCGGAAAAGACTGTGGTGGAAGCGCATTGCGTTTTTTACAGCAGCATTTTTCACAGAAAGTCTTCAGAATTCTGCCCTGTGGACTTTCTCTCTCTATTATACCTATAGGGAAAGCACCAGCGTTTCCGTAGGTACGATTGACATGCTGCGATTTACAAAAACCTGACGGTGTTTGAAATCACAGTATTTCCACTGCACATTTTTTGTGTGGAAGGAATTAGCCAAAATCTCATCCACTTTACAGGCACTGTAATACGCAGCTTTTTTTTGTATTGGCAACGTGGGGCCCGGGCCTAAAGGGGTTGTCCCAGACTTGATGCCCTATAGAATAGGGCATCAATATCATATCAATGGGTATCTGACACCTAACATTCTGAATGATCAGCAGCTGCAACCACCAGAACAGTACCGTGTATTGAATAGAAAGCAGACCACTTTTTATACATGATAGTTACCATGGAGAGCTGTTCGCATTCAAATAAATGATTGCCGGAGTGCCAGGGGTCGGACCCCACAATCTGCCCTAATTATAGGCCATCAATATTAATTTAAGTCTTAGACTATGCCTTTAAGATGAAAATACTGTAAATATTCCAAATATTTCACTTTATGTGAGAAGGTATCAATGCAGATAAAAAAGCATCAGTCTGAAGCTCACAGAGGATTGTCTACATAAGATACAACTGGAGCAAATCCACTGCTGTGAGAAGTATTACTGTAAATCTTTTCTGCCTCTGGATGTAAAGAAGGAACATATCCACTCGGAGCTTTGAGAATTTCATTCAACCCTATATGTTTTTCCCCTTTAACACAATGCCACAATATAACTCGCTTCTTTTATCAAGCAACATAGAAAAGTGAAGAGAAAATTGAAATTCTTGTTAGAATTTCCATCCTTCTTCATATTTATTGAAGGATCCAGCACAGAATGGTGGTGTTGGGTGAGAGTGATGTTATAATGTGCTTGTGCCTGTATGAGGCTTTGCCACTCTCAGGGCACTTCATTTCTTTTCCACATAAGAAAAATGTCGCTGGCATCTTTCAGTTTCTATGCTAGTGTGACAAGTTACCAGGGAATTTCCAAGTCTTTCAAAGTCAAGTCTTTTGCAATGAAAGGTATGTTTCATGTCAGAAAAAAACAAAAAAAACAAACAGAAATGGCATAAACTAAAGACTGTAAGAGGGTGTGAGAGGTGCAAGGGAATCTGTTCCTGCAAACACACCCAGGGCACAGGGCAGAGACTATTACCTGGTCTTACAAAAACAGATCATTTTGGACAGGAAACATCGGGGGTATATAATCAGATATAGGAACCTTACGATATGCTTAATTTTAGTTTTGCCATATTGGAGACACTCACTTCTGTATTGCATTTTGTATACATATAACAGTGAATGTGTGTATGTGCCTTATGGCAGCCTTAATGAATTGGTGTAGTGAAAAGTATCCCTAAATTTATACAGTGTACAAGGATGGAGTGCAGTCTGTCCCACAGATGCTAGGTACTGTAGTAACAGGGGACTTGCACGCAGAGCCTTATCTATAGGTATATGATACTCTTACTAGCTTACCTTTTGTAGGCCTCCAGCAATACAACAGAACTATCATCTGTCATTCAGGATAAGGCCCCACGTAGCGAAATGCATCAAAAAAAAAAAACGCTTTTCATTTTTCAGTTTTCCTCTGCTGACTTTCTGCTCATATTATACCTATACAGAAAACCGGTATACGGTATAATTGACATGCTATGACATGCAGGCGTTTTTGAAAATGCAGCTTTTCTGCTGCGGATTTTTTTTTCTGCAATGTGTGGATGGGATTAGCCAGAATCAAGTCCGCTTTGCAGGAACTGTAAAACGCCGTGGCCAAATTGTGGCGTTTACGCTATGTGGGGCCCCGGCCTAAATGGGTTTTCCAGGGTAAAAATATTTATGACCTATACTAAGGATGGCTCATCCATACCAGATTAGTGGGGGGCAGACACCTGACATACCCACTGTTCAGTTGTCCTCAGCAGCTAACACACAAAGGATGAAAAAGGAAGCAGACAGATCTGTTCTCTGTGTAGTGGCCAGACCAGGTATTTTAGAACAACTAATCAATGGGGGTGAAGGGTGTCAGACCCCCACATATCTTTATGATAGGTCAGCAATATTGTTACCCTGGAAAACCCCTTTAACCACTTCAGGACCAGGCTATTTTCTATGGTTCAGGACCAAACACATTTTCAGTTTTTTTCACACATGCGGTTTTGAGGGCTGTAACATTTTTTTCTTTTTTGTTATTCAAATAATTTTTGCGTGTTTTTTCGGTGACACATAGGGCTTTATTTTTATATTGTTTTTATTTTTGCATGTTTTTTCTTTGTGTTAATATCTGAGAATCTGAACAAAAAAGGAGGAGAAACGTGTATTTTTCAAATTTTTTTTTAAAAGCACAAAGTGCACGTAGGCGAAAAAAGCATTTTAGGAAAAGTTGCGGTAGCAATGCATCGCATTTTTTCCTGCAGTGCTTTTCACAGAAAGACTTTCTGCTTCCATTATACCTATAGGGTGTGGAAAATACCTTGTAGAAAAATACACGCAGTGGACACGCTACGATTTTTCAAAACTGTTGCAGTTTTGGAAATCGCAGCATGTCAATTGCACCTACATAAAACACCAGCCGTTTACCTATACGTATAATGGAAGCAGAAAGTGAAAAGCACTTCCATTTTCTGTGAAAAGCACTGCAGGAAAAACCGTGATGCATTGCCGCCACGGTTTTTCCCGCAGCACTTTTTTGCTGCGGCTTGATACATGGGGCCTTAGCCTTAAATGGTTTTCTCTCTCCCTTATGGTAACTTTTACGAAGGTGACACATACTGTTGTGTTGCCAGGGGTGGAGCTAGAACATCTGATGAGGCGTGGTAGTATTTTTTTTTTTTTTTTCCCTTTTATTTATTTTTTTTATACATTTTTCGCCCATAAGGTCATAAAAGACCTTTGCGGGGCATTTTAACAGTACTTTTTTTTTCTGGTGATTATCCATTTAACTGCAATGCAGCCTCTTAAGCTATACTGTAGAGCTGATCTGGTCCCTGGTTGTCATGTTACTGCCGAGCTGAAAGTGGAGCCATATCATATCATCCTGATAATACAGATAATACAGGGATAAAGATATATAATGTCAAGAGTGAGCTAAATATCACTCCCACACTGAGCAGGCAATGTATACGACTATGCTCAGAGTCCCAGAGGCGAGCGGTGGTATTAGCTATCACATTCTTTGTTTTAATTCTGCTCCCATGCACCTCCAGTCTGAGTGGGCAGCAAATGAAATTCACACTGACGGGGATGGGAGTATCAGTTTCTATTAGCTGGCTGTTTACAGAATAAATAAAAGGGGGAAGTGCAATTTACCCATCTTTCCCAGGTACAGATAACTGACATCAGTCTCTATACATCAACCCCCTCTTCCTTCACATTATCAGTTGTTCCCCGTTTTATCCTTATCTTTATTTTATTGTTGACATACACTACTCCCACCTCCACCTATTTATTTTACAAAATGCCCCATCTTTCCCTGGTATAGATAATTGACATAATTTGAAATCCACCAACCTCTTTTTCTTTCCCCTCACCATCTGTTTCCCGTTTTATATTTACTGTATTTTATTGCTGATACACACTATTCCCACCTCCACCCTTTTATTCATTCCCTCCAACCAGGAGAGGTAAGTAACAATGTTTTTTATGTTTCCTCACCTCCCCTGGGCCTCCGATCATTATACTCTGGGGTCTGAAAAGACCCCAGAGTATAATGATGGCCATATTTGTGGGCTATGTCCTAACGTCCCAGGCCCTGTGGCAACCGCTACCGCTGCTACCCCAGTATTTACACCACTGCCTCCACCCATTCCAGCAAAGATCCATCTTTCCCTGGTACAGATAACTGACACCATCCAAATATCTATAGCGCTTCCCCCACTGTGATCTATGCATAGCGCTTAACACAGGCGCTTTTCCTCCCAGCTTTCAGCACTCTATACTTCCATCCACAGCACTGAGCCAGGAAGTGCATCACGCATGTGCATTGGCTCCCTGTCCTAACAGCTGATCGCTTCTATAGTGCGCATCCCTGCACTTAGAAGCGATCGGTCCTGTGCTACAGCCTCTATCTTTCTTTATTATACCAGCATTCCACTATATATTCCCCTTCTTATTCAATAAACATATTTCCTAACCCATTTGAGTTTTATTATATGTACATTTTATGTTATTACTTTTAACCTGTGACCTCGTGACCCTGTTTTTTTGATAGTTTTTTTTTTCTCTGTTTATGTGTGTATATATATGTTATGTTCTTCCTGTTATGTTATGATGCACACTTGAAAAAGGGCTTGTCTCGAAATGCGCTGTGTGTTATACCCATTTGGAATAAAGATTTTGTTAAATTGGACCGGTGCTCTATTGCCTCATTTTTTGGCATCTATCTGGATTACTGTCTGAGATGTCTCTCTGTCTAATCTCTCACCTTGAAATGGGTATCTTCTCTTTCTGCCTGTGCTTTTTATACTGCCTATGAGTTGTCGTGACCTCTGACCTATAGTCCCTCTTGACTGGCTGTTCCCCATCATGGGGGCTACTTGAAGGCATTTTGAGTAAGCATGCTTTCTCCCCAAGGTCATGTCACCTTTTTTTATTCCTTTCTCCATGCTTTCATCTGGCAGCCACCATTTTAGCCACAAAAAGTTCAAATTTGCTCAAATTGGTTTGCTCATCTCTAATTGAGACTGTTTTAGCTGTAAAGGGGTAGGTTATTCCATAATAATGCCTATGCATCTAGAATGGGAGATGCATAGAAGCTGATGTAGGTGTAATGTCTAGTTGTCTCAGTACTTTTGTCCATATAGTATATGTATGCTCCTAAAAAGAAGAGTATCAAGCAGTATGAATTTCATTACGGCTACTTCATGGTTAACCTTAAATCCTAAGTCAGGGAAATTCAGGGTTCCCATTTAAGGACCGTTTCCACACTATGTAGCGGGTGAAATGGAGGGACATCTTGCAGGAGGTCTGCTTGCTGTTGTATGGTTGCTTGGAAGAGGCAACATCTAGTAAAGCCAGGTGAGCTAGGAGAGCCATACAAACAGCTTGTAGAAAGGAGAGGGACAACTCCGCCTAGACGTCACTTGGTTCACTGAACTGGTGCACTTTGAGCCGGATTCATCCCAAATATTCCAGATTGTTCAGTTTTAACTGAAAGTGCACAATTTGGGATTTGTCTCAGGCAAACTAAAATGCCTGCCGCTACATGATTTGCAGTAAATTATACTCCGAGGTCTCTTTAGAGTAGGCCCAAGGGAGGTGTAAAAAAAAAAAAAAACATTTATTCTCACCTTCCCTCACCTCTTTCGGCCTCCTTGCGGCATCGGCAATCTCTGTCTTCCTCCTCCTTGCACGTGTCATCTCAGAAGAGCCTACTCCTGAAGAGTAGTCTCTGAAGAGAAACCAGAGTATTAATTATACATAGTGCATTGTTTCCCCGAAAATAAGACAGGGTCTTATATTATTTTTGCTCTGAAAGATGGATTAGGGCTTATTGTAAGGGGATGTCTTATTTTTTTCCATGAACAAAGACCCCCTTAGACCCAAAACAATTAGAGTTGGCCAATGTTGGATGAGCTCTCACACAAAGATCTGTGTCACTCCTGTCAAAGGCATGTCATTGTCAGGTCCCTTGCCGTTGCAGTAGCTTTCTACTGCAGCCAAGTGTAATGGTTGACTCCCCCTGGTGACCAGAAGCAGCCACAATGCTCAGGCTCAGGAGTGACGTGATGCCAGCGGACTATCCGGTTTGTGTGTGAGAACTCTGCACTACCGGTTGCCAATCCTTATTGTTATGGAGAACTATCTCACTAGTGCAGATTTTGACCTCCCTTAAGGTCAATGTCCAATTCTTTTAGAGTTGTCTGCTTTCTTTTGGGGGTGTGATTCTTTTGGGGTGTCTGCTTTCCTTGATGAAGGGTCTACTGTATCTGTCAATTTACATTTTTTTAAATGTATAGCTGCCTGGACACTATTTTTGATGAACTGTAACTAAGGCTTATATTTGGAGTAGGGCTTATATTTCAAGCATACTACAAAAATTCTGAAAAATCATGCTAGGGTTTATTTTCGGGGTAGGGGAAACAGTAATTTCACGTCCGGTTCTATCCAAATCTTCAGAGGTTCGCCCATCCTTATTTGTCACCACAGCCTGGAAGCCTGTACAAGTTATGTCATCATCCAACTGTATGTGTTAATACTATGAAGATTGGCTGTACCACAACATATGCAACAAAGAGGAAAACTGTAGTGTAAAACCAGGTGTCATGTGTTTTATTTCTCCTATGGGGGAACTCTAGGTGACTTGCAGGGGTGGTGTATAAGTGGTGGCTCAATGAGGACCAGACAGAGAATCGGTAGGAAAAGTTGTACCTACCAGTACCTATTATATGCATTATTGTACATCACATTACTAATCCTGAGTTACCTTCTATACTATAGTTCACAGTTGCACTCACCATATTGCTGGTTGAAAGACTATATACATACATTACATCCTGTACTGATCCTGACTTACATCCATTATTGTACTGCAGAAATGCAATGAGTATTCTGCTGTGGAGTCATTGGGGCAGGTTTATTACATATTGTATGACAGTTTTCTGGCGTATTAGACATGAAAAAGTTGCAACATTTTTGGGCAAATCATGTTTTATGCATACATTTGCAACTGTTTTCTGTTTTGTGCATCCCTCGCTAGTTTCCTCGAAGGAGAAACGATGAGGGGCATGTCATGGGCACAAGCTGGCATACATTTCACTGTGCAGGTATACAGCCTTGCAGAGGGTGTGCCTCCTCATAAATAAGGTGAACACCCTCCAACAGGAAAGAAAAAAAAAAAAAGGCAACAAAAATGCCAGCCTTCATAAATCTACCGCACTATATGCATATAATACTTATCCTGTACTGATCCTGAGTTACCTCCTGATTAATTCTCCAGAGCTGAACTCACAATTCAGCTGGTTATTACTGAAAAAAACAGGTTAGCTGATCTTCCATAATACAGGAGAATATATTGGAGCAAATTTATTATGCCTTGCACACAAATTTTCTGGCGTACAACGCTTGAAATAGTTACACATTTTTTGCAAAAAATCTGTGACTTTTTCTCTTTACACCAGCTGTGCAGTTTCCTGAAAGGTGGGGTGAAGTGGACAAGGACAGAGACCCTGCCAGATATATTATCATTTACTCCAGTTTATTGGCATAAATGGTGCCTGAAACCTAAGCCAGCTGTGAACTAGCATTAGCGTAGATTTCAGTGCATGTACATGGCCCTGCGGTGGATGCACCAGATTTATGAAGAGGCCTGTGCTTTCTCATAAATGTGGCAAGCCCTTCACTGTTGTAGGAGATATGAAGACTGGCATTGAAAACTCCAGTCTTCATAAAACCCACCCTTTTTTTTCATCACATACAGTATCTGTCATCAATATGACACTTGGGTAAGCTTTCTATGGACAATATAATCCAAAGCAATATTCATTTACTGTAGATACAGAGTGACTTAAATGTGTACATCCACTGATAAGACATATTACTAGGCTTCCTACATACTGGACCAGCAGCAGTACATGTGCATGACATTGAGCAGGATACCGATGCTATATGTGGTTGTGAGTTGGATAATATTGCATGTTCTCAGGTCATTTCTTCTGGTTCCTTGTTATAAAGCAAAATGACAAAAAAAAAAAAAAAAGATTCATTCTGGGAAGAGCAGTGATACTGTAAATTACAGCCTGGTGCCCTCTGCTGTTCATACTGATTTTTGTTCCTGACTATGAGCACTGAATTGTAAAGCTTCTCTCCATATGTGTCTCTCAGACAGAATCAACACAATGTGAATGATCAATTATTCATAGTGATGTGCTTTACTCGAGATATAAATTTATAACACTCGGCTTAATTTAGGCTTCCTGATCAATTATTAATGACAACAGAAATGCCCCGCTTCACGGAAAAATATTGCAAACGAGAAGAGAAATTAAACAGATGTATCATACGATCATCGAATATATACTGGTCTGCATGTAGATGTCCGGCATAGGTAGCACTATGGCATAAGTAACCATTATAACAAAGCCCTTGTGAATATCACATGACTGGCATGCTGGTGGAATATTTAATGCATAGGAACTGCCAATCTTGTATGTTACTGTTATAGCAAATCTTAACCTGACACCAGTGAGGGTTGAGCAAGATCATATAGTGATGGCTGGTCCTTAGAATAGGTCATCCATATCAGAATATGTGGGGGTCTGACACCCGGAACCCCCACTGATTAGTTGATATGCATACTATTATATGTATGTTATAGCACATTATGGCCACTGCGCAATGTAGAGACCCTCTTTCCCAGATCTAATATGATTGACTGCTCAGGAGAGAGCTCTCAGTCATAGTAGAGATCTTTACACATTTAGGGTTCTGAAGTTTTTAATGATGGTACAGACAGCTTTTGGGCTAGAAATGTTTTTAACTGAGGTGAATCGCTGCTGAGCTCCAATAGCACAGCATGGCCACTGCACAGTGTATAAAGCCATATGTTTCCACCTCTGTACACTGTGCAGATACCTGTGCTGATTGGTGAGGTGGGGTAGGACCCCCACTGATCTCTTATAGTGTTCACTTACCTGATATGTAGTCTTGGACAACCCCTTTAAAGTATATTCATGGTGCACCACACTTGATGTAGCACTGTACCTGGTAGTGATCCAGTGGTGTTGTCTAAGCATTACGCCTGGATGCATCTTTAAGCCTGTGATAGTTTCCCTGTGATTTTAGATACTTCATATTCTATGGTTACTGTATAGCACAGGACTTAAAGGGGTGTTCCATTTCTACTTTTTCTTTTTTTTTTTTTTAACAGCAAAATAACAAACAGCATATTCTTACCTGTCCATTTGGCTGGGGATCCATTGGGGATTCTTCATTTGGCCCAAAGGTCAGGGAACTGGAACACCCCTTTAGGCTAAGGCCCCACGTAGCGTCCCGCAGCAAAAAAATGTTGCGGGAAAAACTGTGGAGGCAACACATCACAGTTTTGCCTGCAGCACTTTTCACAGCAAGTTCGCAGAGCTTTCCTCTGCGGACTTTCTGTTTCAATTATACCTATAGGAAACCTGCCAGCATTTCTGTAGATATAATTGACATGCCGCAACGGTTTTGAAAATAGTGGCGTATTTTACCTCACTGTGACTGTAAAACGTCGCGTTTTTTCCGCGGTGTTTACGCCGCTGGCAAACTGCGGTGTTTATGCCATGTGGGGCCCTGACATTAAAGTGTTATGAGCATAGAAAGAAATGACTGTCTTTTCTAGAAATAGCACCACGTTTGTTAATAGACTGTATTACAGTTCAGCCCCATTTAAAAGAATGGGGCAGAGATACAATACCCTGACACCTTAAATTTGCATAGAAGAGTACTGCACATACCATAATAGGTCATTAAAATGCAATATAAACACTTTCCAGAGACAATCTGGATTCTGTCTTTGCTTGCCTTTGGTTGGCTGTGAATTGTACGGTACGTCTAGGAGGATTTCAAAGGATAAATGCTCAGTTTGAGCTCCTGTATTAATATTATATGATTTTACTCACATGGTTCCTATAAACCTGCCATAAAACAATGCTGGCCTTGAAATGTGCAGTGCATAATTGAGATTGGACTTGTCAGTATATGTTGAATATTGCATGTAAAGTATAAGAATCCTGAGGGTCTCAATCTGCCACTGAATAAATAGCCCCAGCATGCACTGCTAGAAAATGGCAAAGGTTCCGGCAAACTATACTGAGTCTTACTGTATCTCAGCGTGTGCTACCTGGAAGGCCTAGACTCCCATATGCCAGCCTAAGTGAAGCCTAAAATGCCTGGAGACAAGTTAGAGAACTGTAGACTGAGGCACAGATAGAGCAAGAGCTATCTTGTCCTCTGCAGTCAGCTATCCTTAATGACAACCTATACTGCATTGTTGTCTATGATACATTTGTGCAGATGTAGCAGAGCTGAATGGGTCAGTTCACTGCAAAGGAGCTTTTAGTAAAAAAAAAAGGTTAACACTGCAAACACAGTGTTATCTGTAGCAGATGCTATGTCTTCTTGCTTGAAAAGATGCATGAAAAGATATCCAATGGAATTTTTCTAGGCTATTGCCTAACAACAGTGCATGCATGTATTGGGTGACAACAGGAGAACTACATCATCCTTAAAGGGATTGTCCAGGATAAATAGAAATCCACACACTAATCTAAACACCCCCCCCCCCCCGCCTACTTTCTAAATTACATATTTTATCAAAAATGTGCAGTATAGTTACCCATCCCTGGGGCGGCAATGTGACTGCCCCAGGGACATTTTCTGATTATCCTGGGATGATCCATTTCCCCCATTGCCAGGAGCTCCCAGAGAAACCCAGAAATCACTCAAAACACTGGTAAAGTTATATGGGTGTACTTATTAACCCATTAATAGCACTAACAGACCTTTTTTAAAAAAAAAAGATTTTTTTTGCCTGGAAAACCCCTTTAATAATATGTCATTGTCATTATTTAGACTTCTTCCTGACTCCTGTACAGAGGTGAACCTGTTGCCTGAAGCAAACTATAGAAAGGCGCCCCGGGCACCCCCCCCCCCCCCCCCAAAGAAAAAAAAAAAAAAAGATACCCAACTCGGCTATCTGTGGTTGCCTGATGGGGCCCTCCTAATTAAAATTGTAGAACACACCCCCCCCTCATTTTCAGATCAGAAATTTCCCCTTATTTGACCTCCTCATAGTATAAAGCTCCTTCTTTTTGGCCCCCACACGGTGTACAACACCCTTTTTTTTGTCCCCCACACAATATATGACCCCCTTTTTCTGACCCCCCCCACACAGTATATTGCCCCCCTTTGTCTGACCTCCTACACAGTATATGACCCCCTTTTTCTGGTCCCCACACAGTATATGCCCCCTTTTTTCTGGCCCCCAACACAGTATATGACCCCCTTTTTCTGGCCCTCACACAGTATATGACCCGCTTTTTCTGGCCCCCACAGTATATGACCCCCTTTTTCTGGTCAGGGAGTGGTAGAGCGGGAAGCCTGTGGCCTCAGGGCACAACTTCTTCCCGGTTTTGTGATCCGGTTGTATTTTTAACAACTGGATTGGCAGAACCAGGGAGGAGTGGCTGCGTTCACTTACTGCCACTGCCACTGCCTATTAAAAAAGCACTGGGGTCCAGTAGGGCCCCCTAATGGCACGGGGCACACCAGGGGAGTCACCAGTACCCCAATGTTGGCCAGTCCGAGCCTGGCCTGGCAAACTCACAAATATTCAGCAAAATAAATCTTTTGAGGTTTGCCCAACACCAGAAACAACTTTGCAAATAATCTTGCTGAAAAATCCCTAGTCATTTTGTGTACACCACTCATTTAAGATCTATGTGTCTCTAAGATAATAAACAAAAAGTAACCAATGGATAGATAGATAGATAGATAGATAGATAGATAGATAGATAGAAAGATAGAATAGATACATGGATGAGTGACAGCTATCAAGTGAAATGACTGTACCATTAGACTACACAGTTTGTTTTTAATCTGTAACCATGGCGACATATACAGTGGGGAAAAAAAAAGATTTAGTCAGCCACCAATTGTGCAAGTTCTCCCGCTTAAAAAGATGAGGCTGGCCTGTAATTGTCATCATAGGTAGACCTCAACTATGAGACAAAATGAGAAAACATATCTAGAAAATCACATTGTCTGATTTTTTAAGAATTTATTTGCAAATTATGGTGGAAAATAAGTATTTGGTCAATAACAAAAGTTCATCTCAATACTTTGTTATATATCCTTTGTTGGCAATGACAGAGGTCAAACGTTTTCTGTAAGTCTTCACAAGGTTGGCACACACTGTTGCTGGTATGTTGGCCCATTCCTCCATGCAGATCTCCTCTAGAGCAGTGATGTTTTGGGGCTGTCGCTGGGCAACACGGACTTTCAACTCCCTCCAAAGGTTTTCTATGGGGTTCCAGACTAGGCCACTCCAGGACCTTGAAATGCTTCTTACGAAGCCACTCCTTCATTGCCCTGGCAATGTGCTTGGGATCATTGTCATGCTGAAAGACCCAGCCACGTTTCATCTTCAATGCCCTTGCTGATGGAAGGAGGTTTGCACTCAAAATCTCACAATAAATGGCCCCATTCATTCTTTCATGTACCTGGATTAGTCGTCATGGTCCCTTTGCAGAGAAACAGCCCCAAAGCATGATGTTGCCACCCCCATGCTTCACAGTAGGTATGGTGTTCTTTGGATGCAACTCAGCATTCACTCTCCTCCAAACACGACGAGTTGTGTTTCTACCAAACAGTTCTACTTTGGTTTCATCTGACTATATGACATTCTCCCAATACTCTTCTGGAACATCCAAATGCTCTCTAGCAAACTTCAGATGGGCCCGGATATGTACTGGCTTAAGCAGGGGGACAAGTCTGGCACTGCAGGATCTGAGTCCCTTGCGGCGTAGTGTGTTACTGACGGTAGCCTTTGTTACGTTAGTCCCAGCTTTCTGCAGGTCATTCACTAGGTCCCCCCGTGTGGTTCTGGGATTTTTGCTCACCATTCTTGTGATCATTTTGACCCCACAGGGTGAGATCTTGCGTGGAGCCTCTGATCGAGGGAGATTATCAGTGGTCTTGTATGTCTTCCATTTTCTAATTATTGCTCCCACAGCTGATTTCTTCACACCAAGCTGCTTGCCTATTGCAGGTTCAGTCTTCCCAGCCTGGTGCAGGTCTACAATTTTGTTTCTGGTGTCCTTCCACAGCTCTTTGGTCTTCACCATAGTGGAGTTTGGAGTGTGACTGTTTGAGGTTGTGGACAGGTGTCTTTTATACTGATAACAATGTCAAACAGGTGCCATTACTACAGGTAATGAGTGGAGGACAGAGAAGCCTCTTAAAGAAGAAGACACAGGTCTGTGAGAGCTGGAAATCTTGCTTGTTTGTAGGTGACCAAATACTTATTTTCCACCATAAATTGCAAATAAATTCTTTAAAAAATCAGACAATGTGATTTTCAAGATATGTTTTCTCATTTTGTCTCTCATAGTCGAGGTCTACCTATGATGACAATTACAGGCCGGCCTCATCTTTTTAAGTGGGAAAACTTGCACAATTGGTGGCTGACTAAATACCTTTTTCCCCACTGTAAATATGGAAAGGAGCTGTAGACACAAAAGATAGGTAATACATTATCAAAACCACATGCAAGGTTTCTTCCTTTTTCATTTCAGCTGAGTTGGGGACAATTCCAAGGTGCCCAAATTCTTTAGAGTAATAAAGTAATAAAACAGTAATACAGTAATAAAACCTATATATTGACTGTATATTACACATTACTTTGTGGTAATGGTCTACCACCAGTGGGCCTACAATTGTGAAACTACAACTCTTAGCATTCCCTAACAGTTGGGAGTTGTAGTTTTACAACCACTGTTGTGAGGCTATGGTTATGTCACCAACTGACACAAACTAGGTCACTGCCACATGACAGATGCTGCAATTGACCTTCATTGACCTGCAGTAAATGTTTAGCCCACTGTATTCAAGACTCACTCCCTTGTCAATCATTGTAGTCAGAACAACCGGAGTCAATGGTAGATATTTATTAAGAGTGCCATGTTCCCTATGCCAACGGAGGAATCACCTCATTTATGATGAGGCACATACTACTTGATAAATGAGGTGGCTCCTCCAGTAGGCCATGTGTCTGTGCTGAAATCTATGCCTGCTTGTAGCTGGCAAAGATTGAAGTGATCATTTAAACTGGTGCAAATTATATTAAATTTAGCTTAAAGGGGTTTTCTGTGCAAAAATTATTTTTTAAAAAAGGCCCCAGTGATATAGGTAAATATACATTTTTGGTAAAGTGAGTAAGTTAGAAGTTAGGCAGGTGTTTAGCTCAGTTTAGAAATATGATTTTATCCCAGACAACCCCTTTAATTCCCATGCTACTTTTGCTTCCCCAAAAGTGGCGTGGAAAGCACAAAAAACGCGATTTGCAACAATTTTTTTGTTGCAACTGGTGTTTAAAAAGCTGCAAACATGAGGTTTGTGACTATTTTACACCAGAAATCTGGCATGGCCTTTATAATAAATCTGCCCCAATATGTAATTTGTCACGCCATGTGGTGGGGGTCCTTTGTTGTGCATATCACCTCCTGCCTTAGGGTCAACTGTGATAGTATAAGCTCAAAGTCTCCAAGTTGCACAGATCTGACAATCCCCTTACCCTACTTATACTTGGGAACCAGCTGAATTATTCCAGACCGGGCCATTTTAACACATTGGTGGGCCCAGTTCAAAGGTTTCAAATGTGGGCCCTCCCCCATCACCACCACTTAGAAATACCTGACCCCCACAAACTATAATGCCCCACTCAGTGGCCCCCTCATAGCATAATACCCCTTTGTGACTTTCACACAGTATAATGCCTCCCTAGTGGCTCCATACAGTGTAATACCTCTTAGTGGCCCTTCATATAATCAAATGCCCCTGCATGCATCACACATCAACCTGCCCCCCCGTGGTCCCTCAGACATTAACCAGTCCCACCTCAATGGCCCCTCAGACATTGTATGATATTATAATGTCACCCTCCGGTTGCCCACATTTTCATGTCTCCCCTTCAGGTTGACCCCACAGTTTCATGTACCCTTCAGTTGCCCTCACAGTTTAATTTCCCCCCTCCAGGTTGTCCCCCAGTTTCATGCAACCCCAGGTTGCCACCATACTTTCATTCCCCCCAGGTTGCCCCCACAGTTTCATGTCCCCCTCCTGGTTGCCTCCACAGTTTCATGTTCCCCTCCTGGTTTCCCCCACAGTTTCATGTCCCCCTTCAGTTGCCCCCACTGTATATTAAAGAAAGAGAAAAAAAAACCTTAATACTCACCTTTCCCAGTTCTCCAGTTCTCTTCTGTCTCGTCCTGGAGACTTCTGGGAGCAAAAGACACAATGTAAGTGACGTCATTACATCACACCTACTGATCCAGGACACCGGGAGTAGAAACGGGCTGAATAAGGAAGCAGGAAGTAGGCAGCTCCTGTTTCACCATTATAGGAGCCACTTCTGAACACAAATGAGTTGAAGACGGGGCAGCCTGAATCCAATGCCTGGAACAGCAGGACAGCACTCTAAATGCAGTACTGTCCGACTGTCCCAAGGGGCCTCCACTACCATAACGCCTGGTGCTAATGCACCATTGGTCCTATGGTTTAAGTGGCCCTGACCCCAGGGACAGTCAAGTATTCTAGTCCTAATTGTGTCCTCCGTCAGTAAAACTAATAATACAGTGTGATCCTTGTAATTTATTAAAGAAACTACACAAAATTATATGTGATATATAACACCTAATTATACAAGAAACAGATAATGATACATCTAGAGAATCCTACAGACAATCTAATGCTGAGATAATACCCACAGAAACTTTAATTAGCACTTTACAGATTGTTCTTCTATAAGGTTATTGAAGTCATGCAATGAATCTCCTGTACTGGGAGTGAAAAAAACCCGTTGAGGCAATTGATTATAATGTATCAGTGCAGGTAGGCACAACAGCAACACACATCTCTAACCTTGCCTGAACTCCATACTGTAGACATTTACTTACAGGCATTACCACCAGGCCTTATAACGCTGGATATCTAAACAAAGGCTATTTTCAACTGACTCAGCATTTTCAGATCCAGTTGATATCTATTGTGCTGCAGAGAGTCATTGGCACCCTGTACTGCTGCTTGATCTTGTAAGCCAAAGGCTGCTTTAGGCCTATAGACTACAAGATTTCAGGTGTATGCGGAGGACAGCAGCATTCCAGCACAGTTGGTGCAATGACACTGTATGACAAGCTTACTATATGTCAGGATACACACTAAGGGAAGAGTAACCAAGAATGTATTGCTGGACTTGGGAAAGGTGAGTTTGGGGTTTTATTGTTTTATTCTCAATGGAGAACTACTATATATATTAGTTTAATTGGAGTACTTACGATGTGGGGTATGAAGGTGGCGCTATTTAGGGACACTGTTACTATGTGGCCACTAAGAGGAACAGTATAACCTTTTAGGCAGAAAATAACAAGGGTTACTGTGTGGGGTTTAAGGGGACACTTATTGTTTTGGTAACTTTTAATTTTTGGGGAAATAATAAGGAACACTGTTGTTTGGGGCCTAAAAAGGGCACTATTTTTTAAATGGCATTAGCAGGAGCACTGTTACTATGTGGGGTTTAAATGGGGCATTATTACAGTTCAGGGGAACCAATGGGGCACTGTTAATGTTTGGCCTAAAGCTAGTATTGTTATTATTTAGGGGCACTAATAAGAGCATTGTTACTCTTTGGGGCCTAAATGGGAAAATATTACTGTGTGGAGTTTGTATTGAGATGGGTAGAAGAAGTGAGGATCCTTACTCTGGATGACAGAGTAATGGCAGTAAGAAGTCATTATAATGGTCTGGGCCATGTGTAATAAAAAAGGAAAAATGAGAGAGAATAACACATAGTCACATACTGAAGAGATAGCATATCACTGTAATCACTATGGGACAGTATGAAGTGGAGATGTGAAGACTCCTAGCATCATATATAACTAAAGAACATCATAGTGTACAGACCATTAAATCGGGTGCACACATCAACTGATTTCCAAGGCTCAATAGCGTGAAATCAGCCTAAACACTGTGTTTTACAGTCACAGCAAAGTGGATATGGGATTCTAGCGAATACCATCCCCACTTTGCGGTAAAATACGTGCAGCGAACACGCCAGCAGTCTCCCTATAAATATAATTGAAGCAGAAAGTCAGCAGAGGTAACCTCTGCAAACTTTCTGTGCAAAATACTGCGAGAAGAACTGCGATGCGTTGCCACCATGGTTTTGCCCACAGCGCTTTTTTGCTGCGGGACGCTACGTGGGGCCTTAGCCTAAAAGTTATTTTTCATGGTTCTGGCAAAAAAATAATTAATAAATAAAAAATAATCAATAAATGTATCTTTTTAACTGCTTCCCATTGTAGGCTTTTTTCATTTTTTCAATTTAGTTTTTTTTCTCCTTGCCATCAAAAAACTATAACTTTTTTACTTTTACATTCACTGGACTGTACTGGGAAGCTGGAAAAATTCAGAATGGGTTGGAATTAGAAAAATAAACTGGACAGTAATACCAAATTTATATAATTTTTGTTATGTTTTAATACCTTATAAAAATTCAAAACTTTGAAAATTTTCCCTATATACTGAGACCCATTACTTTTTTATATTTTAATGTACACAGCTGTGTAAGGTATCTTTTTTGTGGGAAGGTTGTATTTTTTACTTCATTACCATTTTATATAATTTTTTATACTAATTTTATTCAATTTTTGGAGAGAGGTAAAAAGGTAAAAAAAAATGGCTATTTGGACATTTTTTTTTATATAGTTTTTTATGTTTATTTTTTATGTTCAGGTATTTTCAAATGTAGGGATACCTAAACTGTTTATCCTTATTTTCGTTTATTTTTTTTATTTATTATTATGTAATCTATGAAAAAAGGACTGATTTGAATTTTTTTTTACTTTTTAATTTTTTTTTTTTTATCCTTAGGGTGTTTTATCAGCTTCACAATATACTGCAACTGTAATTTCAGTATATAAAATCCACTCATTACTATTACATGCTGCCTGGGGGGGCAGCAATTTTAAATAATAAATTACACAACTGCTCTTCAGATGCCATATTTGCAAATGACCTTGTAAAACAGCAGAGACCTTGCAGTCATGGTGCGTGTTCAAGTCCTGAGCAGGTACCCTATGTAAAGTCCCAAAATTCACTGTACTATTCGGTGGGTGTGAAGAAGGAGCTAACAAACAATCCAAAGCTCCTACCTAGTGCTGTCAGCAGTTTTGCAGGGTCAAAACTGCTAAGACTCCCTTTAAACAATCTGTGCATGATCAGAAAAATATAGTTGCCTTCTTCCAGAAACATCACTACATCTGTCCAAGGGTTATGTTGTAATTGTAGTTCAGCAATATTGAAGCTGCAGCTGTATCTGCAATGCCAAAAACAACCTGTAGACAGGAGTGGCATTGTCTTTGAAACAAAACCATAATGTTTTCCTAATTGTGGAAACCCCTCTAAGATGCAGTGTACTAGGCATTATTCAATTTACAGTATTTTATTTTATGTCTTCACACATACATTTTGTGGGAATGCCAACAAACAAAATTTGGGGGACTTGATGGATCTAAGGATCTGAGTATGTGGTGCTTCTGGATAGGATAATGCCATTGTAAGTGTATGTGTTCACATACTGATATGTGTATTATCTACTGTACAGTGTCACAGCTGTATTCATGGAGCATATCATAGTTCAGGACTTCTATAATGTTCACCCTACCATGAAAATGACCGAGTGAAAAACAGATTTGATTCAAGGGTTATTGAGCACGTCATTGACTTTCAAAGTGACTGAAGCCTTATGGATAACTGGTGTGAATCCAAGTAGAACCAGGAGTCTGCTGTTTATCATATAGGATTTCTAATCATTACCCTTCTAAGTACCAATTCTCCAGATTCCTATAATAATATTCCCCTATTTGTATCACTACCAGGGCCTTCCATAAAGGGCAAATGTTGCACAAGTTCCCATAAACAGAATAGAGGTTGAACTTCTGGCCTCTGGTGCTAAAATAGCACCTAGACCTCTCGTCTGAATGTCTGTCACAACCTATATGATTTAAGTCTGTAAAATATCTATATAAACTGTAAAAAGAAGAGAAGGGCAACCCATTATTAGGGGAATGGGTAGATTGGAGTACAATGACAGATTAACAAACTTGGGGTTACTCAGTTTAGAAAAGGGACATCTACTGGGAGACCTAATAATAATATACAAATACATGAAGGGACAGCACAAAGAATTTTCTAATGATCTTTTTACTCCTACGGTGGTGACAATGATAAGGGGACATCCTCTACGTGTAGAGGAGACAAAATGTCACCAGAAACATAGACAGGAATTCTTTACTATAAGAACAGCGAAGCTATGGAACTCACTGCCACAGGAAGTGGTGATGGTGGATTAATTGTGCAAGTTCAAAGAGGATGGATGCCCTATTTTATTTATATATAGATATTTTTTGAACAGAAAAATATTATGGGTTATGGGTTTTAGATTTTGGTAAGGACAAGTTGATCCAGGGTTTTATACAGATTTTCAGATTGGAGTCAGGAAGAAATTTTTTCCCCTGACATGGGGCAATTGGCATAAGACTCATGTTTTTTTTGTTTTACCTTCCTCTGGATCAACACTGTAGGGTTATAGGTTGGACTTGATGGACCTGTCTCTTCATCTAACCTTATCTACTATGTAAGAATACTATATATACATTTCTGTCCTGAGGAAGAGAGGTAGGACGACTTGCAGTTAGGTTTTTCTTCTCACAAGGCAGAGATTTACATTAATCTAAATCCTCTGTGTGTAAATATCCTGGCTATAGTGCAATGGCATGATGGCACCCTCTGACCCAACACTCAGGGCACATAAGCCCGCCAATCCCTCATCCTTACAAGACAGCTCGTTGAGAGTGGATGTATACACCCAAGTATTACCTCCTCCTCCACCCAATCTTGCATTTCTTTATTAAAATTTAGAAATACAAAGAAAAGTCTTTTGACCCTTCCCAGCTAACCCAGTCCATTGATATAATAAACTGTCCTGCTGGTTGGTCTGTCACCACTCTTTTTTTGTTTCATAAGCTACATCCTTTGAGTGAATCGAAAGCTTTCTCATATATGAGAATATATGTTGTTCATAAGTTTACAGCTCGCTGTTGCCAAATTCACAGTCTTCCAAGTAGCTTGTTATTTGCCAATTGTAATAATAAATGCAAATATGTAAATAACTAAGACTCCTGTTCAGAAGGACAAACTCCCATATGTTTCCCTGAATAGCAAGTGAAAAATCAAATGCATTTTCATTAAAGGGGAAATGATCCCAAAAATCCAGTTATATTTACGAAGTTGTCATAGGCAGGGTTCATGATCACATAGTTATGTGATATGCCTTTGCAACACATAGAAAATCCCAACACAACTTTCACATGATGCATTGAAGTCAACAGCAGGAACTCATGGGTACCACCTATACCATATTCTGCACATATTGTAAGCACCCCTTCACTGCAGCTTACAATCTGATTTTTATATGGTCATATGGTTCCAGTGTATGAGAGCAAAATGAAAAACAGTTCTCCTCTTGGGCATATTTACCATAAAGGCAGACAACATGGTCACTGAGGGGCCTTTGGAGATAGAAAGTTCAGCTCTGGTTGATCACATCTCTTTTGTTATTGGTTGGAAAGAACTCATGTAGGACTCACCTCTCTAAAAGAACCACATTCTTAGCAGAGAAGGTAGTGGGAAATTGACCCAATCAAGATAGTCAAGAGCCTTTCAGTCCTCGAAACCAATAATGAGAGGCCTATTTTCATCTTTGCTATGAAGCCTCCTTTTGTATTTGTAGATCTAACCCAGAAACTGTCTCTCTAGTACCACCTAGAGTGGTGTGTAAATTAAGAGGGTATCCGGATCGTACCTGGAGCCTAAGGCAGTCTATACGGTGTCTCTTCTCAATATAAGGAAACTAGTACTATAAACCACTATAGACCATTCATTATAATTGGGGGCCTGGTACAGATTTTGCACTGGGGACCAGAAGCTTCATGTTATTCCTCTTGGAGAAACACAGAGAAAACTTAATCCTTGGGAGAACATATCAACTAAGTGAAGACATAGGAGATGTTTATTTTTTTAGTGAATTTCTCGTTTTAACAGTAATTTTTGGAGATAAGTCTGTAGTGTCCCACTGCCAGCAATACATAAAGGAAAGGGTTAATTACTTTGCTTTACCATTACCTTAAGAGCCTTTGCATTGCTGCAACTGCAACTTTAAGTGTTTTGCAGTTTCCTGCAAATGATGCTTTACTGCAACTTTAATTGGAGCAAACCATTAGGCTGTAAGCTGAGTCACTGGTATGTCCTATACTCTTACGAACCTCTATTTAGGGAGGGGAGGAGACAGTTGGTTTCTTCCTCCCTGTGCTAGGAGGAGGAAGTTGGCAAGGGAGTAGGAGAACACATAACATATATATAACATATATTGGAGAGATCATGGCTAAAGTTCCTGGTTACTTTGACCCCAAGCCAGCTCAAATTCAGTCACTGTGTTGTTCTGCAGTCAGGAGATGGGAGAGGTTTTTGTAGAAGATGTGTGTAAAAGAAGACTGTGAGACTGTTTGGTAGCCACAGGTCAGACATGGTAACGCTTTTGGATCTACACCTGACAGTCAGGGTATTGCAGAGAACTAGAGTACTGAAAGCACACTTTGAGAGGAAGATTGCCTCAGCAAAGGAGACACAGACTGACTGAAGTACCATCTTGGAAACTCAGCTCCAGCCTCAGTGAATATTCCTAAGCACTGTACCTCCAGCATTGGTATGAAGTTGTATATCATCAACCGTTCTTCTACCATTAAACCAAGAGTGCTACTGTTTGCAACACTATCTTCTGAGTCTCATTCCTGCATTTGCCATCAAGAGCACTCAAGCCACCATCAGGCTCAGGGAGGCTTACCTTTAGAATATCGCCTTGGGAAACACTACTACCACCATCATACACTCTGCAGGCCCACTTCGCACTGCACCAGCCCTAAGGAGCACCAGAAGAACTGTTAGAGATCCTTGCCACTGTAACCACAGCTACTCCTAATTCCAACCTCCTGGCCTTTCTCCCAATGAGCAACTCTTTTACTCTGGCTCATAAGGGGCTCAAAGTGTCTAATTCCCCTCTATGATACAGGTGCATCTCGATAAATTAGAATATTTTTGAAACGTTCATTCATTTCAGCAATTCAGTAATACAATTCATAATCAGCGTCTTCCATGTTTGTGTGTCCTACTGAACTAGACTGAGGGACCATTTAAAGGCTTAGGAAACCTTGGCAGATGAAACACTGAATTTACAATACTGAACTTTTTTACAATATTCAAATTTTCTTAGATTTTGGTTTTCATTATCTGTAATCCTTAATCAACATTTACAGAAATAAAACACTTGAAATAGAACACTCTGTGTGTAAAGAATCTAGAAAATATAGGAGGTCACTTTTTTTAATTTAATTACCGAAATAAATAAACGTTTCAAAGTTATTCTAATTTTTTGAGATGCCCCTGTATGTCAATGCTGTAATATAGTATATGAGAAGAGGAGGTTACTATAAGACAAGCCCTTGAAGAGTCAGCATTACTTTTTAATTATTTGAAGTGGGTTATACATTCCTTTTATAATAGAAGATCATTTATTTCACATCATGTATCAACGGCCATGATGACATTTGAAAGTTCTGTAAGAATTAGAAAGGTCATAACCAGAACATTTATCCATCATTTGACAGTAATACAGATTAAATAAATCAGTGCCTGGAGCATAAGAGATAAAGTATAATACAATCAGATCTAATAAACAGATGTAGATGTGTGGCATAATGCACAATAAAGATAAAGATGTACAGATATAGCAGTTTTCATCTTGAATCTGATAACTCGATGCACTATGATAACTCTCAACAAAGTCTATTGAAAGCAACTGAAAAATTTTGGCTTAAAGAGGACCATTCTCATCCTCTAAGGTAGGGCATGTTATATACTATTACATAGCTGACAATGCCCTGAATTTGGCACTCTTTCAGTGTTGCAGATATCTGCCTTGTTTCCTGAGTTTTAAGTACCATTAGTTTCGGCTTCTGATATCACTGCACTGTCAGAGGGGATGTCCTCACGGTTCAGCATCATCGTTGGGTGCAGGAGATTGCTGATGGTATGCTTCTGTAGTTTTGTATAGTGAAGCTGGAGAGTTTCTCACTGTCAGGCGATGATGTTGAGCACCTCTGTCAGTATAGTGATATCTTTAGCTTAAACTAAGGGCACTGTTATCTCTGGAACCAGGGTAGATACCTGTAAAACTAAAACTGCACTAAATTCAGCACGCAGTCAGCCTTGGTATATAGGACAGGAAAGATCCTCTTTAAAGGGATTAGAAGTAACTGTTTACTTATTGTGTTAAAAGTCTTGTTAAATTTAGCTACATCAGTATTCATCACCAAATGGCTAAAGTTTACATGCAGGTATCAGAAAATTTACATACTGCTGAATTGGATACATTTTCAAATGCCCTGGTAGAGAATTAGGGATGGAAGCTGCCTGCTACGTAGAGAATCTCTCACCATGTAGAATCCAGCCCAGCCATGTATTAATGGGAACTGTACAAAACCTCATTTCTCCTGTTGGGATTCTGCACTTGCTGCTCAGCAGATTACAAATGATCTCTGAGGGTCATGTGTGAGGGAAAATGACAGCGATTGTTCAATTGCCTTGTAGCACCACCACAGGGAACATGAAGCAGTACATGTATTGTACTAACTTAAAATGAATGCATCCATCTATTGCATGGACATATTAGGTTCTCCAGAGATAGATGCTCTTTGTATCCATTCTCCAGTAATCTACAGAATGCAAAGATAGCTGAATTACTGCTCCATTATGTCACTGAACACTACAGTTTCCTCAATACTGGCAAGGTGAAGTAAACTAATAATTTTTGTTGTTGTTGCTAACAAAATGATTTTATGAGCTTGACCCTTACTTCAGAGTAGGATTATGGATCTCACATGTCTTGTTTCTCTTAGGACATCCTACATCTTTACCCGGCTGTATCTTCCACTTAGAATGCATACTCCTGATAGACCTGGATTAGAAGGATTTGCCGGGATAGATTCCTGTAACTGTTCTAATGCATACATAATTGAAAGGGAAGCAAGATGGAGCTTATAGAGGTTGAGCAAAGGGCATGTTCTGAGAATGGTATGGTTCTTTTATCTTACAGAAGCTGGAACTCTATACAGAATTCTATAAAAGGTCTATGTTTTACTACTTCAATGAGTTATTGGGTCATTTTTCTAATATAGCATCTTATGAGAGTTCATACAATATTTTATGTCCAGGAATGAGTTAATTCATTGTAACATATGGGGAGATTTTAGGGGGGAGATTTGTGGTGGATCTAGCTAAAGAGTCACAATGGAAGACCTAAAGCATGCTGCAATTTCTAAGCCCTCACAACACAAACCATTGCTATGTGTGTATAGAGAGTAGTTTGACTGCAAATGTTGCCAGCCCTTCAAGTAGAAACAAAACCAAGAAATGTCCTTTGCATGACCTTAAAGGGGTTATCTTATCACCTGGGACCCCCACAGATCACCAGTACCGATGCAATTCGGGAGAACTGGACTGATCAGTCGCCATACAAACTGTAGCGGTGACTGTAGGTACTGCAGCAGATTACAGGATAACCCCATTAAATGTTATTATTGTATTTCAATAAGGAAACACTAGGCCAACTCAGAGGCTGCCCATACACCTCAAATACTGTGGCTACACTCGACAAGCCTCTGGCAGCTGCTGGTCTAGCATAGAAAATGATGATCTGGCGGGTCTACATCTAGCATGCACAGTTCTCCTTTCCCCCATCTAACATTGTGGAAAAATCAGGTGGCCCTTATACTCATTATTTAGTCATTCAGTTTTGCCCATTCCTGACATTCATCTAATGTGTATGGACACTTTTTGAAAAAATTAAATCTACCAGATGTTTTTCTGGATTTATTCATTATCCTTCCTCACTGTTTTTCCTACTTTTAGTGTACATTGCCCCCTCCCCCAGTGAATTGAGGATCACAGAAGAAGGGGTGGCCTTTTCAAGGGGTGTGTCCTTTATAAAGCATTCAAACCCTATAAAATATTATTGGACCTCAGATTTTTACTGGTGAAATAGCTTGAACAATTCCTACATTTTTATTTACCCCATTTATCAATCACTATAAATATTATATTAATTTTATTATGTGTATACTATATATTTATATATCAGTACATTATGCATGCAAAGAAAAATACTACAGAGCAATTATTCCATTGAGAATAGTGGAGCCTGTGGTTCAACTATTAGGGTGCTTGCCTTTCATACACAATGTCCTGGGTTTTAGACAAGGGAAAGGCCTAATGAAAAACAAAATAGATCCCCAACAGCCTGCTCATGAATATTAACTGCACTGAGCTAACATCAGAGGGCCTTAAAGCCATGTGAGTTGACATCCATAACTCCCAAAGGAGTGAATGTGGGCTATGACGCTTGGCAGCTCTGGTAACAGTATATTGTAACTTGATGTGTTATGCTGTTCCTTTAACCTTCAGTTATTTTAATGGCAGATATGGAGACAGTGTAGCACAGTCTGCTCATTGTTTTCATAACTCCTGGACACCACATCTAGACTATACAGGGCAGGGGTTGTCAGAGCAGATGAGCAGATGTTATCAAGATGCATGGGTCTCAGAACTGCATATATCATACATATGGTTTATGCCATAAAAGTCTGAGACTTAAAAAAACAAAACAAAAAAAAAAACACTTTAATAAAGTATCACTCAATAGGTGTCTAAGCTTTATCTCGTGGTGGCTGAGAGGCAAACTACATAAAGCAAATTCATCATGTGACTATAAAACTAGGTTTTTGTGTAGGAAAATCAGTGCAAGTTTAGATAATATTTTTCTGAACATCTATGTTTAATTGTAGCTAACTGAGAAGGTTGTATTGATAAGTCTGTAAAGAATCCAACTGGCGAGCAAGCGGCAATCACCAGGCATTCTTATGTAAGAAAGGAACCTTCATATTATCGTATTACGCCGTGAAATAAAATAATGTCATCTCCTTCTCCTACTATTGTCAGCATCACCATCTTCAAATCTTATTTACATGGATTTAAGGTGTCCTCTTTAAGAGTTATAGGATTAGGAGTACAGTCAATACTTAAGTTAAGCCGTGTTTTGTCTAAGCATCTTATAAGGTGCAGATGGCAATGGATTTGTTTGTCATATGTTTGTAAATTTATCATGATGAATAACCCAGGCCATCAACAGTCTGTAACAGGGAAAACTGATATAATTTAAAGGGACAGCCCATAGAAACTGCTGAAAATCCAAAGCGGAGGCGTCAACACCACACCCAAATGGTCAACTCTATTAAGCCTTCAGGGATCTATGGATGTCTTGTAGCAAATCATATCTACAGCTTGGCTCCACATACAGGTACTGGGCAAATGTTAATATGGATCATAAGAAATGCTGCTTAGGATATATACCCTAACATTAGGTATAAATAAAAACATGGCAGTTATTTGACCAGAAATATGTCTATGTTTAACAACATGCCTGAAAAGGTAAGGATCAGTAGCAACATGTCCAACAATACTGTTCCCTAGGTCTAACACATGTAACACCTGTAACACAATTCCAGTGCCAAAATGTATCAGATCTTTTATTACTACTCTCCACAGATGGGACACAGAGACCTTTTGGAGCTCTCTTAGGTTCCTGCAGTCAGGCACAACTGCCATCTCTGCATCCTTTATAACCAACCCCATGCAAGAAGGAAAAATGAGCCCTGCCGTGCTAGCCTTCTGGTACATCAGAAAAAGCCTAGTCTGTATATGTTTGGATGATCCCATTTTAGTTTCTGGGTTTTTAACCCCTGAAATGATCACTATTTTTTCAGACAACTTTGTCTAATTTAATAGAGCTTCTGGACCAAAATGTAATGTACATTATTTAAAAATATTGCAGTTTTCTGCCTGAGAAATCTCTCTAAATTTGCTGCCACTAGGTGTCTCCTTTCTAGGTAATTTGCTGTTCCCTCCCTGTTACTAGGGAAGGTCCATCCATAGATACCATCAGGCTTAAAGGGGTTGTCAAAGACCTACCCATAATACAGCTAATATAGCTTCTGGGCCATAGAGTGTACAGTTGTGCTAAAAAGTTTACATACCCCAGCAGATTTTTTGTTTTTTTGGCCTTTTTTCAGAGAATATGAAAGATAACACAAAAACGTTTTTTCCACTCATGGTTAGTGGTTGGTTGAAGCCATTTATTGTCAAACTTCTGTGTTTTCTCTTTTCAAATCATTTCAAATCACTTGAATAGGAGCAAGGCTGCTTCCAGTCATATACCTTGTACATGGCTTCCAGTGGTCAAACAACCTAATTGGGATGAACCCTGTCCTCTTATTTCAATGGACCACCACTCTGTAGCCTCTTTATTCATGTTTGTGAGACTGTCGGAGGTAGCCAAACGCTGTGCTCAGCTTCTCCTTGGCAGTCTTATGGAGATAAGTCGAACATAAGCGTGCATGCACAGTAAATGCTCAATTCTAAGAGGTAGTACTAGGAGACTTGTTCTCTTGATCAGTGGACCTCTCCCTATAGTACCCATGCAGGTTAAACAGTCTTGCACCAGTACTGGTAGCAGTAATATCATTGAGATCCCTGTGGTTCTTCAGAAAAGAATTGCCTGATGTATCATATAAGACACATCAAAAGGCTTAATCTGACAAAATGCCCCATTTAATAGCTCATTCTCTCACTTTACCTGTGGCTTTACATGATCTAGAAACTGAATTACATGCTTCTCTCTACATTAGGCATGTCAGTCATATCTAGCCATATGTATATAATTGGTGGCTCATTGTCCCAGCTGTTATTTACAATATAATAAGGACAGCAGCATTTCCTATAGTGTGCATTACACTGGGCTTAGGGGAAACCAGTCCATTGAACAGGAGGTAAAATATAGGTCTAACATAATTTTTATGCTGTGATGACCCAGTTGCTGATAGCCTGTATGTGCCTTCCTTCCAGTAATCCTTGACTTTATCAGCTTAACAACCAGATTTGTTGCTGAATATTAGAAAGCAGACATGAAACAATAGAAAGATGTCTGATCATGAAATGCCATGTAGAGAGATGTATATGTGAATATCATGCATACACTGAAAATCTAATATGTTAGAGGACTGCATGGAAATTACATGGCTGGATGTTTATAAAGAGCAAAATATCGAGGACGATACTTAGGTGACATGGTAATTTATTGATGCAGCTTGGATGAAATGGTCATTTTATTAATTCTCTTCTTAAAGGGGCATTCATATATCTTGAACATATTTGGCATATCCACAGGACACTCACCTATTAGTAGGGAGAATAGGGATCCCTTGTCCCCTTTTGGTGAATTCATACACTGGTTAACCTGTAGAAGTTAATGCAGCTACCTACAATTCAGCTACCTACAATATTAGGATATGAACCTAGGTTTACATGTAAGACTATAAAAGATAATGCATTACTATATCACCATTTACTAAATGGTTCAGTACTGCTATGTCTTTATCAAATATGAATAGGTACAGTCTTGCATAAACTGCATGCTGGTCCTATAAGCAGTCGGTTTCAATGGCACCTGATTTTAAAAATTAAAATTTATCTTGTAAGGGTTGTCCACTTTAGTCAATATTCTGGATTATTGGAAACCAGTTTTAAGTAAAATATGTAAAAGATAAGCCCTTCTTCATTCATGTATAATTTGTCGTCCATCAATATGTTACAAATTGTATAGTGACATTGCTGGCTGACAACCAATATAGTAACTATTACAGAACCCAGAGGAGTTGTCACTCAGATTTCTCAAATGTCTAAATATCATTTTAGTCTAATTTTGCAACCACACACCCTTTGCTTCTATATCACTAGGCAGATTTGGAATTCAAGAGTCCAGAAACGCTATGTGAGAACCTTATGAGGAGTATAGTAAGGGACATATTGTTACTACCCTGAAGCAGAGGACAAAGGAGAAGTCGCTTTTCCCTAAACACTTGGAATTCTCAGTAATTGCTGAGACGAAGCTTTACAATACGTGCCTGACAACTTGATCTAATTACTGCAGGATTGTTTAGGCTCCTGTAATGGAAAGTGTTTTACGGTTAATTCAAACATAAAGAAAAATTCTATATAAAGTCAAAATAAATGGTCAGCCATCTCAGTTTGACTTCCTATAAATCTGTGCTTCATTTCTGGGAGTAATTACGATGAGATCTGCCATGTATCTACAGTGCAACGCTGCCTTTCTCCCCCATCAGAGATAATGCACATTCCTTATCACTACGCTGAAATAGGTCAGGAGCAGCTTATACAAAGAAGCTGCAGCCTCTTCTAGATAGATGCTGGATATAGATCTTGGATGTAGCCAATCTGAGCAAGATCGGACCATGCAATTAATAATTAAGAACAGCAACATATTCCTTGTGTAAGGTCTGGGCTCTTATAAATTTCTTGGAAAGACAAGCAAAGCTATAAAGGAAATGTCTACCTTTTAACATATTTTAAAAGGTGTTGTGCCATTATGGACACTTATCCCTTATCCACAGGAGGGGATAAGTGTCCGATCAATGGGGTCCCAAACACCAGGTGCCCCAGTGATCAGGAGGACCATGGACCTAAAGCCTCCTTGTGAATGGAGTGCCAGTGTGCTTGCATGACTGGTTCTCTATTCACTTTTATGGGGCTGTGAGTGCTGCTGGATATTACAGTCATGGCAGCCCCATGGAAATGAATGGAGCACCGGTCATGCGGGTGCACTGGTGCTCCATTCACAAGGAGGCTTTAGGGGGATTTTCAGTCTACAGGATCTGGCATTCGGCATTCTGGCATTCTGGCATTTGGAATCCCCTGAATCCCCTGTCACAGATTTGATCAGAGCTCAAATCCCCTGCATACTCATACAAATGATAAAATCCTAGCTGCCTGTAGCTACCACTAGGGGGAGTTTAAAGGGGTTTTACCCCAAACATAACCATATTTAAAATTATAGACAATAAAAAGTTAGACATTTTTGCAAATATAAATAAATAGCAATTTTGCAGCTTTTTAAATATTTTCTATAGCCATCTTAGTGGTGAGAGTCTTGTCTTGATCAGTTGCCAGTGGAAATGACCATGAATGTAGGAACTTTCTATAGACTCGCACTTGTCAGAAACCCAGTCATAATTTCCTTATTGTGCACAGGCTATCAGACATGAGACGATAACCCGGCCACAATTAGGAAATCATTACTAGGTTTCTGACAAGTGCAAGTCTATAGAAAGTTCCTACATTCATGGTTGTATCCATTGGCAATGGATCAAGACAAGAGATTGTCACCACTAAGATGAGCAAAGAAAATCTTTAAAACTCTTCAAAATTTTTAATTACTTACTGTATATTTGCAAAAATGTTCAACCTTTCATTGTCCACAAATTTAAATATGGTTATGTTTATGGGAAAACTCCTTTAATATTAACACAATAAACAGTACACTGGAAACCTCCTACACTGTATCAGAGCTATGACTGCTGTAAAGAGCTATTTAAAGAAGACCTTTCACCGCCTCCATCAACTCCAACTCTTTGTATACCACAGTAAACACTGCTCAACTGATTCTGGCACAAGTGGAATTTTTTTTCTCTGCATATATGGGTAAACTACTCTGTATATAAGCCAATAATAATATACAACACTAAAAGAATATGCACAGAAAAATCAGAGATGATCCCCATAACAACAAATCAGATTCCTGTGGTTATTTATCAAATGTACTGAAGGTTATAAAATAACAACTATGATCGTATTAGTTGTTGCTATAGTCAGCCTGTTCTTGTTATTAATACTGCTTCCTATAGAATTATGTACACAAAGAATAGAGAAAAATTTAAGAAGTTGTTTTAATGAATACCTTGCTTAGGAAACCATCTCTTTGGTGTTCACCTGGTCATCTGAATACATTAGTCTGTCCAAACCTCTGACAACAGGTAACAGCATAACATGGAGATGCAAGTCATCTGGGAAAGAAAATAACCAATACATTAATGTTTCAAAAATTCTGCACATTCTAGAGGCAAATATTCAGATATGTTTCATTCGACTAGCCTATTCCTTGGTCTACCTCTTTCTACATACAATATGCCTCTACATCGTACAATCTTCTGTTATGTTTCCTGCTTCATGAGTGGAAAGAACCTCAATAAGTCTACTGCACAAAAGAGAGAATTTACTGTGACCACATCTGACCATGTAGCTACATGTACTAATGTACTGAAAATAAAGGAGCTACAGGGTAGCAAATACACAGGTACTTTACAACAAAACCATTAGGGAACATGGTGATCTTGGGGGTATACAGTGTTTCATGATATTTCAAATGCATATGCCTTACTTTTAAATATAGTTTATTTCTACTTGAAAGTAGCATTTTTTATATAGAAGATTAGAGTCTTAGACTTTTATCGTAACCATACAATTCCAAAGCATGTTTTTCCTTTATGATGCCTTTTGATAATGACAGCCATTTACTGTTATCAGCAGCCATTTTGTAAAGGTCTTATATTCATATCCACATTACACCACAGATGAAAGCATGTGTTAATGTAATGGAAGATATAACAATTATACCTCTCTGCCCTTCTATGATCCTAGAGATCCATAATAAAAACAGACATTTACATTTTATCTGAATGACAGGTGAAGCTATCAGATGAGACCTTAACTAGGTATGATGGAGCATAATGATAACAAGATGTTGTGTGGTGAAATCTCAGAATCCCTTTCCTCTGTGTACAAATGAAGTAAAACACATATAAAAAAATCTGCAATAGAAAGACAGATATGTGATACATAGATAGATAGGGAGATAGATGATAGATAGATAGATAGATAGATAGATAGATAGATAGATGAGTAGAATAAAAAAATATATTGACAGCTGTGAGATAGAGATGAAATAGGTGGATATGAAATAGATAGATAATAGATAGATAATTAAAAAAAAACAAATTCATTAATAGATAGAGATGTAATAGGTGGATATGAAATAGATAGATAGATAGATAGATAGATAGATAGATAGATAGATAATTAAAAAAAACAAATACATTAATAGATAGAGATGTAATAGGTGGAGATGAAATAGATGATGAGATAGATACATTTGGGGTGTCACTGTGTCCCTTTCCCACAATTCATAAATAAAAAAAATAGATAAATAGATAGATAGATAGATAGATAGATAGATAGATAGATAAGCCCCAGCATATAGGCTCATTTATCATTTTTTTAGTAAGGGTGACTAACTTGACTTCAGATTTTAGTTTTGCTTTCTTTTTGAGAGAAGGAGCTAAAATAAAAGACAATAACTGATAGTGTTTAATAGGCACAATGATGGTGAACATTGTTATGCACTCAATGACCACCCTGCAACGTAACGTAAATTATCAGGAGTTGTTGGAGTCAAATGAAACTGTATATGCCTGGATATAAGATAAGATATGGTTGTGTATAGAGGCATTCCGGTTCCATATTGTATCCTGCAGCACATTTGCTCAGAGATGTTGCAGCTGGGCCTGTAGATCCTTCACACTAGTAGTTTGCTGCAGCTGGTGTCCCAGCTGGTCCTATAAATGCTCGACTCATGATAAATCTGGCAACCGTGCAGGCTAAGATAGTTTTGCAATCTGGCAGAGACATTATTAGGAAATCCTTTCTGTGTGTGGGCAAGCATTATCCTGCTGAAAAAAAGCCAGTTGGCTGCAGGAAGTCCTACACATATCATTTAGCTGTTAGTGTCTCTGGCGTCGCTACTAGAACTGACTGGATGGTGCATGCAAAGGATCCCCAGATCATCACACCAACAGTTGTCCATAAAGACAATATGGTCCAGACCGTAGCAGCCCAGGTTTATCGTTCATGACACCACTGCAAACATCAAAGGTGACATTGGCTGGTTGTCAAAGGCAGGACACATAATCCCTGCTGTGACCTCAAATTTCCTTCTGCTAAGCACCTGGAAATGGTCTGGGCAAAGACAGGGTATAAAGGAGGCTCAACCTGTGTCTGGATGGTAGACAAGGAAACTGTGGGAGCTGCTCTTGCTTGTTTATGGATCAAATGATTCTCTCTTTTGTTGGTCTGTATGGGCCTTCTGGATTCTGTTGACCATGTATGCATGACCTCAGGTAATCACTGATCCCAACACCGCTTAAACAGCTAGGTCAGAATGGGCTAGATAGCAAGCAATTTGTTGAAACAACCATCATATCTCTCTCAGTCCAATGATGCACCCCCTTCCACAGTCTGTCAGCTGGGTAAAATGTCTTTCAGTATGTCATAGAGGCATGTCTAGCAGTCAATGAGTTCTCACTAAGAGGTGCGCTACCAAAAGGTAGCCTCTAAGAACCTTTTTATCGGGCAGCGGAGGGATCACTTTTACACCCTTATGTGATAAGACCCTAATCATACCACACCTATAATCATTTACATATCTGACTGAGCTTTAAGTGCAAGTCTTGCAGCAATCTGACAATCTATCTAGGTGCATATTTTTTTGTCAATGAGATCATATGTGATTGTATATTTTCTCTACCATTCCTCTGACATTGCTCACTCTGCCGTTCTCACACTAACCTCTTGTCTCAGAGATCATATTACAGGATCTTCACTCCGGCTGCTTTATCATCTGCGGTTGCTTGATGCATCCACAAAGCCGGCTAAGTGCAGACTGACTATCTATAAAGCACTGCTCTAAAATATCCAGCCAGTAATTGCTTCTTAAATAATCAGTCCCTGAACCCTGAGTCCTGTGGCCATGTTTATTAAGCAGCATCAGCAGCAATTCTTCCAAGAAGTGCAGAAGGAGAGGTGGGGAAGGTGATATGTGGGGATTTATAGACAGAACTGCTACTGTACGCACATCTGTCTACTCTTTCTACCTATCTATCTATATATATAACAAAGTTTATCTTTGACTTTCTGCTTCATTATATTTTATCACAAAAGATGAAAAAGCTATTGAAAATCTACTGAAAGAGTTTAGTTAATGTATTGTGCCAAATTGCTGTTAACACAGTAAATGACCAGCTGAACTTTGCTACATATCTATCTATCTATCTATCTATCTATCTATCTATCTACTATCTCAGCTACATCTCAATAAATTAGAATATCTTTGAAACATTTATTCATTTCAGTAATACAATTCATAATCAGCGTCTTCCATAATTGTGTGTCCTACTGAACCAGACTGAGGAACCATTTAAAGGTTTAGGAAACCTTGGTAGGTGACACTGAATTTACAATACTGAACTTGTCCACAATATTCTAATTTTCTTAGATTTGGGTTTTCATTACCTGTAATCCATAATCAACATTTACAGAAACAAAACACTTGAAGTAGAACACTCTGTGTGTAAAGAATCTAGAAAATATAGGAGGTCTCTTTTTAATTTAATTACTGAAATAAATAAACGTTTCAAAGATATTCTAATTTATTGAGATGCACCTGTATCTATCTATCATATCCAAGAGACCACCTCCCTGCCCAGACCACATTTTCAGTTTTCCATACTAAGCATTTTCTTTCTTTTCCATAATCAAAGAGGTTCTACAGTATCATCCTATCTATCTATCTATCTATCTATCTATCTATCTATCTATCTATCTATCTCTCTCTAATCTATTTGTCTATTGATTGCTCGATAAAACAGCCTGTCTGTTTTTATCTATCACAGTAGTTTTTTTTTATGTACCTAATATTTGGATCCCCTATGATATACATTTTATAAACAGAAAACAAAAATCTAAGGCTGTAAAATATAATAAATACTAAACAAATAAATACATAATTAAAATCATATTTTTCCAGTGGTTTTAATTTACACAGAAAAGAACATTATTCCTCAGAACCTATCAAGAAAAGCAGAAATGATATCTTTCTGACGAGTTATTTCAGTGTTAATGGTCTGTAGAAATGAGAAAGTAGATTTGCAAAATTAACTTTTTATTTTAATGTAGCATTTAGGAAGCGAGAACGGTTTTTAGATGTATTAATATAATTGAATAGCATAATTAGAGAATGTTTTAGTCTGCTAATATTTAGCAATCTCTACATTATAGTCTGGGAGGGGGAGGGGAATTATGTGCAACCAGTTTTTTAATTTAAATGCTAATAATTGGCATTAAAGGGATTGTCTTATCAAAAATACTGGGTAGGTGGACCAGGGAACCACTTGGGGTGTCAGTGTGCCTCTTCCCATAATTCACAAATAAAAAAAATGGATAAATAGATAGATAGACATTATGAAAAGCAACTCTATAGATTGTCAGGGAAAGCTGGTGACAATGGGCAATTGTAGAATGCTGAGTTTCAGGGACCATGGACCCCTTCCTTAAGCTTGTCTTAGCCCTTATCGTTTTAGCCTAATGTCAGCAAACCCAGTGGTCACATGATTGCCATGCGCCTGATCTCAAATCCCTGGGGATCTGCAATTATCACCATGCGGCATTATGGCATGCACACATTTTCCATCTGGTATAACATGTTGGACATTCAAAAAAAAAAAAAAAAAAAAGGTGACTATGCAATAAAATTAGGATCAAACATAGGAAGGGTTACTCAGAAATAATTACTTTGATGCCAAAAAACACTATACATTCTTATTCTGTAAACTCCCTCTATGGATAGGTGCTGAAAGCAAGGCATTTAGAGCACATGGACACACATCACTTCCTCTGCGAAGGATTGTCATAAAACAACCACTTGCCCTATTAGGAAATATAGTAGTTGTGAAGGATATCGCCTTGCCACGCTTACCTGGCACATCTGCAATCAACCTTCTTTCTTAACTTTCCACTCACACACCGTGAGCGAACCGGTTCATAGGATAATATGAAAGGAGCTTTATAAATTTTATATATTTAATAACCCCAGTGGGTTGGTACTAGGCACTAACATATACAGAAATATATATCAATTATCGAGCAAATACGGGTAAAAGCAAAATACAGCACAGCAAATAAAAAGGGAAATAAAAGATAGAAAGATACCAGAGCAAGTTTGTAGTGAGTCTGTCTGACCCCCATTTGGTGGGCCTCAGGGCTCTTCCTTAAGTAAGTTACAGAGCATGTATCTCCTACATGCGGTCACATCTTCTCCAAGATAACAAAGACCTTTATTCCCCCCAGGTGAGACTGTATAACTATCCCCAGTCTCCTCCATAGGAGGAGGATGTCACTAGGAGGAGGAGCCTCACCCTCCTTCCTAAAATCTCTATAACCATGTTTCGTTATATTTCCTCGCCCGATGATTGTAGAGTCGGGCAGGAGGTATGATAGGGTTTGTGGCGAGATCCCCATCGTGTAGAAACCAAGGATGACACCCTCAATCCCCTTTGGGTAAGGAGGTTATATGCATGTTCCTATATGTTTTTTAAATGAAATAAGGGTTAATGATTTAGGGTGTTACTGGACATTGTACACCTTTGCCAATTAGGGCCGGGTAGTTTGAAGACATTCTATCTATATATATTGTGGGTTTTAGTATTACAAATCTAGTGCTATGAGCATGGGGCTAATGCCTTGAAAGGCGTAAACCAGATTTTTTTGTCATCTAGTGTTTTATTTTTGTTTTTTGTTATGTGTTTTTCTGGACCTTGGATTTTTTCTTCTTTTGTTTTCTTCAGGATTTTTGACATGCTTTTTCATGCCATTTATCTACATATTATTAAAAGTTAAGTTTTATGTAATTTCAAACAAGTCTCCATAGTGCTTGATAAGAAAATTGTAATATCGAGTTGTGTTAGTAGCCTCTAGATGAGAGGTTCTTTTCCGTGCATTTGTGGACTGTCTATTTTTGATCCAAAAATACCGTTTATTCATTATGGGGTTGTGAGTTATATACATTTTCTTTTGTTCTAAGGCTGTCAGTGTCTTGTGTGGGCTCTACATGTCCGCCTCGGCCTGGCACCACTGAGGAATTTATCGGGGCGACTGTAAGAGGTTCCCCCATAAAATCATATCCCTTCGGATCTCTGGGCTGTAGACCAGGAGTCTGGGTTATGTTTGCTTAGAGCCTTCCAATACACATCTCTAGGACTTGGTTATAGAGTAGAATGACCGCATTCCTGCAGCCACACTGGTTTTGATAACAGGCACCAACCCCCACTGTGTAGTAGTAATACGGACCAGTAGTAATACATCACAGCAGAAATACTTAAAATCACAGTAGTCATAGAGATGGTCCCACTCTCCAAGCCTGCACCCCTATAACAGATCTAGATTAAATAAAATTAAATGATAGGTATACATTAATCCATAGATCACTCTATTAATCCATTAACCTTCCTAACCCATATCCTATTAAACTTTATAATTATAATATTGCACATTCTTAAATATTTTTTTCTGGTACTTATATATTGATGACTTATCTCTAGGTCTAATTTGTGATTACTCAGTATCCTCATCCTCCCCGATCAGCTGTTTGAAGAAGCTATAGAGCTTATGAGTGTTACAGCCTTTTCCCTGTGCCAATGATGTCATATTCATTGGTCTCATGGCACAGCAGCAGTTCAGTCCTATTCAAGTGAATGGGGCTGCAATATCAGCACAGCCTCAACACTGGTATGGTATTCAGTGCAGAGACTACAGGACTCACCCGAATGCTCAGACCTTTTCAAGCAGCTGATCACCATGGGTCCCAGGTGTTAGATCTCCAACGATCATATATATATATATATTGGTGACCTATTGTAAGGATAGGTAATCAATATATAAGTCTTAGAAAACCTGTTTGATTGTTGAACATTAAGTCACAATAGAGCACCAAGGTGTTCAGACAGGGATATTACAGGAATACTATTATTAATACCTAAATCACCCAATGTAACCATGAATAAAGCAGTAAATGTAGAATGCTGACAAAGTAATTCGAGGAAGTAAAGTCGAGGAAGAGAGAAGAAAGGGCAATTTACTGTTTCTGTGACTGACACAAATTGACTTGAAACTCACACAAAAATCCTGCCTCCATAGTGAGAGTTATTCTTTTGTGAACAACTTTCTATTCTGCATAATACAGGAGGTTGGGAGAGGAGGGACCTCTCTATAACAACTATATGCCCTAATAGGAAAAGTGATTGTTTTATGAAAATACCCCACTAAGCACAGTAGAGGAAGTGATGTGTATCCATACATCACACCTGATACGCATTAATAATTTAAATACACTAAAAATGAGAAAATAATAACAATAAAAAAAATATATATATATTTCCTGAAGGAAGAATCTTAGAAGATCCAATCAATAGGTTTTCACGTAGGAAAGGCGTTTTACTGATTTCAAGGTTCGTAAATGTTTCATGCGCATTTGTTTTAATATACATTGGAGCTCTAAGCCATTCATCTTTCATTATAAATAATAAATCAGAATGCAGAAGTGGAAATAAAGTTTACCTTTTTGTATTTTTTATGCAAATCTTTTATCAAATACATTTTGCTCCATGGTATAAAAAGTATGGGGATATAGATAGAATATCAGTAGCAATAGTGGATGGCAACTTTTACAGAATAGAAAGAATTTAAGCTTTTAATGAACATATTAAGTTAAGCTGTATGAGCAACTTTTAGAATCTTCTGATGATCAAGGAGAGGTCTATGAGCTGGTGCCTTCACTGAAAGCAAGAATGAAGGTTCTATGGTGCATCACAGTCCCATTGATTTCAATTTAAGAACCATTCATATAACTGAGAGATACAATACCCAATAATAAAAAGGTACACTAACAGTATATGGTTTCTATAAGATGATCACAGGTTGTTCCATTGCTTGATACCCCTAATGATCAATGGCAACCTGTAATCAGTAAGTGTGTAATTGAAATCTATGGTTTGTCAATCTAGTACATGGACATACCAGGTCCTCTAGAACAAGATATGTCCTTTATATGGACCTTCTGCAGTCTGGGTAAAGGATGATGGTTCTGAACAGGGGGTCTTACTGTTCAATGATAAATTATTTTAAAAAGGAGTTTCTAAGTCAGTGAACTCTTATGAGTTGAAAGTGCATAGCTTTTTGAGTGGAATTTCTCAAAACCTTCCATCTTGGGATCTAGAAGAGCTCTTGTTCCTACCAATGCTATCTTCTGAACTGTCTTGATGACTTGTTAGAGTTAAAGGGACACAGACCCTTAAATTATGGAAGGAAGGCCAGTAGAAGGGAATCCAAAAACCAGAGTTTTCCAGTAACCTCTATCCCTCAGCTATCTAAGGTCGCCATAGGCATTCAATTTTTCTTAAAGAGGATTTCCACCCCAAGCATAAAAAGTGACATTATACTAGTTAAACAAGAATAGAGCAGTAGATTAATGTTTATATTTTTTTTTCTTTTGTATGTTGCTCTATATTTACTGTTTTCTACCTTAGCAATACGATTGATCAATATGTTGACCAAAATATAAATTTATAAGGGTAAAGATTTACCATAAGGTGATGATAAGAGTCAGAACTGCCTTTCTTTACATACCAAACCAAAGAGGTTTCCCACCATCAACATTTTTCACTTATTCATAGTGATAAATATGTGCTCACTGGGAGTCCAGATGCTAAAATGTAGACAGGTGGAGCACTGTTACCAGATACTGATACCAGTTATCAGTGGGGGACATAACAGTCAGATCTTCACTTATATTACGTTTATCACCTATCCTGCGGAAAGTGATAAACTATTAGCACTGGAAAAACATGTATTTTTAATTACTGTAGTTCTCATCCTGCTCTCTTTATGGGTCACCTTCTACAATAGTGTACCTTTTTGTGACATTTTCACCTTGGCAATCCATTGGACAAATACATAACTGTCTCTGTTGTGCCTATTTCCAATTAATGCTACTCATTATGGATAGATAGATAGATAGATAGATAGATAGATAGATAGATAGATAGAATGATGTTTTTCCTGTTTTGTTCCATTATAACCTGGAATTAAAATTGATTTTTATGTGGTTTATACTACACTTTGCAGGTGTATTTGTGCATTTATAAATACAAAGTAAGGAAAAAATGATTTTTCCATACAGTACAGACCAAAAGTTTGGACACACATTCTCATTCCAAGAGTTTTCTGTATTTTCATGACTATAAAAATTGTAGATTCACACTGAAGGCATCAAAACTATGAATTAACACATGTGGAATTATATACTTAACAAACAACTGAAAATATGTCTTATATTCTAGGTTCTTCAAAGTAGCCACCTTTTGCTTTGATTACTGCTTTGCACACTCTTGGCATTCTCTTGATGAGCTTCAAGAGGTAGTCACCTGAAATGGTTTTCACTTCACAGGAGTGCCCTGTCAGGTTTAATAAGTGGGATCTCTTGCCTTATAAATGGGGTTGGGACCATCAGTTGTGTTGTTCAGAAGTCAGGTGGATACACAGCTGACAGTCCTACTGAATGGAGTGTTAGAATTTGTATTATGGCAAGAAAAAAGCAGCTAAGAAAAACGAGTGGCCATCATTACTTTAAGAAATGAAGGTCAGTCAGTCCGAAAAATTGGGAAAACTTTGAAAGTGTCCCCAAGTGCAGTGGCCAAAAGCATCAAGCGCTACAAAGAAACTGGCTCACATGAGGACCGCCCCAGGAAAGGAAGACCAAGAGTCACCTCTGCTGAGGAGGATAAGTTCATCCGAGTCACCAGCCTCAGAAATCTGAGGTTAACAGCAGCTCAGATTAGAGACCAGGTCAATGCCACACAGAGTTCTAGCAGCAGACACATCTCTACAACAACTGTTAAGAGGAGACTGTGTGCAGCAGGCCTTCATGGTAAAATAGCTGCTAGGAAACCACTGCTAAGGACTGGCAACAAGCAGAAGAGACTTGTTTGGGCTAAAGAACACAAGGAATGGACATTAGACCTGTGGAAATCTGTGCTTTGGTCTGATGAGTCCAAATTTGAGATCTTTGGTTCCAACCACCATGTCTTCGTGCGATGCAGAAAAGGTGAACGAATGGACTCTACATGCCTGGTTCCCACAGTGAAGCATGGAGGAGGAGGTGTGATGGTGTGGGGGTGCTTTGCTGGTGACACTGTTGGGGATTTATTCAAAATTGAAGGAATACTGAACCAGCATGGTTACCACAGCATCTTGCAGCGGCATGCTATTCCATCCGGTTTGCGTTTAGTTGGACCATCATTTATTTTTCAACAGGACAATGACCCTAAACACACCTCCAGACTGTGTAAGGGCTATTTGACCAAGAAGGAGAGTGATGGGGTGCTACGCCAGATGACCTGGCCTCCACAGTCACCAGACCTGAACCCAATCGAGATGGTTTGGGGTGAGCTGGACTGCAGAGTGAAGGCAAAAGGGCCAACAAGTGCTAAGCATCTCTGGGAATTTCTTCAAGTCTGTTAGAAGACCATTTCAGGTGACTACCTCTTGAAGCTCATCAAGAGAATACCAAGAGTGTGCAAAGCAGTAATCAAAGCAAAAGGTGGCTACTTTGAAGAACCTAGAATATAAGACATATTTTCAGTTGTTTCACACTTTTTTGTTAAGTATATAATTCCACATGTGTTAATTCATAGTTTTGATGCCTTCAGTGTGAATCTACAATTTTTATAGTCATGAAAATACAGAAAACTCTTGGAATGAGAAGGTGTGTCCAAACTTTTGGTCTGTACTGTATTTTGGAGTGTTGCCTTTTTGCATATTTTATTTTATGAGAATGTCTGTAAAGCACAATCTGGTCCTGTGAGACAACACTTCCCAGGAAAGCTGTGCTTACTGGGAGCAGTTTTGCTCAAAAAATCAAAAAGCCAATGTATTTTTAAAAAATGCATGCGGTTTTTGAAACCCACATATGCTTTTTAAAAAAACAAAAAAAAAAAAACAGTATAAATTGTTGCATTTAAAAAATGCATGCAGTTTTCCCTTCATGATGCCAATGATAACTACCAGCTGCCAGCCCGTCATTGTCTATAAAACCCTCCGACCACTAACATAAGAATGCCTATCTGATAGGGACAGAGGAGAAGCTTGAATAGTTAAAAAAAAAATAAAAAAAATGTGTTTGTCTGCCTAATATGCTGTGGCTGCTGCTGCCTCTAATCACTACTGTGATCATATGTATGAACCAGGTGCTGGCTTGTCTGGTGATCATGACCCAGTCCCCACCTCCTCCTGACAGTCAATAACGTTTAGACAAAGGCTACTTTCATCTGTAATGACATCACATTAATGGTGGGTGTGGCTAATAACTAAGTCATGTGCACAATGAACGGCACATGATTAGGACCAGTAAGGAAGCGATTGTATTGCTTACACATTTCTGCAAAAGAGTAGGAAATTTTTATTTGCTCTCAATTAGAAAAATTAATTTCAGCACATTTTTTGTAAAAAAATAAAAATCTCTGAAAACCCCTTAACCTCGAACTGTGATGATGCCACCTGCAACCCTGCTACTGAGTGAAAGCAAAGGATACACTGAGAGACTGTTGATGCTGTGGATTAAAGTCGATTTTGCACATTATTGTCGTGCTGCTGTTCCTTGTTTTGTGGATTGCCAGTGGGGGGGCTTTCTTGTGTAATACAAATGTGTAGGTATCGGCCATGTGGATTACAACTCTGTGGGCATTGGACTGTGTCTTACAGAGATTGTGCTCTGTGCAAGGACTATGTTGTTGACATTTCTATAAATTGCATTCATATGGAGAGAATCTGTAACCACCATGCCAGTTTTATTATTACTAGATGGTGTGGTCAATACAGTCATCTCATTATGATTGAACTGTTGAGTCAGTAGAGTCATCTCATTATTATTAGGAGTGGACTCAGTAATTTTATTATCCCTGGAGTAAGGTGGACTTAATAAAAGATGACAGCTTTATTTTACTGATGGAGACCTAGGTAATGCAGGATGGAGCTCTGAGAGCTTGACTGATGACTTGGGTCTTCAGGTTCTCACCCAGACCCAAGCATTCAGGCAAGCTCTTTGATGCTTTCTACAGTGGGCAGCATTTTCTAGCTTGCCATGTAGTTAGTTTAACATACGCAGGCTCTAGAAGACCATCCGTGCAAAATATTTATTAAAAACTGTCTACTGCCCTAACTGTCCTCTCCATTCTGCCAATGACCTTAGACTCGCATCCCCTGTTATCCGATCATCCCATTCCCGTCTCCAAAACTTTTCTCGAGCTGCAACGGTGCTCTGGAATGCTTTACCCAAGACAATCCGATTAATTCCCAACTACAGCAGCTTCAAAACTGCCCTAACATCACATCTGTATGGTCAGGCTTATCACGTGCCTTTATCACAGTGTAGTGTGCAGAGGTGTAGGACAATAAACCTTTTATCCTTCCTCCTTTGTTCCTCAGATCCTGGCCCCTCCATCTAGAAGTTACACTGCACTCCTTGCACTTAGTATATGTTTATTCACAGATACTGGCTGGTGACGGGTTCATACAGCTACACAACCTTTTCTATTAAAAGATGGCTGGACCATTGTAGCAAACAAGCCCTCTGACCTCTTGTGTCCCCCTATCTCCTCATAGAATGTAAGCTCTTGCGAGCAGGGCCCTCACTCCTTTTGTTTATGTTTATTTCTTTGTCACATTGTAATGTCTCATATTGTCTGTTCATGTGTCCTCTGATTTGTAAAGTGCTACGGAATATGTTGGCGCTATAAAAATAAAGTTATTATTATTATTATTAGGTGCAGCTTCCTAATAACTTATCAGGCATTTCTGTTACTACATTCAGGTCTGTTGTCCATCATTTTCTCCTTTTGTTCTCTCCTCTGTTGTCCCCCTCGTCCTTGTGTCTCCCTGTTCCCTGGTCCTACTGGTGCTTCACAGTTTCCTGTTTTACATTCTGTTCCACCCTTTGTTATTTTTAGATGTTATTTATTTGAAAAAATTAATAAAACTTGATTAAACCTAATAACTTATCAGATACATATTCGCTGAACTTCCTCCCGCTTTTTGTACCATCCAGATGGATCTTGCCCGCTGGGATACAAAGGGCTTCTCTTGGCTAGGTCGCATTAACCTCCTAAATATGAATGTACTCCCCCGGCTCCTCTATCTATTTCAAACCATCCCCATAATACTACCTAAGCAGTCCAGAAAACTTTCACAAAATTTATTTGGGCATCAAGGCCCCCATGTATCGCGAAAAGTACTCTCATAAGGCCTAAACAGGGAGAGGGTCTGGCTGTTCCGGATTGCTCTAGTTACTTTCTGGATGCAGTCAGCGCTCGCATTCTTGATTGGCACCACTTTGCACACTCTAAACTCTGGGTTGCCCTGGAGGGGTCTTTGAGCCCACTCCCTCACTGCTCTCCCATGGGTTCATAAGCGTTATTGGTCAGACAGTATAACTCATGTGCTCCCCTATGTCATGCACCAGATTCTTGGATCTTGCCGAATTTATGGTGCTGTGCGGGAGACTCTTCCAGAATGATGGCCCTATGACCCCCATCTCGGGCAACCCAGACTTTCCTGCCACGCTCCACTCCTTTTTTCTCTCCCATTCAGTAGACCAACCTACTCTCAGATTACACCGAGTGTGAAAGATCCTCAGTGCGCCAACACTGCGTTGGCCCACACCTGAGACCTCTTTCCTAAAAAACCACACTCACCGCCAGTGAGTGCTGGGTCCACAAGATAAAGACAAGCTTTCTAAATTTTATATATTTATTAACCCCTAAATGGGTCGGTATTAACATCTAACACATGCAGTTCAGAACAGATATGCAGATATATACAAGCATTAACAGTTACTAGTTACAAGATACAGTGCAATAAAATAAAAGGGAATAAAGGTGAAATAATTACTTTACCACACATCCTGGATGTGGCTCTATAGTCCAACACTCACACATAGCATGTGGAGATCACCAGTGGAGGCAGCGGCATTAACTCCAACATCTCAGCAACTCATCACAGCAGCCTCTCCTCATAGTAGCATCTTCATAGTAATCTCCCAGTAGTAGTCTCAGCACCATCTCCTTCCACTGACCTCTTACCTCATCTTTTATACCCTTGATTACACCACCCAGAATGAGGTCACCGGCGACAGCAAGTCTGATTGACTAACACACTCAAGTCCAGATCCTTTGTAAGGAGATAGGATTAAGTGAAATGATACAATGTTATCAACCATGTCTGATCTAACAGCCCAGGCTGAACAATGCATGTTTATTTGATCACTCAGGCTATGTAGGAATTCAATAGAGCCTTTCTGGGATGGATACAAAGCCCTATTGTTCCTTTGTTGACACTACTGGCCACTTACACCTATGATTAGAGCTGCGCACATTATGAGTAAATGGAACTAAGAGAGAAATACGGCTTTGAGTTATAGCCATATTTAAGCGGAATCATCACACCGAGTTATGTCGGCTTCCTCCATCCTTCCCCGCTCTGAGCTACTCGCCTCCAGCTCTGACCCTGACTCTGTTGCCTCTCACTGGCAGTATGCCCAGCTTTCTCATTTTTATGTGACTCTCAAGGTATTGCATAATCTCCATAGGGCGTTGTTGCCATTTGAACGCCTGTGTCATTCACCTATTGCTCCGGCTCATACTGTCTCTCTTGTCTATGGCATGCTCATGGAGGACTCTGCCAACTGTCTGCCAGCGTATATAGGTAGTTGGGAGAGGGAACACTGGGGGTGTCGTTCTCACCAAATGTGTGACACTCGGCCTTCCAGGCGTGCCACAACTTTTATATATCTTGCATGGCGCAGGAAACGAACTACAAGATCCTCTTGTGATGGTACAGAATCCCCTCTGTCTTTCATGAGATCTACCCCTCCACCTTGGATCGATACTGGAGATGTAACGTTGACTGGGGTACGATGGCTCACATCTGGTGGGGATGTACACTCCTATACCCCTTTTGGTCGGATGTCCGTTGCATTATTAGGACGGTCACTGGCATCACTCTGGATGATGACCCCGCCCCCCTTCTCCTTTCTATTTTCTCGCGTAAGTTTAAGAAGCACACCTGTAAACTACTAGGCTTTCTATTGGTAGCCGCAAGGTCCGTTACCACTAGATTGTGGAAATCCCCAATGGCCCCCTCTCTGATGTCTTGGCTTCAAGAGGTCTTACACATGCATAGCATGGAGAATCTGCTCGTGGAATTGAAACAAGACGATAGAGCCCATCAACAAACGTGGCTCCTGTGGAACCACTTTTACTACTCTGCGGAGTTCCAGTCTGCCTTCCCCTCGATGTCCTCTTGACCTTTTATTCTCCCTCTACCTACTCTTATTTTTTCTTCTCTTTCTTATTTACATGATGTGTATTTGCTTTTGTTTTTGATTTTGGTTTTAGAATTTGACTCTGCTGCTGTTGTTACCCTACCCCACCCTTGTTTCTGTTTCCCCCTGCCGCCTATTTGATGTTCCTTGCTCTCCCCAACCCTCTCCTCCATTCCCATATCCCCCCCTTATTTGCCGCCTCTGTAGGCACCTTGTTTGATTTGTTTTCTGTTCTTAAAGAAAACCTTAATAAAATTCTTAATGTTAAAAAAACCTATTAGAAAAATGTTTTAGCTTAAAATATGTGAATCCATACTGTGGCACCCACTTCCTATATGGGAACACTCTCCTATTTAAGAACACTATTATGGGAAGATGAGGAGCCCTGTTATGCAGGAGGGGAAGATGAGATGAAGGATAAACAGCATCATTATATGCCTTAAATTAAAAAGTAAGGGGGGTACAGAAAAAAACTCACTGGGGTTTCTGTGAGTTAACATGGGTTTTCCTATCACTAAAATACATTACGAACAATGCAAACATTTTCACACTATACTGTAACACTACAGTAATAAATGGATGACATGTGTAAAACCTTGGACCCAAACCATTGCAGGTGCAGGATGTAATTTGAATACATTCTGAATACAGCATAAAAAAACATGTCATATATACAGACAGGATGCTAATATAAAATGCTGTATTTGACCCATGCATATGTTCCTTTGACTAAATATATGACCAAATATACTGGTTTGCTATCACCACAATAATTTATGAATATGTTTTTACAAGCACAATATAATTTACAACATAAACACATTAACATCCATATTAGTTTAAGGTAATGGCAGCCAAAAAACTAAAAACCTAGCGGGTATCTGATCCAGCGCCAACAGTTGGCATGCAGCCCAGGAGGCACATAAAATGGACCACTGTGGCTGATCACAGCTCTTACATAGTGGAGTCTAGAATAAACAACAAAAACATATAACAACTATACAATGATTGGTAGTTGGTTACTGGACTATGTCAATGCATAGTCTTGACTGTTTAAATCACTATTTTTTATGTTATTTTTTTCTGTTTATATGTGCATATCACCAACAAATTCTGCAAATGAAAACTGCCAAAGTACAATACAAATGACTGATAGTTTCAAAACAATTCAAATACAGTAGTTGCATAGATAATATTAGTGTTTGGCCTCATGCCTATGGGCATATTAGAAATTTTAGAGTTAAAGTTACTAGGTTTGTACATGTTCTTATTACAGCACTCATATAAGCCTAAAGTCACCCTTCACCTCTTTTGCAGCGTCTGGCGATATGTGTCTTTATCCTCCAGGCACGAGATGTCACAGAAGAGCGCCGGAAGCGGCCCGAGCGTCATCGATGAGGCCTGTTATTGGGCCTCAGCGGTGACATGGGGAGGCCGAGCATCTTGATGCAAGAGCACCTGGAGGAAGAAGACACAGATGGCCGGATGCTGCGAAGAGGCCCGAAAGAGGTGAGGGAAAGTGAGTATACAGTGCTGGCCAAAAGTATTGGCACCCCTGCAATTCTGTCAGCTAATACTCAATTTCTTCCAGAAAATGATTGCAATCACAAATGCTTTGGTAATAATATCTTCATTTAATTTGTCGTCAATGGAAAACCACAAAAAGAATTGTCAAAAAGCCAAATTGGATATAATTCCACACCAAACATAAAAATGGGGTGGACAAAAGTATTGGCACCCTTTGAAAAATCAGGTGATGCTTCTCTAATTTGTGTAATTAACAGCACCTGTTACTTACCTGTGGCACATAACAGGTGGTGGCAATAACTAAATCACACTTGCAGCCAGTTGAAATGGATTAAAGTTGACTCAACCTCTGTCCTGTGTCCTTGTGTGTACCACATTGAGCATGGAGAAAAGAAAGAAGACCAAAGAACTGTCTGAGGACTTGAGAAGCAAAATTGTGAGGAAGCCTGAGCAATCTCAAGGCTACAAGTCCATCTCCAAAGACCTGAATGTTCCTGTGTCTACCGTGCGCAGTGTCATCAAGAAGTTTAAAGCCCATGGCACTGTGGCTAACCTCCCTAGATGTGTGTTTTTTCATTGCAAGCAAAATAAATGAAGATATTATTACCAAAGCATTTGTGATTGCAATCATTTTCTGGAAGAAATTGAGTATTATCTGACAGAATTGCAGGGGTGCCAATACTTTTGACCAGCACTGTAAATGCTTTTTATTTTTTGCACCTCCCTTGGACCTGCATCTATTATACTCTGGGGTTTGAAAAGACCCCAGAATATAATAATTTACTGCAAATCATGTCACAGCGGCCATCTTAGTTCGTATAAGACAAATCCCAAATTGTTCGGTTTTGTTTTAAAACCAAACAATTTGGAATAGTTTGGTCGAATCTGGTTTATTGAGAACCAATTCAACCAACACTACACACTGCACTACTTGATTTTTTGTTATCTGTTTACCATGCCATTATAGACAGTAGAGTTTGAAATGTGTATTAAAATCCTCAATAATACATGCATGATTTATTTTCACAAATGTAATGTTTCACTTCCATATTTTGGTGGAAGTGTGCTTGCTGGTGTGTTCTGGTCACCGCAGATGAAAATACTGTTTCATCATGTGAAAGTAGAACACTGTATTTAAACCAAATTTACATTTATTTGACAAATTGTCACTTGGACAAAGAGACTGAAAAAAGGTATACAACCCCTTATAAATACTAGTTTGATGCAGAAAATACACCATCAACAGGTAATCACATGGATGATTTAAATTAAACTGAAATGAAAATTTATTTGAAAAATAAAAAAATATATATTTGGACAAAGACAGAAAGTCATAACGATTTGCCACCCTTGAAGGCAGTGGCGATCTCTCTGCACCAGAATTAAATTTAAATTAAAGCTGTTTTTTTAGGGTTTTTTAAAATGGAATATGAAAAAAAAAACTGAAGTTATGGTGCTGTTTAAGTTTGCTGCAGTGTGGCAACCACTCAGCATTGGGAAGATTTAAATTTCAATTCAATTTTAAAATAAAATTTATTTGAAAAAAAAAAATTGCCCTTTGGGCACTGTCAGTGAAAGAAGCCATACAGTAGCACTGTGACACACATCAGCATGGGATTAAGGATTTAAATTTCAATCAAAATGTATTTATTTATTTTATTTTATTTTTTAAAGTGTCACGAGCAATTAAAATAGTCATTTGGCATGTTGTCAACAGAGTTTTAACTTTAAAATTAAAATTTGAATAAAAAATTATTACTTAGACACAAACTGAGGTGGGTGGTTCTGTACAAATGCAAGCGTAAGGGGGTGTCCAGGGTAAAATTTAATTTTTTAATGAGGTCAGAGAAGGTGAAAAAAAATAAAAATAACAAAACATACTTACTCACCTGTCCCCGTTGCTCCAGTTGCTCTCAGCATGGTGCGGTTCTGAAGCTCTGTTGTTGTCTGTGATGTCCCTGGGTCCCTTCCTGTGGTTGCTAAAGCTGCTGATTGGCCTCAGCGGTGACGTGATTTCATAGCCAGCGAGGAATTCCACTGCAAGAAGACAGCTGAGCAGAAGGCCTGGATCGCGCTGGGAGGACAATGGAGCACTGAGGACAGTTGAGTATGTTTTTTTTTTTAATTTTTTTAATTTCACCCAGCCTAATTAAAAAATAATATTTTAGCCTGGACAACCTCTTTAAGGCAGAACAGTACTCCACTACGACAATTTTTGGTTGCATCATATGCAACACTGAACTGAAGTGTATTTAATGAAAGTGTAAAAATGCATTTCTTGCTTATCACAGAAAACACGGTAATTATAGGTGGTGTGGTTTATGCAACAAAAGAAAATCTAAAGTGTAATTAATGACAATGACTCTGAAATGCAATGAATGGTGATGTAAAAGTGTATTACTGACTTGCTGCAGAAAACCTGTTAACATCGATTATAGTTGGTGCTGGCGCACTGTATGCTCCAGAATGAGTGCAGGTGTCACTTGTCACTTCAAGACAGACTGATTGAATACATGTATGAATTATGAATATCTGAGTGTTGTGATGCAGCACACACTGACATCAATGGCTGTCCCCTGGCCTTGCCTAACACAGTGACACTAGCATTTACGGAACTAGTGCTAGTATGCAACCTCTTAAATCTCTAATCCACCAAAATGGCAGCATTCACGGCTGGGAATCACTGTGGTTCACACATCTATAGTTCTTCATGATTGGCTAATGGCTACCTACAAAGCATTATGGGAACACCCATCACCTCAGGTCCTTTGATCATTCTTGTTTTATATCTTGTTCTGATGTGCAAAATGGTGGATTTCATTTTGAGTGATACATCTGAAATTAATCCTAAATGTTTAGGATTGGTGACATGCTAAATTTTGGTAGTTTTTCTATCAAGAGATGCCAAATTGACTTGCTCATCTCTAACTAAATCATTGTTTCATATGCTTAGTTCAAAGTGTGCTAAATAAAAGATGCAACAAATTTATTAAAGGGAGTCTACCACATCCCCCAAGCTTATTCAACTGTCACCACCATGTTACACAGCACATTACAGTGATAAACAATATACCTCTGTTATGTATGTCACTTTTTTAGGTTTGGGCGCAGGCCTTGAAGCACCGTACTTGCCACTAAGATGCCTACCATCTTCTTCCTCCGCCACCCTGTGCAGTGAGAGTTGGTTCTCCCACTGTTATGACATCACCCAACTTACTTGAGCAACAAGAGGCCCACCCCAGTGCACAAACTGCATTATTTGCATAAGCACTATAAAGTGGTGGCTGAATATGCTTGGGGGAGGTGATAGAATCCCCTTAAATAGAAAAACCGTTTTAATAAATTTATTTCATATTTTGCCTGCCATTGCTTCTGAAAACCCAAATCTTTGCCAGCTCACAGCTGTTGTTTATGCTAGTTTCTGGTGTAAATTATAGTATACAATGCTCCTCATGTTAAACTATGCTTTTTTATTTTTTATTTTTTTTTTTGTTGTTTTACATGACAAGAACAGAGGAAAAGAGGGAAACAGGCAAAAGTGGTAACTTTTGGATACTATTTTCTTGTATAAATCTATTGATACATTTCTCCCAATTACTTTTCTTAGTACACAGTATATTTTTGAAAAAAAATATTGAATTTTGTTGTGTGATAGTTCTTGTGCTCTTGCATGCTAGTAGCCAAATTAAACAAACAAAAAAATTACTGGAGCATGAGTTTTTTTTTTTCAAAAGTATTTCCAAATTTTGAAGTTATGCAATAAAGTTACAGTAAATTGGAATAAACACATGACATTCAAAAAAAATCACAAGAAGTGTAATTTTTTTTAAATAATAAAAAATACATGCAATTATTTCTTTTATCTCTATTTTCAAAATAGTATCTGTAAAAAAAAAAAAACTACAAACAGTGGGAGGGATCAAAAGACATAGTAATCCTTTCCTGAGGTCAGGGGTCGAGGGTAGAAATCTGCTCTATAATTAGTTATGTGACTTTAAGTGTTAGATAACTGAGGCCAATCCCAGCAATAACCCTAATGACAGAAGACACAGCACATTAGCTAATTGTAATTAAGCCTAACACAGAAGGCAAGATTGTCACATCACACACAGATCACATCACCCTCTATTTACCCCATTAGGTATATTTTTGTTGGCTATGCTGAAAGATAAAAGAGAAAAAAAGCTAAGAAAACACACAACACGATAATTGTCTACAATGCATGGAAAACACAAAATTAAGAGAAACTATGCTTATATAACATTTGGTGCATGCAATTCAGGTATTTATTTTTTTGCTTTTTGTTTCTTATGCATACTGAAAAAGATACAAATATAAGGTATGGAAACTTACTGAAACAGTGCCATAAAAAATTCAATATACTTTGACCATTTATTCTCCATTTATTATTTAACATTTGAATCCTAGCTTGCAATATATTTAAAACCCAGTACCATCCCAGAACTGGCTAGACCTTCCTATTATACAGTATGCAAATAAAAAAAAAGTATTTTGATGGATGGATGTTTGTCCTCTTTGACAGAGTAAGAGCTTATTCAAACATCTTGTGGACGCGTGCTGTCAATGTTAATCACAGACAGCATAAGATCCTTGTTCATGTACTGTCCATTATTGATCCATGTTTTACCACCTTCAAAAATGGATCATCCTTTATTTTCAAAGTATTTCTATATTTGACAATGTTTTGGGGTCAATGAAAAATAGATGAAACAGACCCATAGAATTGCATTGGTTGTTTCTTTCGGACTGAACTTGTTTGACCCACAGCAGACATTCTCTTCAAACCCCAGAGTATAAAAAACAGAGACCCACGGAAGGTGCAAGAAAATAATAAACACTGATACTCACCTCCCTCACCTTTCCTAAAGGGATCCCACAGTATAATAATGATTTGTGGGTGGCATGTCCCAAAACTGTCAGGCATTTTTGGAAAATATGGCCCTGAATACACACCCAGTACAGTGGCACAACAAGTTTCCACAGGTTCATATTATACATGTTAGGGATCTAAGGATCTGTGTTCCTACTTCTCCAGCCAGCAGTCATTGTTTCCTTCTGTGCTGTGCTGCTGGGGAAGATTCTGAATGACATGTTAGCAGTTTAAGGTTGCTATGTCTACCAGCCAAAATCTGGTTGGGTCTGTTCAGTCTCTCAGAGGCTTGGGATGCAGAGCCTATCAGGGCTTTACTTCTGTGTCCACTCAAGATCTGAGATGGTGTATTTTATACTGAAGCTGACATTGCCTCTGATTGTGTGTTGTATCTAGGTTTTCTGTGTTCTTTGAATTCAGTCCCAGTACTTCATCCTGTTTTCTGCTGATATCCTGGTTTCCTGATTTTGGATTGTTTTCCTGGCTCCCTCTCTTGCTGATTTGGCTTTATCTGTGGTCACTGGTATTGCTCTGCTTTTGTTTTGGCTATTCCCATACTCTTCTGGGTTTTGACCCTGGCTATTGTATTGCTCTCTCTCAAGTGCACCTGTTTTCTGACAGCCTGAGTAGCCAAGTTCATTCCATTTTGCAGGGAGTTCTGGTGAATACCACAGTGTAGCCTTAGCCTACATTCGACTGTGGGTGACAGTGGCCACAAAAAATGTACATTTTACATGGCTGTTTTGCATTTGTCTATGAAAATGGACAAATATAGAACATGACCTATATTTTGATGATCTGTTACAACGTGAAACTGTGGGGGCAACTGGAGGAGGGCATGAAACAGTCACAGACAGATCAGGTTACACAGAAGTCTATGGAGAGGGGAAGAGGAGAAGATCAGTGAGTTAGAATCACGCACGTGCTGCTACAGTAAACTTTCCAGCAGTTTTATAGTAGATGTCAAGCAGGTTTAAGCAGTACTGATTAATACAGACGTGTATAAAGCATGATGAAATAGAAATATTACTGCAACTGCTCCAAGACATCTGTGTCTTTCTGCGTCTCTCTCCTCATACACCTCCCTCTCCTCTCTCCATAGAGTTTTAAGAACTGCAGCCTGTCTTCACTCAAGACAAATAACGGCAGTGAATTGAGCAGTTTAGCAGACAGGAGAGGAGCTGATAACAGGAGATAGAAGCTTTTTCTTCTGACAACATATACTACAATTTTTTTCATATTCACCTGAATCATTTATTTAGAAACAAAATTGAAATGACAGTTACTCTTTAAAAAAGTAATCCCAAAAGGATTTGTATTGTCTGAACTGCTAAAAAGGTGTATAATGTAAATTGTATTGAAAATAACCTTACTGTTGGCTTTTTTGGTGAGTTATCCACTTTATTCTGGTCTTCAGTCATGTGATTAGCAATCAGACTTTCCAATTAACACAATATCTCCTGTGTGAGCAGGAAGTCTGTTTCTACATTCATCCTTATTACACCCTTAATGTTAGTGTTATGTCTTTGCCTACTTGGGTCTCTGCGCCACCCTCTGCTCGCACGCTATGGCGTAGGAGGCGTCCTCAGTTTGATTCTTTGCTTAGGATTCTGGATGCTTAGTCTGAACACGGTCCTAGTTTCCTTGCTGTGTAAATGATTCCCAGCCACACCCGTGTTCTGAGCATTGTTTCTCTCTGGACCACATAGAGTTAATCTTTACCTTTCCTGTGTGATTGACAGCCTGTGTACCTATCCGGTCTGGGGCTGGGCCCAGACTTTCTATATACGGGATGTCACTTTCACAGCAAGTTGCCGCTTATTGTACTGACTTTGCCTGCTTTCTTTGTACCTTTGATTTTTACCTTGCTATTATCTCTGACCTTTGGCTTGCCTTGTGACTACTCTCTTGGATTTCGATTTGGTACCACTTTTGCTTCTCTGGTTGTGACCCCTGGCTTGTTTACCATTCTTCTATGTTGTTTGTCTTATTCTGTGTGTCACTTTACTCAGTATAGGGCTCGTCTTCGAGTTGTCCTTTTACCGTTTAGGGTAAACTGAGGCAATAGGAAGGGACAGTGGCTGGGATGAGAATAGGGCTCACTTGTCTCTGTTCTTCCTCCCTGACCCCTGCAGTAATGTGAGAGTATTGCTACGTCTGGCAGTTAGTCTCATAGGAATAAAGTGACTTCCTGTCCACCCATAATACTGTGTCATTTGGAGAGTAAGAGGAGAGGTTTATGTTGGCATTTTCAATGCCATTCTTCATATTTCCTGCACTAGTGAATGATGCAACTGGATTTATAAGGAGGTCCACGTCTCCTCATAAATCAGGTATACTCTCCATTGGGACCACGTGCCTGCAATGAAATCTATGCCAGCTCATATCTGGCATAGATTTCAGATATAATTTATGACAGTTTTCTGGCATAAATGATAATAAATCTTGTGGGGTGATGAATCCGCCCACAGTGCACTACCTCGCCATTCCCTCTTTCAGGAAAGTGGTGAAGGAGGCATGAAAAGAGAAAAAAAAAGTCACAATTTTTTTTACATAAACCTGACAAAAATTGCGTCTCTTTTATGCATTGTACACCAGAAAACTGGCATACAAGGCATGGTAAATTTATACAAGAGTGGCATCCACATAACACAGCTGAGGTCCAGAAAGGAGAAGAAAAAAATACACATACCAGTACAAAGATTACTTTCACTACAGACAATTTTTTTGTGCACATTGTGGTTTAACAGCCCTATTGTAAGGGAATTGCCAGTTGAGCTATTCCCCAGTGCTGCTGCAGAACCCTGGGGGGAGGGGCACAGCAAGACAGTGAGCCCTAAAGCTGAACCCTCCCCGCTGTCACTGGCTAACTTGCCCGATCTGTCCTAGGCGACAGCCAGCAACCGGTCGATCAGTCCCTACCTAATATAAGTGACACACAGAACAGGACAAGACAAAACAACACAGAAGCAGAGTCAGCGAGCCAAGAGGTTGGTAACAGTCGAGCAAAGCAGTACCAAAACGAATCCAAGAGAATAGTCACAGGGGGAGCCAAAGGTCAGAAGTCAGAAATACAACAATAGCAGAATAGGAGCTAGCAGGGACAAGTCAAAAGACACAATCAATAGCCAGCGAGCATGTGAGGGCTGACAACCTGTTTATAGAAAGTCAGGACCTGCCCCAGACTGGATTGGTAGACAGGCTGTCAATCACACAGGCAAGGCTGAAATTAACTATTAGAGGAGCAGAGAGAAACAAAGATGCAAGAGACGGGTGTGGCAGAAATTCAATTACAGACAGGAGGTTTTAGGACAGTGTTCAGCAAGAAACCTACGCAAGGAATCAAACTGAACACGCCTCCTTCGCTGCAGCGTGCGAGCGGAGGGTGGCGCAGAGACCCGAACAGGCATAGACGTTACACCTATATTTTTATTCCTAGAATTTTGTGATATTTAGAGCTGTTGTTTAATTTATTTTATAGGTTTTATTTTCAATGCATACTTTATTATTTACATATGCAAATTGACACAAAATTACAGTAGAGTATTAAAATGGGTTCCCTATTCAGATTATTTAGGCTTGGGTGAATAGGTCTGCTTTGACAAAGGTTTGTGTTGGCATGCTTTTATTCTTACCTGTATTTTGGAATTTTTTGTACTTGCATTTGTATATATTTTATTTCATAATGTGTTCCCCAAATAACAAGCTGTGACTCTGTAAGGGTCAGTTCACATTTCCGTTCAGGGAGTCCGCTTGGGGACCCCGCGAACGGAAACCTATATGAATAAAATGCAGAATAGTGAGTGGGGCTTTGGAGTCTAATACATGATGTAACTTAGGGTCAGTATAGCACAGGATAAGCGATGTAATATATATCTATTTATAGTAGGTGAGTTCTAGGTGTATATACTATAATTTTGTTTTTCCTGGTGATTATACTGGAAGTTCATGCTTGACTATGGACAGCCCATTAAAAAATGTTCCCATGAATCCATAAAATTATCAGAAGTTAGATATTGCAGGTAATTATCCCGTAGATGTAGCACATTCATAAGTGTTTATTAATATTTCAGAGCTGAGAATTGAAACAAGAAAGTGTTTCTAGAGTAGATGAGGAGGAATGTGACCCACTTGTGGATTACAGCAGGTGGAATAGACTCTGTCTTATCTAACAGCTAATGTAAGTATGAAGACGATAGCAAAAATTGGGCCACATCCCAAGAGAACTCCATAAAGAGACTCACACAGGAATAGCTAAACAGGATTTTTTTTAACCTAGCTAAAATTTGGCATCAAATTTCCATTATTCTCCTGCTGTCAGAATATAATACATCTAGTTATATCACATAATATGTCAGTCAGGAGGTTACAAGGGACATGTGTATTCTTGTGTTATAGATATAGGTTACTAGGGGTGTGTCTATAAAGAATGGAGAGGAAGAAGTTACACCCAGGCTCTGAAGCCTTAAAGAGCCCTTAAATTCCCTCTGCCCCAAAATGTGGAGACTAGAAATATAAATAAGGTGTAATAGTTGGGGGTCTGATTGTGCATTTGGATCTAAGAGATTCATGTTATTCCTTTCTGAGACAGATTGTAGAAGAAAACATCTGGAATATAAAAAGCTTAGAAGAACAAAGGGGGGTCCTAGTTTTTACCTTTGGTAGAGAAGTGGTTGCACATATGCTATCATTCTCTTTTTAAAGTGTGCCTATCGTTACAAAAAATATTCCATTCACTCCAAATGGGACTTTAGCTATGTTTTAGATGTACAGATGTGTCCACCCTTAAAGGGGTTGTCAAGAAATCTCAGTACATAGGAAGGTGAAACATGAAAAAAAAAATCATACTCACCTGTGACCGGAATTCTGGTGTCCACCGTGTGCTGATGGAAGTTCTTGCCAAATGTGAATAAGGAAAGGAACTGGTGACGTATGTCAGTGACGTCATGGTTTCTTTCCTGTGACCGCTGAAGCCAGTGAACAGGTGAGTATGATTTTTTTTTTTTAATGTTTCATCTTCCCCAGCCTCCTGCCCAAGCATTGAGATCTCTGGACAACCCCCTTTAACTTAGATCTGATTTGACTAAGGACTCAATTTCTCATTAAGCTAATCTAACACAATATTGTGACATATTAATAAAACCCTTGAAAGGTTGCAGCTCACAATGCAGCCACTTGGTTTGTGCCCATAGACACATAGGATAGACCAGGGGTCAGCAACCTTCGGCACTCCAGCTGCTGTGAAACTATAACTCCCAACATGTTCCTTTCACTTGCATGGGAGTTACAAGAGAAGCAGAGCAGGTATGCATGCTGGGAGTTGTAGTTTTACAACAGCTGGAGTGCCGAAGGTTACCTATCTCTGGGATAGACAGTATACCACTGTACGATAACAAATCACTATGTGAAATCATATCACAAATCTGCTCATCTCATGACACATATTCTCACACATCCTGCCAACATAAAATATAAGGTAGTAAAGGATAAATCTGTAGTGCAGCCATAAATTCTGTATATAACCTGTATACTACACTAAGAAATATCTACACAATACCACATAAGAGAACTGATGTCCTTGGTTTCCATACCACACAGGAGATTTGACAGATCCTCTACACTATAGTACACCACAAAGGGTAGGTGACAGGTCCTCTATAACAGTGCTTGTCAAACTTTTTCAACTCAGGCTTCCCCAGTCAATATGTGGTTATAGCAGGGCTTCACCGGCAAAGAAATACTACTGCAGAGCACCAAACAAATGTCACTGTGCGGTACATATTATACCTTCATCAGTGACAACCAAATACCACAATGCAATACACGTAATACCCCTAGCAAAACCAAATATCACACTGAAGCACCAACTACCTCCCAGAATAGTCAAACAGCACAGCATATCTCACCCTAGCTGTGTCACACAAATATCACTGCATAGCATGAAATATCTAAGCAGACACCACAGTACATCAACACTAGTAGCAATATTACCATCCAACATTGCCCTCTCCTAATAGAGGGCCATTGTTTGGAGCCATTGTTGACAATTATATAATGCCCCCCTCAGTGCTCCCACGTGTAGTATAATGACCCTCTCAGTGTCCTCACACTCAGTCCACAACAGCGCCCTCTTACTCAATATAATGGCCCCATCAGTGTCTCCACATGTAGTATAATAGCCCTGACATTTCAATGCCCTACATGTAATATAATAGCCTCCACATGTAAAATAACATCCCCCACAGTGCTATAGCAGCTCCCATGCAGTATAGTGGCCCCCATACAGTATAATATCTCAGTAGCCCCTCCAGGCAGCATATTTTCCCACTGTGGCCCCTCCAGGCAGCATAATAACCCCGAGTAGTCCCTACATTAATGAAATTAAATAATCCCACATACATAGGGATTTTCTAACAATTTCGGATTCGACTGAACGAGAAATTTTGGGGGTTCATCACACATAAACTAAATTATACTCTGAGGTCTCTTCAGACCCTCGGAATATAATTAGCAGAGGCCCAGTGGAGGCGAATAAACGTAACAAAAAGTGTAACTCTCCCCCACGGGCTCTGGCGCTGCTCCCCATGTGCTTCAGGCCTCTAGAAAAGACATCAGCCTCAGCAGTCACATGGGCCACGTAGCATAATGATGCATGGTGTCATAGTGTCATTACACCACAAGACCTATGTGACGGCTGAGGGCCAAACACAGGTTCCTAACATCATCTCTGGAGGCCTGAAAAGGATAGGGAGGAGCGATGGAGCACAGGGGAGGTGATTACCCTGTTTGTTACGTTTATTCACCTCCCCCGAGGTCTCCGTTAATTATACCCCAGAGCATAATTGTAGTTCGTGGGTTACGAACCAACAAAATTTCAGGTTCAGCTGAACCCCAGATAAATGCAGATTCGTCCGAACCTGAAATTGTTATAAAATCCCTATGTATGTGGGATTATTTAATTTCATTAATGGAGGGGCCACTTGGGGACATTATGCTGCCTTGAGGGGGGGTCTATGGGGCATTATGTTGCCTGGAGAGGCCACTATAGGACATTATGCTGCATGGAGTGGCCACTAGGGGACATTATACAGGACTAGAGAAGTGGCACTGTGCTGAGTCCTTATATACAAAATAAGAGCAAATGCTGAAAATTATATCCAGCATTCAGGACTAGAGAGGTGGTGCTGTGCTCTTTCCAGATATACAGAATAAGAGTAGATACTGAGAATTATACCAATCATACAGGACAAGAGAAGTGATACGGTCTTAATGTGCATGACAAAAGTATTGTACATAGTACATGTACAGTACATAAAGTACTACTTTACTGTACATTGACTGTACATACATTATTTTATCCTGTTATTTTGGAATAACCCCTTTAATTAGTAATAAATACATACTTAGTTTGTGATATATAATTGTGAATGTAATTAACTCCCAGAAAAGCCATAAACACAAACACATTTCCCATTTGCTGTACTGCACCTCTGGTGGACATAAATGCTTTCAAATGCCAGGGCTAAATTTTAATCCTAGTCAGACCCTGGCAGCATGGTTTTGTGTCTAGAAAATCTAGAAGTATAAATCATCAAGGGACTGTGACTGTATAGTGAGGATGCACTATAAAATAATTACGGTTCGACTTCCTCAGTTTTTGTCAATAATGGTAAAACTGCCAGAAAATTTATTTCTATTTATCTAAAATGTCCGCTCAACATGATTTGTGGACAAAAAACAGCTGGAGAGGTAATGACAAGGATCACTGAGCATGAAAGTACCGACAGAATCAAAAATAAAATGACATGTCACGCAGCAAAGGGACAACACTGCACTGTCTTCCAGCGATGCCAAAGTATTCATTAACATGCTGCCAAAGCAATGAAGGTCTTTGCGTGACTACAGATTGTGCCATATACATAGTACATAGAGACAAATGATGCCACGGAGTATATATGGCAGGTAGATTCAAGGGCATACACACCAAAAAATCTGACCATGTGTCCACTTTGCCGGCTATAGAGAGAAGGAGGAATAATTTCCTTGAAAACTAATGTAGGGCTCTCTTTTTACACTAATTTCATTGTTAGGAGGCCAATGGTGGAAAGCTTAATTGTGATGGAAAGGGATGAAGCAATGATAAAAAACATTGAGCCCTTCTACCCTAGGTGGGTAATTCAGTATTTTATTCAGGTCTTCTCCTAAATCATGCACTTCTCCAGCAGGCCATGTGCCTACACTGAATCATAGGTTTCAGGCATCATTTACAGTGGGGAAAAGAAGTATTTAGTCAGCCACCATTTGTGCAAGTTCTCCCACTTAAAAAGATGAGGCCGGCCTGTAATTGTCATCATAGGTAGACCTCAACTATGAGAGACAAAATGAGAAAACAAATCCAGAAAATCACATTGTCTGATTTTTAAAGAATCTATTTGCAAATTATGGTGGAAAATAAGTATTTGGTCAATAACAAAAGTTCATCTCAATACTTTGTTATATATCCTTTGTTGGCAATGACAGAGGTCAAACGTTTTCTGTAAGTCTTCACAAGGTTGGCACACACTGTGGCTGGTATGTTGGCCCATTCCTTCATGCAGACCTCCTCTAGAGCAGTGATGTTTTGGGGCTGTCACTGGGCAACACAGACTTTCAACTTCCTAGAAAGGTTTTATATTGGGTTGAGATCTGGAGACTGGCTAGGCCACTCCAGGACCTTGAAATGCTTCTTACGAAGCCACTCCTTCGTTGCCCTGGCGGTGTGCTTGGGATCATTGTCATGCTGAAAGACCCAGCCACGTTTCATCTTCAATGCCCTTGCTGATGGAAGGAGGTTTGCACTCAAAATCTCACGATACATGGCTCCATTCATTCTTTCATGTACAAGGATCATTCGTCCTGGTCCCTTTGCAGAGAAACAGCCCCAAAGCATGATGTTGCCACCCCCATGCTTCACAGTAGGTATGGTGTTCTTTGGATGCAACTCAGCATTCACTCTCCTCCAAACACGATGAGTTGTGTTTCTACCAAACAGTTCTACTTTGGTTTCATCTGACCATATGACATTCTCCCAATACTCTTCTGGAACATCCAAATGCTCTCTAGCAAACTTCAGACGGGCCCAGATATGTACTGGCTTAAGCAGGGGGACACGTCTGGCACTGGAGGATCTGAGTCCCTGGCGGCGTAGTGTGTTACTGACGGTAGCCTTTGTTATGTTAGTCCCAGCTTTCTGCAGGTCATTCACTAGGTCCCCATGTGGTTTTTGGATTTTTGCTCACTGTTCTTGTGATCATTTTGACCCCACAGGGTGAGATCTTGCGTGGAGCCCCTGATCGAGAGAGATTATCAGTGGTCTTGTGTGTCTTCCATTTTCTGATTATTACTGCCACAGTTGATTTCTTCATACCAAGCTGCTTGCCTGTTGCAGATTCAGTCTTCCCAGCCTGGTGCAGGTCTACAATTTTGTTTCTGGTGTCCTTCCACAGCTCTTTGGTTTTCACTATAGTGGAATTTGGAGTGGGACTGTTTGAGGTTGTGGACAGGTGTCTTTTATACTGATAACAATGTCAAACAGGTGCCATTACTACAGGTAATGAAGACATTACAGGTCTGTGAGAGCCAGAAATCTTGCTTGTTTGTAGGCGACCAAATACTTATTTTCCATCATATTTTGCAAATAAATTCTTAAAAAATCAGACAATGTGATTTTCTGGATTTGTTTTCTCATTTTGTTTCTCATAGTTGAGGTCTACCTATGATGTCAATTACAGGTCTCTCTCATCTTTTTAAGTGGGAGAACTTGCACAATTGGTGTCTGACTAAATACTTTTTTTCCCCACTGTATGCAAGAAATCTGGCGTGAATTATGACAAATCTGTCAAGTCTGATGGCCCGCCAACAAAACATTCTCATCATATTTTCTGAAATTGGCGGTGTAAGGCTAGGTTCACACCTGTGTCTGCTCTCTGCTGGGGGGATTCCTGCTTTAAAAATGCGGAGAGAAAGGTCCTGCAAGCAGCCCTTTTCTTTCCCCTTTTTGGGCAGAAACATGGGCGGAAACCCGGCGGACCCAATTATAGTCAATGGGGTCTACAGGTTTCCGTGGGTAACCGCTCTTTTAAGAGGGTTAGGTTTCTGTTTGGGGGGTCCACAAGCGGACCCCCTGAATGCAAGTGTGAACCTAACATAAAACTACCACTTGTAACAATTTGCTGTCTTAGGTTTGCAAACTTTTTATGCCACAAATGTGGCATAGGGGCTTGATAAAACTGCGTGTTGCTGCCTGTTGCTTCCAAGTGATACTGTATTCTTTCTAGAAGCATACCTCCTTAATCCTGTACAGCACACAAATGGAACATGCCAAGGTATGGCTTCTTGGAAAGCATGAAGCATTTCCCGCTTCATTGTTTCTTTAATACAGAGGTGTACAGCAGGATGTGTTGCCTTCACCATAAGTTTTAAATTTAATGATAGAAAATTGTATATCTCTTTAGATTTTTTTGGCCTTCCTTGTTGTATGGATTGTCTGTTTTTCTTAGCAAGCACAATAATAGCTATAAAAAGTTGTCACAATGTCATGAACAGTAGAAGTGAAGACTGCAACAGCTGCAAGAAGTAAATTCATTGCACATTACTCTCATTACAGGAAAGATGAACCATATAGAAACTCAATTAACGAGTAGATGAAAAAGAAAATTAAAGAAACTGGGTCAGTGTATAGCAAATGACAATTGGGACTGCAAGTGATGAGTCTTGTCTGTCACGGAGGAAATCAGTCCACACAAGGCATTGGGAGTGCAGCTGCTGAACTAATCACTGTACAATCCACTGTGTGCTCCATTGTCACACTGCTCCAACAATCTGCCAACATGTTACAGGAAGACAAATAAACTTTTAGATGGCACAGAATTTCAAGTAACTTCTAATGTCTTCAACCATTTTCATAGTCACACTTCACAATCTAAAACATATGTCTTCCTGTCTTTATTTTGTGCCCACGTTTCTGTTCTCCCAATTTAGATATGATTCTCTCATGGCTTTCACATTTCTACATGATTTACACAATTAGGCTTCATGCACATGACCGTGTGCTTTTTTAGTGTATTAGCTGTGTTTTTCTTGGCTACCATACTGACCCATTAATTTCTATGGCCACATACACATGCACATGTATTATCACAGGCCCGTGCATGCGGCCTTGAACTTGAGGCAAAACGCAAGACAGGTCCTATACCTGTCTGTTTTGCAACCTGGGCTGTGGAGGCATGGGCAGCATATGGATGCCATTCATGTGCCGTCTGTGCCGTTTAATCATGGCCCAGCTTACACACATCAGTAAGTGTTGTGTAGCTCTAGTCATAAAGATGTATAGTTTTATAGAAATGACAGTCTCATTTAAAGAACAAGGGCAGGGAGCCCTAGGGAGCAGGGCAATTGTGTAGAGTAATATTTCCAATAAGAGTACAATATAGTGCATAAATAATTGTACCATACAGCTCTAAAAAATGCCTAAATATATTTGTCTACATAATAGTGCAATAGAGTGAACATATATTAATGTCATATAGCACTAAAATACTGTCACAGTGTTTTGTAGAACAGAAATGGTAATATACAGTACAGTTCCCAAAGAATACCAAAATGTACTGTCAATTGATAAATTCAGTGCTACTACCTATGAAGTGACACATCAGCTTTGCCTCATTTACAGCATATTGAAAAAAGAAAAATTCAATAAAAAATTACTGTGCAAAACAGTAAAAAGTCTTCATTGATGTTTCACACATAGGCAACATATCGAAATTTATAATCCCCCGCGTCCTTGTACTTGTTTGTGGAATACTGGGCCAAGAGGAAATGCACTTAAGGGGGTTTTCCGGGCAAAAGATCTTTTTTTAAATAAAGGTAAGTTAGTGCTATTACTGGCTTAATAAGTGCACCCAAATACCTTTAGCAGTGTTTTGAGTGATTTCTGGGTTTCTCTGGGAGCTCCTGACATCCTCTGGATTTGATTACATGTTGTAGCTTCCTGCTCGTTTACCCTACAACTACCATGATGTCTTGCTCTTCACTCAAAGCTGATGTACACTACATCCCCCTCACTTCCTCCCCCTCCCTCTCTCAATCCCTCATACCCACTCCCTGTTTCCCTAGCTAACCCGCCCACTATTATCCCTTCCTAACTAACTAAATCAGTCCAACTCCCCACCCCCATCATACTTCCTGTCTGGATCTTCTGGGCATGGGAGATCCCATCCTTCTGTGCAGCCAGACCCTTCTCCTCTTGCAGTCTGCCGGCTCCTGCGCAATAGAGCCGGAGTACTTGTGGCCACAAGATCCGGGCAGGAAGACAGATAAGTATGATGGGCTGGGGGGTGGGGGGAATTAGTACTGGTGACGTTCCGTTTCCGGAAACGGGAAAATGGAACGTCACTGGAAAATCAGAAAATGTTCCTGGGGCGGTCAGGGTAAATATACATTTTTGGTAAAGTAAGTTATTTAGAAGTTAGGCAGGGGGAGGGTGTTTAGCTTAGGGTAAAAGTATTGTTTTATCATGGACAACCCCTTTAAGTAGTTAAATAAAGCAAGTACTGTACATAAATTATCCCTACAAAAATATTTCCCTTATATGAGGGTGAAATCCCCAGAGGGTTCTTTAATAAAAGAGGAGTGAAACTCTACCAGAGAATTGACATTTTAAGGGGATTCCTATATTACTGGAGGCTATTATCTCTAGCTGTGAAGAGGGTTTTTACTGTTAGAGTAATATAGTTGTGGACAATTCTACCAAAGGAATTGACCTATTTGGAATGCATGTTTCAACCGCATCATCAGAATAAACACTAAGGCTTCATATTCACGTTACCAATTCACATTACCATGACAAACGAATGTGTTATGGCTGTTTTTTGAAGGGCTGTCAAGGGGTTTTAAAAACCCTTGAATGTCTGTGGGTTTATTCACATGTCTATTTTGATGTCTCTTAAAATGGACAAAGAGAGAACATACAAGTGTTTTGACAGCCATGAAAAATGGTCCGTCAGAAAAAAGGGCATGTGAATAGACCCATAGACATTCATGGATTTTAAAAAGGTCATGTGACAACCGTTCAAAAAAACATCTGTCGTATTGCCGTTATTTACTGTCACGTTACTAATGCCTAATACTTTCAGCTGCTATACAGTCATAAAAACACGTAAAAGATCAAAACTATGACTACAGCATAACTTACTTTTTATAGATATATTTATCAGTTGATAATCTCCTGTGCACCGCTGGCTTCTTATACGGCCTCCTGCACTCAGACATATGGTTTGTAACCACAAATGTCTCCTGCTTGACATTTAACAATGTGAAAACGTCATATGTTATAATTGGAATTAACAGTGATATTGTCAAAGTAAATGATGCAGCCACATTCCTCTGTACATCTCAGTGGACCTGTACAAGAAATTGTCAGTCATTCTTTTACATGACAAGGACGGTGTGCTTTCTGGAAAATATAATAAACCTTTAGCAAATAAATGTTGTTTGTATAATGAAAAGCTCTACAATTTTCCAATATCTTTCTGTACAAATTCCTCTAGATCTTTGCTTACATTCAGTGGATAAAAATCAGTCCTTGCTCATGTGACATACCATCCACACTCATGTGACATACCATCCATGGTCATGTGAGGAAAACACAGGTGCACAAGACAAATCTCTGAGTACTGTGCTGTGACTGTAACAAGCTATGCACCTGTGTGTTCATCACATGACCATGGACTGTTCATCACAGGGCAATGGCCTGATTTTTAGCCATTGGAAGGAAGCAGAATAAGTGATAACAAGCACAGATCTAGAACTGATAAAGTATAATTGGACAATTGCATAACTTTCCATTACATAAACAATAACATTTATTTGCTGAAGCGAGACAACCCCTTTAATGTTGACAGCACCCCATCCACAGCCTCAGCAGAAACTGGTTACTAAAGATAAACCTAAAAATCAAAGTGTCCCTCCAGCATGCTTTACACTGCAGCTCTGCTTAGTTAGATTGGTCACTGTACTGTATATAACTATAAGGTCAGCAGAGCATGGAGGACTGATTTTCATTGCAGTAAAGATTAAAAAGGTCATAAATAACAATGAACTAAACTACCAGGGCAAATAAAGATTATTGAGTAAGTGGCACACAAAAACTGAGGAGCCTCAATATATTACCATTTACCCTTTGTTTCTAAAACTCATAATATAATCAATTGAATTTAGCTTCTTTGATGAAGGACAAATGAATAGGAACAATTAGCAGCAATTAAGATGTGATGTGCAGCTGCAGCTTTTGTGCTTTCTCTGTGACCTTCATTGACCTTGTTTGGTCATCAATACAAGAAGTAACGATAAAGTGCAGAATAACAGTCAGATACTGGTAATGTGGTTCCCAAATGTCATAGCTCTGAATTGCCTGTGATTTCACAGGACCTTGGAGTAAACCTTTTTTAGTGATAAGTTACAGTTAATGGAGGAAATCCAGCTCCTCAAGGTGCCCTCTGGATACTGCTTTCCTTCGTCTGCCATATGGTTGCCTCACACTCAGCTCCCCTGCTTTATATAATTATATTCCATACTCGAGTACAAAGCTTGCACATACACTTTTTATGACTGCGATTCTGCTTTAATCCTGCCAGATAATTTCTCCTCTGTTTTATGGAAAATGTTATTCATACTGTGTCTGCAACACATAAAAAATGAAAAGTGAATAACAAAACAGGACAAAAAAGTCATTGAGGCATTCAAAGCCGGAAACACTGCAGAACCCATTAGATGAGACTACTGAGATGATGTATCTCTTTGCCTAGTCTGTCTACAATATCTATCTATCTATCTATCTATCTGTACATCTATCTAATCTTTAAACATAAGGAAAAAAAAAGAAAGAACTTGGCACAGATTGAACTGAAACATTGCACACGGGCTAATACACATCTACAAGAAAATAACTGATATAATAATTCCCCTAATGCACAAAAATAGAACTACGATTATACTGCTTTTACTGACCCCATGTACAAGAATATAACTGCTATAATACTGCCTTCTATTTAAAATTATCTAATTAATATTATAATTTCTCTAAAGTACAAAAAATACCTATTATAATGTTTTCATAAATATATAACTATAATACTGCCCTCCCGAGCTCTAGAAATACTGCATCCTGTGTACAAGAATATAACTACTATAATACTTCCTCAATATACGAGAATGTAACAGCGGTAATACAGATGTAGCAGTATTTAAAGGTGTTGTCTAAGAGTAACGATTTTATGTCCTATCAGATAGGCTATAAATATCTGATGAGTGTGAAGCCGACAACCATCCTCCTCCCTGCACTGATCAGTTGTACTCGCCCCCTACTGGAACCCATATAATATAAAACACAGGACTTGAATCAAATAGCTCTAGTTCCTATATAGTGATCAATCGCCATCACTGCTGCTCAGCTCACATTTACTTCAGTGGTAGCTGATCTGCAGTACCAATACTCGGCCATTACACAAGTCATGGAGCCAACTGATTCTTGCTCTGTGTTGTATAAAGTCTGGGCTCCTTAAGCAGCTCCATACAGCTGATTGATGAGAGGGATAACTGATCAGTTATTTATGGCCAATTCTAAGGATAGGCCAGAAAATCATTAATTCTTTACAACCCCTTTAAGTGGACTTTCTTTTGCATGATAACTTTCAGCAAGACCTCTTTAAAAATGGCACATGACTGACTGCCATCAACAGTAATATGCAATTTATGAAGAGGTCACCACTGAGACCTGTGATTGGCTACAGAGGTCACCTGACACAAACAGAACATCATCTATTGGCGTTAGCCAGGACCTGCAAACAGAGGAGAGGTGAATACATTTTATTTTGTTTTATTTCCCCCATGGTGCATTAAATCTTAAATAAGACATCTTCTTCAACATTTCATACACATGTACATGTTCAGCTAAGAGGACTTGTAAGGGATTCTTAATACTGCCCCTAAGTACAAGAATATAACTAAGATAAAACCTCCCCTATGAACAAGAATGTAACTATTGCTGTCCCTTAAGTACAATGATGTGCTTTAACTACTATAAACTGCTTTCTACATGCAAAAATATAACTATGCTAATACTGCCTCCTATGTACAAGAATATAATTACTATAACACTGCCCCATATCTGTAAGAATATAACTACTATAATACTGTCTCTTATATACATGAATATAACACATATATTACTGCCCCCATTTGCAAGAAAATAACTACTATAATACTGTCCCTACTGTATGTACAAGAATATAATTACTACTATACTTCCTTCTACTACTAGAATACTCCCTCTACATACCAGAATATTACTTTTATAATGCTCCCTACATATAAGAATAAAACTACTATAATGTTACTCCCATATCCAAGAATATAACTACTGTTATACTGCCCTCTATGTAGAAGACAATGAAGAATGAAACAAATATATTCTGAACAATACAGTACAGTGCCAGTATTTTACATTTTTCTCCCATTTTCTTACTCTAGGTTCACACTAGTGCTTGGGTTTCTGTTCTTTGGGTCCGCTTGGGGACCTGAAAAATGGAAAAACCCAATCTGCTTAAAAAGTGATTACCCGCAGAAACATCCGGGCTTCCGCTTGAAAAATATGGAGAGAAAAGTCCTGCTTGTAGGACTTTTCTCTACGCATTTTACAAGTGGATTCGGGGACGGAATTCCTGAACGGAGTGCGAGCACTGGTGTGAATCCAGCCTTACTGTGTCAATTATTAAACTTATTTTATACAAAATTAAACTTCTGTTTTCTGTTTTTCCGGTTATTCTTCTATATTTACATACATACCATATTATTTCCTTATTATATTATTTGACTTTTCTTGTTACATTAACCTCTTATTGTCCATTATAAGTCATATATATAAGTTAACGCCCCTTGAGTAGAAGGAGAAAAAATAAATGTCTTGTTTTTGTTCCTTCATCAGACCTCACACTGAGTTCATCAGCGCTCCCCAGGAATATGTGATTGCAATCTTTACACGGGACAGAGAGAGCCAAATATATTTGTATAGCTATGTAGTGATGGAAGCTTTGGCGTGCAGTCTGCATTGTCCTATTTAATTACTTTTTCTTTGTGTGTTTTTAACAACTGTGTCATTTTTCTTTTCCTCCATGATAAAATATACGGCACAATGTAATTATCTCACATCAGCTTCTGTCTTATACTACCATACACCTTGCTGCTCCATTGTAAATCAGTGGAATTTACTAGGAACTTACTATTTCCTTTCAGTTATGTAGTGAGAACTCCAGCGCTGACCTAGTTGTGTCCAAACATTTTACACCTGCATGATAAATTCACAGCTCTGTAAGTGAGAGGAGGAGCATGTTATGTGTCTAAATCAAAGTCTAGGAACAATTACGCTGTTGTACTGTATGTCCCAGACAGGGCGTGTTGGCATGTGCCCTGGTGCTAGGTGCCAGTGAGGGGTGCATCAACAACTGCATTGCCTTGTACAGAATATGTCATCTAGAAACAGTGTCCATGGATTGTATCTCATATTGCAGCTTAACCTCTTTCACATGAATGGAAAACAGATGTAATACCAGACTTAAACCATGGACAGGAGTGGCTCTGTTTATGAACAAATTGACCTTTTTTTCTAGTCCTGGAAAACCCCTTTAGGCTAAGGCCTCACGTAGTGAGCCGCAGCCAAAAAACGCTGCGGAAAAGAACACATTGTGTTTTGTACTGCAGCGTTTTTCTATACAGAAAACCTAGGTATAAATGACATGCTACGATTTACAAAAACGCAACGTTTTTTGAAATCGCAGCATTTCCGCTGCAGATTTTTTTCTGCAATGTGTATATGGGATTAGCCAGAATCCCATCCACTTTGGAGATACTGTAGTACGCAACGTTTTTTGCCGCTGCGTTTCTGCCGCAGCCAAAACGCTGTGTATTTGCAACGTGGAGCTAAGGTCTCACTTTGCAGAAACAGAAGCTTTTTTTGCTGCAGATTTTGCTGTGGTTTTTTTTGCGCCAAAGCCAGGAGTGGATTAAGCAGAAGGGATAAGAGTTTATAAGTATAAGAGAATTATAAAAGTATAATAGCCTATATAGTTCCCATTCCTTTTGCTTAAAAAACCACAGCAAAATCTGCAACAAAAAAAGCTGTGTTTCCACAATGTGGGTCCTCAGCCCTAAACTGCTCTGTAAAATAAATGTAATGGTCATTTAACACACAACGTGCCAAAGGAGCATGTAGAGCTCATAACTGCTACATCTGTACATACATTCATGAGTCATTTGGCATACAGTATAGCCCTCAGTATAAAAATACATAAAATATTATAAATTACAGTACACATCCCACTGCAACCCACACTACAATCTTATATTCTTGGTATTAGCAGTGCAGGCGGCTCAGGCTATGTTCCCAAGTGCCAAGATCTGTACCATATTAAGATCTGCACATTGTGACCTCTTCCCAGCTTTCAGAACTGGGATCTATTGTAAATCTTTGGCTTTAATAATAGCATTACATCCTCATATTTAACCTTACGGGCTACAGTATACTTTTGTGTTTATTGCAAACACCCATCCCCAACCAAAAATAAAAATAAATCCTTGTTCATTTTCTGTCTGCTTGTTATAGGGATTGTCCATTTTGGGGCACCACTGGCTCGACATAACGACCCTTAAAACAATAAGTCGATATTATGATAGGATGGGCCTTTTGGCAGATAACTATTTTCATTGCAGTGATGCTACAGGGAAAATAAACTATTACTTGGTGCACAATGAACTCAACATTACAAAGACTTGTTAGGTCTTCCAGATCAAAACAGTTAATAGGTCCCATAGCAAAATTCAGAAAGGGCCCCACCTCAGCAAAAACACCATATTTTTCCATGTATTTACTGTATATCACTGGCTTAAATATGCTAATAAATATCCCCCAGTGACCAATGCATTGCTTTACTGAAAAAACTCTGGCTGCCTGCAGCCAGCTCTAGGGGGAGCTCATTTACACAGCTGCCATAGAAGATAAGAGCTGTAAAAGTCCCTGTGTGGTGAGTTACCACTAGTGGCAGCTGCTGGAAAACTCTTTCATTCTGCCAAGAAGCAGGAGAAGTTATTTCCAGCACAAGCCCCATAGAGGTCTGCCTACATAGAAGGTAACCACTGCTTAAAGGGAAGGTTCATGTTTGTAAACTATCTGGATATTATTATTCTAGTGCACCTAAAGCGTAAAATGAAGCAACTTTGTAAATAACTATAATTAAAACTATACCATTTGGGTTTTTTTCATCTTCTATGCACACCTATATGTTTCCACAGTAACAGACTGCAAAACCCTGTACAGACTGGTCTTGCAAGCATATTGTTTTCCATCTGTCCAGTACTTCTTGCTTACCAACCAAATGTACATTTTGGTAAGAATTATAGGACAGATGGAAGATAATGTGGCTGGAGGATCAGACTGTTGTCTGAAAATATTTGGGTCTATACACTGTAGGAGTTGTATATTTTTTTTTAGTTTGAGGGAGATTTTTAATTAAGAATTTGCTGACAAAGTTGTGCTATTTTACATTTTAGATACTTTGGATTAAATAAAAAAATGGTTGCTATGGTGGCCCTCCAAACTTAAAGAGGTATCACCAAGGGTTGCGATTGCAAAAATCTAATTATTCAGTAACCTGCTTAGCTTATTTTGATCCATCTGATATTTGTATATTAGGCTGCAACAATGACATTCCCGGGCTTACTGTCTATAGCTACAACACATTGATGTTACAGACTACTAACAGTTGAGTGATCGCGGAATCACTGGCACTGAAAGTTAAGATTTTAAAGATGTTTATATGACTATTTTGTTACTTTTAGTCAAATTCTTCTTAGGCTGTGTTTACATTTAATTTGTGATGTATGTGCTGAATTTAAGGGCTTGAAGCTATGTAGTGTCCTACTGGGAACACTACAAATGGTTTTCTTGTGTATATGCTTTTGACAATCAGTGTGTGTATGTGCCTTTAAACAGACCAAACCACTGAAGAATGGTTGCTGAGTTGATTGTACAACCCCAACACTGAGTTCTGGGAAGGGGAGGAGACAGTGACTCTTCTCTACCTCTCTGAGTTGGAACGAAGAATGAGTGTGAGGAGAAGGTAAGAGACTGAACCAGAGCCCTAAGTTAGGCTGGAAGAAAACCAGGTTAGACAGTTGATGGTTGTTTAGCAGTCAGGATATGGGATTTATCTCTTCTCAGCTTGTGGAAAAGAGAGTGTGCAAGATCAGGATATGAGGATAAAGTTATATGGGCCTCGTAGCTATGAGCCTGCCTGTGGCCATAGGTCAGACAGGACAACCTTGACAATCTATACCCCACAGCCTGGGAACCCATAGAAAAGTTGTGGATATTGGTACAGCACACTATTTAAGTGGAATACTGCCCCAGCAAGAGAGATGCAGACTGTTAACAGGAGTACCAACAACCAGCTAAGCCCCAGCCCTCAGTAGTGGCTTAACAAGAATTGTACCTCCAGCATCTGTATGCTCTTAAAGTTATTAAAGTTCTTCCTCAAGGAAATACCTTGTTTTTAAAAACCCTGTCTTCTGAATCTTATTCCTCTATGCCCATTATGGGTACCCCGACCACCATCTGGATCAGGAAGGCTTATAACCATTAGGATGTGACCCACTCTCAGACACCCTGCAGGCACTTTCAGCACTGTACAAGAGTAGGGCGAGAGTTAGGGGCTTAGGTTGAGATTCTTGCAACCATAACCACTGCAACAACTACTACGCTCAACATTCTGACCTCCCCGAATGGGATGCTGCAGGTGCATACACTGTCATAGGACAGGAGCAGACATTGGTGCAACCTGTGCAGCTGCATGAGAGCCCAGAAGGTCAAAGGGTCCAACAGTAGTTTCTACTGCCGACTGGATTGTAGGTAAATGCCTGAGCTAATGAACTTCATAGCTAATACAACAAATACTAACAAATACTTGTGGATTGTTAGCTGAGATATTGGGCCCATAACTGTTCCTGCACTGGAGTCCTCAGCTGTCTGTATCTGCCCCTGCCATAGACTCCCATATTAAAAAGACACATAAAGCAGTATATGTTTTCCTTTGGCTTTCTGTACCAAAATGTGTACAAGATTATATTTTCCTATACGGTAAAATAAAGAGGGATTATCAACTTGTACTTGCAAAATGTATTGTACATTCTGGATCTATGGAGACATTCAAGTTATGCAGAATGTAATAATGTATAATTGACATGCTGCGATTTTGAAAAACACAGGCGTTTTTGAAAACACAGTGGAATTTTTTCTGCAGTGTGTGGATGTGATTTGCCAGAATCTCATTCACTTTGTAGGTACTGTAAAACGCAGCGTTTTTTTCCCGCGGCATTTCTACAGCGGCAAAAACTATGTGTTTTAGCAAACATGAGGCTTTAGCCTTAAAGGGTAATCACTAATCTAAACCCATCCTCTTTCTTTTGAAAGTGGAACAGACATTCCCTGGAATAGAACGTGTATAGTTAAATTGCTTTCAGATTTTTTTACCTTGCAAATAAAAAGTATGGTAAGTTGTTACGTTGGGTGTAGTAATATCCAGACACAACATATGAGTATGTTCACCTGGCAGAATTTTCAGTGTCGTATTGTGTATCAAGATTGTTTTCAATGGTATTCTAAGTTGTCGACTTTATCTTGGGATTTGAAAAATGTATCATGGAAAAAAAAAAAACTTGACACTTCTTACTTGGGTTCTGGGTAGCGGGTAGCCACATTGAAGGGGTTGATTCATGCTCAGATCTGATCCGTATGAGAAATCCAATTTCTGTAGCAAATTCCTGCTGCGGATTGCTCTGCAAACACACGTTGTTGTGTGACTATATCTTTAGGGTATGATTACACAGCTCGGTCATGAATTGGTCATGAGACATGGCCATATTGTGCCCACTGGGGGGGATGAATGAACCCATCCACACCAGTTTTCTGGTGTAGATGGGTGTTAAAGTGGTATGTTTTTGGAACATGACCCTTTCTTGCTCCAAAGATGCACATCATCCCCTTTCTGTGTATGTGGGCTTAGGGAGGCAAGACAGGACTGGGATATCTTATATATACTCGTAATACAAAAAAACCTATGCAGGTTCCTGACTGGTATAGATATCCATTCTGATACACAGGCCTCTTGATAATTCAGCTGTGCCTTGTGCTAATCGGGGCCTTTATTAAGGATGGTGTAGAAAATGTTTGAATAAGTTACCTCCACTGTGTGGACAAAAATGGATGGCCACTGACTACAGAAACCTTCAGAACCATGTTGCTATTCACAAACACACACAAACACAATGGCCACATCATTGCAGTGACGGCATAGTGTAATCACACGCTTATACTATATTATATTGTAGATTGCATCATCACTGCGTATCATGCATTTTATCTACTATTATAAAAGTCACTTATGAAGGGGGTTAAGTGCAATGTAGAAAATCCGAATAGAAAGAACACAGTTTTTGAAATAACCAAAAAAACAACAATTACATTGGGTCTCAGGTCACAAAACTGTATAGAAATTCTATGAATAGTCAAATGTCTTGTGTGTTTTAAATGCAATATTCAAGAATAATGGAGCCCAGCTTGAAAATGGCAATGAGGAGACATCAACGTTACAGCGCAATGGCTGCAAAGCATATATTTTTTTCTTTTGCTTAAATTTTTCTGTATAAATAAAATAATAGGTGTTGAAGACCCTTGAATAAGTCTGTGGTATTGACAATCACACACTTAAAGGGAAGGTCCATCTTTGCAATCTTGTCATTGTTCCAGTGCAAGTATAAAATGAAGTAACTTTGTTAATGATCTTAATTAAAAATCTCCTACTGTTTTGTGCTTGGAGCTACTTCGCACACCTGCGTGTCTCAATAGTAACAAGCTATAAGCTAACCTGTGTAGCTTGGCCCTCCCTCTTTCCTGTACTTTTTGCTTTCCTATGAAATTTATAATTGCCAGATTTATAGAACCACAATAATGCCAATAGAACCTCAGCATATACCCGAAAAATACCTAAGAGTACAAACCATCCAAGAATGTTAAATTATTTTTTCCAGAGTCTCCATACAACACATTTCAGGGATCTACGGTCCTTTTCTCAAGTGAACAAGACTAATACATATGCAGTGCTTTTAAAACAATAAGATGTGGCTCCAAGCTGCCTTTCAACCCCCCACTGAGCAGGGCTAACATCGTCATTGTGGAAAAAAAAATGCAAATATAAACCTAATCGATAAAACACTACACATATATCTAGTATAATACATACAAAGTGTTTTGCAAAAGTTTTAGACAAGTGTGTAAAATTGCAGCAAAGTGAGAATTTTTTTCAAAAATAAACAGAATAGGTTATATCTGTCAATTAACAGAAAGCAATGAATTAAAGAGAAATCAAAATCAATATTTGGTGTGACCACCTTTTGGAGCCCTGATCTCAATATCATTGGCTGTGTCTGGGATTGTATGAAGAGACAAAAGGATCTGAGGAAGCCAACATCAACAAAAGATCTTTGGTTAGTTCTCCAAAATGTTTGGAACAACCTCTTTGCTGATCGCCTTAAAAATCTGTGTGCAAGTGTATCTAGAGGAATTGATGCTGTTGTAAAAGCAAAGGATGGTCACACCAAATACTGATGTGATTTAGATTTATCCTTTGCTCATTAAGTTCATTTTGTTAATTGACAAAAATAAACTAGGGTATCCCAGATGTCAGGCTCCACCAGTCATTAAATTATGTCATATAAACTATCACACTCCAAATACATACTGGTAGAGCATTTAGATTGTGAGCCCTATATGGGACAGTGACTAACATGTATGTAAAGCGCTGCAGAATATGTTGGCACTTTATAAGTAAGCAAAATAAATAAACCAGAATGCTGGCGGAAGGATTCCAACTTGCAAACTAGCTAGATATGGAGCTGTGAAACATGAGACAAGCTCTACCTGTCATTGTTTTTTATTCTGTCAGCATCTAGTATACAGATACAACCCCCTCAACAACTTGTCTTATATAGTAGGGAACGGCTCTGCAATATTTTCTATCAACAACCAGCGAAGGAGAATCAGACTGTTGTGAACAGATTGAATTTTCATAGAAATATCTATTATTCATCTGCTCTGTATATTTTTATGGAGAAAGACATAAGGGTGGTCATGTAGAAAAGCGAGTACAAAGAACAACAGTTGTGTTGCTATGGCGACCAGTCAGACATTTGCAACATTGTAGCATTTAATTTGCTTCTCATGCAAACAGGCAAATAGAGCATAGGTAAGGGTGATGCCATGATTTGTATGTACCCTAGATTTTATACGGGGGAAAATCTACTATTTACTGCATGTTTTGTACAGCTAAGAGAAAAGTCCCTCCAAAAAGTCTGAGGTACATTTAGGCTAAGGCCCCACGTAGTGAACTACAGCAAAAAAGCGCTGAGGGAAAAACCACAGCGGAAACGCATAGCGGCTTTTCCCATAGCACTTTTCACAGAAAGTCCGTAGAGCTTTCCTCTGTGGACTTTCTGCTTCAATTATACCTATAGGGAAACCGCCAGCATTTCTGTAGGATAACTGACATCCTGCGATTTCCAAAAATGACAGTTTTGGAAATCACAGCATTTCCGCTGCACATATTTTTCTGCAATTTGTGGATGTGTTTCACTGGTACTGTAAAACACCACAGTTGACGCGAGCAAACTACTGCATTTATGTTATGTGGGGCCTTAGCCGTAAACGGGTTATCCAGGGAGTAATAAAGCTTACCATTGCATTCCCTACACTGGATAAGCTTTATTACTAATGTACACCCTTCACATGTCCGTTTTTGATGGTCCATTTTTTGGATGGTTGTCAAAAAACCTGACATGCACTATCTTTGTTCATCAAAATTGACATAGAGCCATGTGAATACACCCTTTGAAATTCATGGGTTATGTAATAGTCTTTTAACAGCCGTTTTAAAAAATGGCTGTTGCATGGCCATTATTCACTGCCATGTCAATAAATGCCATCTGTGGACCGGTAATTCCTCCACTCTGTACCCCTCACTAATAGATATAATTCAACAACTATATTCATCAGTTCTATGTAGTATACAGTAAAACTTGTCTATTCTACCCTTTCAGATGCTATAGAATACTACAAATGAAAAATGTGTACTCTTTGGTCCGACTTAGTTAACCCCATTCCATACTAGGCCATATAAGGTTGATAGAAAGGGGTTTTCTGAAGAGGAGCCCAACTCATGCCATGAAAAATATTTATCTTCTATCCATCCTCTACCAGTGGAGGTTTGACAACTTTATCCTATTGTGAATGTAGCCACAGTGAAGGCTGATGAACATGTGGTGGTTGCAGATGTGTCCCTGCTCCCATTCACTACAATTGGAGTGCCATAGATAGTCCAAGTACAGCACTCCAGTTGCGCGACTATTATAGTGAATACAAGCAAGGGTGAGTCTGCATCTACCAAGGGCTCAGTTCACAAGAGGGGTAAGACATCCTCCGTTCTCAGGATCTGGGGCGGGGGGGGGGGGTGCTGGATAATTCCTACCTTGTTCATTTAGATATAACTTGAAACAGGCACTCCTTAAATAAACAGAACCTTGAATTGTAGTTATTCTCACAACTTTTAATATAGATGTTTTTCATTTTTTCAACTTATAACTATATTTTATGTTATGACCTTGAAGTAAAATCCAGACACGATCTTACATACATCATATTGTAGATTTCATCATCACTGCATATTACGTAATTTATTTACCATTATAAAAGTCACTGATCAAAGGGGTTAAATGCAATGTAGCAAATCCAAACAGAAAGAAGAGCACGACTTTCAAAATACCTGAAAATCAACAAGTACATTGGGTCTCAGGTCACAAAACTGTATAGAAATTCTATGAATAGTCAAATTCCTTGTGTGTGTTTTAAATGCAATGTTCAGGCATAATGGAACCCAGTGAGAGAAATGGCAATGAAGAGCCATCAACCTTACAGAGCAGTAAAAACATGGAAAAATCATTCTTGGTCTTTTTATACTCAGTTTTTCCATATAAATAAACAATAGGTGTTAGAAAGCTTTGAATACGTTTTTGGGAATCTCTATAGTCTACATTTACACGGTATGTATACTTCTGCAACTAACTGTTTTGTTTGACTTCATTTTCCTGTTTTGCTGTTCATTTTTTGTTCCTTGTAACTGTGTAACAGTGGGGACTGTGAAGTCTCTGGGGGTTCTGCAGAGATTCAAAGTATTGGAGTGCTTCAGGTGATGTCAGATCACTCGGAACTTAAGCATTACATATCCCTTAGCAGATATATATACAGTACAGACCAAAAGTTTGGACACACCTTCTCATTCCAAGAGTTTTCTGTATTTTCATGACTATAAAAATTTTAGATTCACACTGAAGGCATCAAAACTATGAATTAACACATGTGGAATTATATACTTAACAAAAAAGTGTGTAACAACTGAAAATATGTCTTATATTCTAGGTTCTTCAAAGTAGCCACCTTTTGCTTTGATTACTGCTTTGCACACTCTTGGCATTCTCTTGATGAGCTTCAAGAGGTAGTCACCTGAAATGGTCTTCCAACAGTCTTGAAGGAGTTCCCAGAGATGCTTAGCACTTGTTGGCCCTTTTGCCTTCACTCTGCGGTCCAGCTCACCCCAAACCATCTCGATTGGGTTCAGGTCTGGTGACTGTGGAGGCCAGGTCATTTGACTTAACACCCCATCACTCTCCTTCTTGGTCAAATAGCCCTTACACAGTCTGGAGGTGTGTTTGGGGTCATTGTCCTGTTGAAAAATAAATGATGGTCCAACTAAACGCAAATCGGATGGAATAGCATGCCGCTGCAAGATGCTGTGGTAACCATGCTGGTTCAGTATTCCTTCAATTTTGAATAAATCCCCAACAGTGTCACCAGCAAAGCACCCCCACACCATCACACCTCCTCCTCCATGCTTCACAGTGGGAACCAGGCATGTAGAGTCCATTCGTTCACCTTTTCTGCGTTGCACAAAGACACGGTGGTTGGAACCAAAGGTCTCAAATTTGGACTCATCAGACCAAAGCACAGATTTCCACAGGTCTAATGTCCATTCCTTGTGTTCTTTAGCCCAAACAAGTCTCTTCTGCTTGTTGCCTGTCTTTAGCAGTGGTTTCCTAGCAGCTATTTTACCCTGAAGGCCTGTTGCACACAGTCTCCTCTTAACAGTTGTTGTAGAGATGTGTCTGCTGCTAGAACTCTGTGTGGCATTGACCTGGTCTCTAATCTGAGCTGCTGTTAACCTCAGATTTCTGAGGCTGGTGACTCGGATGAACTTATCCTCCGCAGCAGAGGTGACTCTTGGTCTTCCTTTCCTGGGGCGGTCCTCATGTGAGCCAGTTTCTTTGTAGCGCTTGATGATTTTGGCCACTGCACTTGGGGACACTTTCAAAGTTTTCCCAATTTTTCGGACTGACTGGCCTTCATTTCTTAAAGTAATGATGGCCACTTGTTTTTCTTTACTTAACTGCTTTTTTCTTGCCATAATAAAAATTCTAACACTCCATTCAGTAGGACTATCAGCTGTGTATCCACCTGACTTCTGAACAACACAACTGATGGTCCCAACCCCATTTATAAGGCAAGAAATCCCACTTATTAAACCTGACAGGGCACACCTGTGAAGTGAAAACCATTTCAGGTGACTACCTCTTGAAGCTCATCAAGAGAATGCCAAGAGTGTGCAAAGCAGTAATCAAAGCAAAAGGTGGCTACTTTGAAGAACCTAGAATATAAGACATATTTTCAGTTGTTTCACACTTTTTTGTTAAGTATATAATTCCACATGTATTAATTCATAGTTTTGATGCCTTCAGTGTGAATCTACAATTTTTATAGTTATAAAAATACAGAAAACTCTTGGAATGAGAAGGTGTGTCCAAGCTTTTGGTCTGTACTGTGTATATATATATATATATATATATATATATATATATATATATATAGCAGTTAGTCCCACTGTTTAGTATGAGGCACAGAAGAAACATATGGAGCAGCACACAAAGACATGGACAGTGTCTTGTTGCCACAGACACAAAGGATGGTGAAAAAGAGGAAGAGCTGTCTCACAGAACCTCTTTGCTGAAATACTAACTATGAATGAAATGGCATACCTCGCCAGTTTAAGAGACGTATACCCCTAAGGCTAAAGCTCCATGTAGCGGGCGGCAGCAAAAAAGCACTGTAGGAAAAACCATGGAGGCAATGCATCGTGGTTTTTCCCACATCGCTTTTCACAGAAAGTCCACAAGTTTCCTATGTGGACTTTCTGCTTCCATTATACCTACAGGGAAATGGTTGGGGTTAGGTATAATTGACATGAAATCGCAGCGTGTTTGCAGCACGTATTTTTTCGCAAGGTGTGGATGGGGTTCACTAGAATTCCACTTAGCTGTGACTGTAAAACGCTGCAAGCAAACTGCGGAGTTTACGCCATATGGGGTCCTGGCCTAAAGTATAGTTTTGCCAGTTAAGTCAAATACCTTCAGGTGGACTCCATTACCACTCACCCAACCTATTGCATATCCTCAAAACAGTAGAACTTTTCAGGACTGAGTTGCTTAAGTTTTTTTAAGTTGGGTGCATTGGAACAATAAAAAATTGCTACAAAAGTATACATACCTTGTAAGTTGCAGTCCTAACAATCCTAGTATATGGACCACTATAAAGAACTACAGTGTGTTGCTCACACAATGACCAGTAGATGTTGCTTAGTCTAAATCTTAGCATGAGATTAAGAACAGATTTTTTTTTTTCTTTTCAGAACTTCAGAGTGTCTTTCACATAACATTGAAAGGACTGAAAAGTTTTTCAGCACACAAACAAATGATCAAGCTGTGCCGAGATGAACCTATTGTAAGAGTCAATTAAAGATCTACTTCATTACTTTTTATGTTCCAATGATGAATTGTTCTGATGCCAATCCAGGAAGGGGAAAACAGTAGGAATAATGGGTCATAGATAAACATGATTATTTTTGAAGAGCTATGTAGGAGTTGGTGGCATCTGTGACTTTCATCCTAGTTCCTTTCCCGGAGAGAACACGATTTGCAGATTGACTAGGCAATGATTAAAAGTGATGAAGATGTCACATTTCTCCTCTCTGGAGATAATGCTTATCTGAGAACCTAAAACTTTTTACAGAACTGAACCATGGTTTAATTAACCCTTAATGATTACAGTAATTGCAATCATAATGACTACCTAATTTTGCAATTTAAAGATTTTTCTTAATTATTATTTGTACAGTTGGAGGAAAATGGGAAATAATTCTACTTTCTCATTTTTATTTTATTCCTGGTCATTCACACATAGCTTTTTGGTCAACATATCATTTCTCTGGGACCTGGTCACTTAGGAAATCCTTACTGAGATCTTCCTGACAACCAGTGACATGATCCATCCCCTTCTATTATCTTCACCATTCTTGATTGAATATATATATCATGGGGGGGGGGGGGGGGGGATCCTTTAAGGTGGGGCCCACCCCCCAAAATTTAGAAAAAAATGTTGGTTAGGGGTCCCATTTATATATATATATATATATATATATATATATATATTTAGAGAGAGAGAGAGGAGCACATGGAATATTTTCTGGTGTCTGTGACCTCTGATCAAAGTCAGTAGAGACCTCTAAGCAAAACATTTTGTGTGAACCCCTCACATTGTTTTGAAATAAGAACAGGTTAACATAGACATAAAATTCTGTCAAAGATATTGCTGGTATAACACAGTCCAGTAGTACCCATACCAATAACATAAAACTGTCCAAATCATAAAATGTTTAGATAATACAGCCATAAATGTGTCCAAATCATATAGCCAAACAGTTCCCAAAAATTTGATCATGCAGTTTCCAAATCATACAGCCCTACAGTGCCAAAATAATACAGCAATACAGTTCCCAAATACCGCCATACAGCATCCAAATAAAACAGTTCTATGGTTCCAAATTAATCTGTGCTACTAAGTATAATTAATTGGTAATCCCAACAATAGTCAAGCATAAACAAACAGATGGTCATCCATTTACATAGAGATGAAGGTAAAAAAAAAAAACTGATCCATTTATGTCTGTCTTTTTTTATGGACACAAAAAACATGGTAAACCATACTTTTGTGTCAAAAAAAACAAACAGAATTGCTCCTTTTTTTTTTTTTTTTACATTCATCACTATGTAAACAGGTTGCCAGCTGTTTGCATCCGTTTTTTTTGTGAGCGTTACATGGATCTGCTAAATGGATATAAAAACATGATGTGAATGGATCATAAAATGGTTCTGAAGCTGTCCTTCCACAGCTCTTTGGTTTTCACCATAGTGGAGTTTGGAGTGTGACTGTTTGAGGTTGTGGACAGGTGTCTTTTATACTGATAACAATGTCGAACAGGAGCCATTACTACAGGTAATGAGTGGAGGACAGAGGAGCCTCTTAAAGAAGAAGTTACAGGTCTGTGAGAGCTTGAAATCTTGCTTGTTTGTAGGTGACCAAATACTTATTTTCCACCATAATTTGCAAATAAATTCTTTAAAAATCAGGCAATGTGATTTTCTAGATATGTTTTCTCATTTTGTCTCTCATAGTTGAGGTCTACCTATGATGTTAATTATAGGCCTCTCTCATCTTTTTAAGTGGGAGAACTTGCACAATTGGTGGCTGACTAAATACTTTTTTTCCCCACTGTATGTACCAAAACCTATTATGCCTGTTAAAAATTTTGGCGCACCTCATGACAGCACAGTCAGTGATAAAGACTGATGTACCAAACCTCAGTCTTCGGTGACTTTCTGGGCCATGATTAAACAGCACAGACGGCACATGGCTGTTTGCCACCTGTACTTCATTCACTGACTGTGAAAATACACTGTGGTGTTTGTGGGGTCACAGAAATTAATTGGTCAGTGTGCTAGCTATGAAAAAAAAAAGTCTAGCTCACTGACAATGCACTTGGTCGTGTGCATGTGGCCTTATTATATATTGCCCAGTGTTTTCTTGTGGAGAAAATGTAATAGTGATATTGAATATTTCCCTTTTTTTATTATTATTTTGTAACCAGCTACCCAAATTTGTTTTGGCTACTATTTACCAAAACATGTCAGATGTTGTGATCACTGGATCTATAATCTCCTGTGCTGTGATGTTGCAAGGAACCTCAAAAAAGAGAATAAGGCTTTATTCACACCTGCATCAAAGAATCTATTTACAGAGTTTGTCGAAAATCGCTGATGAAAAAGTCCTTCAAGCGGTACTTTTTTGTCAGTCAAAATGATGGAGAACAAAGCAAAAACCTGATGCACCATATTGTACTCAATGGAGTCCTGTTGGTGCCCCTCATTAGCTGGGTCCATACTGTTTAGTCAACTCAGATAGTCCTATGAGGGAACACAGCAACAGATACTAGTAACACTGATGTGAACTTAGCCTAAGAAGGCTGCAGGTACTCAGACATAAAATAATAATAGTAGTCACATTACTATTAGTGTCATGATTGTTGATTCATTATGTTTTATCAGTATTTTATATGGGTGTTTGGTTAGGAAGTAGTCAACAGGGGATTTTTTTAAAATATTATTTTCCTATTTCATTTTACATTAAATTGCACGAAATAAAATAACCAGGTGAAATTATGTAAAATATCCAATGAATTTTAAAGAAAAAAATTCCAAACTGGAAGCAGCTGAAGCAGCAGACATAGAAAGGAAGGAAAAAAAAATAATATTTGCACAAGTGATCTAAAGCATACAATATAACACAAAGGACGAGTGGGATGCAAATCACTTGCTCTCTCTACCATACTGTATAAGCAATATTTTCTTTTTTAATGCATAGAAGATAGAGCATGAGGATGGAGACAGGTTCAATGAATGCTGAGTGTATTTTTTCTTCTCGGTTTTACTCCATCGAGCGCGATTGTAAAAAGCTTTTTCATGGAGTGCTGACTGTCCTGATGAAACAGAAAGCAGGAAATAAATATTAAATATGTTTCCCAATTCCAGCTGACAATGGACTAAATTAGAATGTAAACTATGAGAATATTATCTGTTTTTATGTTTATGTATTTATTTTATGACATTCCGAAATGTCATAAGAGTATTGGATAGTAGAGGATTAAAAAAACAGGGCTACTTCTTCCAGAAACAATGCCACACCTGCTTGTGTCTGCTATTGCAGCTCAACTCTATTGAAGTGAATGGAAATGAACTGCAATACTACAGCATGGACAGGTGTGGTGAGGTTTTCTTATCTTAGACAGCCTATATAACAAGATTTTACAGATTAAACTCTTAGGATATGTCAATATACTGCACATGTATACTCAATATATATCAAATCATATATCAAATCACCTGGGGGTTCCACAGTTGTAATGATACCAGGCTCCTAGAAGAGACAGTATTGCTTAAAAGAAAGGTGTGCCTTTTCTACCTCAAGCATGATGTACAGTAGATAGTAGATGGAGCTTCCTGAGAGGGAGGCTAAATAACACCTTAGAAACAATTGCTACTTTAATCAAGTATCTTGTCTGTGAGCTAAACTCTAAAAACTCAGACAGTATTTCCAGAAGGGATAATTATTTTTGGTGGAGTTGAACTTTTCTATTAACACTCTACAGCATGAACTCTTCTACAAAGATGTTTGACACTCACTTTTCCTAGACTACCTGTTTATGTCACAATATTCTCTCCTGTGTATGAGAGGTGCAGGCATTGGATCCATCACCTTCTTTGACCATGCCCCAATCCATTTGGTACTGACCTTAGTGGATTCTCCCATTAAAACGTGGTCTTGGACGTTAAGAAAACCCATCTTGATAATGATGACTCTCTTAGAGACATTTGATCCAAACTCCAGTTTTAATTTCAAACCATCAGAAATTCCTTTCCCCATAATTTGGGGAAGTCCATATGACATATATTAGAGGAGAATTTATTGCCTTAGTTTTGAAGGTTAAAACAATAAAGAATAAACTGATGGACTCCTTGTTTTCATAAATATCCACATTAAAGAAAGTCAAGAGTGCAAAGCCATACTACAGTTATCTGAACTTGATGGTGTTGTCCAGTAATTGGAGTACTCCATGTGAAGGCTGGGGAAGATGTACAAAAAAAACATACTCACGTTTCCATGGTTCTCCATTGTCTGCTACTGGTGTCAGTTCAGGCACATGCTGGAAGTCCCTCACCTTACATGACCACTAAACCCAATCAGTGGCCTTAGTGGTCACTGGAGAGGGACTAGTGATGTCACTCAAATACGTCATCAGTTCCTTTTTATCGACATCTGATTTGCTTCAGCAGTCATGTGAGGAGCAGGACTTCTGGCAAAAAGGCCCCAGCATAAGCATGAATGGACATGGGTGGCGGAGCATTGGGAACAATGTTTGGTTAATAAAGTTTTAATAAACTCCCTTCTAAACTGTTTTGGTTAGAAACAGTTAACTAGATTTATAGATCAGAGGGAAACATGTTTTGAGGGGAAAGCACTAATGACCAAATCTTGTCTTTTTATCTCTCTAGAGCTTATCCTCTTTTGGGATATGTTGATGAGATGGGAAAACACTTTAACTTTGTTGCACTTTTCTACTTTCTATACTTCATTGTTAATAAAAACAAATTGGTGGAAAAAATTATTGATAGTGTGCTATAAATGGAAAAATTAGTGTTTACATAGTGATGACCCTAGAGTATCTGAAGACTGATAAAGCTGTCACACGGGGGAGGGGGGTAATGAGCATTCAGTGCAGAGAGCCCTTAGCACCTCACATAAAGGGACCGCCTCCTGAGCACTTGCTGTGTCTTTTGCATTAAAAACTAGATTTCAAATGCATGTCACCTACATGAACACCTCAGTTATGTTATCATTGCCCACCCCATCCTCTGTATAGTACTGTTAGCAATTTTGAGGAGTCAAAGCTGTTGACAGGCTCACTTTAACTCAATAAAAAGTAATAGGTTATTAATGTACTTACAAAAAGTAAACAGTAATGGCAGGGTAACACAATACCGTTTATTTTTATAGTTTATTGTCATTGAACAAAACAGAAGTCTAAATTAAATCAATATTTGGAGTGACCACACTTTGCCTTTCATCAATTGTTAGGTATACCTGCACACAGTTTTTGAAGGAACTTGGCAGGAAGGTTGTTCCAAAAATCTTGGAGAAGTAACTGCAGATCTTCTGTGGATGTAGGCTTTCACAGATCCTTCTGTCTCTTCATGTAATCCCAGACAGACTTGATAATGTTGAGATAAGGGCTCTTTGGGGGCTATATCATGACTTCCAGAATTCTTCCTCCAAAGGGTGATCACAACAAATATTGATTTGATTTATATTTCCCTTTTGTTGCTAATTGACAAAAATTAAAACTTCTATTTTTGAAAGCACTCTTACAGCAACATTTTCCACACCTGCTTAAAACATTTGCACAGTACTGTATATGTCTTATAAATAAAATTCATGAGTTGGGGGGCTATGATGAAACTATACTGTAACAATGTTTTTTTGTGGCTCTGTCCCCCTTCTTGTTTTCTAATGTTGTGATGACCCAGATTCTTAAACTGAAAGGATAAAACAATAAGACATTATAGTGAAGTTCTCTAACACTAGGTTGCTGTAGTAAAACATGATATGATCTTCCCTGGGTTCCTTTTTGTATTAGAGAAGGGTGGAGGTACCCTTAGGCAAGATGGAACATATTTTCTATATTTGGGTTGCCATGTGTATTTTTACACGACCTGAGCTGTGGCCTCCTGCCCTCAAACCTTAAGTATCTTTTCTTTACCCTCCAAAAGGAGTTAAACACACCTTGGAAACCAACATTTTCTGTAAGCTCTCAATGACACATGTCAAACTATGAGGGACCACATTGCGATTCCTCCCATTTTGTTATATGATTCATTGTCTGCAAAAATGTTTCCATTCAACTTGTGTTTATCAACCTTGAATGGGTCAACACTCAACCTGACATTGTGTTTCCATGGCAACTGCAGGTAAGATTCGCTGTGATCAAAGCACCTGCATGTGATCGGAATCCAGCTCCTCAATCAATGCGCGCTTTGAGCCATAGAAGATGGCACAGGATGCAGATCACTCCTACTGTACCTCCACATTCTGCATTTCACGACTGCCTATGTCTCAGATATAACAAGCTAGAAATGAAAGCTCATTAGTATGTAGCATGGGATATCACAAAGAATAGTGACTTTCCTCCTGCAGCAGCTGCACACAGCGACTGTACCAATTAGCACACACTGCATTTCGTGAGCTCTTCTCCTGTCACCATCATCCTGGCTCTACTCAGTTTTCTTGCAGTACAAAGGAAAAAGTGCTGTATGCAAAAAGGAATACGGTGACTCTAAATCTCAGGATGACATGGAGCTGGGCTGGCAAACTATTTTCTGATTAAAACTGCATGAAGCAAACAGATGTTAGCTAGAAGCACAAACGTGGGCAGCTTACAAAGCAGGGGCATAGTCCTTTGTTGCAGAAAAAAATAATATTATCTTCTCGAACCTGCACTGTTGTTTTTTTGGAGCAAGTATATAAGAAAGAATAGATATACTTCTGGTAGGAAGGATAATATCAAGACTTTTCCTACTTGCAGCCCCATCAGCCTAAAAAACTTTTAAGCGTTCCTCATTTTGCATCATTTACTATTTTACAATATTTAATATTGAAACAAATGACCAATTGGGTCCAATTAAAGGGATAGCTCAATGTACAATCCACGGAAAAAAGTTTATCATAGTGCATCCTATGATTAAATTTTATCATAAGATGCACTATTTTGGAATTGTTGGTCAACCTGGCGGTGGTCAACCTGGCGGTGAGCATTTAGTTTCCCTGCAGCCTTCCCTATAGGTCAAGAGAAGTTTTACCTGGTGCTCATTAAAATCAGTAGAATGTCCAGTCTTCATATCTCCAGCGCTGGTGGAACAGCAGTCTCATTCATGATGGGGTGCATGCCTCTTCATAAATGTGGCAGGTCCTCCACTGGGCCATGCGACTGTACTGGAATCAATGCTGGCTTGTAGCTGGCAGTAAGCTGGCATAAATGATATTTAATCTAAAGCAATCCCCATGTCACTTTCACCTTTAAGTGGCAGCACCAGAGGTTTGTCCCTTTTTTATGCCAAATATATGCACCATTGACCTGATGGGGCCTCTAGTGGGAGAGATGTAATTTCTGGCCACACTTTGCTCTGGCTAATAGCTGAGGGTCCTGATCTTGGGTGATCTCTTTATTAAGTATTCCCTTATGACTAAGGCCCCACATTGCGGAAACACAGCTTTTTTTTATTGCAGATTTTCTTGCGGTTTTTGAGCCAAAGCCAAGAGTGGATTAAGCAGAATGGAGAACTATAAGAGCTTCCTATATATTTGCCATTCCTTTTGTATCCATTCTTGGCTTTGGCTCAAAAAAACGCAACTAAAACTGCAACAAAAAAAGCTGTGTTTTCGCAACATGGGCCCTTAGCCTATAGGGCAGGGGTGTCAAACTCATTTTCACCGGGGGCCACTTCAGCCTCACGGGGTACCTTGAAGGGCCAAGATTATTTTACACATGTATAAAAGTAACTTCTCCTTAACAGTTAAGCGAACTATTAAGGAGTAGTTACATTTGTACATTACTACTGTTACAATCTGCCCTTTGAGGGCAACTAGGAAGAACATAATGTATTGTTAAAACCTAAGACATTGGCATGTTACATACTATCCTCATCCTTTTCTGAATATATCAAAAATTAAGCAATATACAAATATCGGTTATTCTGCAAACGGTATTATGCTCTATAGTTGCCTCTGCACATGGTATTATGCCCCACAGCGGCCCCTGCACACGGTATTATGCTCCATAGCTGCCCCTGCACACGGTATTATGCTCCATAGTGGCCCCTGCACACGGTATTATGCTCCATAGTGGCCCCTGCATACGTTATTATGCTCCATAGTGGCCCCTGCAATCGGTATTATGCTCCTTAGTGGCCCCTGCATTGGTATTATGCTCCATAGTGGCCCCTGCAAACGGTATTATGCTCCATAGTGGCCCCTGCACACGGTATTATGCTTCATAGTGGCCCCTGCACATGGTATTATGTCCCATAGTGACCCCCCACCCATGAACTATTATTATACTGAAAAGACCCCGGAGTATAATAATAGCAGTATTTCATGGGGTTCGAGGGCAGCGGCCTCACTTACCATCCCCGCTCCTACACACAGCCGCTTCTGCGTCCCATAGCAGAAGGGGAATCGCGGGGCGGCCAAGACCAGCAGCGGGGATCGATAAGTAAATAGGCTGTTACGTGCCGGGGATACTCCAGCAGGCAACGGCCTATTTATATATATATAAAAAAAACTTATCCTCACCTACCTCCGATGCCGTGATGCAGCTGCCTCCTCCTCTTCATGTCCGCGACGTCTGCATGTCAGCGTAAAAGGCGCGATGATGTCATTGTATCGCCGCCTGCGCTGACATGCAGAGGTCTCGTAAACCAGCCCAAGACAGGTATCGCGCAGCTTTGTTTTTTGTTTTTTTTTTTTTTTTTTTTTTAAGCGGCCTGTCCTAGGCTGGTTTGCATTACAAAGACAATAAAAAAAACCGCGCCCCTGCGGGCCAGATAAGTGCCGGGCCGGATAACAGAAGGCAGCGGGCCGGATTCGGCCCGCGGGCCTTGTGTTTGCCACCTGTGCTATAGGGCATTTATGGACTTACTAGACTAAACACTTCTTTCATAGAAGTAACATCTAAACAATGGTTATAAATTGTTCAACAGTATATGCCATTATATCAATAAATAGGTGAAGGCTATCCTATTACCTAAACATTGGGGTTAAGTGTTAGATTGGAATTCCATGAGTCCTCTCTACATTTCTACAATAACAAGGTCATGTCACCTCCTTCTTTAAAAAGTTGCTGGAGGGCCACTTTATTGAATTGGAGCCTGGATCACCTACCTATTTCATATTACTGTGCTGTACTCCTACCACTTGGTGATATATTAGAGTTTTCCACTGCACATGCCAGAAAGTAATTTGTTTTTCTTGATAGAAACCATAAATATGTTTAACTTCAATAGTAATTGACTTGGTACTGCAATTACTACTGCAAGTGTGGTACTGCAACTACTACTGCAAGTGTGGTACTGCAACTACTACTGCAAGTGTGGTACTGCAACTTCTACTGCAAGTGTGGTACTGCAACTACTACTGCAAGTGTGGTACTGCAATTACTACTGCAAGTGTGGTACTGCAACTACTACTGCAAGGGTGGTACTGCAACTACTACTGCAAGTGTGGTACTGCAACTACTACTGCAAGTGTGGTACTGCAACTACTACTGCAAGTGTGGTACTGCAACTACTACTGCAAGTGTGGTACTGCAACTACTACTGCAACTCTGTGGTACTGCAACTACTACTGCAAGTGTGATTCTGCAAGGACTACTGTAAGTGTGGTATTGCAACTACTACTGCAAGTGTGGTTCTGCAACTACTACTGCAAGTGTGGTACTGCAACTACTACTGCAAGTGTGGTACTGCAACTACTACTGCAAGTGTGGTACTGTAACTACTACTGTAAGTGTGGTAATGCAACTACTACTGTAAGTGTGGTACTGCAACTACTACTGCAAGTGTGGTACTGCAACTACTACTGCAAGTGTGGTACTGCAACTACTACTGGAAGTGTGGTACTGCAACTACTACTGCAAGTGTGGTACTGCAACTACTACTGCAAGTGTGGTTCTGCAACTACTACTGGAAGTGTGGGACTGCAACTACTACTGCAAGTGTGGCACTGCAACTACTACTGCAAGTGTGGCACTGCAACTACTACTGCAAGTGTGGTACTGCAACTACTACTGCAAGTGTGGTTCTGCAACTACTACTGGAAGTGTGGGACTGCAACTACTACTGCAAGTGTGGCACTGCAACTACTACTGCAAGTGTGGCACTGCAACTACTACTGCAAGTGTGGTACTGCAACTACTACTGCAACTCTGTGGTTCTGCAAGGACTACTGTAAGTGTGGTACTGCAACTACTACTGTAAGTGTGGTACTGCAACTACTACTGTAAGTGTGGTACTGCAACTACTACTGCAAGTGTGGTTCTGCAACTACTACTGGAAGTGTGGTACTGCAACTACTACTGCAAGGGTGGTACTGCAACTACTACTGCAACTCTGTGGTTCTGCAAGGACTACTGGAAGTGTGGTACTGCAAGGACTACTGGAAGTGTGGTCCTGCAACTACTACTGTAAGTGTGGTACTGCAACTACTACTGTAAGTGTGGTACTGCAACTACTACTGCAAGTGTGGTTCTGCAACTACTACTGCAAGGGTGGTACTGCAACTACTACTGCAAGGGTGGTACTGCAACTACTACTGCAAATGTGGTACTGCAACTACTACTGCAAGTGTGGTTCTGCAAGGACTACTGAAAGTGTGGTACTGCAACTACTACTGCAAGTGTGGTACTGCAACTACTACTGCAAGTGTGGTACTGCAACTACTACCGGAAGTGTGGTACTGCAACTACTACCGGAAGTGTGGTACTGCAACTACTACTGCAAGTGTGGTACTGCAACTACTACTGCTAGTGTGGTGCTGCAACTACTACTGCGAATGTGGTACTGCAACTACTACTGCAAGTGTGGTACTGCAACTACTACTGCAAATGTGGTACTGCAACTACTACTGCAAGCGTCGTACTGCAACTACTACTGCAAGGGTGGTTCTGCAACTACTACTGGAAGTGTGGTACTGCAACTACTACTGCAAGGGTGGTTCTGCAACTACTACTGGAAGTGTGGTACTGCAACTACTACTGCAAGGGTGGTACTGCAACTAATACTGGAAGTGTGGTGCTGCAACTACTATTGCAAGTGTAGTTCTGCAAGGACTACTGGAAGTGTGGTACTGCAACTACTACTGCAAGTGTGGTACTGCAACTACTACTGCAACTCTGTGGTACTGCAACCACAACTGCAAGTGTGATTCTGCAAGGACTACTGGAAGTGTGGTACTGCAACTACTACTATAAGTGTGGTTCTGCAAGGACTACTGTAAGTGTGGTAATGCAACTACTACTGCAAGTGTGGTACTTCAACTACTACTGTAAGTGTGGTACTGCAACTACCACTTCAAGTGTGGTTCTGCAACTACTACTGGAAGTGTGGTACTGCAACTACTACTGCAAGGGTGGTACTGCAACTACTACTGGAAGTGTGGTACTGCAACTACTACTACAAGTGTGGTTCTGCAAGGACTACTGTAAGTGTGGTACTGCAACTACTACTGCAAGGGTGGTTCTACAACTACTACTGGAAGTGTGGTACTGCAACTAATACTGCAAGTGTGGTACTGCAACTACTACTGCAAGGGTGGTACTGCAACTACTACTGCAAGTGTGGTACTGCAACTACTATTGCAAGTGTGGTTCTGCAAGGACTACTGGAAGTGTGGTACTGCAACTACTACTGCAAGTGTGGTACTGCAACTACTACTGCAAGTGTTGTACTGCAACTACTACTGTAAGTGTGGTACTGCAACTACTACTGCAAGTGTGGTACTGCAACTACTACTGCAGGTGTGGTACTGCAACTACTACTGCTAGTGTGGTGCTGCAACTACTACTGCACCTCTGTGGTACTGCAACTACTACTGCAAGTGTGATTCTGCAAGGACTACTGGAAGTGTGGTACTGCAACTACTACTATAAGTGTGGTTCTGCAAGGACTACTGTAAGTGTGGTACTGCAACTACTACTGGAAGTGTGGTACTGCAACTACTACTGCAAGTGTGGTACTGAAACTACTACTGGAAGTGTGGTACTGCTACTACTACTGCAAGTGTGGTACTGCAACTACTACTGTAAGTGTGGTTCTCCAAGGACTACTGGAAGTGTGGTACTGCAACTACTACTGGAAGTGTTGTACTGCAACTACTACTGCAAGTGTGGTTCTGCAAGGACTACTGGAAGTGTGGTACTGCAACTACTACTGGAAGTGTGGTACTGCAACTACTACTGCAAGTGTGGTACTGCAACTACTACTGCAAGTGTGGTACTTCAACTACTACTGTAAGTGTGGTACTGCAACTACTACTGTAAGTGTGGTTCTGCAAGGACTACTGGAAGTGTGGTACTGCAAATACTACTGTAAGTGTGGTACTGCAACTACTACTGCAAGTGTGGTACTTCAACTACTACTGGAAGTGTGGTACTGCAACTACTACTGCAAGTGTGGTACTGCAACTACAACTGGAAGTGTGGAACTGCAACTACTACTTCAAGAGTGGTTCTGCAACTACTACTGGAAGTGTGGTACTGCAACTACTACTGCAAGGGCGGTACTGCAGCTACTACTGGAAGTGTGGTACTGCAACTACTACTGCAAGTGTGGTTATGCAAGGACTACTGGAAGTGTGGTACTGCAACTACTACTGGAAGTGTGGTACTGCAACTACTACTGCAAGTGCGGTACTGCAACTACTACTGCAAGTGTGGTACTGCAACTACTACTGTAAGTGTGGTACTGCAACTACTACTGTAAGTGTGGTACTGCAACTACTACTGCAAGTGTGGTACTGCAACTACTACTGCAAGTGTGGTACTGCAACTAATACTGCAACTCTGTGGTACTGCAGCCACAACTGCAAGTGTGATTCTGCAAGGACTACTGGAAGTGTGGTACTGCAACTACAACTATAAGTGTGGTTCTGCAAATACTACTGTAAGTGTGGTACTGCAACTACTACTGCAAGTGTCGTACTTCAACTACTTCTGTAAGTGTGGTACTGCAACTACTACTTCAAGTGTGGTTCTGCAACTACTACTGGAAGTGTGGTACTGCAACTACTACTGCAAGGGAGGTACTGCAACTACTACTGGAAGTGTGGTACTGCAACTACTACTGCAAGTGTGGTTCTGCAAGGACTACTGGAAGTGTGGTACTGCAACTACTACTGCAAGGGTGGTTCTGCAACTACTACTGGAAGTGTGGTACTGCAACTCCTACTGCAAGGGTGGTACTGCAACTACTACTGGAAGTGTGGTGCTGCAACTACTACTGCAAGTGTAGTTCTGCAAGGACTACTGGAAGTGTGGTACTGCAACTACTACTGCAATTGTGGTACTGCAACTACTACTGCAAGTGTGGTACTGCAACTACTACTGGAAGTGTGGTACTGCAACTACTACTGCAAGTGTGGTACTGCAACTACTACTGCAAGTGTGGTTCTGCAAGGACTACTGGAAGTGTGGTACTGCAACTACTACTGCAAGTGTGGTACTGCAACTACTACTGCAAGTGTTGTACTGCAACTACTACTGTAAGTGTGGTACTGCAACTACTACTGCAAGTGTGGTACTGCAACTACTACTGCAAGTGTGGTACTGCAACTACTACTGCAAGTGTGGTACTGCAACTATTACTGCTAGTGTGGTGCTGCAACTACTACTGCAACTCTGTGGTACTGCAACTACTACTGCAAGTGTGATTCTGCAAGGACTACTGGAAGTGTGGTACTGCAACTACTACTATAAGTGTGGTTCTGCAAGGACTACTGGAAGTGTGGTACTGCAACTACTACTGGAAGTGTGGTACTGCAACTACTACTGCAAATGTGGTACTGCAACTACTACTGGAAGTGTGGTACTGCTGCTACTACTACTGCAAGTGTGGTACTGCAACTACTACTGCAAGTGTGGTACTGCAACTACTACTGCAAGTGTGGTTCTGCAACTACTACTGGAAGTGTGGGACTGCAACTACTACTGCAAGTGTGGCACTGCAACTACTACTGCAAGTGTGGCACTGCAACTACTACTGCAAGTGTGGTACTGCAACTACTACTGCAACTCTGTGGTTCTGCAAGTACTACTGTAAGTGTGGTACTGCAAGGACTACTGTAAGTGTGGTACTGCAACTACTACAGTAAGTGTGGTACTGCAACTACTACTGTAAGTGTGGCACTGCAACTACTACTGCAAGTGTGGTTCTGCAACTACTACTGTAAGTGTGGTACTGCAACTACTACTGCAAGGGTGGTACTGCAACTACTACTGCAACTCTGTGGTTCTGCAAGGACTACTGGAAGTGTGGTACTGCAAGAACTACTGTAAGTGTGGTCCTGCAACTACTACTGTAAGTGTGGTACTGCAACTACTACTGTAAGTGTGGTACTGCAACTACTACTGCAAGTGTGGTTCTGCAACTACTACTGTAAGTGTGGTACTGCAACTACTACTGCAAGGGTGGTACTGCAACTACTACTGCAAATGTGGTACTGCAACTACTACTGCAAGTGTGGTTCTGCAAGGACTACTGAAAGTGTGGTACTGCAACTACTACTGCAAGTGTGGTACTGCAACTACTACTGCAAGTGTGGTACTGCAACTACTACTGCAAGTGTGGTACTGCAACTACTACCGGAAGTGTGGTACTGCAACTACTACTGCAAGTGTGGTACTGCAACTACTACTGCTAGTGTGGTGCTGCAACTTCTACTGCGAATATGGTACTGCAACTACTACTGCAAGTGTGGTACTGCAACTACTACTGCAAATGTGGTACTGCAACTACTACTGCAAGCGTGGTACTGCAACTACTACTGCAAGGGTGGTTCTGCAACTACTACTGGAAGTGTGGTACTGCAACTACTACTGCAAGTGTCGTACTTCAACTACTTCTGTAAGTGTGGTACTGCAACTACTACTTCAAGTGTGGTTCTGCAACTACTACTGGAAGTGTGGTACTGCAACTACTACTGCAAGGGAGGTACTGCAACTACTACTGGAAGTGTGGTACTGCAACTACTACTGCAAGTGTGGTTCTGCAAGGACTACTGGAAGTGTGGTACTGCAACTACTACTGCAAGGGTGGTTCTGCAACTACTACTGGAAGTGTGGTACTGCAACTCCTACTGCAAGGGTGGTACTGCAACTACTACTGGAAGTGTGGTGCTGCAACTACTACTGCAAGTGTAGTTCTGCAAGGACTACTGGAAGTGTGGTACTGCAACTACTACTGCAATTGTGGTACTGCAACTACTACTGCAAGTGTGGTACTGCAACTACTACTGGAAGTGTGGTACTGCAACTACTACTGCAAGTGTGGTACTGCAACTACTACTGCAAGTGTGGTTCTGCAAGGACTACTGGAAGTGTGGTACTGCAACTACTACTGCAAGTGTGGTACTGCAACTACTACTGCAAGTGTTGTACTGCAACTACTACTGTAAGTGTGGTACTGCAACTACTACTGCAAGTGTGGTACTGCAACTACTACTGCAAGTGTGGTACTGCAACTACTACTGCAAGTGTGGTACTGCAACTATTACTGCTAGTGTGGTGCTGCAACTACTACTGCAACTCTGTGGTACTGCAACTACTACTGCAAGTGTGATTCTGCAAGGACTACTGTAAGTGTGGTACTGCAACTACTACTATAAGTGTGGTTCTGCAAGGACTACTGGAAGTGTGGTACTGCAACTACTACTGGAAGTGTGGTACTGCAACTACTACTGCAAGTGTGGTACTGCAACTACTACTGGAAGTGTGGTACTGCTGCTACTACTACTGCAAGTGTGGTACTGCAACTACTACTGCAAGTGTGGTACTGCAACTACTACTGCAAGTGTGGTTCTGCAACTACTACTGGAAGTGTGGGACTGCAACTACTACTGCAAGTGTGGCACTGCAACTACTACTGCAAGTGTGGCACTGCAACTACTACTGCAAGTGTGGTCATGCAACTACTACTGCAACTCTGTGGTTCTGCAAGTACTACTGTAAGTGTGGTACTGCAAGGACTACTGTAAGTGTGGTACTGCAACTACTACTGCAAGGGTGGTACTGCAACTACTACTGCAAATGTGGTACTGCAACTACTACTGCAAGTGTGGTTCTGCAAGGACTACTGAAAGTGTGGTACTGCAACTACTACTGCAAGTGTGGTACTGCAACTACTACTGCAAGTGTGGTACTGCAACTACTACCGGAAGTGTGGTACTGCAACTACTACTGCAAGTGTGGTACTGCAACTACTACTGCAAGTGTGGTCATGCAACTACTACTGCAACTCTGTGGTTCTGCAAGTACTACTGTAAGTGTGGTACTGCAAGGACTACTGTAAGTGTGGTACTGCAACTACTACTGCAAGGGTGGTACTGCAACTACTACTGCAAATGTGGTACTGCAACTACTACTGCAAGTGTGGTTCTGCAAGGACTACTGGAAGTGTGGTACTGCAACTACTACTGGAAGTGTGGTACTGCAACTACTACTGCAAATGTGGTACTGCAACTACTACTGGAAGTGTGGTACTGCTGCTACTACTACTGCAAGTGTGGTACTGCAACTACTACTGCAAGTGTGGTACTGCAACTACTACTGCAAGTGTGGTTCTGCAACTACTACTGGAAGTGTGGGACTGCAACTACTACTGCAAGTGTGGCACTGCAACTACTACTGCAAGTGTGGCACTGCAACTACTACTGCAAGTGTGGTACTGCAACTACTACTGCAACTCTGTGGTTCTGCAAGTACTACTGTAAGTGTGGTACTGCAAGGACTACTGTAAGTGTGGTACTGCAACTACTACAGTAAGTGTGGTACTGCAACTACTACTGTAAGTGTGGCACTGCAACTACTACTGCAAGTGTGGTTCTGCAACTACTACTGTAAGTGTGGTACTGCAACTACTACTGCAAGGGTGGTACTGCAACTACTACTGCAACTCTGTGGTTCTGCAAGGACTACTGGAAGTGTGGTACTGCAAGAACTACTGTAAGTGTGGTCCTGCAACTACTACTGTAAGTGTGGTACTGCAACTACTACTGTAAGTGTGGTACTGCAACTACTACTGCAAGTGTGGTTCTGCAACTACTACTGTAAGTGTGGTACTGCAACTACTACTGCAAGGGTGGTACTGCAACTACTACTGCAAATGTGGTACTGCAACTACTACTGCAAGTGTGGTTCTGCAAGGACTACTGAAAGTGTGGTACTGCAACTACTACTGCAAGTGTGGTACTGCAACTACTACTGCAAGTGTGGTACTGCAACTACTACTGCAAGTGTGGTACTGCAACTACTACCGGAAGTGTGGTACTGCAACTACTACTGCAAGTGTGGTACTGCAACTACTACTGCTAGTGTGGTGCTGCAACTTCTACTGCGAATATGGTACTGCAACTACTACTGCAAGTGTGGTACTGCAACTACTACTGCAAATGTGGTACTGCAACTACTACTGCAAGCGTGGTACTGCAACTACTACTGCAAGGGTGGTTCTGCAACTACTACTGGAAGTGTGGTACTGCAACTACTACTGCAAGTGTCGTACTTCAACTACTTCTGTAAGTGTGGTACTGCAACTACTACTTCAAGTGTGGTTCTGCAACTACTACTGGAAGTGTGGTACTGCAACTACTACTGCAAGGGAGGTACTGCAACTACTACTGGAAGTGTGGTACTGCAACTACTACTGCAAGTGTGGTTCTGCAAGGACTACTGGAAGTGTGGTACTGCAACTACTACTGCAAGGGTGGTTCTGCAACTACTACTGGAAGTGTGGTACTGCAACTCCTACTGCAAGGGTGGTACTGCAACTACTACTGGAAGTGTGGTGCTGCAACTACTACTGCAAGTGTAGTTCTGCAAGGACTACTGGAAGTGTGGTACTGCAACTACTACTGCAATTGTGGTACTGCAACTACTACTGCAAGTGTGGTACTGCAACTACTACTGGAAGTGTGGTACTGCAACTACTACTGCAAGTGTGGTACTGCAACTACTACTGCAAGTGTGGTTCTGCAAGGACTACTGGAAGTGTGGTACTGCAACTACTACTGCAAGTGTGGTACTGCAACTACTACTGCAAGTGTTGTACTGCAACTACTACTGTAAGTGTGGTACTGCAACTACTACTGCAAGTGTGGTACTGCAACTACTACTGCAAGTGTGGTACTGCAACTACTACTGCAAGTGTGGTACTGCAACTATTACTGCTAGTGTGGTGCTGCAACTACTACTGCAACTCTGTGGTACTGCAACTACTACTGCAAGTGTGATTCTGCAAGGACTACTGTAAGTGTGGTACTGCAACTACTAATATAAGTGTGGTTCTGCAAGGACTACTGGAAGTGTGGTACTGCAACTACTACTGGAAGTGTGGTACTGCAACTACTACTGCAAGTGTGGTACTGCAACTACTACTGGAAGTGTGGTACTGCTGCTACTACTACTGCAAGTGTGGTACTGCAACTACTACTGCAAGTGTGGTACTGCAACTACTACTGCAAGTGTGGTTCTGCAACTACTACTGGAAGTGTGGGACTGCAACTACTACTGCAAGTGTGGCACTGCAACTACTACTGCAAGTGTGGCACTGCAACTACTACTGCAAGTGTGGTCATGCAACTACTACTGCAACTCTGTGGTTCTGCAAGTACTACTGTAAGTGTGGTACTGCAAGGACTACTGTAAGTGTGGTACTGCAACTACTACTGCAAGGGTGGTACTGCAACTACTACTGCAAATGTGGTACTGCAACTACTACTGCAAGTGTGGTTCTGCAAGGACTACTGAAAGTGTGGTACTGCAACTACTACTGCAAGTGTGGTACTGCAACTACTACTGCAAGTGTGGTACTGCAACTACTACCGGAAGTGTGGTACTGCAACTACTACTGCAAGTGTGGTACTGCAACTACTACTGCTAGTGTGGTGCTGCAACTTCTACTGCGAATATGGTAATGCAACTACTACTGCAAGTGTGGTACTGCAACTACTACTGCAAATGTGGTACTGCAACTACTACTGCAAGCGTGGTACTGCAACTACTACTGCAAGGGTGGTTCTGCAACTACTACTGGAAGTGTGGTACTGCAACTACTACTGCAAGGGTGGTTCTGCAACTACTACTGGAAGTGTGGTACTGCAACTACTACTGCAAGGGTGGTACTGCAACTAATACTGGAAGTGTGGTGCTGCAACTACTATTGCAAGTGTAGTTCTGCAAGGACTACTGGAAGTGTGGTACTGCAACTACTACTGCAAGTGTGGTACTGCAACTACTACTGCAACTCTGTGGTACTGCAACCACAACTGCAAGTGTGATTCTGCAAGGACTACTGGAAGTGTGGTACTGCAACTACTACTATAAGTGTGGTTCTGCAAGGACTACTGTAAGTGTGGTATTGCAACTACTACTGCAAGTGTGGTACTTCAACTACTACTGTAAGTGTGGTACTGCAACTACCACTTCAAGTGCGGTTCTGCAAGGACTACTGTAAGTGTGGTACTGCAACTACTACTGCAAGGGTGGTTCTACAACTACTACTGGAAGTGTGGTACTGCAACTAATACTGCAAGTGTGGTACTGCAACTACTACTGCAAGGGTGGTACTGCAACTACTACTGCAAGTGTGGTACTGCAACTACTATTGCAAGTGTGGTTCTGCAAGGACTACTGGAAGTGTGGTACTGCAACTACTACTGCCCGTGTGGTACTGCAACTACTACTGCAAGTGTTGTACTGCAACTACTACTGTAAGTGTGGTACTGCAACTACTACTGAAAGTGTGGCACTGCAACTACTACTGCAAGTGTGGTACTGCAACTACTACTGCAGGTGTGGTACTGCAACTACTACTGCTAGTGTGGTGCTGCAACTACTACTGGAAGTGTGGTACTGCAACTACTACTGCAAGTGTGGTACTGCAACTACTACTGCAAGTGTGGTACTTCAACTACTACTGTAAGTGTGGTACTGCAACTACTACTGTAAGTGTGGTTCTGCAAGGACTACTGGAAGTGTGGTACTGCAAATACTACTGTAAGTGTGGTACTGCAACTACTACTGCAAGTGTGGTACTTCAACTACTACTGGAAGTGTGGTACTGCAACTACTACTGCAAGTGTGGTACTGCAACTACTACTGGAAGTGTGGTACTGCAACTACTACTTCAAGAGTGGTTCTGCAACTACTACGGGAAGTGTGGTACTGCAACTACTACTGCAAGGGTGGTACTGCAACTACTACTGGAAGTGTGGTACTGCAACTACTACTGCAAGTGTGGTTCTGCAAGGACTACTGGAAGTGTGGTACTGCAACTACTACTGCAAGAGTGGTACTGCAACTACTACTGCAAGTGTTGTACTGCAACTACTACTGTAAGTGTGGTACTGCAACTACTACTGCAAGTGTGGCACTGCAACTACTACTGCAAGTGTGGTACTGCAACTACTACTGCAGGTGTGGTACTGCAACTACTACTGCTAGTGTGGTGCTGCAACTACTACTGGAAGTGTGGTACTGCAACTACTACTGCAAGTGTGGTACTGCAACTACTACTGCAAGTGTGGTACTTCAACTACTACTGTAAGTGTGGTTCTGCAAGGACTACTGGAAGTGTGGTACTGCAAATACTACTGTAAGTGTGGTACTGCAACTACTACTGCAAGTGTGGTACTTCAACTACTACTGGAAGTGTGGTACTGCAACTACTACTGCAAGTGTGGTACTGCAACTACTACTGGAAGTGTGGTACTGCAACTACTACTTCAAGAGTGGTTCTGCAACTACTACGGGAAGTGTGGTACTGCAACTACTACTGCAAGGGTGGTACTGCAACTACTACTGGAAGTGTGGTACTGCAACTACTACTGCAAGTGCGGTTCTGCAAGGACTACTGGAAGTGTGGTACTGCAACTACTACTGCAAGTGTGATACTGCAACTACTACTGCATGTGCGGTACTGCAACTACTACTGCAAGTGTGGTACTGCAACTACTACTGTAAGTGTGGTACTGCAACTACTACTGCAAGTGTGGTACTGCAACTACTACTGCAAGTGTGGTACTGCAACTAATGGGTACTGCAACTCTGTGGTACTGCAACCACAACTGCAAGTGTGATTCTGCAAGGACTACTGGAAGTGTGGTACTGCAACTACAACTATAAGTGTGGTTCTGCAAATACTACTGTAAGTGTGGTACTGCAACTACTACTGCAAGTGTCGTACTTCAACTAATACTGTAAGTGTGGTACTGCAACTACTACTTCAAGTGTGGTTCTGCAACTACTACTGGAAGTGTGGTACTGCAACTACTACTGCAAGGGTGGTACTGCAACTACTAGTGGAAGTGTGGTACTGCAACTACTAGTGCAAGTCTGGTTCTGCAAGGACTACTGGAAGTGTGGTACTGCAACTACTACTGCAAGGGTGGTTCTGCAACTACTACTGGAAGTGTGGTACTGCAACTACTACTGCAAGGGTGGTACTGCAACTACTACTGGAAGTGTGGTGCTGCAACTACTACTGCAAGTGTAGTTCTGCAAGGACTACTGGAAGTGTGGTACTGCAACTACTACTGCAATTGTGGTACTGCAACTACTACTGCAAGTGTGGTACTGCAACTACTACTGGAAGTGTGGTACTGCAACTACTACTGCAAGTGTGGTACTGCAACTACTACTGCAAGTGTGGTACTGCAACTACTACTGCAAGTGTGGTTCTGCAAGGACGACTGGAAGTGTGGTACTGCAACTACTACTGCAAGTGTGGTACTGCAACTACCACTGCAAGTGTTGTACTGCAACTACTACTGTAAGTGTGGTACTGCAACTACTACTGCAAGTGTGGTACTGCAACTACTACTGCAAGTGTGGTACTGCAACTACTACTGCAAGTGTGGTACTGCAACTATTACTGCTAGTGTGGTGCTGCAACTACTACTGAAACTCTGTGGTACTGCAACTACTACTGCAAGTGTGATTCTGCAAGGACTACTGGAAGTGTGGTACTGCAACTACTACTATAAGTGTGGTTCTGCAAGGACTACTGGAAGTGTGGTACTGCAACTACTACTGGAAGTGTGGTACTGCAACTACTACTGCAAGTGTGGTACTGCAACTACTACTGGAAGTGTGGTACTGCTGCCACTACTACTGCAAGTGGGGTACTGCAACTACTACTGTAAGTGTGGTTCTGCAAGGACTACTGGAAGTGTGGTACTGCAACTACTACTGGAAGTGTGGTACTGCAACTACTACTGCAAGTGTGGTACTGCAACTAATACTGCAAGTGTGGTACTGCAACTACTACTGCAAGTGTGGTACTACAACTACTACTGTAAGTGTGGTACTGCAACTACTACTGTAAGTGTGGTTCTGCAAGGACTACTGGAAGTGTGGTACTGCAAATACTACTGTAAGTGTGGTACTGCAACTACTACTACAAGTGTGGTACTTCAACTACTACTGTAAGTGTGGTACTGCAACTACTACTTCAAGTGTGGTTCTGCAACTACTACTGGAAGTGTGGTACTGCAACTACTACTGCAAGTGTGGTACTGCAACTACTACTGGAAGTGTGGTACTGCAACTACTACTGCAAGGGTGGTTCTGCAACTACTACTGGAAGTGTGGTACTGCAACTACTACTGCAAGGGTGGTACTGCAACTACTACTGGAAGTGTTGTGCTGCAACTACTACTGCAAGTGTAGTTCTGCAAGGACTACTGGAAGTGTGGTACTGCAACTACTACTGCAAGTGTGGTACTGCAACTACTACTGCAAGTGTGGTACTGCAACTACTACTGCAACTCTGTGGTACTGAAACCACAACTGCAAGTGTGATTCTGCAAGGACTACTGGAAGTGTGGTACTGAAACTACTACTATAAGTGTGGTTCTGCAAGGAATACTGTAAGTGTGGTACTGCAACTACTACTGCAAGTGTGGTACTTCAACTACTACTGTAAGTGTGGTACTGCAACTACTACTTCAAGTGTGGTTCTGCAACTACTACTGGAAGTGTGTTACTGCAACTACTACTGCAAGGGTGGTACTGCAACTACTACTGCAAGTGTGGTTCTGCAAGGACTACTGGAAGTGTGGTACTGCAACTACTACTGCAAGGGTGCTTCTGCAGCTACTACTGGAAGTGTGGTACTGCAACTACTACTGCAAGGGTGGTACTGCAACTACTACTGGAAGTTTGGTGCTGCAACTACTACTGCAAGTGTAGTTCTGCAAGGACTACTGGAAGTGTGGTACTGCAACTACTACTGCAAGTGTGGTACTGCAACTACTACTGGAAGTGTGGTACTGCAACTACTACTGCAAGTGTGGTACTGCAACTACTACTGCAAGTGTGGTACTGCAACTACTACTACAAGTGTGGTACTGCAACTACTACTGGAAGTGTGGTACTGCAACTACTACTGCAAGTGTGGTTCTGCAAGGACTACTGGAAGTGTGGTACTGCAACTACTACTGCAAGTGTGGTACTTCAACTACTACTGTAAGTGTGGTACTGCAACTACTACTTCAAGTGTGGTTCTGCAACTACTACTGGAAGTGTGGTACTGCAACTACTACTGCAAGTGTGGTACTGCAACTACTACTGGAAGTGTGGTACTGCAACTACTACTGCAAGTGTGGTTCTGCAAGGACTACTGGAAGTGTGGTACTGCAACTACTACTGCAAGGGTGGTACTGCAACTACTACTGGAAGTGTGGTGCTGCAACTACTACTGCAAGTGTAGTTCTGCAAGGACTATTGGAAGTGTGGTACTGCAACTACTACTGCAATTGTGGTACTGCAACTACTACTGCAAGTGTGGTACTGCAACTACTACTGGAAGTGTGGTACTGCAATTACTACTGCAAGTGTGGTACTGCAACTACTACTGCAAGTGTGGTTCTGCAAGGACTACTGGAAGTGTGGTACTGCAACTACTACTGCAAGTGTGGTACTGCAACTACTACTGCAAGTGTTGTACTGCAACTACTACTGTAAGTGTGGTACTGCAACTACTACTGCAAGTGTGGTACTGCAACTACTACTGCAAGTGTGGTACTGCAACTACTACTGCAACTGTGTGGTACTGCAACTACTACTGCAAGTGTGATTCTGCAAGGACTACTGGAAGTGTGGTACTGCAACTACTACTATAAGTGTGGTTCTGCAAGGACTACTGGAAGTGTGGTACTGCAACTACTACTGGAAGTGTGGTTCTGCAAGGACTACTGGAAGTGTGGTACTGCAACTACTACTGGAAGTGTGGTACTGCTGCTACTACTACTGCAAGTGTGGTACTGCAACTACTACTGCAAGTGTGGTACTGCAACTACTACTGCAAGTGTGGTTCTGCATCTACTACTGGAAGTGTGGGACTGCAACTACTACTGCAAGTGTGGCACTGCAACTACTACTGCAAGTGTGGCACTGCAACTACTACTGCAAGTGTGGTACTGCAACTACTACTGCAACTCTGTGGTTCTGCAAGGACTACTGTAAGTGTGGTACTGCAAGGACTACTGTAAGTGTGGTACTGCAAGGACTACTGTAAGTGTGGTACTGCAACTACTACTGTAAGTGTGGTACTGGAACTACTACTGTAAGTGTGGTACTGCAACTACTACTGCAAGTGTGGTTCTGCAACTACTACTGTAAGTGTGGTACTGCAACTACTACTGCAAGGGTGGTACTGCAACTACTACTGCAACTCTGTGGTTCTGCAAGGACTACTGGAAGTGTGGTACTGCAAGAACTACTGTAAGTGTGGTCCTGCAACTACTACTGTAAGTGTGGTACTGCAACTACTACTGTAAGTGTGGTACTGCAACTACTACTGCAAGTGTGGTTCTGCAACTACTACTGTAAGTGTGGTACTGCAACAACTACTGCAAGGGTGGTACTGCAACTACTACTGCAAATGTGGTACTGCTACTACTACTGCAAGTGTGGTTCTGCAAGGACTACTGAAAGTGTGGTACTGCAACTACTACTGCAAGTGTGGTACTGCAACTACTACTGCAAGTGTGGTACTGCAAGTACTACCGGAAGTGTGGTACTGCAACTACTACTGCTAGTGTGGTGCTGCAACTACTACTGCGAATGTCGTACTGCAACTACTACTGCAAGTGTGGTACTGCAACTACTACTGCAAATGTGGTACTGCAACTACTACTGCAAGCGTGGTACTGCAACTACTACTGCAAGGGTGGTTCTGCAACTACTACTGGAAGTGTGGTACTGCAACTACTACTGCAAGGTTGGTTCTGCAACTACTACTGGAAGTGTGGTACTGCAACTACTACTGCAAGGGTGGTACTGCAACTAATACTGGAAGTGTGGTGCTGCAACTACTATTGCAAGTGTAGTTCTGCAAGGACTGCTGGAAGTGTGGTACTGCAACTACTACTGCAAGTGTGGTACTGCAACTACTACTGCAACTCTGTGGTACTGCAACCACAACTGCAAGTGTGATTCTGCAAGGACTACTGGAAGTGTGGTACTGCAAATACTACTGTAAGTGTGGTACTGCAACTACTACTGCAAGTGTGGTACTTCAACTACTACTGTAAGTGTGGTACTGCAACTACTACTTCAAGTGTAGTTCTGCAACTACTACTGGAAGTGTGGTACTGCAACTACTACTGCAAGTGTGGTACTGCAACTACTACTGGAAGTGTGGTACTGCAACTACTACTGCAAGTGTGGTTCTGCAAGGACTACTGGAAGTGTGGTACTGCAACTACTACTGCAAGGGTGGTTCTGCAACTACTACTGGAAGTGTGGTACTGCAACTACTACTGCAAGGGTGGTACTGCAACTACTACTGGAAGTGTGGTGCTTCAACTACTACTGCAAGTGTGGTACTGCAACTACTACTGGAAGTGTGGTACTGCAACTACTACTGCAAGTGTGGTTCTGCAAGGACTACTGGAAGTGTGGTACTGCAACTACTACTGCAAGGGTGGTTCTGCAACTACTACTGGAAGTGTGGTACTGCAACTACTACTGCAAGGGTAGTACTGCAACTACTACTGGAAGTGTGGTGCTTCAACTACTACTGCAAGTGTAGTTCTGCAAGGACTACTGGAAGTGTGGTACTGCAACTACTACTGCAAGTGTGGTACTGCAACTACTACTTCAAGTGTGGTGCTTCAACTACTACTGCAAGTGTAGTTCTGCAAGGAGTACTGGAAGTGTGGTACTGCAACTTCTACTGGTGGTCTCCGGCTCTGTAAGGGGTACTGCAACTCTACTGGAAGTGTGGTACTGCAACTACTACTGCAAGTGTGGTACTGCAACTACTACTGGAAATGTGGTACTGCTACTACTACTGCAAGTGTGGTACTGCAACTACTACTGTAAGAGTGGTTCTGCAAGGACTACTGTAAGTGTGGTTCTGCAAGGACTACTGGAAGTGTGGTACTGCAACTACTACTGTAAGTGTGGTTCTGCAAGGACTACTGGAAGTGTGGTACTGCAAATACTACTGTAAGTATGGTACTGCAACTACTACTGCAAGTGTGGTACTTCAACTACTACTGGAAGTGTGGTACTGCAACTACTACTGCAAGTGTGGTACTGCAACTACTATTGGAAGTGTGGTACTGCAACTACTACTTCAAGAGTGGTTCTGCAACTACTACAGGAAGTGTGGTACTGCAACTACTTCTGCAAGGGTGGTACTGCAACTACTACTGGAAGTGTGATACTGCAACTACTACTGCAAGTGTGGTTCTGCACGGACTACTGGAAGTGTGGTACTGCAACTACTACTGCAAGTGTGGTACTGCAACTACTACTGCAAGTGTGGTACTGCAACTACTACTGCAAGTGTGGTACTGCAACTACTACTGTAAGTGTGGTACTGCAACTACTACTGCAAGTGTGGTACTGCAACTACTACTGCAAGTGTGGTACTGCAACTACTACTGCAACTCTGTGGTACTGCAACACAACTGCAAGTGTGATTCTGCAAGGACTACTGGAAGTGTGGTACTGCAACTACTACTATATGTGTGGTTCTGCAAGGACTACTGTAAGTGTGGTACTGCATCTACTACTGCAAGTGTGGTACTTCAACTACTACTGTAAGTGTGGTACTGCAACTACTACTTCAAGTGTGGTTCTGCAACTACTACTGGAAGTGTGGTACTGCAACTACTACTGCAAGGGTGGTACTGCAACTACTACTGGAAATGTGGTACTGCAACTACTACTGCAAGTGTGGTTCTGCAAGGACTACTGGAAGTGTGGTACTGCAACTACTACTGCAAGGGTGGTTCTGCAACTACTACTGGAAGTGTGGTACTGCAACTACTACTGCAAGGGTGGTACTGCAACTACTACTGGAAGTGTGGTGCTGAAACTACTTCTGAAAGTGTAGTTCTGCAAGGACTACTGGAAGTGTGGTAATGCAACTACTACTGCAAGTGTGGTACTGTAACTACTACTGCAAGTGTGGTACTGCAACTACTACTGGAAGTGTGGTACTGCAACTACTTACTGCAAGTGTGGTACTGTAACTACTACTGCAAGTGTGGTACTGCAACTACTACTGCAAGTGTGGTACTGCAACTACTACTGCAAGTGTGGTTCTGCAACTACTACTGCAAGGGTGGTACTGCAACTACTACTGCAAGTGTGGTACTGCAACTACTACTGCAAGTGTGGTTCTGCAAGGACTACTGGAAGTGTGGTACTGCAACTACTACTGCAAGTGTTGTACTGCAACTACTACTGTAAGTGTGGTACTGCAACTACTACTGGAAGTGTGGTACTGCTACTACTACTGCAAGTGTGATACTGCAACTACTACTGTAAGTGTGGTTCTGCAAGGACTACTGGAAGTGTGGTACTGCAACTACTACTGGAAGTGTGGTACTGCAACTACTACTGCAAGTGTGGTACTGCAACTACTACTGCAAGTGTGGTACTGCAACTACTACTGCAAGTGTGGTACTTCAACTACTACTGTAAGTGTGGTACTGCAACTACTACTGTAAGTGTGGTTCTGCAAGGACTACTGGAAGTGTGGTACTGCAAATACTACTGTAAGTGTGGTACTGCAACTACTACTGCAAGTGTGGTACTTCAACTACTACTGTAAGTGTGGTACTGCAACTACTACTTCAAGTGTGGTTCTGCAACTACTACTGGAAGTGTGTTACTGCAACTACTACTGCAAGGGTGGTACTGCAACTACTACTGGAAGTGTGGTACTGCAACTACTACTGCAAGTGTGGTTCTGCAAGGACTACTGGAAGTGTGGTACTGCAACTACTACTGCAAGTGTGGTACTGCAACTACTACTTCAAGTGTGGTGCTTCAACTACTACTGCAAGTGTAGTTCTGCAAGGACTACTGGAAGTGTGGTACTGCAACTACTACTGCAAGTGTGGTACTGCAACTACTACTTCAAGTGTGGTGCTTCAACTACTACTGCAAGTGTAGTTCTGCAAGGAGTACTGGAAGTGTGGTACTGCAACTTCTACTATAAGTGTGGTTCTGCAAGGACTACTGTAAGTGTGGTACTGCAACTACTACTGGAAGTGTGGTACTGCAACTACTACTGCAAGTGTGGTACTGCAACTACTACTGGAAATGTGGTACTGCTACTACTACTGCAAGTGTGGTACTGCAACTACTACTGTAAGAGTGGTTCTGCAAGGACTAATGGAAGTGTGGTACTGCAACTACTACTGGAAGTGTGGTACTGCAACTAATACTGCAAGTGTGGTTCTGCAAGGACTGCTGGAAGTGTGGTACTGCAACTACTACTGGAAGTGTGGTACTGCAACTACTACTGCAAGTGTGGTACTTCAACTACTACTGTAAGTGTGGTACTGCAACTACTACTGTAAGTGTGGTTCTGCAAGGACTACTGGAAGTGTGGTACTGCAAATACTACTGTAAGTATGGTACTGCAACTACTACTGCAAGTGTGGTACTTCAACTACTACTGGAAGTGTGGTACTGCAACTACTATTGGAAGTGTGGTACTGCAACTACTACTTCAAGAGTGGTTCTGCAACTACTACAGGAAGTGTGGTACTGCAACTACTTCTGCAAGGGTGGTACTGCAACTACTACTGGAAGTGTGATACTGCAACTACTACTGCAAGTGTGGTTCTGCATGGACTTCTGGAAGTGTGGTACTGCAACTAGTACTGCAAGTGTGGTACTGCAACTACTACTGCAAGTGTGGTACTGCAACTACTACTGCAAGTGTGGTACTGCAACTACTACTGTAAGTGTGGTACTGCAACTACTACTGCAAGTGTGGTACTGCAACTACTACTGCAAGTGTGGTACTGCAACTACTACTGCAACTCTGTGGTACTGCAACACAACTGCAAGTGTGATTCTGCAAGGACTACTGGAAGTGTGGTACTGCAACTACTACTATATGTGTGGTTCTGCAAGGACTACTGTAAGTGTGGTACTGCAACTACTACTGCAAGTGTGGTACTTCAACTACTACTGTAAGTGTGGTACTGCAACTACTACTTCAAGTGTGGTTCTGCAACTACTACTGGAAGTGTGGTACTGCAACTACTACTGCAAGGGTGGTACTGCAACTACTACTGGAAATGTGGTACTGCAACTACTACTGCAAGTGTGGTTCTGCAAGGACTACTGGAAGTGTGGTACTGCAACTACTACTGCAAGGGTGGTTCTGCAACTACTACTGGAAGTGTGGTACTGCAACTACTACTGCAAGGGTGGTACTGCAACTACTACTGGAAGTGTGGTGCTGAAACTACTACTGCAAGTGTAGTTCTGCAAGGACTACTGGAAGTGTGGTAATGCAACTACTACTGCAAGTGTGGTACTGTAACTACTACTGCAAGTGTGTTACTGCAACTACTACTGGAAGTGTGGTACTGCAACTACTTACTGCAAGTGTGGTACTGTAACTACTACTGCAAGTGTGGTACTGCAACTACTACTGCAAGTGTGGTACCGCAACTACTACTGCAAGTGTGGTTCTGCAACTACTACTGCAAGGGTGGTACTGCAACTACTACTGCAAGTGTGGTACTGCAACTACTACTGCAAGTGTGGTTCTGCAAGGACTACTGGAAGTGTGGTACTGCAACTACTACTGCAAGTGTTGTACTGCAACTACTACTGTAAGTGTGGTACTGCAACTACTACTGGAAGTGTGGTACTGCTACTACTACTGCAAGTGTGATACTGCAACTACTACTGTAAGTGTGGTTCTGCAAGGACTACTGGAAGTGTGGTACTGCAACTACTACTGGAAGTGTGGTACTGCAACTACTACTGCTAGTGTGGTGCTGCAACTACTGCTGCAACTCTGTGGTACTGCAACTACTACTGCAAGTGTGATTCTGCAAGGACTACTGGAAGTGTGGTACTGCAACTACTACTATAAGTGTGGTTCTGTAAGGACTACTGTAAGTGTGGTGCTGCAACTACTACTGGAAGTGTGGTACTGCAACTTCTACTGCAAGTGTGGTACTGCAACTACTACTGGAAGTGTGGTACTGCTACTACTACTGCAAGTGTGATACTGCAACTACTACTGTAAGTGTGGTTCTGCAAGGACTACTGGAAGTGTGGTACTGCAACTACTACTGGAAGTGTGGTACTGCAACTACTACTGCAAGTGTGGTACTGCAACTACTACTGCAAGTGTGGTACTGCAACTACTACTGCAAGTGTGGTACTTCAACTACTACTGTAAGTGTGGTACTGCAACTACTACTGTAAGTGTGGTTCTGCAAGGACTACTGGAAGTGTGGTACTGCAAATACTACTGTAAGTGTGGTACTGCAACTACTACTGCAAGTGTGGTACTTCAACTACTACTGTAAGTGTGGTACTGCAACTACTACTTCAAGTGTGGTTCTGCAACTACTACTGGAAGTGTGTTACTGCAACTACTACTGCAAGGGTGGTACTGCAACTACTACTGGAAGTGTGGTACTGCAACTACTACTGCAAGTGTGGTTCTGCAAGGACTACTGGAAGTGTGGTACTGCAACTACTACTGCAAGTGTGGTACTGCAACTACTACTGCAAGTGTGGTACTGCAACTACTACTGCAAGTGTGGTACTTCAACTACTACTGTAAGTGTGGTACTGCAACTACTACTTCAAGTGTGGTTCTGCAACTACTACTGGAAGTGTGGTACTGCAACTACTACTGCAAGGGTGGTACTGCAACTACTACTGGAAGTGTGGTTCTGCAACTACTACTGCAAGTGTGGTTCTGCAAGGACTACTGGAAGTGTGGTAGTGCTAATACTACTGTAAGTGTGGTACTGCAACTACTACTGCAAGTGTTTTACTTCAACTACTACTGTAAGTGTGGTACTGCAACTACTACTTCAAGTGTGGTTCTGCAACTACTACTGGAAGTGTGGTACTGCAACTACTACTGCAAGTGTGGTACTGCAACTACTACTGCAAGTGTGGTACTGCAACTACTACTGGAAGTGTGGTGCTGCAACTACTACTGCTAGTGTGGTGCTGCAACTACTACTGCAACTCTGTGGTACTGCAACTACTACTGCAAGTGTGATTCTGCAAGGACTACTGGAAGTGTGGTACTGCAACTACTACTATAAGTGTGGTTCTGCAAGGACTACTGGAAGTGTGGTACTGCAACTACTACTGGAAGTGTGGTACTGCAACTACTACTGCAAGTGTGGTACTGCAACTACTACTGGAAGTGTGGTACTGCTACTACTACTGCAAGTGTGGTACTGCAACTACTACTGTAAGTGTGGTTCTGCAAGGACTACTGGAAGTGTGGTACTGCAACTACTACTGGAAGTGTGGTACTGCAACTACTACTGCAAGTGTGGTACTGCAACTACTACTGCAAGTGTGGTACTGCAACTACTACTGTAAGTGTGGTTCTGCAATAACTACTGGAAGTGTGGTACTGCAAATACTACTGTAAGTGTGGTACTACAACTACTACTTCAAGTGTGGTACTGCAACTACTACTGTAAGTGTGGTACTGCAACTACTACTTCAAGTGTGGTTCTGCAACTACTACTGCAAGTGTGGTACTGCAACTACTACTGCAAGGGTGGTACTGCAACTACTACTGGAAGTGTGGTGCTGCAACTACTACTGTAAGTGTGGTTCTGCAAGGACTACTGGAAGTGTGGTACTGCAACTACTACTGCAAGTGTGGTACTGCAACTACTACTGCAAGTGTGGTACTGCAACTACTACTGGAAGTGTGGTACTGCAACTACTACTGCAAGTGTGGTACTGAAACTACTACTGCAAGTGTGGTTCTGCAAGGACTACTGGAAGTGTGGTACTGCAACTACTACTGCAAGTGTGGTACTGCAACTACTACCGCAACTGTGGTTCTGAAACTGCTACTGCAAGTGTGGTACTGCAACTACTACTGTAAGTGTGGTACTGCAACTACTACTGGAAGTGTGGTACTGCAACTACTACTGCAAGTGTGGTACTGCAACTACTACTTCAAGTGTGGTTCTGAAACTACTACTGGAAGTGTGGTACTGCAACTACTACTGCAAGGGTGGTACTGCAACTACTACTGGAAGTGTGGTACTGCAACTACTACTGCAAGTGTGGTTCTGCAAGGACTACTGGAAGTGTGGTACTGCAACTACTACTGCAAGTGTGATACTGCAACTACTACTGCAAGTGTGGTACTGCAACTACTACTGTAAGTGTGGTACTGCAACTACTACTGCAAGTGTGGTACTGCAACTACTACTGCAACTCTGTGGTACTGCAACCACTAATGCAAGTGTGATTCTGCAAGGACTACTGGAAGTGTGGTACTGCAACTACTACTGCAAGTGTGGTACTTCAACTACTACTGTAAGTGTGGTACTGCAACTACTACGTCAAGTGTGGTTCTGCAACTACTACTGGAAGTGTGGTACTGCAACTACTACTGCAAGGATGGTACTGCAACTACTACTGGAAGTGTGGTGCTGCAACTTCTACTGTAAGTGTAGTTCTGCAAGGACTACTGCAAGTGTAGTTCTGCAAGGACTTCTGGAAGTGTGGTACTGCAACTACTACTGCAAGTGTGGTACTGCAACTACTACTGTAAGTGTGGTACTGCAACTACTACTGCAAGTGTGGTACTGCAACTACTACTGCAAGTGTGGTACTGCAACTACTACTGGAAGTGTGGTACTGCAACTACTACTGCAAGTGTGGTACTTCAGCTACTACTGTAAGTGTGGTACTGCAACTACTACTTCAAGTGTGGTTCTGCAACTACTACTGGAAGTGTGGTACTGCAACTACTACTGTAAGGGTGATACTGCAACTACTACTGGAAGTGTGGTTCTGCAACTACTACTGCAAGTGTGGTTCTGCAAGGACTACTGGAAGTGTGGTACTGCAACTACTACTGCAAGTGTGGTACTGCAACTACTACTGCAAGTGTGGTACTGCAACTACTACTGCAAGTGTGGTACTGCAACTACTACTGTAAGTGTGGTACTGCAACTACTACTGCAAGTGTGGTACTGCAACTACTACTGCAAGTGTGGTACTGCAACTACTACTGCAAGTGTGGGACTGCAACTACTACTGCAACTCTGTGGTACTGCAACCACTACTGCAAGTGTGGTACTGCAACTACTACTGCAAGTGTGATTCTGCAAGGACTACTGGAAGTGTGGTACTGCAACTACTACTATAAGTGTGGTTCTGCAAGGCCTACTGTAAGTGTGGTACCGGAACTACTACTGCAAGTGTGGTACTTCAAGTACTACTGTAAGTGTGGTACTGCAACTACTACTTCAAGTGTGGTTCTGCAACTACTACTGGAAGTGTGGTACTGCAACTACTACTGCAAGGGTGGTACTGCAACTACTACTGGAAGTGTGGTACTGCAACTACTACTGCAAGTGTGGTACTGCAACTACTACTGCAAGTGTGGTACTGCAACTACTACTGGAAGTGTGGTACTGCAACTACTACTGCAAGTGTGGTACTGCAACTACTACTGTAAGTGTGGTACTGCAACTACTACTGCAAGTGTGGTACTGCAACTACTACTGCAAGTGTGGTACTGCAACTACTACTGCAAGTGTGGTACTCCAACTACTACTGGAAGTGTGGTACTGCAACTACTTCTGCAAGTGTGGTACTGCAACTACTACGGTAAGTGTGGTACTGCAACTACTACTGCAAGTGTGGTACTGCAACTACTACTGCAAGTGTGGTACTGCAACTACTACTGCGAATGTGGTACTGCAACTACTACTGCGAGTGTGGTACTGCAACTACTACTGCGAGTGTGGTACTGCAACTACTACTGCAAGTGTGGTACTGCAACTACTACTGCAAGTGTGGTACTGCAACTACTACTGCAAGTGTGGTACTGCAACTACTACTGCAAGTGTGGTTCTGCAAGGACTACTGCAAGTGTGGTACTGCAACACACTGTCAAGACCATTCAATTGAATGTTGAAATTGAAAATTGCTATTACTTAAAGAAGTTTTCTGGCACTTTTTAATTGCTAATTTGTTCTTAGGATAAGTCCTTAATCGAAGAACCTTGGGGTCTGACACCTGCTGTGGTGGAAAAAAAATCTGTGTTTTACATTACCTGTAAAGTAGTTGAGATTCTGGCTAATCCTATCCACACATTGCAGAAAAAAATCCGCAGCAGAAATGCTGCGATTTCAAAAATACTCATGTTTTTGTAAATCACAACATGTCAATTATACCTATGGAAGTGTTTTTGTATACATATATTATACACAGAAAGTCTTTCCGCAGCGTTTTTTAGTTGCGGCTTGCTACATGGGACCTGAGGCTGAGGCCCCACGTTGCAAAAAAGCTGCTTTTGTTTGCAGATTTTGATCTGGTTTTTTGGCGGCAAAGCCAGGAGTGGACTGAGTACAAGGCCATCCAAACTATTTAAGATACTGATTATATAAAATTCAGTATTGGTGATAGCATTGGTAACCCAGGGATAGATAACTATATCTTGAAGTAACTAGCAGAGAAAAGTGTCCTAAAACCTTCCTCTTACTGCAGCTGCTGACAGATAGCTGATTGTTAATCTCACAGGGTTTTCTTCGGGGATCGTAATATATATGGCCTATTTGATATCTCGTAGGGATCTGATTTCCAGTACACTCATTGATCAGTTATAAGAAAGGACTATAGAGTTCCAGCCGGTGACACATCCCATTCACTGTTTATTCAGACACAGCGCCATAAACATGATTGTAGCTGTACAGTCATGGCCAAAAGTTTTGAGAATGACACAAATATTATATTTTCACATGATCTGCTGCCCTCTGGTTTTTATGTGTGTTTGTCAGATGTTTTTATCACATACAGAAATATAATTGCATTCATATTATGAGTAACAGAAGCTTATATTGACAGTTAGAATGAGTTAATGCAGCAAGTCAATATTTGCAGTGTTGACCCTTCTTCTTCAGGACCTCTGCAATTCTCCCTGGCATGCTCTCAATCAACTTCTGGACCAAATCCTGACTGATAGCAGTCCATTCTTGCAGAATCAATGCTTTAATTTTGTCTGAATTTGTTGGTTTTTGTTTGTCCACCCGTCTCTTGATGATTGACCACAAGTTCTCAATGGGATTAAGATCTGGGGAGTTTCCAGGCCATGGACCCAAAATCTCTATGTTTTGTTCCCTGAGCCATTTAGTTATCACCTTTGCTTTATGGCAAGGTGCTCCATCATGCTGGAAAAGGCATTGTTGAGCGCCAAACTGCTCTAGGACGGTTGGGAGAAGTTGCTCTTGGAGGACATTCTGGTACCATTCTTTATTCATGGCTGTGTTTTTAGGCAAGACTGTGAGAGAGCCGATTCCCTTGGCTGAGAAGCAACCCCACACATGAATGGTTTCAGGATGCTTTACAGTTGGCATGAGACAGGACTGGTGGTAGCGCTCACCTCTTCTTCTCCGAATAAGCTGTTTTCCAGATGTTCCAAACAATCGAAAAGGGGATTCATCAAAGAAAATTACTTTACCCCCAGTCCTCAGCAGTCCACTCCCTGTACCTTTTGCAGAATATCAGTCTGTCCCTGATGTTTTTTCTGGAGAGAAGTGGCTTCTTTGCTGCCCTCCTTGAGACCAGGCCTTGCTCCAAGAGTCTCCGCCTCACAGTGCATGCAGATGCACTCACACCTGCCTGCTGCCATTCCTCAGCAAGCTCTGCACTGATGGTAGCCCGATCCCGCAGCTGAAACACTTTTAAGAGACGGTCCTGCCGCTTGCTGGTCTTTCTTGGGCGCCCTGGAGCCTTTTTGGCACCAATGGAACCTCTCTCCTTGAAGTTCTTGATGATGCGATAGATTGTTGACTGAGGTGCAATCTTTCTAGCTGCAATACTCTTCCCAGTTAGGCCATTTTTGTGCAGTGCAATGATGACTGCACGTGTTTCTTTAGAGATAACCATGGTTAACAGAAGAGAAACAATGATGGCAAGCACCAGCCTCCTTTTAAAGTGTCCAGTGGTGTCATTCTTACTTAATCATGACAGATTGATCTCCAGCACTGTCCTCATCAACACCCACACCTGTGTTAATGGAGCAATCACTGAAACGATGTTAGGTGGTCCTTTTAAGGCAGGGCTGCAATGATGTTGAAATGTGTTTTGGGGGATAAAGTTCATTTTCTAGGCAAATATTGACTTTGCAAGTAATTGCTGTTAAGCTGATCACTCTTTATAACATTCTGGAGTATATGCAAATTGCCATTAGAAAAACTGAAGCAGTAGACTTTGTAAAAATTAATATTTGTATCAATCTCAAAACTTTTGGCCATGACTGTATATAGTACTACAGCTCACTGCAACTCGGTCCAGAATTGTCATTGTACACTCAAAATAAAGTATAAAGATGGAGTTTGGAATATGGGCATTCAGTAATTATGACCTATTACAGTAGATGATCATTTTTGTGGTAAATCCAGATTAAACAACCCAACGATTTGTAAGTAGGCTCAATATTTTGAGCATGCTTGAAAATAAAGAGTGAAAAGTGGTAATAACAACAGTACAACTCAGCAGTATGGAAAGTACTGTGTCAGAGGTTAAGGTCCAATGAGAATTTCCAGGAACTCTTGGTTTTTATCCTAGATCAGCTAATTGGTTAATTCACATATCTCCTTGTGTCCTTGGCACATTCTGCACTTAATTACAAACAGGAGAAGACATTCTGTGGATGTCAGTACTTTCTAATGGTTATTATTAGTGCACCTGAAATAGAGCAATTGTCAATATTATATATTAAGTTTGTAAGTAAAATATGAATATATGTTCTAGAAGACAAAAATTACAAAAACACAAAAAAATTAATAATCACAAACTGTTATTGCTATATTTAGTCCTCAGGGAGCTGTATTACATTAGTTATATTCTTGTACAGTACAGTAAGGAACAGTATTATGGTACTGTATTTATTATATTTTTGTACATGGAGAGCAATATTGCATTCTTGTACATAGAGGGTTAATTAATTAAATTCATTATATTCTTGTACATATAGGTATGTATTATAGCAGCTATACTTATGCATAGTGGGCATTATTATATTATATATATTCATGTATATAATGTGCAGTATTATATTAGTAATATTCTTATACATAGGAGTTTAGCATATTATAGTAGTTATATTCTTGTATACAGATGGCAGAATTATAGCAGTTATAATTTTGAACATAGGGGGCAGTATTATAGTAGTTGCATTCTTGTGCATAGTAGGTATTATTATATTACTTATATTCTTGCATATTTTTGTATATTCTTGTAGTTACATTCTTGTATATAAGAGCAGTATTATAGTGGTTATACTCTTGTACACTGGAGAGAGTTTTAAGCAAAGGGTGCCATGTGACTTAAACAGCGCGGTTTTGCCATGGTGTTAACACAGTGAAAAAAAATGCCGTGACAGTCACACGCTGCGGTTTTGGAAATTTCAGGATGTCAGTTACACCTATGGAAATGCTGCGGTTTTCCTATAGGTATAATGGAAGCAGAAAGCACTGCGGGAAAAACCACTATGCCTTGCCACCGTGATTTTTCCCGCAGCGCTTTTTTGCTGTGGCCCACAACGTGGGGCCCTAGCCTTATAGGACTTTTTATAATTTTGAACATGGGGCAGCATTATAAATTCACTTTGAGTGCTGTCTTTTAGTCATTGTGCATCATCCTAAATGACGTCTAAACAGATAATCTTCACAATACGTGATGTCTCTTTTTTATAACTTCCCTGTATCAGTAGTACATGATACAACTTATCAGATTGGAGGAGAATTATCTGTTTCATTCTATAATACGGATAAGATAAATGATTCCAGTGCAATGTTCTCATTTAACTTCAGATGAGGGCTTTGCCTCATGTCTCACTACCTATGTATTATATCGCTCATTAATTCCGCCCACTGACAGTCATTTAGGCTCCTTTATGAACAAACACAAAGCCCAAGTTTTTGATATAAAAAGTCGATCTTTAAAGCCTGATTATTTAGTCATCAGGCACAATGCGCAGACCGAGAGAAGTTTCACAACTGCAAAACTATTTCTGCTGCAATACGCTATTTAATTGATCCATTCGTTTTGCTCTGAGCTCTGGGAAGCTGTTAGAATATCATTTGGCAGATTTCAAATGAATATGAATTATTTATTAATGTTGAACTATTTTAGTTTAGTCATTTGAAACACTGTTTTATTATACATCATCTAAAAATAGTTCAATTTTTATATAATTTTTAATTCATTATAGACCGTGAAGGAACAATAAAGTCATAATTTTAAATATTTTTCCCAAAATGGTCTGATTATTTTACAAAAACAGTGCCACCCTTGTCCATAGGTTGTGTCTGGTATTGCAGCTTTCATTTAAAAGATAATGAGCTGTAGTACTGAATACATCCTATGAACAAGGCAATGTTTCTAGGCAAAAAAAGAAATACTTATGGACTGATTTTCTTAGTTCATTATAGAATGTGAATACTACAGAGAAAACCAGCACAGAAGAACAGTAGAATAGAAAGAGAAATGGACCCAAAGAGAAGGAAATGCATGGGTCCACATTTCTTAAGACTGGCTTATTCTAGGCCAGTCCAAGTAAAAGAGCTAGTCAGAATTAATTAAATGTTATGTATATGTCTCCAAACTGTATTTGCATACTAGACTGCCTACCATCCCCTGCACTATCTACTTCTGTTCTCTCATTGGGGTTTTGCATCAGTTCACCTATGTATCCATTGTCAGTGTTTATATATCCAGCAAAGTCTGGTGAGTGATTTATTGCATGCAGATACCTATCCTGGTATGTGAGTTGGTTTGCTTACGGTCTAATGACTTAGGGTATGTTCACACAGCATCCCAAAATTCGTCACAGATTCTGCCCACTGATTCTGCCTCCCATTGTTTTCAATGGGAGGCAAAGATCAAAACAGGATGCTGAAACAATAATCTCCCTGCTTGACCATGCTGAGGATCCGGTGGCTGATTCCGCCACGGAGTCGGCAACATGAGCCACGCCATTGATTAGGCCCATCTACTGAGCCTATTCAGCAAGAAAAGTTGCTGCGGGAAGTCAGGAGCCAAAAAGTGAAGAGGAATCTGAGGTGGATATCCTCCTCAAATTCCTCTTAATTTTTCCCTTAGATTGTTACATTGATATCCATGAGTGTTTTAGTAGTGTCGTGTGTACAGGATTCCAGTTTGCACATTGATTTTACATTGGATGCGCAACGCTTTACTTCTCTTTGGCTTTTTATGATGTGGTTTATGTCAAAAACTGATATAAACCACTACAAACCAGCATAAATGTGAGTCACTGTTAATATCAATTTGTGATATAATATTTTTTTTTATGCATTAAAATAATTCCCTATTAGTGGCATAGCTATAGGAGGTGCTCAGCTATCAGTCATACCTAAGCTCTAGTGCCTGAGAGGGCCCAGAAGCCCCTTTTGCCACATAAAGAGACATAAATATAGCTCCATAGTTTTACCAGCAAGGTACTGCAAAACCAAATTATGATATAAAAAAAAAAGTCTACTATTTCTGGATATCCCATTCAGGATGTGTAATAAGTGGGGTAAACATCTACTACATGGCATACATTTTGGTACTCAACAACTGCAAATGGTACATCAGATATATTACAGATTCTTAGAGGGAAATTTTGTTGACTCTCGCTCACTCCAACTTGAAGTATACTAGAATTGTGCTCATAAATGCAGAACATCTTTCAGTTTTTTGTATGGCACTGTTTTTATTTTTTTTAATATTTTTATCTTTCTCTTAATGCTCCCATATTGATCATTGCTCTTCATTTAGATGCTGATCAATAGCAGGTACTGCGCTGATAGACGGCTCATTAGGAGACCATTCTGCATTTACCAAATGTTTAATAACCCTCTGCAGATAAGAAAAGTTATGGCTGCCCATATCGCCACCATTAAAAAGGTTTATTTTGCACAGGCACTATCATCAGGCACTGGATGTAAAATCCATGCAGGGAGGGCACTTGAATTAATGCAGGCATCCATATTTCTGTGTATCGATTGACAGGGTAAAACAGATACTGATTTTCTGCACAGATAACAAGGTACATTTATATTCCTGACTTCTAATTTAAAGGAACATGACTGATAAAGATCCAGAATGGTGTGTATGTGTGTTTGTGTGTGTGTGTGTGTGTGTGTGTGTGTGTGTGTGTGTGTGTGTGATGTGAGAATAGGCAGGAAGGAATAGTGGAGGTTTATTATAATATGACTGCAAAATGTCAGAAATAGGCTATCTAACACAACGATAGTAATAAGGATTATTGAGGGCAAGTAAGTGTAAATTCAGTTAATTTATGGCTGATTTCAGACCATAGTTTAAGGAATGAAATAAATGCTACGTCCTTGGGATAGGTCATCAGTAACAAATCAGTCTGACTTCTAACACCACTGCCAATCTGCTGACTGTAGTGACCATGGTGCACTACCAAGCATTCACAAGGCACAGCTACATACCATTTATAGTGACTGGAATAAAAAGAGAAAAAGACGGTGCTCCATGGTGCACACAGAGGTGCCTTGGAAACCTGCCAGGGAGACTCAACACTTTCATTGGGAAGATGACCACATTCCTTCATGGATCATTATTTGCGTTATTAGAATGCTTTTTGTCTTTTGGTAAAAATTATTTGATAGGGATCCTTGAGGAATTCTTTTTTTTCAGGGGTGCCTTGATTTTGAAAAGGTTGGGAAATGCTGGTGTACACTATGTGGATTGTGTAAAAATGCATACAGACAGCTGGTGAAAGCGCTGGTTTGGTGCCGTAACACATAATAACCAATAAAGGAGTTCAATGCAATCCAGAGTTGACCCTCATTTTTTTGAGTTTCTGAATAGCGTTGATAACTGCAGTGAGCTACAATATGAGTCACTTCAGTCAGCTGAGTGGAAGGGATATGCCGATCTGATATTAGACTATCAATATTGTAGTCCTGGAGAACCCCTTTAGCCATGACTTATCCCTCAAAAGAGGAGCTTTCTGTGAAGATGTGCTGCTTGTTAGTTTACACATCACTGATTCAAGGACAATCCAATGACCTTGAGTAGAGATAGAAGTAAGAGGTATTGCTCAATACCTGACTCCATACTATTGTAAATAATGGAGGCCCTGTACAGCACAAGCATTGAAGAAAGTTCGTGAAGATGCACTACATCTTAAAGAACAATTATGTTCAGTGATTCAATGGACTGAACATAAAAGAAAAACATACAATATATTAAAACAAGCCTGTGTTATAGAAGAGAAGCCTCAACACTGCATTGTGCAGGGGATGTCTAGAACATACACGTATCAGACAGGAGCAATTTATACTACAGCACTCTACACTTAATGGATCAGTTACATCAGCTCCATTTGCTAGTGAAGTTCATCAGGAACAGATATAAAGCCCTATTTACACTTGTCAATGATCAGCCTTTAACAAGCACCAATCGACAGTACAGTAAGTAGTTTGGCACTAGTTTAGCTCCATTTACATGGAACAATTATTGAAATTATATGTCTCCGAGTGATCTTTAGTGCAATGGCTTGGGCACATACAGATTCACTGTTGTCAGCAGCATGTCCCTGTTTACACAGTGCATTGTGCTGCTGATGATCATGTGTATTTTATGTAGTATTAAAAATATAAGCAGAAACTCTCCTGATGATCTCAGTGGCGCGCCAGTGGTTCCTCCCTTTGTCTCCTCTCCGTCGACGCCAAGAAAGCGTTTGATCGCGTGTCCTGGGGATTCCTACACGCTACTCTGACATAGGTGGGAGTGGGTCCGGGTTTTCTGGGCAAAATCCTATCCCTATATGGCAACACTTCGGGTAGAGTGAGGGCTAAGGGGGTCCTTTCTATTCCCTTTCAGGTCGAAACAGCACTTGGCAAGGATGCCTCCTGTCACCCCTCTTCTGCACGCTTGTCATGGAGCCCCTGGCAGTGGCGCTGTAGCAGTGCCCCAGTGTTCAGAGCTTTCAACTGGGCAGCAGACAGATTAAGGCAGCGCTTTATGCCAATGACTTCCTTCTATATGTCACCCAGACCCACATATCCTTCCCATCGATACTACATAAGTTTTGAAGACTTTGGACACCTGAGCAATTTCAAAGTAAATCTTTCTAAGAGTGAAGCACTTAATATTACACTACCGCGGACAAAGGTCACCCACCTCAATGATAGCTTCCTGTTTGAATGGCAATCCACCTCCATCAAATATTTGGGTATTCAGATCCCCCCCAGATCCCTCCCACCTTTTCCGCCTCAACTACCTCTCGCTCCTGGAAATACTCTTGGACGATTTACGGATATACGGAACCTTTAAGCTCTCTTGGTTCAGCCATATTAATACACCTTAAAATGGATATCGTCCCCCCGACTCCTATACGTGTTTCAGGCACTGCCCATTCAACTACTGCGATACTTTTTCACTCGAGTCCAGTCACTGTTTGGACGGTTGATGTGGGGCTCGGCGAGCAGTAGACTAAGATTTCGGACACAACGCAAAAGCGAAGGGGATGCGAGCTTGCCAGATCCCCAACTTTATTACCAACCTGCTGTCTTATTGTGCCTCTTTGACTGGCACTATTGTGGCGCTGATAAGCAGTGGGTCTCTCTTGAAGTCAAATTGCTCTCTACCCACCTCCCCTCTCCTCCCTGGATTCCGGCCCACTATCGCCCCAAAACCATGAAGCATACATTCTTGTTTACACAATTTCTTCAGATCTCGGATGCTACGTGCACTGGAGGCCTTATGGCAAGGGTCCCGGGTCCTCTCAGCCCCCTCTTCCACAATCCTATGTTTCACCTGGAATGCTCTCCATATAGATTCTTATGTTGGTCGAAAACAGACGACATGAGACAGAACCAAGTCACCGGGACCCGCCCCTTCTCTAGACCAGCGTGCCTCCCACCTGGACCTCCATCTGTCCTGACTAGAGTACAGCTAACTCACAGCCTTTCTTCGCAAATTTTCCCTGGACCCGCTACTCTCCTCTAGCATGACTGAGCTAGAATCTGCCCTTTCCCGAGCTGAAAACACTATACGAGCACTTTCTGTAATTTATAGTATCCTACTTAGGGCAGAAGCACTTGGTAATCCCTCCTACACGGGCTCCCGGGAAACTGACCTCCACCTGCGCCTCTCCTCCTGATTGGGATAGATTTTTCTTGATCACCCACAAGTTACTGATGCCATGCAGTGTTCAGGAAAAGAGCTTCAAGATCCTGACCCTGTCCCTAACTTCTTCAAAGGTTTTACTCTGGCGTTTCGAACTGGTGTTGGTGTGGCGGTTCCGAAAAGGGTACACTCCTCCATATCTGGTGGGAATGTGCGGCGATTGAGACCTTCTGGGATACAATGTTTGCTCTTTACACCAAAGTCAGTGACAGGTCCCTTACACCCTCACTTCAGTTGGCTCTTCTCCCAGTCATTCCAGGAAGGATCTCTATAGTGAAGAAAGACCTCCTGCGGCATTTCTTCACGGCTGCTACCAGGCATTGGCAAAGTTCTGCCGCTCCTACCTTGGTGGAATTTTTTTGGAGAATGGAGGCCCTGGTGGTGGAGGATTCCACTGATTCCTCCTAGTTTGACTCTCTCTGGCGGCCGTGGGTAACATTTCAGGAGTCTGCTGAATGCCTCAATTCCCTGGCTCTGCCCTCCCCCTCCCTCCTTGCCTTTCCATTAGTTTCTTCTCCTTTTGTATGTTTTATTTGCTTATCCTCTTACTCCTTCTTTTTTTCTAATCCCTATCTCGTTGTTCTCTTCCTGTGCTTTAGTTGGTGGCGCTGTATTGTTCTCACCTCACGTGGGCCCTTGTCTCCATCTAGGCACAACTCTTGCTGATCAGCTAAAGAGCATCTTCAACCAGCTGATCGTTGAGGTTCCTGGGAGTTGGACCTCCACCAATTACATATTGATGACCCATCTTAAGGATAGGTAATCAATATGTATGTCCCAGATAATCCTTTTAAATGGAGTTTACCATGTCCCCCAAGCATACTCAAATGCCACCACCACATTACAGTTATAAATTTGTTATGTCATTTTTGTAGATTTAGAGAAAAACAAAATATTGAAGATTGATACAAATGAGGCAGTTTAGTGCACTAGTGGCGAGCCTTCAGCCCTGGGAGCACTGCTGTTGCTGCTCAAGTAGGATGGGTGATGTCTTAGTAATCAGAGGATCAACTCCCATTACATGAGATGGGAGTGGTCTGAGTGGCAAAAGCAATACTCCGGGGAGCTGGTGGCCCATATCCAGTGCACCAATTGCCTCATTTGTATAAGATTTCAAGGTTATTTTTCTTTTATACAAAAATGGCATACATAGCAGAGGTATTCTGCTTACAGTGCCTTGCGAAAGTATTCAGCCCCCTTGAATTTTTCAACCTTTTGCCACATTTCAGGCTTCAAACATAAGGATATAAAATTTTAATTTTTTTGGTGAAGAATCAACAACAAGTGGGACACAATTGTGAAGTGGAACGAAATTTATTGGTTATTTTAAACTTTTGTAAAAAATAAAAAACTGAAAAGTGGGGTGTGCAATATTATTCGGCCCCTTTACTTTCAGTGCAGCAAACTCACTCCAGAAGTTCAGTGAGGATCTCTGAATGATCCAATGTTGTCCCAAATCACTGATGATGATAAATATAATCCACCTGTGTGTAATCAAGTCTCCGTATAAATGCATATGCTCTGTGATAGTCTCAGGGTTCTGTTTAAAGCGCAGAGAGCATCATGAAGACCAAGGAACACACCAGGCAGGTCCATGATACTGTTGTGGAGAAGTTTAAAGACGTATTTGGATACAAAAAGATTTCCCAAACTTTAAACATCCCAAGGAGCACTGTGCAAGCGATCATATTGAAATGGAAGGAGTATCAGACCACTGCAAATCTACCAAGACCTGGCCGTCCCTCTAAACTTTCATCTCAAACAAGGAGAAGACTGATCAGAGTTGCAGCCAAGAGGCCCATGATCACTCTGGATGAACTGCAGAGATCTACAGCTGAGGTGGGAGAGTCTATCCATAGGACAACAATCTGTCATACACTGCACAAATCTGGCCTTTATAGAAGAGTGGCAAGAAGAAAGCCATTTCTCAAAGATATCCATAAAAAGTCTTGTTTAAAGTTTGCCACAAGCCACCTGGGAGACACACCAAACATGTGGAAGGTGCTCTGGTCAGATGAAACCAAAATTGAACTTTTTGGCCACAATGCAAAACGATATGTTTGGCGTAAAAGCAACACAGCTCATCACCCTGAACACACCATCCCCACTGTCAAACATGGTGGTGGCAGCATCATGGTTTGGGCCTGCTTTTCTTCAGCAGGGACAGGGAAGATGGTTAAAATTGATGGGAAGATGGATGGAGACAAATACAGGACCATTCTGGAAGAAAACCTGTTGGAGTCTGCAAAAGACCTGAGACTGGGACGGAGATTTATCTTCCAATAAGACAATGATCCCAAACATAAAGCAAAATCTACAATGGAATGGTTCACAAATAAACGTATCCAGGTGTTAGAATGGCCAAGTCAAAGTCCAGACCTGAATCCAATCGAGAATCTGTGGAAAGAGCTGAAAACTGCTGTTCACAAACGCTCTCCATCCAACCTCACTGAGCTCCAGCTGTTTTCCAAGGAAGAATGGGCAAGAATTTCAGTCTCTCGATGTGCAAAACTGATAGAGACATACCCCAAGCGACTTGCAGCTGTAATCGCAGCAAAAGGTGGAGCTACAAAGTATTAACTTAAGGGGGCTGAATAATTTGGCACGCCCCACTTTTCAGTTTTTTATTTTTTACAAAAGTTTGAAATATCCAATAAATTTCGTTCCACTTCACGATTGTGTCCCACTTGTTGTTGATTCTTCACCAAAAAATAAAAATTTTATATCCTTATGTTTGAAGCCTGAAATGTGGCAAAAGGTTGAAAAAGGTTCAAGGGGGTCGAATACTTTTGCAAGGCACTGTATCACTGTACTGTGCTCTGTAACATGGTGGTGGTAGATGAATATGCTTGGGGAAGGTGGTAGACTCTCTTTAAGAATATGTTCCTTATTTATTATATACTGTAGAATATACTGCTTAAACATTATAATATTGCATGACCTTGACCTGAGGTTGATCAGAGGGCTTTGTATTAATAGTGTAGGGCTACAGTATATCTTCATCTGCAACATATAATATAACTCTACTCTAACTGTGACTGACAATATATACTAATAATCCAGTGCAGCTGGGGCATCATGAGAATGGCATTGCTGTGACATATAGATGAAGGAGATTGAGCCTGATAGTGAAGTATTGATTCTCTGTATTATCTTGTTATTGTAGGGCCAGTCATGGAAACTTCTTGACCTTTCCATATTGGGATTCTGTTTATGTGTTTCTGACGCTATCTGCACCTTTATGAGGTTATAGACTGTGATAGGGACCCACAGCAATGCCGTCCCTTCATTTCATACGCAGTTGTAAAATTCAGTTTAGCAGAGAGAGTGATAGATGTGAAAGATGTTATATGTATATGTGTTTGCCTCTGTATGGAATGAGAACAAGCAGGATGCAGGCAGCATTTCATGTCAGTGTCCTTGTTCATGAATTGATCTTGTATGCAATATAACTGTGATATGACTTTAAGAGAAAATGGAAACATGTTTATTACAAGTGAATCACTAAGCCTTTAGTCATGGTTAGAGGTAAATGGTCATTGATGTATCAAACACTGAGCTGCTTATGCTATATCATTATTATTATTATTATTATTATTATTATTACTAGTACTATAATTGATATTAGACTGTCTCAGCTTTCTGCCAGTCGCTTATAGGTGGACCGTGTCCCAAACAGAGGCATAGAGCTTTAACTTACTATTATTATTATTATTATTTATTTGTATCATTATTTATTATTTTTTCAATCCACATGAAATCCACATTTTATCTTTTTTTTTCTTTTTGTCATGCTGCAGAAACTGCCTGGAGCTGATTTTCAGGCTCAAAAAATTCTGCACTGATTCTGCCCTAAGGGTAAAAGCCCCTTTTTGTGAAAAAGCTTCTTTTTTTTTGTTGATTTTGCTGCGTTTTTTTTTTTTAGCCAAAGTCACAAACGGCTTGAAATGGAACAGGGAATATAAAGGAAACACTTATATTTCCCTTCTGTTAAATCTACCCCTGGCTTTAGCTCTGAAAAACACAGCAAAATCTGCAGCAAAAAAAAAACAGCTTTTACGCAATGTGGGGCCGTAGCCTAAAAGAGATATAACATGCAACAGCTTTTGTTTCAGAAATGTCTGTGACTGAAAATCAGTTCCATTCATATGAATAGGGTTGTTTTGGCAGCAAGCACATGCATTTCCATAAGCATCATTCAGATGAATGAATCAGATTTTCAGTCCCAGAAACGTGTGCAACAAAATCTGCAATGTGTGTAGGTATACTAAGGCCTCTATGTTCAGTCCAATAGACATAAATGGGCAGACCAGGATAGGACATGCAATGAGTTTCTTGGAACAAACACAAGAATCAGTGTGAATAGCTCTATTGACTTGTATGGGCCAATGCGCTGCCTGTGAAAAATAATAATCTCACTCAAACACAAAACTTGGTCTTATGCTTTAGACGTAAGGGTATGTTCCAACAGGACTGAAACGTTACAGATGATAATCTGCATCGTTTATGCTGTAGATCTGCAGAAGAAAGAAACAGACTAAATGGTGCACTTAATGTGGCATGTTTCATTGAGGAAATGCTATGGATCTAATTTCTCACTGTTTTTCGATTGCCACATGTATTCTGTGCAGATTTTATTCTGCAGCATGTGGATGAAATTTCCTAAAGGGGTTCTCTTGGACTTACATATTAATGACCTGTCTTTAGGATCTGATACCCAGGACTGCCACAGCTCAGCTGTTTGAAGAGATTGCAGTGCTCACAAGTGCAATGTCCTCTTCCCTGTGTCGATGACATCACATTCATTGGTCAAATGGTACCAATTGGTTAACTTTTTTCACTTCTAAATAAACTTTCAACTGCTTTCATCAACATTGAAAGAGGCCAGGGACAGTTGACAGTGCTCATAAATGTTATGTCCTCTTCCCTGTGCTGATGACATCATGTTCGTTGGTCACATGGGACCAATTGATTAACTTTTTTCACTTCTAAATAAATTTCAACAGCTTTTATCGACAGTGAGATAAAAAAAATGTTGTTTGCCTTATTTTAGTATGATTATTATTATTATTATTATTAACACTTGAAAATTAGATTTTTATTATTAGTATTACCTATACAATTACTGTTACTATTCCTACTTGTACTACTACCAGGGATGTAGCTATAGTGGGGACTAAGGATGCAGTTGCAACCAATAAAACCCAACCTAAAAAACCTAAAAGGATCTTCTACCACATACGTAAACGTCAGTTATCTGGCACATGGTTGGTAAAGGCCCTGTTACAGATTTTCATTGGAGTCCATGTGCTTCAAGCTACACTTCTAACTACTACTGCTATCACTGTGTTCCTGGTTAAATCCCTTTATCTATTAAATGTGCATGTTCATATTATTGCTTGATATGAAAACCAATGTGCACTAGTGTTGTGATGTTATATACCCTCCGTATATGTTGGCATCTATTATCTGGATACACTGATACTTTTACTATTTCAGAACCTGTATGTTATTTTGGTAATGATGAAAATAATCCTTGTTCTGTAGCTTATTTGTAGATAATTACTAAGGAATAAACAAGCATGAGGAGATACGACAAGTTTTAGTGTCAAGTTGTGGGCTTGCTCATTAACAAGCGATGCTGCGGGCTTGCAGTGTATGTATGTGGTTAATTTGCTCACTCTTCCATGATACCGGCCCTGTTAAAAGTTCTATCTGTTCTATCTGTTAAAAGGAAAATCACAATCTACTGCCATATCTGTTGTGGGAAAGTGAACAGAAACACTAAATATAGAAAATACAGAAAAAGAAAAAGCATCCAGTAATTCTTGTATTAGTCTCCTCCTCTGCTTTGAACATGTTCTGTATTAAACTGCAATTAAAACTGATACATACATAAATAATTTCTTTTATGTTCCAGGACATCAGAAACCCATGAGATCAGACATTTTTTTCCTGATCCAACTTCTTATAGTTCTGTGTCTGGGTGTGAGGCAACTGACCTCAGCAGGAGCCCTGCCTCAGGAACACAAACTCCTCTCATTGATTAAGCACCTCCTTTCAGTTGTCTAACAGTCAACAATGAGGGATGCAATAGAAATGAACCTGTGTGTTTCCTGCAAGACAGTTTGTTTCTGAAGCTGCACAAAAACTGACAAACCAGTGTAGGCTTAAGCCCCTTGCAGATGACCATGTGCATGGTTAGTGTGCTATCTGGGTTTTTCCTGGATAGCACACTGACCCATTCATTTCTGTGGGCCCATGCGCATAACCTTGAATTACACGGTCCCGTGTGTTGGCTGACAGTCAAAGGTCACAAATATGGAAAAGGTCCTATTCCTGTCCAACGACATCCAGATGCCACCCATGAGCCAACTGTGCCATTCATTCACGGCCGTGTGCAACCGGCCTTAGTCCTCCTTAATATTTTTTTAAAAAGTGTCTGTTAGTGCTATTAATGGGTTAATAAATGCACCCATATACCTTTAGCCATGTTTTGAGTAATTTCTGAGCATCTCTGGGAGCTCCTGGTATCTTCTGCATTTGTTTACATGGTTCAGCTTCCTGCTATGTAACTTCTACACTAACTCCCTCTCACCTTACTCCCCCCCTCCTTTCTCTCTCCCTCCCTCTTCTCTCTCTCCCTCCCCATACACCCCCTCCCTGTCTCTCTAGCTATCCCACCCACTACTAGCCCTTCCCTACCTACTCACCTGAATCCCAGACCCCATTATATATTTACCTCTCTTCCTTCCATGGCTTCTTCCTGCGGGTCGGCCCCTCCTTCTTTACCAATACTGAAGGCGCACGCTCTTTTCCCAGCGCTGCTCTGTTCTCAGCAGCGATGATCCACCTCTACTGCACATGCATGGGAACTGCGCAGTAAAGTTGGATTATCGGCAGCAGTGCCCAGAGCAGCTCTGGGAGAAGCAGCAGCAGTCAGAAAAGAAGGAGGAGCCGTCTCGCAGGAAGAAACCATGGAAGGCAAGTATGATGGATTGGATGGGGGGAGGGAGTAGTAGTGACAATCCGTTTCCAGAAATGGGGAAATGGATCGTCACCGGATAATCAGAAAATGTCACTGGGGTGGTCATGTGACCTTCCCTGGGATATGGGTAAATATACTTTTTTGATTAATTATGTTATTTAGAAAGTAGGAGGGTGTTTAGATTAGTGTAGAGATTCCCATTTATCCCGGACAACCCCTTTAATAAAAACAAAATCAGCAGGACAAAATACCATTGCACAGGATATGCACCAAGATGACCAATAGTAAGTTGTTGTTTCTAAAGGGGCTGTCTCAAGATGACAAACTTTATTATACATGTATAATAATCACTATTAACTGATCTCCATTTGGGTTAAGGATTCCAATTTAGCTAGAGAGAATCCAGCTTCATTTTAAAAAAGGAACTGCCTTGTGAGACTTCCCCTTTAATAACCATGGATAAATCAAAATTTTTCGATCCTTAGAAACATTTGACTCCAAAATTTGTTCTTCTTTAAGAAAAAAAAATAAAAAATTCAATGATTTATTAATCATTGGGTCAGGGTCGCCGTCTTCTATCTAGTAGACTATTAACCCATTTCTTAGTAGTATCTGTTTCTGGAAAATCCAGATAGCAAGCAATATGACCATTATAATGGCTCCTACTCAATGTGAATACAGGGTAAGTTAAATCTCCTGGACCCCAATGCAAAATATGCAATAAGACATCCATCTGCCACATGATATCTATAATACTAGTGTCATATAACATACAGAGGGGACATTGGGCAAGCACTGGTACCAGGGATCATGCCCGAATGATATATCTTGAGCTCTAAAAGCCACACTTCTGTTTGCAAATCATCTTTCTGGAGACCCTGTGAGGCAAATTTATTTGTGTATTGAAACATCCCCTGCTCCTGCTTTATTACATAACTAGACAGATTTACCATTCTGGACTGTAGGAAAGCTTTGTGGCTAGCAGTGTCATCTGAGTAAAAAAATGCAAAATGCAAAAATTGTTTGTGTACTTCATGATGACAACTCCTTGGAAGAATTACAGTGCAGGCAGATAAAATTATGTGGCAGAAGTATTATGTATTCTCCCTGCCATCCTGAATCCCGTCTGCAGCCCCATTAAAACGTAGCTTTTATCGCCATAAAGTAGCTTTTAATGTAGATTAGACTCTGCGTGCCTGGCCTACCTTCTGCTACCTCCCCAGACATGTCTCCTTCCATAGTAATACTAACCAATCAAGCATCATTCCACCAAAACCATTACAATAATGTGTAATAAGCTCAACTATCTTACACTGAATGTTAAGCACAGACTATCCCACTGTACAGATACTTAAAGGGAGTCTACCACCTCCCCCAGGCATATTCAACTGCTACCACTGCATTATGGAGCACATTACAGTGATTAAAAACAAATCTTCAATTTTGTATGTCAATTTCGTAGATTTGGTGAAAAACAACTTAAATTTTTAAATTAAAATTTTTAATAGCATCTTAAATATGCCCTGTATGGCACCCATCCTGTACACAATACAGGATAGGAAGCAGAAAGCTCTTTACATTGTATAGGCGGTGGACACCTTCACTGTAGCTCAGCACTTATTGAAGTTGGTGGGAGCTGAGCTGCAGTACGGCTGCTATACAGCGGACGGAGCTTTCTACTTTCAGCCCCGTATTGTGTACAGGATGGGCACCGGAAGGGGCTCCAGACAGCTGATGGGGCTGTGTGTCAACCCCCTACCAATTAGGTATTTATGGGCTATCCTGAGGACAGACCATAAAAAAATTAAGCCTGAATAACCCCTTTAATATTCCCCCATAATGCCCCCACACACTTTAATGTCCTACACAGAATATTAGCCCCATCACTGCCCCTGCACAATATAGTGGCCCATCACTGGTCCCCATACAGTATGGGGTATCAATGAAGTGGCCACTGTATGGGGGGACCTGGCCACTCTATGAGAGGGGACCATGGAACTGGCCACTGTATTGGGGAATAGTGAAGGGGTCACTGTATTGGTCATACAGTGGCCCTTTCACTGGTCCCCCTTATAGCAGTATTAGGTAATTACTTACCTGTGCGCTTCCTGGTCCTGCTTTTTCTTGCTCCAGGTGAACTGATAAGACGTCATGTGCGCCCAGAGCAGAAAGCACCGGGAGGGGCAGACAGGTAAGTACTGATACTTACCCCTTATCCCATGCAACTTGTAGGCCACAGGTTTAATGTGGTCTGTGGCCTACATGTCATGGAGTAGAGCAGGCTTCCTGCTCAACCAGTAGCAAAAACGGATCGGGGCGCCACTTCTCCCTTTTTCTGTGATCCCGTCGTGTTTTAAACAACTGAATAGGAAGAACCAGGGAGAACTGGCTGCATTCATTTACTGCTCCCCGCTCCTGCTCGTCGACTCCTCTTCCCTCTTCAGCCTTTGATGGGCCCTGTGTGCCACACACCATATTGCAATGACATAATGTGCAGTGCACAGAGCCCCCGTGGAGGCTGAAGAGGTAGACTGCAGTGAGCAAGAGCGGGGATGTTAATAATGTAAGCTAATAGGGACTATTACTGGACCTCCACTGTCTATATAAAAAAAACCCAGTGTGGGTCCAGTAGGGCCCCCTAAAGACACGAAGCTCCCTGGGGATTCACTGGAACCCCAGTGGGCCAATCTGAGCCTGTTTGGAGAAGAGTTCAGGTGTACAATTGTAACTATTTGCATATTTCTGTCCAAGGCTTACGTGTTTTTCAGTCCAGGGAGACTGCTCAATAAAGAAAGTCTATAGCACAGTTCTATATTTGTAGCTGTTACGCCACATCCATATTTCTGGGTTAATAAGTAGGTGGTGAAGGAAAGATAGAGAACATAAGTTAAATAAGACAGCGGCCCAAAAAATAGATGTGCCTGAAGAAAGAGTTTGAATAGTGTGGCGCAGAGAGTAAATACAACACAATCTGGTTGCTGATAGTTCTCATATGTTTTAAAGACCTCCGGATAAATTTTCCATAGGACATCCTTTATTTTGATGATGTTTCACTTTAAATCTACTAAACAATTGTCGAAGCAGTTGTGTTAAAATTATATTCTCACATTCCTAATGCCAATACAGATGAATGAAATCAATAATATGATATATATAGCATCAGTTGGGAAGAAAAAAAAAATTTAAAAAAAAAACAGTAAAAAAAAGCAACAATTGTCGTCTTAATAATTATTTTGTTTACCCAAAAAGTAGCAGAAAGCCGGCAGTAAACATAAATCATGAGTTTTGGAATTTTGTAAACACATTCAGTACATTCCTCTCCTCTTCAGTTCATGTCTCCTGTGACAGCTGCTTTAATTTCTAACCCCAGGGTCGGAATAAATGAATATATCAGTTATTTTGGCATCTAAAAAAGAATATGAAATGATACGGAGATGGCATCAGGCAATGTGTTGAGTCTGAGGAGGAAATCGGAAAGATTCTATGCTGTTATCTTTAGAGTGTTACGCTGGGTAAAAAAAAAAATGATTGAAAATTATCTTGACATTTACTGTAAATACTTGGTCAATGCAGTTTTTACTGTTGTCAGCGATATACATGTAAAAGTGGTGGACTTATTGGAAAAAAATCTTTTTAAAAGCAAACTTTCAGGTGCCTGTTTATGACACCATACCCACCATCATCTCAGAACAGGAAAACCAAGACCCTTATAGAAGAAAGGGGATATGGACTTGTAGCTGGGTCCCATTTTACCTTTTTGCTACTGCACTACAAACTGTAGATAGTCAATAAACCCAACGTCTATGGGCAACTTTTCTTGCGATGTGATTCAAATTGCCCATAAAGACACACAATACCCATTCCCATTTTTTATTTTTTATTTTTTGTAAAATTCTCTATTTCAATCTCTTAAAATCTGTCAGGTTCATAGATCCATGTTGGGGTTATTCAGGACCTCAGCATATTCTTAATGATATGTTCTACAATGTTAATTGGTTTATTGTATTCTGATGAAACATATTAGGAGACACAGTCAGAATCATAGTCCTTGAGGACTAAAATGAGTCTGAAATATCACATGTATCATACTATCTAAATGATGGCATCCTGGCAGCTGTCGCCATGTTGTGTTGAGTAAGCACTGGAAATCTCATAATATTAACAGTAGTAGCAAAGTAGCAAAACGACACATGTTCTATGTCTGCTCATCTACTCAGGCCATTTAGTGTCACTTTTTGTCATATATGAAAACTAACCGCTCAGTTAAGAATTTTATTGTTATCTATTGTTCTTCGCTTTTCCTTCTATCTTTTTTGCAATCTACCAATAAACAAAAAACAACACTTTGCAGACATTCAAGTCTGATGCCATATACAATATGTGAGGGTGTAAACCTAGAGGGTGCTGGTGAGCGACCCAAAAACAAGGTTGAAAAGGACCTTGGCCACACTCATACCGGGGGCTTCACTCCAGAGGGAGTACACACAGCAGGAGAGTGCTGCTGGTGACCTGCAGGGAGCAGGTGGATGGTGGACCAGTTAGAGACAGACAGGTGGTCTGTCCCAAGAGGACTGGATTCTACAACGGACTTGGTTAAGCTCAGTGTGAGCCATACTACTGAGGAGAAACCTCAGCAAAGCTTCTTGCCCGCAGTATGGGTGTGACCAAGGTCCTTTACAACCCTGTTTTTGGGTCGCTCACCAGCGCCCTCTAGGTTCACACCATCACAAATAATATATAGGAAGTATACAATATGGATATGGAAATACAGTGGAAGACTGAAAGGTACTTAGCGGAAGGAGCAGGGCCCTTCAGCAGCACAGAGTATTAGAGGAGAGGAGTGTGTTGATCTTATAGGTGATCACAAGCTGTGGAAGGAGTAGTACACAATATTTAAGGGTAGGAATATGTTAATTTTATGTTGTTGGTGGAGTGCAATAACATGTCCACTCGTGTTCATAGTGAGGATAGGGTTGAATGTGACATGGACAGTGAGGAAGTGATTGGAGGCAACTGGGATGATATAGCTTGACTTACATAGTGGAAGAACCAACGTTTCCCAACAACACTTTGGGGCATATTTATTATGCCTTGTATGCCACTTTTCTGCCGTACAAAGCATAAGTCACAAATTTTTGAGTAAAGCATTATGTCTTTTTACTTTTGACGTGACAAGGGGGGTAATAAAGGCGGGCATGGGCCAGATTTATCAAAATTTACGCAAGAAATCTACGCCAGTCTTCTTAAATCTGTCCCACTGTATTTCAGGAGAAGCGTGTGCTGAAACTATGTTGAGGAAGGAAGGATGAGAGGTACTGTACATTATGGAAGGAGCAGGACCAAGTTAGCAGAGGTTGCAAATTCACCAGGGTCTGAGTGTCTCATGGGGCCCAAAGGTCTTTCTTCCACATAATAATACACAAGTATTTTAAATTCATAGATTGTAAGCTCTTGCGAGCAGGGCCCTCAGTCCCATTGTATGAATTGACTATTTCTTTGTAATGTATCTTTTTTGTCTGTACTTGAACCTTACAATTGTACAGTGCTGCGGAATATGCTGGCGCTATATAAATAAAATGTATTATTATTATTAATAATAAAAAAAGTGTCACTTTTTTATTGTTATTATTATTATTATTATTATTATTATTAAATGCCACATGATAGGTGGGAGTCCTGTTACAGATTTTGAATTGTAGCTCAGGAGCTCCAACTTACTCCCCTGAGCAAAGTCTACAGCAGCACAGAGTATTTGAGGATGATGATTATATGAAAATAGTTCTAATTTATTATCCTATAATACACTATAGTCTAAGGGGACCTATCATTCCCTAGAGAACCTAGGGATAAACATCTTACACAAAAAAGGTCAGTTCAAGTCATAAATGCTAAGCCACACCATTCGAGACAAATGGTCATGTTGGTATAATAGATTGTTTTCTAGATAAAGAGTGTGAATCTTTATTGCCACTTAATTGGGATTTGGTTTGGAGGTGATGATCCCAGAAGTCTCTTCCAATGAAGACATCTTCCAACATAAATCCATGTGACAGATGTAGTCCTGTTTTGGTAACGTTACTTGCGTTATAAAGAACATTTATTGTAACTAGTCACAAATCAGACAGATCTGTTTGTGTCTATTGGAAAATCAGTCTGAGCCAATGACATTTCCCTGAATATGAGTCAGTGCCGATGAAATTACTGTAACGATAATTAACCATTATCGGCTCTGAAAACAAAGGTGCTATATGAAGGGTTAGGCGCAGACACACTGCAACATAATTATAGTGATTTGACAATGCTTTCATGGTATGCAGGGTAATATTTTCCTATTTCCCTAGAAAGTCTTACTGTCTCTAGAAATATTTATTTGCTAAGATGATACAATACATTGTAGCTTTGAAAAAATTGCTTTCTGGGGAAATTCGGCAATGTGTAGAACTATCTTGTTCATTTACTGTGTACTTTATTGCTATGTAACATGTATAGCCTGCGGCTCCTGGGCTCAAATACTAAATATGTGCCCCATCAATATATTATTTTTTAACTTTTATAGAGTTTCATTAAAGTGGTGGTCTCATGAAGAAACCCTTGTCTATATCATGGATGAGCAACAACAGGGGTTTAATTTTTTTTCATGTCACCTATATTTAAAAAAAAGTACTATATCCTGCTATTTTTACTCTGGCCCCTAAGCTTAAAGGGGTTGTCCAGGATAAAATGTAATTTCTACACTAATCTAAACACCCTCCCCCCGCATACTTTTTAAACTACATAATTTATCAAAAATGTATATTTGCCCATATTCCTGGGGCGGTCATGTGATAGCCCCAGGGACATTTTGTGGCTACCGGTGACGTTCCATTTCCCTGTTTCCGGAAACAGAACATCACTACTACCCCCCCTCCACCCCATCATACTTACCTCTCTTCCTTTCAGACTTCTTCCTGCGAGACAGCTCCTCCCTCTTTCTGACTCTGCTGGCGCATGCAATAGTCCCGGCACTGCTCTGTGCTCTGCAGCCGACAATCCACCTCTACTGCGCAGGCGTGGAGCCACAAAGCGATGGAGCTATGTTGCATTGGCTCCTCACCAACTGCAACTGGACAGTGTTGCCAGTGACAATGGCACCAATATTGTTACTGCACTGCAGTTAGGTCCAATAACACATTGTCCCTATATGGCACATATGCTTAATCTTGTGGTTTTCTGCTTTATTAACCAGTATAGTGGCTTAAAAGAGGTGCTCCTCATGGCCAGAAAAGTATATTTCAGCCTTTCTTATGTCACAAAAAACACCCTGCTCAATTTGCCATGACAAAATGGTCTGCCTTTGCATCACCTTATCTGCAATGTTCCAGCTCTGTGGAACTCCACCTTAAACGTGCTGAAACACGAACACCAACAGAAGGTGGTGAATGATTACTGTGTGTAGCAGTCCACAGGGACAATGTGTTATTCGAGATATGTCATTGGAGGCTCATGAAAGAAGTATTTTATCTTCTCAAATAGAGGAGGAGGAGGAATCCTAGACTGGAAGAGGAGGAGTAAGACTCTCCTTTGAATGCAGACTCTCCTTTGGATGATGATGAACATGCTGGCCAAGAACGCCAACCATGTCAGGCCCCTGGGTCTGTGCACATGCTGGCAAGCATGGCAGGCTGTATGTTTTGCTACTTAAACAGCAACAAGTGTATTATTAGCATCAAGCAGAGGGTTGTGTACTGGATGGCAGTGCTCTTTGATCCTCACTATAAAGCCAAAATGGGGGAATTCTTCCCTGTCCCAAATGGAAGAAAAATGGGAATATTATCAGGATAGGCTGTATACCCAGCTTACCGCAGCCTTTAGAGAGACCACTGCAAGTGCCACTCACACTCATACCAAGGTGACCTCTGCCCACTCCCAGTCCACCACACTCAGCCAACGCTTCATGTCCTCTGCCATTGCCACAGCTACAAGTATCAGGAGTAAAAGCAGGAGCACGAACAGCCAGTACTAATCTGGAATATGATGAACCAGAAATTCTTCAGTTTGCACCACCAACCCGGACCACAACAGGTAACTGCCACACACCTACTGCACCAACTATCCACAGCTAGCAAGGAAAAAATGTTCCATGTACTGCTGATGCTGCCAGCTACTCCTAAACAGCTACCACCACTGTCACCACTCAGCCAGACATGTCCTGCAGCCTAGTCCATCATATCATTCTATGCCGCATTGCTACTTATGTTACCACAGCTATCACCACTGCCACCATTTAGGCAGACATGTCCTGCGAGTTGGTCTATTATATTATTCCATACCACACTGCCCCTCATGTTGCCACAGTTACCACTACCACAACTACCACAGGACCTTGCAAAGGTTTCTTGTTGCTCAGTCTGAACACTGTCCTAATACCTGTCTGTAATTGAATTTCTGCCACACCCGTCTCCTGCATCTTTGTTTCTATTTGCTCCTCTAATAGTTAATCTCAGCCTTGCCTGTGTGATTGACAGTCTGTATACCAATCCAGTCTGGGGCAGGTCCTGACTTTCTATAAACAGGTCGTCAGCCCTCACATGCTCGCTGGCTATTGATTCTGTCTTGTGACTTGTCCCTGCTAGCTCCTATTCTGCTATTTCCTGTATTCCTATTCTTGATATCTGGTTTTGTCTCTGACTGTTCTCTTGGATTGTGATTTTGTACTGCATTGCTTGACTGTTACCATCCCCTTGGCTAGCTGACCTCCCTTTGTTTGTTGTTTGTCCTGTCTGCGTTCTGTGTTGTCACCTATATTAGGTAGGGCCTGTCGACCAGTTGCTGCTGTCACCTAGGACAGATAGGCAAGTTAGCCAGGGACAGTGGGGGGGTTCAGCTTTAGGGCTCACTGTCTTGTTGTGCCCCTCCCCCCAGGGTTCTGCAGCAGCACTGGGAATTGCTCATCTGGTAATTCCCTTACACATTGCTTTTTGCAATATAACCACCATGTGATTCTAAATATAAACCACAGGCAAACACCTTTTACCCAAAAAAAGGGTAATTTTTTTGGAGCCTTTTAATTCTTAAAATGCGTAAAAACAAGTCGCAGCAGTGTATGGTTATACTCTGAGTTGTATCCATTGCTTACCATTCACTTTTTCATAAACATACATGTCACTTTCACTTTGACATAACTATGGCTGTGTTTGTCTTAGAGAACTATAAATTAGATAGATAGGTTCCTAGGAGCCCATACAGTGTTCTACATTATGTTTTAAGTCAATTTAAGGTGTAGTTTGTACCGAACTTGTCTGACTTTCAACAGATCTGGGCCACTCAAAACCAAATGAATCTTAAGAGGTTCGCTCATCTCTAATTAGGACTTAGGTCAAAGAACTGTATCTCATCTCTGGACATAGGGGCTTGGGTGGGCATCAATAGATGACCCTACTACTGCCTTACTAACCATAATAAAGTGGTTTTCTGGGGGAATAAAAGCATTGGGATCTTACAATACTCACCTCTCACCAATCCATTACCTCTCCTTTTTCAAGGCTGCCTGGGCTCTCATTGGTCTTTTCCTTTTTGATGTCTTTCAATAATCAATACAATTCTTGGAGATGTCCTCTAAGCCAGTCACTGACTAAGGCAGGTTAGCACTACGGCCAGTGATTAGGCAAGACATCTCCAGATATCTCCTGAGAGTTGAGAGACATCAGGAACTAAAGATCAGTGGGGAATCAGTGAGAGGTAAGTATTGCTTTCTATTTACTAGAACCCTTTTTTTTAGAGGTTTTATATATGTTTATTTTCCTGAAGTACCCCTTTCATAATCATACATTTAGGTGGAGAACCCCTTCAATATCTGCATGTATCTCACTCTAGAGCAGCCCTAATAGACTTTGCCAGTGCTACAAAAGACAGAGATTGTGTCTCCATTATGTTTTCCAGCGTTATAATTATTTGCTTGCATATTTTACATGACATTTGATATATATTTAGTTTCTATGCTGTTATTGTTTATAATTGATACACACAGTAAAATCACAATATGGCAAATCAGCTATTACATGACAGTGGAGCGGGGACTAGATTATGCTCACAGACGTTATAATTTGCTCACTCATTAAGTAGATAATCAAACATTTAGAACATTATAAAGTGATGTGAAATTGGACTAAACCCCAATGTACAGTCTCTTGTTGCTTTCTTGGGCCAATTACTTTGGTGTAGGGTTTTGCAGTATTTTATAAGAGAGCTCCAAACAGCCAATTAGAGTATGTAAAACTGAAAAAAGACACTAAACACAGAAGATTTATCCAAATTAATTAGTGCATTCTGTCAGAAACATAAAGAAAAGACTTGGTTAATTGGGTCGTCTATGATTAATATATTGTAACAGTATACAGGAAATGACATGTAGCAGAGGCAGACTGAGATTACCTTGGGATACTGTACTGAAATTTATCCCACCGATAGACTGACTTTTATGTGGGATAACTGGCCAAACAATTGACTAGTCATCAAAAGATATCAATGAAGCAGAATGTTACGCACACAACATGTAATTCAGTCTGCAGATTTGTTCTGTATTGACAATTCCAGTTGGAAACAATATAGGATGGTATAAGGTATTCGCATCACAAATGTCTTGATCAGGGCCCTCCACTTTATCTTGGTCTGTGAGAAAAACCTCAATGACTATGGTAAAATGATTGTCCAGTTTTTAAAATGTATGGGCCAAATAACAAAATGCATCAATTCAAAACAGTTTCTAATATATATCCTGTTCAAATTGGTTTATCTACTTTATTTTCAGGTTATTGACCACAGCTGGACATATTGTTTACAAGCTCACTTTCCCTCCCTGTGAGCAGCTCAGCCAGAAAACTAAACATCACAGAAGCATCCCTGGTGGTCGACTTCTTTATCATTGTCATCTTTGTCAATCATTATTTCTATCACCACTGTCATCACTGAATTGTCATAATAATCCTAATAATCATGATTCTTGCCATTATGTTTACCATTAATAATCATCATCTTTGTCATCATCATCTGTATAGTCATTATCAGCATGGTCACTATGGCCATAACACTACCGTTGTCTCACCACCATCATAATCTTTGGAATCACCATCATGCTTCCCATCTTCTGTGCTCCCACTATCTTCCTCATAAACATTATCTTTATCAACATGATAAGTATTCACTTCACATGGCTAAATAAGGGGGACCTTCTGGTCAGCATTTTCATAGGTCTATTTAACACATCATTTTTTTCTTACCTAATTGTCTTAGATGATGAGACGAACATATTCATTTCTCAGCTTTGAAATAATGTGAGTTACAGAATGTGCTTGTTGTACAGTAGGATGTGCTGCACCGTCCTACACAAATAAAGTATCATTTTTCAAACTCTGACAGCAGTTTTATTTTTAAATATATTTTCCAGATCAAGTTCAGTGCTCTAAAACTCATCATTTGACAGGGTCATGGCCAGTGCAGATCATCCTTAATACAGCTCAGATCTTCCTTAAGTACTAAGTCAAGAAATATATAGAGGGGATTCAACACTGAATTTTACACTGAACAAATAAATCAATATATAATCTGTTTATACAATACTTACTTGGATCTTCCTTGAATAAAGGTCTATGACCTCAACCCTTAATGCTGCTGATATTACCACTGATACCACAAACAAGGGATTCGTTTAAAAGACTGAGCAAATGGGAAATGCTATGTTAAAAGAGATATTCATGTTCTTTTAGGTAAAGAGGAGCTGTCTTCCCTCCTGTAACATTATTTTTTTTCTTTCTTTATTCATTCATTCACTTACACTTCTGTTTAACCTGGTAGCGTCCCCCCCCCTTTGTTTTTTTTATTCGTTCACCTTTACTTCTGTCTGACCTAGTAGCCCCTCCCCCTTGACCTTGTGGGTGGGGTTACTACCCGTTTTTATACCTTAAATATTTGGAAATTTGTAACATTGTATGCTGTCATATCTACACTTGAGAAAGGATCTGATGGTGTCTGAAACGCGTTGTGTGTATGCCAATAAAAATTATCTATCTGGACCAGCGCTGTTGACCCACATTTTTCTTCCTGGAGTTTCCTACACATATTTGGACCCCTCCTGAAATGTCTGTTTTTGCTAATTCTTGAAAATAACAGTTCTTTTTTTTATAACTCTACCTTGTAGCATTCTTCTGTTAATCATCCTATAAATTTATGAAAAAAATGACATCAGTGTGTTATAAAACCCTTGTTCAGCTATCAGCACAGATTAAACAATGTCAAACTGCTTGGTAACACCCAGTTGTCAAATGTCAACACAACCATACATTTCTTGAAGGAAAAACATAGAAACAGCACAATGAAGTTATAAATAATGATCTAGAATTGTTGTAAAGTATTTTGGGAAATACAATGATTTACTGATATAGATATATAAGGAGAGTTTACAGTTCCTCTTTATACCTCAACTTTGCAAGTGAGTGATATCGATATTAAAGGGATTGGCCACTTTCTGACCAATATTGAGAGAAAAATTTTATTGTTTTTATAATAAAAAGTTGTACAATTTTCCACCCGTGCACCTGTGTGTCCATCACATGACCATGGACTGATTTTTATCCACTGGGAGTAAGCAGAATGAATGACAGCAAGCAGAGATCTAGAAAACTGTGAGGAATTGCTAAAGGAAGTATATTGAAAAACTATACAACTTTTCATTATATAATTAATAACATTTGTTTCTCAATATTGGTCTGAAAGTGGCCAACCACTTTAATAAAAAGTACACCTTAGATGAAGGCTTTATGTGGTCATATGGCAAATTGTTTAACTAGGTTAAACATACCATATAATTAGACCATGTAGCTACAATAGGACTATAGATTTACATGCCAATGTGAGGTTTTACCTGTATTCCTGTGCCTATGTACAGATCTCTACATCCTCAGTCACAAAAATAAATATTGGCAAGCTGGTGAAGAGGTGCCTGTGTTTACGCTGCCCTTTGGTAAAGTATATAGGAACAAAGGTAGGATAAAGACTTAAAGGGGTTATTAAGTCGGACCCCCGTAGATCTAATATTGATGGCCTATCCCAAGGATAGGCCATCAATGTTAGAAACTGGATAACACCTTTACGCTATATTCACATGACAGTGAATAATGGCCATATGATGTCCATTTTGTTAATGGACGTCACACAGCAGCATTGCATTCAATATCTGTGAATAGGGGCTATTTGCATGATCATTCTTTTGATGGTCCATTGTAATGAACTGTGAAAATATAGGTCATCCTATTATTGTTCATTTTCACGGATCTCTCCATACACTGTAATGCATGGAGGATCCTTGAAAAAGGGCACTTCTCAGATGCAAGATGGCCATGAAAAATGGATGTTTTTCACTGGTGTTTTGTACCTCGGTCGTCTGAATGTAACCCTAGGGTGAAAAATGGACATGTGCTGGCTGTTTTTGCAATGTCCATCACACATCTGTTTTGAGAACACATTTAAACTCACATGTCTGTTTTTTCATTGTCTGTTTTTCATGGCCATCAAAAAAACGTACATGCTCTATCTTTGTCCGTTTCATGGATACATGGACTGAATAAAAATGAAAGGATCCATTTTTAACTGATATAAAACATATTGATGTCCATTTTACGTCTGTTAAAAATGGATCAGTGGGTTGGGTCGAAAAAGAAAGACCAATGAAATTCAGCCGTATTTTCACTGACAGTTAAAAATTGATGCAAAATGGATGATACTCGGCCATCAAAAATGGAAAAACGAAAAGGGATGGATTAAAAACTAATTCAAAACGGCCATCGAAAACGGACATTAATGTCCATTTGTAACGGACATTCGATCTGTCAAAAATGTCACTGGGCCTTTGCCTTAGGGCCCTTGCACATGATCGAGTCTGTGAAAAATGGTATGTGTGCTGGCCGTAATACCCGGCCTGAACTCGGCCGTATGCATAGAATTCACTGCATCATAGTCAGTTATGATGCAGTGAGCTTCCGAACGGCCAATCGCTACAGTAATGAACTGATAGCATTTAGGAGCTCACTGCATCATAACTAACTATGATGCTGTGACTCCTATGCACATGGCCGAGTTCTAGGTACTACGGCCCACACACAGACCGTTTTCCGCAGACAGGTCATGTGCAAGGGCCCTAAGCTTACATTTACATGACCGTGGGTGAAAGCGGCTTTAAAAACGTCCATTTTTAACAGGCATTTTGCACCCGAGAGGTGGTCATTTTCACAGATTCCTAATACATTGCAGTGTATGGAGAGATCTGTAAAAATGGGTCAAAATATTGGTCATGTGAATAACCCACTTTCACATACATTAAAATTAATGTGGCCGTGTGATGGCCACTAAAAAAACATCAGTTACACGGCCAATTGTTACTGTCATGTGACTATAGGGTAACTCTGTTTCAAACATGAAACTTTCTCTTTCCTATGTGTTATATGCAGTCATTTTACATGTAGGTCTCATCATGGCTGTATAATAGTCATCATTTTCATTCTGATTACAGTCAATTTCTTTATCAACATCACCTTCATCAGCATTGTTATTATTGTTATCATGATCATGGCCATTATCTACATAATTATCCTTATGATGATAATTATCACCATCTAACTATATGTGCATAACTCTTGTAATCATCATAAGCACCATTACAATGGTTATCACCACAGCCATTGGTCATTGCGGTCACATTTTCAACATCTTTATCTTTGTTATAATTGTTGTTATTGTGATCAAGGTAATTGTGGTCAATTTCATCATCGTCATCATCATCATCACCAACATCCTCAGCTTTCATATCGTTATTGTTATCATAATTATCACTGTTGTCATCATAATCATCACCATCATAATTTTTATCTGTGGATATGTCCTTTATATCCTCTCATGCTGGATTAGACTTTTTTTTACTCACTTCTCAAAACAATAGTTATGTCTACGACTGTAAGCAATGGCGAGTTTCCCATGGCCACTTTACAACTTACAATGAGGAAAAGTCATCTAAACTAACTCAATATTAATAGAGATTGTATAGCATGGTGGCTCAGTGTGTAACACTGTTGTTTTGTAGCAGTTGGGCCATGGCTATACATATGACACAAGGGCAATATCTGCACAGAGTAATGGTGGTCATGTGCTTTCAATTGTTATCAGTTAGAATAGCTATTCCTCCTGACTCACCCACACATATTCACACTTGGCTGAGCATGCATGTCGCTAACAGACTCCTACACTTACAACAAAATTATTGGCTATAAAATTTAAATTTCACTTATGATCTTTGCTTTACCTGGCATCATCTGTTGGGGAGAATGGAGAGACTCTTATACACATACACAAGTTAGTAGGTCAGGCTCACTGAAATTGCCAGGCTCCACCATGATTTTTCTTATGTGCATGGGTCCTTAATCGTATGTTAATTGTAAGGGCTATGGAGGGGGGGAACAAAAGACCAGATCTTTCTGTCCTAGATACCAAAATCCAACTATACATTCCAATGGCTTAAATAGCAAAATCAAATTATTGCTGATTGTATTCTTACTATAATGTACCCAACCCAAAAAGTATTGATTGCTATGTGATATAACCAAAGTCTGTAACCATACCACTAGCTTCTTGGAAGTATGCACTTACTATTTAGAAGTTGTAACAGCGCAGTAAATCACACCTTAATGGCTTTGTGTCATCCTAACTGATTGCACACATTTTACAGGTTCTCAGCATCACACACCTCCACCTATCCCAACAACATGTATTACATACACTTATCAGTTGCAAATCTCTCGCCTGGAACATTAGGTTCATGTAATTGAAGCTGGTTGCTAATATATCATGTGAGCAGCATAAAACAAAAGCAAATTGTATCAACTTAGCATTTATGTCTCTGCCTCCAACTTGACAAATATACCCATGTGCATTGGCAGGAAGGGAAGCTCAGTAATTATTAATATAGTATGCCTTACAATTTAATGCTACAGTATAAAATTGCCTGGAGCACTGAGCTGCCTATAATAATTGATTGAACAAATCAACACATGACATGACTCATAATCCTGCTGTATTGAGTTAGAGGGGCCTGCACAGCCTTGTAAAACATCCTCAGCCTACTCCATGTTCCAGTTTAGAGCAGAGGGTTCAGATGGAGGGATCATGGTAATTAACAAGCTAAATTAAAACCTAAAGAAGTCATTTTCTCTGCTTCCTCTCTCTATTGCCAACAGGCAATGCAAAACTTCCCAAATTGCCAATTGTGTCTCCAGCTTAATTATTGCTCAAAGGTAACGTTACGCGACACAAATGAAGTCATATTTGCATAATGTGTATAAAGTTATTTCTCAAATAGTGTCCACAAATCTGCTGCATTATTTATTAGGGAAAAGCAAGAGATAAGGGTAAGGGAGCCATTCTGCCAAGTCCACAAGGCAATGCTGTAACACAATAGGCATTTACTAAAAATATTAAATAAATGTATTCACTTGCTTCAGTGCTGGTTTTTTTTATTCTTCAAAGAAAACTCCCCTAACTTGCAATTTTTACTGCTGTCATATAAATCCTAAAAATCAGTCTGTCCATTGTCCGGTTTTAGTTGCATGACTACAGGGCATAAAGCAGACAAATTGAATGGGTTGTCCCATCTGGATATCCTCTTTTATAAGTGAGGACCATTGGGCTCAGTGAAAGAGACACCTATGATTAGTAGTTATCGACAGGGTAAGCATAGCTGTAAAGTGGTGCTGAATAGCAACCGTGAGCATGTAATACATGGTCATGCTTAGTTCTCTTTATCGGAAATATTTTGCAGCATCCCTCTGTTTTACATATTAAAGTGGGGCCCTTTATATGGAAAATGGAAAGTTCATGTTGCAATGGAACAACGTATATCATGCTATCTAATGTAATAAAATAATGATTTTGCATATTTTCGATTTTTGGCTTGTAAATGAACCTTCATCTATTGAATGGCGCCACAAAAAGTCTAATAATCATGGTTCTTTCTGTTTCCCTACTGCTCATGGGCTAAGACTGTTATAGGCTGACCAGGCTGATACTGATGTTGGAGAGGCTGCCATTTTACAGCCGTTCTATGTCCTAGAATTGGAGGGAAGTCACATTTCTCCTGTAGCTGCCCAATTATATGAGTTACTGTACTCTGTTCAGCAATGCTGAGTGTCATGATCATGAGATGCCTTGCAGATATCATTGCAATTTTTAAACTTTTTCCTTCCCAGAGCACACAGTGTAAAGCGACCTCGGATGGGTAAAGGATATGGTTAGGATATGTCTTGATTTGTGTCTGCTACTCTTGAAGCTTTATCAGTGTATGGTGGATTCAATAGAAACTGTGTATGTAGGGTCACATTGACTTTAATATGAAGGCTCATGTTTAGGGACATAAATCTGGTTAGAAAAACATTTGAGTTGGAATTATGTATTAATTATTCATACAGCATTGCTAGTTACAAGCTCTGAGGATCATAGGAACATGCATGATACAGTGATAATAGCAGGGATAATACACTAGAATTGTTCACAGGAAAAGGCAATGTTTATCAAATCCTGTAAATAAGATAATGAATGATTTCATCATTTTAGCATCAGAGTAGGGGCTGTGACAATGTGACAGGTTTTCCTATGCAATTCAAAGTTGGATATACTAATGTTCATAAAGAATTATTGTATTTTTATGCATCTATCTATCTATCTATCTATCTAGCTATCTATCTATCCATCTAATGAATGTTTATAGATAACTTTGACATTCTCTTTTTTCCACAATTTTGTTCTATGTTCTCTTTTTCCCCCTGTAATTCCTTTTCTTATCCCCCTTTCTCTCCACTTTCTCCCTTTCTCCTTTGTTTCTCTACAGCAACTTTGCTTTATCCACTATTCTCTTATCTCTGTCTCCATCTGCCTTCTTCTATATCCCATGCTCTCTCCCAGGTCCTTCTTTTTTTCTATTTTCCTCTCCCACCTTCTCTTACTTTGTCTTCCCCTCCCCGCAGTTGTAAGATGAGAATTCTGCAATCTGAATAAACGGTATGTATAGGAATCCTTTCGGAGGCGGGGGATAAAAAAAATGTCAGGCTGCTCTGACTCCATGTAAATCCCTGCTTTGAATGCAGCTACAGGGCACCCAAAATGGCGTGAGCTCATTTTGTAACAAATCTCTGGGATCACAGTGAGAAAAGAAGCTAGATTATTAGGGAGGGGGAAGGAAGATGTTGAGGGGGACTGTAGGGCTAAGAATCAGCAGCCGTGTACATGTCATAAAGACAGTTCCATCTAATTGGCATCTGTGAGTGATCCAGATTGCTTATGTACAGAGAATGGAAAGAACACATCCTATTTTGTCGCCTAATCACTTAGATGAGGAAGTCATCCTGTTCTTATGAATATGTATCTGTAGATCTCTTCAATATTAAATGTATTCTACTCTCATCCAAACCAAATAATCATTAGACAAAGACTGCTACAGTTCGCTGAAATGCACTGTATAGATTTTCAGAACAAACATATGGTATAGTCATAATAAACTGCATGATATTTAGATATTTACTGTTATTGTAACATTGTTGTCATTGTAACACTCTAACCCAGATATTGATAACTGCTGGTGGGAGTCACCGTATAAAAGCTGCTATATGCTGCATGAGTTACTTTAACTCTTGAAGCCAAGCAAGTTCTTGAGTCCCTTAGGAAACTCCATTAATTTAAAACATATATTATGGACCATATATACAGGACTGTGAAAAAGACTCAAAACATAATATTTCAGAAAAGGTGTAGAGGTAGCTCTAGAGTAACAAAACTGTATAAAAATTGGTGTTTTATTTAGGGGAATTAGATTCTAACATTTAATGTACAAACTAAAAGTATAATATATGTATAATTTATCCCCAAACATAGTGTGTTCTATTGGAAACAGGCAAATGAGAGGTTAAAGCAAAAAGGTGCAAGAGAACCTTAAAAGTGGCCCACTGGCACCCCCAGCCTGCCAGCCTTGGAAACAGCACCTCCTTGTTCCAATCTTATCCAGCTGCCAACAAATACCTTCATACAGAAATATGTGAAATGTATCAACTACTAAAGATAAGAGAATACACCAGACCCCAATATAAGATCCTTAAAAAAAACAGAATATCACCCACTTCCACCCTAGCCAAATCTTAAAGGATGCAAGGCCAGAGTAGGTGAGGAGCCTATATTCAAAATCTGACTGCTGTAAAACTCCCAGACAAATAAAGCATAATGCATCTGAATTATTAACCTGTTCTTCTCCATGAACATGAAACATTGATGAGAGCATCTTGTAAGGCAAGTGCATTATCGTCTTCACTAACCAAAAAAAAAAAAAAAAAAGAAACAAACAAACCTCTGATCCTCCATTTCATATCTCGGAGTCATAAAATGGATTATTTAATGACTCCAACGAACTGATTCCCAACCTAACCTGATTCCAGCGATATGCACTAGTACTATGCAATAGCTGAATGTTTGACAGAACACCCCCTCCCCAGCCATCTGCTTGTATTACATAACTAGAACAATCACATATGCATTCTATTAAAAGTCTCACTAAGTGCTAGTTTATGGAGAAATCCTATAGTCTACAGCAATCACCATGTTCTGTCATGGTTGCTCTATAGGAGACTATATCACACTGCCACCCAAATTCTGCCATAAGCCAATGTCCCTCTTCTCTATGGCAGTCTAGCTTGTACACTTCTATTTTAGTGAGAGATGACCAATTTCCAGATAGAAGATTTGAAGGTTGGATGGAGACACTTGGTTTCCAACTGAAGTCCAGGAAGCTATGTAACTGATCTCCCATTTCAGGGATAGATTAAGTGCCCCTGTATAGATTTATTTTCCATTTAATAGAAATGATTCTGCTAGAACATCATACAACAGGAACCCCTGGGTATTTCAGCTCACTCTAACAAATGCGAAAAAGCATTAATAAGTAAAGCAGTCTGCAATGCAGCTGAGCCATAAGACACCAGATCACAACACAATTTTATGGAAGGATTAAGCTTTGTGTTTACCTGTCGCCTCTGGAGTAAAGACGATTGCAGTCAGACTTTTTACCTGCAGATAAAATGATAACAGGGTGCCTCGGGGAGAAGCTCACAGGCTGGCAAATTGTTTCCTGGTAACTTGTGTGCCCTTTGCCATTACCTAGCATTGGCATTCTAGAATTCTATCCGTGATTTTCACTAGAGGTAATCCAAACAGAATGCTCCATTAAAAGAGATGACAGCAGGAGAACGTGTGGGAATCAGAGCAGTAGCAAGGAGATTGTGTGGGTACAAACATCCCCGACACATACAGAAAGGCTAAGACCACCACCATGTGTATAGTATGCAGCCTGTTCGCACATAGCAAGACACCTTGATCCTAAAATCCAACAACTTGACACATTGTAATGCACATTGGACAGTTTAGAAAGGCTTCAGGGGATCACCTTCCCGAAGTAAATCCACATCAGACAATTAACTTTCACCAGCGCCTCTGGTAGACAGTAAACAGGTAAAAAATTGGAGCTGTGACCTTGCAATGTACCTGATCCAGGTTAATCCTTAAAAGCTAACGCAAGCATCCTTGTCCAGCAACATAATGCTCATCCCCGGACAGCACCCATTGGTAGTAGAAGCCATTGGGTGAGACTAGGTGTTTTGCACTTTTAATCCCAGAATTAGCAGGCACCAGGATGGGATGCTGAAGTGCTCCAAGATCGCAGTGTGAGGTGCTGAATCAGACCCAGTCCAATCCCAGGTTCTGATCCAGATTGTGAAAAGGGTGGGGGCAATCCAAACCTGTGTTTAGTGTGCTGTGGTAGATCCTTGTTGAAGGAGCTGATCTAGATCAGTCAGGAGGATCTAGTCAATGTGCTGATCGGGTTGCTGTCCAAGGTGCTGAAACAAATCTATACAATGAGCTAATCTGGGTCGCTGTCCAAGGTGCTGAAAGAGATCTATACAAGGTGCTGATCTGGGTCGCTGTCCAGGGTGCTGAAGGTCATCAGCAGGTTCAATTCCTCCTCTTTCCAGGCTGCTTATTCAGCAGCACTCTCCTTCCTTCTGTAGGTTCAGGGGAGTAAAATTTAGGGTTGATCTATGAGCATCAGATACCAGACAAAGCTTTTTATCCAGGATCTATCACACTAGACAAAGACACAGATCCAGAGAATGACATGAAGAAGATCCTCTCCAAAAGGCAGCTCCCTCCACCCCCTGCCTCGGTAAAATAGCTCACACATGCTGTACACAGGGCAAGTCAGTCTTGTAAACAAGGCTCCGGAAGCCTCTGGTGTAGGATACAGGTCTGTGGATCTCTCTCATCCAGCAGTGACAAAGCCATTCCTGCGCATTGAGGGAGCGTTTCAGTCTGCATTAGGCAAGCCTCCTCTGCAAGCTGAGCCAACGTCTCTGCAGTGAGAGCGATCAAGTGGCTGAGATAGGAAAGTCAGATCAGATCTCAGCAGGCAGGATTGCACAGCTGCACCTAGTACTTCCCCCAGTACAGCCTCCACGCTGAGTTAATCCTAAGAGTGATTGAATGCCACAAACGTGTCTCCAGTCCCCGGGAGGAAAAAAGGGGGACCTTCTTCACATACGGTTTTTGCCTCTTTAGGAGTCTAAGTGGATTATTTAGTAATAGCAATGATATAATCTAGGGAAAAAAAGGTAATCTATAGAAATAGACAAGTACAGATGTAGCAGAGCTAAATGTGTCATTTCACTGCAACAACCAACCTAACATGTTTTAAGTTCATCATGAGTTGCCAAATGATCATTTCAGGTCTGGTATATCTATAAGCAAGCACCGTCAGGGTTAATGGAATTGGCAACGTTCTGCAATTATATAGAAGCTGTATGTTGCGTTACTGTAGGATGTTTTTTTCCTCCCATATGCACCAATGAAAGCTACTTTTTATGATTGGCTCCCTACCTGTGCATTAGCCCTGCCTGAGCGAGTCATCCATGTGTTATCTGCATAGAGATCAGGCTTTTGCCTTGCACCCCTCCTCCTGCTATAGAATGTGGTAGGAGCTGCTTGGAATTGGAGTAAGTAGACGCTGCTGTCTGTCCTAACTGCAGAAGACGCTTCATTAACGCTGCTGTGCATTGTGGATGCTTTACTTCATTCTACTTTATTTATTTTACTTTCATGAACTTTATTGGTCTGCTGTTTTCAACATTGCATTAACTCTTCACTTGCTGTTGTGATCTTTCCCAGTTTTAATGAGATGGTAATACTGATTTAAAAACTCTCTTGCGGGACTTGAATGAATGTTTTGTCTACTTTGCGACAAATGTAACAGAAATGGGTTTTTCAGATGAAGCAGGGTTGAGTATGTCATCACATCTCAAGTATATAGCCATAGATTTTTATGCATATCTACTGATCTATCACAATGCACTGACCATGCAACCCAAATGAAATCTGATGACAACTTCAGCATTACCGATCTGGATCCATGCTCTGGTCGTTTATGCCATATTGCTATTAGTTATTTGCTTCTGCTGGAGATTTAGCTGATTTATGTTATAGGTTTGACAATTGAAATGCCAGATTTGTATTATTGCTCTTCACATTATATTTATGTGGTTGCTGCATAGTATGTTGATATCTTATGCAAAGTATTCAGAGATTAACTATCATTATTTTCCACTGTCTGGTCCATTAACCTGGACTGTGCTTCTAAAAGGATTATGTGATCTAGATTGGATTATTACTATACAAGCTATAGTAATAGCTTGTATAGTATTTATGTTTTGAGTGCTATGTTTAAGGCAGCTCCATCTTCATTTTCTATGCATGCCCACAAAGCATGTGTGTTTGTACTTAAGTGGATTATTGGACAATATTTGCATTGATCATTCACTGTAAATTCTGGATTGCCAGGGCAAAACCTCTTTGTGTATTCTTATGCAGCCTTTCAGTTAATGTAATGCACACATAGAAAACTAGCTGCATTAGCAGTTCAGCTCTGCTACATTTTTACTATTTATTGATCCATTTTTCTTCTACAATACCAAGGATCATTGCCACAAAAAGCCTAAAACACTCAACCATCTCAATAACAACCTATTGGTTCTGTAGGATTCTGCTTTCCATTTCATGGCTTTGGTAATCTGCCATACTTTCAAGAGGTCAAAAGTTTCCTTCTAGCTGCTGAGAATTTACTGTAAACTTCACAATGAATTTCCAGAATTTATTCCAATAGGACGTAAAATGTGACAGACCAGGCTACTGAATATTACTATTGAACAGAACACCTGTTTGGACTGAATTGTAAACTGTGTACTGGACCACATAATAGAGGCTCAATGCTAAAGAAGCTTAATGGGTGTATAAAAGGTGATCATTGCATTGATGTTCACTTGCTGACTGCCTCACATTGTTCCAGGCACTGTCTTTGTAGGGTGCAGAAATTTTATAGGTTTCAGTGAATGAACAAGAAGGACTTGTTGAGGCAAGGCTAATGCAAAGGTAGGAAGCCTGTCATGAAAATATAGATTTCATTGGTGCATGTTGGAAAAGCCAGTGTAGAGATACTGCTCATCCAGTATAACCACAACTGTATGCATGGACTCTATCAGCTTAAGTGCATCTGTTTTACAGTACTATACCATCTACTGAAGAAGGAAACGTTTGGTATTGGAGCTGCTCTGCTGTTGGGTACTTATTTTGGGTTTTTTGACTATTTACTTCTACTTGTCATGGGCTATACAACATGACTAGCAGCAACATGGCTTCCAGTTACAATGCAACATTAAAGGGGATGTTGACTGGATATGTTAGGACAACAGTTTTATATCTTTGTATCTTTTAGACTTAATATTCTACAGTATAGTAGTGGATTCATTATTGTATAAAACAGGCTGAAATTGTTGGTCAGAAATGTGCTGGTGCTCTTAATACAATGTTTCTAGCTTTTTTTTTTTTTTTTTGCAGCCCCATTTTTTTCTCAATATTCATATAGTAAGTTGCGTACCCCTGCTCAGTAAAATAATATAATTACCCCCCAACCCGGTTCTTCAATAAAAGCCATAATGCAAGTACCCCCTATAGACATTGCATGTACCACCAGAGGTATGCATACAGTAGGTGTACCTAGGTTGTAGACCATAGTACATTTATCCTAATTGAAACAGAATACAACTTTGGTTTTGTGTATGTGCATTGATGGTGTTTAAACTATCTACTGCATGTATAGGGATTTAATTTTGTATTAATTAATATTTTTGATGAGACTGGAGTATTGTAAGAAGCTAATGCATTATTTCACAGTATCACTATGATAGACTCTTTAACTAGATCATCAGCACAACCTGCTTATAGCATTACAAGAACCACAGAACAGCCCCTAAAGTGCCACAAAGGGGTCTGTAAGAGAGTAAAGTCTATGGTTTCACTCTTCACAGCAAGTGAGTGATAGAACAGAAAAGGATCACGTGATGTGTACTCCTTGACTCCTCAGAAGTTGGGACCAGGAATCATGGACTGCATCACATGATCTTTTTGAGAGATGCTGACTAGCCTTGTGACACAGGAGCAGGTAATTTGTACTGAGGGGGGGGGGGGGGGGCTTATAAATGGTGGTGCTTGTATCTATTTGTACATCTCTATTAATCATAATTACATAGTTAGTATGGTTGAAAAAAAGACATATGTCCATTAAGTTCAACCAGAGGATGGAAAACATCATGACAAGTCTATACATTTCCATAACCATCAATGCTATTTTGCTCTATAAAGGCATCTAATCCTTTATGGAAGCTGTCAGCTGTGACTGCTGTGACCAGCTCCTGGGGTAGGCTATTCCACAGATTCACAGTCCTTACAGTGAACAAGCCTTGTCAGCTCTTGAGATTAAACCTTTTTTTCTCCAGACGGAGAGAGTAGCCCCTTGTCTTTTGAGGGGATTTTACATGGAAGCTTTTCCGCATTTCTTGTATGGTTCATTTATATATTTATATAGGTTTATCATATCTTCTCTTAAAGGCCTCTTCTCCAGACTAAACAGATTTTACTCCTTTACTTTCATAACTGAGGTCCTTCATGTCCCTTATCAGTTTTGTGGCTCTCCATTGAACCTTTTCCAACTCTCGGACATCCTTTCTATGAACTGGTGCCCAGAATGAACTGCATAATCCAGATGGGGCTGCACCAATGATTTTCTAAAGTGGTAATATTACATCCCTGTCCCGTCATCCATACCCCTTTTAATATATGACAATATCTTGCTGGCCTTAGAATCATCTTATTGACATTGCATGCTGTAATTTAACCTATGATCTACAAGTACTCCCAGGTCCTTCTCCACCAGTAAGTCTCCCAGATTTACTCCCCCTAGTACATATGTTGCATGTGAATTATTTTTACCCAGATTCATAACTTTACATGTATCCACATTGAACCTCATTTGCCATGTTGAAGCCCAAACACTCAGTCTGTCCAAGTCTGCTTGTAACCTACATACATCTTCTATAGACTGCACTGTACTACATAGCTTGGTGTCATCTGCAAAAGTAGAGGCACTGATATTAATCCCATCTTCTATATAATTTGTAAATAAGATAAGTAACAGAGGACCCAGAACCGAACCCTGGGGTACACCACTTATAATAGAGGACTAGTCTGAGATGCAGTCATTAACCACAACTCTCTGTATACAATCCTTTAATCATCAAATTAATGTCCTTATTTAGATAGTTCTGTAATGGAAACAGGTTTTTCTCAAGTAAATCAATAGGCCCTAAAGGTCCCATTGTTAAATAGAACATGACAGTTGGGCTAGGGGAGTCCAGTTAAAGATTCTGCATTGAGGTTCAAAAGCTCCACGTTATGCTTCTGATTTTAATTGTACAATGCATGTTGTATCACTAATACCGATACTTTTCAAGTCTTATATCAGTGACAAGATGTAAACTGAAGGGTCTCTAGAGTCCAAACATATAATTGTGGGTATCACTGTGTTGACCCACTGCTGTTTTTTTTTATATCAGATATAGTACTTACATTATGAGACTGTTACAACCTGTATTTTTGTATAACTTTTTTATTATACAAACAATAACATTTGTCTCTCAATATTGGTCTGAAAGTGGCCTACTCCTTTAAATTTAAATTCATTTAATTTCATTTTAGTAGGGCTGACCAATCATTTAATGTATATGTGGGTATACTCTGATGGCTGAAATCAGGGTTAGAAGAATCAGGCAGATTGAATTTCAACATGGCCTACAGTAGTGTTTGAAAGTTTGTGAACCCTTCAGAATTTTCTATATTTCTACATAAATTTGACCTAAAACTACATCAGATTTTTACACAAGTCCTAAAATTAGATAAAGAGAAATAATGAGGCAAAATTCTATCCTTGGTCATTTATTCATAGAAGGAAACAATCCAATGAGTGGCAAAAGTATGTGAACCTTTCTTTTCAGCATCCGGTGTGATTCCCTCACGCAGAAATAACTGCAGCTAAATGTTTCTGGTAATTGTTGATTAGTTCTGCACATCAGTTTGGAGGAACTGTAGCCCATTCCTCTGTACAAAACAGCTTAATCTCTGTTATGTCGGTGGGTTTCCTCCGACGAACTGCTTGCTTCAGGTCCTTGTACAACATTCTGTAGGCTCAGGACTTTGATTTGGCCATTTGAAAACCTTAACTTTAGCAAACTGCAGCTGGGAAGCAATGTTCTTTTTGGAGAGTTTTGCTTTCTCCTTGGATTCCTGCCATGCACACCATTGTTTCTCAGTGTCCACTTGATAGACACTGAGATAGACATGAACATTAACATTAGCTAATGTGAAAAAGGCCTTCAGTAGTGTTGGACAAGTCATCTCGCAACAAGCTAGAGTCATCCCAAATATTCCAAATAGTTTTTTTTTTTTCCGAAACTAAAAAATTTGGGATTCGTCTTGTGTGAACTAAAATGGCCGCCGCAACATGATTTGCAGTAAATTATTATAGATATGAAGAGACCCCAGAATAAAATAGGAGAAGGCCCAAGGGAGGTGTCAGAAATAAAAAAAAACATCAATACTCACCTTTCCTTACCTCTTTCGGGTCTCCTCGCAGCATCCAGCATTCTGTTTCTTCCTCCTCCGGGTGCGTGATGTCTCACAAGTACGGACCAAACTGGAGGATCACTTCTTCCGAACACCAGACAAAACAAATCTTCAGAGGTTCACCCATCCTTAGCCTTCAGGTGCTAGAAGTTAGCTTGGATTCCTTTGTGACCTCACAGAGTATTATATAACTTGTTCTTGGCATGATCTATGCTGGTCAACCACTCCTGGGGAAAGTAATAATGGTCTTAAATTTCCTCCATTTGAACACAGTCTGTTTGACTGTCTGATTGGTGGAGTCCAAACTCTTTACAGCTGGTTTATTAACCATTTCCAGTTTGATGAGCATCTACAACTCTTTTTCTGAGGTCCTCGGAAATCTTCTGATGCCATGATACACTTCTGCAAATGAGTTGTGAAGATCAAAGTTTGATACTTCTCTGTTTTTTAAATAAAACAGGTCTCCCATGTACACTTGATTGTCATCCCATTGATTGATAACACATGACTGTAATTTACCTTCATATTATCTGCAAATCCTAAAGGTTCACATACTTTTGTCGCTCACAGATATGTGACATTGGATCATTTTCTTATAAAAAAATTACCAAGTCTAATATTTTTGACTCATTTGTTTGATTTGGTTGTCTTTATCTATTTCTAGGACTTGTGTGCAAATCTAATGTAATTTTAGGTCAAATTTATGCAGAAATATAGAAAATTCACAAACTTTCAAGCACCAATGTATGCTTTATTCTCAAAGGTGGTAAGCCACGTGTAGAGTAGTCTTGCAGTTTATTCTTCTCTTTCTATGTAAAAACACCTGCATACTTAGCAGAACTGATTGTATATCTGTATGGGTATGTGGAGGGGGGATCAGGAAGAATAGTCATCAGACAAACAAGTGTACAGCCAACAGCCTCAGTATCTAAAGTGTATGGCAAGCTTTAACCACTTCCAGACTGCCCATTGGGTTTTTACGTCCGGAAGGTGGCTGTCTAGTTCTGCAAGGACGTACCAAGCAGAACTCAGCAGCTGCACGAAATCGTGCAACTGCTGAAACAGGATCCCTGCCTTCCCGATCACTGTGTATACAGCTCCTCTTTTGTTTATATTTTTCTGGATATAAAAAAAATTAAAACACATGCAAAAATAAAAACATAAAAATAAAGCCCTATGTGTCACCGAAAAAAGACGCAGAAATTAGTTGAATAACACAAATGATAAAAATGTTATAGCCCTCCAAAACCGCACATACAAAAAACTTGAAAATGTGCATGGTCTGGAAGGGGGGTAAAGCATCTGGTATGGAAGTGGTTAAAGGAAAAAAAATATATAAAAGTCCCCTTTAGTGTACAGTAAAACATATTTAACATTTTATTCCAATCTGGTTCAGGTACAGTGATGAGTGGGATCATATCACCAAAAACATAAATTTCTACATCTTGCCTGCCTGTGTAAATCTCAAATCCTTGCATCTACTGTTCTTTGTTTTTTTTTTTTTGTATATTCAGCCTATTTTATTCTCTCCACTTTTTCCCTAATTGAATTGTATGGGCCCATCTGTTTGAAGCTGCTCTAGTGAAATGGTCGCTGTGTACACAATGCTTTGCTGATAATAGGCTGTGCAGGCTTTTAGTGTGATTCTGGGCCTATCTGTCAAACTCTGCAAACACAGCATAAAACAATGCTGTCAGGTATTGAACTCAACTCGCTGCAAAGCTGGCCGCTCATAATTCTCACCCTGCATCAAACATCATCACTTTTCATTCATTGTTTCACTTTACTTAGTGCAATTACATTTTCTTATATAGATACATCTAGTCTACGGTCCTGTTATTATATACAAGGCATGCCTATACTATAAACAAATCTAAAACTAACAAACTAAAATCTGAAAACATATCCTGCATTACTTTAAGTACATATAATATCAAATATAAATCACAAGAATGACGCTAAATGATTTATGATGTATTTATAACCACATAAATCCTAAGCCTAATGATTTTTGGACAAATTATCCATACGTATTACTAATTAAAGAGGACCTTTCACGTCCTCATGTATATGCGGTTTTATATACCGCTAGAAAACCGACAATGCACTGAATTCAGCGCACTGTCGGCTTTCCCGTTATGTGCCCCGGGGATGGAGATATCGGTGCTGTTAGTTTTCTGCCCATCGTCAGAAGAACGTACTTGACAGTCTAGCTGGGCTGTGAGGAACGCCCTCCCTGACAGTACTCGTCCATAGCTCTGTACTGGGGGGGGGGCGTTCCTCACAGCCCAGCTAGACTGTCAGGAACGCCCTTCTGACGATGGGCAGAAAACTAACAGCACAGATATCTCCATCCCCGGGGCACATAACGGGAAAGCCGACAGTGCGCTGAATTCAGTGCACTGTCGGCTTTCTAGCGGTATATAAAACCACATGTGCCTCTTTAAATCTCAAGGCCCGCAACGTCCTCTTTAAATCTCTCAAGGCATTGTCCAACCTACAGCATAAGTACAGGAAAAATTGCTTCCTAAATAAAGTATGCTATATGATGAATATAACTAGGGGGAGAGACAGAAAACAGAGGGCCCCAATAAAAGTACAGTATAAGAGCATGTCACAGATCATCCCCATTATAAGTAAGTGAGTGAACCATAAAATCTGCTAGATGTGAACTGAAGTTATAATCAGTAGGAAGTTTCTTTAAAGGTGAAGTCCTCTCCATTATCTATTGAACCACTGTGCATTTGCACAGGTAGCACATACTGTATGGATGGGGGAGGGGGGGAGGTGCATAAATCATAGAGGCAGCATTTTTTTGCTTTTTTCTCCTATGATGTCCATAGGGGGAGTGGCAATTCATCAACACATGTTTATTTCATAGTTTTTTCCCATTAATGGTATAGAACACATCTTTCAGGCAGTGTTCACATGGTGGAAAATAAAGAGAAATTCCTTTTCGTTTTCTGCCGCCATATTCAGCCACGGTATAGCTGCAAAGGGATGCCGATGGCTTTCCGCTACTGATTAGGTCCAGATGAATGGGCCTAATCAACAGGGAGTCTCAAGCCGAGGAATCTGTTGCTGAATCAGCCATGGAATCTGCTGCAAAATAAAGCAGGACTTTTTTCAGCTTCGTACTGCGATCTCTGCCTTCTTACCCCGTATTTAGATGTGTAGAGGTTAAGTGGTCTCTCTTCCGCTATCTTTTGCATTGCCTGAATTGAGGTGGCGAGGTACGATTTACAATGTATTTTTGTGATGATTGATGGGTCGTAGTTATGATGTACGGTAGTTTTGTACACAATCAGAGGGTTGAGAAATGGAAAGAGTTATAGAGTTGGAGGGATTGACCATTATTAGGAGGTATGCAAATAGATCTAAGTGGGGGTGGTCAGGTTATCTATAGTTTGTTTGGGGAATAATAAGGGAGAGCCCACTATATGTAAACTATGATAGGGATGATTTATGATCCACTCGCTGTTACAGTCTGGGGTTATATCTAACCTCCGGCTCCTTTAGAGTACGGTTGTGATAGGATAATATTGATCCGGATTTAACTCTGTTTGGATCTCTCCCCTCTGGTTTTATGACCTGGTATACGGAGGAATGGATGTTAAGTGTACATACTTACAGTTTGGCGCTTGATCATCGGAATTGCTGGGACGCAGCGGCCACATGATCAGCAGTTTATGTGGAGCAGGTGAAGATCGAATGTGAATCAATAGACTCACCGTCTAGCGCTGGATCACTGGAATTGTTTACATTCAGTGGTCACATGATCGGCAGTCACATGAACACAGTAGAGGACTGAGGTGGACACACCCCCTAAAAGGCGTGACAGTGAGCTAGCGATTTCTATTGGCTCAATGCAGACAGCATGAGGAAAGGGGGTGGCACCGAATGAATGGGCTGACCTTTATAAAGCAGGCAAGGCTCAGTGTGGCATCGGCTACTCTAAGTACTGGAGCACCCCAATAGTGCTCCAGGAACTGCAGTTGTAACTGCATATCTGCATTATTTTTGAAATTTATAGCAGCTTACACCAATCTATAGATTTGTTAGGATTAGCTCCTGATGAACCTGATACAGATAACACAGGGGAAATGCGTAGAGAAAGTTTGAGCAAGTTTATTTTTGAGTTAGTTGACCACAAGCCATAATACTTGGGGGCATGAGGGACTGACAGGAGACTGGGGCAGTCTGAGTAGCCTGGAGATTAGTTGGCGGAATTTGAGTCACTAATTTAAATGGTAGCTTTATATCCCTGGAGTCAACATAGGGGATATCAGTAATGGCTGCAATATAGGTGTTTATTGAGCATAAGGGTCAGAATATCGTGGTTTACCTTATGGTTATAACATTTTAATGACAGGAAATGGAGTTACTGTGACCTGCACCTAGATTACCAGCATATGTATTTACTGGAGACTATGGTTGTGGAGGTATATCATGGCTGAGCGGGAGTCTAGTCAATGATGCTTTACAAATTGTGTGTGCGGACCAGGTGTTGGGGGTTTCCCTAGCACTAAGAGTAACTAACTAAATACTTACCTGTTGCATGACGCAGTCGTGTTACTATAATCTTAGTCTAAGGGTGGTGAAAGTATTCAATTACGCCCTAGGTCCAGTGGAAAGTTGGAGAGTGTGAAAACTATCAAACATTTAAACCCCAAATAAACTTTGAATAGACAGGCACAGACCACATTGATCTGTTTTTTAGTAGATTAGTGAACGTCCTTTATGTTTATTTTTTATTTTAAGATATTAAAAGTTAAGTTTTATCGCTTGAAACCATTTATTTTCTGTGAGATATGAAGTAATAGGGAATGGTGTAGAACCCGCTGTGAGACTATAGGGAAACCGCTGGCATTTCTGCAATTGTTTTGGAAATCGCTGCATGTCTGCACTAGAATCCCATCCACTTTGCTGTGACTGTAAAATGCCGCGTTTTTTTCCGTGGCATTTCCGCCACATGGGGCCCCGGCCTCAGGCTAACCCCCCACATTGCGGAAGAGCTGCTTTTTTTGTTGCAGATTTTGCTGCGTTTTTTTGAGCCACACCTAGTAATGGCTACAGAAGGGTTGGAAAATATCTAGGACACTCTGATACTTCTCCCTTCTGCTCGATCCACTAGTGGCTTTGCTAAAAAGAAAACACAGCAAAATATGCAACAATAAAAAAAGCTGTGTTTCTGCAACATGGGGCCTTAGCCTTAAGCTAAAAGGTATTGTAACTGGAGATAATCAAAGTATCATGCTACCCTTTTCTCTCTTCTCTTCTTCTCCATCCTGTTCTCTTCCATCCTTATAGGTATGTCACTTATATGTATGTCGCATGAACCAAGGCCAAGAAGGGGGTCATTCTTGTTTTTGTGTTCTACATGTATACTGTATGTACACTGTGTTCCAAATTATTGTGCAAATGTTTTTTTTCTGACTTTCCTAAATGGTCGATGCAAATTACATTAATATGTTTAAATCTTAAACCTTTAGAGTATAAATCAAATTTTATTGGACAAACCTCCCAATGATAAAAAAATTTCACAAATTAAAAAATCAAAATTCACTGTTCTAAATTATTATACACAACAGAGTTTATAAACATGTTATAGGTTGTAAAAAAACTGAAAATGGCCATTTGTTGAATTTGCAGCATTAAGGGGCCACATTTACTGGAACCAAAAGCTATTTCATTCAAAAACATCTTAACAGTTCAAGTTAAATGTCAACATAGGACCCCTTCTTTGACATCACCTTCACAATTCTTGCATCCATTGAACTTGTGAGTTTTTGGATAGTTTCAGATTGAATTTCTTTGCAGCATGTCATAATAGCCTCCCAGAGCTGCTGTTTTGATGTTACTGCCTCCCACCCTTGTAGATCTTTTGCTTGAAGATACTCTAGAGGTTCTCAATAGGGTTGAGATGAAAGGAGGATGGTTGCCACACCATGAGTTTCTCTAATTTTATGCCCACAGCAGCCAGTGACTCAGAGGTATTCTTTGCTGCATGAGATGGTGCATTGTCATGCATGAAGATGATTTTGCTATGGTTCTTCTTTTTGTACCAGGGAAGAAAGTGGTCAGTCAGAAATTCTATATACTTTGCAGAGGTCATTTTCACACCTTCAGGGACCCTAAAGGGTTCTACCAGCTCTCTCCCCAGGATTCCATCCCAAAATATGACTCCACCGTCTCATTGCTGACGTTGCAGCCCTGTTGGGACATGGTGGCCATCCACCAACCATCCACTACTCCATCCATCTGGACCATTCAGGTTTGCACTGCACTCATAAGTAAACACAACTGTTTCAAAATTAGTCTTCATGTATGTGTGGGTCCACTGCAACCGTTTCTGTTTGTGACCACCGTTTAGGGGTGGCTGAATAGTAGGCTTATGCACAACTGAAAGACTATGGATGATCCTACTCCTTGAGGTTTGTGGGATTCCAGAGGTACCAGTAGCTTCAAATACCTGTTTGCTGCTTTGTAATGGTATTTTAGTAGTATTTCTGCCAGATGAATTTGTCTGGCAGAAACCTTCCTCATTTTATCTTTGTCTGCACAAACCTGAATCAGCCACAAATCTCTTCCCGGTACGATGATCACACTTACGTTTTTGTGAAATATCTAATGTTTTCATACCTAGTGCAAGGGACTGCACTATTTGACGCTTTTCGTCTGCAGAGATCCTTTCCCTTTCCCATATTGTCTGAAATTTGTGACCTGCTTAATAATGTGGAACATACTTCTTAAATATGTTTCCTTTAATTGAGCTCACCTGGAAAACTAATTATCACAGGTGTTTGAGATTAATTTTAGTGATCCAACTAGCCCTGAGACACAAGACCAGCCATGAATTTAATTGAAAAACAAAAAATTTAATCTTTTACACTTTAATCCAATGTGCATAATACAGTAATTTGGAACATAGTGTATATACAACTGTTAACCTATGTAAGTGTAACATTTATTGAATAGAAGATATGCCCAATGTAAATGTGTATATATGTGTGTATGCCTTTTGTAGGTAGAAAATTAAAAATGTTGGGTGAAAAAGTATGTTATTGATGTATGTACATTGCATCTTTCATGGAGTTAGCTACAGGACTTTTCTGGAGAAGTTCACATGGACCACCCTTGAAAGTAGTCACCCTTGAAAGTAGTCAGTGCAGAGTGGGCGGAAAAATGTGGGTGTAAAAAAAATATGTGGGTGAAAAATGTGCCCATTTGAAATATATCTCCAAAAAAGACTATATTGGAGTTTCATTTAAAATTACAAAAATTGTTTGCTTTATTTCATTTTTTAAAATTTTTACATTTTTTTTTACTCAAAAAATTCAATCAATGCATCCCAATACAGATAAATGTAGAAAAATCCACGCAGGTAAAAAAAAAACCCTTATTAGGACACAGAATCTGAAGAAGAACAAATAAACTGTTTCCAAAGCAAAACGTATAAGCGGTGGTTTTGTGTCTAATACACTGTGATTTTTCCTTATTATCATTATCATTTTCCTTATTATCCTTATTGTTATTTTGCCTTAAGATAATGCCATATAGTTTTCATGAGTCACTAATATAATTGAAGAGATCCACAATAAGTAACAACCCACTCAAATTCAAAAATGAAGTTAATGCTAAACCTCTCAAAGCACCCATAAATGGAATACTTACATTAAAATACTGTCCTAGAGGTCTTCCCCACGTGTACCACCTCTATGCGCGTTTCGCATACTGCTCCTTGAATTGCAGAATTCCAGTCAGATATTGTGACTACTGCCTTGGTCAGGGGAAAAACCAGTTCCCTGCCATGTACTGAGTGGATTTTAGACAGTGAATGATTGTGTAAAGTGAAGCAGTTGATCGATTCCCGTGGGTGACCTAAAGAACAATAGCATATTAAGACCAGCCAGTCTATAACTATGAGGTACCACTGAGAGAGGGGATTTAATGCCCAATTGCAGAACTGAGTTCAGTGACCAGAGCTTGTAAGAGCTAATAACCTTGGCCTTTAAGATGTAGCTAAGATTTGCTGCAACACCACCTGTGAATCTGCTGTTGAGTTAGAGCAAGGGATACACCAAGATAAGCGTACCTGTAAAACAATAGGTCTATGAGGCCTATTTGTGTGTGCCCAGAAGGTGTTGGACCTCATAAAAATCATGTACACAATGTAGGTCGTCTCCATATGGTCATGGGTTGAGATGTATGTGTGTATCACATCTTCAGATGGTGTTGTTCTACAAATGAAACTAAAAGATTGGTTGTTTAGGTGTAAAGCAATAGCATAAGTACTGTGGTAATAGCTGTAGCGGCTGCTTTAGGGCCTGTACCTTAGGGGTCCGGCAGGCACCTGATGCGTTTTGTTTTTTTAATAATCCGTTAACTTCTGGAATAATGGGCCCTATTTACTTACCGATCCATGTTCCTGCTCATGGCCACCTCCACTTTCCCTTCTGCCTTCCAGGGGGCCCCATGCATCTCACTGTGAGACATTATACCGTATGGAGGCTGCTATAGAACATTATACTGTGTGCAGGGGCCACTATGAGACATAATACTGTGTGCAGAAGCCATTATGTGACATTATACTGTGTGGATTGTGACATTATACTGTGTACAGGGGCCACTATGGGACAGTATACTGGGTACAGGGGCCACTATGGGATGTAATACTGCTTGCAGGGCCACTATGGGACAAAATACTGTGTAGAGGGGCCACTATGGGTCATAATACTGTGTGGAGGGGCTGTTATGGAACATTATACTGTGTGGAGGGTTCGTTATAAGACATTATACTGTGTGCAGGGGCCGCTATGGGACATTATACTGTGAAGAGGGGCCACTTTGGGACATTATAGTGTGTGTAATAAATGGGGCATTATACTGTGTGGGAGCCAGGAAAGGGGGGTGCTATGCCGTGGGGGGAGGGCCCCAAGTCAAAAGTTTGCTATGGGGCCCAGTCTTTTCTAGTTACGCCCCTGGTGTAAACTCTTCAGTTGGAACAGGAGGATAGTCCAGCACACTGGATAAAAAAAAAATAAACTCTCCATTTTTATTGGATCAAAAATGTGCTGAACTCTCTTCCTGTTGCTGTTGCTCCTTGCACTCAGCTGGTTACTACAGCTTCTACACATGGTTAGCTGGATAACGGCGGAGACACTCTATGTACTAAAGTCTTCAATTGGTGTTGGTCTTTGCATTGTATGTGTACTGTATGTGACACTTCACATTATAATCAGACCTGTAAGCTCTGCTCAGAGTACAGTAATATAATGTCCAATCTGTGGTTGTAGAATTAGCCAACAGTCTTCAGTGATCATAAAAATCATGTACTAGACCATTAACACATTATTTTATTAATAGGGCACTATAAAAGGACTGACCCCACAAGACACATTCCAGTCACAGGTCCCAGCCATATAGTAAAATATGTGTGTGAGGAATTGATCTCCACTGGGGCAGGGACTATACAGTAAGTGAATGTATTCTCTGTACAGTATTGGGTCACCTCTGTATAAATAACGTTACACTTCTTACTTGCTACATATTTCATCTTTCTATGGCTATGCAGTGACTCAAGTCTCCTGGGGGAGAGGTTTCACTGGAGATTGCTGCAAAGTACAGTGTTTTATCATTACTGATGTCTCCTATTAACTCATGCCCTGAGAAAAGCAAGAGTCAGCAATGTGATTAGCTTACTGAATTGGTGTCAGCTAGCACTGTACAGCAACATGGGTCACATTAACCGTATTATGTAGCACAAATGAGGTCATCACCATGTGACATAATGAAGGATGTGTACTTCTCCAGACCATTAATATAAATCTAATATTAGAAACATTTATTTCTAAAGTTTTGCAATGATAGATCTTCTCTACTTTAAGTATTTGAAATGATTTTTTTCAAATACCGTATGCCAAATTTGCATCTCAGCTATTTAAATGATCTATTAAAAGTATAATTAAGCTAATGAATGAAGAAAGGATGACTACATTTCTGAGAAGGACACAACATCAGATGGGCCACTTATAGAAAGGATGACTGAATTACACAGGAAGTTCCATCTTAAGCATCTTCTGACATATTGCCATATATATAAGTCTTTGGGTATACATGAACACAGCCCCCTCCAATGAAGGGGAGGTAAATCTTTTACATGCTCTAATTCTAGAGTTCAATTGATCATGTATTTAATTTATTACTACTCTTCCTGTTGATATATGTGTGTTCTGCTATGAAGTGGATGAGTATAGAACAACCCTTAACATCCTAATCCATATTATACTAATTAAAATGTTATGCTCTATATACAAAAAATGGTGGTCCATTATCTGACTACAAGCAGCCCTAACCAGTAGCGAGCGGATTGAAGAAATGCTAGAATTCTCAAATAATATTCATTTGATAGCTTAAAAACTTATAGAGTATGTCATTTCTTATTACAGCTACAATAAAAAAGAACCATTGCAAGTAACTTGATTAAAAAATGTATTCCATATTATGCATATATCTCCAGTATAAATGCACTGTGTGTGCCTTTATGTTACAGGCTGCATAAAACACTGCATGGGGTAATTTCTGAGTATTCTCACTTGCAGCTCCACGTCATTTCACCCCTCTTCTTGATAACTTATAGCACCAGAAAAGACAGAGAGAAGAGACTATGGCTGTGACTACATGTGGTATTTTGTAGTCTGTAATTATGGTGACACATGACTTTGCATAGGATCTGTATACAAGTAGAAGATTTTTAAACAAAAATGATATGTAAGACGTAGTTGTAGACATACAGGAATCCTCCTATATTCTGCCATAAAACCAACAAATCAGGTTGAATGTCTGTTGCTTACTTACTCAACAGCACATTCAATATAACCCAAGATTCCTTTGTATATCACTACAAACGTACATTGTAATTATGTGTTTACTTACTTTATACTCCAGTGAATCATTGCAATTTCTTAAACATTTCATTTTGGAACCATTTTCCCTTTAGGCTTTAATGCAGTGGGTAAAACACATCTTAATATTATGTATTTTTTTCTATTAAAATAATTTCTCTGCAGTGTGAACTTTATAGAATTAAAATGGAAATTGAATTATAGTAATACTTGATGTTCATTTTTATTATGGAACACCTGCACAAAGGTGTAATTATCTCATATTCCAGCAGTGCCACTAAAATGACATTGGGAAAGATCATAGGATAAAAAGGAGATTTTTTTTTTCTAAAACATCATAACAGCCCCAAAGTAATAGACAATATGGACAAATGAGGGAAAGTGGGGAATTGTGACTTTTTCAGAAAGGAGATCACTATGGCAGACCTGGTCTGTCCATATATTAAATGGACAGCCAATCATTGGTTGGCATGTAATACTACATTCTCCCTGCATGTTTTTTCAGTAGTTGTTATTAGGGCTTCTGAGGCCAGTTGGCAATCAGCTATTCTAGAGGACAACTTCAATAACATAACAACAACAAAAATCTCAATTTGTGTCTACAGCTTTATGCCGACTAATGTCTCCATACTCAAGAACTATAAACAATGGGGTGAAATTTAGTAATCATGCCATGCCAGGTTTCTGGTGCAGAAGTGGTAAATTTTTGTCAGACAGACATTTTAACCGAAGAAATTCAACAAAAATGATACACATTGTACATGTTCCCACCTACTTGGCAAAGATCAGGGTGGGCCCAGGTAGAGATTCCCCAGCTTGACAGATTTACTATACCTATAAACTACACCAGTCCTTAAATGGTGTAGCTTTCCATTCTGGTGCAAGGGGCCTCCTGTGGTGCGCCAGAATTATTAAAATGCACTGAAGAAATTCCCCTCAATGTGCCTAATTTTACACAGCAGCCATACTCTCTTCTTTTTTCTAATTTTATACTTTTACTACTGAGAAGAAGAAACAGATGTATGGCAGTATGACTTCAGAATTAGACTTGTTTGCTTGTTCTCTGTAGCCATGGAGACATATAGGTCTACATGCAATCTGTAAACATAGTGGTAAGATATATAAGATTATTTTCGATTTTCCTGTAAGAGTTCAGGGTGCTCAATATTTAGCTCTGTGTACCTCTTCAGATATATGTGACATTTACCCAACTGATAAATCCATTAAAACCCTGGTATTCTGTTTCTTAGAGGCTGCTAAGTGCAGCAGCCCCTCTATTGCTGAGGCCGCAGAGTCAGCAGGTTCAGACATATCATGTCTCTTCTTATGTTCCATTTGTTAGGATTATGTCTAATTTTAATAATCACCTTCGTATGCGTTTGTTAATGTTTTATCTTTGTTTCCTGGTCCATCTCACTTTTCTATATTAGTAGTCAGTGAGGTCATAACATCAGAGCATTGCAAGGTGTGGAAGGCCGTGAGGTCTAGAATCAGCTTATTTCCATTTTAAAAGGCATGTACATACTCGGTGTGGAGCTCTTATCTACAGAATAAGGATAACTTTGTCTTCCATATTGACGTAGGATTTAAAGGTTGTAAAGCGCAAATAAATCCTTAATCCTGGTTCAGGATATATTAGTGGATGACAAGCAAATATGCAACTCATTCAATGTGCAGTCAACACGCACATTGTTGTAGAATTTGAACAGCACAAATCTTGGCTTTGGATCACTGGCAGTCGCATTACATACTTACATTCATTAATACATTACAGATACTGAGAACAGATAAAGCCCTTTGTAAATGTATCTGTGTCTTGTAGATATCTCAGCTATACACACAAAAAAACATACATAATGCTTCGCTGCACCTGTGGTGGACTGAATGGTCAGATAGTTGGGCAGTGCTATAAGTTTGATGGCAAGATGACAAGGTGGCTCTAGGTCATCCGTGCATACTATGCAGAGAAGGGGGGCCAGCAGTAGACCCCAGAGCAAAGATATTGATAGGTTAGTAGGTGACATTAAATTCCTTTGACAGTTTTTGATGCACCTGTAGCTAGATATTTGATTGAATGACTCAGATTATAGATAAAAACATAGTAAATCAGAAACTATAAACTATAGAGATTATACATGGCTCAATGGGACATAGAGTTGTGCCCACTGTCCTGGATCGTCTGATGTCAGATATTTTGTGAAATGACAGTTACCCATTAAAGGGTTGTCTTATAAATTCACTCTTGCCCATATTCCTTATTAAAGCATATAGATGTAATAAAAGGACCAAGAGCTGAGTGTCAAAATGTAACAGCTGCTCTTGCTCTGAGACTCCGGATCGATTCATCTATTTATTATAATTGCCACCAGGTAGTGCTTTGACCTCTGACTAGATGTTGGTTTCCCCACAATGACAGATGACTGCAGGTGGTTAGAGAAGCCAAACCTAAGGCAATCAATTGGGCAATGTGATGACTTTATTTTAGCAAAGGATTGCCTTGGTGAGATTTAAGTAAGGTTGTTAGCCCTTGCTGTAGTTCTCTCACTCCACCCCTAGATGTGACTAGTATATATATTTTAGCTTACAATATTGTAAAAGCCCCACTATTTTGAACAAAAACTAGCATACTGACATTGTTCAGCAACCAAAGTTACTACAACTATAAAAACCCACATTTATATTTCTTAAAAAGGTAAGCTGCCTGGTTATAACCCCTATCCTAGCTCTACATTTGCCTGCTAGACTGGGCCAGAAATAAAAGGGGCCAACAATTCACTCACTATAGTTCAAAAATTTGAATAGAGAAATAGATGGGACCAAAGAATTTCCAAGATTAATGTGTCATGTAACCATGACACACACTTATTATGTTGCCACCTGTGCATGTTACAGTAGCATGTAACCATCTGCCAAGTAGAGAGACAGAAGTATAAACAGTTAAGATCAGTAGTAGGCAAGATTCCCCAGACTGTTCTCAAACCTGATCTTTAAGGACATTTAGTAAGTTGAGTAGGTGGAGCAGATGTGACTCAATTGACTATATGTCCTTACAGATAAAGGTCTGGGGAATGATCAAAATTTTGCTTACTAATGATCTTGTCTGTTTATTCTTATTTATATGTACTTTGCAGATATATACTACTATAATATGTGCAAGTGACTATATAAGTATCTATATGCTTCATACTGTCTATCAATTAATAAAATACATAAAATGTGCAGTATAACAAGTCTGTATAATGGTTAATTGTACAGTTGTATACTTGTAGAGAATCTTTTCATTTGGCACCACAGTTTATTGGAATTTGCAGTACCACCATCATCTAACATATTTGTTTCTATGGTTCACAAGATTCTGTTGCTATCCATTGGCTCGGCAGGCCAGCTACAGTGGTCTTTGGGTAAAGTAGAGTTTACTTGGTCAAAAACTCAATGTCACTCTATTTATTGTCTTGCTCTGTGGTTAGCAATTGTTTTGGACTCCAGGCCATTTGTTAGTTGTTATTTTGTGGAAGTGGTTTGCAGTGATATATTGATTCAATCTAATTGATCTTATCTATCATCCAAACATTATCTGTAGCTTACAATTATCTGCCATTCTGATAAGTATACAGTCATGAGCATCTGACTCTAGATTACCGGAGAAAGCTGGTCACTCATGGCCCAGGAAGTACCATGCAATGCTACAATTGACCCTGTCAGGGATAGAGGACTTCAAGTGGTGGCAGTACATTGGACTAATGGTTCATGCAACATTGAACATTATCAGTGGTGATACCACTCTTTTGTGGCTGCTGGAAGAGGCCTGGCTTCAATCTTCTTATGAGGCCTCCATCCTTTGTAAAAATCTCACTGATAATTATCTATAAATCTTCCTTTTGGCTTTATCTCTAGAAAATCACTTAAAAAATAAAGTCTATAAGACTGCATACATTCATCAATTTGGGTTAGAGATAAAAGAAATCCCTAGACATTCCATAAAACCAAATTATATTGTTTCTCTTTTTTTTCTCTTTTAATGCCAACTCCACAGTGTCCAACAATATAATGAACAGAAGGAAAGGGCCCATCTTGCAGCAGAATGAATTATTGAGCAGTCCAACATGTACATAATCTTTAACACTCGTGACATTTGGCAAGTAATACATTCATTATAAAGTCATTCATCAATGTGATACTTGATATGAGATAAATTATCCCTACTACATCATTGTTGTGATAAATTTGCTTCTGGTTATTTTTATATGGCATTGGGCGCATAGTTAGTAGTACACAGATAGCAAAGCATGAACACAAGATAAAAAGATCAATACTTAGATGCTAATGGAAACGTTGTGAGACGGAACCTCTGCCCTGAGCTAAGATGTGCAGTGGGAGATAAATGATACAACAGTATTTCATGTAAGAGAATCAGGGAGAGCAGCAGAAAGGTGACCAAATCAATGCAGAGTAATAGCAATGGAGACAAGATGGAGGTAGTGTAAAGCATGCTGGGCACATAAGAGTATCAGAAATAATAAATATACAGTATATAAAGTCAATTATTTAAAATGAAGTGCCATTACTTTCCCATTGTGGGGCATTATAGCTAAGTAATTGTATATATGTGCATTACATGTTCTTATCAGTCATTGCAAGACTTTACTGTGGAAATATATTGAAGCAGAAATGTATCAAAATCTAGAAATCGTGATGATAAACCATAATGGAGGGCTTCATTGTTGGCCATATTTGTTGTCAACCACCAACTTTCCCAGAAATAGGTATAGCAAATAAGGAAATGAATAAATCAATAAAATAACAATAATAATAATAATAATAATAAATAAAATATGTTTTAGGTTGATAATATGCTTTGTTATTGTAATGTATAAAGTACAAAATAAGGTCAAAGTAATAGTGAGGTCCTAATGAAAAGGCAAAATTACACAGAATTGCTTTAAAGAGTGCATTGGGGTTATACTTTTAACTTTGGAAACCTTTGGCTTCACTGGACCAATAATAAATGCTGTCAAAGCATACTCAAAATTAGGTATTAGGTAAAGAGCCTGGTTCATTACAAACTTCCAAAAATTTCAGAATTGCTCGAAACTAAAATTTGAGTGCGTGCCAGCCAAAACCCACTATTATTCCCTGGGGTCTGAATAATAAGCCCAGAGGAGGAGCATAAACATAACAAAGACTCATACTCACCATTCCTGGACTCCAACATGGTTTCTAGTGCACTTTCATGTCCTCTACAGACATCTGATGGCATCTGGACAGCCCCCCAAGGGTATAGTAATAGCAGTTCAGGTTTGGACTGAAACAAAACTGCTTAGCAGTTTTGAATATTCGCAAGACAAATCTCGGAAGGTTCTCCCAACACTACTCAAAACCCTTAGCCTGTGTTCTTGTTTGGGGCCATTCACATCACGTTTTGCTCATCAGTTTAATTAATCAGTTTTGAGGATACAAGAAACTGATGTGAAAAACGGATGAAAGTGGATGTAAAATGATGACCATCTGTTTACATAGGGTCAATGTTAAATAAAAAAGTTTCAATTACTGTAGGACAGAAAAGTAGGACAAAACACACTTTTGTGCCGCACAAAATAACGGACAGAAATGGATTAGTTTTTATTTAACACAGACTCTATGTAAATGGATGGTCATCATTTTCTGTCTGCTTTCATCCATTTTTCGGATCACTTTTTTGGCATCCGCAAAACTGATCAGTTAAACAGATGCCCAAACTTGATATGAATGGGCCCCTAATGACGTACTCTGTAAAACATTTCTTGATAGTCATGGTACAAGACACCCACCCCTTTCTTCAACAAATATTAATTCTAGCACTTGAACCCCTGGGGGAATTAATTAGAACATATCCACCTTAATCCAAGGTAATAAGATAAATGAAGCAACTCACACCATTGGATAGGTTGCCAATGACATAAGCATCACCTTACAAAATCTGCTATGATCCCTATAAGCAACACACAAAATCATGAAGGCATTCAGGTCTATCTCATATAAAGTAGACAAGAATAAATCACTAATCCAATGCCTGAAAATAACCACAGAGGTAAAACAAACTATCATAAATAGATTCCTATTGTGTGGTAGGATCACTTCATTCCTTACTTATGTATAGAAAGAGTGCTGAGTATATCTTTATTTGGAGTATCATGACTTGAGATTTAATCTGCACATATTTGTCCGGCCTACCTGACCAACTTTTTTTCTAATAATATAGTTATATTTTCTGTATCTAAAATTAAGGTTAATACCTGGGACCTGTAATAGATTCCCCTCTTTCTTGCTTTATTTTTATAAGTTGATTGAAGTTACAGTATCATTGTATTACATGTACCAAAATATGTACAGTACATTCAAAAGTTGTATGGGCTTTATGTAAATTATGTAACCATGGTCCCCAACTCACTGGTCATTTACCATACAGGTATCTCTGCTGTTTAGAATTCTCTTAAGCCCCCATCTATCATATGCCATTTATAAAACTGGTGTCTTCTTATGTGGCAGAGCGATCTCTGGTGTCCTCTTAACCACCAAAACAGGTTGGGACCACCAGCACCCAGGAAGGGATCATGGTATCTTATTATTCAAACACAAGTTATGTTTGAGATTACAAGTATTAGAAATCTCTAAAACGCATGGAAGGGATCTTTACAGAATAGGGTTTGTGGAAATATCCTAGCTGTCCAAGCAGATCGATCTCTAATAAGTATGCGTAAAAGGTGTCATTTAGTGATCGGTAAACCTTTTGAGATGTGTCTCATGAATATTTGTAAAGTTTACCAGCAAGTTTTGGGAGTGAACCTAGCTAGTTCAGTCCAAACCAGAAGCGCTGTTATTATATTGTCTCTTCAGACCCCAGAGTAATCAGAAGCCATAGGTAGGTGCTGAAAGAAGTCCGGACACCATGGCATAGTCCCGGAGAGGTGAGGAAAGGTTTAGTACTTTTCTGCACCACCCCTGGGCCTCTGATTTTTTTTTCTAAAGAGACCCCAGAGTATAATAATTATACATGGGTGGCATACCACATAACTCTTGGGTTCAACCAAACCTGAAACATCTGGAAAACTTGTTACAGACCAATTCGCTCATCCTTAGCGAAATTGCTTTTAATGGCCAACGTGTTAAAAAAATGTGCAGTTTTCAAGAACACTACCTCTAGAGAGGGGCGAACAGATTTAACTCAAATTTTTCAAAAAAATTTTGGCTTCTAATGAATTATAAACTTTTGTGCCTCATTTCAGGTGAAGCAGCAAAAATGATCACTGCCACATTAAATATCAGAAAGAAGAAAAGAGGAGGAGGATCATATGATCTGAGATCTAGGTGGACTTTTGCCATCATCGCCTGAGACCCTGTCATCCAATCATGCCAAACATGAGAAGCTGTGGGTGGAGAGGTCATAGACTCACAGCAATTGCAACGCTTTAGAAAAAAGAAATGGACCACACATCTCAGTATTATACCTACGGAAGCACCGGCGGTTTCCCTATAGGTGTAATGGAAGCAGAAAGTCCTCTGTGGTTTTTCCCATAGCGCTTTTTTGTTTTGGCCTGCTACATGGGGCCTTAGCTATTTCACTTTTTAACCTGGAATGCTACCTTTTTTGCTGTTGTGCCACAATTTAAATTTTCATCAGATTCTGTAGTTACCACTGTCACACTGTTGGCCACTTCTTCTTCATGTTTCAACCAGACACACTGCCACAATTGTTTCTTCAAAATAGCAAACCTGTTATACTTGCAAATCCCCAAAATGGGATAAATTTTGGGGCACTTGTAAAAGCCATTACTTCTGACTGAAATGAATATGGGATCAAATTGATCAAACCCGAAACTAAATAAAACTTTAATAGTTTACCCATCTTGATTCTTAAACCAAGCAAAAACAAACAGTAGCCTCCACCCTATGTATATGCCAGTGGTGTGTCAGTCTTCCTTGCATTTATGATCTAGAAATGTTGTTGCAGAAAGCCATGACTAAGTGCCAATGCCTTACATCTGCATCCCAACGCAGGTAGCCTGCAGCCGGAAAACAGCGGCGGAAAATGAAGAGGAATTCCTCTTCAATTTCCGCCGTGTAAACTTATCTTTAAATGCTCATTGACTGGGAAACAGCATTTGGGATAGAAGTGGTTTCTGTCTAGATCTTCAGTGATGTAAACCAACTCTACTGCAGGTACATGAGGTGTAGATTTCAAAGGTAACCATACAGTCGAAGAACTGGAAAATTTCCTGGAAAATCTGCAACATTGACAACATTGGAAAAAAGATGCCCTAGAGGTAAACAGCTTATGGTGTATAAACAAATCCCAAATCAATATAAAGATCGCATTGATGAGATCTTTAGTCTATGCTCTATAAAAATAACCTTGGGTTGTATGTTATGTCTGGAGAAAATATAACTTCACTATTTCTGTCAACATAATGGTAGTGGGGCCAAATGAAAAATGGAGATATAAGATACATGCAAGGGTTACATACTTATAAGAGTTATTGAGTTATGGAGACAAACCAGCAGCTTTAAAAGAGAGAGTCACTTACCTTTGTAGTTACTTCTACTTGTCTTGATGTCCCCTATGCCCATCAGTGTGGTAGAGGACTCTAGGTCTCCAAGATGTGGAATCCCTAGGACCTGGTCCCCATGTCCCCTCCCTATAATCTGGCCTTGGTGGCAGTCAAACGATCCATATCTTTACTAGGGGAGTTTATGATGAATAACAATGTAACAAAGAAACTAGAATAATACATCCATTCTAGATCATAAAGAATTAAAGGCTTGTTTGGGAGCATTAAACTAGTTACAATTAACAGTGCGGAATAGCTTTAGTAAATGAAAGGAATTTTGTATTCCCCTTGCTAGAGCTGATAGATTGTTAATGCAGATATTGCTTAAAGTGTCAATGGAATTGCAATGGCAATCCTATCTACTATTGCAGGTGCACAGTGTCAGCTGTGCATGTATTTAGTGTCACTGATCTCAATGACAGATTGACAAATGTAGCAGAGCTAAACTGGTCATGTAACCTAATGTGTGGTCACATCATTTAACCTAACCCTAACTGAGTTATCAAGATGCATTAAAGAAACATTTGTGAGATGCTGCTAGGCTAGATATTGGTAAATACATTGAGGGTTTTTTTTTCAGTTTTGCTGGAGTCTATGTTGCTGTAATTTGTGCTAGGTTTAACAAATGTCATGCAATGTTTAATAAATTTAGAGTATCTTTAAATAGTACATGGATTTTTATCAAACTTGAAATATCTGCAGGGTCTTTCTGGGCAATCTGGTTTCTGGCTACAGTCATATGAAAAAGTTTGGACACCCCTATTAATCTTAATCATTTTTAGTTCTAAATATTTGGGTGTTTGCAACAGCCATTTCAATTTGATATATCTAATAACTGATGGACACAGTAATATTTCAGGATTGAAATGAGGTTTATTGTACTAACAGAAAATGTGCAATATGCATTAAACCAAAATTTGACCAGTGCAAAAGTATGGGCACCTCAACAGAAAAGTGACATTAATATTTAGTAGATCCTCCTTTTGCAAAAATAACAGCCTCTAGTCGCTTCCTGTAGCTTTTAATCAGTTCCTGGATCCTGGATGAAGGTATTTTTGACCATTCCTCTTTACAAAACAATTCCAGTTCAGTTAAGTTTGATGGTCGCCGAGCATGGACAGCCCGCTTCAAATTATCCCACAGATGTTCAATGATATTCAGGTCTGGGGACTAGGATGGCCATTCCAGAACATTGTAATTGTTCCTCTGCATGAATGCCTGAGTAGATTTGGAGCTGTGTTTTGGATCATTGTCTTGCTGAAATATCCATCCCCGGCGTAACTTCAAATTCGTCACTGATTCTTGTACATTATTCTCAAGAATCTGCTGATACTGAGTTGAATCCATGCGACCCTCAACTTTAACAAGATTCCACAAGATTTAACAAGGTGCCGGCATTGGCCACACAGCCCCAAAGCAAGATGGAACCTCCACCAAATTTTACAGTGGGTAGCAAGTGTTTTTCTTGGAATACTGTGTTTTTTTGACGCCATGCATAACGCCTTTTTGTATGACCAAACAACTCAATCTTTGTTTCATCAGTCCACAGGACCTTCTTCCAAAATGAAGCTGGCTTGTCCAAATGTGCTTTTGCATACCTCAGGCGACTCTGTTTGTGGCGTGCTTTCAGAAACGGCTTCTTTAGCATTACTCTCCCATACAGCTTCTCCTTGTGCAAAGTGTGCTGTATTGTTGACCGATGCACAGTGACACCATCTGCAGCAAGATGATGCTGCAGCTCTTTGGAGGTGGTCTGTGGATTGTCCTTGACTGTTCTCACCATTCTTCTTCTCTGCCTTTCTGATATTTTTCTTGGCCTGCCACTTCTGGGCTTAACAAGAACTGTCCCTGTGGTCTTCCATTTCCTTACTATGTTCCTCACAGTGGAAACTGACAGGTTAAATCTCTGAGACAACTTTTTGTATCCTTCCCCTGAACAACTATGTTGAACAATCTTTGTTTTCAGATCATTTGAGAGTTGTTTTGAGGAGCCCATGATGCCACTCTTCAGAGGAGATTCAAATAGGAGAACAACTTGCAATTGGCCACCTTAAATACCTTTTCTTATGATTGGATACACCTGGCTATGAAGTTCAAAGCTCAGTGAGGTTACAAAACCAATTTTGTGCTTCAGTAAGTCAGTAAAAAGTAGTTAGGAGTATTCAAATCAATAAAATGATAAGGGTACCCAAATTTTTGCACCGGTCACATTTTGTTTTAATGCATATTGCACATTTTCTGTTAGTACAATAAACCTCATTTCAATCCTGAAATATTACTGTGTCCATCACTTATTAGATATATCAAATTGAAATGGCTGTTGCAAACACCCAAATATTTAGAACTAAAAATGATTAAGATTAATAGGGGTGCCCAAACTTTTTCATATGACTGTATATAAGCCTTCAGTTTTTCTGCTAATAGCCCCATTGTGGCTGCAGCACATTTTGCATTTTTCTGAGGGGGGGCGTGTTCAGTACAGAGCAGTTTATACCCTCCCCATTCATTATTACTGCTACTATTTTTTTACATGTAATTCTGCCAGTGGTAACTGTAAAATAGCAATCCAATAGCTGAGAAAAGCCCAAGTGAACATAGCATAGGAGATCCCGGGACACTGGACTCCAATCCAGGTCATGATGCAGCTAAAAAAAATTCTTGATGCACAAAAAGACAAATTTGAGCACAAAAAGGAAAGCTACTTGCTCTGCTTGCTATCTATGACTAATATCCCATTCTGAAATGACTAATATTCACATATTTATCACAAACAGTTAGTCAGAAGTAAATACAAATACATAGACTCCCTTGCACTCTCTGCAATGAGAAGTTGCAAATTCATTTTTGTGCAGTTTACAGATCGTAAAAACTGTGTGGAAACATGTAGAGGCTGTGACAAGATACCTGCCCCTCCCCTCTCCAATAAGTGCTGTAGTCTAAAGACAGAACTTTACTAATAAAATGGAGTGAACAGCAAATTTCCAAGAAGGGAGACACTTATTGGTAGGCATTTTTGAGAGGTTTTTCAGGTAGAAAACTGCAACATTTTAAAATACAGTGCATTACATATTGTTCAGAATCACATGCTCTATGTTGCCTGATATATTGGTGACCATTTCAAAAGATGACCATCCTTAGTATAGGTCATCGAGTTAAGATCCATGGTGGTCTGAGACACAGTACCTGCATTGTACACCTGTTCAAAACTGCAGAAGTGGTAGGAGAGTACCTCGTCCAATTCACAGGCCATGTGAATTTATGTTCATTGGTCACATGGCCTGGTTGCTGCTCAGTCCCATTCAAGTAAATTGACTGAGATGCTATACCAAGTGCAGCCACTGCATAAAAGTATGGCGCTGTGCTTGATAAGTACTGAAGAGACTGCAATATTCACCCGAATGCTGCAGCCTCTACAAACAGCTGATTGACCAGGACCTGGGGTGTCGGACCTCTGACAATCTTCATCAATTATTAAGCCTGGAAATTAAAGACACTTATCCCCTATTCACAGGATACTCTCAGACTCTCAGTGATTAGGAGAACGGGGGCCTGAAAGTCCCCCAAAAACTTCTTCTACTTGTGCAAAACGTTTCTTTCTTTCATTAATTGAATTAAAAAAGTGACCTCCTATATTTTCTAGATTCTTTACACACATAGGGTTCTATTTCAAGTGTTTTATTTCTGTAAATGTTGATTATGGATTACAGGTAATGAAAACCCAAATCTAAGAAAATTTGAATTTTGTAAAAAAGTTCAGTATTGTAAATTCAGTGTGTCACCTACCAAGGTTTCCTAAGCCTTTAAATGGTCCCTCAGTCTGGTTCAGTAGGACACACAATCATGGAAGAAGCTGATTATGAATTGAATTACTGAAATGAATGAATGTTTCAAAAATATTCTAATTTATTGAGATGCTCCTGTATATATATATATATATATATATATATATATATATATATATACATTAACACCTCCTTTAGCGTTCAAAACTGCAGCAGCTCATCACAAATATACACAAATATTATCCAAAGGTGAACATTAAAGCGGACACCATTACTCTACCCCCACCAGCCTGAACTTTTGGATCCTGACAGGATCAATTTATGTTGCCTGCACTAAATTCTATTCCCTCCCATCAACATGAGAGATTCATCTGACCAGGCAATGTATTCCACACTTCAGTGATCCAAATTTTGCACTTTTTTGCCAGCTGGAATCTTGCCTTTCTGTTTCCTTTAGACAGTAATGCACTCGACTAATCATCTGCTGTTATAGCCCATCCGTGCTAAGGAACAACAAATTGCGCAAGTGGACACATTAGTTACACCACCAATTTTCTATAGACTGCAGTTTGCTTGACTGTGTTCCACCTGTTCATCAAACTGATTCTCGACATTCTCTGAGCCTTTTTATCGACAACTTATTTAAGGTACTACACCACTCTCGGTATACTCTTGACAGCATAGCTCAAGAAAACCCCACAAGGTAGCAGGGTCTTGAAATACTAGCCTTGGCTAGTCCAGTACTGATGACCATGCATCATTCGAAGTTGCTCAATTTTCCTGTTATTCACACAGAAACTGATCCATGGAAAATTTGTTCACTTTCAATTTACAAGGAAGCTCCAATCATGGAAAGGCAGATATCTCTTATAAAGTGACCATTCAGTGCTACATGCGTGCAATTACTTTTCTTACAATAGTTCTCCATTGAAACATATGTTCTCCATTGAAAACAAAACTCTTAGAAGATGAGTTTGCTTTCATGGCTCCCAGGGTACATGTGGGCTGTCATGCAGGCATTTCATTGATGGACTGTCTTGTCCTTTATTATTCCAAACAGTCCTGCAGGTGCGACTATTAGAGTAGGATATACTAGGATGACACAAATTATATATGTTTTTCTAGCCAATGAAATGTTGTTGGGAAGCAAATACTTAAAAAAATTGAAATGCAAATCATTTAGTAGTTCACATCTGAGCTGTTTGTGCAGGTTTAAGATTGTTCTGGTTGTGAAAAAAGGAGAATTCATGCGGGCTGTCTTTCCTGCTGCAGAGACTAATCAATTTTAGTCTGGATACTTGCCTATGAAATCCCCTGTGTTTTTAGCCGACTGCTAGCAAAATTTGGAAACACCACCCCCTCTGTATTGTGCTTAGAAAATCACTCTTCAATCATCTGCAGAACACAGAAAATTATTTCTGCTCATATGAAAGTGAAATCAAATCATAAATATATAATAATAATAATCTTAAATAATGTCTTTTTGTTGCCTCAATGCATCTAAAAATAAGGAAGTAACAATGCATTAATTAAAAATGTCCTATTTTATTTACGCAGACAGGGTTAAAGACTACAAGAAAACCATGTGTAATCTGATTCATTGGTCATGTGTTACTTTCCTTACTCTGCCCTTCTCCTATCGTCTCTATAATATTAAGTAAAAGGAGCAGGAGGTACTGAAACAACGACACATCTACAGGGTCAGACTACACATGGTTTGTTTGTAGTCTGTAAGCATGGAAAAATTGCTTTTTAGATGCAATCAAAGGTACGTTAAAAAAAAAACTACTTAGTAACAGAGAACACAGCTGGTGATACTTCACAGAGGTAATATGGAGTACAACATATTTATTAGTAGTATTCTGTTTAATGTTGGTCATACATATAAGAAATTTATCTGCAGACCTTTGGCAAATCCAGCTAAATTTGGTGAAATCTGCCGAGAATCTGATGTCTGCGGTGGTCATACACATGAGATTAACAGCAGATACTATGAAGATGAACTGGATCTACTAACAATCTGCAGATAAATATCACATGTGTATGGTTAGCTTTAGTTTTCCTTTAACAATTTCAAATATTTGGCTTTATATCTTGTCTTGCACTTGAGTTACAAAATGTCCAATACTCCAGTCACATCCAAAACTGCATTATAAATGTCGCAGTTTGGCCCATCCACACATTGCAGAAAAATACCCACAGCGGAAATGCTGCAATTTCCAAAAATGTTGCGTTTTTGGAAATTTCAGCATTTCAATTATACCTACGGAAATGCTGGCAGTTTCCATATAAGTATAATTGAAGTAGAAAGTCCGCAGAGGAAAACTGTGCGGGAAAAACTGTGATGCATTTCCACCATGGAAATGCATAATTTGAACTGTAGTTTTAGACTTATATAAGATATAGTACTCCAGATCAAGAAAACATTTGCAAACATACTCAATATACAAACCAACTCTGCTACATCATTCTTTCTTTGGTGACACATTTTTTTGTGTGAGCTCATTTTTTTTATTTTTCATGTATGAGGTTAAGATGTTCATTATTTTCTCAAATCTGCATTTCTTTCTATCTTATTATTTTTCTTTAATTCATCGTTTTCTCTGATCTTCTTACATTCATTAGATTTTGCTTTCCTTGCGTGACTTTTTGACTGTGATCACTAATGAGTCCTGAGATATGTGAACCGTAGAACAATTATATTAATCACTCGGCAGAACCGCACTATCGGCAGCACTTCAGTTTGTTTAAATAAAACCGTTTCCTGAGGCGCAGCATAAAATAAAAACATCTTGACACAGATAAATGGAGAGCACCAAAACACGGGAGAAGCTTCTCTTATCACTTATATTAATTACTGCAAGAAGTTTTTTGTTTTTTTTTTAACCAACGCTTGATGTCAGCTTTGCAAATAATAATGAGCAAACTCTTATAGCCACATACCCAAGAACATACCCAAAGCAAGTGCCCTACATTAGGACAACCAGATAAGATAAAGACATTAAGAGAAAGGGTGTTAAAAGTAAAGACTTTACTATCTCTAAACTTCCACTAACTTATCTCCCTCTTCTGTTGAAAAAGAAACTTATGCACTTGGCTAAGTCAACTGTGCAAGTAGCTGGTGAAGACAGGAGGTATTGCTGTTGTCTGTACTAGCATTCAACCAACATCTACCATATCTAGTGTATCAAGTGCATGATTGACTTAACCTTTTAGTAACATGAAGGTCTCATGTACAGCACATGGCCAAATTGATTGCGCAGACTCTGTAAGGAGACACACAGAATCCCTGAAGTGTATTACAGATTCAGTGAGACTCTGCATGTCACCATATCATGTTCCATACTGCATCCTATTCTACTATTCTGTACTCCTTTGAAAGCAAAGCTTCTAGGTGAAAAAAAGCTCCATCTTTCAAAGTGAGTGACTTCAGTAAATTTTAAATTTGCCACCATTTTGTCACCTTACAACCACAAACTTAAATGTATTTTATTGATATTTTAAGTGATAGACCAAGACAAAGTAGCAGATAATTGTGAAGTGGAACGAAAATGATACATGGTTTTCAAAATTTTAATCAAATAAAAATCTGAAAAATATAACGTGCAAAAGTATTCAGCCCCCTGTACTCTGATAGCCCTAAATAAAATCCAGTGCTCACAATTGCCTTTAGAAGTCACTTCATTATATAATAGAGTCCAGCAGTGTGTAATTTAGTCTCAGTATAAAAACACCTGTTCTGTGAAGGCCTCAGTGGTTTGTTAGAGAACACTAGTGAACAAACAGCATCGTGAAGACCAAGAAACTCGCCAGACAAGTCAGAGATAAAGTTGTGGAGAAGTTTAAAGCAGGGTTAGGTTATAAAAACATATCCCAAGCTTTGAGAATCCCAAGGAGCACTGTTCAATCCATCATCCAAAAATGGAAAAAGTATTCTACAACTATATCTATATATATATATATATATATATATATATATAGATAGATAGATATGTAGTTGTAATTTTCATGATGATCATGATGATCATGTAGCTCACTTAATCTAACATGGACCTCTTGCATGAAAGTGTTCCAATGACCCAGTAGAAGACTTTGTGGAGTTGATTTTGAACCCATTTACTAGGGTGCTTTTCCTATTAATTGATTTAGAAAGTCTCATGATCCAACACCTATCAGATCCATTGATGCTGTAAAAGAGCTTATTCAATTGGGTGTATAATGGCTATATTAATTGGACAGTATTAAGGCTGCAAATCCGATCCTAAACCTTGGGTGTAATGAACCAAACTAGCTGCCTCATAGACCTTCAAAATGCAACATGTATGGGTCATTAGACCACAGGATAAGACAGGATATGCACCTGTAATACCATCCATATAACATAGGTGTATTATGTTTGTCTAAATAAAGCATTTACATAAGGTAAGATTATCAAATATTTAGATTCAACTCATAAGAAATAAACCCTAAAGACGAAAGGTTGGCTTTAATGTCAGCTCCCTACATGCTGGACCTTTTGCGTGTCTGTGTTCATTGAGGATCCTCTGGTACTCCAGTAGACCAACCTGACACTGGATGGGGGAGGGGGGATTCAGTATCTACCTGAGGAAATTGCTATTAAATCTATCTTTACATTTTTTGTTTAATTTTATAATTTTGGATGTTTATTTGACTTGATACATCTAATACGTTGGTCACACTTTGTATCCTTCCAATACGCTAATGAGATCTTTTCTGAGGTGCTTTCATTAAAGTAGACTTGTATGCACTAAACATCATTAACAAAAAGACAAAAACAATAGTTTATGAAATGAATTACATTTATTTCTTCATTGTTTGTGTGACTCTGCTCAGGTTGATCCAATTAGGTCATCTATATTCTGTCTAGACATTTGTCAGACCTCTTCAACCTGGGATTAAAAGTGTCTGAAATTGGATGTTTAATAAGAGTCTGTTGACCTGTAACCATAAATGTTCTACTGCCTCATCATAGTGGTTCTTCACACGATGATGACTGGTTTGTTACATTCATGAGTCAAATTATGTTTATTACTGTCACATTCTCTGGAGCTGAAAATAAATTGTCTTGCAAGGGTCAAATACAGGAGCCCCCGTAAAAAAAAAAGGTGAGGATAATGTACTCCTAAAAAATGATCTGTTTTGATTTGAGTCAGATTGAAAATAAATATAACAAATAAAGACTCTTCACAGTTCACAGTCTCCCTAACTATCCTATCTGCATATTTAACTAAAGCTGGCCAAACATATATGACAGCTGTGGCCAAACAGTGGCCAAACAGTTTCTTAACTCAATGCAATTTGGTTAAAGTCTCCAATTTCTCATGAAACCAATTCAACACTAAGTCATGAGGAAAACCGTTAAAAGGCTGCAATTCACACCCGCCACCCCAGTGGGTGGACAAATATAGTCGCATATAGGCAGGGCCATTTTAATAGATTAGGGAGCCCTGTTCAAATTTTATGTAAATGCCCCCCCACATAATTTAACCAAAATGTAAAACTGAAACACTGGTTATAAAGGCAATGCATAAATTCTATCTTTGCTTTTCTTTGCATTCTTGTGTCATGTACCACCACCTTAAATCATGTAATAGGTATATACAGGATAATACTATGTTCCTTTAAATTGAGAAAATTCAGTTTCAAAATATAAATTTAAGTCCATTATTGATACTATGATGGATTCTATGTCAGATCAGAGGAATGGACTGAAAAGCTGACAACTGACTAGATGACAAATTGACTTTATCTTCCTTCTAAAGCAATAAACAAAGAAAACAGAAGAAAGATTCCATCTTGTTTTTACATTACAGTGAATGGAGATGGATGCAGACAGAGGATACTATGTCTGATTCAGTCATTCCGTTGGCTTTCCAGTGTTTTTTTTTAACCATACCTACTGGTGAATCAGAAAACATTTTTAATCCTTCAGGCGTCATGCACATGGAAGAGCCATATGTACAATGGAGCATGAAGTCAAGGTGGCTTCAGGTTTATGTAGGCCCTTAAATGCAGTTAAATGCAGAAAAAAGCAATTGCATCATTTTTATTTATAACATTTATCTATAAAGTGTCCTCTGTATTATATAGGTTGTTGCATTCTATGTCTGTTATTTATAGTTTTTATAGTTTAGTAACATTTACTTTTAAAAAGTTTATTACAAAAATGTGTAAAAATCTTTGTGTCCTTATGATATGTATAACTTTATTAAAGAAACCTCTGACTTTGACCATTCAGGCTTCATCCCACCAAGTATGTACTGGCATGTATCAGTACAGCTGTACATTTTGCTTGTGAATAAGAATACTCTTAGGGATTTTAGGCAGAAATGGGTAGCAGTACAGTCTGTGGCTCATTGTTTCTCAAGCATTAGGTCCTGTGTTTGAGACCCTGCAAAGTAAAATTATAATAGTGGCTAAAAAATAAATATATAGAGACACCTTTTGTGCAGTGCCCGGATGGCCCCTATACTAATGTCCTGTTTATGAGGTGGAGAAAAATCTAAGGACCTAAATACTGAGTAGTTTCTCCTGCGCTCATGTATAAGAGAAACTACTCATGACACAAAAAAGTAGTACAAAGATCAGCAGTGTGCCCCACTCCTTATCAGAATCTCCTGGTACTTGTCTTGCATACGCCCTCCATGATCCCCAAGGATTTTGCCCAACAGGCATAGCATGTGCTACCATACAATTCCACCTTTCGATAATGTATTATAGAGGTATTCATCCTCAAAGGCAACCCATATCTAATTAAACATCCTATGATATACACTAAATGAAACCAGGAGCATTCAGTGCTATGAATTGTTATGGGTGCCGTACTTTGCATGCGTTAATAGTATGGCCTGGGGTTTTTTCTTTAAATTTCTTTGAATCCCTGTGTCATGTTCCATACTCCTAGGATGTCCTGTCCATCTTGTTGCTTCAGCAGGGTTGTTGCTGTGAGGCCCGTGTTATTCTCAGAATACAGGAATGGAACTTTCTCTTAACTTTAACTTCTTCCTGACTTCAGGTTATAACACAGTATTAGCCAGGCTCAAGCTCAATCGACCTCTCTCTACAACCTCACCATATGGAAATTAGATGGAGACTCCCGTTCTCCTCCCACACTCCAAAACTATCTGCCTGGGACATACCAAAACTCTATTCCCCTGCCATTTTGGTCCTGCCCAAGAGAGAAAACATGTTACATTCAAAACATGTATAAAACAACATATGAACAGTTCAGTCTCATTCATTTTAATGGGACTGAGTGGTAGCATTGCCTTGAGACTAACAGACATGAGGTCACTTTCATGAGAAGAAAAAAGCAGCCATATTTTCTAATTCTGCGCAACCCCTTTAAGGACTCATGCACATGGTGGTTACAAGCTGTAAGTGTTTCTTTAACTCGTATAAAGGTAATGTCTTTGGTTAGTGTAAAATTCAATCAATCCTTAAGAATCAGCAGTGAAATTTTCCCTTCATAATACCCACTGGTCAAGTCTTATGCCGATTCCTAAGCATAACATATTTTCATTGCTGTTCTGTTAGTATAAAGCAGCAGTAAGAGATATCGCCTGTTGTTTATGTCCTACCTTTAGAAGACTTATGTGGTAAACTCAGCTCAGAGCACTTTACTTGATTCATTCCACACCCTACCTGTCCATATCCTTGTTGAATTGGAGACGCTTGACATTAAGTAGTATAAAGAATACTGAATGTGAGATATCCTTCAGTAGAGTTTAACAATCTCCTGCGTCCTCCACACTGACTTTCTCTCTTGCTTCTTATTTCTCCTTTTCTTCTACATCCATCTTTTACTTTTATATCTGTATATATATTTTAAAGGCTGATCGGAAAAAGATAAGAATTTTGAGGCATTTTTTTGTGCTGGAATAGGACAGAGCTCTAGGTACGGTATAGTGGAAGGACAAGAGTAATACTAAAGAAAATATTTAATCATATAACACAATATAAAGAGAAAATAAGCAATAAAAACACATTTTATACACAGTACTTCAATGGGAGATGGTATTATTTACGTATTATTCTACAAGTGCAAGCAGAAGTCTGAACAAAAGTTTAGAAAGTTAAAGTGTCTAAAAATCAAGATAGAAAATAAGTATAGAATAACATATGATCCATCAAGAGTCAACAGGATCAATCATATGCATCATGAAGATATTTATACAAGAAGAACATTAAAGACAGATGTTAGTCTGGAGGGACAACCCCCACAGCCAGTTATCCAAAATTAGGAACATACAGCAATCCATTTCTCTGTTACCTAGATTTAGAGTCCAGTGTCCCTGGATCTTCTATATTGTGTTCACTGGGTTTTTTCAGCTATTTGCTATTTTACAATTACTGTACTTCTGGCACAATTACATGTAAAGTAATAGTAATCATGGATGGGGTTTGGCAGACTGCTCAGTAGTCTATATGTCCCCTGTCTCAGAGAGAAATGAAAAATGTCTGCTGCCATAATAGTGCTATTATCAGCAGAAACATTAATAGGACACCATGTATGAAGGCCAGTCTAAATGCTATACCAATTTCTTGAGTCTATGCACTGGTTGCCTATTCACTATTGAATACAATATAAGTTTATCACCCTCATTCACAAATTCCATGGCGCTGCACCTCCCTACATTTCCTCCCTTATTTCTGTCTACTGCTCTCTGTTCGTCTAATGACCTAAGACTAACATCCTCTATTATCAGAGCCTCTCACTCCCTTTTGCAAGACTTCTCCAGAGTTGCTCCAATTCTCTGGAATGTTCAACCATGGACAATTAGATCAAATCCCAACTTCTACAGCTTCAAGAACATCCTAAAAAACACATCTCTTCAGGTAGGCCTATCACATTTCCTAATCTAACACTTCGGAAGTTATATTTCCCGAACTATCCCTCCTCTTTGGATCTTCACATAAAAGGACACTGGCTAGTGACCAGATCATACAGCTTTATTTATTGTGTATTAAAGTAACCTTTTTTCATAAAAATGGTTGGATCACTATATAAACACTTCTACCTCTTGTACCATCCCTTCTATCTCATACATTGTAAGCTTTTGCAAGCAGGACCATATTATTGTGTGAATTGATTTATTACTCTGCAATGTCTCATTTTGTCTGTACATGAACCCTACGATTTGTAAAGTGCTGCGGAATAAATACAATTATAATTTATATTATTATTATAGAACTTGTTCAGGGGTTCCTGATGTGTTATTTGTATTGTAAGGATAGTAGAATGATTTCAAACATTTCAGAAGCTTGAAAAATGGAAAATGTTACCTTTCCTTACCTAGGAATTCATGGACAATGATATCTGCTCATTAGTCCTTCACATAAACAAATTTGACTTAATATTTTGTGGAGCCTGAAATATGTTCTAGTCCTTTATTGAATGAAGTCAATGAAAAATATGTTCTATGTCCTCATCATACTCAAGTGCCATACATCACATTTCCTTTAGAAGGTTGCTTAACAAACATTAATAGTCACCTTGAACTGACCTGTAACATCGTATCTTAAACCTCTTAGCACATGGAATATTTATGTGCTCAGTGACATTTAATATCTTTATAATTTGCTTTTGGGGCAAATTCTCAGCTATTTAGTACACAACTCAGATGCAGGGCCCTAAGGCAAATGCACTAAATGTTAAAACCTAGCAACTTTTCTTAATTCTTTTTTGTGTGTATTTTCAGTTAGCGTGAACATTTAAAGTTGGATGGCCAGTGTTTAAAGATGCCAGGCAAAGGTTAAAATTGAAGCTCCAGGGCCCCAGTACAAAAACTGTAGTACGCCTTCACCCATCTACCATATGTGTGGTGCCCCCAGGCACCAGGGCTTCATTACAACTGTTACCTACAGTATGTACCCCTTATAGCTACACCCTTGTCAGAAGCCTGGAAGTTGAATCCACCCTGGAAAATTTAGTTCACATGCAATAAAAAGATAGGAGAGGGCATGGCTTGGAATGCTTGCAACCTGATGTCCCTAGTGTGAGCTCCATACCAAGCCTCACAAAACAGATGGAAAACCATCCTAATATGGGAATAATTGAAAAAGAACTCCAAAGGTCTCTTAACACCCACTTTCTCCTAAAATTCCCATTTTATACTATTTCAAATCCCTTGAGGAAGCTGCCCATTCCTCAGGGAGACAGTCTACCACCATTATTACATCTTCCCGGAGCAATCCCACATCTTTCCAGCACAGAGCCTAAATTACAGGACAACAATGAGATTGCACTCCACCAGAGTTCTTTTTTACCACCCTTACTGGTAATACATTGATTCCACCCTAGAGCAATCACCTCCACACTGGGCTTTCCTCTCCTCAGAGCCACCTGCACCTTCTGCCATTCTCAGCACGCCCTCAAGGAGAGACAGACGACAACACTCATTTCAGCACTCTTCATTCTCAACGCCAACACCATCGCCAATGAGGGACCCCTGGCGGGAATTGAGAGACCTAAAGAATCCTCCATTGGGCCACTGTTGGTATGTAGGTTCATTTTTGTCCACACTTATAATAATTATGTCTCTTATGTTCTTCTGGGTGTATATATATCTCCTACAGCTGGCCTATTCGTGCTTTACCAAGCTGTCCTCTTCTCCACTGATTACTCAAATGATGGCCTCATGCTGGCATGTCCTAGAATTAGTTTGTTTTGGAGAGAAGTCATAGCTACACTATCTAGTTTAGCAACAGTTTGCTTATTAGGCCTTCTGGAAGAATCAGCCTGGATACATCATACATGGGTCTTTCTAGGAGAGTCTCTGTTTCTTGCTAGGAAGGCTATAGTGATTCGATGGGGGACAATGCTGCGGGACAATGGAAGAAGCTAGTTAACAACACACTCCAAAATGAAGGTAGTGTAGAAACATAAAGGGTGCCCTCTGAAATTTTTGAAAGTCTCACCCCTCTCCTAGGCTATTAAGTGCTGGGATCTCCTCTCCTCGGGGACCCTCGATAAGGGTCCTTTAAAATGTTAAATTAACACTTTACTTTCCCTTCTGTTCTGAAAGTATTTACTGTGTATTATTTTACCGTTATTTTGTTAGACAAGATCAATGTGCAATGTTATGTTTGTTATGTTTTCTGTCTCATTGTTATACACAATTTAATGTAATGTAATACTCAATTTTTAAGGATATTGTAATATGTGCTGGAAATACCACCTTGCTTTCCATGGAGATTCTCCATCATACATCCTTAGTTAACTGATCTATTTTTCTGTTTATATTATTTTTAGAATTGTATTAGATTTTGTGCACTGATTGTCATTGTATTGCAGTGTGAGTTCAATAAAAAAAAGTTCTCCCCCAATCATGAATAGCCCATTACTAACTACCCCATGTGCTCTCATGCAACATATCCACGATACAGCATTCCATGCAGTAGAACAGGAGGATGTAATGCACCTCTAAGATTTCTTCTTCCAAACCATTGGGGTTCTCCATACTGGGAAAATCCCAGGTCCCAATGAGTACACTGCCCGATTCTACAAATCCCTGTGTGATGAAATCACAGTTCTACTCCACTTGACCTTTAACAGGCTCAATTTTTCCTTCCTACTTTTACATACCTACTATCAGAATCCTGGTGTATTTTTCTAATCTACCACCAGTGGCCGCTATTTCTCTCACTCTGAACTATTGTGTTGCACTTCCACTCCTCACCACTAGAGTCTGCTTTGTTTATCCTAGGATTTGCCCTTAACAAAGATGACCGATGTGTGCCAATTTGAAGCCATCTTGTTTCCTGTTTGGGCCTCTTTATACCCATGAGGCAATTCAACCATTGCTCAAGTATTGTGACTTGTTCCAGTCTCCTTCTCCTCAGAACTGTCTTTCCCAGACTCTTTCTACTCTCCGCTGAATCATTACCTTGGGATCCACACTTCAAGCCGCACCACGGACTACAACTTTACTATTCCTAACTGCACTTAGCTTTTAGCCATCACTGCTGCTTTTCAACAGTGGCGACATCATTTGGAAGGAGCAGCACAGCAGATAGTGGTGCTAACAGACCATCGTAATGTAGAGTTCATCAGATATGCTAAATGTTTGTCTCCCCGTCAAGCTCGGTGGAGTCTGTTTCTTAATCGATTTAATTTTGTGATCTCTTATAGACCTGGTTCCCGAAATGGAAAAGCTGATGCCTTATCGAGACTGTTCTCAAATGACTCCTCTCCACCTGCACCACCAACTACCATTCTGTCGGAATCCAATTTTGTGGTGGTCATTACCAACAAGGATCTGCTGTAAGAGATAAGGGCAGCATATGAGACTGATCCAGTTCTTTTGAATCCTCCAGATGATATATCCCTTACGTTTCAAAATAGAGTATGGACTCTTAAACACTACATTTATGTGCCAGGGAGTTTACGACTAATAGTATTAAAGTTTATTCATGACTCCAAGCTAGCAGGTCACAAGGGCATTCAGAAGACAAAAGAACTTCTGTCACACTTCTTTTGGTGGCCTAATTATCAAGAGGACGTGAAGAAATATGTTTCTTCTTGCAACATCTGTGCCATGAATAAAACTCCTCGTACTTCACCAGTGGGGCTCTTGCAGCCTCTTCCAATCCCATCCCGTCCTTGGGGGTCTATATCTATGGACTTTATTGTCAAATTGCCTGCCTCTAAAGGAAAAAATGCCATCCTAGTTGTGGTCGATCGACTGACAAAAGCAGCTCACTTTATTCCATGTTCTGGTCTCCCTTCTGCCAAAGAGACTACTGACCTTATCATCCACGGAGTACCAGATGAAGTTGTCTCTGATGGTAGAGTACAATTTACATCCAGATTTTGGAAGAATTTTTGCAAAACTCTTGACATTGATGTTAATTTGTCATCTGCATTTCACCCCCAATCAAATGGTCAGAATGAACGCAACAAATCAAACTTTGGAGCAGTATCTCCGATGATATATTTTCCATTTGCAAGATGACTGGGTTAATTTGCATCCAATGGCAGAATTTTCATACAATAATACTCAGAATGCTTCCACCAAACAAACATCATTTTTTTGCTAATTTGTGTTACCATCTGAGTATCCTTCCTAATTTTCCCAGAGACACTCCCATTCCTGTAGTCAATGACAGAATTCAATCTCTCCAACACAATCTGGAGATGTTAAGGGACACATTGAAAATTGCCCAAGAGATATAAGGAAACAGCAGATAAATCCTGCAGACTTTCTCCAACTTTCAAGGTATGGCTTTCTACAAAGAATTTGAAAACTTCACGTACCTTCAGCAAAACTAGGTCAAAAATTCATTGGGCCTTTCAAGGTTATTGGACAAGTAAATGCAGTAGCCTTTCACCTAAAAATTCCCAAGACAATGAGGGTACATCTTGTGTTCCATGTATCACTTCTGAAACCTGTTATTCCATAACTTGCCTTCCCCCAATCCAGTTGTAGTGGATGGAAAAGAACATTACACTGTCGAAAAGATAATGGACTCTAGGATTTTCAAAAGTCATCTATGGCCTCGACTACAATTCATGGGAAGCTGTAACCAACATCAATGCTCCCCGACTGCTTAAGGAATTTCACCAAAGATATCCAGAAAAACCCAGGCAAGCATCGTCCGGAGGTCGGTACTGAAGGAAGGAATAATGTCAGAATCCTGGTGTATTTTTCTAATCTACCACCAGTGGCCGCTGTTTCTCTCACTCTGAACTATTGTGTTGCAGTTCCACTCCTCACCACTAGAGGCTGCTGTGTTTATCCTAGGATTTGCCCTTAACAATGATGAACGATGTGTGCAAAATTGAAGCCATCTTGTTTCCTTTTTGGGCCCATTTATACCCATGAGGCAATTCAACTATTGCTCGAGTATTGTGACTTGTTCCAGTCTCCTGCTCCTCAGAACTGTCTTTCCCTGACTTTTTCTACTTTCCGTTGAATCATTACCTTGCTATCCACACTTCAAGTTGCACCACGGGCTACAACTTTACTATTCCTAACTGCGCCTGACTTATTCCATCTGGCTACAGGATTCCAGCCATGTCTACCAGTATCGTAACACCTACATCACAGTTATTCAGAAACAAATTAAGGACCCTCATAGGTCAAAACAGTTAATAAACACAGTTGTGAAACTATATGTAAAGATCCTGGCAAACAGATTGGGTGGCACATGGGAACCCTGGTCCCTCCTTAGAGGCACGAGATAACATGCTAAAAACTTTCTCTATCTTATACCATGCTCATAAACACCAGATATCTTTAATGCTGCTCTCTCTCAATGACAAAAAGGCTTTCAATTGGGTGGATACAGTATGTTACCTGTTTTTGTGCTCTTTATGACCAATTCCAAGCCTAAATCTGAATCAATGGCTCCCTGTTTTCTGCTCTCACAATAAGAAACGGCACAAACAAGGGATGCCCACTCACCACCATGTATTTCAGAAGAAAATGGAGTAATTGCTTTGGATCATGCAGTGATTAATAACTAATGCAGCTCCAGCTTCACTATCACTAAAATGCCTTGTGTTCCTTCCCACAGCATCTTATATACTGTATGTGACATCAGCACTGTAAGATGTTCAACTACCGCTATTGGCTAAGAGGCTGTCAGGTGATGCCAGGACAATACACACACGTGTCTCTGTATTTTCACTGTACAATGCATGTCACAGCGACCATTTGAGTTTGTCCTAGACTAATCACAAAATATTTGGTTTCATTAAAAAATGGAACAATTGGAATGTTCAGGTCAAACTTAGCTCGGAACAAAATGGTTCGCCCTTCTCTAGTAACTGCTATTACTATTAACACTGTTGGTTATATGTGCAGAAGTGTAGCTATAGAAGGGCAAAGGAAGCAATTACAGACCAGTCTTAGTGTCTGAGGAGGTCCAATGGTTTCTATACTATTTATTAAGACACCTGTTTTGGAAATGGGATATGGTATGTAGTCATATAAGGAGGTGATTAAGTACTAACTGCCTGAGCCACTGACCAACACCCCTTACAAAATATTGCATGTGAACTGTGCACTGAACTGCATGATACTAATAAAGTTAACTGAGGATCCTTGTTATGTTTATTGTGTATTGGCAGTATTTTACTGTACTGATGTTTAGAAGAATTGTGATTTAATGTGTCACTGTGTGTTAACCAATGTTTATTTGCAAGTACTGGGCTTTTAAGGACTGTTTACATGTTTGCATTGTTTGTACTGTTGGCAAGAGGGCATGTGGGTTAACATGGTCTCTGGTCAAATGCATATGCACCATACTAAATTGTAACAAAAATATCTATTGAGACTGAGGCTAGGTTTACACTTGCGCTGGCCTCTCCATTGTTCGGGTCCGCCATGGGACCTGAATGACGGAGAGCCAGTCCGCTAAAGCAGTGGTTACCCGCAGACATCTGCGGACCCCATACACTATAATGGAGTCTGGCAGGTTTCTGACGTTTTTATACTGAAACTGGTATTTGGCGGATTCTGCGGCACAGATGTGAACCTAGCCTGATTGGTATGTTTCATGGAATGTGTTCTGAGCAGTGGGTGAGAGCCGTTTGAGAGTACACTGCAGGCGATTGATACTACTGCCGTACAAAACTAAAGGAGGTCTATAGAGAGGACTTGGATTTTAGCTGTATTCTAGACTGTATTCCCAACAGACACATGAAACTGCTAAACTTTGTGTAACTGTATTCTAGACTGTATTCCCAACAGAGACATGAAACTGCTAAACTTTGTGTCTGTCTGACACTTGTAACCACCAAGTGTACTGCCCATTATAGACTGCAACCATCAAGATTTGTGTAAGGAGATTGCCAGCTGAGCAATTCCTCAGTGCTGCTGCAGAACCTTGGGGGGAGGGGCACAACAAGATAGTGAGCCCTAAAGCTGAACCCTCCCACTGTCCCTGGCTAACTTGTCCGATCTGTCCTAGGCGACATCCAGCAACCGGTCGACAGTCCCTTCCTAATATAGGGACAACACAGAACACAGACAGGACAAACAACAACAAAGGGAGGTCAGCTAGCCAAGGGTCGGTAACAGTCGAGCAATGCAGTACAAAATCACAATCCAAGAATATAGTCAAAAACAGAGCCAGAGGTCAGAAATAGGAATACAGGAAATAGCGGAAAAGATGCTAGCAGGGACAAGTCACAAGACAGAATCAGTAGCCAGCGACCATGTATGAACTGACAACCTGTTTATAGCAAGAAAAGACCTGCCTCAGACTTGATTGGACGACAGGCTGTCAATCACACAGGCAAGACTAAGATTAACTATTGAGGAGCCAAAAGAAACAAGGTGCTGGAGACGGGTGTGGCAGAAAATCAATTACATAGTCTAGGACAGTGTTCAGACTGAGCAACAAGAATCTTATGCAAGGAATCAAACTAAATACGCCTCTTTTGCTGCAGCGTGCGAACGGAGGGTGGCACAGAGACCCGAACAGGCAGAGACGTTACACTGTGTGCCAAAAAACTTTCTCAAAGACTATAGCCCAAAAACTAACCCTCTTACAGGGGCATTGGAACATAGTAACATGATTATATTAGAATGTAGAATCATTTTCTTGTTTCACTGATGCTGTCGCAAGAAGGGTCTGCAAGTTTAGTAAATTTCTGGTTGTAACACAACTTTAGAGACACTCTGTCGAACTTATTTAGACATATAATATTAACTCACTAAATACAAAATACAAAAAGTAAAAAAATATTTTATTCAAGAACAAAATGTAAAAGACAACAAAGTTCATGGGATAAGACAAACAGTATAAAAACATGGGTGTCAGAAACTATGGAGACATTAAACATATAAATATTAGAATTCCCAAGTTAAAAGAAAAGGAATTTAAAGACATATATTTGGGACCACAGGTGTATATACAAAAAATGGAAGGATAACCACAAAAATAAAAATTCATTAAATAGTCTAAAACACATATACAGTATAAATAAAGTATGCATGATTATCCAGGTGCCACCATAATTCATAAGTGTAAAAACATAGCCTCAAACACTGGACAACTATGGGAATTAGTGATTCATAAGAACATCTAAATTCATAGGAGCTATATATTAATTACCGCCCATAAGTAGTCATACTAGCCTAGTAGTGCCGAATGTTCCACAAGAATCAATAAAGGAACATACCCATAGAAAGGTAGCCACTGAAATATCCTAAGACTGACACCAAATACCCGACGCAAGTTTTGGCTGCGCTTTCGTCCAGGGGTCTAGCATAAAAAGTCACCAGTATTATAGATAGCACATGATAAATTGGAGTGTCTTTACAGATTTTGCATTGGGGCCCAGAAGCTGAAAGTTATGCTTCTGAGTCCAAACAATGATTAGCTGAAGAGTTATAGAAACTCCCTGATTCTATCTAAATTATCTATGTGTAAAAACAAAGCACAAGAAAAGAAAATGCTCATCAATGCTTATACAAAATATAAAAATGTATTTAAAAGAATAAATGTATACACTCATGAGTATTGAAATTGCAACACCAAGAAGGAGAATCAATATGCATGTTTATGATATACTATTAATATAAAAAATGGAAACTAGATATTGAAAACATCTTGATTCAGTATCGAGTATGAGCTCCACTTGCAGAAATATAGACTTACACACCTTGGTATTCTATCAGTGAGGTTATTTATGGTCGAGGAAAGTTATGCCATGCTGAATGGCTGCTGGAAGGTGCCCTTGCAATTACCGATCAACAACGTCCCAGATGTTCTCGATGGGAGGCAAGTTTGGAGATTCTGCAGACTATAGTAGCATGTTTAGGCCACGCAGGCTGCTTACATTTGCATGAACAACATTTGGCCTGGTGTTGTCCTGTTGAAAAAATGTCTCCTGGGAAATTTTTGAGAAATGGCCGTACCACTGGTTCCACTACCAAATGAATGGAATGGCTACTTGTTATTGTACCTGAAATGAAGAATAGAGGATTCTGGCTACTGTACGTTATGCCATCCCACACCAAAAACCTGGGAGTAGTACCAGTGTGATGTTCTCTTGTGAAGGGATATTCATGGTGTTGCTTATTTGGTCTCCAGACCAATCTCTGGCTATCACTGCATCTGAATCAAGAGCAGGACTGCTGAAGAGGATAGGTCTCCATTCCAGCCTCCTTTGCCATCTTGTTGTGCAACGTGATAACCTTAGAGAGCAACAGCATGAGACCAATGAAACACTTGTAGCTGGATGGCTGGCCCATAGTCCAGTGTCATGCAAACATCCTCTGATGGTTTGTGGCAACACATTTTGCTGCCCTAGGCTTGGCATGTGATGTCCAATTTCACTTGCAGTACTGAATGGATCACTATGCGCTATTTATCCAATCAGACAATCTGTGCTGAGGTTTTCCTCTGGGCACGTCTTGCTATCATTCTAGTTCATCCTTGGTCTTCAACCAGTGGGACACACAACACTGAACAGTTCTGAGATCTCAGCCAATTTGCTGGAGTGATAAACCAAGGTCTCTCAGTTCAAGGATTCTTTCACTTTGCAACAAGTGGTGATAACTAGCATGTCAATGAACAGGTGCCATAGCACAATAATCTCATACCACTTAATCCAATTTTTGAGGTTTCATGTGCCAAAAAATTTGCTTTCAATCTGGATTTTATATCCCTCCCACATGCTACAGATTGGAGTGAGGTGCATTAATGAATTTCAGATCTTAGTGATACCTGCTACTTTCTCGATTTGCATAACTTTATGGATTGTTGTCCTTGGTGTTGCAATTTCAATGTTGAGGAATGTATAATGAACAATACATCAAATACAATATAATAGGAAAAAGCCAGGCTAACATAAACAAAGACCAATGATACAGAAGCAAACTTGTGCACAATTCAGGAAGAGTTAATAGCAGAATTACATAACATCAGTCTTTAGTCAATATTTAGTTAGTGAGTGGGTAACGACAATTATAATGTACCCAGTTTTCTATACACAAAACAGACAATTGAAAGGTCATATGTTACCTATAATAGGAATAATACTATGTGCACTTATACAAACTTGTAGACTTACTGCATATCAGAAACATTGAAGGGGTTTTCCCATCAAGGCATGTTATCCACTGTCTATAGGATAGGGCATATCTTGCAGAAGGATGGGAATGCAACCACTCAGTTGCCCACTGGTCAGGAGAATGGGGCACTTTTGTCCCCCATTCAAAATGGAGCAGTAGTCGGGCAGCTCATGCATCACTCCATTTTTCAATGGGAGTGCTGAGATAGCTGAAGGACTGTGTTGCCTGACCATCACCCAATTTAGCACCTGATCAGTGGCGGGCTGAACAGTTATATAACAGTTCTTTAAGGGGAAAATGTTATAAGCCACCTTACACTAATCTAAAAAAAATTCAGCCGTGTTTCTTGAGGCTTAAAATCTTTATATAAAATCATCAACACTGTTTAGCTATCTAGGGATTGGTTTTGACTTTCAGGATGTTTCAGTGGTAAGTCATCATGACTAGCAGTATATGGCGTAAAACTACTTAAAAAATATTAAGAAATGAAAACTTCAAAACTCATTTTCATGACTCTTTAGTTTCATGACTCTTATTTGTGTTGTGTACTAATGGATCATACAATGAGTCTCTATAAACAAAGACATTGTTTATCTTCCATCCCGTCTTGAATAACTTTCACCTAATCCTCTTCCATGTCTATGTTAGATTGATTTTGGAAGGTATCAATATGACAACAATCTTAATTAGCACATAGAATTCCCTATGGATTATCAGAATAAGCAGGCTGAGATTTAATTTCTGCAAACGTTTCCATTCTGCCTGGCGGTCAAATAAGAAATATCCCTTAATTTCACAGCTGAAGATTGAGCGTAATCGGTAACATTATTAAATATAGTTCTTTGGCTTCTCCTTGCGTTATTGATATTTTCTAAAGTATAAAAGTTGCCTCATTTAGGCCCTGTGAACTGATGGCTTTGGGGGTAAGCACAGCAGGATTCATTTCAGGGAATATGAAATTGTCTACTGATATAAAGAATAAGATTTCTCTGAGTCGGAATTAACTTCAAGCATTGCTGTGCACATTGGAAACATATGTAAGATATTAAAACTCTGAGACCTCACAAAGGTCATTGCAAATATCGAAGAGATGATCCCCAAGCATCCCATGGTATTTAGAAATATATATGTCATCCATGTTTTGTACTATCATGTATGAGACTGTATGTCATTGACAGCCACATAGAAACCTAAACAGCAAAAAAGAGTAATTCTCTCTAAATTCCAAAAATCAGCATCAAATTCTCGAGTCATAAAGTTGCAAATGAGATTCTGCAGCAAATGTTTTTGCAGATGTATTGGTAAAGCAGCAACTGATTGAGCAAGGAAGATTCAACATAACTTCACTATGTCAGACCTGAGTACTGTATTTTAAGAGAAACTGGTTGCTAGGAATATGCAGCTTGACAATTTGTAATGGCTATGGTAGCTAGCTGTCCAACCCCCTAGCAACAAAACTGCCAGATTACCATGCATTCTTAGCAATTAAACTGTCAGACAGCTGAACTGTTATGGTGGATAGGCAGTGTATCCCTACTAACCGATTGCCATACTTAACTCATCTGTCCAGATCAGGTTTCTAATCAGCATTTTCTGGACTGGACTGACTGAAGAGAACTTGATCAAAATCTTAGGAACCATCATGCTGTGTGACCACTACTTTTACCCACATGTTAGGACTTATGCACACTGCCAAATTATGGCTCCATTTTGTACAGAACAGTAATAAGGCAGCCAAAGAGGTAAATAAGCTCTCTATTATTCCTCTGTATACCTCAGTATGAATATGACACAAATTATTGAATCATTCTCCTTCCTTTGTAGTATGGAAATATAAATAATCAATTTTTTATACCTACTGAAGGAGATGTTAATATGTGTCTTTCCTAACCTTACCTCTTGGGTGAGTACATTCAGATATGTGACACAGGATGACCAATTGACCAATTTTCTACAGCAACACGATTTAGCAATACTCTGTCCCAAGATATTTATCCTATACGTGTCTGAGTTGCCAATATCTATGTGATCACCTAGTGATTGTGTTGTGAATCGCATCCTGTCAAGGGTTCTGCTAACATGTTGCAATATTTTAATGAATTTCATTTGAGTCCTTAGCCAAAATCGAGATAATATAAAGGTGGACACATCTGTATGCACTTTGTAGTGTCCACGAGCCCTAAATCTATACATTCAACAACAGCAAATCAAAAAAAAACAAAAAAAAAAACACAATACTGGTGTGGCCATTATAGAGGTGTTGCTCAGATTGTCTAGTTCTGCCATGATCTGGTAGACACCTAAAATCCTAAATCAGAATACAGTAGTTTCAGAGATTAAAGATCCCTTGTCGCATTCACAGGCAATACAATAAATTTACTACAACAGAAGGATTATTTCAATTTGGTGAAAAACAATTCATCAAGGACAAAATGTGAAGTGACAAGGCAGCTTTCTGTCATGTTAATGCTCAGAGAGATTAAAATTCAGTGCCAATAGTGCAAAATTACAAGAATCAAATATTCACATTAGTTGCTAGCAAACGTCAGAATATGTTTCTTAGATTTGGTCTGAATTGTACATTGCTTCTGGCAGAAACCTTTAATAAAACTCCTTCCCTAGCATTAGTAATTTCCTTTTCAGTTTTAGTCACAGCGGTTGTCCTGATTAGCCCCTGCAGGATCCGTCATTTGGAACTGAATTCTACATCTGCCTCTAAGATGTACCGAAGATGTGTTGATGCAGAGCACGGGGGCAACTGATTTTCTAGTCCTAATTGTCAATGTGGTGGGAGCACTCTATGAAGATCAATCATTTGGGAACCAAGTCACAGGTGATGCAGGAGGAACACTGAGAAAAGTAGAATAGAGATTTTGTCTGGTTGTAATAATTGTTAGCAACAAAAGATCTAGTCACATAAATAGGACAAAGACCGACAGTTAATAGAACAAGGAAAAAGGTCTTCAGACGGGATGATGTGTCTGTGAAGATAAAGAAATGTGAATTGCCATGGTTCTCTATGAGTGTGAAGGTTGAACATTGAAGCAGTTGTCCGGAATAAAAAAAAGAGACATGGCTTCTTCCTTCCAGAAACAGTGCTACACCTGTTCATGGGTTGTGTATGGTACTGCATCCCAGCTCCATTGACAATAATGGAGTTGAGCTTCCACATCACACACTACTGATGGATAGGTGTTTTGTTGTTTCTGTAACAAAGCAAATATGATTTTCCATTCCTACATATTCCTTATTAATAAAGACACCCCCTTTGCTGCCACTCGTAAGTAGACATACATGACTTAAAGGGGTTTTCTCATCTTAGGATTTTAGCTTCCCTTCCATCTCCTCACCACTTACTGGTTTTCAGCTCATTCTTGCATGAAATTCTGCTCAAGAAACTTATCTAGCCCTTATCAGGGCCCAAAAACTGGAATGGAAGAGAGGTAGAGAAGAGAATATAGATTGCTAGGAGCAGGGACTCGTCATCATCCCGACCTATTATCAGATCTGTAAACATTGAAAAGAGAAATTTAGCTGTATCTGGCAAAGGGAGCAAGACTGATAAAGCAATGTATTGGGAATACCCCTTTAAGCTCTTCAGTTGAGTTCACATCAGGGTTAATGTCCATATATTTGAACATGAAAAAGTGACAACCCCCACCCAAAAAAAGTGACCCCAAGAGAAACCTGATGGATCCACAATTTCATAGGATCTATCAGAACATGTTGAGATCTGTTTGGAAGCACAGCTGGTATTTCTCCAAAATTCTCGATGCTAATGTGAAAACTTGTCATATATATTTACCTGTGAACCCTCCATTGGGTTTCTTGGTTTGATGACTATAGCTAGTGCTGGTGAAATGCTGCCAGTCTGCTATGGAACTATTTTGTCACATAATGGATCTGAACATTTTGCTGCAGTGCTTTCAGGAGAATTTTTTCAGCCTCTGTCTACCTCAGTTTATTGTGAACTCCATAAGACTCTTTCTCAAAGTCTGGAGGACTATTTTAACCCTGGCTGGGTGAACAGTTTGGTGCCACAAATTATTTTCTTCCTAATAACCAGATCTTAGTGACTTGTGAGACTGCAAGGCCCAGACTATGCTGATCTTAGAAGAGAGGGGATTATGATTTGGCTGGTCAACTATCAAAATGTGCCCAGAGTAGAGGGTCAGGAAATTGCAATGGGACCCTATTAAAACTACCCTCCAGTAAAATGTATTATTTTACAGTCCATCACTACTGGGCATAGCAAGTCTGTAGAAGGTGAGTTTAGTCACCTCACTCACAGATATTCTATTTTAGGGGTATCTATGATGAAGGGTCTCTTGTACCAGAAATGTGTCAGATAAGTGAAATGTTTGTATTTCTATTTCAGATTGCCTATTTTTACAATGCGCTAAATAAATTTAAAATGTTTTAGATACATATTTTTCATATCTTCATACTCCTACATATTTTTTATTTTGTATTCTGTCACAGATATTCTCATATGGATGCCAAATGTTTCTGTAAGGGAATTGCCAGTTGAGCAATACCCCAGTGCTGCTGCTGAAACAAGGGAAGAAGGGAAAGACTGAGACAGAGAGCCCTAACTCGACCAGCCCCTGTCCCTACCTAATTGCCACGACTGTCTTAATGACAGGGACAACTTGGCGATGATCTGTTCTCTGAATAAGTGAAACACAGAACAAGACAAGACAAACAACACAGAAGAGGAGTCAGCAAGCCAAAGGTCAAAACCAGAGAGACAAAGCAGTTCCAAATAGAAATCCTAAAGAGTAGTCACAAGGGAAGCCAAAGGTCAGAAGTCAGAATACAATAAAAGCAGAAAGAGGAGCTAGCAGAGACAAAGTCTCTGGACAGAATCACAATAGCCAGCAAACCTGTGTGGACTGATGACCTGTTATAGGAAGTCCAGAACCCGCCCCAGACTTGATTGGCAGACAGGCTGTCAATCACACAGGTAAGCTAAGATTAACTGTTAAAGAAGCGAAGGGCAGCAAAGGTGCAGGAGACGGGTGTGGTTGAAATTCAATTACAGAGAAGAGGTACTAAGACAGTGTTCAGACTTAGCAACAAGAACCCTAAGCAAGGAATCAAACTGAACACGCCTCCTGCGCCGCAGCATGCGAGCGGAGGGTTGCACAGAAACCCGAACGGACAGAGACGTTACAGTTTCCCCTGACAGTTCATCTGATCAGCAGACCAATTCACACAGTGACTGAAAGTCACTTATTCAATGTAAGTTAATGAGAGCCTGGATATAAGGATATAGCATATAAAATAGAGACTTTCAGTTGCTGTGTGAATCAGCAAGTCGGTCTACTGGACGCATGGGCTTTCAGGGGAAACATCTGGCAGTTGTATGAGAAGATTTGTGACCTTACCTGTCAGAAATCTCAGTTTAGCTGCTGTTGTTTTAAGGTTACTGTGCTGACCAATGAATTTTCTGTAGTGTTCAGAGTTCTCCTAGGCTTATCCAATTAGCAGCTGAGAAGGGATATTTAAATCATCTTCCTCCTCAGCCAGATGCCTGCTAGTTGGTTGGACCTAGTGTGGCTTCCATATCTTGATCGCTTGCACTTGACTGCTCTATATTGACCTTTGGCTTGCTACTGTAAATCTGATTCTCTCCATATTTTGGCTCTGACATTACCTCTCAGACTGACTTTTGGCTTGGATGGTCACTCTCCTAATTTATCCTCCTAGTTCTGATCTGCCTTATAAGTTTATTTGGAATCTTTTTTGACTTCTGATTGTAGAGCATTTATTTCTTGTACCAATTTCTATAGTAATAACTTGTGCCCCAAAATCAGCACAAGTCTATCTGGTTTCCTGGCTAGCATGGGTGAAGGAATTTTGGTGTTTGGAAGCTATCTCTTAGAGCTGTATAAGATTTAAACAGTTAGTTTGACTGCTCTCTGTTGTCAGCCATTTCCTGAAATTATTGATATTAGGTCCAGAGACACTATCATAACATCACCCTTCTGCAGATTTACTATTCCCAGTAGTAATGGTCTGCAGAATAATACATTTTACTGGGGGGAGGGGGGGGGGGTTGCTTTTACTGTCCTGTCAAAGGTGTAACTAACTATATGGGGTGCATAGGGAACCCAGATACTGGTGCCTAAAGTTGTCCAAAGGCCTTTTTGGAACATAAGAAACACCATTATTATACATGGCACATGGTAGATAATAACCCTATTACTTATTTTGCACAGGGGCCCAAGAGTATTACATTACTCTTCTGTGTCTCAATAAATACACAAATCACCAAAAAATAACTTAAAACTTTAATTATCTGTCTCTTTTCTACCATAACTTAACTACGCCAACCTAGATGTTAATATACAGTATGGCATTTTTTAAAGTGTGAAAAGAATATTGAGATCCAATAGTCTCCAGAGCTCTTTGAGGCAATCGGCACATTTTAGTGCTTATCCTGTAATAATGCAACCCTATATGGACGTTTAGACAAATCTTTATTCAAAGAAAGTCTGGTAAGCTTCACATTTGGACAGTGTTCAAAAAAGGATTTAATGTCTCAGTCTAGTTGACGAGATTAATGGGCCAAATGTAGCAACACATTACATTAACCTATGTTTAATCACATCATTCCAAGTCTATGAGAACAAAGTGTTTATCTTAAGTCACATTGTCTAATAGGACACAATATTCACTTGTTAATTTGATTAGATGAGGAAGAAGACTTGACCCTAACTCTTTAACTAACTGCACTACTCCCAAAATGTAATAATAGTATAAATATACTGTATGGTACGAGGTATAGTAAAATGACCAAGATTCACAACCATTTAGTATTATATATATATTACACATAGAGAGCAGTATTATAGTAGTAATATTATTTTACTTAAAGGGGAGTGTTATAATACTTATATTTTTGTACATTGGAAAGCAGTTAAATGGTGGTAATATTTTGTACATGGTTATACAGCATATTCTTGTACATTTGCACAGTGTTATAGACAGTATAATTGTAGTAGTATCATTATAGGTATAGTTTTGTACATGGGAGATATTATTGTGCAGCAGTAGTGTAGTGGTTATATTTTTGTACAAAGGAGTCATTATTATTGTAGTTATATTCTTGTATGTAGAAGGAAGTATTATAGTACTTATATGCTTGCACATAGGGACAGTATTATACAGGTGCATCTCAATAAATTAGAATATCTTTGAAACGTTTATTTCTTTCAGTAATTAAATTAAAAAAGTGACCTCCTAGATTTTCTAGATTCTTTACACACAGAGTGTTCTATTTCAAGTGTTTTATTTCTGTAAATGTTGATTATGGATTACAGGTAATGAAAACCAAAATCTAAGAAAATTAGAATATTGTAAAAAAGTTCAGTATTGTAAATTCAGTGTCACCTGTCAAGGTTTCCTAAGCCTTTAAATGGTCCCTCAGTCTGGTTCAGTAGGACACACAATCATGGAAGACGCTGATTATGGATTGTTTTATTGAATTACTAAAATGAATGAACGTTTCAAAAATATTCTAATTTATTGAGATGCACCTTTAGTAGTTATATTCTTAAAGTAGAACTCCCAGAAAAATCTTTACTCTCTGGTTCATTTGAAAAGTCCATGGTGTAAATTGTAGTGAAGGTAATCTTCTTATCAGTGGCTAAATTTATGCGTTATCCTCTCTTTTCTGGGCCACAGTTCCGTCAGGTGACCAGCAATAAAACTCTCCAACTGATACAACATTATATGTGTAGACAGGAAGTCAGTTTCTTTATTTATCCCTATCAGACTAAAATCAAGGATCCTATAAAGAAATTAACTTCCTGTCCTGTGTCAGTTCGAGACTCTGTTTATTGGTCATATGACACAGCTTAGGACCAGATGGGAGTGGATAATTCACAAACACAACCACCAATAAGGGGATTATCTTCACTACAATTTACATTGTGGGGCAGTATTATAGTAATTATATTCCTGTACATGGAGGAAATATTATCATAGCTACAGTGGGTACGGAAAGTATTCAAACCCCTTTAAATTTTTCACTCTTTGTTTCATTGCAGCCATTTGCTAAAAGCAAAAAAAGTTCATTTTATTTCTCATTAATGTACACTCAGCACCCCATCTTGACAGAAAAAATATATATATTTTTGCAAATTTATTAAAAAAGAAAAACTGAAATATCACATGGTCAGACCCTTTGCTCGGTATTGAGTAGAAGCACCCTTTTGAGCTAGTACAGCCATGAGTCTTCTTGGGAATGATGCAACAAGTTTTTCACATCTGGATTTGGGGAATTTCTGCCATTCTTCCTTGCAGATCCTCTCCAGTTCCGTCAGGTTGGATGGTGAACGTTGGTGGACAGCCATTTTCAGGTCTCTCCAAAGATGCTCAATTGGGTTGAGGTCAGGGCTCTGGCTGGGCAAGTCAAGAATGGTCATAGAGTTGTTCCAAAGCCACTCCTTTGTTATTTTAGCTGTGTGCTTAGGGTCATTGTCTTGTTGGAAGGTGAAGCTTTGGCCTACCCTGAGGTTCAGAGCATTCTGGAAGAGGTTTTCTTCCAGGATATCTCTGTACTTGGCCGTATTCATCTTTCCTTCAATTGCAACCAGTTGTCCTGTCCCTGCAGCTGAAAAATACCCCCATAGCATTATGCTGTCACCATCATGTTTCACTGCTGGGATTGTATTGGGCAGGTGATGAGCAGTGCCTGGCTTTCTTCACTTACCACTTAGAATTAAATCCAAAAAGTTCAATCTTCATCTCATCAGACCAGAGAATCTTATTTCTCATAGTCTGGGAGTCCTTCATGTGTTTTTTGGCAAACTCTATGCAGGCTTTCATATGTCTTGCACTGAGGAAAGGCTTCCTTCGGGCCACTCTGCCATAAAGCCCCGACTGGTGGAGGGCTGCAGTGATAGTTGACTTTGTGGAACTTTCTCCCATCTCCCTACTGCATCTCTGGAGCTCAGCCACAGTGATCTTTGGGTTCTTCTTTACCTCTCTCACCAAGGCTCTTCTCCCACGATTGCTCAGTTTGGCTGGACGGCCAGGTCTAGGAAGAGTTCTGGTTGTCCCAAACTTCTTCCATTTAAGGATTATGGAGACCACTGTGCTCTTAGGAACCTTGAGTGCTGCAGAAATTCTTTTGTAACCTTGGCCAGATCTGTGCCTTGCCATAATTCTGTCTCTGAGCTCCTTGGGCAGTTCCTTTGACCTCATGATTCTCATTTGCTCTGACATGCACTGTGAGCTGTGAGGTCTTATATAGACAGGTGTGTGCCTTCCTAATCAAATCCAATCAGTTTAATTAAACACAGCTGGACTCAAATGAATTAGTAGAACCATCTCAAGGAGGATCAGAAGGAAATGGACAGCATGTGAGTTAAATATGAGTGTCTCAGAAAAGGGTCTGAATACTTATGACCATGTGATTTTTCATTTTTTTCTTTTTTAATACATTTTCAAAAATATCTACATTTCTGTTTTTTTTTCTGTCAAGATGGGGTGCTGAGTGTATATTAATGAGAAATATAATGAACTTTTTTGCTTTTAGCAAATGGCTGCAATGAAACAAAAAGTGAAAAATTTAAAGGGGTCTGAATACTTTCCGTACCCACTGTATATTATGATATAGAGAAAGGGGTACCTCTTATTTCTTGTAAATTGCAGATTTATGAAAGAGCACTAAGGTGTAAATTGAAATAAGATGGAGCCTGATTTAAGATAATTACATTGTACAGGTTATTGTATCATTGAATTAGAGAGAAAAAGAAAACGTGACACAATTTGTTAAGAACACATAAAGAAAAGGTAATGTACTATAACAATAGAATTCCACCTACTGCAAACCTGTGCTTTCACCACTACATAATGTACAGGAGCCGCACATATATCTGGCACTGTCCTGTGTAAAAATTGCAATCACAGCTTTCTGGGGAGCTCTGATGAACTCAGCATGAGGTCTGATGAAGGAGCTACAAAAAAGATGTGTTTTTTCTTTGCACTCAAGGGGATGTTTACTAATATATGACTAGGAATAACAACATACTGAACAATAATAGGTTAATTTAAAGTGGGAATAGAAATAATATATTATTAATACAAATATAGAAGAATAACTATTGAAACAGAAGTTATTTTCAGAAGAACGATAATAACAGTATATTTTTGTGCATAGGAGCAGTATTATAGTAGTTATACTTTTGTTCATAGAACCAACAATGTATTAGTTAGTTATATTGTTTCTATATATAGATAGTGTTATAGAAGTTATATTATTGTGTATAGGGACAGTATTATAGTGGTTATATTCTTGTACAGAGGGAGCAATTATATAGTAGTCATATAGGTGGTACATAGGTGGTAGTAATATAGTAGATATATTCTTGTACATAGGGAGTAGTATTATATTAGGTAAATTCTTGGACATAAGGAGCAGTGTTATACTACAGTAGTTAAACAATTTTCTTGTACATAGTAGTAAGTATTATAGTAGTTAGGGGCAGACAAAGACTTCCAAGGGTTCTGAGCTATATGACATTTGTGGGCCACCCACCAGGCTAAAGTTTTCAAGGCCTTTTATATGGGCTGATTTTCAGATGAATGAACAGTCACAGGAATCCTCATTCTCAAACAGTTTGCTGAACATTTTTGTAATATACTTTATTAACATTCTTTTAGCAGAAAACAACTTCTAAAAGTCTTCCTAGCAACGCATTAACTAAGTAACCTTGTACTGCCTGTAAATACTCATATAGCAAATGTCAAAGGGGGTGTCACTTCAAATTGTTGTATCTCTGGTTTAATACCACCTACAGTCATGGCCAAAAGTTTTGAGAATGACACAAATATTCTATTTTCACATGATCTGCTGCCCTCTGGTTTTTATGTGTGTTTGTCAGATGTTTTTATCACATACAGAAATATAATTGCATTCATATTATGAGTAACAGAAGCTTATATTGACAGGTAGAATGAGTTAATGCAGCAAGTCAATATTTGCAGTGTTGACCCTTCTTCTTCAGGACCTCTGCAATTCTCCCTGGCATGCTCTCAATCAACTTCTGGACCAAATCCTGACTGATAGCAGTCCATTCTTGCAGAATCAATGCTTTAATTTTGTCTGAATTTGTTGGTTTTTGTTTGTCCACCCGTCTCTTGATGATTGACCACAAGTTCTCAATGGGATTAAGATCTGGGGAGTTTCCAGGCCATGGACCCAAAATCTCTATGTTTTGTTCCCTGAGCCATTTAGTTATCACCTTTGCTTTATGGCAAGGTGCTCCATCATGCTGGAAAAGGCATTGTTGAGCGCCAAACTGCTCTTGGACGGTTGGGAGAAGTTGCTCTTGGAGGACATTCTGGTACCATTCTTTATTCATGGCTGTGTTTTTAGGCAAGACTGTGAGAGAGCCGATTCCCTTGGCTGAGAAGCAACCCCAAACATGAATGGTTTCAGGATGCTTTACAGTTGGCATGAGACAAGACTGGTGGTAGCGCTCACCTCTTCTTCTCCGAATAAGCTGTTTTCCAGATGTTCCAAACAATCGAAAAGGGGATTCATCAGAGAAAATGACTTTACCCCAGTCCTCAGCAGTCCACTCCCTGTACCTTTTGCAGAATATCAGTCTGTCCCTGATGTTTTTTCTGGAGAGAAGTGGCTTCTTTGCTGCCCTCCTTGAGACCAGGCCTTGCTCCAAGAGTCTCTGCCTCACAGTGCGTGCAGATGCACTCACACCTGCCTGCTGCCATTCCTCAGCAAGCTCTGCACTGCTGGTAGCCCCATCCCGCAGCTGAAACTCTTTTAAGAGACGGTCCTGCAGCTTGCTGGTCTTTCTTGGGCGCCCTGGAGCCTTTTTGGCACCAATGGAACCTCTCTCCTTGAAGTTCTTGATGATGCGATAGATTGTTGACTGAGGTGCAATCTTTCTAGCTGCAATACTCTTCCCAGTTAGGCCATTTTTGTGCAGTGCAATGATGACTGCACGTGTTTCTTTAGAGATAACCATGGTTAACAGAAGAGAAACAATGATGGCAAGCACCAGCCTCCTTTTAAAGTGTCCAGTGGTGTCATTCTTACTTAATCATGACAGATTGATCTCCAGCCCTGTCCTCATCAACACCCACACCTGTGTTAATGGAGCAATCACTGAAACGATGTTAGGTGGTCCTTTTAAGGCAGGGCTGCAATGATGTTGAAATGTGTTTTGGGGGGATAAAGTTCATTTTCTAGGCAAATATTGACTTTGCAAGTAATTGCTGTTAAGCTGATCACTCTTTATAACATTCTGGAGTATATGCAAATTGCCATTAGAAAAACTGAAGCAGTAGACTTTGTAAAAATTAATATTTGTATCATTCTCAAAACTTTTGGCCATGACTGTACAACAGTGCTTCTTCAAAATCATATTCCCGGCTGTATTTAACTAACGATTTCTCCATGTCTGTATAGTTAGAGGTACATCGTTGGTAAAATATGAAAGCTGAGACTATCAGCTTTTACACAACAACAGAAGTACTTTTTAGGTGGTATAAAGTGACACCCCCTATATGAGTAATACAAGATGAATACAGGACAGATCTTCCTAACAACCCTTAGGCTGGGTCCACGTCTGTGACCGATTTCCATCCAGGGATTCCGTCCCCCATTCCACTAGAAAAATGCAGAGAGAAAAGTCCCGGCATTTTTCTAGAGGAAATCGGGCAGAAACCCTGCAGACCCCATTATAGTAAATGGGGTCCGTGGGTTTCCGCGGGTAATCGCTTTTTAAGCGGATTGGGTTTCTGTTTTTCTGTAAGGGACAGAAGTAGTCAGCATTATAAGAGTTATATTATGGTCCATAATTGATATAAGGTAGGAGATATTGCATTTCCTGTATGGAGACACCTAATGTAGATTTATAGATTTGTGAAATTATTTCCTTCTCCTAAGGTTAGGGATGATAGTAGTGATCACTACTTGCACACTCATATATAATTTCTTAGGCCTGTACAACATATTAGTTAAGTAACATTGATACATTTAATACAATGTGGCTAGTTCCCTATTGTTAATAGATTTTTAATGTAGGCACTTTTGTTAGGAGGACTCTTGTGACACTTCATATTCCATAGGGACTCTGGCTGGCATGCTTATTAGGTGCTGGGTATTGATATTTGGACATAATGGCTGTCTTTATTTTGTGGCCACAAAGTACTATGTGTGGTTTGAAATAGTGGCAATGTAGCTTGTAATATCAGAGGACACTTCATTTGGGTGATAATGTTTGGATTTTAGTTTGGCTTCACTTGTTATGGAGGCATTCATGGACTCAGTACTGTATGGACTAGCTCATATAGTATACTTCTACTTATATATCTATAAATCCCTTCTTTTGACAGAATCTTGTGTGTGACAGTAGGTATAGCTTCCCCCCTGAAATATCCCATGGTGTATTCATCACTCACTATGTATGGCAACAGCATTTCTACCTAAATTTACATGCAGATATCGTCCATGACTCCTATGACCCTAATAAACGGAGATAAATGTTCGACACTACAATGAATTTACATTCAGAGTATCTATCTCAGTAGCTTCCAGAATAGCTGCTCAACTTCTCATCTTCAACATGTTAATTATACATCTAAATGTAGATGTCCAGAAGTAATAGCAGAAGATTTGCATTATTTATAAAAGCTCACTTTCTACAGCACAGTTCCATCCTAATTTGTTTGAATGACAGGATAATTACTTGTATGCTAGAAAACAACACATCAACCATTGTAATTAGCTCTTACGTGTTACCTCGGAGGTAAATGTCTGCAAAGGTTCACTCCCAGTGTAGCCCACACCCCTCCTATTCTCATATTCACAAACCAAATTAATAATTATTATTTTAATCTGATAATGCCCACTCTCTTTTGTGCATGTCTTAACTCTGAAGCGAAGTCTTTTAGCATTGCTGTATTTAACTCTTCTATTCCTCCATTCTAGATTATACTTGAAATCCAGTTTGTTACCACTTCTGTCTTCTCCTTTAAACATTGAATGAGTTCTATGCAGTGAATAAAGGAAGGAACAGATGTGCTGCCTCTATTGGACTCAGTATTCACATCAATGCCAAGTGTTTCTTGGTGTAGCAGAGCTGCTGGTTTAGATTAGCTCTGCCAATGACTATACTCATGGAGACTGTTTTCACCTGTAACTGGGGTTTCAATGGATGCCACAGTTATAGTGGAAAAATGCAATAAATTGGATATATAAATTTTCTACAAAATTTTTTATACATTATATTTATACAAAAATAATAAAATAATTCAAATAAATATATTTTTTAAAAGCCCTCATGGACGCAAACCTTTGCCATAGTTCCCAGCCCCCCAACCACCGATCACTTAAGACCATACATATATATGGGTTCCCCACTGTATCATGGATAACATCCATGATACAATAGGGAAATCATTTTACAACACTATTTTAGTGTCAATTTGCAAATTAAAATAAGATACTAACTACTGAAATCTCATATAACAATATCTTTTCACAATAGAACATTGACACACGTATCAGAAGTTGAAAGTTAAATATTTTTCTATTTTATAAAAAAAAAATTCTTAATTTAGAAATTGATGGCAGCAACCCTTATCTAATTTAAAGTTGGGACAGGATTAGCAAAAGGCTGCAAAAGTAAGTCACATGAATAAAAGCTTGTTAGAAGGGCAGAGTCTCTTTGAAGCAAAGATGGTCAGATGTTCCCCAATCTGTGAAAAACTGCATCTAAAAATTGTGGAACAATATCACAAAAATCTTCCTCAACATAAATTTGCAAAGAATTTTAATATTCCACCATTTTCAGTACATAATATAATCAAAAGATTTAGAGGACCTGGTGAAATCTATTGCATTAAAAACAAGCATGAATCTCAGTAATGCCAAATTTGTCATTCAAACTACAGTCATGGCCAAAAGTTTTGAGAATGATACAAATATTAATTTTTACAAAGTCTACTGCTTCAATTTTTCTAATGGCAATTTGCATATACTCCAGAATGTTATAAAGAGTGATCAGCTTAACAGCAATTACTTGCAAAGTCAATATTTGCCTAGAAAATGAACTTTATCCCCCAAAACACATTTCAACATCATTGCAGCCCTGCCTTAAAAGGACCACCTAACATCGTTTCAGTGATTGCTCCATTAACACAGGTGTGGGTGTTGATGAGGACAGGGCTGGAGATCAATCTGTCATGATTAAGTAAGAATGACACCACTGGACACTTTAAAAGGAGGCTGGTGCTTGCCATCATTGTTTCTCTTCTGTTAACCATGGTTATCTCTAAAGAAACACGTGCAGTCATCATTGCACTGCACAAAAATGGCCTAACTGGGAAGAGTATTGCAGCTAGAAAGATTGCACCTCAGTCAACAATCTATCGCATCATCAAGAACTTCAAGGAGAGAGGTTCCATTGGTGCCAAAAAGGCTCCAGGGCGCCCAAGAAAGACCAGCAAGCGGCAGGACCGTCTCTTAAAAGTGTTTCAGCTGCGGGATGGGGCTACCAGCAGTGCAGAGCTTGCTGAGGAATGGCAGCAGGCAGGTGTGAGTGCATCTGCACGCACTGTGAGGCGGAGACTCTTGGAGCAAGGCCTGGTCTCAAGGAGGGCAGCAAAGAAGCCACTTCTCTCCAGAAAAAACATCAGGGACAGACTGATATTCTGCAAAAGGTACAGGGAGTGGACTGCTGAGGACTGGGGTAAAGTCATTTTCTCTCATGAATCCCCTTTTCAATTGTTTGGAACATCTGGAAAACAGCTTATTTGGAGAAGAAGAGGTGAGCGCTACCACCAGTCTTGTCTCATGCCAACTGTAAAGCATCCTGAAACCATTCATGTGTGGGGTTGCTTCTCAGCCAAGGGAATCGGCTCTCTCACAGTCTTGCCTAAAAACACAGCCATGAATAAAGAATGGTACCAGAATGTCCTCCAAGAGCAACTTCTCCCAACCGTCCAAGAGCAGTTTGGCGCTCAAAAATGCCTTTTCCAGCATGATGGAGCACCTTGCCATAAAGCAAAGGTGATAACTAAATGGCTCAGGGAACAAAACATAGAGATTTTGGGTCCATGGCCTGGAAACTCCCCAGATCTTAATCCCATTGAGAACTTGTGGTCAATCATCAAGAGACGGGTGGACAAACAAAAACCAACAAATTCAGACAAAATTAAAGCATTGATTCTGCAAGAATGGACTGCTATCAGTCAGGATTTGGTCCAGAAGTTGATTGAGAGCATGCCAGGGAGAATTGCAGAGGTCCTGAAGAAGAAGGGTCAACACTGCAAATATTGACTTGCTGCATTAACTCATTCTAACTGTCAATATAAGCTTCTGTTACTCATAATATGAATGCAATTATATTTCTGTATGTGATAAAAACATCTGACAAACACACATAAAAACCAGAGGGCAGCAGATCATGTGAAAATATAATATTTGTGTCATTCTCAAAACTTTTGGCCATGACTGTATACTCAAGAGGTGAGGGACCTTCTAGCTTGTTATCAGCACATAGTTCAAAAGCCTGTATCTCTGATGGTATGGTATTAGTGTCCATGACATAGGCAGCTTACATATCTTGAAAGGCACTATCAATGCTGAGCGGCATATAGAGGATTTAGAATCCAGCAACATCCTTTTCATGGAATGCCTTGCATATTTCAGCAAGACAATACTAAACCACATACTGCATCCATTGCAACAGCATAGATTCCCAGAAGAAGAGTCCAGGTGCTGAAATGGCCTGCCTGCAGTCCAGACCTTTCACCAAAAGAAAACATTTGCTATTATTATTATTATTATTATTATTATATATTTATATAGCACCATTAATTCCATGGTGCTGTACATTTGAGGGTTTACATATGGTACACAAAATATACAAAACAAATATAATACTAACAGTGACCAAATGGCACAGTGGGATAGCGGGCTCTGCCCGCAAGGTCTTACAATCTATGCTACAATATTAAACAAAAAATCAAGCCCAGGACTGTTGAGCAGCTAGAATCCTACATCAGACAAGAATGGGTAAACATTCTCCTCTCAAAACTCCAGCAATTGGACTCCTCACTTCTCAGACATTTACAGACTATTGTAAAAGGAAGAGGGGATGCTATACAATAGTTCTGTCCCAACTTTTTTAAGATGTGTTGCTGCCATCAATTTCTTAATGAGTTTATGAAATGGAAAAATGTCTAACTTTCATATGTGTTCTATATTCTATTGGGAAAAAAAAAATGGTTATATGAGAGTTCCAAATGATTGCATTCCTGGTTTATTTACAATTTACGCAGTATCAGTCCCCTTCCCTCCCTTGCTTCTTATTGTGAACTCTCATTCTTTCGCCCTGTAACAAAAGAAGAAGTCTCCCATCTCCTTTCTTCTTCTTGCCCTACTACTTGCACATGTGATCCCATCCCTTCACTCCTCCTCCAGTCTCTGTCCCCTACTGTTACAACTCACCTTGCTAAAAGATTTAATCTCTCTTCTATTTGCCTTTTTCTTCAAACATGCTGTGATAACCCCACTACTGAAAAAAACCCTCCATGCTAACCCATCTTATGCTGCTAACTATTGACCCGTCTCTAACCTCCCCTTCATCTTCTTCGGGAATACTTGGTTTATTCTCACTTTATCTGGTATATCTCTGCTAACTCTCTTCTGGACCCCTTACAATCGGGTTTTTGTGCACTACAAGCACAACCCTTCCAATGATCTCCTGAAGGCTAAATTTAAAGGGAACTATTCAGCTCTTATTTTTCTGGATCTGACACGCATTTGACACTGTAGACCACCAACTCCTCCTCACTATGCTCTCTCTTGGTTTTCTTCTTATCTTTCTGACTGCTCATTCATGACACTCAACTATATACTTCATCCCAATACATCAATCCAGAACTACTACAGAACACCAGTGACTGTCTCTCTGCTGTCTCTAACATCATGTCTTCTCTTTATCTAAAATTGAATCTCTCTAAAACCAAAACTCTTGTGTTCCCTCCATCTACTAACCGACCTAACCCTGATATCTCCATTTCTGTCTGTGGTCTTACTATTGCACTAAGGCAGTACACCCACTATCTTGGGGTTGTATTTGACTCAGAACTCACCTTCACCCCCCATATTCAGACACTTGCATGCTCTTGTCACCTGCACCTCAAAAACATCTCTAGAATCCTTTTTTTCACTGTGGAAATGTCAAAAACCCCAATTCTCTGTTTGTCTCTCGTCCTGACTATTGCAATTCTCTTCTAGTATTGGCACCATATAAACCTGGGTAGATGCAAAGGTTCACCAGGCAATAAGTATACTCTAGGCTTGTGGGGTAAATAAGGTGTCCACTCCAGAGTCTCCCTGGTTAACCCAGTGACTTATGTACTAGAAATTAAAGGTTTTACTGAGACTTAGGATAGATTGGTTTGGGTCTGACACCTGGAACTTCTGATAATCATCAGTTTGATGTGGTCGAGTAACTAAGGTGAATGAAACTGAGCTGCACTACGAAACACAGCTGTTGTACAATGTATGGCACAGTGCTTAGAATGCCGAAAAACAGAAGCCTCTTCAAACTGTTGATGTGCCAGATGTTAGACCCTCGCCAATTAATGACCTATCCTGCAGATATATCAGAGTTCTGGAAAAACCTTCAGGCCGGGGCCCCACATGGCGTACATTGTATGAATAAATATTGAAACAGATTACCAGCAACATAAATGGTATCCCAAAGTATGTTTAAAAGGAACACTGTCTACTCCATAGATGTTTTAGGGTATAGTATATATACATATAGTACATAAAGTACACCTCATATCAATGTGAGGAACCACACAGAACATACAAAAGGCATAGAAAATTCTCAGTCTTACCAGGGTGGTAAATAGTCAACACAATTACACAATCCTTTGGTTCCATATAGGAGAAGGATGAGTAGCTAACTCGTCCTACACTCACCCTATTTCCCCCAAATTACTCCCGCCCTACACAAGGGCATCCCACAAGAGTTACCATATTGCAGCCTCTCTTACCACTCTTGTTCATCAACCAGCATGTTTTATCTACAGTAACGCCTGAATTATCTAGAGGCTCCAGCCTCTAAAAGGGGTTGTCCAGGATACACACGTGGACAAAATTGTTGGTACCACTCATTGACACTTACAGGAATCTTTTGATTGCAGTGATTGCCTCAAAAGGTTGTGCAACAAAATATTAAGTTTCAGGGAACCATCATTTCTGTCCAGGTCTGTTTCATGAGTTTTCTTTTTTAAAAAATTATTTGAAGCATGGTTGAAAAGCAATGTCTGAATTTCATTTGTTCATTTTCATAGAATTTTTATATATTATTACTTTTGTCAGATTCAAGTTATTTCTGTGACAATTGTCGTTTTCTCTTTCATTAAACGAGGGGTACCAACAATTTTGTCCACGTGTGTAAATGAATATTTGAAACATAAGGCTCCTATGCCCCCCTCCAACTTTCTGAATTAAATTTATTGACAATTTTACTTTGTTTTACTGTAATATATGTAGGTCATGTGACCTACAAATATTAAATTTTTTGCCTTTCCACAGACGTTGCAGGTACTCAGTCTAATCGATATCCGCACCCGCAACGTCAGTTGAAAGGACCCACCCCCCCCCCAGCTTCTTTATACTTACCTGTTTCTCCTAGCAGCTCCGGACAAGGGATGTCATCGGCTGCCGACACCTCCTCTTTGGGACGTCTCCTGGCCACCCACGCATGCGCTGGGACACGTCACAAAGAGGAGTTGCAGACGGCCGTAGAGTGGGCATCGGGGAATCCTGTGAAGCATATTATACTGTGCAGGGGCCATAGTGGAGCATATTATACTATGCGACAGCCACTGTTTAGCATTATACTGTGCAAGTCCACTGTTGAGCATTATACTGTGCAGGGGCCACTGTGGAGCATTATACTGTATGGGGGCCACTGTGGAGCATTATACTGTACTGTGCGGGGGCCACCATGGAGCATATTATACTATATATAATACCATACTATATATACTATATATATCTAATACCAAATACAAAAGAAGGAGTTGTTATCCTGAAGCTTTCTCTGTGTGACTGCAATGATGATATATGGAGGTGATCAGGGTCGGACTGGCCCTCCGGGGGAACCAGTGAATCCCCAGGTGGGCCCCGAGCCCCGACTATTAGTACTCATTTTGCCAATGCAAAGGTCAGGGGTCTGATCAGGAAGGTCAGGGTCCCGATCTGGCCCCTGACCATCCCCATCGGGCCCCTGACCAACGGACAGTGGTGTAACGATCGTGGTCGCAAGGGCTATGACTGCGACCAGAGGGGTGCAGGGGCCCGCGGCCAGCTGGAAATGGCCGGGGCCCCGGACTACTATGATAGTGGTCGGGGAAGGCCTGGTTCCCCGACCGCTATACCTATTGTTAATAGAAAGGGGCAAAAAAAAATACTCACCTGGCTGTCTTGGGCTCAGCATCGTCTCTGCCACTTTTCCGGCCTCACTGCAGGGGCCTGTGATTAGGCCCCAGTGGTGACATGGAGCGCGCTGGCGTAATGACGTCATCACGCCCGACGTGCCCACAGAGGTGCAATCACAGGCCCCAGCGGTGACATCTGGAGCACGGGACATGGAGACCAGGGGACCAAGGAAGATGGGAAAGACAGCAAGACGGAGCGAGGATGCCCCAGAGAGGTAAGACAAGGTGAGTATAAGTGTTTGTTATTTTAATCACTTCATGCCGCGTGCTGCACTGCTCATTCACCATATTCTTGATAACTGCAGTTGTGGGTACTAAAGCTGTATCTCTTTCAAGTATCTGAAATATCGCTGCAGCACCCGTAACTGCCACTATCAAGAATTCACTCTAGGGAGGGGGTAAGGGGATCCTCATGGGCAGCCGTTGGAACCAATCCAGTTGCAGCTTGTTGCTGCAAGCGTCACTGACGTACTGACGCTGTGTGCGGTGGCGGGTTTCTGCATAGGAACCCAGACCAGCAGTGTGAAAGGTAAGTACAACTTAACCACGCAAACAAAAAAACAACTTTTCCCCCTACTTTGCCCCCAAATCTTTTAACTTTACTGACCACTCTGATAACTACAACCCCCAGCATCTCCAGATGCTCTGGGTCTGTTGAGAATTGTAATCCCCCCTTCCCACCTTAGCTAATTTCTCACTGTTTTGTTATGCTGGTACCTGCTCTAGGGCTCCAACATAACAATACCTAAGTCGCAGAAACTCCAATACTGCTCAGGGTAGACCTGTGAAGGGGCCACTGTATGGGCATAAGTGGCCCCTTCAATATTCCACCCCCTGTATGGGGACCATTGATGGGGTCATTGGGGGGGGGCAGTGATGGAGGCCAATAGCCTGGGGGATATTAAAGGGGTTGTGCAGGATAACATTTTTTTTTTTTTTTTATTACACCGGGGAAGGTGAAAACAAACAAACAAACAAACTTTCTCTCCTGTCCCCAGTGTATCCCAGTGCAGTTCAGCCTGCAGCTCTGTTTTCTTCCAGCGCAAGTTCCCCCTGCACATGACTACCTGTGACGTCATGTGACCCCCTGAGGCCAATCAGCAGCCTAAAGGAAGGGACCTGGGACATCACAGCCAGTGAGGACTTCTGGCAAAAGAAGACAGCTGGGACCTGCTGACACTGGATCACCTGGGACAGGTGAATATGTTTAGTATGTTTTTGTTTTTGTGTTTTTTTTTGGGGGGGGGGGGGATTCAACTCACCCAGACTAATTAGAAAAAAGACAAAAATTATACTGGACAACCTCTTTAAAGTGTGGTGCATTAGGGTAATATATTAAAGGGGTTTTCTAGGCATAATTTGTTGTGGTTTATCCTCAGGATAGGCCATAGATACCTGATCTGTAGGGGGCTGACCCCAGACCGATCAGCTGTATGGAGCCACTTCTGGCGCCCATCCTGTACACAATACATGGCCAGAAGCAGAAAGCTCTGTCCACTGTATATTAGCCGGGCACCTTCACTTCATCTCAGCACTTATTGAAGTCAGTGGGAGCTGAGCTGCAGTGAAGGCGCCGGGTGATTAAACAGCGGATGAAGCTTTCTGCTTCCGTCCCTATGTGTTGTACAGAACGGGCTCCGGAAGTGTCTTGGAACAGATGATGGGGCCGTGTGTCAGCCCCCTACTGATCAGGTATTTATGGCCTATCCAGAGCATAGGCCATAAAAAAGATTAACCCTGGACAACCCCTTTAATATGCCCCACACAGTTTAATGTCCCCCCCCAACAGGATGTTAGCCCCTATCACTGCTCCCACACAATATAATGGCCCCATCACTGTGGGGACCAGTGCAGAGGCCACAGTATGGGGGGACCAGTGAAGCGGCCACAAAAAAATTTGGCCAAGACAACCCCTTAAAAGAGGTTGTCCACTGTGGCAGCGGCCAGGGAGGTGTAAAAATAAAAAAATTTCAAAAAAGCATACTGCCTGTCCCCAGCACCCCATTGTCCCCTGCCTGTGTCTGTTCGGTCTCATTGCGGCCCCTCGTTTCTGGAGATCCTGTACCTAATTGGTTTTCACAGTCACATGAGGGCAGGACTCCCAGCAAGGAGTCGCCGACACGAGACTGAATGGACCCTGGCAGTGGACAACGGAGCACCATAGACAGGTGAGTATGCTTTTTTTTATTTATTTATTTTTTATTTTACACCTCCTGCCTGGCACATGGGTTGCGCCAATTCCTGGACAACCTCTTCAAAGGATTTATCCATCTTTCTAATATTGATATCCTGTCCTTAGGATAGGCAAGCAATATTACATCTGCGATGATACAACAGCCAGGACCTCTGCAGATCAGCTTTTCCAGGACAATGTGGCTACAGGTAACAATTCTAGGAGCCACGCTGTTCACTTGCCATACAAGGTGCAGCAGTGGGTTTAGGTAGTGCACATGGTATGGCGGGTGAGCAGCATGGCTCCCAACATGTTATTACCTTTAGCTGCCCTGTCTTGGTACTGCTGATCTGCAGGGGTCCTGATGGTGGGCCCCTAGAAGCAATTCCACTGGTGGGCCCTAGACATTCCAGTCCAACACTGGAGGTGATTATAATATTACAGACAAAGGAGAAGGTTATTGAGTGAGTGAGAACTAGGAATCTAACGATGGCTGCTGAGGGTGTAGTGGGCGGACTAGCTAGGGAAACAGGGAGGGGGAGTGAGTGAGATAGGGAGGGGGAGTGAGTCAGCTCTGAGTGCAGTCCAAGGAATCAGGGGAGTTGTAATAAAGGCACAGAACAAATAGATGCAGATGTAAACAAATGCAGAGGATTCCAAGAGCTCCCAGAGAACCCATAAATCACTCAACACACTGCTAAAGACCTTTTTTGAAAGTTAATTTTTTGCCAGAAAAACTCCTTTAATAGATCAAGCACTAGAATGGAATTCTACGCAGTCAGGAACTGGTGTAGATTTCCTGTATAACTCACACCAGTTTTCTGGCATGAGTTATAATAACTCATCCCTACCCTGGCCTGTTCCACTCTCTGTCCCGCAACATCCACTTTTGTAAAAAGTGGAGTGTGAGGTGCAGAATGGGGAATGACACAATAAATGGCTGTGTGCCAAAGATCCACCATATCAACACCCATCTATGGCAGAAAACTGGAATGGCTGGGTTGATAAATTTCCCCCATTGTTCATGGTGTTTAGTGCAGTCCCATTACATTGTCCCTTCACACGAATAGATCAAAGATCTCTTCATATGGTCCAATCCAGCCAATACAGATGGTTACTTAGTGAATAAAGTTATTTAGACCTATGTCTACAGGATATTTTTGTAGCTTTGCATTTAGTATTTTCTTTTAACTTCTCTTGTTACTAATTTTCATACAGTTAACGGACTCAGGAGATCGGCTTTGATTAAATTCTTGCCTAAAGCATTTAAAATGGATGAAAGTGGGTTTGATGGCATTGACACATGCTCCAGATGTCTGTGCAACTGAAATGGTTTTCCAGTCAATCACTTGAATAGAGTAATTAATCACAAAACAGATGTAATTGATACGACTGCAGCTGTTGATGTGCAGGTTTCTGATAGGACTAAAATAACAGTCCATTCAAATGAAAATTTATGTCAGATAGTTTTAACGCTATATTAAAGGGATTAATACCAACATTACATTTAGTACTACGAGTACAAGTTTCTGCAGGCTTGTCAACAATGGGACTACAGGCTTAAAGTGTAACTCAAATCTCGTACTTTTTTTTATCGTTATGCTATTGTGTTGGGGGGAGGTGTGGTGAACATTTTTGAAATATATGTTATAGTCTATAATACTTCCTTTTAATAGAAAACAGGCTGAAAAGTTCCCATTAGCAACGATTCAACTAAACATTACCAGGGAGACTCTGTCCTTACACTTGTATTCAATGCAGTACATAGAGCTGAATCAGGGGGATGGTCACTTCAAATGGCTGAATCTTCAGTTTTATACTCCCTACAAAACAGATTCTGGATCATAAAAAAGCTGAGTTTCTATATCGAAGTACTAGCTGTAAAATTAGCTATCATTAGTTTAAAACACAGTTAAGAATGTGATAGGTGATATAAAACCAGAGATACAGCCATTTGAAGGTACCATCCCCTTATGGTAAATGCATCAGCTCTACATATTTACAATACAACTATGTACGGACTTTCCCTTGCAACAGCTCAGTTAGAGGGTTGCTAGGGAGAATGTTAAAGCCTGTTTTAAAATAAAAATGAATTTACATAGGATAATAAAATATATTACAAAAATGGTCACCAAACACCCCCTGATACAATGGCAAAAAAATGCAAGTCGCTTGGGGTATGTCTCTATCAGTTTTGCACATCGAGAGACTAAAATTCTTGCCCATTCTTCCTTGGAAAACAGCTCAAGCTCAGTGAGGTTGGATGGAGAGCATTTGTGAACAGCAGTTTTCAGCTCTTTCCACAGATTCTCGATTGGATTCAGGTCTGGACTTTGACTTGGCCATTCTAACACCTGGATACGTTTATTTGTGAACCATTCCATTGTAGATTTTGCTTTATGTTTGGGATCATTGTCTTGTTGGAAGATAAATCTCCGTCCCAGTCTCAGGTCTTTTGCAGACTCCAACAGGTTTTCTTCCAGAATGGTCCTGTGTTTGGCTCCATCCATCTTCCCATCAATTTTAACCATCTTCCCTGCTGAAGAAAAGCAGGCCCAAACCATGATGCTACCACCACCATGTTTGACAGTGGGGATGGTGTGTTCAGAGTGATATCGTTTTGCATTGTGGCCAAAAAGTTCGATTTTGGTTTCATCTGACCAGAGCACCTTCTTCCACATTTTTGGTGTGTCTCCCAGGTGACCTGTGGCAAACTTTAACTGAGACTTTTTATGGATATCTTTGAGAAATGGCTTTCTTCTTGCCACTCTTCCATAAAGGCCAGATTTGTGCAGTGTACGACTGATTGTTGTCCTATGGACAGACTCTCCTACCTCAGCTATAGATCTCTGCAGTTCATCCAGAGTGATCATGGCCTCTTGGCTGCATATCTGATCAGTCTTCTCCTTGTTTGAGATGAAAGTTTAGAGGTACGGCCGGGTCTTGGTAGATTTGCAGTGGTCTGATACTCCTTCCATTTCAATATGATCGCTTGCACAGTGCTCCTTGGGATGTTTAAAGTTTGGGAAATCTTTTTGTATCCAAATCTGGCTTTAAACTTCTCCACAACAGTATCACGGACCTGCCTGGTGTGTTCCTTGGTCTTCATGATGCTCTCTGCGCTTTAAACATAACCCTGAGACTATCACAGAGCAGGTGCATTTATACGGAGACTTGATTACACACAGGTGGATTATATTTATCATCAGTCATTTAGGACAACATTTAGGACAACATTCAGGGATCTTCACTGAACTTCTGGAGTGAGTTTGCTGCACTGAAAGTAAAGGGGCCGAATAATATTGCACACCCCACTTTTCAGTTTTTTATTTTTTACAAAAGTTTAAAATAACCAATAAATTTCGTTCCACTTCACAACTGTGTCCCACTTGTTGATTCTTCACCAGAAAATTAAAATTTTATATCCTTATGTTTGAAGCCAACACTGTTCCTGCAAACTCAGAATCATAAAAATTGAGGGATTTTCTGAGGTGAAAATATTGATTACTTATCGTTAGGATAGATCAACAATATCAGATTGGTGGGGATATGACAACTGACACCCTTACTGATTAGAATAGAGTAAGAAGCTGACAACTCTGTTCTCTGTGTATTGGCCATACCAGGTTACTAGATTAGAGATGGGCAAACCTCTCAGGATTCATTTTGTTTCGGGTACGGGTGGCTCGGGTCCAAGTTTAGTTTTGGGTTGAACATGGCTTAAAACATAGTGTAGAACACTCTCAGGGCTACTGGAAATCTATCTATCTATCCAATTTCTGACTCTCTAAGGCAAACACAATCAGAGTCAACAGAATGTTGGAAACTTTTATATACTATTCGTCTCAACACTCAGTGACTTCGCTCTGTAACTTTACATACTTCCACTTTAGGGCTGATTTGCTGTTGTTCTGAACTTGTTGCAGTTGATAAAGTAATTATTAACCACTTCCGGACCGCCCATTTGAGTTTTTACGTCCGGAGAGTGGTTGTCTAGATCTGCAAGGACGTACAGGTATGTCCAAGCAGATTTCAGCAGCTGTATGAAATCGTACAGCTGCTGAAACACGGAAGCCGGCTGTAACTACAGCCAGAGCTCCCCTAGAGAAGACAGGGAAGGTTTATTACCTTCCCTGCCTTCCCGATCACTGTGTACACAGCTCTCAATGTATGCTGTAAACACAGCTATGGGCGCTGCCATCATGCGGCTCCCCTCTGACCCGGCGGTCACGTGATCCACCGGGATCAGAAACTGTAAGAGCTTCTGAGTCCTACAGGACCCAGATCAGCTCTAAAGTTATGGGCAGGAGGCTGTATTCCTCCTGCAACTGGGGCTAAATGTACCAGCCCCAGTTACAGGGGAAATCAGCCTCCCTCCCCAAAAAAAAGTGATCAGATGTCCCCAAAGGTTTATGGTTTATTATGACCTTATGGGGACACAATGATTAAAAAAAAAAAAAAAAAAAAAAAAAGAATAGAAAAGTAAAAAAAAAATAAAAAAAAAATTAAATAAAGTAATTAAAAAATAAATAAAATAATACGTCAATAACATGACCTTATTACAGGTTCTAACCCCACCCCCGACAACACTATACAAAATAAAAATTCCCATAATAGAGAGGAAAAACTATTTTATAAAGTTTTTTAGTAGCACTTTAATAGCACTTTAGTGCAAATAAATAATAAAAAAAATTAAGTGAAAAACAGACACGTTTTCCCTCCTCTTTTGTTTATATTTTCCTGGAAAAAAAAAAAAAAAAAATATACATGCAAAAATAAAAACAACATAAAAATAAAGACCTATGTGTCACTGAAAAAAGATGCAGAAATTAGTTGAATAACCCAAATGATAAAAAATGTTACAGCCCTCAAAACGGAACATACAAAAAACCCGAAAATGTGGCCCAGTACAGAAGTGATTAAGGAAATATGGAATATTATATTGTTTAAACATTGATATCACTTTATTACCCCTATATTAATTAGATAAACCCTTCTTCCCATTTCCCTCCTCCCTTTCTCCCACTAAGGGTATGTATAATTGGTTCACTGGGCTCCATGTAGCCTTTTGTTCGTGTGTTCTTTTGTTATCTGTGAATAAGAGACTAGCCAATTGGGCAATGTCTAATGTACATGGAAACCTTTGGTGAAGACCATGTCCCTGGAATTCAGTGAGCTCTTTACAACCCACTCTTTCACAAAAATTTGTAAGGCTGAGGCCCCACGTAGAAAAACGCAACACATTTTTTATCACAGCATCTTTGTTTGCGATTTTGCAGAGTTTTGCCCTTCGGACTTTCTGCCCCTATTATATCTATACAGGAAACGCCAGCGTTTCCTCAGGTATAATTGACATGCTGCGATTTAAAAAGAAAACGCAGCTTTTCCGCTGTAGATTTTTTTCTGCAATGTGTGGATGGGATTAGCCAGAATCGTATCCACTTTGCAGGTACTGTAAAACACAGTGTTTTTTACCTCGGCGTTTCTGCTGCAGCCAAAATGTGCCGTTTTCGCAACATGGGACCCGGCCTAAAGGCAGGCCATATGTCTAGGTGCTGGATTTTAAACACCTGTGGCAATGGGACTGAATAAAACACCTGAATTCATTAATTAAGAGGTGTGGCCTAATACTTTTGTCCATATGGTGTGTATAGGTGTACACAGTGGCGTAACTAGGAATGGCTGGGCCCCAAGGAGAACATTTGACATGGGGTCCCCCCCCCCCGAACCGCCGCCCCCCGACCCCTCCCCCCGGACCGCCCCCCTCCAACCCCCCCCAAAAAAAAAAAAAAAAACGCATTCCTGCGCACACTATTATGTGCCATAGTGGCCCCTGCACACAGTATCATGTCCCATAGTGGCCCCTGCACACAGTATCATGTCCCATAGGGGCCCCTGCACACAGTATCATGTCCCATAGTGGTCCCTGCACACAGTATCATGTCCCATAGGGGCCCCTGAACACAGTATCATGTCCCATAGTGGCCCCTGCACACAGTATCATGTCCCATAGGGGCCCCTGCACACAGTATCATGTCCCATAGGGGCCCCTGCACACAGTATCATGTCCCATAGGGGCCCCTGCACACAGTATCATGTCCCATAGTGGCCCCTGCACACAGTATCATGTCCCATAGGGGCCCCTGCACACAGTATCATGTCCCATAGGGGCCCCTGCACACAGTATCATGTCCCATAGGGGCCTCTGCACACAGTATCATGTCCCATAGGGGCCCCTGCACACAGTATCATGTCCCATAGGGGCCCCTGCACACGGTAGTATTCCCCATAGTGGACCCTGCACACACTATTATATGTCCCATTGTGGACCACCCATGAACAATTATTATACTCTGCGGTCTTTTCAGACCCCAGAGTATAATAATCGGAGACCTAGGGGAGGATAGAAACATAAAAAAACAACGTTGCTTACCTGTTCCTCGCTCCGGTGCATGCCCGTGCGCTAATCCGGCCTTCTTCTTGTGCGGACCAGGCCGGCGTCACGTGATGCGGGACCGGCGTCGCGACGCAAAATGACGTCGGCTGACATCTGGGGCGTCAGCAAACAGGCCCGAGGCGCAGGAGCGGTAAGTGTATATTGTTTTTTATGTTACCTCACCAACTCTGGGCCTCCGATTATTATACTCCGGGGTCTGAAAAGACCCCGAAGTATAATGATAGCAGGTGTTCGGCCCGCGGCCTCACATACCGATCCCCGCTCCTGCTCACAGCCGTCTCCGCAGAATCGGAAGCGCAGGCGGCCGTGAGCGGGACCTCGGGGAACGGTAAGTATATAGGGCCCGTTACCTGCAGGGGTTACTCCAGCAGATAACGGACTATAAAAAAAAAAAAAAAAAACGCATAGGGGGCCCGCGGGGCCCCGTAATGTCCCGGGCCCTGTGGCAGCTGCTACCACTGCTACCCCGGTAGTTACACCCCTGGGTGTACTATGATTTGGAGCAGTAAATTCAGAGTACTGTAAATTCTGACAGGACTCTTAGAAGATTCCTTGTATCACCTGTACTGTGTGTATGTAAAAGTTTGTCAGTTACTGTGTGGGCAGGGTAAGCATGACTTTCACTATCTTTCCGAGAAATACTCAATAGACTAGGGGGCCACTAAAGACAGATTGGTGTGAGGTGGATAATAAGCTTATACAATTTGATGAACATGTATAATTTTTCTTAAGATTGATCATATAACATGAGGACGGGTGGCCCATGTCTTTTTCTACTATGTTTGTGAACTTACATAGTCTGTCTCCTCATTTGTTGTTTTGCCTTGGTACCAGCACTCCATCCGTTTTGGCCAGGTAATTTTTTTTTTTTCAGCAGGTGTCTGCATGAGGGTAACCACCTACTAATTCTAAGCTATAGTCTGGGAGCTCGTGGAAAGGTGATATCTTGAGCTCTAATCACATGGTGCAGTACTGCATGGTGGCTGCTGTTGTTATGTTATGATGCTTGTGTGGTGGCCTAGAGCCAAGGGGACTTGACTGGCAGCAATGGTGCTATTGGAGTGCTGGGTTGCTTCTCTGAATTCTATATTGCACACGGTGCACACACCCAAGAGAATAGGGACTAAAGATGGGCAAAGCTGCACACGGGGGACACAGGGATGCATCCATGGCTACTTTCATTAAATGAATAGGAGCCACAGAAGCACGGGCCGCAAAATAGGACAAGAATAGGACATGTCATATCTGACGCGGACCGGACTGTTGGCCCGCACACGGAACCATGAAAATCACAGTCATGTGCACTGGCACATAGAAAAGAATGGATCAGTGTGCTCTCCGTGAAATACACGGAGAGCACACTGACTCACAGCACAGTCGTCTGCAACGGGCCTAACTGCTGCAGTAAGGAACGCCCCCTCTGACAGTACAGTGCTCCTTATAGCCCAGCGATGCCGCTGAGTTGTAAGTCGGCTTTCTAGCGGTATGTAAAACAGCATATACATGAGGACGTGAAAGGTCCTCTTTAAGGCTAAGGCCCCACGTGGTGTCCTGCAGCAAAAAAGAGCTGTGGGAAAAAACCACAGCAGCGACGCATCGCGGTTTTTCCTGCAGCACTTTGCACAGAAAGTTCGCAGAGGTTTCCTCTGCAGACTTTCTGCTTCAATTATATCTACAGGAAAACCGCCAGCATTTCTGTAGGTATAATCGACATGCTGCGATTTCCAAAACTGCATCTTCCCCCTAATGGCTCCTTTTATAAATAACCTCCCCCTTGTATTAATAATACTCCGTAATAACCCTTATATAAATGACCCTCCCATCGTCATAATGCTCCCTAATGAATATAAATGATGCCCCCTAATGGCTCCTTATATAAATAACCTCCCCCTTGTATTAATAATACTCCGTAATAACCCTTATATAAATGACCCTCCCATCGTCATAATGCCCCCTAATGAATCCTCCCTTATAGTTATATTTCCGCCTCCTAACCACCCCTTATACTATTAATATACCCACAACTAAGCTAAAAAAACAAAATCAAAAGTCATACTCACCTGCGATGATGATGAATGGAGCCGCCGCTTCCTCCTTGTCCACGCAAAGGACGTCTGTGTCTGAGCGCAGGCGGTGTGTTGTTGTGACGTCATCGCGTCGCCTGTACTGAGAAGCAGACATCCGTCTGTGGTCTCGGCGTCTTGTATACCGCAGGCCTGTATTGGCTTGAGGTTTACAATACTGTTAAGTTGCAGGTTACGTTTTAACTAGATCGGTGTCTGCAGACACCGATCTAGTTAGAAATAAAGGATGTATTAATGGCGGCCCCGGGGTGGGCACCCAAAAATTCAGTGGGCCCGCCCCCTCTGCCCCCCCTGCTAGCTACGCCTGTGCTGACCACTCATTATTGGCTGTGAGGCTGTCAGGAGATATCAGGTGATACCAGAACGTCACACACGTGTCCCAACTGTATTTTCACTCTGCAATTCATGTTGCGGAGGCGAATATTTGGGTGCAATCTAGCTCATAACTAATCAATTCAACCATCTCTATTATGGACCAACTAAATTGAAGTTACCATGTTGTAGCTAGAAAAAGAGAATTTGATCAAAATATGTACTAAAAACTTCATGTTTATTTGTATAAAATTTTGCTTAGCAGTGATAGATCAATGTATAACATATGGATGTGTGATCAATATCTTTTTTTTTTCTTTAACTTTACTTTTTCTTTTTCCATAAATGCGTAATATACAGTACACAGTAGATTGATAATTTTTGTTTACTATTTTATTCCATTTTTTATTATTATTTTAATAGATTTTTGTCATTTAAATCTGAATACAGCTCACATTTTGGAATTGAGCTTGGTCCCTGAAATGAACCAATAGAAGATTGAGCCACAATTCACTTTTCCAAATAATTGACAATCTCCGGTCTTTGGAATTATAGATTTCTGCTTCCTGCTGACTACATTAAAGTCACTCAACATAATATATGGTCACCTAATCAAACCGTATTGCAATTAAGGTGAGGAGCTTCAGTATAATTCCATTATACTCCATATACAATCATTGATATTCTCTCCATATAAAATGATTCAATTCAATAATAAGAGTAAATATACAAAGCCCAGGCACCAGTGAGAAGCACAATGTATCAAAAATATGAGTGAGATCCGTGAAGTGGTTTCTTGATGTCAGCGTGTCAATAAACGTTAACATTTTATTGCTTTTAAATTAAAATTTCAATGTCAGAATTCTTCAGAGATTTCCTCTGAAGGTTTTAATTTAACTTAATAGCTCCAGAGTCTACATTATATGACTTGGCACTCACAGGCGCCATCACTGTGCTATGAGATAGCAACAATAATTAATGGAGAAGATTTTAGTTTTAATTAATTGGACGATTGTCTGATAGTAGTTTTTATAGCGCTCAAGTTTTCAGGTGGTGAGAGGATGTTTGCCTATTGTCAAGATTTTTTTTGGAAGTGCCATTGTAGGGTCAGTATCAGATAAATGTACAATAATAATATGAGTGAATTTTTGCGCTTATATCCCAGCTGCAAATTCCAGCCGACTGCATTTCTAATGACCGCAGATCTAATATAAGTAACAGGTTTGCTTTTTTTTACCAACACGGTTTTCCACCAAGCAAAATATGACTGCAGCAGCGTTACATTTGACAATGCTGATTCTTTATTTTCCAATTAAATTGGCATACCAAGTGTGAATGACATAGTATCTGTCTAAGCTTTTCTACCCCTTTGTACTGATAGCGAAAACTTCATATGACTTCTTACAGTATTTCCCTTGCATTAGCCACTGCTGGAGAAATGTAGTATTGCATGGAGTATTACAAAGGACGCATTGAAATTGAGTTTGGCAATTTGCAGCAGTTTTCTGCTTTGACTAACAGTAGAAGGCAAGGGGAGATGTTCTGCACAAGGAACACCATCCTCTATAATGTGCATAGAACCTAGAAAGGGGTTGTCATGATAGGACGTCTTTAAACCTTCACATGTTAGAGTCTATATTTGATGACATGGGAGGTATAAGACTACATGAAATTATAGGAAGCAGTTTTTCTTGGAAAAAATAACTAATTTGGCACATTGTATGAGTCACAGAGTGTGAGCTAAGGGAGATTTTTGCGTATTCTGCTTTACGGTGTCTTGGATTGTACATGATTTCTAAGATCAGCAGTTTTCTCTTCAGCACAGGTAGATGAGAAAAACTAGAACTCTGTGGATGTTGAAATAAAAAAGGAAACATGCTGTTCTTGCCTTAATGCATTATTAAAATTGAATCTGATCACCAATCTTTCCCTTTGTGCTGCGTAACTGTAACACTTTTGTGTCATGACTGGTAGTGGGATGAAATTATGCTGATTTGCCTCATTTGATTTGCATACAAATGTGAAGAATACAATGAAAATACAAAACTGAGTTAGCTGCTACAAAGGACAGTCGAGCAGGGAGAAAGCCTAACAATACAGTTTTACTCCAGCTTCCGCACAATTACTTATCACTACAAACATTGCATGCTTGGTTTTGTCACCCCTGGAAATTTAGTTTGAGTCTAAAACATAAAGGAACGCTGTGCTTATTATATAAAGACTGAGGAAAGTCATCCAAGGAATGTGTTATTGAGTATTGTATATTGGCTGTATGTTAACTAAATTTGCAACTGGCAAGGATGTTATAGAAGATATATGGATCCAGACTAGGAGCAAAATATGGTCTGGGTATTAAGACCATGTCATTCCGGTAACAGGTGCAAGTTGATTTTTCCACTCATACAGTATTTTACACAAAGGAGTAACATGAAGGTCCTGGCTCTAAATCTGTATTTTGGCCTCCATTTATAATGTATCATTTAGAGTTTTCTAATATTGGGAAGAGACATTTTATGGGCTTCCTATGACTCCTGGTCCTGAGCACAATTGCACCTTCTGCACCCCCTCAAGTTCTACCCATTATCTTGCAGAACAAAGGGACTTTTACCTACTGTCCCTTCACTTATTTGCTAATGTAGCAGTTTGTGAAAGGTATTCTTGTACATATTCCCCCTACCCATAGAGAAGGGAGATTGAACATGTTGATTTGGTCCTCCTTCTTTTTAGGGACCTATAGCAGCTACTTTGGCTTCCTCTGTCGGCAAACATAGTATGGTGATGACCAATAAGAAGAGGGTTTTCAGCTTAATATAGCCCCCTCTCCTTTCATAGGGGCTGCAAAAGTGGACAATGCCATTCTCTTTTCCTACAAAGGGTGAGGTGGGATGGAAAGGGAGCAAAAAATGATAGTCCGGTCCAGTCTCAGTATGGTGAGGTATGATGGAAACAGCAGGGGTGGCCATTTTAAATTTTGGAATCAATTTGCTCTTTGCATGTGTTCCCTGTTTATATGGTGGCAACATCTTCTATTTAGGAGTGCAAAGTTCTAGCAGAAGCTTGCAGTTACAGATGGTGAAATGGTTCTTGCTGATGATAACCTGGTAATAAGCAACTGTCTCATGAATGGAAGGTTAAAACCAAAGGTAATGTGTGTTCCCCAACAACACCTTCCCTGTTCTCCTTCTAAACAGTTCTCTATATTAATATGTCCTTTTTAGAAGTATAGTATATGATGGGTCTTTTGTTACTATAAACCTCACATGAGAGACTATTCTTCACCATTTTGGTTGTAGTCTGAGAACTGGGAAAGAAAGAAACAGCTACTCAATAAACTGCTGGCAACCTCCTGATTTAACCCTAACCCTAATCTTCACCCTGACAAAGGTATTCCTGGAGCTGGTCATGAAAAAGCATTGATTTTATTGCAGGCATGACAGTGCATGGTAATAGCAGGCTGGTGTGACCTTGTGCTGAGAATCACAGACAGATTTCAAATGGGCCAGCCACATCTAAGGTTTTACTCCCTATAGTCCTATTAAAATAGGCAGCCAATAAACTGCATTTCCATAATACGCATTAAGCGACATGTGAACTATCAGATCTCTACTATAGAACCTATACGTTCCTATAATTTTACACTTTGAAAATGCACTTTACTTGGCAGCTCTTTCCATCCTCCATGTGAAGCAGCTGTGCTAAAAGTCTCACCTTCAGAAAGAAAGAGAATGTTAATACAACATAAAAGGTGTAAGATATGACAGTTAGAAAGTTCTGTATTCTTGTCACAGAAACCGCTTCTGAGCTGTAACAATGACACTGGAGCTGGAACACTTTTTCATCAATAGACAAGAAGACAACATATTACCGTGACTCTTCCCTTATTGTTTCCCTTTAGAAGAGAACAACATACTGTATTCTGCGGGTGGACTTGACATCAGTCTCTAAATGGCTTGAATTATCTAGGATCACATTATGTCAGACAGACATGACCATAAGAAATAGGGTTATGGGTTATGGGCAGTTTTGAACCTAGCCTCTTTGCTGCCTGAGGCGGACTATAGAAAGACGCCCCCCCCCCCCCCCAAAAGAAAACCAAAAACTGAGTTTCTATGCTACTAGTTTAACACACTGTTATCGTCGCACAATAGACACAATACACAAAGTTATAAAACAGTTTTTAAGAATTCTTCTTCCTGTATTACTTCAGTATCAGATCAACAACACGGCATTAACAATGAAAGTAACGTCACACATCTTCTGCTTGGTGGATGGACGAGGCCACGTGGCCCCCATTCTCTATAATAGGAGCACCGCAGATAGCTGAGTACTGGACTTCAGGTATCTTTGGCACTCCCATTGAAGTGAATGAGAGCCACGCGGGTTCGTCCATCCACCAAGTGACACACCTATATATATGGCTGCGGTCAGGCTGAATTCCCACCTAGTGGGGGGAAAAACCCAATTCTCAGGCTCAGTGGGGGTCTCAGCAGACAGACCCCCATCACTCAGGTATTTATCCTCTATCATTTAGGTTAATACAGTGCAGTAACATTCTGTGACTTACAGGTGACGTCTCTGACTAATCGGTCACATTTCCCTTCTCTTCCCTCTGGACCGCCATGACCACTTCTTCCAGCTGTGACTTGTCTCTGTAAAGGTTGTGTGGCATCCCAGAGCTGGCTATGGCTGGGCTGAGGGTGATCTCTGTGCATTGTATTATTTCCTGTTGCTTCATAGCCTGTGTGACATAGCAGGGGGTCCTGAGTCTCACACAACACAGCGCCACCTAGTGAGCCTCACACATGCATTACACCTCCCATAGGATTGAATAGTAACCAAATGTCCAATGGGAGGACATCGCCTGGGAAAAGGGGAGGAGTCAGCTGATCACTGGGTCCCCATGGTAACACCCCTGCAGGAAGGTCCTGCGTGTGAGGAGTTAGAAGTGTGGAGTGTTAGGAGGAGGAGGTGAGGAGATAAGTGTGATGTCCTGTGAAGAAAGCAGTGAGTTTAGTGCAGGAATCTCAAGTCCTAGACAGGCCCAGGAAGGTTGGAGAGCTGACATACTCCAGCTATTCAGAAGATCCTGTCCCCTGTCTGCCTAGCCATCGCCCTGAAGGAAGTCAAGCATCATTATCTTGTCAGCATGAGACTGTGGAGAGAACATTCTGGAACACGTGCTCCATAGCAAGTATCACAGGATCCAGGGGCCAAGGCCAGACCTGTGGAATATCCTGCCACCCTGACTATTGCACCCCGAAACTCTGAGCTATCAGGACCACATAACGTGAGTGGGGAATATTATGTACTAGTATCATGGTGGGCATCCTCCTATGAGCCAAATAGGAGCCCAGACGCACCTTAGGGCTGTAACACTGAAGTATAAGGGGCTAGGAACACCTTTCATCAAGTCTACCCTGCACCCCAGGACTTTGCTGTGTCACCAGGCGTACCCCGTTGTTTTGTATTGAAGAAACTGTTTAAGCATTTGTGCCTCCACACCCATGGAAGTAAAAGTTCAACTTTACAACCGTTTCTGTGTCTGACTCTGCACCGACAACATCAGGGCGCCCCAAACACCACCAGTCGGCACAGTATAGGGGGAAGCGCCCCGGGGGAACAATCACCACCAACATTTGTGCAGCCCCCTCATCACCGGTACCAGTGGTGGTAACGTGGGACAGCACCAGCGCTGCGCCCTCGTGCCCAGAGACCGTGACAAGTCTGCGCTGTTTGCACCCCGCAATCGCAACTGCAGCGTTACCTTCCATCTGGTCACCGCAGTTGCAACACAGACATCTTTGGCTCCTCACTTTTCCAGGCATCCAATCCACATTGTCCTCACCTACACAAAGCCCCCATCCTGCTGCTACCCCCAATTATAAAATATATGATATGGCCCCCCATAATGAATAATACTCCCAAGTGCATCTTTATATTAATAATGTCCGTGTGTACCCTGTATAAATAGTGCCCCTTATTAATAATGCCCCAGGTGTTAAATAATTAAAAGGTTTTCCAGGTCATTAATAAACTAATCAGTGGGGTTCAAAAACCCAGGACCCCCACTGATCAGCTGTTTGAATGGTACCTGTGTAAGCGCCATGACCGCTTCTCTGTTTATATAGTGTATTTCATCTCATAGCGGCCATGTCATGTAACTACAGCCTCGTCCTGTACATGTCTACAGTATGTGACAAGGCTACAATTACATCACACGGTCACTATAAACAGACAGCGTATAATATAAACAGGTGCCATAGCCCATGTTTATAGCGCCCCATTTACACACACTATAATGTTCCACAGCAGCCCCTGCACACAGTATTACACAGTCTTATGGCCCGCAGTGGCCCCTGCACACTGTATTATGCCTCTCAGCGGCCCCTGCACACAGTATTATGCTCCATAGTGGCCCCTGCTCACGGTATTATGCCCCGCATTGGCCACTGCACACGGTATTATGTTCCGCAGCAACTCCTGCACACAGTTTTATGCCCCATATTGGCCCCTGCACTGGTATTATGCTCCATAGTGGCCCCTGCACTTGTATTATGCTCTATAGTGACCCCAGCACACGGTATTATGCTCCATAGTGGCCCCTGCACTGGTATTATGCTCCAAAGTGGCCCCTGCACAGGGTATTATGCTCCATAGTGGCCCCTGCACTGGTATTATCCTCCATAGTGGCCCTTGCACTGGTATTATGCTCCATAGTGCCCCTGCACTTGTATTATGCTCTATAGTGGCCCCTGCACTCGGTATTATGCTCTATAGTGGCCCCTGCACTTGTATTATGCTCCAGAGTGGCCCCTGCATAGGGTATTATGCTCTACAGTGGTCCCTGCACAGGGTATTATGCCCCATAGTGGCCGACCCATGAACTATTATTATACTCTGGGGTCTTTTCAGACCCCAGAGTATAATGATTGGAGACCCAGGGGAGAATACAAACATAAAAATCAGAGTTACTTACCTATCCTGGACACCGGTGCACTCCTTGCAGCTTTCAGCCCTGTTTAATTGCGCACACACGTCACGTGATCAGGCCGGTGACGCGACCTGATGACGTCACCACAGGCCTCAAGCCTGCTCGGAGTTACATCGGATCGCAGGAGGTGAGTAACACTGTTTTTTATGTTCCCTCACCAACCCTAGGCCTGCGATTATTATACTCCGGGGTCTGAATAGACCCCGGAGTATAATAATAGTAGTATTTGCGGCCCGCGGCCCAACTTACCGATGCCCGCGGCTACTCACAGCAGCATCCGCTTCCCTTTCTGCGGCCCATAGCAGAAGGGGAAGCGGGGGCGGCCACGAGCAGACGCGGGGTAGGTAAATAAATAGGCCCTGACCTGCCGGGGATACTCCAACAGGTTACGGCCTATTTATATAGATAAAAAAAAAAGCTATACTCACCTGCGATGCCTTGATGCAGCCGCCGCCTCCTCCTCTTCTTGTCCGTGACGCCTGCGCTGAGATGCGACGTCTTGTAAACCAGCCCAGGACAGGCCGCGCTCAGCTCTGTTTTTTTTTTTTTTTTTTAAGCGGCCTGTCCTGGGCTGGTTTACATTAAATAGTAAAATGCCACCCCCCGGACAGTGCCGCATCACCTTGCCTCATTAGCGGTGCGCCCCTGGTTATGGGATCTTGTGTGTGAAAGTATCATATACCTGTGGGTTAAAAAAAAGAAATATGTCATCAAGTTCAAAGAAATAAGTATTCTATACATTTCCGTATCAATGCTATTTTGTTCTAAAAAGGCATGCCATCTCTAGAGATTAAAGCTTTTTTTCTGTACAGGGAGGGAGTGCCCGTTCTCTTTTAAGAGGATTAAACATAGAACAGCTTTTCACTTTATTGCTTGTATGGACCATTTATATAGTTTATCATATCTCCCCTTAAACGCCTCTTTTCAGGACTAAACAAATTTAACTCCTTTATATCTTCTCATAACTGAGGTCCTCCATTTTCTAACTGTAGGACATCCTTTCTATGAACTGGTGCTCAGAACTGATATGCATATTCCAGATGGGGCCGCACCAATGTTTTAAACAGTAGTGATATGACATCCCTTTCCCACGAATCCATATCCCTTTTAATACTTGACAATAACCTGCTGGCCTTAGAAGCAGCCGATTGTCATTGCATGCTGTAATTTAATCTATGATCTACAAGTACAACCAGGTCCTTCTCCACCAGTGACTCTCCCAGCTTTAATCCCCCTAGGACATATGTTGCATGCAGATTACTTTTTACACAGATGCATAACTTTACATTTATCCACATTGAAGCTCATTTGCTATGTGGATGCCCAAACACTCAGTCTGTCCAAGTCTGCTCGTAACCTACCCAGTACTGAACCCTGGGGTATACCACTTAACAGAGGACCAGGGCCGACGTTGGGAAGGGGGGGGTGGGTTGCAAACTGGGCAATTTCCCAGGGCCCCGTCCCCAAAGGGGCCTCCGGGATCCGGAGTCATCAGGCCCGGCCATATCAATAACAGAACTTTCCAAGATGAGTAAATATAAACATTTTTACTCACCTGTCCTAGGTGTCCGACGTCATCTTCTGGTGTTCCGGACCTCACTGCTGAGGCCTGGCCATCACTTGGGGCGTGCTAACAGCGTGCCTCACGTCACCGCTGAGTACTGTGATTGGGCTTCAGCGGTGATGTCCACAACTCATGACGTCAGCCGCAAAAAAGAGGAAGGCGGTGCTGGCGGGTATAGCGGAGCAGCGCGAGGAGGCCCATTAGAGGTAAGGCAAGGTGAGTATAACTGTTTGTTATTTTCCCTCACCTCCCTCGGGCCTTCAATTATTATACTCTGGGGTCTGAAGAGACCCAAGAGTATAATATAATAATAAAGGGAGTTTGTAGGGCCTCCCAGTATATTATACTGTGTGAGGCCACTGTGGAGCATTATATTGGGGGAGGAGGCCCTCTGGAGAGCATGTTATATTCTATGGGGCCTCTGTGGAGCATTATACTGGGGGGCCCTCTGGAGAGCATATTATACTGTTTTGGACCACTGTGGAGCATTATAGTGGGGGAACCTCTCTGGGCAGTATATTATACTGTGTGGAGGCCATTCTGGAGCATGTTATACTGTGTGGAGTCACTGTGGAGCATTATTCTGGGGGAGCCATCTGCAGAGCATATTACATTGCGTGGCACCACTGTGGGGCATTATTCAGGGGGGAACTAGGGAGCCCTCTGGGGGAGCATATTATACTGCATGGGGCCTACTGTGGAGTATTATACTGGGGGACGCTTTGGGGAGCATAATATATTGCAGGAGGCACTGTGGACCTTTATACTGGGGGAAGGGACAGTGTGGGGAGCCTGTTATACTGTGTGGGGCCTACTGTGGAGTGTATTATATTGTGTGGGGCCTCTCGGGAGCATATTATACTTTGTGGGGCCATTGTAGAGCATTATACTGGGGGGAATGTGGGGAGCATATTATACTGTGGGGGGCCACTGTGGAGCATTATACTGGAGGAACCCCTCTGGGGAGTATATTATACTGTGTGGAGGCCATTATGGAGCATGTTATACTGTGTTAGGCCACTCTGGAGCATTATACTGGGGGGCACTGGGGGGGTGCATATTATACTGTATGGGGCCACTAAAGGGTAGTATACTGTGTGGGCCACTGTGGAGTATTATACTGTGTGGAGCCTTATTTACCATGGGGGGCCACTATGTGGGGCTCAGGGGAGAGTTTTATACTGTGTGGGGCCACTGTGGAGCATTATATATCATGTGGGGAAACTGGAGGGCTCAGGGGAGCATTTTATACTGTGAAGCATTATATACCATGTGGAGCATTATACTGTGGGGGGGCTCAAAATTCCTGATGGCAGCTCTGTGTGCTATGTCTGCATCACAGCTCCCTAATTATAATCTTGCACATACGTGTGGTGCTCCATGGCCATGTCATTCCCCATACAGTACTGTGCATGAACTGGCCATTGAGTTATTGGGGCCTGCACAGTACTATAGGGGCTGACTATACTGGAAACATACTCAGTAACGCCAGATAGTCAGAACATATGTAAGACTTCAGTGAAGGAGCCGTGGTGTAGGCTATTATCAGGAAGCTGTTGGGTGGGGCCCCAGAACAAGTTCCTCTGGTGGGCCTAAGGCCCTTCATTCCGACACTATATCGGATGCAATGCGCTCTGAAGTGGCCCCCAGACAGTACATTTGGCTCTGAAGTGGCCTCCAGACAATATTATATGCTCCAGAATGGCCCCCACACAGTATTATATGCTCCACAGAGGCCCCCACACAGTATTATATGCTCCACAGAGGCCCCCACACAGTATTATATGCTCCACAGAGGCCCCCGCACAGTATTATATGCTCCACAGAGGCCCCCGCACAGTATTATATGCTCCATAGAGGCCCCCGCACAGTATTATATGTTCCACAGAAGCCCCCGCACAGTATTATATGCTCCACTTTGGGCCCCCACCCACATTATATGCTTCACAATAAGCCCCCCCACACAGTAGTATATGCTTCCCAGTGGGGCCCCACACAGTAGTATATGCTTCACGTTGTCCCCCATACAGTAGTATATGCTTCACAGTTTCCCCCATACAGTAGTATATGCTTCAGCGTCCCCCACGCAGTATTAGATGCTTCAGTGTCCCCCATACAGTAGTATATGCACCACAGAAGGCCCCCACACAGTAGTTTATGTTACTTATCTTGTCCCACGAAGAGCTGCAGTCCCACAAAGAGCACCCTCCTTCTTCTTCTGATCGCAGGCGCTGATGACTTACGTCATCGCACCTGCATCAGGGCAGAGGTTACACTCTGCAGTCAGTATAGGTCACGGCTCCGCGGACCGCGGGCTACACTGACAACTTTCAGCTGTATGTGCATTTGCACATACAGCTGAAAGAAGCGATCGCTCACCAACGGGGAATCCTGTACCGGATTCCTGGTTAGTAAGCGATCATAGCGACGGCGCGCGTGCCAACTGAGAGGGCTCTGTGTGCCCTCTCTGGTTTGCTTGCCATAGGTTCGTCATCACAGCCCTAGAGTATAATAATTTCACTTCCGTTTCTAGCCGAACAAGTTCGGTCTGAACTGGGGGATCACTTCGTCTGAACACAGGATGAAACAAATCTTCAGAGGTTCACCCATCTTTAGTTCTGACATAGTTTTTTTCATATTTAGATATTTAAAGAGTTTTTGGAAGGTTCGTTTTACTTTTCTTAGCCACCTGCCTTTCATCATGTAGTTTAGATTATTTTATTTCCCTTTTTAATTCCAGATTTTATTAAACACTTGGTAATTCTGAAAGGCTACAGCTGACCCTTCGGATTTATATTTTTTAAATGCCTGTTTTTATTGTTTATTGCCCTTTTAACCATAGATGTAATCCATAATAAACTATTAACACGGCTATTTCTGAAAGCATTTGCAACATTTTTTTCACACCTGCATAGTTCATGCATTTTGAATAGTACTCTATATGTTGACATACACTTTAGTGGTCAGATGGTATGATATTCCTTTGTACTGTATATTCTTAGATGTCTCAGCTGATCAAAGGGTTCAGGACATGCAAAGCCTATTGATCAGCTGTTATCACGTTATAACATTGTAAGGGTTAGTGAACTGGACAGATGCAGACAATGCTGGTAGCAATGCACCTTGTACCCAGTACAACACAGATGTCATTGTCGCAAGAGATGGACCCAGAAATTATTGCATTAAACAAGGTTTTTTATTTACTGGTAAACATCAGCAAAAGGCAGATCAACTTATGCATTGCATAAAACTATACATACAGTTTATATATACATGCCACAGCAATTTACATCACAGCGGGCTCCACTTCCCAGTGGCTATATCTGACTTTAAGTAATTTCATAACAATTTGCAACAACTCCTTCTAGCTGTACATTCTCTGTTTCCAAAGGAGTACTTAAGGAGCTAGTGTCCATTTTAAGGTGGGTGATCCACCACCCCATTACAACATGTCTGGCATTTCAAATAATGACCGACTATGTAATCCATGGATAGGTTTACGTATGTAAGAGATGGGAGATTCTTTAGTTAGAATATATGCTTTGACTCATAGAGGAGCGGTCATCAGTGGGTAAATCTCTTTAAGACATCTATATGCCCTACCAGCATATTAGTACTAACATTATATATATATATATATATATATATATATATATATATATATTTATTACAAGGATACAAGGATCGAATTGGTCAAGAGCGATACCATTCCCCTTCACTTACTCCACCATGAGACGAGTCCAACACCTTTCAAACAAAAGAGCATGGCCTTATGAAGCAAGCATACAGTCCGTCCATACTGAAATTTCCTAAGGGTTTGAAGTACTATGAAACCAACAAGCCATGTTCATGGTCCATCAAACATTCTGAGAAACTGTTAGTGTATACTGACAGGACTGTTCACTATAGAAATCAATATTGTCTATTCTGACTGGAGTATGAGCCGCAGTGAGCACAGTTCGGATTCACTGTACATGAACATGAGCAAGAAACTATGTGTACGATGCTCAAGACTGAAATCTATCATAATGCAGGAGATATGAGTCTGTCTGGATTGACAGATAAACTAGTTCATTAGTTTTCTATGAATCTTCTTTCATAGACGTGAACTGAATTTTGCAAAGTAAATTCTGCCTAGAAGCATTTCTCTTACAGTTATTTTATATGGAACATTCTTGATCATTTTTTTCCACAGGCTCCAGCCAGCCCAGAACTGCAGAGCAAGCAAAAAGTTTCTCTTTTGACCATAAATCTGCTTGCTCTAATGATCCAACCTGTAGACCGCATTGAATGTCCTGCACCTGGGTGCCCCTGATATAGTTAATTCCATTTCTTGCAGGGTCCTTAATTTCTGACACTTGAGTAGTCAGGTCACGTCTTTTCGCTGTATACTAAGGTCTGTTCACAGCACGATAGTTCTCATGTTTTGCCCTCTTTGAACCCAAGGCCTCTTCCTAGTAACTTTCTTTGCATGAGAGGATGGAAATTGCAGATGCACAGGGTGAGAATTAAAGTGATAACAAAGATATTTGAAGCGGCGCCAAACCAATCTGCAAGAAACTAGAAAATCCATATTTCCAATAATCAGTTTTCGGGTTAATTGGGTGAAGATTTTCACTGATGGTATTTCTATCTGAGACAGCAAATGCAATCTGCTACAGTAAGAATAATGATTAAGAAATTCTGAGCCCAAGGAATGTCTATATCTTCTGCACAAAAGTATGGCATATATGAGATAGATGATAGATAGATAGATAGATAGATAGATAGATAGATAGATAGATAGATAGACTTGTGTCTAGGGCTGGTTGCCAAATAAGGAGGGGCGTGCACAGGGGTGGGATGCAACTGGTTCTCCAACCTAGTTCTGAAACCTTTTCATGCCCTGTTTACTTAGAGAGGAGAGAGTTCCCTGCTGTCTCCTCCTTCTCTTTTTTTTAAGTGATGACATCATTGCATTCACCTATTTGAGTTCAGAGGCACCTCAGGTCTTCTGGCCTATAGTTTTAGCTGCCTGTGGCATGGCACAGACACTATGAAGTTATTGTGCTGTCTACAATAAAGATTCCCGCATAGACTGTGGTGAAGAATGGAAAATATAAGTATTGAAGATTTTTTCTTTGAATACTTTTCTGTAGAGAACTTGGGGCTAGAGGATACAATGTACAAGGGGACTGGGAGATAGCGCGGTGCTATGGGGGAAAGTTGGCACTGTAGGAAACAAGTGAGCACTGTAGAGGATAAGGGGCACTGTAATAATTTGTACATTTTTTAATATGTGGGGGCATAAAAGAGCTATTACTATTAACAAAACCTCATTTTGGCCCCTTACACATAAAAAATTACCACTTGTATTATTATCTTATTTTTTAGAAGGCACAGAATTGGGGGTAGCAGCAGAAGGGGGAATTTGCATACTGTATCTTAGATAAAGGTAGAGAGCTTGGTAGAAAAACTAGGAGTCAAAAGTGTCTGTTTTGCAATCTGATGGCTGGAAGTCATTATGGTGGTCTCGGCCATATTTAAGTAATTGTATGTTCCCTGGCTGTTGCTTCTTGCACAAAAAGTGCTTCCACCTCCTTAGAATAGATTTGAAGAGCAGTGACCTGGGCAATTCCTTCCAACTTTTTTCACCACTATAAACTGGACATCCAGACCAACAGTGATCTACCATTTGGTTGCAAAATCCTTTCTGCAGCTCCCCCCTCCCCATAATAGTTTCTCTGATATTCCTCCTGACAATGCTTCTGTGGAGGTTTGGTGCAAAGATTATAATTACACTTACTAGTAATTGGATCTCCCTTTACCCTCCACCGCGGCACAGGGTTTTTTCTCTCTGCATTTATCTGGTTGACCTTGCATTTATATATATTTATTTGCTGCATTGTTCATATTTTCTAAGTTGAAATATTGTAATATTTGCATTATTCTCACTAATGTTTGCATTTTATTAGATTCTCCATTAATAACTGAAGCAGGCATTTGTTTGCTTCTTTGTTTCTCCCTGTCCCTGGGGCAGGGGAACCCTCCAGTCAGTGCAGTTGGAAGTTAAGAGGAAATCCATTTGCCGGTAGGCATAATTGTCATTTTTTTGACTGCACTATATCCAGGTTACAACATACTGAAACGTTTACATAAAATGGAAGAGTAGGCTGCGCTAGTGTAGAGTAGAATGACTTTTTCCTTTTTTCTTGAATGTTTTTGAAAATCCTATTATTAACCATTATTTTTGAAATTATTATTTCCTATATTTGGACCCCTGTCTCTGTAGAAGTCTGCTCTTCACTGCTCCTTTGCTTTCTTTTGCTCATATGGACAGTTTTTTCAACCCTCGCAGGACTCGGATTTATTAAATTAGCCACAGAAAATGTGTTTGTCAGTCTATATTTTCATTTCGAAACAGTTTTTTTGCTGGCTCAACGCACTGTATTACTTACATAATGCTGCCTTGACACAAGAATTCTGACATCTATCAGAGAGATAGTGAACAACATTCTGAAGGGAGATGCTACATGAATATGCACTCTCACTCTATCAAGTCTCCTGCTCAGCCATGGGATTTTATTCTTTCTTTCTCTACTTCAACATTGTCAAATGTGATGACTGCCTTTATATTGAAATATTTCATCCGTCTGTGTCTTGATCATCAGAGACATAATTACCAAAATCCCTGATCTCATCTAATATCCATAAGAACAAGATCCATTTCTGCTTATCTTGGCAAACAGTCTTGTCACAGGTTGGGTTTGTGACATATCACAGAAGTAATCTCGAGGTTTAGAATTCTCCCAGGAAGTTACTTTACTTTTTATGCAAAATATTGTGGAGCTAATATGCACAGATCTGTAAAAAAATATCTGACAAGAAAATCAAGTGTACAATAAGTTATCCTCCTATATGAAGAAATACATCTTAAGATATGAAATGCAAATTGGTATAATTGGTATAAGTGGAACCATATTAAAAGATACAGATTATTATTTGATAAAGGGGCTGTATTATAGTAGTTATATTCTATAGGGGCAATACTATAGTAGTTAGTATTAGCATTATAAAAACCCAGACTACAATATCTGGTGGTTGTGTCTTGGGGTTACTAGCTACTGAACAAATATCATGACTATGATAGGAGAAATAGTGGTGGTTCTGTGCCAAAACACCAGCATTCTGCCTCCTAGGTGACAAACCCCTGAATATGTCCAACTCTCACTTTAAGCTTACTTAATATATCTTACTAGCAGTCAAATTCATATTGCTGTCCACTGGAAATCTGGTGAGCTGTCGTTTTCTGATACTCTTGCCCATAACAATAAAGTGATGCTTTGTGAAGAAACTTAATGCTATCCAACAAGATGAAACTATATTTTTCACTAAGGTCCTCCCACTCTTTGGATGTTGCTTATTATGTGTCCTTGTGAAATCTAATGACTTGTGCCCCTACCTGAATCCCCTTTTGATGGATTATATTTTGCGCCCTTGTGGACCAACCCTTTCCTGTGTATCTTGTTATGCCCTTCTTTCTTTGTTACCACTTTTTGTACATTTACAGCCATTCTGCGTAAGGGTATTTTGTTTTATTTAACTTTTTATACTTGTATATGTAATTGATTTTCTGTAAAAAATTTCAATAAATAGATACACAGATAATGTCAGACAGTGTCAACAAGTGTAGTATGTTAAACCTAAGACTGGAGAAGAAGATTTAGACTTAATTGACAGAAAGATAGAATGTTATATAAAACCTTTTTAAAAGAGTTTTTGTTGTATAAAAGTACTACAGTAAAATTCTCCTGTTTTTAAAACTGCCAAACACCAACAAACCCCAATGAAGTTATACATGTCTGGCTGTCTATCATGTTCCATACTGTCCTGCCATTGCTGGTGTCACTGCTATCATCACCACACATCTGGGCATCATCTCCTGTGGCCTTGTCCGTCCTGCTTCAAACTGTACTGCCATTGCTGCCATTACTGCTCACTACTACTGAGAATACAGCCAAGCATTTCCTGAAGCTTTGTCTGGCCTGTTGTATACTGCTTTTGTTAACATAATGAAAAGATCTAAAAAAAACAAAAACTCAACCAAACAAAAAAAAAGTCAATGCGTCTTTTTTTTGCAAACACCAAACTTGTCACTTGCTACTAGTACTCCCCAAAAAGGACTAATTGTTGGACAGCTTTTGTAGAAAAAACAAAAGTCATTGGTTGTTGCCCCTCCACAAAAGGGATAACTATTGAAGCTCTTGTAAAAGGCATTCCTTCTTCCAATAGCAACATGTACAAGTGCATCTCAATAAATTAGAATATCATCAAAAAGTTATTTTTTTTTAGTAATTCAATTGAAAAAGTGACAACACATATATTATATTGAGTCAATACAAACAGAGTGAACTTTTTCAAGTGTTATGTTAATGTTGTTGATCTCAGAAAATTAGAATATTATATAAGACCAACTGTAAAAAAATTATTTAACACAGAAATGTTGGCCAAATGAAAAGTATGTACAGTAAATGCACTCAATACTTGGTAGGGGCTCCTTTTGCAGAATGACTGCATCAATGTGGCGTAACATGGAGGCGATTAGCCTGTGGCACTGCAGAGGTGGTATGGAAGCCCAGGTTGCTTTGATAGCAGCCTTCAGCTTGTCTGCATTGTTGGGTCTGGTGTCTCTCATCTTCCTCTTGACAATACCCCATAGATTCTCTATGGGGTTAAGGTCAGGTCAAGTTTGCTGCCCAATCAAGCACAGCGATACTGTGGTTATTAAACCAGGTATTGGTACTTTTGGCAGTGTGGACAGGTGCCAAGTCCTGTTGGAAAATGAAAATTCCATCTCCAAAAAGCTTGTCGGCAGAGGGAAGCATGAAGTGCTCTAGAATTTCCTGGTAGACAGCTGCGTTGACTTTGGTCTTAATAAAACACAGTGGACCTACACCAGCAGATGACATGGCTCCCCAAACCATCACTGATTGTGGAAACTTCACACTAGACCTCAAGCAGCTTGGATTGTATGCCTCTCCACTCTTCCTCTAGACTCTGGGACCTTGATTTCCAAATGAAATGCAAAATTTACTTTCATCTGAAAACAACACCTTTGACCACTAAGCAACAGTCCAGTTCTTTCTCTCCTTAGTCCAGGTAAGACACTTCTGGCCTTTTATGTTGGTCATGACTGGCTTGACACATGGAATGCGACACTTGTAATAATTTAATAATTTTTTTTTATTTATATAGCGCCAACATATTCCGCAGCACTGTACAATTTGTAGGGTTCAAGTACTGACAAAAAAGATACATTACAAAGAAATATTCAATTCACACAATGGGACTGAGGGCCCTGCTCGCAAGAGCTTACAATCTATGAGGTAGAGGTGGTGACACAAGAAGTAGCAGGGGCGGCAACAGACGTAGCATTGCTTGTACATTGGTCAGACAATTTTGTGATATAGGTTACTGTCATTACACATATATAAAGCTGTATGAGCCGTCACCAGTCGTGTCCTTTAACGTGCAGATGGTGCCTGGACATATAAAGTTAGTCTGATACGGCATCATATCCTGTGAGGTAATGTGGGAGCGTGAACAGAGGGTACATTTTAGGGATTCTAACTACAGAAGGGTTTACATTAGGAGTTGTGATAGGCCTGTCTGAAAAGATATGTCTTTAGTTTACGCTTGAAGCTGTGGAAATTGGGGGTTAATCTAATAGTCCGGGATGCAGCATTCCAGAGAAGTGGTGCAGCTCGGGAGAAGTCTTGTATTTGAGCGTGGGAGGTTCTGATAATAGAGGATGTTAGTCTTAGGTCATTGAGTGAACGGAGAGTACGGGTTGGGTGATAGACAGAGATGAGGGAGGAAATGTAGGGAGGTGCAGCATTATGGAGAGCCTTGTGAATGAGGGTGATAAGTTTATATTGTATTCTGTATTGAATAGGCAGCCAATGTAGTGACCGGCACAGACCGGAGGCATCGCTGTAGCGTCTAGACTGATAGATGAGCCTGTCCGCATTCAGAATAGATTGTAGAGGGGAGAGTTTAGTAAGGGGAAGACCGATTAGTAAGGAGTTACAGTAGTCAAGGCTAGAGTGAATCAGTGAATCACTTGTAGCCCATGTCCTGGATACGTCTGTGTGTGGTGGCTCTTGAAGCACTGACTCCAGCAGCAGTCAACTCCATGTGAATCTCCCCCAAATATTTGAATGGCCTTTTCTTAACAATCCTATCAAGGCTGCGGTTATCCCGGTTGCTTGTGCACCTTTTTCTACCACACGTTTTCCTTCCACTCAACTTCCATTAATATGCTTTGATACAGCTCTCTGTGAACAGCCAGTGTCTTTAGTTTGGAACGGAATTAAACTTTTAGTCCAAACCAGCAAATCTGAAAAATTAATTTTGAAACATTTGCTTGTCTCTTTTCTTGAATATAGAGGCAGTGTTGCATTAGTGATATTCACACTAAAAAAAAAAGAACACAAGTGCAAAACAACATACAAACTTTATTGAAACAATAACAGACGAGCACCAATAGGTTAAAAACAATTAAAAGTGCAACAACTGCACACTAGAGATGGACAAACCTCCCAAGATTAATTTAGTTTTGGGTTCAGGTGGCTCGGGTTCCTGTTCAGTTTGGGGTCGAACAAGTTCAGATAGAACTGGAAGTGAAATTATTATAATATGGGGTCTCTTCAGACCCCAGAGTCTAATTGGTTGAGGCCCAGGAGATTTGTAAAGAAATAAAAAAACATTTATACTGCCTTTCCCTCACCTCTTTTGGGCCTCCTAAAAGTATCTGGCACTCTCTCAGTCTCTTTGTTGACATCATGGTCAATCACAGGCCTGAGCAGTCACATGGGCACACCAAACATCATGACACTTGGCTTGCCCATGTGACTGCTGTGGCCCAAATGGTTTTTCAATGACTTTTGGGTTAACTCTACTACAACTGTATATAGGGACAATAATAGTTATGATCATTATAATTTTGTAACGTTAAAATGAAGGTTAGCCAAGTCCAACATGTTACATGTTTTACTGCAAGTAATGATCTATTGAGATCTGATAAAGTTTATTCTCCACTATCTCCAGGTGAAATTCACGCTCACACGTGTACATGTTTAGGTCTCGATGTTAACCCAAAGTCACCTCCAGGTGCTGAGGTAACTTTTGGGAGTTGAATAATAAAAATAATGATAAAAGTACTAGTAATAATTATTATTATAGTCATTCTTATTTTTATCATACCAGTATATTTCACAGCACTTTAGAGTACAGATACATGTACAGAAAAAAATCAGACAAATCAGTTCAAACTAGAAGAGTGAGGGTCCTGCTTCCAAAAGTATAGTAGTAGTACAATATATGAGGAAATAGGGGTGCAGCTTTCACATTGCTTTTCAGAGCTGATAGGAGTTAGTGTCTTGTACAGTGCACTAACCCTGTGATGTATGCTGAGGGTGACATGCATAGGAGATATGGATGGAGTTTCAGAGAAGATTGAAGACTGTAGAAGACTGTAGATCACTGACATTTCCATTTGTATTTTTGTAGCATTTATTAAGTGCTATTTTATGGTATAGTAACTGAATTTAACTCCTGCAGACCACCACACTTTCTTCCACTGCACTTCCATATTTGTTTGACAAGTATAAAAATTGATCAAACACTAAAAAGAAATATTGTCTTCTTTGCGGTACTTGCAAAACCTAGAGACATTTTGGAAATGTTGTAAGTCATCAAAAAGGAGGTTATTGTAAGTGTCACAACCAGACGAGAGAGGGATGAATAAGCACTCTCATGACGCCTTTCTGATACACTTAAGTCATAATGGGTTTTCCAATTTCATTATTGTGGAGGGTCATGGAGCTAGATACCCTTTAAATCTTTCTTATCATTTTCATTGATTTTTCATACACCATAAGACTATATGAAACTCACGTACCTGTAGTTTCCTTTCTCCTGCCTAAGGTTTTTTTTAGTATTTTTCTTTTTCAGAAACCTCCAGAGTCACCTATGAATGCATAATGCAGAAGATGCTAAGCAGAAGACATGAAGGAAGGATAGGAAGGGGTGCTGCAGCAGCTTCTCTTTGTGTCAGATTATGTCAGTGGAAAAGAGAAAGAGGGAGAGAAAAGTTATCAAAGGGCAGTCTCTTTTTCCTGGTGAATAGTAGTCTCACAATATAACTGCTCTATACCTACAATTCTGGGAAAGTCTCTATAAGACTTTCATTGCCAATTGTCAGAATAAATTTTTAATAATACAGTCTACTGTATAAACTGGTGGAATTTTACTTCTACCTCCCATGACAAAGCTACTTGAGATTTGAGAAGATTTGTTTCAATTTGCGCCAAAAAACAATCTTACATGTTTTACACCACATTTATTAAGTGTTTTAGACACTCTCTCTCCCTAGTTGACGAGAGAGTGGCTTAATGAGAAAGAAGTATGACTTGGGAGTAGGAATAGGATATGACTTCTAAAGATATTACAAGAATTGACTTTTGCCATTCCTCATTCAATCTGAATAAGTGGGTTTTATCCCGGGCAGACAGGCCTCTGATAATGTGCGCAAGTTCTGTAATACTGTTGATTGGGTCAATTGCCACCGCAAGCCCATCTCTCTCCTGGCCCTCGACATTGAAAAGGCCTTTGATAGTCTATCCTGGACCTATCTGGCCCATGTTTCATGGGTATCACCAGTCACTTTCAGAGAGACCTTCGGGCTCTCTATTGTGACCTCATTGAATATCTGAAGCTCCCTGCTGATTTCCCTAAGCCCATTCGCATTTGTTGTAGCACCTGCCAGCGTTGCTACCTATCCCCTGCACTATTTGCCCTGGCTATAGAGCCCCTGGCGATTGTTATCTGCTATCCTCACCCTGATATTCGGGGTGTGCAGATTGGAGACCGTGAATATAAATCTATTCTTTTCGCTGATCATATGCTGTTAACCATCACCAATCCCTTAGTCTTTCTCCCGAATGTAATCAATACTCTCTCCCTTTTTACGAGACTATCAGGATTTGATGACATCTAAATCAGAAATACTGCGCTGCAACGTTCCTTCAGCTACTGCTAAGTTGATTTCCCTGAATTTTGGCTTTCATTCCAGAGATAAATACTTCCCCTATCTAGGCGTTAATCTTTGCAACGTATTGGATGCACATTTTAAATGGAATTACTCCATATTAATACCGAAGCTCTTAAAAGACCTGGTTACATGGCATTACCCCACTCTCTCCTGGATAGGACATGTCCACTTAGTTAAAATGGTTACCCTACCCCGCATCCTATACTTTTTCCGCACCCACCCAACTCCAGCGTCCTCTGCTTCCCTAGCTACCCTACAGACTGAGATCTTTAACTTTATTTGGGCCTATAAACAGCCACATATATGCCGACGTGTGATGTACTGTATTTTCATAAGAGATTAGGTGGACTGTCAGTCCCTCATCTTTATAAATATTATATAGCCTCCAGGCTTTCCTTGTTGCAGAGTGCAATTGCTGGATGTGGCAGAGTCAAAACCAGAAAGACAGTTGTATATAACAGAAACAAACTTTTAGTGAAACATGAGTGCAGTAAGAGAAGATCACCTCACATGGTGAACAACAGATCCAGTTCAGCACACACACTAACATAACAGCATGTGTATATCAACCAGCATCGAAACAACAAAAGTACAGAGTGTCTACAGATAAACATTTAGTAACAGCTACATCTAGTGTCATAAATGTGAACTGCAGTCAATCCAGCAAATATAGAGACAAAGGTGGCTGTTGTATATCTCCAACATTTCTAACTCAGTGCTATCCATAGTGAACACGACCGCCCCCAATGGGTAACATTGGAATCTGCACTGGTACCCCAACTTCTTTACAGGCCCTATTGAGGGCCCCTCGGTCCATGGCCGTCACTCTTCCGATAATGGCTAAAGTAACCGACTACATGTTACAATTGTGGTGGAGTGTCCGTTTTCAAAATGGATTGCTAAGCCCAATCTCGCCCTTAATACGGATATACTATAACCCTCTTTTTCCCCCTGGCCTTTCAAATGAGGTATTTGTTTGGTGAAGGCACGCCCAGTTTCACTGTCTTAACGATTTCTTCTGTAACCAGCAGGTCTTCACCAAAGACTACTTTGCTAGCACATATTTCCCGCCTCCCTCAGAGGCATTTCAGACTGCACAGATATTCCACTTCTTGTGTTTTCTCACCCCTTTCAATCCAGAAATCTCTCCTACTAGCTTTGAGAGATTATGCTTGTTTAGAACGGCGGATAGGGGCTTTTTTTTCTTACATATATGGCTTGCATAACACCCCACCCCCTGACAGTAAGCTTAACTTTATGACAGCCTGAGAGTGAGACTATAAGAGACAGCCAATGTTGTCCTAAGCTTCATTTGTCTGTATAAACTGTTAATGTTGAATGTGTTTCTGTGATTCTGTTCCTTTTAGACAGCAGCCATTGTAATTGTGACATGATGCTGGAGTGACACACCCCCATTTGATGTCAGCCTGCCTGTTCTGCAGACAGAATGTGAGCAGAGAAGCAGGAAGTGACGAGAACTGAGAGCAGCAGCCATCTTGGCAAGAGAGAAGACAGATGTCTGTGCTGTATTGAAATGGTGTGGAGATTTTTTTCTGTACAGCTAAACTGTATCTTGGTCCAGAGACAAACAGAGTGTAAAGAGACAACAGGACTAGTGAGTCCACGTGAAAGGTACTGTGCTCAGTGGCTGATCAGTGAGACTGACATTGTGACTGTGTATATGGATACCACAGATAGAGACTCGCAATGCTGTTGAAGTACCGGACAGTAACTGCTAAATCCCGGCTCACATCCCAGCTCAGTCTATGGATTCGGCAGGACTGTCAGTGTGCTGAGTGGCATCTGCTGTTGGATTACACTGCATTCATTTAGTTTCCCTGTCTGTTAAAGAGGACTCCATTGCTCCTGAGATCTTGATAACCGTGAGGAGAGGACGCTTCACTATAAAAGAAAAGAACTACTTTGGGCCCCACCGTGCGCTTCTACGGACTGTAAGCGGTCCACCTGGACCACTGGGGAAAAGGGGATGCACACAAATGTGAAGTCAGGGTCAGTTAGGGATAGTTTTGAGTATATTGTTCATTCAGTGTCCATACTGCAGAAGTGGACAGAGTAAAAGTAGAAACCATTGCAGAATTTGCCTTGAAATTGTTCATGCTATATTGTATATTTTGCTTGTCTTTATCCCTGTCATTTTACCTTCAACTAGCCTTTATTAATTTATAGTAAATATATATCTTTTTCTTGAACTTAACTACTGCGTGTGCGTTCATTTCTGGTTGCGGAGTCCAAACCACCTGCCTTGCTCTCGGTTCACAAGACCTTGATATTACCCTGACCCCTGCCCAATGGGTTGACTGTTGTACGTCTATTAGCAAAGGCAGTTGGCTAGTCACCCTTATGGAGTCCTCTTTAAAAGTACTTCATAAGACATACTTGGTCCCCACTCGACTACATAACTGTAACGTCCTTGCCTGTCCGGGCTTTGGCGCCGTCCTCCGGGCGCACGCTGCGGCGCAGGAGGCGTGCCCGGTTGTAATTCTTTCCTTGGGTTTTTCAGTGTAAAGAGGCTGTAGGGTCACCGTATAGTATCACAGCGTTATCAAAAAGGTCACTTCTACATCCTCTATGGAGAGCTCCTCCAGAACCTGGACAAGTTCACTGCCTTCTACTGTAGGTCTCTCTCTACCTTGGACAGACTGCTGGAGGAGCTTCCTCAGGCTTACATTGTTGAACACCATTATGTCACCTTGCATTTCTCCTGAGGTGCGATTCTTCGTGACCTTGAGGTAAGTACAACTGTTGGATTCCTTATAAAACATGAAAGTGTAATTTTTTGGTGATAAACATGTTTCAAATGTCTTTGTAATGTATTGGACACAATGTTTTATGCACTTTTACACTTTACATATATGCCTTTTTCCTTAAACCCATGTCCTGAGATTGCCTGCTTTTGCTTTGTTGCTTACTGGCTATACTCCTTGTTCCTTGTTACCTGCTCTTCTGATTTTCTGACCACTGGCTTTGACTTTGACTATTCTCTTGGATTTTGATTCTGTACTGCATTGCTCGATTGTTACCGACCCCTTGGCTAGCTGACCTCCCTTTTTTGTTTGTGCGTCCTGTCTGCGTTCTGTGTTGTCACTTATTCAGAGTAGGGACCGGCTCCAAGTTGTCCCTGTCATTAGGACAGTGAGACAAGTAGGTAGGGACAGGGTCTGGGTCAACTTTAGGGCTCACTGTCTCTGTATTCCCTTCCTCTCAGGTTTTTGCTGCAGCACTGGAGAATTGCTCAACTGGAAATTCCCTTACAGAATAGCAGGCCCTAAAAAAAAAAAAAACTTTAACCCTTCTACTGGCATGGCTTCGCTGGGACTAAATACCTTCTCTCCCGCTCTTACTGGTGGCCGTCCTGGTCTCGAGACGTATGTGAATTTGTTGCTGCCTGTGAGACATGTGCTAAGATGAAGACTCCTAGGAGATTACCCGAGGGCCTTCTTCATCCCCTTCCTATACCTAAGAGACCATGGTCCCATTTGTCAATGGACTTCATTACTGATTTGCCTTGTTCCCAAGGGAAGACTGTGATTTGGGTTGTTGTGGATAGATTCTCCAAAATGTGTCATTTTGTACCCCTAAAGAAAATTCCTAGTGCTCCACGTCTAGCCTCTTTCTTTATTAATCACATACTCCGCTTGCATGGTGTACCGAAAAATATTGTATCTGATCGGGGTGTACAATTTGTCTCTAGATTCTGGAAGGAATTTTGTGGTCGTCTGGGGGTCTCTCTGTCTTTCTCTTCCGCATTCCACCCTGAGACCAATGGCCAGACAGAGAGATTCAACCAAACTTTGGAACAGTACTTAAGGTGTTTTGTGTCTGATGCTCAAGAAAAATGGAGAACCTTTCTTCCTCTAGCAGAGTTTGCAATAAACAACAGGGTTAACGTCACCACTAAAATGTCTCCGTTTTATTGCAACTATGGTTTTAACCCCATGTACTCCTCTCTCCATAGCACCGAGTCTGTTAATCCCACTGCCGAACAGACTTATCAGCGACTATGCACAGTCTGGGCCCAGGTTCGTCTGAGCCTGGTTAAAGCCCAAGAATATCAAAAACGGCAGGCAAATAAAAGACCTGGCCCTGAATACAGAGTGGGAGATCGAGTCTGGCTGTCCACTAGGAATCTGCATCTTAGAGTTCCTTCAGGGAAATTTGCACCACGTTACATTGGGCCCTATGTCATTTCTGAACTCATAAACCCAGTATCTTTTAAATTACAACTTCCAAGTTCTTTTCGTATCCACAACGTCTTCCACAAGTCGCTTTTGAAGAAGTATATCTCCCCTGTCCTTACTTCTTCCAGTCCACCTGCACCAGTGGTGGTCCAAGGGGAACTAGAATATGAAGTAGAAAAAAATTCTGGATTCCCATCGGGTGCAGAATGCTGTTCAGTACCTCGTGCACTGGAAGGGTTATGGCCCGGAAGAGCGAACGTGGGTTTCTGGTAGGGACCTACATGCGCCACGTTTAATTAATCTCTTTCATCAGCCCTTCGAAACCTGGTCCACCTGGCGAGGGTCCAGAGGCCCCTCGTAAAAGGGGGGGGTACTGTAACGTCCTTGCCTGTCCGGGCTTTGGCGTCGTCCTCCGGGCGCACGCTGCGGCGCAGGAGGCGTGCCCGGTTGTAATTATTTCCTTGGGTTTTTCTTGTATTGTCGGAACACTGTCCTATTCCCTCACCTCCTTAATTGATTTTCCACCATGCCCTTCTCCTTCACCTTGCTTTCCACCTGCTCCACTAAGAGTTAACTTTAGTCCTGCCTTTGTGATTGACAGCCTGTCCTCCTATCAAGTCTGGGGCGGGTTCTTTCTCCCTATTTATTGTTTGCTCACCTTCCCATTGGTACCTGCTATTGCATTTCGCTTACTGGCTATATTCCTTGTTCCTTGTTACCTGCTCTTCTGATTTTCTGACCACTGGCTTTGACTTTGACTATTCTCTTGGATTTTGATTCTGTACTGCATTGCTCGATTGTTACCGACCCCTTGGCTAGCTGACCTCCCTTTGTTGTTTGTGAGTCCTGTCTGCGTTCTGTGTTGTCACTTATTCAGAGTAGGGACCGGCTCCAAGTTGTCCCTGTCATTAGGACAGTGAGACAAGTAGGTAGGGACAGGGTCTGGGTCAACTTTAGGGCTCACTGTCTCCCCTGTATTCCCTTCCTCTCAGGTTTTTGCTGCAGCACTGGAGAATTGCTCAACTGGCAATTCCCTTACAATAACTTTTTTTTTCTACAGTCTCATCCCTCTGTTTTAGGAGTGTAATGCCTTAGGCACCACCCTCCATATGTAGTGGTACTGCCTGATGCTTTTGGCTGGCTGTTCATAGAATGGCACAACAACTTTTTGGACAGTCTTTCTTATTTCTGACCCCCATATTTCTTCTAAACCTTAAGCCCTCTAACTTGAAATATGCCCAATTTAGGTTACTCCAATATATTTTGCTAGCCGCCTAGATCCACATTGCCTTCAACTAGAGAAAATTTTTTTCTCTCAATGACAGAGGTCATAAGATGGGTTGACACCATTACGTTACATGAGAAGATTAATGCCACTATCTCCGACAACCGCCCAACCTTTGATAAGGTCTGGGCGCCTTGGATTCACTAAAGACAGTATTCGAAAGCCAGATCAACAGCAAATGAGTGATGATAAACACTTATTTGCAATGGTCATATTCCACAGGCCGATGCAAACTGAACTGAGGAATGATCTCTGATGCAGTCTTTCTCCCCCCTTCAGCTAGACTGACTATCATCAGCGATGCCCTAATTACATAGGTCGACGTGCTGCCATGTGTCGGCATCTTTTAACATGCTTAGTACTGTTTAACAGCACTATTAGACAGGGCAATTATCAGCAACGATCATTCCTAGGAGCGCTTATTGCCAATAAATGCCCTGAATATTGGCCCATTTAATAGAGTTTTTAGATTAAACAGTCTAAAGATGCACCAGATTTATCATCCAGAATCAGTTACTATGATAAATCTGGTGCATTTAAGCCTGTCTAGTATACATTAACACTGTCTAAGGGGGTAATGGGTGCAGAGAGTAATGGATATTCTCACTCAACAGTCTTACAGTGTCCCCACTCTGCATATGTGATAATAGAAGAGCAAACTTTAAATACTTTCATCTACAATCTTGTGAAATAGAATTGAACACCATTCTTCTTTGAGGAAGTTACCTGAGATAATGGACTTGTCTGAAGATCATGCCACTATGTAAATCAATTTTACAAGTATCCAAATCCTCCCTTAATTATAAGTGTTCAGATTAACTTTCCAACTTCTCTCAGCTCAACACACATTCAGAGCTCTGGCAATCTCATTACAATACCATCCTCTTCACAATGGCTTTCTCCAACCTTTGCTCCCAGCTGTCTATATGAAAGGGGCACTGGTTGTCACATGAAGCTCATCTAAAACTAAAGAACGATAGGTTGTCTTTGAATTAATATATACCCCAATTCTCTCATCTTCTCCTCTGGCTAAATCAAAGAAATGATGATGAATGATAAGCGCCTATGTTTTAGTCCAGCACAATAAGCTGCATTCTGGAGGTCACCTCGTGTGCAAACACAGAGAAGATTAAAGGGAATTGAATGCCACTTCTAAAGACCTAAATTCAGATTGCTGTTTATGTAATTAATAGCATTGCACACTCTTTGCAATCTCGCTGAGAGCTTTGCACCTTGGTCCAGCCTGACCTGCCAATAAACAGAGCAAGAGTATACCGATATCATTTTAATTGTCACTAAGTGAGATGCTTCAGGTAGACTCTCAGTAGAGTATTTGTGACACTGGCTTCTTAGATGTAATTTAATTGCAGTGTTAGTATGGGAAAACAGAATCAACTTGCAGAAATAAACAAACATTACTTGAGCAGAGATACTAATGCTTAACATTATATAAAATAATTTTAATAAATATACACAATATTTAAAACACATCATGGCAACACAAATCTCTCATAACTGTTTTGGTGTTCTATATGAGTAACAGTTGCTGGGAAACAACTACTACTGAAATTCATTACTACCCGGTATACTTCTGTGTCAATCAATGGTGGAAGAGATGCCAAAAAGGGAAAAACCTTCTTCTGAAGTGGTTGCTTGAGTGAGGAAAAAAATTATTTTGAAATTTCCCATTAGGAGGGTGATGGGTAAAGGAGAAAAGTGGATGGTGGGCTTTAGTCTAGAATTCTCATATATTAGCCAGAGTGATTAGGACATTTATACCAGGTCCTTCAGAGTGAGATCTTGCTCTCCATTGGAAGAGTATCATAGAGTTAAAAACCTTATTTTGGGGGCAGAACTTAGCAGCTGAACGTGATGGTCACATAACTTTCCTGCTTGGGAGCTGAGATATCTTTATAGCGACTTACTCTGTAACTTTATGGGCAAAACTCGCTTTTAGTGCAGTGCAAAGACATCCAGGACTTCTTAGGATGCCTAAGAAATGAAAGCCTGCTGCGAAACCTCGTAAATTACTCGACTTCAATTTTCTTCCTAGTCCTGACCGGTCCCAAAATGGCTCTGTGCACCAATCGTTTTCAGCATCTAGAGCCTCTACTTCTCCACCAGGCTCCCCTTGAAAAGAGAATACCTTAGCTTTACCGAGACTTGCTTCTACGGCTCCATCGATTCAGCAACTCTTGGATCCTCATTAGCAGTGCCCAGCTCGGTCTTCACCTGTGCTCATGGAGGCAGATGGCAGACATCTTTCTTCCCACCATGGGAATAACACATCTCCTGCTCCCTCCACGCTGCTTTCTTCTACCACCACAAACCCGGTCAAAGAGGATCAACAATGCAGTTTCGAGGCAGATCAGCCTGTCATTCTTCTCCTACACAATATGACTTTCTAGAAGATCTTCCCTCCTCCAACAACTTACTCACGAAGGCATCCATGAAAACAATGCTTACTGTTTTTTGTTGCTCTTTAAAAGCTGAAATGTTTTTGATGGTGCGCCCATTAGACCAAGATATTCAGAAACTAAAAGGTCGAACAGACCATACTGACAACAAAATGACTGATTTTGCTTCATTACACAATGAACTTGATATGGACAATGATGTCACATTCCTGAAAGCAAAGGTAGCAGACTTAGAAGATCGGTCATGTAGGAATAATGTAAAATTCCGGGGCATCCCGAAATGGTTTCTGATAGAGACCTGGCTGCTTATATACAAACATTGATCAGCACTTTGCTTCCCGATTGCTCACTCTTGGATCTGACTATAGACAGATCCTATATGGTCCCTAGACCGTCATACCTGGAAGAGACCGTGCCTAGAAATGTCCTAACCAGGATTCATTTTTATCAGACAAAAAAGCACATTGTGATGGAATGTTGCAAGCTGGAATGTTTTCCGGCCCCATAACAAAAAAATAGCTTTCTTTACCCCCCATTATGGTAATTAAAATAGCCTCAATGAATGTGAGAGGCCTGAATTCTCCTCAAAAGAGAGCTAACCTGTGTTCATAAGCTGACATTTTTGCAGTACAAGAAACACACTTCTTAGCTAAAAATGCGATCAGGATTAGCCATCCCTCTTATCTATCTATCTATCTATCTATCTATCTATAACCATGCACAATACACATCCAGAACCAGAGGTGTGCTAATTGGTAATAGAAATTCAGTTGCTTTTCACCTTTTGTCTAAAATTGCTGATCCAAATGGCTGTTTTATTCTATTGGTGTGTCTTATCAATAATGCTTCAAGCTGTCTCCAATTATGAAAGTTTCTCTCAATGCATAAAAAACATTCCATGTCCAAACCAGACCTACAGATAGATTTAACATTGCAAATACCCCATAAGTCTATCCTTGCATGGGCTATCCCAAACCTCAGACTGTCAGAGTAGTGTGATTGTGGACTCAATTGTACTCCTCTGATAATGTAGTTAAACTGTTTTCTACCCTTAAAACTCAGTATCACTTACTGTACCTGATGAGGATTTCTACAAACATATCCAGATGGCAACACTTTCTCTCAAGCCAATCAGCTGCCTCAACATTTTATAGCACTAAAGAATTTACTTGGATATCTAAGGGATTTAAAGGTTTACAATATGACTTATTAAATGATCATTCACCAAATCCCCATCATTTAGATACTGGGAGAATAAACTCCATACTAATTTCTCCGATTGAAGAATGGTGTAGAGCCATTAAACTTATTCATTCTTCCCTTGAATGTAGTTCACAAGTAGAGATGGCTATGAAAGCCCTCCTTAGATGGCATTGTCCCCCCACAACCCTGCAAATCGCTTACCCATCACTGTCTTGTGAATGTTGGAGAGGTTGTGACTAGAGGGAAACTTTACTGCATATCTTGTGGGCATGCCCTCATATCTCGGCATACTAGAAAGATGTATTTAAGCTATTATCGTTAGTGTTTCATGTAAAAATCCCATGCACTCCATATTTAGCAATATTGCTTCTACAAGTACCTTAGGTTCGAATAAATTCCTCCTATCCAAGATCCTAACTATAGTCACCTCATCCACCAACTTTATCAATCATATCAATAGTTAATACCACATACTCTTATGAAAAAGTTATTGCTCTCGGAAACAACACATTCCAATCCGCTTCAATACGCTTATAGATAATGAATATGCTACCATGTTGGGTGTCCTCTGTTCCTCATGGAGCAACTACGTACTGATTCTGTTAACTATTTAAGTTACTGTTATACACTTCTTTGACTGTTTTATTGTTTGTTGAATGCATATCTCAAATGTACCTTCTCATAGATATGGAAGCAGAGTATTCTCCATCATATATTTCTCGTATAGTGAAGAAACCTTAGCTCCATACGAATTGCCCTGCAAGGCGATCTAAGCTGGACCTATATTAGTTTATCACTTGACTCTGTTATCTCACCTACCATGGTTATTATGGTTATGGTAATGCCATATATATGATGTTCTCTTATACATTTGCATCACATGACTGGTTCGTCAATGACTTATCATAGCTGTATTAGATATGCATGTATCCATTGCTATATCTTTTGCATTATCTTTACTTTACTATATGATTATATTGAAAAAAAAAATCTATAAATGAATGAATAAATAAAAACTATTAAAACAAACAAAAAAAACCCTTCTTTTGCAGGAGTTATTTATTTTGAAATAACCTACTAGGAGGTTGATGGGGGCAGGGAGAAGAGTGAATAGTGGACTCTTAGGCCTCTCATATACTAGTCAGAGTGGAGTTAGAAAGAGTCTCTATTTGTAGAGGATCTAGCATGTTTGCTATATGCATTACATTGGGAGCCCATTGTTTTTAGTGACAATACTAAAATTCACCCGTGGCAGTACTAAAACTGAGCACATGCTGCTGGGTTCCCCTAGAGAACACAGCATATCTCAGGGAGTCCCAGCAGGAGGACACCTGAGGGGTACACTATAAGTGGTCATAGACAGAACATTAGCGTTACCATTCCAAAAATGAATCGTTATGTCTATAGTATCAAATTTCTATTTTTTGAATTTATTTTTTTTAGCAGTGTTTTATTAGTATAGAATTTAAATACTATTTGAAGACAACATCGGGTTCACTTGGGGGAGAATTCTTCACTGTGCAAATCTGGTTCAGATGGTCACCAATATGATCTATTGAGAATCGGATGGACCAGGGCTAACAACTCATTAAAATTCTTGAACCATTATCAAAAGAAAAGCAATTAAGGAGATGACTATAGCAGGAGCAGCCGATAGAAATCACAAGCAGATCCTTTGTTGCTCCTTCTCTTCTTTAGATTACGATATTTATTAAGAGCACATGGATCAATAACTTTCCAACATATTCATCCACTTAATGTTTTTATTAGGTATTTAAGGAACTATTTAAGGAGCTTCCCATAGACTGTAACTGGAGATATGGCAGGGTTTCCTGACCACAAGTACTAAACTGTGGTCCTATATAAGTAGTATAAATGACTTTCAGTTTTTTCCAAAGACACTTGAAGTGTTTTTTTTACCATGACAAACATTTATTACCTATCCACAGAATAGGATACAAATGTATGGTTACTATGGGTGCAACCTCTGGGACCCACATCAATTATGAAAACAGGGGACCCTGATACCCCTGGGTGAATAGGGCTTTAGTGTCAATGTGTGATTAATGGAGTAGTGTATTTTGTTATCTTCATCAGTTTATAAAAGTGAACTTAGTCATGATCCCTGCTACTTTATTCATAAACTGGATTCAGGAACCCCCGTTTTTATGAGTAGTGGGTTCAGTTTGGTAACTAAAGTCTTGTGGGCCCTACCTCATCCCTACAGGGAATTCTTGATAGTGATGGTTACGGGTGCTAAGGAGTTTAATCAACCTTAGTGTGGTTAGGGTAATCTGTGGGTCTCCTTGGCTTATGGGCCAGATGGAAGCTGCAATCTCAATACTGATGCCAGTGCTTATGGGCCCCCTAAGGCTCCTGGGCCCCGGTGCGACTGCACCCTCTGTACCCCCTCAAGTTACGCCCCTGAGTGGATGTCCTAGTGGTCAGACTCTGAGAGATCATACATTTATTATCTCTTCTATGGGTAGGTGGTAAAGGTTTATTATGAGGAAAACTGCTTTAATAAAGCCCTGATGCTCAGCTTCTTAAGTATAGACTATAGATGTACCATAGAGGTATCCAATATACCTACTGTAGTTCCCTGGAGTGAAGGGGTCCAGCCCTAGTGGGTTACATCCATAAAAATAATAATATTTGGTATGAATCTAACCTGTGCAAGAAATTTCTACAGTGACAGCAAACAAGGTCTTGAGGAATTAACCCCACATATCATGGAAACATCCAGTGATGCCTCCTTTTCTACATGGATTTGGATGAGTTGATTAACTTGCAGCAAGAGGTTCCCATTAAGGGTGGGTTCATACTTGCGCCGGCACTCCGTCTGCCACGAATCTGACCTAAATGTCATAAAATTGGATAGGGACTGGATAGGGAAATGTTTGCAACGCTTTGCTTAAAAACTTTTAAAACAATGCGCTGGTGTGCACTTACACCCTCTGAGCCGCGAAGCTGTTTTTTTTTTTCATCGGAAATAAAGTCCGACTAAAAAAACTGGCTTTGTTTCACAGAGGGTATAAGCACACACCCGCGCATTGCTTTAAAAACCCATAGAAGTGAATGGGTTTTTAAGCAAAGCGTTGCAAACCTTTCCCTATCCAATCCATATCCAGTTTTCCGACATTTAGGTCGGATTGAATTGATAGTGGATGGAGTGCCAGCGCAAGTGTGAACCCACCCTAAGTCTTTGCCTTAAGACGTTCTTGTCTCTATGTACAACCATAGCAGTCTGTATATAGTTGTATAAGGCAACTATTGTCCTGAATTGGAGCTGCAAATTGCAAACTGATTGCCTTCTAATGGCAGCAATAGGCAGAAAATGTTTTTACTGGAATGTTTGTTTTTATATAGTGATGCCATTGATATCAGTCACACATATGGAAGCAAATATAACTAGAGGTTCTCAGCACTAGAGATATGTGATATAAAGTAGCAATGATGGAACAGGGATTGTTAAAATTGCATTCCCTTGAAAAACACTACAATCTCACTAGGCTAAAACTGTTGATAATAGGGAGCAATAGATTATAAACTTCGCAAAAGACTTTAGGTTTAGTACCATCATACGGAAAAGCTTAATCATATCTTACACATGTCCAGAGCTTACAGTCAATGTGACAGGTTATGCCATCTTTCCATTTTTTTTTCAGTCTTCCAAATAAACTTTGCCGAGAGCTGTCGTGCCTGAAATAGGTAACTCGAATATGGAAAGAAAATGCAAAATAAAATCTGACATTTTGATCTTCTGATGTGGTACGCATCAATGAATATCCTGAAAAAAGCCTACGGCTGCAATTAAGAAGTTTATTTACTGCATTATCCCAGCTGCAGGGTTCATCTAAATGATATATTCCATGAAGTGCAGCTCCACTATCTCAAAGACAAATAAAACCGCCAACCATGTGTGTCAAGATTCCTTCCCCTGCTGTGGCATACAATAACAAAACCTATTGTGAAGTTTCAAATGTAAAAAGAAAAAAGAGGCAATGTATCTAAATTCTGACACAGAATAATCCTCAGGAACAGAACTTCACTGATAAGAGTTGGCGGATGGAGAATTCCACTAAGAATTTTACTATGTGACCAGACTAGAGCAACAAAATCTCCTTTCTTTCTCTTTCTTCATGTTTAAAAAGCCCCTTAAATACAGAATGTACAAGGTTTTCCGTTTCATCTTAATTTCGTCTGTTAATATTTTGCATCATACAGTGCTGGGAAAAAGTATATGTCCCCCTCTCCTTATTAGATATCTCTGTTATCACATATTTGTCATAGCAAATGTTTTGAGATATATATATATATATATAACAGTAATACCTCGTACACTCACGTTTCCGAATTTGCGAATTCACAGATTCGCGATATTTTTTTGGCAACTAACATATATAGATTTTGCTCTTTTTTCTCAGATCTGTGAAATTTAATAAAAAAAAACACCTTCGCTATTGGGTAGTAGCGTCCTGTTCGTTACGTACCCGGTAATTAGTTTCATTTTACTGTGAGTGTATAAGAAAAATGAATGAATGTATTAATATACAGTACTGTACAGTATACTTTAGTATACTGTACAGTACTATAGGGTAAAGTTTATTGATATTTAGGGGTTAAACATTAGAAATCGGCATTGTAAGCGCTTCTAAGCGCTTGTACCAAACATTCGCGATTCCTCGCGATCCGCGACCGGTTCTGGACCCTAACCTCGCGAATGTACGAGGTATTACTGTATATACCGTGTTTTTTCACAAATAAGATAGGGTCTTATATTATTTTTTTCTCCATATAAAGGGCTAGGGCTTATTTTCGAAGTAGGTCTTAATTTTTTCCATGAACAACAATCACACATTTGATCACTTTTTATTTCAATTTTTGTCAGAGGAGAAACAGTGAAAAAATGGAAGTTTGGCACATTTGAATTTTTTTTCCCCGCTACGGTGTTCACCATACAGGAAAAATATTTTTATAAGTTTGTAGACCGGTCGTTTTTGGACACAAGAATATCTAATGTATATGTGTTTCACAGTAATTTTTTTGTTTTATATGTATTCTAGTGAAAGGGGGGGGGAATTGAACTTTTATATATCTATATCTATATATATAGATATATATATATATATTTATTTATTTATTTTTTTTATATTTTTTTTTAACTTTTTTAAAAATATTTTAACCCCTTAAGGACCAGGCCATTTTTGGTTTTTGTATTTTCGTTTTTCCCTCCCCACAATCCAAGAACCATAACTTTTTCATTTCTCAGTTCACAGAGTCACATGATTGCTTATTGTTTGCGAAACAAATTGTACTTTGTAATGGTACCATTCAATATGCTGTGCAATGTACTGGGAAGCTGGAAAAAAATTCAGAATGAGGTGCAATTGGAGAAAAACTGCATTTGCTCCAATTTCATATGGGTTTCATTTTTACGGCGTTCATTGTGTGGTAAAAATGACATGTTACCTGTATTCTGCGGGTCAGTACGAACACGGCGATACCAAATTTATATAGTATTTGCAATGTTTTGATACCTTTTAAAAAATGAAAACTTTGCAAAATAGAAAAAAAAATTTGTGTCGCCATAGTGTGACATCTGTAACTTTTTAATATTTACATATATGGAGCTGGGTAAAGCACCTTTTTATGCGGGATAAGATGACGTTTTTACTGATACCATTTGGGGAAAGATCTGATGGTTTGATCACTTTTTATTCAATTTTTTATAGGAGGCAATGTGTTGGAAAAAACGCTACTTGGCTATTTTGATTTTTTTTCAACGCTACGCTGTTCACCTTATGGCATAAATATTTTAATATTTTAATAGTTCTGGCATTTTGGAGAGCAGGGATACCTAATGTGTTTATGTTTGATTTTGTTTATTTACTTTTATATGTGATCTAGGGAAAGGGGGGTGATTTGAACTTTCATGTTTTTAATTTTTTTTTTATACTTTTAAAAACTTTTTTTTTCTTCTTTTACTTTTCTGATCAGACCTCCTAGGGACCTTGAAACCTAGGGGTTCTGATAGCTCATACTATTCACTGCAATACTACTGTATTGCAGTGAACAGCAAAATTCCTACCTCTCTATTACAAGCTGCCTCTAGCAGCGTTCAATAGATCTAATGCAATGACAAGCCTGAGAGCCTTCAATAGGCTCCCGGCTGTGAAGGCAACTGATCGCTGCCCTCCGATGACATTCAGGAGGTCGGCGATCAGTGAAAAATGGCGGCGCTGGTGGCGCTTGTGCAGTTTAGATGTCGCAGTCCCGTTTGACAGCAGCATCTAAAGGGTTAACAGCTGCGATCGGTGCAGGCACCGATCACTGTTGTTAGCGGTGGGTCCTGGCTGTATTACACTGCTTGCATCTGCCCTATATGGAGAGAGCTCTGCTCCTGAGCCCTCTCAATACATCCCCATGTAACCGATGACAGGTATGTCATTGGTTGTTAAGGGATTAAGCCCCCTAGGGGGCTTGAATCTGCAATCGTCCCATAGACTGCAATACAACTGTATTGCAGTCTATGGGAGATTCTCTACATTACTATTGAGGCTTCGTCATAGACCAGCCTCAATAGCAATATTCCTATGACAGGCCTGGGAACGTTCATAAGGCTCCCGGCTGTCAAAGGAACAGGTCAGCTCCCGCAATCTCGCCGTATGGGAGTCGACCTGCAGCAGGAAAGATACGGTGCCAGTCGCGGACAGTTGTGCTGGTTTGGGGGGATCACGGACCGGTCCCGGGCAGTTGCTATGGCGGTGGGGACCGGCCCCGGGGACAGATGTGCTACTTTGGGGGAAGGGGGTCACGCTCAACAATGCCCGCGATCAGAGTAGATTCTGATCGCGGGCATTAACCTCCGGGTTTCCGCTGTACATTACAACAGAGAACTGGTAAGGTAGCTATGGCAGCTGCTCTGCAGCAGAGCAGCCACCATATTTAAGGACCCAGCATCCGCAGTAATCGCATGGCAGATGTTGGGAAGGTGTTAAAGTAGCTAGGGCCTATTTTTGGCGTAGGGCTTATATTTCAAGATTACTCCAAAAAACCTGGAAAATCTAGATAGTGCTTATTTTCGGGGTAGCGCTTATTTTTGGAGAAACACAATATATATAAATATATATATATATATATATATATATATACACAGAGGGGAAAAAAAAGTATTTAGCCAGCCACCAATTGTGCAAGTTCTCCCACTTAAAAAGATGAGAGAGGCCTGTAATTGACATCATAGGTAGACCTCAACTATAAGAAAAAAAATTAGAAAATAAATTCAGAAAATCACATTGTCTGATTTTTTAAGAATTTATTTGCAAATTATGGTGGAAAATAAGTATTTGGTCAATAACAAAAGTTCATCTCATAACTTTGTTATATATCCTTTGTTGGCAATGACAGAGGTCAAACGTTTTCTGTAAGTCTTCACAAGGTTGGCACACACTGTTGCTGGTATGTTGGCCCATTCCTCCATGCAGATCTCCTCTAGAGCAGTGATGTTTTGGGGCTGTCGCTGGGCAACACGGACTTTCAACTGCCTCCAAAGGTTTTCTATGGGGTTGAGATCTGGAGACTGGCTAGGCCACTCCAGGACCTTGAAATGCTTCTTACGAAGCCACTCCTTTGTTGCCCTGGTGGTGTGCTTGGGATCATTGTCATGCTGAAAGATCCAGCCACGTTTCATCTTCAATGCCCTTGCCGATGGAAGGAGGTTTGCACTCAAAATCTCACGATACATGGCCCCATTCATTCTTTCATGTACACGGATCAGTCGTCCTGGTCCCTTTGCAGAGAAACAGCCCCAAAGCATGATGTTGCCACCCCTATGCTTCACAGTAGGTATGGTGTTCTTTGGATGAAACTCAGCATTCACTCTCCTCCAAACACGCCGAGTTGTGTTTCTACCAAACAGGTCTACTTTGGTTTCATCTGACCATATGACATTCTTCCAATACTCTTCTGGAACATCCAAATGCTCTCTAGCAAACTTCGGATGGGCCCGAATATGTACCGGCTTAAGCAGGGGGACACGTCTGGCACTGCAGGATCTGAGTCCCTGGCGGCATAGTGTTACTGACGGTAGCCTTTGTTACGTTAGTCCCAGCTTTCTGCAGGTCATTCACTAGGTCCCCCCATGTGGTTCTGGGATTTTTGTTCACCATTCTTGTGATCATTTTGACCCCACGGGGTGAGATCTTGCGTGGAGCCCCTGATCGAGGGAGATTATCAGTGGTCTTGTATGTCTTTCATTTTCTAATTATTGCTCCTGCAGTTGATTTCTTCACACCAAGCTGCTTGCCTATTGCAGATTCAGTCTTCCCAGCCTGGTGCAGGTCTACAATTTTATTTCTGGTGTCCTTCCACAACTCTTTGGTCTTCACCATAGTGGAGTTTGGAGTGTGACTGTTTGAGGTTGTGGACAGGTGTCTTTTATACTGATAACAATGTCAAACAGGAGCTATTACTACAGGTAATGAGTGGAGGACAGAGGAGCCTCTTAAAGAAGAAGTTACAGGTCTGTGAGAGCCAGAAATCTTGCTTGTTTGTAGGTGACCAAATACTTATTTTCCACCATAATTTGCAAATAAATTCTTAAAAAATCAGACAATGTGATTTTCTGAATTTATTTTCAAATTTTTTTTCTTATAGTTGAGGTCTACCTATGATGTCAATTACAGGCCTCTCTCATCTTTTTAAGTGGGATAACTTGCACAATTGGTGGCTGACTAAATACTTCCCCCCCCCCCCCATTATATATATATATATATATATATATATATTTTTTTTTTTTATTATTATTAATTAATTTATTTTTTTAACAGATGGTTAGCTGTTTGTTTGCAATACTGGAGTCCTGCATTTAAATCTGCATTAAGTTTGTATGTTCTTCCTTTTGGTTTTCCCGTTTCTTTCCACAATCCTAATCCATGTATAAATGGAATTAGTGTGTGCTGGAGATAGGGGAATTGGTGAGACTCTTTGTACTGATAGTTACATGCCCAAAGATGACATATAAATGATGAGAAATCTCAGTCACCACCAAAAATCCTTCTAGTTATACAGTAAATAGGAGATGCCGCTCATGTGACAACACTGTGGCTAGTTTTCAAACTAGGGGACCAATAAGGTGTTGTGGTCAGTACTTTACAAGATGGTAGGTTTTTTTGTAGTCTCAGAAACGTATCACCATACATTTCTCACCATGTATCTTTATAACAGTAGGATCACCTACACTAGGACAGAGTAGTCAGCAGTGGCATAACTAAAGTCTTGTGGGCCCCAGTGCAAACTTTTGTCCGGGGCCCCTTACCTCATCCCTACAGCAAATTTTTGATAGAGATGGTTATAGCTGCTAAGGAGTTTAATCAACCTTAGTGTGGTTAGGGTAATCTGTGGGTCTCCTTGGCTTATGAGCCAAATGGAAGCTGCAATCTCAATACTGATGCCAGTGCTTATGGGCCCCCTAAGGCTCCTGGGACCTGGTGCGACTGCACCCTCTGCACCCCCTCAAGTTATGTCCCTTCCAGTCAGGTTCCTGCTGTGTGTCTGCAACACACACAACGCATTCTACAGGGTTGCTCTCATTTTATTATTATTTATTTATAGAGTTCCATTAATTCCATAGTGCTGTACATTTGTGAAGGAGTTTACCATTGCTTTACTGAGGTAGAAGTTGTTTAGCCAAAAAATAGTTCATGGCTGAACCTCAGTTGTTATTGTTATTTATTTATTTGGCACCATTAATCCCATGGTTTTGTACATTTATGAAAGAGATCATTCAGTTGTTGCAAGGATCAACCACAGCAATTTACACAACACTAGACAATCTGAACTTCTCAGCATGATAGTTGGTGTCTTGAGGCAATATACTGCGATCGCTCAGTTCTTATAGGGATTAGCACTCAGGTCCTACAGGTACCACTTTTCTAGAACACACTAGGCTGGCTACGTTTGCCGTTGGTAACAGTCTAGTCTCTGTTTCAGGAATCACATTGCACAGACAGATAGCCCTAACAGTAACAAATTAACCTGAACACATTGGAAAGCTTCCCTAAAGAGGAAATTTCCTGCCCAGCTGGCACTAAAATGGCACAAACAAAAAGCATTTGGTTATTATAATCATCGTGCCATCGTGGATGGTTGGATTAGACTATAAAGACAAGTTATCAAACTTGGGGTTGCTCAGTTTGGAAAAAAGATGACTTAGGGGTGACTTAATAACAGTGTTCAAATATATGAATGGACAGTACAGAGATCTTTCCAATGTTCTCATTATACCAAGGCCTGTAACAAGAGGGCATCTGCTATGCCTAGAGGGAAAAAAGGTTTTGCCATAGTCATAGGTGGGGTTTCTTTACAGTAAAAGTGGTGAGAGTATGGAACTCACTGCCACAGGATGTGGCGATGACTGAGAACTTGGATAAGTTCAAAAGCGGGCTGGATGCCTTTCTTGAAAGTAAGACCATCATAGGTTATGGTAGCTAGAATTTTTTAGGATAGGGTGTTGATCCAGGGACTTAGCCAAAATGCCATATTTAGAGTTGGGAAGGAAATTCTTCTTCTGATGGGGCAATTGGCATCAGCCTCATTTTTTGCCTTCCTCTGGATCAACTTGGTAGGTTTATAGATTAAACTTGATGCACATGTGTCTTTCTCCAACCTTATTTACTATGTTAACCTCCTTCCAGAAAGCAAGCACATTTAAAGAGACAGTGCAACATTGTACAGTACAATAAGCATTCTTGCCAACATCTTGATGGGGAGTCACATGAGAATGGTGAGAATTTTCAGGCAAAGCCTTGCCCCTTTAGTGTGTCATCATGTCCCCTTTGGGCATTAAATGTGTTGATCTCGCCACCTTTCCAACATGACTGACACATAAAGCGCCCAAATCACATACAAAGTGGAAATGGAAGCTACCCTGGTGGCCTGAAAGATTTACCTGCTCTTCTGTGAGTTATCTTTATCCATGTAAAATACATATGTAAAGTATAAATATCACTTATAATGACGCTAAAAAATATGAGGATACAAACAATTGCGCTGCAAAACAGTGCTAACGATACCTACACCCTCTCCCACCCCCTTCTGGCAACACAGAAATGAACCCTCAATTAAAATATGATGCCTGTTATAGGATAGATAGAAAAATACAAGAGAGTCTGTTAGATGCTTTATACCTACTGACCTGAAAAGAGTGCCAGACAGAAGACCTAAACACAGGTGGAAATGTATCTTGTAGAGTTGGGATGGCAAAGAAAATGAATTTTGATTTAATATGCAAATGAGCTTGCAAAAGTCACCACACATTCTATCTCTCTTTGGGATTCCCTGCTCAATGCCTCCTCTTTATATTTAGTTTAGACCACCTGAGCATCGGGGACAGGTGAGTATGTTTTTTTTTTTTTTTTTTTTTTACCACCCCCGGGAGTCCATTTTTGCTTTGGACAACCCCTTTAAGGGGATATGCACGAGTATTATTATTATTATTATTATTATTATTAGGGGGAACTCTTAATTTAAAGGTTTAAACTTTTAATGCAGACAGCAGGGGAGGGTTATACTGCATCTTCCCCTCCTTACCAACGCTGGGTTGGCTGTCACCTTGTATGTATACAGAGCAGCTGCAGCAGTGATGTCAACAAGACCATGGGCAGCCAAACACTGTATACTGCTGTACTGCTGAGCACAGGGATTGGCTGTAGCGGTCCTGTTAACTTGACGTCACTGCTGCAGCCGCTCCATATACAGAGCAGTGAAGGTGACAGGCGGCCCAGCACAGGAACAGAGAGGAGGATACAGGTAACTGTTAGCACATTTTTATTTTATAACTCTCCCCTGCTGCGTACATTAAAATGTCTTATCCTGGACAAACTCTAAGACAGGATACAGGCGGTATTATTAACTGAAGTGGCACACAGTGGCATTCATTTAAAGATACATAAAGGGGTATTATTCATTTATAGGGAATTTTTATGTTATATATTTTTTAATTGGTACTAGCAGCAGGATGGGGGCTTTGAATAGGTGAGGAAAATATGGGTCAGGTGCATGGAAAAGTGAGGAGCCAAAGATGTCTGTGCTGCAGACTTTACAGAGACAAGTCACAGTTGAAAGAAGTGGTCATGGTGGTCCAAAGGGAAGAGAATGGAAATGTGAAGGATTAGTCAGAGACGCCACCTGTAAGTCACTGCATGTAACTGCACTGTATTTACCTAAATGGTCTGCAGAGCCCTGTGTACAGTCATGGCCAAAAGTTTTGAGAATGACACAAATATTATATTTTCACATGATCTGCTGCCCTCTGGTTTTTAGGTGTGTTTGTCAGATGTTTTTATCACATACAGAAATATAATTGCATTCATATTATGAGTAACAGAAGCTTATATTGACAGTTAGAATGAGTTAATGCAGCAAGTCAATATTTGCAGTGTTGACCCTTCTTCTTCAGGACCTCTGCAATTCTCCCTGGCATGCTCTCAATCAACTTCTGGACCAAATCCTGACTGATAGCAATCCATTCTTGCAGCATCAATGCTTTAATTTTGTCTGAATTTGTTGGTTTTTGTTTGTCCACCCGTCTCTTGATGATTGACCACAAGTTCTCAATGGGATTAAGATCTGGGGAGTTTCCAGGCCATGGACCCAAAATCTCTATGTTTTGTTCCCTGAGCCATTTAGTTATCACCTTTGCTTTATGGCAAGGTGCTCCATCATGCTGGAAAAGGCATTGTTGAGCGCCAAACTGCTCTTGGACATTCTTGTACCATTCTTTATTCATGGCTGTGTTTTTAGGCAAGACTGTGAGAGAGCCGATTCCCTTGGCTGAGAAGCAACCCCACACATGAATGGTTTCAGGATGCTTTACAGTTGGCATGAGACAAGACTGGTGGTAGCGCTCACCTCTTCTTCTCCGAATAAGCTGTTTTCCAGATGTTCCAAACAATTGAAAAGGGGATTCATCAGAGAAAATGACTTTACCCCAGTCCTCAGCAGTCCACTCCCTGTACCTTTTGCAGAATATCAGTCTGTCCCTGATGTTTTTTCTGGAGAGAAGTGGCTTCTTTGCTGCCCTCCTTGAGACCAGGCCTTGCTCCAAGAGTCTCCGCCTCACAGTGCGTGCAGATGCACTCACACCTGCCTGCTGCCATTCCTCAGCAAGCTCTGCACTGCTGGTAGCCCCATCCCGCAGCTGAAACACTTTTAAGAGATGGTCCTGCCGCTTGCTGGTCTTTCTTGGGCGCCCTGGAGCCTTTTTGGCACCAATGGAACCTCTCTCCTTGAAGTTCTTGATGATGCGATAGATTGTTGACTGAGGTGCAATCTTTCTAGCTGCAATACTCTTCCCAGTTAGGCCATTTTTGTGCAGTGCAATGATGACTGCACGTGTTTCTTTAGAGATAACCATGGTTAACAGAAGAGAAACAATGATGGCAAGCACCAGCCTCCTTTTAAAGTGTCCAGTGGTGTCATTCTTACTTAATCATGACAGATTGATCTCCAGCCCTGTCCTCATCAACACCCACACCTGTGTTAATGGAGCAATCACTGAAACGATGTTAGGTGGTCCTTTTAAGGCAGGGCTGCAATGATGTTGAAATGTGTTTTGGGGGATAAAGTTCATTTTCTAGGCAAATATTGACTTTGCAAGTAATTGCTGTTAAGCTGATCACTCTTTATAACATTCTGGAGTATATGCAAATTGCCATTAGAAAAACTGAAGCAGTAGACTTTGTAAAAATTAATATTTGTATCATTCTCAAAACTTTTGGCCATGACTGTAGAGCTGGTATACAGTTAGGTCCATATATATTTGGACACTGACACAAATTTAGTATTCTTTACCTGTTTACTGAATCATATTCAAGTTATAGTTATATAATGGACAAGGACATAAAGTCCAGACTTTCAGCTTTCATTTGATGGTATCCACATTAAAATTTGATGAAGGGTTTAGGAGTTTCAGCTCCTTAACATGTGCCACCCTGTTTTTAAAGTGACCAAAAGTAATTGGACAATTGACTCAAAGGCTGTTTCATGGGCCGGTGCGGGAAATTCCTTTGTTATGTCATTCTCAATTAAGCAGATAAAAGGCCTGGAGTTGATTTGAGGTGTGATGCTTGAATTTGGAAGATTTTGCTGTAAAAAAAACATGAGGTCAAAGGAGCTCTCCATGCAGGTGAAACAAGCCATCCTTAAGCTGTGAAGACAGAAAAAAACCCATCTAAGAAATTGCTACAATATTAGGATTGGCAAAATCTACAGTTTGGTACATCCTGAGAAAGAAAGAAAGCACTGGTGAACTTATCAATGCAAAAAGTCAACCAAGTGAACAACACTCTGCAGGATGTAGGTGTATCAATATCCAAATCTACCATAAAGAGAAGACTGCATGAAAGTAAATACAAAGGGTTCACTGCACGGTGCAAGCCACTCATAAGCCTCAAGAATAAAAAGGTAGATTGGACTTAAAAAACATCTAAAAAAGCCAGCACAGTTCTGGAAGAACATTCTTTGGACAGATGAAACCAAGATCAACCTCAACCTCTGATCTGTAATACAAGGGCACCTCAGGGTACAGTTCTTGCCCCTTTGCTCTTCACACTGTACACTGCAGATTTTAGGTGCAACTCATCTAGCTGCTACTTACAGAAGTATTCTGATGACTCTGCAATAGTAGGCCTCATCACAGACGATGATGACAGGGAGTACAGAGAACTGAACCAGGATTTTGTGGACTGGTGCCAGCGGAACCACCTGAAGATTAACTCTGGGAAGACCAAGGAGATGGTGGTGGACTTACGTAAATGCAGATTTACGGTGGACTTATGTAAATGCAGATGCCCCCCTAAACCAGTGGACATCCAGGGGATGGGCATCGAGATTGTCAACAGCTATAAGTACCTGGGTGTGCTCCTTAATAATAAGCTAGACTGGGCAGGTTACATGGAGGTCCTGTACAGGAATGGTCAGAGCAGGCTCAACCTGCTTAGGAGGCTGAGAGCCTTTGGAGTCCAGAGGGCACTTCATAGGACTTTTTTCAACTCGGTAGTGGCATCAGCCATCTTCTTCGGAGTGGCCTGTTGGGGGAGCAGTATATCAACCAGGGATAGAAATAGACTTGACAAGCTGATTAGAAGGGCCAGCTCTGTCCTGGGGAGCCCACTGGACCCAGTGCATGTGGTGGGTGACAGAAGGATACTGTCCGTGGTGAGCTCCATGCGGGAGAATAACTCCCATCCCATGCATGAGACTGTGATAGCACTGGGCAGTACTGTCAGTGACCGACTGCTCCACCCTAAGTGTGAGAAGGAGCGCTATAAGAAGTCTTTCCTCCCCACCGCGGTTAGGCTGTACAACCAACACCGACCTAAGCGGAGATTTACACACAGAGAACTGAAATATCTTTCTGTTTGTGATATTTCCCCTCCTCCTCCCCCCCCCCTGCTACTTCTTATCTGTCTGTCTACTATCAATGAAATGTCTCTTACCTTGGAACATTCTTGTATATGTTGTATTTGTATTGCTTATCTTTGCTGATGTAGCACACTGAATTTCCCCATGGTGGGACTATTAAAGGATTATTATTATTATTATTATTACCAGAATGATGGTAAGAAAAAAGTATGGCGAAGGCGTGTTACAGCTCATGATCCAAAGCATACCACATCATCTGTAAAACACGGCGGAGGCAGTGTGATGGCTTGGGTATGCATGGCTGCCAGTGGAGCTGGGTCACTAGTGTTTATTGATGATGTGAGACAGGACAGAAGAAGCCGGATGAATTCTGAGGTATTCAGAGACATACTGTGTGCTCAAATCCAGCCAAATGCAGCCAAACTGATACATAATACAGATGGACAATGACCCAAAACATAAAGCCAAAGCAACCCAGGAGTTTATTAAAGCAAAGAAGTGGAATATTCTTGAATGGCCAAGTCAGTCACCTGATCTCAACCCAATTGAGCAGCATTTCACTTGTTAAAGACTAAACTTCAGACACAAAGGCCCACAAACAAACAGCAACTGAAAACCGCTGCAGTAAAGGCCTGGCAGAGCATTAAAAAGGAGGAAACACAGCGGCGTCTGGTGATGTCCATGAGTTCAAGACTTCAGGCAGTCATTGCCAACAAAGGGTGAACAACCAAGTATTAGAAATTAACATTTTCTTTACAATTATTTAATTTGTCCAATTACTTTTGAGCCCCTGAAATGAAGGGATTCTGTGTAATAAATACTTTAGTTCCTCACATTTTTATGCAATCATTTTGTTCAACCCACTGAATTAAAGCTGAAAATCTGAACTTCATCTGCATCGGAATTGTTTGGTTCAAAATTCATTGTGGTAATGTACAGAACCAAAATTAGAAAAATGTTGTCCCTGTCCAAATATTTATGGACCTAACTGTATACTACTACTATTGTACTATACTGTACTATACTACTACTGTATAGTGATAATATTGGTATAACTTGGGTTGGGGGCCCACTTGGACATGTTTGTTCCCCCCCCCCCATGCCGAACCCCTAGCTACACCTCTGTGCCTATAGCATCTTGATATCACCAGTATAAGTGAAGAAGATGCTAATTTAAAAGCTGCACCACATGTCAAATTTTACTGCACAGTTTTTCCATTGCATGTGGAGTGGTTTTATATTACAATGATATCTGTTTTCAAAGTAGTAACTAGTCAAAAATGGTTCATGGGAAACCCCTTTACTCGTTAATTGATCTGTATGCTGTGAGTTCCCTCTAGTGGTAACTGAAGGTAGATACAATTTGAATTTATAACTCAATGATCCAAAAAGATGGATTAGGAGTTCAGTCCTCCTATAGAGGACTAAGGGACCCTGGTTCAATTTGGCTATGGAAGCCCAGTGCTATCTGTCTTTGGGTTCTGCTTAGTTGCCTGAATGGTTAGCCCACCTATTATTTAAAGATTTACAGTATGATAAAAGTTACATGTGTATTAAGAGGGCAGCAGAACATTGAATGAATGTTGACGGGAGTCTGTCAATGGATGGTTAATTTCATCAATATAGTCTAGTGTTGACATACAATTGTAAACTTTGATAGAGGAAACATTCACTGTATAAGTCAATGAGAAGAGAGATCAATTCAGTGTTATGTGCTTAAGCCATGGGGCTGTCATTGATTTGTCAGCATATTGTTCTGGGATTGTAATCAGAATTCCCAGGCTTCACGCCTGCTAGTGAGAGACCCCGGGAAGACTACTCATGTGAAGTAGATTAATCCAAAGAACAGATTGTGGTTTTTACTTCAATATCCTGATTAGGAAAAACAAGACTGGGACTGCATGGCGATTTTGGCCACAACTCCTGTTGCACAACCAAAGATTACCATGTTGCCCTGTGACAATTGAAGTCACATTTTGACCCTGAAGATGCAAGGATGCTGCCCTATTATGTAGAAGTTTTGGGTTCTATTAACTCAGCAGTGAAAAATGGCTGTGTGACATGGCTGTTTTCTAAACAATGACAGTCTATGGGGCCATTCATATGTCCTTTTTTTAACAGATTAGGAAAAAGATCCATCAAAAAAATACCTGTCCTATTTCTGTCTGTTTGTCACAAATCACTCATAGACTGAAATCTCTGAGGGGTCTGTGAAAACTGGGGCCTCACAGATGAAAATCGGCAAAAAAAAAGAAAATAATATTTGCAGTAATTTTTTGCATTGGTTAAGTGAATCTAGCCTAATGTGCAGCTGTGAGGGTAGCGGAACGTGACTGAAACCCAATAGACCTGTGTCAGTCAATGGGCACACAATGATGCGGATAATACCAATATCTTGCAACCATTTGCTGCCGCAAGTAAGCAGGTTTTGGTTGTGTGTGGTTAGCTGCACCTCAGTCGCTATGTGTGCCATACATAAGATAGAACATATGTGATATGTGTCATATGACACTCAAATATATCAAGATGTTTAATTAAAATGACTAATAATGAATTATGATCATTCAAAATACTGCTAATAAAACTTTATGTATGTATTAATAATAATAAAACTTTGTGAATTTTAATAATAATCATAACGTTAACTATATAGTACTGCAAAATGGTCCGAAATTTACATCTGGTAAATATATCTCATGTTAATTTACTTGCCAGTGGCTTCTTTCTTTTTGTAAATTCTCTTTTTATTTCAACAGTTTAGAAATTCAGGTAAAGGAAATCATTAGACACAATGTATAGAAAGCAAAATTACAATAAAGCAAGGGGGGACAATATAGGTTATGCTGAAGTGAAGTTATGAGGAAACAGCCAAAAATTTCATGTGCTAAGGGTAAGGCCCCAGACTTTACAGGCAAGTCCATGAACTTTGTGGAAGGTCTTGGAGTGAATTCAAGTACATAAGCAGCTCCCCTTTGGAGTAACACTGAGCTAGGGGAAATGTTGAGTAGTTGCAAAACCAGTTGTCCCCAAATGTAGCAAATAAAGTAGACACATAACCTGAACCACAGACACATAACATTTAACAAAATACTTGAAATAAACAGTCATTGGTGACATTGTTTATAGCTTCACTTCCTTAGAGGGCAGCGCCTCTAAGGGAAAGTCAAAAATAAGTGATATAAGGGGGGGGGGAGACTAGAATGGTCTGTGAAAGGAACATTACAGTTAAGAATGAGTAGATAATTCCACTCAAATGTGAATATGTTAAGAGAGCAACCCCTATGTATCAACATTTATGCTGAATCCAAGTTGTTAAGGGGAAGTCAGAGAAGAACCAGTTCCAGTGCGAGTTGTATCTTAAATCAACATATTGGTTATAGAACTCTCAACTTTGCTAGCATACATCTCCGGCACATATGATGTAGCATCAAATGCACTCTATGCAGGTAAGGAATGTCTTAGGAGAGAGGAGCCTGACAGCAAGGCATTACACAACTATATAGCAAAGCAATTATTGGAATTTCTTATAGTACAATATTGGCAGCTCATCGGGGCCAGGACTCTTCCCGAAGGGATTCTGCGCAGAACTCTCTATAGTTCCTCATGCTTAATAGGCACAACTAGAACAGCTTTTTCAGTCTCTGTCATAGTGGGGGCAGATAGATAGAAAATAGTCAATTAAGGGTTGTTTCTCTTGTGTCTGCTAGGTAGATTATCTTCTATGTTATAGAGTGAGTAGTACATTTTTTGGAATTCCCTAGCAATAAGGTGTGTAGAGGTAAGATGTTCATTATGCTAACTTTTGATGATGTTTCTAAAAGCTTTTGTTTGTTTCTGTTTAATTATGCGGGTCATAAATGCGGATCCCTTATCTCCATGTAAATAAATTTAGCTTTTTAAGGATTGTATCGTTTTGGAGACTTTATGATTAAGCAAGTCCCCGAAACGATGCCTCAGTGTAGACAGCTCAGTCTGAAGTGGTGGGGATCCAGAGCATTTATGGGTGGTTCCTAAAGCTGACATTTGTCCAAAAATAGAATTGACCTGTTGGTTTATAAGTTTTTTAGCCCATGAAGCTATGGCAATAAGTTCTCTCATATAAATGTTTTGTGAGATTCACAGAGAATGAGATTTGAGGGAAATCATTAAAGTGGAAGAATTCTTCCAATTTAGATTGTAGCTTCTTATAAATCATGCTAAAGAAGAGTTCCATTTACTCTCCAAGTCCATTTCTTTGCTGTCAGGGAGGTGTATAGGTAAATTCATAAAGAGTGTTTTGAGGCGGAATCTGCTCAAAATTTGCCTAAAAAAGAGGCTCCCAACTCTCCCATTCATTTCAATGAGTGTCAGGAGGAAAAAAAGAAGTGTCATGATCTATCTTCAGGCTGATTCCATGTTATAAACTCCATTGAAATGAATGGGAGGCTAAAATCTGCTTAAAAAATGCTAGTGTTACTTTCTGCCACCCATTCATTTCAATGGGGTTTGCAAGGCTGAATCCGCCTGAAGATAGATCATGATTTTTTTTTCCCGCTAGCTGAAAAAGTCAGCTAGAGGAAAAATCAGTCTGACTCCAATTGAAGTGAATGGAAGAGTTGGGAGGCATTTTTTTTATATGTACTTACCCTAAGACTGGTGCTGGGAGTAAAAGGTATAATCTTTAGTTGTAGAATTTTTCACATGCCAAGCATCCACCAGTGACATCCAAGATAGCAGGTTTTAGTTTATGGAGAGTGGTGCCAGATTTTAGAGGGGCAGAGGAGGTACAGTACAAAGGATGGTCTAATGCTAGATTAAGATCGTACCAAAAAATAAGGTAGTCTTCGCTAAAAGTTTGCAATGAGTGGAGTGTCTTATGGAGTCATTTAATCTGCTTTACATTAGGGGAGTATACATTTGCAATTGTTACTAATGTGCTGGAAATGTTCCCTTTAAGAAATATAAACCTACCCTCAGTGTCAGTCTTGAAAGCCATTGCTTTGAAAGGGGGGGGGGTTCTTATGAATCACTATGGATACTTCTCGTAATTTCAAAGTATATATGGAATGAAACCATTGGGGGTATGGCCTCATGGATAGTTGGGGAGTATAATTTGGTGGGTTCTTCTTGATTTATCACCTCTGCTCTTGTCCTTCAGCTGCACCATGTGATCTGCAGTCTGACTCTCCGAATCCTAAAGCATCTTTAGTGTGGGCTGTGTGTCAGTCTCTCTATGCATGTTAATTAAATTCTTAATGTGCGTCCCATAAATTACAAGTAGTGTAGAGGTTGAAACTCTGGGACTGTCACCAGTTCTGGAACTGAAGGTACCACAGTGCTGGTTTATTCAGGACTAGTGTCCACACCTGACACTGGGGCCCACAGGAAAAGAAGGGTTCCACTACTACTCTGTTGAAGGGAATTCAAGCACAGCTCAATGTTAATGATGTGCCAGACAGACTCTGTCATGTACATGGGGAATGCCCTGTGGGAAGGACCCTCCAGAAATCATACAGTACAAGTAGCTTCCCCAGTATATTTAACTTTTATTGTACCTGTTTATACAATATGTCTCTGTGGTGTCTTAAGCCCAGGACCTGGTGTGTTGAAGACAGTGGCAAACTCAACATTTCTGTATGGGAGGATTTTCTCTGATTAAAATTCTCCAAAGTATCATATATTAGTATATACAGTATATTTTTTATATCACCGTATATTGTATGTTTACTAAAAAAAAAAATACTCTTCTTTTAAATTACAAAACATAAATTATAATAAGCATGTTTTGTTACATGTTTTGTTATTAAATTGTCACAATGTCACAAAATACTAAATTAATTTAGATGTATTTTGTATTGCCGTAACTGTAGCAACCCATACAATACAGTGAACACAATATTGATAGTGACCAGTAACACTTATGTGTATAGCAAAATAGATCCTAAAATAGCTAAAGATTTTCTTATAAAAAAAACTAGACCTTGTACAACTATGCTGACACAAAAACAAAAAAAAGTTATGTCTGTTATGACTAAACTGTAAGCACTCTCTGGCAGGGTCCTCTATCTTACTGCACCAGTTTGTCACTAAGTAATGTCCTGTTTTTGTGTTTGTGTGTTTTGTACATAAACCTTGCTTCAAATGTAAACCACCATGGAATTAATTGTGCACTAAAATTATTATTATTATGATGATTATTATTATTTTTAGTTATTATTATTACTATTATTATTATTAGTGTTAGTAATAGTAGTATTTGACTATGAATGTAAGAAGATAGACTTTGACTATTTGAACACATTTTTCCAGCAGTTAATGGATTGGATTAAAAACTTTGCAGCATACAGATGTTTTTCTCGTTATTATGGTATGTTAACACAAACTTATTTTTCCTTTTTTAGTAAAAATGACTGGAAAATATATTTACAGTATGTCATCTTTACTGAAAAACACACTAGCTAAAATGTAGCAAAGACTGTGATAAAAATGTCATTGGCAACATCAGTGATGTGCAGTATAAATGAATAAATGAAAGTAAAGGCACAGGAGGTAGTGGTGACTCCCTCTCCTCCAAGGCCCAAGTACACCTGGAGCCAGCTCTAACTTTAGTCATAGGTTTTATGCACTGTAATGCTCCCAGCTACTTGCTCTACAGAGAAATTCAGTTGTGTGGACTAACTAAGGGCTTGTCTCATGAATAAAGCTCCTTCTTGAAAGCTGCCATGATCATCAGCACTGTAGATCTGCTATTGGAATACCTAGCAATTAGCAATTATTAGCAGGTGAAGTATCCTCTCTTCATATATCTAATAGTAAATGAATTATATGTCAGTCAGTCTAATAATAATAATAGTCCTTTAATAGTCCCACAATGGGGAAATTCAGTGGTAAGCCATATAGTACAAGCACTTTGATCAGCACATGACATACTGACTAAGGGAACCCTATACTGCTATGTCTAACCTTTTTTCTGAACCCTGATATAACTTGTATTATAATAATTATATAAACATAAGGAGCTGTAAATAATAAGGTAATGATGATAATAATAGCAATTGTAATAAATGTCATTATTACTGTCTTCCTGCAGACTTGTTCCTGCAAAGATAATTATAAAGTGACAATTGAGTTAATATGAACTTTGGTATTGCCTGATAGAATGCTCCATTTGTTACAATAGCATGTGCTGTGTCTGCACTGTACATTACACGTTCTTATGACCCCATTCAACCAGTAAGACAAGCTAATATCAGCAATCACATTTTGGACTGTTACGTGACTAATGTCTTAAGAAAAATAAAGCCTAGATGGACTTCGAAAATCTGAGATTTACCTGAGCTGCTATGGATTTGAAGGTAGTGAAGTGAGATTATGCAGGATTGGTACTTATGTGGGTGAATGTGAGAAAAGGTCAATAAGACCTATGGAAATGGCCTGGAAGACAAAAAAAAGGTTCATAAAGTAATGTTATGTACAAAGTAAATTATAATATAAATGATTAAGTCAACATATAACCAAATCCTGTAAAAATAACACATTGGCATTGGCCAATTATTTGAGGAAGGGGACATTTTTGTCTTGTTGCTCATTAGGGGAACCAATGGCATACAGTGTACACAAATAGATATAACAGAACAGAGTATAAGTATTGTATTTTCAACAAGAAGACCCCAACACACCACTAACGGTCAAACTGCTACTGGTTGTGTCTTGTACAGTAAATTCTATGCTAAAAATGTTATGTCACTGAACTGAATGAAAGGAACTAAACTGAGGTTTTCCAAACTAAAAATATTAATGACCAGAGCTAAGGATAGGTCATCAATATCAGATCAGTGGAGATCTGACACCCACCAGATCCACCAACCTGCTGTTCTCAGCAGCTGATACACAAAGAATAGAGCAGGAAGCAGACAGTTCCTTTCCCTGTGTAGTAGCAGAGCTGAGTCACTGTAGTTTAGTTCCTAATCCTGTGAATGGGAGCAGAAGTTCAGTACCGATTTTGGCCACTACACAGAGAACATAGCTGTCTGCTTCCTGCTCCATTCTCTTTACATCAGCTGTCTAGAACAACTGATTGATGCGGTGCTGGGTGTCAAACTCCCATTAATCTGATATTGATAAACTATCCTTAGGGTAGGTCATCTATATTTTTAGCCTGGAAAACCTCTTTCAACTTATTTAAACCTATTTAAATGTCTAAAATAATAAAAGATATCCTACCAATTCTCCACATGTCTCCTCCTTTTCTTTGAACATACTTTATCTCACTTTATTACAAAAACTGAAAAATATTTAATTAAATCCTCACTGTCTGTCCCAAGAGTTGAGCCATGTTCTCTATCATCCTCGTGTCTGTTGTCTGGCTTTACTCCCACAGGTGGTCTCCAGCTGACAATGGGACAGATGAGGTTGGAGAGTAAATCCTCTGCTTTGTACAGGATTTCTTTTCTATAAGACTTTTAGGGTCCATGCACACGACCCTGCATCTGAGTTGGAGGCCCAGTTTATGCAATCGGATGAGGCATTCACGTCTATGGGGCTTCCGGATCCATTCCGTTCTGATAACAGGGATGATTATAGAGCAGGTCCTATTCTGCTCTGTGTTATCAGAATGGAATGGATCCACAAGCCCCATAGATGTGAATGTATCATGCACTCAGATGACACTTGGATGTCGCACCAAGTGCCATCTGACTGCATTCCATGATAAACTTGGATGTACACTCGGTCGTGTGCATGGACCCTCTGTTTATGGTACTGCAGCTTAGTGCTATTTATTTTAGTGGGACTGAGCTTCTGGGACATCTAAAATTCTGCTGTCCCAAGCAAATAATGTAGGGGACGTGGCACTCACTGGAGAGCCAGGGCTGTTTTAGTTGGCTTATAAACAGGGTGCTAGGAGGTGGAAGCACACTAATCATATAACCTAAAGATCGACCATCTGTATTACACTACCAAAAAACCTCTTAGAGCTTCTGTGTGTATATTTTTCTGATCCTGAACAAGTGATGAAAAAAGTAAAGACACAAAAAGACTAACAAAAAATTACTTATGATTCTAATGAAGTCCTTAGGTCCACCTATTTCACAGATCAGTGATACCTGCATGTTTACAGTGACTCTAATCCAATTATTTCTGATCAGCGGAACAATTAATACCATAATTATTGTAAAATAAAAGCAGCAGATTCACCAAATATGTTCGGCTCAATGAAATTCTAATTAAACCAACTTTACAAAGCAAACAAATAATTTCAATTTGTTACAGTTAATTAAATACAAAAACACATGAACATAAATCGTAAAATCTGCCGTAGAGTTATCTGGATCCCCATAGTGAATTAAACACTTCTTGTGCCTCCGCAAAAGACAGAAAACAGTTGAATCTAAGATGGCTTATTAAAAGGTTTAATTTGCTATGACAATGGTGTCTGCAGGCTCTGAATCTCAGCTGCCCAAATCATCCTATGATGGCTTTTGTTTGTAGACCTCATATCATTAAGCCAGTATGTACCTATCATTTTTCTCTGTCTTGACTCAATGTGATAGATTGGGCATAGGCAATTATACAATTTTCCCTGAAATGCCAGACATCAGTATGCAATAAGCATAGGAGTCAAACTACTATAAAAAAACACATGACGGCTCTGAACTATCATCAATGGTGGTAGGATCATGAGTGCATCAACTGGTACACAATTGTAAATGTATATCTTTTATTCATGATCCAGTAAATAGTGTTTATGGATCATGCTTGTGTAACCTGGAATCTTCTGGTTTATAAAAGCTGGTATAAGTTGTGTTTCTTCTTGCTCGTAGTGATATGGACCATGCTGGTATAATCTGAACATCTTCTAGTATATAATTATATATGTACAACTGATATAAATTATACATATTCTTCTATATATTGATATGAAGTATGCTGGTATAACCTGGGTATCTTCTGGTATATAATTATATATGCACAGCTGGACAAAACTGTAGCCTGGACTGAGTTTTTGGAGAACACTACAGAGGCACAGTTGCAATGCTGTGTTGGGCACACTATTACTGTATTTATCCTGTAGTGCTGTGTGGTGCAGAAAATATGGCACTTTTACTGTGAAGACCACAAATGGGGGCATTATTACTCTCTTGGACACTGTTTGGCATAGATTTTTGGGTGGAGTAGGCTTGAAAAGAAATGGGAATTATAGAGGAAGCAGTTAGATGTTTCCCTTCTGGCAAATCCACTCCTGACTTTGGCTAAAAAAAAAAAACCACAGCAAAATCTGCAACAAAAAATTTTGAGTTTCCATAATGTGGGAACTTAGCTTTAGCTAGGTTTCTGTTGTCTGTTGCCCCAGCCCACCTTGGTCTTGCTCCACTTTGCCCACTTTCATAAAAAATGGAGAGTAGGGCGCAGAACAAACATTTGTGGTGAATTTTTGATGTAAGAAAAGAAAAAGAAAAACTACCTAACATGTCTTGAATCACATTTCTGAAGTCTTCAGACACTTTTATAACACTTTTATGAGTTACCCGAAAAGGGGGCATGGGTTTACTGGAAGTGGGTAAGGCATGACACCTTGCACCAAGAAATTTTCTTGGCATAGTCTAAGCCAGCTAGTAGGATATGTAAAGTTAGACTAAACAGTCTCATAATACAACGGATTTATCAAACAGCATTAGACACTTTGATAATTTTTTTTAACACTTCCTCTTAAGAAAATCCTGTGTATGTTTTTGCTTGTTTAAATTGTATACTGTGATATGGACCATGCTTATGTAACCAGGGCATTTTATGGTACGTACAATATATAATTATATATGTATGGCTAATACACCTTTTATATCTGCTGGTATTTATTTGGTATGGATCATGTTGGTATGGATCATGTTCAACCTGGGTATCTTCTGATATTTAATCATATATGTACAACTGGTATAAGTTATATGTCTTTTGTATCTATTGATATTGGCCATACTGGTATAACCTGGATATCTTCTGGTATATAATTATATATTTACAGTTGGTATAAGTTATACATCTTTTTCAATATACTGTAGTGACTATGCTCCTGTAACCTGGGCATCTTCTGTTGAACAATAAGCATACTGTATAGTCTGTAGCATAGCAATGATAATACTGGTATCTGGTGTCTGACATTGACAATCGCTTTGAATCACAACGCAGTTTTATCCAGTGGTGACATTCTAGTATAACATGTCCATTGTATCCGGTGACTATAGAGCATTGTGTGTAAACAATATGATCAACAGCTACATAATAAATACTGTACTGAAGCTGAACATTGATCTAATTCCACATGCAAATTATTCCCATAGGGGAAGTCACAACAACCCCTTTAATTACTGGGACATTTAATTGGGTAAAATGTTTGCATTTTTTGCAGCGTAGCATTTCTGTGATATAATTTACAAACAGCAAAAGTGTCTTGTGAACAACAGTGCTGGATTTATTATGTACATTAGTAGCTCAAATGCCCTGAAGAAAACTTTGAGAGCAGGTTCGAAAAAGCACAAAAAATAATGCAAATTGCCTTTGAAGAGCAACCTACTTTGTGTATTACCTGAAGGGACTGAGGCTAAAATTTAATGTATGAGCCGAATAATCTACTTCCTTGTATGGTTCTTTCTTATTAAATCTACCTTATAAATATGGAGCATTTGTTTTTTACTTTATTTTCTACACAGTTTAACCAAACCACTAAAGAAAGTTAGGAGTTCACTTATAGTCATATACTGGCAGGCGATGAAGTCCAAGGACATAACTATTGGGGGTCCAGAGGTAGCAATTGCTACAAGGCCCAGAAGCCTTTAGGGTCCCAAAGGCCAACTCTACAACATATAAATATACCAATATTACATATAGCACATGGTAAATGGGGATCCTTTTACATATTTTGCATTGGGGTCAAGGAGCTTCAAGTTACGCCTCTGAATGGATTTGCCATGAATTAATTTCACGTGGCTCATAGATAGCAGTAAGGATGCAACAATACAAATGTATTCAACTTCTCATCACTTTTTTAGTGCCCCAGTCCCCTTTTCTTATTCTTTTTCACTGTTCATCTCTTTTCTAGGTGGGCCTGTACAATAAACACAAAATTACTATGACACTTTGAAAAGCATAGGAAACAGAGCAGGGTAGATGTGGACACAGCTGTATTATAGAGAAGAGACATGTGCCCTGGAGCTTCCGCCACTTATTCTCTCTACTCAGGTGGTTCTTCTGATCTGCTTTTTGCTAGTTACACCTCTGGCAATCACTATTTACAGTAGTGTTAAAAAAATAACAGTGACGTAGAAAAGCAAATAAAGTACAAAATAATTATCATAACTTTAATTTGCATAAATGCAAATGAACTGGAAATCCTACACATTCAATTCCAAATCAAAACAATATATCCAGTTTGTGTCAATCCTTTACTGTAAGTATACTTTAAAGTAATGAAAAGGCATATTAGTATGTTCAAAAAATAGCATTTTTCTTTAAAAACTTAACAATTTAATGTATAAACTGAAAAAATGTTTGAGATTTCACGTTTCTTTGAACTATTATTTAGTGGTATAACCATTGTTTCTGACAATTGCTTGACATCTGTGTTGCATGGAGTCAACCAAATTTTGCCACCTCTGAACACGTATTCCAGTCCAGGAAGATGGATCTACAGTGCTGGCCAAAAGTATTGGCACCCCTGCAATTCTGTCAGATAATACTCAATTTCTTCCAGAAAATGATTGTAATCACAAATGCTTTGGTAATAATATCTTCATTTAATGTGTCTTCAATGGAAAAACACAAAAGAGAATGAAAAAAAAAAGTCAAATCATTGATCATTTTACACAAAACTTGAAAAATGGGCCGGACAAAAGTTTGGCACCCTCAGCCTAATACTTGGTAGCACAACCTTTAGACAAAATAACTGCGAACAACCGCTTCCGGTAACCATCAATGAGTTTCTTACAATGCTCTGCTGGAATTTTAGACCATTCTTCTTTGGCAAATTTCTCCAGGTCCCTGAGATTTGAAGGGTGCCTTCTCCAAACTGCCATTTTAAGAAAAAAGATCTCTCCACAGGTGTTCAAATGGGATTTAGGTCCAGACTCATTGCTAACCACGGGTTTACAAAAGTCTCCAGTGCTTTCTCTCAAACCATTTTCTAGTGCTTTTTGAAGTGTGTTTTGGGTAATTGTCCTGCTGGAAGCCTGAACAGCACCTGTTACTTTCCTGTGGCACATAACAGGTGGTGGCAATAACTAAATCACACTTGCAGCCAGTTGAAATGGTTTAAAGTTGACTCAACCTCGGTCCTGTGTCCTTGTGTGTACCACATTGAGCATGGAGAAAAGAGAAGACCAAAGAACTGTCTGAGGACTTGAGAAGCAAAATTGTGAGGAAGCATGAGCAATCTCAAGGCTACAAGTCAATCTCCAAAGACCTGAATGTTCCTGTGTCTACCATGCGCAGTGTCATCAAGAAGTTTAAAGCCCATGGCACTGTGGCTAACCTCCCTAGATGTGGACGGAAAAGAAAAATTGACGAGAGATTTCAACGAAAGATTGTGCGGATGGTGGCTAAAGAACCTCGACTAACATCCAAACAAGTTCTAGCTGCCCTGCAGTCCGAGGGTACAACAGTGTCAACCCGTACTATCCGTCAGCGTCTGAATGAAAAGGAACTCTATGGTAGGAGACCCAGGAAGACCCCACTTCTGACCCAGAGACATAAAAAAGCCAGGCTGGAGTTTGCCAAAACTTACCTGAGAAAGCCAAAAACTTTTTGGAAGAATGTTCTCTGGTCAGATGAGACAAAAGTAGAGCTTTTTGGGAAAAGGCATCAACATAGAGTTTACAGGAAAAAAAAAGAGGCCTTCAAAGAAAAGAACACGGTCCCTACAGTCAAACATGGCGGAGGTTCCCTGATGTTTTGGGGTTGCGTGGCTGCCTCTGGCACTGGACTGCTTGACCGTGTGCATGGCATTATGAAGTCTGAAGACTAACAACAAATTTTGCAGCATAATGTAGGGCCCAGTGTGAGAAAGTTGGGTCTCCCTCAGAGGTCATGGGTCTTCCAGCAGGACAATGACCCAAAACACACTTCAAAAAGCACTAGAAAATGGTTTGAGAGAAAGCACTGGAGACTTCTAAAGTGGCCAGCAATGAGTCCAGACCTGAATCCCATAGAACACCTGTGGAGAGATCTCAAAATGGCAGTTTGGAGAAGGCACCCTTCAAATCTCAGGGACCTGGAGAAATTTGCCAAAGAAGAATGGTCTAAAATTCCAGCAGAGCATTGTAAGAAACTCATTGATGGTTACCGGAAGCGGTTGTTCGCAGTTATTTTGTCTAAAGGTTGTGCTACCAAGTATTAGGCTGAGGGTGCCAATACTTTTGTCCGGCCCATTTTTCAAGTTTTGTGTAAAATGATCAATGATTTGACTTTTTTTTTCATTCTCTTTTGTGTTTTTTCATTGCAAGCAAAATAAATGAAGATATTATTACCAAAGCATTTGTGATTGCAATCATTTTCTGGAAGAAATTGAGTATTATCTGACAGAATTGCAGGGGTGCCAATACTTTTGGCCAGCACTGTACATCCCACAGTTCTTCTCCATTTTTAGGGTTATGCCTCATAAAACATAAAAACAATAGATAGATATAGATAGATAGATAGATAGATAGATAGATAGATAGATAGATAAACAAACTGATCCATGATCACTTGTATGTGATAAATAGGCACAACGGCATGGTATGAGAAACATCCCTATATCATAATTTTTGCAGCACTATGCTTTACTGTCTTCACAGTGTACTGTGGCTGGAATTCAGTGCTTGGAGGACGACAGACATACTGTCTGCGGCCACTAGACTCAAAAAAACTATTTTATTTTATTAGTGAACAAAATGCAGCTTCGTTTTTCTTTGGGCTAGTCATGGGACTTCACGGGGAGTTCTTGCTGGCAACTTGGCCTAACTTAATGGTCTTCTGGTTCTAGCAGTACTCACTCTTAACTTCAGGTCTTCTTTGATCTTTCTGGAGGTGATCATTGGCTGAATCTTTGCCATTCTAACAGTAGTTCCCCGCTTGCTTCCACGTCTTTAAGGTTTTGGTTGCCATGTTATTCCACAGAATGACTGACTTCACCAATGTAACTTCTCACTGCTATTATTTTGAACATGCCAATTTCAATGAACAGCATGCATGCCTTCACAAGTAAATTCTTTGCTATATAGAAATATTACTTCTACCAAAAACATCAATTCATCATGTTAATAATGTTGCACTGCTATTTTTAAACACTATTGTAACTTAGCAGTGTATACACCCTCACCTCTCGGCAAAATGGAAGTCCCCACATAGCTGTTTGGTGATCCTATCCAAATGAGGAAGGTTCATTGGTGACCACCTTTCTTTTTTTGGAGTATCCTATCGACATCCAGTGTATATACCTTCCTCTTCCTATCTCAATTTGCATTAATGATTGCTTTCACCTGGTCCATATAGGAATTATTGGCATATCAGCATAATGCTGCCCATCAGGGAAAGAGGTCACTTCAGAGCTACCCACTAAGTTAGTTATGACTTCAATCCTTCAAAGTTTGTCCATATATCAAGCATATATAGTAGATCAAGACTGATATTGTGTATGTATAAAGGTACTTATTGGATTACATTCAACAGTCATCCAACTGGGTTTAATCCTGTATGTAGTGAGAATGTTTCCTCTTGTTTTCATTAAACCTCTAGTCCATCCTGTATCTATCACACCATTTACTGGCTGATCTCATTCACTAATCCCTGTTCTACACTATGTTGCACTCTCCTCTTTTTAGCTGCCTTGATCACTCTTGAGTGAGGATTTTGCAGTCCAAGGATGGAGATAATAGTTAGATGGGATTTATAGCTGTCAATAGTGGCTGACAAGTATTGCTGGAGCAGCAGCTTCTTCACAGAGCCCATTGCTGCATCATTAGTCTAAAGAGTCATGTTTCACTAGCAGAATCGCACTACTAAGGATAATGGCTTCCCAGCTGTAATAGGCATGCAGTGAAGGTGACTGCAGTTCATGTACACTCCGTATCCTTGCTGATGTTATGTCTATTTTATTAAGCTGCTATAACACCTCAATAGTCACACGCATACATCTCGAAACTAAAAGGGCCATTCACAGCTGGACTCTAGCAAGAGAAGGTGAAACAAACATTTTATTATTGTTATTATTTAAAATGAGCTTTAAAGGCGCGTTAGCCATCATTCAGAAGATACTCGTAATGTCCTAACCAAGGATCAGTCATCGTCTTTACAATACAAATGTAGGAGAACAGAAAGAAACAGTCTCATAGGAAGGTAAAGACCCTATAAAGATGTCTTAGATGTCCTAAGTGTACACTATAACAATATTTTATCACATGCAAACTGTGTCAGGCAGCTGGAATGGGGACTATTAGGAACATTATTTAAAGATATGATTTATGTCATAAAATACCATTTTTATCAGTTAGCATGACCTTACAATGATAGTGTGCTCCATGTAATATATAAATAATATATTACTGTCTTCTACTGTGTGCACAGGAACACAAGCACTATAACACTGTCCACTTTGTAGAAAAATATAATAGCTATAATATTGACCTCTACAGTATGTATAAAAGTCTAACTACTATAATACTTCAAAGCTATAACTTTATGATGTTTAGAAAACTATAACTACAGTAGTAGAATATTGCCCATTTTTTCAAGAATATAACTACTATATTGCATCCTATGTTAAATATAACTATTATAATATTGCTTACCATGTACAGGCATGCAAGTGTTATAACACTGCTCCCTATGTTCAAGAAATGTAACTATTATAAAAACTGACCTCTATGTACAAGAATATAACTACTACTACAATACTTCACACTATGTACAAAAATATAACTATTATAATATTGCTTACCATGTACAGGAATATAACTACAACAATACTGTACATACAAGAATATAACTTCTATAAAACTGACTTCTACGTACACAAATATAACTACTACTATACTGCCCCCTATGTACAAAAATGTAACTACTACGATATTGCTTACTATGTACAGGAATACAAGAGTTATAATACTACCCTCTATAAGAATGAAACCACTATAAAACTGATCTTTATGTACAAGGTGTGAACCTGTGCTAAGATAACATAGTTTTGGATTGATGTATTCGCACTAATTTCCAGGCTGTCCAAAAACATCACCCCTTCTCCCATTGTAACCTTACTTAATATTAGAGTAGAGGTAATTCCATGAGGACTAGGTCTGAGAAACTGTCAGTATGGAAAGGTTGTAAAGTCCCTCTGGACTAGGGAAGTGATCCACAGGATAAAATCTTGCTTTCAGTATGAACATTGGATGGGGGTTAATGAGAAAAGTTAGTGAATACCCAAAGTATTTTTTATTTTTTTTTATAATTTATTATAGGTGTTAGCATTGCGTGTGCTAACGATGAGTTAAATGTTTTTCTATAAAAGATTTATATATATATATATATATATATATATATATATATATAAGATAGATAGATAGATAGATAGATAGATAGATAGATATTTTTTTTAATAAGAAAAAAGCAGAAAGTGTATAACTATTCTTTTTTTAACTAAACCTTTGGACAACTTTTGATTTTCTGCCAGTATTTGTGTCATTAATACATTTTGTGATACACTGACAAGCAAAAGGGTAACAATGTTTGACTTTCAGACTCCATATCTCACCATCCACTACAGCTTCAACGTGAGACTACCATCATTTTGTTGATGGACATCATTTTGTATTCTTCCAACTGTCATGGCACATGTTGCAGTTTGGCAATTTTCTTGGCCGAGAGTCCACTATCGATGAGCTGGATGATGGTGTTTCCCTTTTCTTTGGAAATCTTCTTCATGGCTGATCCTCGATTTGAAGCAGTGACTTTCCGCTTGGGAATCAACCTAATAATACACTGAGCTATTGGTGAATGTGAGAACAGGTTGTAATTTGTAGTATACAAGAAGAAAAAGATTTTTCCACCAAGAGGAGCAAAACAGTAATAATGCAGTTACACGACAAGAGTCTGCATAACTAATCATATGCTAAATAGTTTCAAGTCAAATTTATGTATGAGATAGCCGAGATGATTGTCTATAAAATGATGGTAGTCTCACATTGGAAGCTGTAGTGGATGGTGAGCTATGGAGCCTGAAAGTCACAAGTTCAAAACATTGTTACCCTTTTGCTTGTCAGTGTACTTTATAACAATTTTTGTAATACTTTATTAACAAATTTTAGCTCCTTTCTGTGAAATCCTGCATTTTTTACTCTTTCCCTTGTTTCTATATTGAAAGCTGTTCCTGCCTTTCACTGAATATTACTGTGTATGGAGTATATTCTTGGCTACATTGCCATCCCTGCTTCATGCTTCAATTGCTTGAAGATGCCATTGATAAACTTTGCTTTTGCACAAAGTATAATAACCAATGTCCCAAGAAAGGACATTCACTCATGCTTCATTACTGTTGTATTGTTGAAACATACGAGTAAAGAATGTATGCAAACAGTGAGAGTGTGTTTTTGGCCCTGACTACATGCTTGACTACATTACAGTTATATCCCCAACCACGAATATTAGCAAGGAGATTCTCACAGCTCCAATGTACAAGAATATAATTACTCTAACACCAGGGGCGTAAATATCGGGGTAGCAGCGGTAGTGGCTGCCACAGGGCCCGGAAAATTATGGGGCCCGGGACCCGGAGCCCTGTGGCAGCTGCTACCGCGAACCCCACAAACACTGTTATTATTATACTCTGGGGTTGACCCTGGAGTATAACGATCAGAGGCCCAGGGGAGCTGAGGGAACATAAAAAACACTGTAACTCACCTCTCCTACGCTCCGCAGGTTTTGGGTCTGTTTGGTGACGTCCCAGACGTCAGCCAACGTCATTATGCATAGCAACGTTGGCCTCACTTACGCGAGATCTGCTCCAACATTGAAGATGGCTGAATTAGCGCATGGGAGTGCACCGGAGCGAGGATGAGGTAAGTAGCATTGTTTTTTATGTTTGTATCCTCCTCTGGGTCTCCGATCATTATACTCTGGGGTCTGAAAAGACCCCAGAGTATAATAATTGTTCATGCGTGGTCCACTATGGGGCATAATACTGTGTGCAGGGGCTACTGTGGGCATACTACTGTAGGCAGGGGCCACTATGGAGCATAATACTGTGTGCAGGGGCCACTATGGGGCATACTGTTGTGGGCAGGGCCCACTATGGGGCATAATACTGTGTGCAGGGGTCACTATGGGGCATAATACAGTTCGCAGGGGCTGCTATGGGACATAACATCGTGTGTAGGGGCCGCTATGGGGCATAATACTGTGTGCAGGAGTCACTATGGGGCATAATACAGTTCGCAGGGGCCATTATGGGGCATAATATTGTGTGCAGGGGCCACTATGGGGAATAATACTGTGTGCAGGGGCCACTATGGCGCATAACAGTGTGTGCAGGAATGCGGTTTATGCGGGGGGGGGGGGGGGTGGCGGTTTGTGCGGGGGGGGGTTGGGGGGCGGCAGTTCGGGGGGGGCCATGTCAAATGTTCGCCATGGGGCCCAGCCATTCCTAGTTACACAACTGTCAAACACTGTCCTCTGTGAACAAGTATACTACTGTTCAAAAGTTTGGGGTCACCCAGACAATTTTGTGTTTTCCATGAAAACTCACACTTTTATTTATCAAATGAGTTGCAAAATGAATAGAAAATATAGTCAAGACATTGACAAGGTTAGAAATAATGATTTTTATTTGAAATAATAATTTTCTCCTTCAAACTTTGCTTTCGTCAAAGAATGCTCCATTTGCAGCAATTACAGCATTGCAGACCTTTGGCATTCTAACTGTTAATTTGCTGAGGTAATGTGCAGAAATTTCACCCCATGCTTCCAGAAGCCCCTCCCACAATTTGGATTGGCTTGATGGGCACTTTTTGCATGCCATACGGTCAAGCTGCTCCCACAACAGCTCAATGGGGTTGAGATCTGGTGACTGCGCTGGCCACTCCATTACAGATAAAGTACTAGCTGCCTGCTTATTCCCTAAATAGTTCTTGCATAATTTGGAGGTGTGCTTTGGGTCATTGTCCTGTTGTAGGATGAAATTGGCTCCAATCAAGCGCTGTCCACAGGGTATGGCATGACAAAATGGAGTGATAGCCTTCCTTATTCAAAATCCCTTTTACCTTATACAAATCTCCCACTTTACCAGCACCAAAACAACCCCAGACCATCACATTACCTCCACCATGCTTGACAGATGGCGTCAGGCACTCTTCCAGCATCTTTTCAGTTGTTCTGCGTCTCACAAATGTTCTTCTGTGTGATCCAAACACCTCAAACTTCGATTCGTCTGTCCATAACACTTTTTTCTAATCTTCCTCTGTTCAATGTCTGTGTTCTTTTGCCCATATTAATATTTTCCTTTTATTAGCCAGTCTCAGATATGACTTTTTCTTGGCCACTCTGCCCTGAAGGCCAGCATCCCCGAGTCGCCTCTTCACTGTAGACATTGACACTGGCGTTTTGTGGGTACTATTTAATGAAGCTGCCAGTTGAGGACCTGTGATTTCTCAAACTAAAGACTCTAATGTACATGTCTTGTTGCTCAGTTGTGCAGCGGGGCCTCCCACTTCTCTTTCTACTCTGGCTAGAGCCTGTTTGTGCTGTCCTCTGAAAGGAGTAGTGCACACCGTTGTAGGAAATCTTCAGTTTCTTGGCAATTTCTCGCATGGAATAGCCTTCATTTCTAAGAACAAGAATAGACTGTCGCGTTTCACATGAAAGTTCTCTTTTCTGGCCATTTAGAGAGCTTAATCGACCCAACAAATGTAATGCTCCAGATTCTCAACTAGCTCAAAGGAAGGTCAGTTTTATAGCTTCTCTAACCAGCAAAACTGTTTTCAGCTGTGCTAACATACTTGCACAAGGGTTTTCAAGCATTTTCTAAACATCCATTAGCCTTCTTACACAGTTAGCAAACACATTGTACCATTAGAACACTGGAGTGATTGTTGCTGGAAATGGGCCTCTATACACCTATGTAGATATTGCATTAAAAACCAGACGTTTACAGCCAGAATAGTCATTTACCACATTAACAATGTATAGAGTGTATTTCTGATTCATTTAATGTTATCTTCATTGAAAAAAACTGTGCTTTTCTTTCAAAAATAAGGAAATTTATAAGTGACCCTAAACTTTTGAATAGTAGTGTATATAAGTACAACTATGGTGCCATACAAATCTATATGTAATATGCAGGATTTTAATATATCACATTATCCATTCATTATCTTTCTATTCTAAACTGCAAAATATGCATATAATGTTGGCATATACTAACATGATAAAAAAATAGGCCATTCTAATTTGCATTTATGCAAAATATCATGTACTTTTCAAGGTAATATTTTACCTTAGCAATTAACATTATTATAGACAATGCATGTCTAAGCATTGAAAATGCCATAGAAAAGGTAATTGTGTTAATTGTATCCTCTATACATAATGGACTGGTGAAAAATAAGATGTCGTGTATTAGTTAAGCATAATACTGACAATTTCCTGTGGTGACATCTCATGAAAAAATCTTTTTGAGCAGTGGTTCAGGGTATCACAGTTTTGTCCTATCCAAGTGGTGGCACTGCAGGGTATTTTATATTTGCTGCCAAGTTCCCCCACAGATTATACTTGATGTTGTTATTCAGAAAGTGTCCTTTTGGCATAAGTTTGGGTACATATTTTATTTTATTTTAAAGTTTATTTTAAAGCTTCATAGACTATATTCTACAAAAAAACAGAGTTAACCCGAACTTCTGCAATTGGTTAAATTGATGCAGAAACAACAAAAAACTGTGAAAAGCCATTGGAAGAACATTTTTCAATGAGATTTTCATTGGATTTTGTTGCATTCTGTGATAAGATATTATGATGTAGCAGTTTAAAGGGAATCTGTCAGACATTTTTCTCCCCTCCAACCAGCAGTCCCACAATATGTAATATAGTTATGGTAATAACTTCCACAGTTTTCAACAAAATGTATCCATGGCTTACTTTTTAATTTGACTTTATTTCAACCAGTCCGCCTATGTAAATTCCATCGATGACGTCACGTTCGCCGCCTCATACGCCGCCTCCTTCTTCAGCGGAGACACCTCCACCGGCCCCCACTGCCCGAGTTCTCGTCTGAGATCGCGTGCATGCACATTAGGGGGACCGCCAGAAGCTACAGTTACGTAGCATAAGAATGACAGGAGAATGTGAAAGGACACCTGGGAATATCTGTGCAGGCGCGGGATTTCAACTATGATTAGCTCAAATAGGGGCAAGAATTTACTCATGGGGGAGGCATGTCAGTAAACAACCTCATGAATACTCCGGACTGTTCTCGGCTGAACAGCGTTCATTGAACCTTTAGGAGGTCATTTACATACAAGGCGGGAAAACTTAAGGTACAAAATTAAAAACAAGGGGGGCTATGGTAGAAATTATTTTAGGGGATTTATTATGCAAGTTTTTACTGTTTTACGATACTGCTTTTACTTTATGGTATGAAAAGGAGATGACAGGTTCCCTACAACAAAATGCATAAATTTGGGTTAACTCTGTTACATCTGTATTTCAAACCAGGGAAATAACTAGTAACTTTATGGCACCAGAGCAAATTCTTTTAGGCTTGCCTAATATAAATACATATATATATATATATATATATACATATATATACAGTGCCTTGAGAAAGTATTCGGCCCCCTTGAACTTTTCAACCTTTTGCCACATTTCAGGCTTCAAACATAAGGATATAAAATTTTAATTTTTTGGTGAAGAATCAACAACAAGTGGGACACAATTGTGAAGTGGAACGAAATTTATTGGTTATTTTAAACATTCTGTAAAAAATAAAAAACTGAAAAGTGGGGCAAGCAATATTATTCGGCCCCTTTACTTTCAGTGCAGCAAACTCACTCAAGAAGTTCAGTGAGGATCTCTGAATGATCCAATGTTGTCCTAAATGACTGATGATGATAAATATAATCCACCTGTGTGTATTCAAGTCTCCGTATAAATGCACCTGCTCTGTGATAGTCTCAGGGTTCTGTTTAAAGCGCAGAGAGCATCATGAAGACCAAGGAACACACCAGGCAGGTCCGTGATACTGTTGTGGAGAAGTTTAAAGCCGAATTTGGATACAAAAAGATTTCCCAAACTTTAAACATCCCAAGGAGCACTGTGCAAGCGATCATATTGAAATGGAAGGAGTATCAGACCACTGCAAATCTACCAAGACCTGGCCGTCCCTCTAAACTTTCATCTCAAACAAGGAGAAGACTGATCAGAGATGCAGCCAAGAGGCCCATGATCACTCTGGATGAACTGCAGAGATCTACAGCTGAGGTGGGAGAGTCTGTCCATAGGACAACAATCAGTCGTACACTGCACAAATCTGGCCTTTATGGAAGAGTGGCAAGAAGAAAGCCATTTTTCAAAGATATCCATAAAAAGTCTCGTTTAAAGTTTGCCATAAGCCACCTGGGAGACACACAAAACATGTGGAAGAAGGTGCTCTGGTCAGATGAAACCAAAATCCAACTTTTTGGCCACAATGCAAAACGATATATTTGGCGTAAAAGCAACACAACTCATCACCCTGAACACACCATCCCCACTGTCAAACATGGTGGTGGCAGCATCATGGTTTGGACCTGCTTTTCTTCAGCAGGGACAGGGAAGATGGTTAAAATTGATGGGAAGATGGATGGAGCCAAATACAGGACCATTCTGGAAGAAAACCTGTTGGAGTTTGCAAAAGACTTGAGACTGGGACGGAGATTTATCTTCCAACAAGACAATGATCCCAAACATAAAGCAAAATCTACAATGGAATGGTTCACAAATAAACGTATCCATGTGTTAGAATGGCCAAGTCAAAGTCCAGACCTGAATCCAATCGAGAATCTGTGGAAAGAGCTGAAAACTGCTGTTCACAAACGCTCTCCATCCAACCTCACTGAGCTCCAGATGTTTTCCAAGGAAGAATGGGCAAGAATTTCAGTCTCTCAATGTGCAAAACTGATAGACATACCCCAAGCGACTTGCAGCTGTAATCGCAGCAAAAGGTGGCGCTACAAAGTATTAACTTAAGGGGGCCGAATAATTTGGCACACCCCACTTTTCAGTTTTTTATTTTTTACCAAAGTTTAAAATATCCAATAAATTTCATTCCACTTCACGATTGTGTCCCACTTGTTGATTCTTCACCAAAAAATAAAAAATTTTATATCCTTATGTTTGAAGCCTGAAATGTGGCAAAAGGTTGAAAAGTTCAAGGGGGCCGAATACTTTCGCAAGGCACTGTATATACACAAACGTGGACAAAATTGTTGGTACCCCTCGACTAATGAAAGAAAAACCCACAATGGTCACAGAAATAACATGAATCTGACATACTGGAATTTGCCTAACTACATGTTGACAAGCCACAAAGATTCTGGGAGAATATCCTATGGACAGATGAGACAAAAATCTAAATTTTTGGCAAGGCACATCAGCTTTATGTTCACAGATGGAAAAATGAAGCATATCTTGAAAAGAACACTGTCCCTACTGTGAAACATGGAGGAGGCTCTGTTATGTTCTGGGGCTGCTTTGCTGCATCTGGCACAGGGTGTCTTGAATCTGTGCAGGGTACAATGAAATCTCAAGACTATCAAGGGATTCTAGAGAGAAATGTGCTCAGTGCCCAGTGTCAGAAAACTTGGTCTCAGTCACAGGTCATGGGTCTTGCAACAGGATAATGACCCAAAACATACAGATAAAAACACCCAAGAATGGCTAAGAGGAAAACATAGGACTATTCTGAAGTGGCCTTCTATGAGCCCTGACCTAAATCCTATTGACCATCTTTGGAAGATGCTGAAACATGCCATCTGGAAAAGGCACCCTTCAAACCCGAGACAACTGGAGCTGTTTGCTCATGAGGAGTGGCCAAAATACCTGTTGAGAGGTGCAGAAGTCTCATTGACTGTTACAGGATTCGTTTGATTGCAATGATTGCCTAAAAAGGTTGTGCAACAAAATATTAAATTAAGGGTACCATCATTTCTGTCCAGGGCTGTTTCATGAGTTTTTTGAAGCATGGTTGAAAAGCAATGTCTGACTTTCATTTGTCCATTTTCATAGAATTTTTATATATTTTTACTTTTGTCAGATTCAAGTTATTTCTGTGACCATTGTGGGTTTTTCTTTCATTAATCGAGGGGTACCAACAATTTTGTCCACGTGTGTGTATATATATATATATAATATATATATATATATATTTGGGTGAAATAAGTGAGGAACATGTCACCAATTTTCTAAGTTAATATATTTCTAAAGGTGCTATTGACATGAAATTCTCACCAGATTTCGGTAACAACCCATCCAATTCATACAGGCAAAGAAATCAAACCATAGATGTCCATAAATGAAGTTATGTGTAATAATGAGAAATGACACAGGGAAAAAGTATTGAACACATGAAGAAAGCGAGGTGCAAAAAGCCGTGGAAGGTCATGACACCAGCTGAAATCTATCAGGAATTAGAAAGGAATCCTGCCACTTATTGAAAGTTAATATCATCTGGTTTAACTGATGGCCTATACAAAGGTGTCTCATTATTAAGGTGCCGCACAAGAAACATCTCATGATGGGTAAAACCAGTGAGCTGTTTCAAGACCTTCACAACCTTATTGTTGCAAAACATACTGATGGCATTGGTAAAAAAAAAGATTTTCTAAACTACTGAAGGTTCCAGTGAGCAATGTTGGGGCCATAATCTGGAAGTGGAAAGAACATAATTTTACCATAAACTGGCCACAACCAGGGGAGGGGACACAGACAAGGGAGTACAATTATTTCACAGAAAACAATAATTAAGGCACTCAACATCCATGGCCTGTATGCGCGCTCGCCACGCAAGACTTCATTGCTAAACAAAAAGCATGTTTAAATGCCCTGAAAGTTTACTCAACAACATTTAGACAAGCCTGTAAAATACTGGGGAAATATAGTCTGGTCAGATGAGACCAAAATTGAACTCTTTGGATGCCAGAATACACACCATGTTTGGAGGCCAAAAAGCACTGCATATCACCCCATAAACACCATACGCAACAGTGAAGTTTGGAGGTGAGAACATCATGGTGTGGGGCTGTTTATCAGCATACAGCACTGGGAAATGTCATATAATTGATGGAAGGATGAATGGACAAATGTACCAAGACATTCTTGATAAAAATCTGCTGCCAACTACCAGGATGTAGAAGATGAAACAAGGGTGGACATTTCAACAAGACAATAATCCTAAACACACAGCCAAGGAAACTCTCAATTGGTTTCAGAGACAGAAAATAAAGCTGCTAGAATGGCCCAGCCAATCACCTGACTTAAATAGAAAATATATGGAGGGAACTAAAGCTCAGAGTTCATAGAAGGAGCCTACGGAGCCGTCAGGATTTGAAAAGTGTTTTGTGGAAGAATGGGCCAAAATCACACCTGAGGAATGCAGGCAACTAGTTTCTCCATACAGGAGGCATCTTGAAGCTGTCATCACCAATAAAGGCTTTTGTACGAAGTATTAAATAAATTTCAGTAAGCATGTTCAATACTTTTTCCCTGTGTCATTTCTCATTATTACACATAACTTAATTTATGGACATCTATATGATATCTTTGCCTGTGTTGGATTGGATGGGCTGGTACTGACATCTGGTGAGAAGCTCATGTCAATAACACCTTTAGAAATATATTTACTTAAAAAATTGGTGATGTGTTCAATACTAATTGCACCTGATATATATATATATATATATATATATATATATATATATATATATATATGTGACAACTTGGGGGAATTAGACTCAAAATGGCGGCTGACTCCTGGTCCAGACAGCAGTGGTTCGTGGTACTGGGCGCCGGAAAGATAGCTTTCAGACGGTCCAAGCGTAAAATAAAAGTGGCTTTATTCAGCTTAACTGCAACACAGCAAAACAACAAAAAACCTATGCCACAGTTAGGGCCTAACTCACTCCTTGAGCCCCTAACTGTCCTGACTGTTACTCAACTCTAGCAACAGTCCTCTGTGGACACCAGCCCTGTGGGACAGAGCCGCTCTCTCTGTCCTCGCTGGTCCACTCCTGTGGACACCAGCCCTGTGGGACAGAGCCTCTCTCTCCGTCCTCGCTGGTCCACTACCATTTCCTGTTTCCTGCAGGATGCTCCAGCCCCTCTGGAGTTACGTGCCACCACCCAAAGGCGTGGCTGAGAGCCTTTTCTGGTCTGGCCTGGGTTGCTCTGGTCTGGCCTGAAGTCCCTCTTCAACCATGTATGCCTGTCCATTGTCTCTCCAGAAGTCCCAATCTGGCGGTCTTTTCTTCCAAATTCCGCTCATCGAGTTTTCCGTCTTCTCATCACTTTCGATGCTACGCCAAGATCCTGGCCATTCTGTGCAAAGGCAAGTTTTACTCCATCACCTTCACAATTCACAACACAGGGAATCACATCATTTTCATCATATTTCTCGCCATAGTCTTCAGCCATCCCATTGCATGACTTTGATTCCTTTAGTGAATAGCCGTAAAAATCTTCATCTTCACCAATCATGAATTCACAGGAGCTCAGAGACCAACTAACACGTATTTCATGCACATCAATGTCTTTAGAGTATAACTGTATCATGGGAACTTTTTCCGTAACCTTCATCTCAAAGCAAACTTTGCCATCAGCATCAAGGCTTAGAAGTTTAGAAGACATAGGCTGCTTGCTCTCCACTTTGTTTAAGATACACAATCTCTGTTCCGCAATATCTTCTCCTTCTGCACGAGGGCCATACCGTACACTCTCACAAAATAGATCACGCTGAACTACATTTTCTGGTATGTCTTTAACAACTGTCACATCATTGGTGACATGTAACCATCTCTTACTTCCTGACTCCCCCTTCACAGACAACATGGAGTCATTATTCACCGTTTGTCCACCAGACATTTGGCTAGAGACAGGCACAGCAACACCTTTATCCACAATGGCTTCAGACACTTTAGCTGTTGGAACAACATATGCGTGGTCAGTCTTCTTACGGACTCTTGTTCCACACTTTTGGTGACCCTTCACCTTATTTACCATCTCACAGCCCTCTAGGCTTTGGACCTCATTGGTTTGAGGCTGGACCCACTCTGTCACAGGCAGTGTGTGACCAATCACAGTTTCTTCTTCCGTTGGACCTTCTTTGGCCTCCTCACATTTTGCAGGAAGTCCACCTTTAGCAGCATCTTCCTGGGGAACTCTACCCTCTACTTGACGTTTTACCGAGTCACATGGTTTCATCATACTCTGATCAGTGGTATCAACATCAGTGGACAGGTCATTCATGTCTGTCTGACTTAATGATTCTCCTTTCTCTGCCTCTATGCTGGCAGCTTTTTCCAACTCTAACGCCTTCTGTAGCGCACAAATCTCTGATTCCAGCTCCAGAACTTTCTTCACTGCAACATTTTTCTGTGCCGCTTCCATCTCAGTCTTTACTAGTGCACCTTGCAGCTCTGATTCTTTAGAGGTTAACAGGCTCTGCAGCGAATCCTTCTCAGCTTCTAGCGCTGACAGCTTTGAAGATAGGGCAGATGCCGACTGTTCAGTATTGGATAAAGACTGCTGTAATCGATCCAATTCTTCTTTTTTAGATTCCACTTCGGTTTTTAACTGTTCAATCTGAACAGTGCGCTCTTCCAACTTTATTTCTGACTCGCGCTTCACTTGATCCATCTGAAACTCCAACTGTTTCTTGATTTCCTCCTGCTTGTTCACTTGCACCTTTAATTTAGCAACAAGCATTTTTAGATCTACAATCTCAGCAGATAAATTAGACAGGTTTCCTTCAAACTGAATCCTCATGTCTTCTGTCTGGAGGTCCAATTCTCTCTTGGCCTTTTCCAGCATCTCATAAGCATTAGCTTTGTTCTCATACAATATCTGCACAGATTCCAGGTTTTTCTCAACTTCATCCTTGGAGCTAACCAAATCCTCCATTTTTTTCTTCATATCAGTCGCCTGAGCCTGTAGTCTGTTTGCCTTGTCTAGCAGCTCTGCTTGAAACCTGTCCCCTTCTGTGACTTTTAGTTGCATCACTTGAAGTTGAGTCTCTACCTTTTTGTGACTCTCCTGTAAGGTTTGCACTTTCTGAGCATGAACAGACGACATCTCCATCAATTCTTTGTCTTTATTTTGCACCAAAACAGACTTCTCATTATCTTCACAAGATCCTGACAGCGCCCTCTCCAGGCTACATATTCTAGCTTTGAGTTCCCTTTCTCTTTGTTTAGCAGTTTCAAGCTCATCTCTTAATTTTTCAATGACAATGGAGTCTTGAACATGCTGCTCCTTTAAATCCTGCAATTGCTTCTCAAGCACTTGCTTTTGCTCTACACTCTGTATAACTTCATTAGATAGAGCACATTTCATTTCAGCAAACTCCTTCTCAGTGACGCAGTCCATTCCAGGGAAACCCAGTACCACATTTTCACAATGACTAGAATATGAACTCCTCATAGATTCAAGATCTTTCTTTAACTTCAAGTTCAACTTAAGGTTCTCTTTTTCTAATACCTCAAGTTGCCATTTCCAATCAGATATTTTATCCTCATCAATGCACCTGATGGTTTTATTCTCATCTTGAAGCTGCTGCACCATAACATTTTCATCTTTGGTGCGTTCATGCACTCCATTATGAGACACACACTCAGCAGGGACATATTCCATCATAGAACAGAGGTGCTTTAGAAAAATTGAGTCACCATCATGCAACCCTTTATCCTTACTTGCACTCCACCTGATCTGTTCCGGGTTTTGTATCTCTCTGCATTCAGACTGCTGCACTAATATACCTGTGCATAACTTCTCTGCTTTATTACAAGCTGAAATTCTCTTTTTCTTGCCCATGGTTTACTAACAAGATTATATTCCACTGCAACCTTGGGTTCAACCGGCTGCAACTTCTTGCTATCTTCTGCAGTCACCTGTATTCACACAGTTAACTTATGTGGCACTACAACAACCAGCATTTTCTTCTGTCTTCCACAGAAAACACCAACATGGCACCATAGCCTTTCACATAGACTGTTTGCAATATCCATCTTCTATACACATTGCATACTTTCTTGCTATCAAACATTTCACAGACTTCTGTGCCCGCATTCTCCACCATATGTGACAACTTGGGGGAATTAGACTCAAAATGGCGGCTGACTCCTGGTCCGGACAGTGGTGGTTTGTGGTACTGGGCGCCGGAAAGATAGCTTTCAGACGGTCCAAGCGTAAAATAAAAGTGGCTTTATTCAGCTTAACTGCAACACAGCAAAACAACAAAAAACCTATGCCACAGTTAGGGCCTAACTCACTCCTTGAGCCCCTAACTGTCCTGACTGTTACTCAACTCTAGCAACAGTCCTCTGTGGACACTAGCCCTGTGGGACAGAGCCGCTCTCTCTGTCCTCGCTGGTCCACTCCTGTGGACACCAGCCCTGTGGGACAGAGCCTCTCTCTCCGTCCTCGCTGGTCCAACACCATTTCCTGCTTCCTGCAGGATGCTCCAGCCCCTCTGGAGTTACGTGCCACCAACCAAAGGCGTGGCTGAGAGCCTTTTCTGGTCTGGCCTGGGTCGCTCAACAGCGCCCCCTGGCTCACATACTTACAATATATATATATATTTCAGACAGCTCAGATAGAACATATTTTTATTAATAATACATCACTAACCAATACATTATACAGTTAACAAATAATATCAATATCCAAGGAAGAGCTATTATCGCCTTACTATTATTGAACAAATCCCAGAATATCAAGGTCAATATTACCTATAATACCACAATACTGTATATGGGCCAAACAAAGCCACTAGATCATAATCACTTGTTAATTGTGCACTTTTACATTGATAATAAATACATTCTATTGTTTTCTGTTACTGCCAGCACTCTTTTCTGTCCTATTGTTTATGCCACATTTTTTCATTTGGTAGTTATATATTTACCAGAGTAAGTGGTGGGGCAGGGAGCCAATGCGTTTTTGGTCCACCATTGTTTTCAACTGTGTGCGACCCCCTTTCCCTCTAGACCCAGTTGTGGTTGTACTCTCTGTGACCACAATTATTACGGTATGCACCTTAACCACAATGTAATAATGTAACAGGGTATCTACAGTACCATGTGTCATTTATTATACAGTTTTTTTTCTTTTGAAAGAAGGATTTTAGACTACAGGGCATGGGTGGATCTGCTCCAATACCTTTGCACCCAATATTGCTACTCTTTTGTTGCCTACAGCTGGAGTTGCTCTTTACAGTGGTTCTCCTCTCTAGAAACAGAAACAGAGGGATCCCAAGAGAGGGAACACATTTTAACATATAATACTTGAGGGATTTCATACAGTTGCTTTTTGGGTGGCTCTTCATTCATGTTTGGTCTGTGGAGTCTACCATATTAGACGACAATGTCATAACAAGAAATGTTGATGCTCTTTGCTGTGTCCTTCCGTTGATGGGGTACAGATCTGCAATTTGCTGTAAATTACTTTTCATTGACAAAACCTGATGACGGAAAAAAAAATTCAACTCAATGGGTCAACTTTTTAGCAGATATCTGCTGTTAGCATCTGTTAATGTAATACTTGTTTGTGATATGAAAAGTTGCCAATAGTCACTAGAAAATGGTCTAAAGCTGCCTTTTTTGCCATCCAAAATTTCTAGTGAATGGCCTGCTTAATTCCTGTTTGTTAAACAATTCCTGATGTGACTGATGTTTAATTGTGTTTGGTTACCAGTGTAGCAGTACAGAGGCGATAACAAAATCCTGATATCTCGCAGTCAATTTCATTTGGATAATAAAAATAAGAGTCTTTTTGGCTTTGTAGCCCGGGGGTTCCACTGTTTGTCTGGCGCTTGAGCTTCCCCACAAATGCTAATTGTGATTTCAATGCGTCGGGAAAGATTAAAATGCAATGTGCTTATTTTAAAAGCAACACTTCTGATAAATGGCAGAGGCTTCAGGTATTGCATCTTTGATAATAGCTCAGTTATGCTAAGCAAATAGGGAACATACTAATTTATGATGCTCTAGTAATGCACGGGAATCCTACATAATGAGTTTATACAATGTTTCAATGTGCATTAAAGAGTCTGGTATGCCTAATATATGTTTACTATTATTATACAGAAATGTCTGCAGAGTTAATTGAGGTCATTTAAAGCAGATTTGCACTTTCGCACTCTTGTGTTGTCTTTGTGCTGCTGTTCAGCTCCAAGAACTTGTAGGGGAGTGTTGATGTGGAAAATAGTTTTTCCCTTTCTTTTCCCTTCATTTATGCATTAGATTTCCATCAACACATTGTTCTAAGCTTTCCAAGGCACTGGGGTGTATTTTCTGTAGCTATTTATTACTACAGTCATGGCCAAAAGTTTTGAGAATGACACAAATATTATATTTTCACATGATCTGCTGCCCTCTGGTTTTTATGTGTGTTTGTCAGATGTTTTTATCACATACAGAAATATAATTGCATTCATATTATGAGTAACAGAAGCTTATATTGACAGTTAGAATGAGTTAATGCAGCAAGTCAATATTTGCAGTGTTGACCCTTCTTCTTCAGGACCTCTGCAATTCTCCCTGGCATGCTCTCAATCAACTTCTGGACCAAATCCTGACTGATAGCAGTCCATTCTTGCAGAATCAATGCTTTAATTTTGTCTGAATTTGTTGGTTTTTGTTTGTCCACTCGTCTCTTGATGATTGACCACAAGTTCTCAATGGGATTAAGATCTGGGGAGTTTCCAGGCCATGGACCCAAAATCTCTATGTTTTGTTCCCTGAGCCATTTAGTTATCACCTTTGCTTTATGGCAAGGTGCTCCATCATGCTGGAAAAGGCATTGTTGAGCGCCAAACTGCTCTTGGACGGTTGGGAGAAGTTGCTCTTGGAGGACATTCTGGTACCATTCTTTATTCATGGCTGTGTTTTTAGGCAAGACTGTGAGAGAGCCGATTCCCTTGGCTGAGAAGCAACCCCACACATGAATGGTTTCAGGATGCTTTACAGTTGGCATGAGACAAGACTGGTGGTAGCGCTCACCTCTTCTTCTCCGAATAAGCTGTTTTCCAGATGTTCCAAACAATCGAAAAGGGGATTCATCAGAGAAAATGACTTTCCCCCAGTCCTCAGCAGTCCACTCCCTGTACCTTTTGCAGAATATCAGTCTGTCCCTGATGTTTTTTCTGGAGAGAAGTGGCTTCTTTGCTGCCCTCCTTGAGACCAGGCCTTGCTCCAAGAGTCTCCGCCTCACAGTGCGTGCAGATGCACTCACACCTGCCTGCTGCCATTCCTCAGCAAGCTCTGCACTGCTGGTAGCCCGATCCCGCAGCTGAAACACTTTTAAGAGACGGTCCTGCCGCTTGCTGGTCTTTCTTGGGCGCCCTGGAGCCTTTTTGGCACCAATGGAACCTCTCTCCTTGAAGTTCTTGATGATGCGATAGATTGTTGACTAAGGTGCAATCTTTCTAGCTGCAATACTCTTCCCAGTTAGGCCATTTTTGTGCAGTGCAATGATGACTGCACGTGTTTCTTTAGAGATAACCATGGTTAACAGAAGAGAAACAATGATGGCAAGCACCAGCCTCCTTTTAAAGTGTCCAGTGGTGTCATTCTTACTTAATCATGACAGATTGATCTCCAGCCCCGTCCTCATCAACACCCACACCTGTGTTAATGGAGCAATCACTGAAACGATGTTAGGTGGTCCTTTTAAGGCAGGGCTGCAATGATGTTGAAATGTGTTTTGGGGGATAAAGTTCATTTTCTAGGCAAATATTGACTTTGCAAGTAATTGCTGTTAAGCTGATCACTCTTTATAACATTCTGGAGTATATGCAAATTGCCATTAGAAAAACTGAAGCAGTAGACTTTGTAAAAATTAATATTTGTATCATTCTCAAAACTTTTGGCCATGACTGTACAGATGTATATTGTCATTTGGGTCAACTTATGATGATGTTAGGAATTGATGATATATCTTTTATGGATTTCTGTAGGACTGCAGCTCTGCTGCACACATCCAACTGGAATTAATTACACTCCTAGTCACTTCATTTGGTCCATATGTCTATAGATATGTCTATATTTGCTCAAATTTGTTTGAAGACTCCAATTTGCTATTAAATAAATTCAATACAATATCACAATGTGCAAGATCATAGACAAGCTGTGATTCACAGAAAAAACACTTGTGGTCAAACATAGACTTATACAGGATAGACCACTTGTGACAGAGTATCTCCAAATCATGCTGCATTGAAAACCTGGTCATCTTATGACAAACATGCAGATATGTTTGCCCTTAACTCGAGTTTAATTAACCAGTTGCCGACCACCTGTTGACTATATATGTCAAAGCGGCAGCATTAACTGTGCAAGGACGTTCCTGTATGTCCTTGCACAGTTAGGCTAAGGCCCCACGTTGTGGAAAAGCTGTTTTTTTCTTGCGGGTCCTGGTGCCAACTTTTGTTCAGAGCCCCCTATCCCCTCCCTACAGTGAATTCTTGATAGTGACAGTTACGGGTGCTGCAGCAGTATGTGAGTATAAGTATTACTTATTTTTAGTCACCTCCCCTGGGCTGACATCTGAGCCTCTTTCCATTAACAATATGTATATGTCGGGGAAAGCTTGTTTCTCTAACGGCTATCATGGTGGTCTGGGGCCCAGGCCATTTCCAGCTGGCTACGGACCCCATACCCCACCGGGCCAGTCGTGGTCACACCCCCTGCGACTGCAATCATTACGCCACTGGTCAAAGAGGGGATTTAACAGAAGGGAAATGTCTAAGTGTTTCCTTTATATTTCCCACTCCTTTTCAAGCCACTGTTGACTTTGGCTTAAAAAACGCAACAAAATCTGCAACAAAAAAAAGCACTTATTCCGCAATGTGAGGCCTAAACCTTAGGCTAAGGCTCCATGTTGCAGAAACGCAGCGTTTTTTGTTGCAGATTTTGCTGTCATTTTTTGAGCCAAAGCCAAGAGTAGATTTAACAGAAGGGAAACATCTAAATGCATTATTTATATTTCCCATTTCTTCTCAGGCCACTCCTGACTTTGGCTCAAAACATGCAGCAAAATCTGCAACACAAAATGCTGCATTTCCACAAAGTGGGGCTTTAGCCTTAAAGGGGTTTTGACATTATAAATATAAGGACAAAAAAATGTAAAATAAATTAAAGCTGAAGAAAGAATGTTTACCACACCCACATACAGTTTATAGCCCCACTCATTTGAATAACTTGAAAGAAAAAAAAATCAAAAATGTGTCATGAACCATTAAAAATAGCCCGGTCATAAAGCGGTTAAGGACTCAAATTTCTCATGAAAACAATTCACCCTTGAAAAGCTGCAATTTATAAAGCAAACAATGTGTAACCACACATATCCAAGCATAGTATATCCCTTTGTGTTCATGAAACAGTGTGATCTTGAGATGCTAACTATCTTATAATATGTATCTGGACAAATCCAGACAAAAGACAAAGTAAGGTAGGACACCCTTATATCTGACCATACCCAGTAAAGGGAAGGAAGGACATGTTGTTGTTCTGAGTGGGAACCTGATTATTCTTTATAATAGCCTGAATTCTTTAAAACTCCTGTCCTTCTTGACCTCATAGTATCAGCCAATTCCTGTTAGTTGAGCATTTAAGCTTAAAATGTCTCCTTCCTCAAAATCCTGAAAGGGTTCTACTCATTTGGGATCTGGAGACTAGAGTAAATTGAACGCATTTTCATGTTCATTGAAACAGTATGATTTGATGTGTGCATAGGATGTGCTTAAAATATATTTATCTCTGGAAGAAGAAAGATTTGTGAACTGCACATGTTTACAGTAGAGGTGGGGCTGCCTATCATCAGTGTCATGAGCCCAAGTCATTTCCTATTGACACTCAAAAAGTAAATTAGCTACAAGATCATGAACCTCACTTTGCAGGAAAGAGACATTGAAGAAAAGTAATATTATTGAGGCCATACAGATATAAGGAACGACTTTATCAATTATATACAGAAAAATGCATAAAGGCATATATATATATATATATATATATATATATATATATATATATAATGATACGTCAATGAATATAGTATGTTTCTATGAGTACTCTATATAAACCTTATATCTGCAGTGGGAATATTGATACATTTCTTATACTGAATTTATAGATTAATGATACCTGTTAAAGGCGTTATTCAGTTTTTAAAAAATATGGGCCAAATAGGATGCATCAGCACAAAACACTTCCTAATAAATCCTGTTTAAATTTGACATTGTTTATCTGCTTTATTTTCAGGTCATTGACCACAGCTGTAATGTTTCGTTTACAAGCTCACTAGCCCTCACTGTGAGCAGTTCATCTAGCAAACGTCATAGCAGCTAGTGATCTCCTTGCTGCTTGAACCCACTCATACAGACCTCAGATGTGGGAGTGATTTATTACCTGGTCAGATATGCGGACTGAAGAAGAAATGTGACACAACATAGACCTCATAGAGGGGATTTCATTCCAGGAGAGAGTGGAGAATGGAGGGATACACAGAAAGTGAGAGCAGGAATATGAATAATTTAGTTTTTCCACAGATTCACTGCATGTAAATAACAGTGATACAAGGAGCAGCAACTAAAGTAAAGCCAAGCAAAAGGTGCACAATGGAACAGTGAGTATTTAGCACTGCTGTGGATGTATTTTCAGATGACTTTTGGATATTGGATAACTGCTTTACTACTTTGCATGGTATAAGAATTGACTTGTAAAAGTAGATAAATAAATAGATAGATAGGATAGATAGATTATAAACCTAACTTGAAGCTCCAGGGCTTCAATGGAAAGTCTCCAACAAGCCTCCACATACAATTTAGTGTATAATATGGGTATCATCGTATGTTATAGAGTGCCTATCAGACCCCTCAGGCACCAAGATACAATTTAAACCTCTTTATTCTCTTCAGCTATGTCTCGTGTCCCTATCTAAAAAAGGAAAAAGATCATCACTAGAGATGAGCGAATTGTAGCTGACAAAGTGGAATCTGATCCGAATTTCAGGAAATCTTTGATTCGCATCGAATCGCATTTTAAACTTAGGACATGTCGAAATAGCCTTTAGAAAGGCTATTCTACTCCTACCTTTGTCGTTGTATCAGGCTCCCTGCGATGTCCTGGTCCTCCTTGCTCGTGTAGTAAAATAATCAAAATGGCCACCAGACATGCGTAGAGCCACACGGAATAGAATCAAGATGGCCGCTGTACATGCGCAGAGCCGCTCGGAAAAGAATCAAAATGGCTGCCGGACATGTGCAGAGTCGCTCTTGGAGGCCATCTTTATCCTATTCCTACACGAGCGGTTCTGCGCATATCCGGTGGCCATCTTGATTATATCCCATACAAGACCGTTTCTGCACATGTCCGGCGGCCATCTTGACTCTATTCTAAGTGGCTCTGTTCATGTCCGGTGGCCATCTTGATTATATCCCATACAAGACCGTTTCTGCTCATGTCTGGCGACCATCTTGATTCTCTTCCGATCGGCTCTGCACATGCAGAGGGCGTGATGCAATAGCAAAGGTACGAGTAGAATAGCCTTTCTAAAGGCTATTCTGACGTGTCCTCCGTATTTCTGAAGCATGCAGCTGGATTAACTCTTGCTGGAATCTTCTTTATCAGTATATAATATTATACGCTGGAGATTGTATGTCTTCCTCATTACTAATCACATCCTTCTCTTAATTATGTCCTAATTTGTAGTGTATATATTTAAGTCTGGTGAAACCTTTATACTGGAATAGTTGGGCTGAATGTTTAATTATCTGGAAATCTATTTCAGAAGAATAAAATCATTACTTCGCTTCTATGCATACTATAATTTTCTAGACTACACCACACCTAATAATTAGTGACGGGTGCTACATTGTAGGGTAAGCTGATATATTTACAAGGACTATCAGTATGTGGTGTTTAGCTCCCATGGTTCCTGCAACACATAATGGCAAATTACAGCAGTAGTTATCAATCTTATATTACTTGTGCCTGGATTATCCTTCATATTCCCATCTACAGAAAGGAGCCACTACCCTAGAAGATGCCTTGTTACCTTATATAATTCTCAGTATATCCTGAGGACATTCAATTGGACTTTCATGATTCTCCATGTTTTTAAGATGTTAGAAGACTTTGCCACATTGTTGAACCTCTTGGTGGAATTTTTAATAGATCTACCATGCAAGTTAAGAAAGTAGTCACGTATAATAACAACTTCTTATAGAGGAAAATGATTAGGATAGTATCACACCCAAATAATGCACATCCCTGTTAAGACCATAACTCAGCACTCAAGCCTTTATGAAGAGCCTAGAGTGGATTTAACAGAAGGGAGAAGTATAAGAGCTTCCTATATATTTCCCATTCCTTTTGAAACACCTCTTGACTTTGGCTCAAAAGAACGCAGGAAAAAAGCAGCTTTTCCACAACGTGGGGCCTCAGCCTGATATAGTTTTATCTGTATCCTTATTTGATCCATTTCTGATTGTGATAGCTTTTAAGGTTATTAAGCATTATCCTTGCTAACCCTTTGGTATGTGTTGTACTGTATGTTATTTATTGTTTGTAAATTGATCCCTTTTCCCTTTTTTTTTATTTTTGTGTTCAATAAAATGTTGTTTATTTGCTATGTTTGGGTGTGTACTACTTTTTGGTATGTCGCTCATAGAAGTACCTTGAAAATGAGAAAGTGGTCACAACTGCAAACTAACATGAAACCTATATAATCAATCTTATCCTTAAAATGAATCCAGTCGATTAGCTTCATATGGTAAAACAACTGTGCTATATCAAGGTCAAATTGATGTTGAACGTCAAGCTGGCTATTCAGCCTCTTAGGAAATATATTTTGACTAAGAAATTATTTTCTAGATAAACAAAAACAATCGAAGAATGTACTGTAAGGACAAAAAAGGAAGTCAGTACAACCCAAGCTCAACAAAGATGCTGATCCCAGATGTGGGACATGCATCAATCAGGCTTTTATGGCATGTTCTGTGGATATGTTTTAAATGTCTAAAAATACCCCTTTAGGCCGGGGTCCCACGCGGCGGAAACGCAGCAGAAAAAATGCAGCGTTTTACAGTCACAGCAAAGTGGATGGGATCCTAGTGAATCCCATCCCCATTTTGCGTTAAAATCCACGCTGGAAATTGCAGTATGTCAATTATACATACAGAAACGATGGTGGTTTCCCTATAGGTATAATTGAAACAGAGAGTCTGCAGAGAAAAACTCTGTGAACTTTCTGTTAAAAGTTCTGCGGGAAGATCCGCGAAGTGTGGGACGTCACATGAGGCCTTAGCCTTAACCAGGGTTGAAACTTTTGCTCTGTTTGTCCCGACCTTTATAAATCAATTGTGAAATCTGGTGGAATTTGCAGACAGGGCAACAAATAAGAGGTCATTATGTAACATTCCATAACAATTTAGATGCAAGGTCTAAGAACAGCTGAATGATAACCCCTGTATTGTAATATACTCACCTCAATGTGATCTAGCACAATGGATCTTATGGCTGGGCTTGCATGGATGCCATCTTGTTCTTGCATAGAGCAGATGGGTACCCATCCACATTCAGACACCATATTGAAAATTTCCCATTATGTTTCAATATATTTTACATTTATTGCACATAGCATTGATTCTTTCCATGGGTGGCTCAGTATTCTGACCACTAAAATAAGGGCATATATTACTTATGTAGATATTTTGTATAATCGTTGTATTTTTTTTTTTTATCTTTACAAGTTTTTGGAGGGGAAGTGACCTTTATACAGTGAAAACTGAAACCTTTCCTGAAACTATCCAAAATTGCAGTGAAATTATGTTGTACTGGGTAGTGGTTATCACAAAAAAGCCAAGATAGACATAAAACAGGGAAACTAAAAATCCCTCACAGAAAAATTTTGTACAGATAAGCAGTGTTCTGGTATTTCAGAGAGGTTTCCCTGTATTAATTAATTAAGAGGGTTTTTTTTTAATACATATGTATAATTCATTGCTTTATTTACTGAGGAAATGTGTTTCCATTGCAGCGCAACCAAGTTTTATGTATAGTCCATATAAAAAAAAAAAAAAAGAGAGAGAGAGAGAGAGAGAGAAAATATTTCACTAGAGAAGACCAGTCAACTGTGATTTCAGCACCCAGTCGATGGACTGGACAGCTGTATGAATAATAGGTGGTAACAGCTGCACTATCTGTTACAAAATAGAATTGTTTGACAACTGTAATTGTAAAGTATTCTTGCATGGAATATTTGTTAAACACTTAACACACACACGGTTCACTTAACCTTGGCTTATTATTAGATTAAACATTATACCAGGCTCCCAGAAATAACAATACAGGAGGGGTACATACCTGCATTGAGTTGGTGGGTCCAGGAGTATATGCCTGAAACACTTAAACTACAGTTCACACTATCATCAGGGATTTTAAAACATGACAGATTTTTAGATGGATTTTATTGAATATATAATTGATCACACTGCCGGAATTCCATTGGAATGTTCCCGATGGCAGAAATAACACTGCAGACTACAGTGTACTTGTTAAGATAGCATCATACAAAGAGACATCGAGGGATTTCGTTGATAGTGGCATAATCCTGTAGTTCACAGGAAGTCAGCAGCAATGGGGGAGACTAAAATCCTTTTTACACAGGAGAACAAGCCCTGGAAGGATTGTTAGCATTGGATAAAATATGTTAAACACTAGTATAGTATGACAGCAGTGCCAGGAAAGCCACTTTGTCACCTTACAGTAGATTTCTTCTTGTTTTTTTCTTGAGGTCATATGGTTGTTCTAGAGTGAAGAAATCAGGCGATACCTTTTAGAGGTATACTCAGTTAGCCTCTGAAAGGTATCGCCTGATTTCTTCACTCTTCCACTACTTTCAATGGCTAACACGGTACAATATTATACTACTATCAATATGGTTGTCCTATTATACTGTGGCCCCAAGAGAAAACACAAAGAGACAAGTGGCTCAAAATTTTCATAGTGCTATGTCCTCTACTCTCAGAATTTAAGTCATTTGAAAAAACAGAGTGGAAAAACATCAACAACTACTTTGAAGGAAATTATTAGGAACTTTGTTTTATTTTATGTGTATTTTGGGTTCCTTTAATGAACTACTTGCAAAACATTGTATACAATAGACCATGACATATTCACATGACAACAATTCAAAAAATCACTATAAAAAGGGCAATGAAAAGTAATTCCCATTGTGAATCCTGACATGATCACGGAGACTCTGCTCAAAATATATTAATTAAATTCTAACTCTTTTTGGCAACAGTAATTCATCAAAACCCATCGTATTCATTGATCCATTTTACTGATCTTCATGAACATAAATAAGTAGTTTTTAAATGCACACCAGCTGCCAAAAGAGGCTCAGCTCCGGAGTTCAATCTGTCCCTGCTCTTTCAAACAGATGTTAATCTCAAAGTGGATTTGTTGAGTCCTGAAATTCATTGTAACCACTTTTTAATGAAATCTAGTCATTTTACGCTTTGTTAAGTGTCATTTTATTTAAGACATATGAGAAATGTGTAAAAGGAGCTTTTATACAAGTACATTGGTATGACATAATAACTGCACTGAGACAACATTCAATGCCTGGGCTGCAATCCATTGATCCTTGATCCTTTTGGCAGAAATGACCTAGAAAGATGAAAGAGAACTACAGCACAATGAAATAGAAATTGTTCTGTTCTCTGTGAATGGAGTTCCAATAGACCCATCCCCCAATTCCAACATTATGACTATTATTATTAGTTCACTTTGTGCATAATACACAATGACCAACTATAGTACTTTACATAAATATGTGAAACCAATGAAGCTTTAATATTGTCCACTTTTTAAAGATATTCGAAATGAGTTTACTGAATACATAAAATAGAGGAAAAAAGAACATGGAAAAAAACTCCAGAAGTCTAAACAAGAAATCTGATTAGAAAGATGAAAGTTTCAAGGAGAACACAATTACAGATGTATTAAAAAGGAAAAATATGGTTAAATAAGGGGACAAAGATGAAAAGAAAAATGAAATTTTACTAAGAACAGTCTGAAAGAAAATATTCTATATAATGAGATGTTTTTCTGTATATATAACAAGAGCAGCATCTTCAGCATGTTCATAAGGGTACTATAGTTATCCATTACCGTCTATAGCTGATTTCAGCATTTGAAGAAAGATTTGAAATTTTGCGATGTTCACCATGCAGCATAAAAATGATAACTTTATTTTTAATAAAAATATAATAATCCCAAATTTATGATTTTTTTTTTCTAATGTTACTGTTTTTGCACAATAAAGATATTTGTAGATATATAAAATAGTTTTTTCCTTGCCAAATTTCAAGACCAATAAATTTGATGTCACGGGTCTGTGAAGCAATGCTCATCTGAGGTCATCAATATTTAACTGTCAGATAATACTAATATTAACTATTACTTGTACCATATAGTATGCATATATGTCCTATTCCTATCTATCCAGGTGAACTTTTATACATGCTCATCACTATGATATATGATTAAAAATAAGAAATGTCCTAAATAATTTTACCAAACTGATTTGTTGAAAACTCTTGCGATTGTTTTTAGACATCAGTTGAATGTATCTTCCAAACTCCTGCCTGGAGGTGGCTTGAGGTTAACTTTCTCTGCTCAATAAAGCAGGTTTATATGCTTTAATTTTACACTCCATACTTCCAATATACTACTGTCCAAACTCATAGAACTCTTTTTAAATTGAATCAATATGAACTTATAGGCAATATTTTACGCTTTTTGTGTTTCAAATTTTTATGCCTTTATTTGACAAGATCTATTACAGGATGTACTTTCCACAATTCTATTAAGACCCTTAAAGGCTGGTGAGATCCTGAGCGGGAAGAAAATGCCTCCTTCAGTGCACATTACACTTACTGTAGTGTTTTTAGCTGTATTATTCCTAACACCAGGTTTGCCTCTCTTGTAAGATCAATACTAAAATATTTCTAACATTGCATATTACCGTTACTTCAGACAAATAATTTAATAAACTAATTAAGGGAAATGCAAATGAGTTGTATATGATGGAAAAAAGGAAAGCATTCTGTAGAACCACCTTTTGGAAGGTAGCTATCTATAGATCAATAACTGTCTTTATAAGAAACCTAGTGATATTGACTGGCCATTTGCAGATGTGATGCAGGGTACAGGTTTGGCTAGGTGAGAGGTCATAGGTGTGGGTTTGAAGGAGTACTATGTCTCCTTAGGTTGACATCACCTTTGCAGGTTATCTTGTGGTGTGTACTTCCAGGAACTCTGGGAAATGGAAGACACAAATAAGTTCTCTTTAATGGGAAAAGGAAACTGGCTCCAATGCTTCCTTTTAAAGGTACTGTAGATCAATGTCTGTTTCTAGTGACTGGGATTAAAAGCAAAGTAGAACATCTCTCCCAAAAGGAAGAGAGTCACCCATAAAGAGCAATTTCAGGGTTACTGCCCTACAACACAGTCTGAATTTCTGGTAGACCATGCATGGTCTGTAAGACTCTACATGCAACAAAGTGGCTTCCAAAGGGGATATCTCCCTAAGGAGACAGAGTATCCTATCTGACCCATAAATATACATTAACATGCAGTGAAAGTTACAATATTCATTATACAATCTTTGTGTTAGATTTTATTCATAGTGAGTTCTATTTTGTCAAGTGCCCAGTGTTTTTTTTTTTCTGAGGGACAAAATAGCATAGTCTGTATCATTAAAACCAAATCAATGGAAAGTTGACCATACGCATAAGACAGCTGCCAGCCAAATGTGCTTTTATTACCCAATCCCCCATACATTTGCATGCTTGACTTAACTCAGTGTCCATGCAATGTGGCAAAATAAATAAATAAATAAATAAAATTGACAGTTAAAATTGAACAAACCAATCCTTATTGCTCCTGACAGCAGATGTCGGAGAAGAGTCAGGAATGACTTGTGATCTATTTGTGTGCTGTGATTTTGCTGAAATTTGGATATATCGATATGAATGCTACAGTTTATAGCTCTTAGAGTAGTAAAAAAGAAATGCACCAAAACGTCATCTTCTGATGTTTTATAGATACAAGTTTCATCATTAGTATCTAATAACTATATATTCTTCCCCCCACTTTACTCATTTGTCAAACTATTAAGCACACATACAGTGGGGAAAAAAGTATTTAGTCAGCCCCCAATTGTGCAAGTTCTCCACTTAAAAAGATGAGAGAGGCCTGTAATTAGCATCATAGGTAGACCTCAACTATGAGTGACAAAATGAGAAAACATATCTAGAAAATCACATTGTCTGAATTTTTAAGAATTTATTTGCAAATTATGGTGGAAAATAAGTATTTGGTCACCTACAAAGAAGCAAGATTTCTGGCTCTCACAGACCTGTAACTTCTTCTTTAAGAGGCTCCTCTGTCCTCCACTCATTACCTGTAGTAATGGCTCCTGTTTGAAATTGTTATCAGTATAAAAGACACCTGTCCACAACCTCAAACAGTCACACTCCAAACTCCACTATGGTGAAGGCCAAAGAGCTGTGGAAGGACACCAGCAACAAAATTGTAGACCTGCATCAGGCTGGGAAGACTGAATCTGCAATATGCAAGCAGCATGGTGTGAAGAAATCAACTGTGGGAGCAATAATTAGAAAATGGAAGACATACAAGACCACTGATAATCTCCCTCGATCAGGGGCTCCACGCAAGATCTCACCCCGTGGGGTCAAAATGATCACAAGAACAGTGAGTAAAAATCCCAGAACCACACGGGGGGACCTATTGAATGACCTGCAGAAAGCTGGGACTAACGTAACAAAGGATACCGTCAGTAACACACTACTCCACCAGGGACTTAGATCCTGCAGTGCCAGATGTGTCCCCCTGCTTAAGCCAGTACATATCCGGGCCCGTCTGAAGTTTGCTAGAGAGCATGTGGATGTTCCAGAAGAGTATTGGGAGAATGTCATATGGTCAGATGAAACCAAAGTAGAACTGTTTGGTAGAAACGCAACTCGTCGTGTTTGGAGGAGAGTGAATGCTGAGTTGCATCCAAAGAACACCATACCTACTGTGAAGCATGGAGGTGGCAACATCAAGCTTTGGGGCTGTTTCTCTGCAAAGGGACCAGGACGACTGATCCATGTACATGAAAGAATGAATGGGGCCATGTATCGTGAGATTTTGAGTGCAAACCTCCTTCCATCAACAAGGGCATTGAAGATGAAACGTGGCTGGGTCTTTCAGCATGACAATGATCCCAAGCACACTGCCAGGGCAACGAAGGAGTGGCTTCGTAAGAAGCATTTCAAGGTCCTGGAGTGGCCTAGCCAGTCTCCAGATCTCAACCCCATAGAAAACCTTTGGAGGGAGTTGAAAGTCCATGTTGCCCAGCGACAGCCCCAAATAATTACTGCTCTAGAGGAGATCTGCATGGAGGAATGGGCCAACATACCAGCAACAGTGTGTGCCAACCTTGTGAAGACTCACAGAAAACGTTTGACCTCAGTCATTGCCAATAAAGGATATATAACAAAGTATTGAGATGAACTTTTGTTATTGACCAAATACTTATTTTCCACCATAATTTGCAAATAAATTCTTTAAAAATCAGACAATATGATTTTCTAGATATGTTTTCTCATTTTGTCTCTCATAGTTGAGGTCTACCTACAGTGCTGGCCAAAAGTATTGGAACCCCTGCAATTCTGTCAGATAATACTCAATTCCTTCCAGAAAATGATTGTAAACACAAATGCTTTGGTAATAATATCTTCATTTATTTTGCTTGCAATGAAAAAACACAAAATTGAATGAAAAAAAAAAGTCAAATCATTGATCATTTTACACAAAACTCCAAAAATGGGCCGGACAAAAGTATTGGCACCCTCAGCCTAATACTTGGTAGCACAACCTTTAGACAAAATAACTGCGAACAACCGCTTCCGGTAACCATCAATGAGTTTCTTACAATGCTCTGCTTTAATTTTAGACCATTCTTCTTTGGCAAATTTCTCCAGGTCCCTGAGATTTGAAGGGTGCCTTCTCCAAACTGCCATTTTGAGATCTCTCCACAGGTGTTCTATGGGATTCAGGTCTGGACTCATTGCTGGCCACTTTAGAAGTCTCCAGTGCTTTCTCTCAAATCATTTTCTACTGCTTTTTGAAGTGTGTTTTGGGTCATTGTCCTGCTGGAAGACCCATGACCTCTGAGGGAGACCCAGCTTTCTCACACTGGGCCCTACATTATGCTGTAAAATTTGTTGGTAGTCTTCAGACTTCATAATGCCATGCACACGGTCAAGCAGTCCAGTGCCAGAGGAAGCAAAGCAACCCCAAAACATCAGGGAACCTCCGCCATGTTTGACTGTAGGGATCGTGTTCTTTTCTTTGAAGGCCTCTTTTTTTTTCCTGTAAACTCTATGTTGATGCCTTTTCCCAAAAAGCTCTACTTTTGTCTCATCTGACCAGAGAACATTCTTCCAAAAAGTTTTTGGCTTTCTCAGGTAAGTTTTGGCAAACTCCAGCCTGGCTTTTTTATGTCTCTGGGTCAGAAGTGGGGTCTGGGTCTTCCTGGGTATCCTACCATAGAGTCCCTTTTCATTCAGACGCCGACGGATATTACGGGTTGACACTGTTGTACCCTCGGACTGCAGGGCAGCTAGAACTTGTTTGGATGTTAGTCGAGGTTCTTTAGCCACCATCCGCACAATCTTTTGTTGAAATCTCTCGTCAATTTTTCTTTTCCGTCCACATCTAGGGAGGTTAGCCACAGTGCCATGGGCTTTAAACTTCTTGATGACACTGCGCATGGTAGACACAGGAACATTCAGGTCTTTGGAGATGGACTTGTAGCCTTGAGATTGCTCATGCTTCCTCACAATTTTGCTTCTCGAGTCCTCAGACAGTTCTTTGGTCTTCTTTCTTTTCTCCATGCTAAATGTGGTACACACAAGGACACAGGACAGAGGTTGATTCAACTTTAATCCATTTCAACTGGCTGCAAGTGTGATTTAGTTATTGCCACCACCTGTTATGTGCCACAGGTAAGTAACAGGTGCTGTTAATTACACAAATTAGAGAAGCATCACATGATTTTTCAAAGGGTGCCAATACTTTTGTCCACCCCCTTTTTTATGTTTGGTGTGGAATTATATCCAATTTGGCTTTTTGACAATTCTTTTTGTGGTTTTCCATTGAAGACAAATTAAATGAAGATATTATTACCAAAGCATTTGTGATTGCAATCATTTTCTGGAAGAAACTGAGTATTATCTGACAGAATTGCAGGGGTGCCAATACTTTTGGCCAGCACTGTATGATGTCAATTACAGGCCGGCCTCATCTTTTTAAGTGAGAGAACTTGCACAATTGGTGGCTGACTAAATACTTTTTTCCCCACTGCAGCTGATATGTTTAGATGTCTCTACTACAGGAAATTTCTAAAAAGAAAATTAAAAGACTGCTGAAAATTAGCAGAGCTTTGCTTCAATACTGCGTCAGAAGATTATTTGGCTTGATTTTCACTTAAAGTAAATCTCCTCCTTTCTCATTGTGTCATTTTCAGATGCAACATTGTGTAGATAAAATTCTTAATACTGTTTTGGAGTTGGTGTTTTGGTTTCTAATACAGAGCTCCAAATCCTCTGCATAGATATAGAGATAGATACATGATTAAATTGTTACTCTTGCAGCAACCATTAGTTTCAAGTGAACTTGTCAGGATACTTTTGCTAATAGCAGATAAGAAGCTGAGCTCTTGGATATACAGACTGAAGTATAACTTGAAGTAGGATTTAAGAGTAAAAATCAGGGTAAATCCCAATAGAGTCAGTGAGAATATCGCTTACTCCACCTACACAGGATGACTGACCGCTCTACCTGTATCAGTGTTTGGGCACAGAAGGCTGCCGATCACTTTGTGGGGGCGGGGTAAGCAGGACTCTCCTTGGAGTCCTATCAGGATTTAATCTGTTTTTACTTACAGCTCCTGCTTCAAATAATATATACTTATATATCATTGAGTTAAACTGCAGATTTCCTTTAATATTGAGTTATAATTGAGTTCATTGAATGAAAAAGATGCGGTAATGTATTAAAGTCTTTCTTATGGTGGTTGCATGAAAAATATTATGTAACTATGTCTATTCAATTGTTTTGTAGCCCTGTATAAAAATACTGTAGCTCCTACTAATATAAAGATTTGGCTGGAAATCAATATAAGATTTATAATTTTCATATATTGAAATAACTGATCAGTGTTTAATGGTGAACATTCACTGTAAGGATTTGACTTATAAATATATAAGGCCTTATTCACACGTTTGCATATCACATTGCTCCATTTGCGCAGGAGTTTACTAATCGTAAAATGGGTAATAATGGGTAATACTCAGCTTTCTGCTTCACTTTAAGCTGAATTCTGTCTTTGGTGTGTGTATAGGACACATAGGACTCTAATGTGGACACACAATATTTATAGGTCATTTTCATTTCAGCGATGTTCATGTCAAATTTTCAATCTCAAATCTCCCAGATTTCAACTTGTCAAATTGATCTCTATATACTTAGCAGCACAAATTGTAGGTCAAATCGTCATCGTAGCAGAAAATGTTATACCAGAATAGAGTTATTTTGTAGGAAACAAAAGAAATGGTAAAAAATAGCCCTTGTGTTTAAGACTAAAGCCCCACGTTGCGAAAACGCAGCTTTTTTGCCACTGCGGCAATGCCATGGCAAAAAAATGCTACGTTTTACAGTACCTGCAAAGTTTTTGAAAATCGCAGCATGTGAATTATACCTATGGAAACGCTGGTGTTTTCCTTATAGGTATAATAAGGGCAGAAAGTCCATAATGAAAAATGCTGTGGAAAAAACATGATGTGTTTACGCTGCGTTTTTTTCTGCATTTCGCTACATGGGGCATTAGCCATATGTGGTTTTCAAAATGGAGTATAACTTTTTTTTTATGTTTCGATCAAGTTATATAATTAAAATTCATTATATAGTATTTATTTTGTGCTCATCCTGAGATATATCATGTATTATATACTCCAGAGCTGCTGCTAGTGAAATCACTGTATGCATGCTTTACATTACTTACCTTGTACTAATCCTGAATTATATCCAGTATTATACTCCAGAGCTGCACTCATTATTTCTCTGGAGAAGTTACTGTGTACATACATTTTATTACTTTTCCTATATTGATCCTGAACTGTCAACAATCTTTCCTAGAGCCCTTGCACTCATATTAGTATATATGAGGAAAAATGTGTCTTGGAATTCTTTTTATTAACGGTCATTTTGTTAACTTTTTCTGCATTTTGTAAGCAGTGTGTCCAGATAGTAATGAAAAGTTAAAAGTTACATGTAAATATGTATTATTATGTCTTTGCTTCATTTTACTAGATTCTGTTAAACATTTTTTCTACAAAATTACTTCTTCCTTGCATTTATTGTGTTATGTAATATTTTTTTAAAGGAATGACTAAGGATGTCCCATTTTTGACTGAAATAGTGAAAAACATTATACAAACATGTGGTATAGGGGGGCAGAAGCTGAAAGCAACAATTATATTAATTCAAAAAGACACAATGAGAAGAAAGAACAGATATAGTGCTTGGCATTAGCCACCCACCCAGCATGTACAACTAACTGCATCTGACATTCCTTATGGTTTATTGTCAGCGTTGTCACAATATATCAAAATATGTCCTGACATCTCCAACCAGTGAGAAATGGAGACTGATGCATCCCTACAATTACTTCTGAAAACTAAAGCTGAAAAATTCCTGACAGGTTTACAGTCCAGGCATTTTTTAGAAGCTACTTTACTCTCACAAAACAAAGTCTCTGATTTTGGAATAATCTATGGCGAAGTCAAAAGATTTTCTTATCTATGAATTTCAGTGTGGAGTCATTGTCATCATTTAATACTCTTTGGCTTCTAAATAGCCATTGTATGTGGTCTTAAAGTGCAGTAAGGCTTCAAAGAGTATGAGGGAGATTTACTAAACAAAATGCGCCAGAATACTGGTGTAATTTTCTCACAAAACGTGCCCTGTGCCACATTTAGCAAGAACTTCAGAGGTTTTTAAGCACATTTGCAACTGACAAAATGGGCACAGCTTCAATGGGTTCACAGGAAAGGAGCATGGTTTATCTGAAAGTGGGCGTGGTCATTTTGTCAAGTTGTGACACCATGTGCTAAGGCCGGTTGCACACGACCATATTCCAACCCCCGACCGTGATTGAACTGCACGGCTTGCACACAGGTGGCACACAGATGTCATCCGTGTGCCGCCCGTGCACCTGCCGTGCTGCCGCATCTCCATTCATTCAATGAATAGGAGCTGCAGAAGCACGGCCACAAAACCAGATAGGAATAGGACCTGTCCTGAGTTTTACGGCCTGGACTATCAGGCTGCACAGGGGACTGTGTAATTCATGGTCGTGTGCGTGGCATGACAGAAATGAATGAGTCAGTCTGCTATCCGGATAGCACACTGAAGTAAACCACGGTTGTCTGCAAGGGGCCTAAGTATGCACCAAAAGTTTGTTGCTTTTTTTGTGTAATCTAAGAAAAATAATAGGAGATGTAAAGTTAGATTAGACAGGCTAATAATGCGATAAATTTATCATTCAGCATCAGATCAAACTAGTGCATTTTCAGACTGTCTAGTCTAAATTTTCGCTTTTAAACAGTAATATTGAATCTGCCCCAATATGTCTCCTTAAACTAAGATATCACTAAATTAGTGGGTGCCATGTAACCCCCAAAGTCCAAAGTGCTGGGACAATAAGCATATGCAGTAAAAAAACCAGAGGATTCCTATTGGCGAGCCAGCCCACTGAGACAGACATGCACAATTCAGCATGTACTCTTTAATGGCCCTTTAGTCAGGATTTGAGGATATGTAAGTGGAGAAATTACATTATTAATGCATTAAAGATGCTTTCGTCAAATGGGATCCTTTTGGTTGTAGACTCACTGACTAACTGAGCCGGGCAATATGGTTATCATTTCACATTAACTATTTCAAGATCGCACATTGACGATATATGTCTGACAGTTCACTCTTAACCCTGCAAAGGACATCAATATAAAGTTAAAGTACCCCCTAAAGGTCTATTATAGCCTTATGTGGGCACAATATGTGGAAAAGTGGAAAAAAAAAAAGACCACTACCACACCCACGTCACAGGTTCTAGCCTCTGGTGGCACAACAATAAGTGTCAAATATGTAAAAATTACAATAGAGGAGAGGGAAATGTAAAATATTTTTAGTATCACTTTATGCTATTAAAAAAAAATTTGAAAAACAAGTTTACCCTCTTTTTTACATTTTCTCAAATATTAGATAAAAAAAAAAAAAATCATAAAAAAATGGCTGGTCCGCTGTATAAGCAATGCTACCTCCTATGCCGCCCCTGCTACCTCTTGTGTCACCCCCCTCTACCTCACAGATTGTAAGCTCTTGCGAGCAGAGCCCTCAGTCCCAGTGTGTGAATTGATTATTACTCTGTAATGTCTCTTTTTGTCTGTACTTGAACCCTACAATTTGTAAAGTGCTGTGAAATATGTTGGGGCTATATAAATAAAATTGATTATTATTATTATTATTATTCATTGATTCGGTCCAAATAAATTTGGTCCTAAAGAGTCCTGATTTCCCAGAAAAGCTGTGTATGATGCTCTGTGGTCTCCTAGGACTGTATGTTGAATTGACAGCAATATATATCACAATGGGTAAATGAATGGTAGCTGGTGGTAACAAACAGCCTAGTTAAAAACATACGGTTGGATATTTAATGCTTTTTTTAAAATTAAGATCTAGTCCTTCTTCTCTGTCTACTAAACTGTAAAATGCCGGATAGCATATTAAACAATTTGTGTCAGACGAATCCCAAAACTTTTGGATTTGTCAAAATCTTGTAATGAAATCGATCTGTGCCGAATTGATTTGCTCAACTCTACCCACTAGTTTATGTTTCTTAGGCAATGATGCTGATGACTTTATTATAATAGGTACGTCCCTTTAAATAATACAGCTTGTAGACTTTACTGTAGAGTTCAGGTATCTCAGCAATCACGCCTAAACCACAATGGCCAAAACAAGACCACAAGATTCTTCAGCGACTTACAACCAGAGGCAGCTAATGCTAATACACTATGCTAATTTAAGCAGCACAGTAAGTTGAAACCAAGCCACATCATGTATAAATTATTGGCAGCAGCTTGGGCTTTTAACCTTCAATATACAACTGGCTGGTTTTGCTGCTAATATGTCATAAATATTTGATGTCTTCACACTGGAAGTAAACAATGGCGAGTGTTATGTGTGTGTTTCATTTGGTAGAACAACTGAAATGATCTGGTTAAACTATTCAAAGATAACATCTCAATAAAGATGCTTTGCGTGTCTCGGAAGCTAACAAAAAGCTTTGGACTAGAAAATGGTTTTCTAAATGGCTTTAAAGGACTTAAGTGACTGGGTGCAGTGATGATCAGATACAGACTGAGGACTGAAGGTGAAAAAGATAGGTAAGTACTGCTTGGTTTATTATTTTTAACCAGTCCCCACACTTAGCTTGGACAACCCTTTAAGCATTGAAATTAAATTAGTTAAAGGGGTATTTTTAAATTTGTAGATAATTAAAAGTTAAACATTTTTGCAAATATAAGTAATGAAACATTTTGCAGAGTTTTAAAGATTTTCTATTAATATCTTGTGGTCACAGTCTTGTTGCCTTGATCGGTTGCCTATGGATACGACCATGAATGCAGGACTTTTCTAAGGTTAGAAAAGCAGCCACGATTACCTTATTGTGGCCGGAATATCTTCTCATACATGTAGTGTCCCTGCCTGATAACCCAGCTACAATAAGAAAATCATGGCTGGGTTTTTGACAAGTCCCAGACCATATAAAGTTTCTGCATTTGTGGTTGTATCCATTGGCAACTGATCAAGACAACAGACTGGCATCACTAAGAAAGATGTTCTCTAAAACTGCAGAATTTTTAACTACTTATATTTGAAAAACTGTATAACTTTTAATTATCTACAAATATAGATATGGTTATAGTCATGGGAATACCCCTTTAAGTACTGAAACAAGAAACAAAGTATAAACACTTGAACATTAAATGCTAGAAAAGACTTCCAGATGAAGTTTGCGGGAAAGAAAATAACTCTTAAAGCTTTTAAAACAAAATATTTTCTCCTCAAATTTAGAACTTTTCAGGCGCAGATCTAAGGCACAGGGAATGGCACAGAAGAGGAATCAGACTATGCCTTGTGCAAATGCATGTGCATGTCATAGACAGTCTGCAAACTGGAGGGAGAGACAGAAAAGGTTGTTGGAAATAGATTTCCATAATCTACAGAAGCAACCTATAGGATATTAAGTTGAGAAACAATGGTACTGCACTCTTTTCAATGGTGTGTGGGGTGCCAAGTGGTAGGGTTCTCCAAACCCATAATAGTAGGATGTAAACCACGGCGCACGCTACTCGGTGTATAGCTGCAAATATATAAAAAATAACAAAGTTTATTATATAAATGAAATCGTGATGAGTGATCATCCACCAGTAAACAAAACAGTCTCTTAGTACAAATATACACAGATTATGGAGGCAGATTATAGAGGCGATGTTTCGGTCAAGTCAGACCTTTCTCAGGCCCAGTCAGACTATAGAAGTGCGTACGCGCAAAACAGTCCGTCGTTGCTGCCTCATGGTCTCTGCTTCTAATATTTGCAATAAAGAAGTCAGAAGTCTGGATTGTGTGCCGCTACTGCTTCTTCTTTTTCTTGGTTTGTTTGGACCTATACCTACAGCGTGCCCCCGGACTGACAACCTCAGCACCTGTTTGGTCAGGTAAGTACTCCATTGGTACACTTAAAGTGTTTTGTGCATTGTGTAGTACCACCTGAATTTTTATTTTTTTGGAACCAATCTGCAAAATGTAGATGAGGAAGGCAGAGGTGGTAGAGATCAGCTACGTCCGGTTAATAAACCCTCCAAATAGCAGCCTCCTTACATAGGTTTACATCCTATAGGATATTCAATGACAACAGTAGGACACACAGGGATAAGAAGACTTACAGTTGCCCCCTGATTTATTCTTAAATTGTGATTAGACATCATGATTACAGGTGAGAATGAAACCGTAAACAGAAAATCTGATTTTTATGGACTTCTTCTTTTAACTTAAAGGGATTCTATCATTGAAAAAAATTGTTTTTAAACTGAAAGCACATATGAATAGCCTTTATAAAGGCTATTCATCTCCTACCTTTACTTTGCTGGTCCTCGCCGCTATTTTCAAATTCTTCTTCGTTTTCACTTTATGCAAATTATGCTCAGAGAGCACAGGGGGCATCATCCATCATCATCCATCGCAGCACCGGCTCTGTCTCTTCATCTTGAAGCATCCGTTGGATTTCTCCACCTCTTCACTGCGTCAGCTGATGAGCGCAACTTTGGGAATCAAAATTCCACGCATGTGCAGTCGGCTCTGCCACGCAATGTTTACATACAATGGTGGGAGGATGCTGATATTTCCCACAACATGATAACAAATATTATAGAAAATATTATTTGTCGTTGAATTTTCTCTCTGATTAGTGAACACTATTTATCTAAGTAAAATAAATAAATGAATAAATCAAATCTGATAATAATAGTAATAAAAATTGTTGTAATAATACTAGTAATATTAATAGTAATGCTGCATTTAAGCATCAACATTATGGTCACTACACCAAGACCACACCGAGGTTATACTGACCTAGACTTATGTCCCTATAGGCAACTATCTTAACAAAAATATTTCAAACACCTGCATGCCCAATCGCATGAAGTGAAGTCACACTCACAATCGCACCTTATTTTCTACTTTTGCAGACCTGGACACTACAGTACATAGACGCATGGCTGTAATTTTGGATTTCAACTTTACTCCATCAGAGGGTGCAAAGTTTAATAATTACAGTACAAGCCTCCAGTCTCTCTCCAGTCACACAGGAACACAGTATGATGGTTGCAATCTTAGACCTCATGTACACAACCTGTGTTATGAATGGGTCCTTGAAAAATAGAAATGATGACACACAGATGGCATCCATATGCTTTCTGTGTTCTCCTCAGACCCATAAACGTGTATGAAGGAACCCGGACTGAAAAAGTGACAGGAATAGGACCTGCCCTCAGTTTTGCAGCCCCCTCTCATGGCCCTCACACGGACCCACGGTCGTGTACATGGTGTCATAGAAATTAATGAATCCAGCACATGGACAATAAATACAGTTGTAAAGCCTTACAAAAGTAGCTTATATGGTTCATGGTTGCAGACATTTTACCCAAACCACCAGCTCACAAACCTACTTGTGCTGGCCCCTTCTCTAGCCCACCTAAAACATGCGGCCAGGGTTGCTTTAAGTTCCCAATTTGCTCCTGGCTACAGGCTTAAAGTGTGCTGTGGCATATGAACGTTAACAGTTGGGGCAGGGAGCCTTAAGTGGATAATATCGGCAGACAGTGGATTGTGGACTAGGAGGATATTTGAAGCATTAGACAAAATATCTGGGGCCTAGGGGGTATTATTACACACCACACCTGTCCGAAGGTCATGTGTTATATTGTAGCTCTGCAACACTTCAATACAACTGAACTGAAAACAGACAGAACCCATTAATAAATACTTTTTTTTTTTTAATAGCTTGCATTTCAGGTTAACTTTTAACCTGATAAATTTTCATTTTACATAAACAGAGAGATAAAATATGAGGAAAGCTGCAAGAATTACCATTTATTCTTGTCTTTTATTGTTCTTTAATTACAAGGAAAAAATTGAAGCTTTTTATTGAAAAGATAATTTTCCTTCAAAACTAAAAATATTCTGTTTCTTCACAATGTCTCTGAGATGAAAGGAGATTTCAATAAAATATATGTATAATATCCACATTAAAGCAGTAAAAATGTAAATTATAATGCATATTATTATTGTTATTATTATGATTATTATTAATAATCATAATAATAATAATAATAATAATAATAATAATAATAATAATAATAATAATAATGTTGTTTACTTGATGCTACTGCAAAATTATTCATATTTATAATCATCATTATTATCTGGGTGGCATGTAAAACCTGGGTCGCAACATAGTACTAATCTCTTCATATAGGACAGAGGGGCCTTTTGGATATCCTTAGGCTCAAGAGCCAGATCCTACCACATCCTCTGTATTTCCTATAGTTACACCCTTAAGGCTATTTTTACACTACCCTTTTCCAGTCAGAACAGAGGCATAGCTAGTGGATCAGCATGGGGGGTGGGGTCAAACATGTCTATGTCTATCACTATACAGTGGTAGAAATTGGACTATGAAGACCATTTAGATGAATACAGAAGTGACTTACAGGTGTCGTCTCTGTCTGTAATTGTTGACATTTCTCTCTCTTCCATCTGGACCGCCATGACCACTACTTCCAGCTGTGACTTGTCTCTGTAAAGTTTGTAACACAGACATCTTTAGATACTCACTTTTTCATGCACCTGACCCACATTGTTCTCACTTACATAAAATTTCCATCCTGCTGCTACCCCAATTATATAATATAAAAATCCCCTGGAAATGAGTAATACCCATTTGTGCCATTTTAATTTAATATGTGCCCCCTTTAATTAATAATTTCCCCTAAAGAAGAATGCCCTGTGTACCCCCTAAGTGCCACTTAAGATTAATACTGCCCAATTTCCCTATTATTAATTATACCCTCATATGTATTTTTATAAATTATGCCCCTGATGCCCTTTATATAAATATTACACCCTAATTCCCCCCTTGTATAAATAATGCCTATCAAAAACCTCTAAAGGAGTTGTCCAGGAATTGGACAAGTTAGAGGAGGTCGGGGTATGTGAAACAGTGCTGTCTGTTCGGGCATGCATCGGACTTGTAGTGTAATTTACTATATTTTATACATAATATAATAAGTATCTCACAGAAAATAAATGGTTTCAAACGATAAAACTTAACTTTTAATATCTTAAGATAAAAAATAAACATAAAGGACGTCCACTAATCTACTAAAAGACAGATCAATGTGGTCTGTGCCTGTCTATTCAAAGTTTATTCGGGGTTTAAATGTTAGATAGTATTCACACTCTCCAACTTTCCACTGGACCTAGGGCGTAATTGAATACTTTCACCACCCTTAGACTAAGATTATAGTATCACGACTGCGTCATGCAACAGGTCAATATTTTGTCAGTTGCTCTTAGTGCTAGAGAAACCCCAAACACCTGGTCCCCACACACATAATTTGTAAAGCATCACTGACTAGACTCCCGCACAGCCATGATATACCTCTACAACCCTAGTCAGGGTAGGACTGGCCCACCGGGGAACCGGTGAATCCCCCAGTGGGCCCAGAACCCCGACTATTAGTACTCATTTTGCCAATGCAAAGGTCAGGGGTACGATCAGGATGGTCAAGGGCCCGATCCGGCCCCTGATCATCCCGATCAGGCCCCTGACCAATGGACAGTGGCGTAACAATCGTGGTAGCAAGGGCTGCAACCGTGACCGGAGGGGTACGGGCCCGCGGCCAGCTGGAAATGGCCGGGGCCCCGTACTACCATGATAGTGGTCGGGGAAAGACTGGTTCCCCGACCACTATACCTATTGTTAATGGAAAGGGGCCGGGCCCCTTGCCATTAGATGCCAGCCCAGGGGAAGTGACAAAAAATAAAAAATAAAATACTCACCTGGCTGTCCTGTGCTCAGCATTGTCTCCAGTGCTTTTCCGGCTTCACTGCAGGGGCCTGTGATTAGGCCCCAGCGGTGACATGAACGTGTCGGCGTAATGACGTCATCATGCCCCACGTGACCGCTGAGATGCAACACAGGCTTCAGCGGTGACGTCTGGGGCACGGGACGTGGGGTCCAAGGAAGATGGTAAAGACAGCAGGACGGAGCGAGGATGCCTCGGAGAGGTAAGACAAGGTGAGTATAAGTGTTTGTTATTTTTAATCACTTCTCCTGGGCCTCTACTTATTATATTCTGGGGTCTGAGGAGACCCCAGAGTATAATAATAGCACTGGCTCTGGGTGGGGGCACTGTGGAACATCTAATAGTGTGTGGGGGCCACTTTGGAGCATATAATATACTGTGTGGGGGCCACTGTGGGCATATAATACTGTGTGGGGGCCATTGTGGGCATATAATACTGTGTGGGGGCCACTGTGGGCATATAATACTGTGTGGGGGCCACTGTGATCATATACTGTGTGGGGCCATTGTGAGCATATAATACTGTGTGGGGCCATTGTGAGCATATAATACTGTGTGGGGCCATTGTGGGCATATAATGCTGTGTGTGGGCCACTGCAGAGCATATAATGCTATGTGGGGGCACCTGTGGAGCATATTATACTGTTCCAGTATTGTTTACATGCTGGGTGCTGCACTGCTCATTCACCATATTTTTGATAACTGCAGTTGTGGGTACTAAAGCTGTATCTCTTTCAAGTATCCGAAATATCGCTGCAGCACCCGTAACCTTCACTATCAAGAATTCACTCTAGGGAGGGGGTAGGGGGATCCTGATGGGCAGCTGTTGGAACCAATCCAGTTGCAGCTTGTTGCTGCAAGCGCCAATGACATACTGACGCTGTGCGCGGTGGTGGGTTTCTGCATAGGAGCCCAGACCAGCAGTGTGTAAGTGGGTAAGTACAACTTACCCACGCAAACAAAAAAACAACTTTCCCCCCTATTTTGTCTCCAAATCTTTCAACTTCACTGACCACTCTAATAACTACAACCCCCAGCAGCTCCAGATGCTCTTGGTCTGTTGAGAGTTGTAATCCCCCCTTCCCACCCCAGCTAATTTCTCACTTTATTGTTATGCTGGTGCCTGCTTTAGGGCTCCAGCATAACAATACTTAAGTCGCAGAAACGCCAATACTGCTATAGGGGAGACCAGTGAAGGGACCACTGTATGGGCATACAGTGGTCCCTTCACTATTCCCCCTCTCATACAGTGGCCTCTTAACTGTATGGGGTCCATTGATGGGGTCATTATATTGTGGGGGGGGGGGGCAGTGATGGAGGCCAATATCCTGGGGGATATTAAAGGGGGTGTGCAGGATAACGTTTTTTTTTTTTGTTGTTTTTTTTTAATTACACTGGGGCAGGTGAAAAAAACCCAAACTTTCTCTCCTGTCCCCAGTGTCTCCCAGCGTGGTTCGGTCCTGCAGCTCTGTTTTCTTCCAGCGCAAGTTCCCCCTGCACGTGACTACCTGTGACGTCACGTGACCCCTGAGGCCAATCAGCGGCCTAAAGGAAGGGACCTGGGACATCACAGCCAGTGAGGAATTCTGGCAAAAGAAGACAGCGAAGCAGCAGGACCGGATGGTGCTGGGACTTGCTGACACCGGAGCACCTGGGACAGGTGAGTATGTTTTTTTTTTTTTTTTTTTTTTTGGGGGGGGGTTCATCTCCCCCAGACTAATTAGAAAAAAGAAAAAAATTATACTGGACAACCTCTTTAAAGTGTGGCGCATTAGGGGGGTATATTAAAGGGGTTGTCCAGGCATAATTTGTTATGGTTTATCCTCGGGATAGGCCATAAATACATGATCTGTACGGGGCTGACCCCGGACCGATCAGCTGTACGGAGCCACTTCTGGTGCCCGTCCTGTACACAATACAGGGCCAGAAGCAGAAAGCTCTGTCCACTGTGTATTAGCCGGGCACCTTCTCTGCATCTCAGCACTTGTTGAAGTCAGTAGGAGCTGAGCTGCAGTGAAGGCACCGGGCAACTAAACAGCGGATAGAGCTTTCTGCTTCCAACCCTGTTTTGTGTACAGAACAGGTTGCGGAAGTGGCTCCAAACAGCTGATGGGGCCGTTTGTCAGCCCCCTACTAATCAGGTATTTATGGCTTATCTTGAGCATAGGCCATAAAAAAGATTAACCCTGGACAACCCATTTAATATGCCCCACATAGTTTAATGCCCCCCCCCCCACAGGATGTTAGCCTCCATCACTGCTCCCACACAATATAATGGCTCCATCACTGTTCCCCATACAGTATGAGGGACCAGTGAAGAGGCCACTGTATGGGGGGACCAGTGAAGTGGCCATAAAAAAATTTGGCCCAGACAATCCATTAAAAGAGGTTGTCCATAAACTGGAGCAACTGCGAGGGAGGTGTAAAAATAAAAAAATTTCAAAAAAGCATACTCACCTGTCCCCAGCACCCCGTTGTCCCCTGCCTGTGTCTGCTCGGTCTCATGGCGGTGCCTCATTTCTTGAAATTCTGTACCTAATTGGTCTTCACGGTCACATGAGGTGCAGGACTCCCAGCAAGGAGTCGCCGGCACGAGACTGAATGGACACTGGCAGCGGACAATGGAGCACTGGGGATAGTGTGCTTTTTTATTTATTTATTTTTTATTTTACAGCTCCCACCCAGCACAACTAACTCAAAAATAAACTTTCCCTACACGTTTCCTCTGTGTTATCTGTATCAGGTTCATCAGGAGCGAATCCTAATAAATCTATAGATTGGTAGAGTGGTCGGCTACTCTAAGTACTGGAGCACACCATTCGTGCTCCAGGAACTGCAGTTGTAACTGCATATCTGCATTATTTTTGAAATTTATAGCAGTTTAGACCAATCTATAGATTTATTAGGATTAGCTCCTGATGAACCTGATACAGATAACACAGGGGAAACGCGTAGAGCAAGTTTGAGCAAGTTTAGCTTTGAGTTAGTTGACTACAAGCCATACTACTTGGGGGCATGAGGGACTGACAGGAGACTGGGGCAGTCTGAGTAGCCTGGATTTTAGTTGGCGGAATTTGAGTCACTAATTTAAGTGGTAGCTGTATATCCCTGGAGTCAACATAGGGGATATCGTTAATGGCTGCAATATAGGTGTTTATTGAGCGTAATGATCAGAATATCGTTGTTTCCCTTATGGTTATAACATTTTAATGACAGGAAATGGAGTTACTGTGACCTGTACCTAGATTACTGGCATATGTATTTACTGCAGACTAGGGTTGTGGAGGTATATCATGGCTGTGCGGAAGTCTAGTCAGTGATGCTTTACAAATTATGTGTGTGCGGACCAGGTGTTTGGGGTTTCCCTAGCACTAAGAGCAACTGACCAAATACTGACCTGTTGCATGACGCAGTCGTGTTACTATAATCTTAGTCTAAGGGTGGTGAAAGTATTCAATTATGCCCTAGGTCCAGTGGAAAGTTGGAGAGTGTGAATACTATCTAACATTTAAACCCCAAATAAACTTTGAATAGACAGGCACAGACCACATTGATCTGTCTTTTAGTAGATTAGTGGACGTCCTTTATGTTTATTTTTTTTATCTTAAGATATTAAAAGTTAAGTTTTATTGTTTGAAGCCATTTATTTTCTGTGAGATATGAAGTAATAGGGAATGGTGTAGAACCCGCTGTGAGATAATATAATAAGTGTAAGTATAATAATTATAATAAAATAAAATAATAATTCTATTGCTACCATGATGATGGTTCTAAAGTTTTTATTTATTATTATTTATAATGCAACAAATTATAATGGTGCAAATTGAATAGTACAGCTATTCTAATCCTGTATATATGGGCACTGCACAGTATCACTCTTCTAATTCTGCATATATGGGCACTGCACAGTATCACTCTTCTAATTCTGCATATATGGGCACTACACAGTATCACTCTTCTAATCCTGCACATTTCCATAAGCAGCAATGCTATTTTTCTGTTTCTTTCTAGACATCTAAGCCGTTTTTGAAGCTGTCAGGAATTGTTGCTGTGACCAGCATCTGGGTTGTTTTTTTCACAGTCCTTACAGGGAAGAAACCACCTTGCCACCTCTGGAGATTGAACGTTTTTTCTCCAAACAAGGAAGTGCATCAGCTTTTCTCCTTATTTAATGTAGGGGCCATTTACATATTTATACATATTTATCATATCTCCCCTTATACACCTCTTTTTAGGACTAAGCAAATTTAACTCCTTTAATCTATACTTACAATTGAGGTCCTCCAGGCCTCTAATCTGCTTTGTGGCCCTCTGTTGCAACTTTTCCAACTTTAGGACATCCTTTCTATGAACTGGTGCCCAGAACTGAACTGCATATTCTAGAAGGGGATGCAGCAATTATTTATAAAGTGGTAATATAACATCCCTGTCCTTCTAGCTCAGTGATGGGGAACCTTTTAGAGACCGAGTGCCCAAACTGCTACTTAAAACCCACTAAATTATCGCAAAGTACCAACAATTGTAAACTTAATTTAAACTTAATACTGTGTGGATCCACAATTGTGGACAGTTACGGACCCGCAAAATACAGTTGTGTAAATGGGGCTTTACAGAGCTTTCAATAATACAAACAACTTTGTACTAAAAAGTAGAAGTTTGTATTTGGTACTTTTCAACAATTAATGTTCACTATTTACATCGTACAGGATCTGTTTAATAGTGACCGTGCAATGTTATTACAGCCTGTACTAATATCGCGTCTGCTATAAAACAGATACTGTGTGATATAAATAGTGAAGGGGCCCCCACACAGTACAATGTGCTCCACAGTATCCCCCAGACAGTATAATACACTCCACAGTGGCCCCCAGACAGTATTATATGCTCCAGAGTGGCCCCCATGCAGTATAATATGCTTCACAGTGGCCCCCACACAGTATTATATGCTCCACAGTGGACCTCACACAGTATTATATGCTCTACAGTGGCCCCCACGCAGTATTATATGCTTCACAGTGGACTTCACACAGTATTATATGCTCCACAGTGGTCCCCACACAGTATTATATGCTCCACAGTCAGGGTCGGACTGGGGTGCCTAGGGCCCACCAGTGGGATTGATTCTAGGGGCCCACCCTACTGCCATATGAAATATCGCCCATCCAGTTTTTGGCATCACCCATCCAGTTTTTGGCCCTAACTATTAAAATATTAAAATATTTATCCCATACGGTGAACGGCGTAGCGGGGAAAAAAATCAAAATGGCCAAATAGCGTTTTTTTCAACACTTTGCCTCCTATAAAAAATTGAATAAAAAGTGATCAAACCATCAGATCTTTCCCCAAATGGTATCAATAAAAACGTCATGTTGTCCCGCATAAAAAGACACCTTACCCAGCTCCATACATGTAAATATGAAAAAGTTACAGGTGACACAATATGGCTACGCAAAAATTTTTTTCTATTTAGCAAAGTTTTTAATTTTTTAATAGGTATCCAAACATTACAAATACTATATAAATTTGGTATCGCCATGTTCGTACTGACCCGCAGAATACAGGTAACATGTCATTTTTACCACACAGTGAATGCTGTAAAAATTAAACCCATATGAATTTGGCGCAAATGCAGTTTTTCTCCAATTGCACCTCATTCTGAATTTTTTTCCAGCTTCCCAGTACATTGCACAGCATATTGAATGGTACCATTACAAAGTACAATTTGTTTAGCAAACAATAAGCCATCATGTGACTGTGAATTGAAAAATGAAAAAGTTATGGCTCTTGGAATGTGGGGAGGGAAAAATGAAAATGCAAAAACAAAAAATGACCCGGTCATTAAGGGGTTAAAGGGGTTTTCTAAGGCTGAGTAATTGATGACCTATGCAATCATCAATTAAAAATTGGAAAGGGATCAGCACCTGTTCACGTGATGTGTGTGCTGCAGCCTCTTCAGTACTTACCAAGCACAGCTCCATAGTGACTGTGCTTGGTATCACAGCTCAGCCCATTCACTTGAATGGGACTGAGCTGTGATCAGGCCATGTGATTAATGAACATAATGTCACATGTCCTGTGAAGTAGAAGCAGCACTCAGAGAGGACCACTGCCTCTTTAACCAGCTGAACCACAGGGGGACAAGGTGTCAGACCCCCAACAGATCTCCAATTGATGATATTTCTAAGGATAGGTCAGCAATTAAAAAAAAAAAGGAAAGCCCTGGAAAATCCCTTTAACCTAAGCCCCACATGGCGTCCTGCAGCAAAAAAGCTCTGCTGGAAAAACCACGACAGCAACGCATTGCAGTTCTTCCTGCAGCGCTTTTGATAGAAAGTTCACAGAGGCTTAAAGGGGTTGTCCAGGCAAAAATGTATTTTTTAATTAGAGTGGGAGAGGTGAAAAAAAAAGAAAAAAAAAAAAAAACACATTCACCTGTCCCCGATGCTTGTGTGTTCCCCAGTCCTGCAGCTCTGTTGGCGCATGTCCCCACCACACATGACTGCTAAGGACAATCCGCAGCCACGGCGAAGGGACCTCACTATCTGTGACGTCCCTGGGTCCCTTCTGTAGGCTGCTGATTGACCCAAGTAGTCACGTGACAGCCTCAGCGGAAGGGAGCTGGGACGTCATAGCCAGAAGACAGCCAAGTAGCAGGATCGGACTGCACTGGGAGGACACTGCAGCATCGGAGACAGGTGAGTAGGGTATTTTTTTGTTGTTTTTCACCTCCCCTGGCATAAAAAAAAAAAAATTAAAAAAAAATTAACAACATATTGACAAAATTATATTGTATTGGGGGTTGGTTAAAAAGGTTATATCTGCCATATAAATAAATAAGCCGTGTTAAATCAGCCCCATAGTATTTACACTGTATGAATAGGATGCATGACATTAAATAGGATGCATGACATTTTTTTTTTTTTAACATCATGCATCCTATTTGTACATGTACAGTGTAAATACTATTTATTTATTTTTCTTACTTATATAGCGCCATCATAATCCGCAGCGCTTTACAGACATTGTCAGTCATTCTCCCATATAGGACTCACAATCTACATATGACTGTCAATGTCTGTAAAGCGCTGCGGAATATGATGGCGCTATACAAGTAAGAATAATAAATAAATAAATAAATAAATAAATGGAGCTGATATAACACAGCTTGTGTGCTAAAAAAAAAAGTGATGTACAAGCCATTCAAAAAGTAACAATTATTTTGCGCAAGTGAAAATTTTTGCAAAAAAAAAGACTTTTTGAGTTTTTCACCACTTTTCTGGCCTGAGGGTCCCAATGCGACTCCATGCACTAATGTGTGAAAGAGTCCCAAGGCGACACGGCGATCTTTGGTTCCATGACGGAAGTTGTAGTGTAGCCATAGCCTTATGCTAGGTTCAAATCCGCAGCAAGCTCTCTGTCATACAGGTCCGCCATGGGACCCGAATGACAGAGCCGGACTGTTAACATGGCGGTTACACACAGACACTGGCAGACCCCATTATAATGCGGTGTCCGCCATATTCAAACTGAAAGTGACGGACAGAAAAGTCCTCAGCGGTTTCTGTAACTTAGGTATTGTCATGCTGGAGCCCTAGAGCAGGCACCAGCATAACAGTACAATGGAATATTCGTTTTTTTTTTTTTTTTTGGGGGGGGGGGACTACAACTCTCAACAGCTCCAGAGCATCTGGAGCTGCTGGGGGTTGTAGTTCTCAGAGGGGTCAGTGAAGCTGAAAGATTTGGGGGCAAAATAGGGGGGAAAGTTGTTTTGTGTGTGTGGTAACTTGTACTTACCTTCACACTGTTGTTCTGGGCTCCTCTGCTGAATCCTGCCGCCACGCACAGCGTTATGACGTCATTGATGCGTGCAGCAATGCGCTGCAATTTGATTGGCTCCAGCAGCTGTCAATCAGGATGCAGGCTTCAGGAGGCGGGCCCATGACAAGGTAGGGACAGTCTCCCGCTGCTGCGCTTCGCCGGCAGCAGCCATCTTTATGGTAATAAAGTCCGGCCCCTGACCATTACTAATCCACATTTTGTCAATGTAATTGATCGGGCCCCTGACCAATGCATTTACATTGGTAAAATGTGGACTAATAGTCGGGGCCCACCGGGGGATTCACCGGTTCCCCGGTGGGCCAGTCTGACCCTGTCCACAGTGGACCACCACACAGTATTATATGCTCCACAGTGGGCCACTACACAGAATTATATACGCCACAGTGCCCCCCACACAGTATTATATGCTACTTACCTGCAGTCCCACGAAGAGCAAGTAAGCAGCGTCCTCCTTCTTCTGACTGCCGGCACTGATGAATGACATCATTGCAGTCAGCGTACGTTGCGGTCCTGCGGACCCAAGGCCTACACTGACAGTTTTCAGCTTTGACAAGCTGCACCTGTTTTCTACTAAACCCCCTTGTTGAAAACGAGAAGAATGTCTCTCATGTAAGGTTCACACCTGCGTTCGGGTTTCCATTAGGGTGGTCTGCTTGGGGATCCCCCTAACGGAAACCTAATCCCCTTAAAAAAAGCGGTTACCCGCGGAAACTATATGGACTATATGGGGTCCGCCAGGTTTCCACCCAAAAAGGGACAGAAAATACGGAGAGAAAAGCACTGCTTGCAGCGCTTTTCTCTCCACATTTTTCAAGTGGAAAGGGGAACAGAATTCTAACAGTTCCAGCGCTGGTGTGAACCCAGCCTAAGGCTAGTTGCAGATGACCGTGTGTATTTTGCGGTCAGCAAACTAGTAATTAGTGTTCAGTTTTTGCGGACAGAGTGTAATCAGTGTGTGTTCAGTGTGTCATCAGTGTTTCTTCAGCATCAGTGAAGTAGGTCCGCAAAAAAGGACAGAGTGTCTTCAGTGTGCCATCAGTGTGTGATCCTAGTTTTTAGATCCACCATAAAAAAAACACAGGTGACATCTAATTATATCCCTAGCTTGTCCGCGAAAACGGACGGCACATTGATGACACACTGAGTACATCAGTGTGCTGTCCTAGGTTTGTAGCCCCCCATAGGCTTCTATGGGCGAGTCTGTTCTGCAAAAACTGAACAGAATAGGACCTGTTCTATATTATGCGGCCCGGACTCACAGCTCGCACACTGATCAGTGAAAAATATGATTGTGTGCATGTGCCCATAAAAATGAATGGGTAAGTGTGCTATTGGCGAAAAAAACAGATAGTACACGGATCTCGCCCACGGTCGTCTGCAAGGGGCCTTAGGCTTAGGCCCCATGATATGGAAAAGCTTCTTTTTTTGTTACAGATTTTTGGAGCCAAATCCAGGGCTGAATATAGTAGAAGGGTGAAGTATAACTGCTTCCTATATATTTCACATTCCTGTTAAAGCCACAGGATTTTTGCTGAAAAAAAAAACACAGCAAAAGCTACTGCAAAAACAGCATCTTTTCTACAATGTGGGCCTCAACCTAAGGCTAAGGCCCCATTTAACACAGCGAAAACATCATTTTTTTTTCGCAGCCATTTTCATTACATTTTTGCTGTGTTTTTCTCTGCGGTTTTTCTTCTCTTATTAAACCTATAGGGAAAACACGAGTGTTTCTGCAGGTAAAATTGGCTTTTCTGCTGTTTTTTCCCCGTAAAGTGTGGATAGGATTAACTAGAATCTCATTCACTTTGCTGCTACCTTTTTTCTGCTGTGTTTCCTCTGCAGCCAAAAACTCTGTGTTTCTATAACGTGGGACCTTAGGCTAAAACAGTTCATAAATGCGGTGTAAGGCATGTATGCCAGTTTTTTTGGCACCTGAAGTACCGAGCATTTTCATTACTCTTTCCCATTATGTTGTTATAATTCTAATTATCTGTGTTGATACAATGTTATGATTTTCTAAATTGTATATGGTGTAAAATAATCTTTACCTCAGAGGTCTTCACATAGAATCTTATCCCAATAATTACTACGTTCTGTCATTATAATTAAGAAAGGTGTTGACCGATTCAGAAGAGACTTTTCCCATACTACAGCACACATTACCTATAGGCAAAGATTTTGCTCTGTTTATTCTCCTTCCCACTCAGAGATTTTCATCTGGGAGAATGTTGATGTAAAGAAGGAAACATTTTAGACTTGCAAATTGGCTAAAGTACACCCTGAACGTTTATATCATGAAGTAATTGGAGTCATTTACGGTAAACAAGTAGCTTCATTTAGCAACTATGATGACTTCACATCTCCTCCCAGGATCCAACAGTGAGCTGTTCCTCATTGAAAGCAACTATACTCTACATGATCCAGCATGTTGTCAACCGATTTTTTTTTTTTTGTTGTAAGAGAGTAATGGTTCTTAATTGTACTAAAATTCACCCTTGGATAAATTCAGCAACTGTCTTTACGACCCACTCCCACCTTGCAATTGATTTGTAAATGCTAAAAAAATCTTTTATTCTTGTAATTGGTTAACACATTTTGATTATGTAAATGTTTTAACACTTTTGTATATAATTCTTATGACCTAAAGAAGACATTGTTCCACTGTAGAAAATAATTGTAATTGTAGTAATTCTACCCCATCAGTTTTCTTTATTTATTACGCAATAGTGCATGTTATCCTCGGATTATTGTGTTCTCTCTCTCTGGCATCCTCATCTGGTGGTGAACTTACCTCCATGACTGGGGGCTTGCGACAGCCAGCATATGTTGTATCTGCCTTCTCAAAGTGTTGTACCTGAATAGCCTCTCACTACCAAATGAGCAACCTTGGAAGCCCCTTGGGGCCATTTGCAAACTACGTACCTTTGACTCTAAACGATCTGTGGTTTGGGCCACCTCTAAGGGTGAAGTCTAAGCAGCCTCCCTATAATTCATCCTTTAACCCATGTACAGGGACCAAGACTTAAGGAGTCTGCCAGATCTCTACATCCAGAGGTGGTCCCAGTGTTGGTAACAGCTGGCTCAGCAAGATAGATACAAGCTAAATACAAGTAGGTGAGACAAGCAAGATACAAGCAGGTGATCATGGCAGGTGGCAAAGGTACAGAGGTCAGAATCAGGCCTAGCTCAAACAAGTATAGGGGGCGGAGGTTTAACAGCAGACCGGTATATAGGGTCAAATCACAGGTCAGGTTTTCAAGCAATAACACCTTACAGGTCTAATATGCTAAGAACCTTATTGATTTATTGCTCAGGTTCCAAACAGAGGGTTGATCATACATATATAGGGGAGAGCCAGCAGGGATTGACTGGGGACAGAATTGTTGGTATGCACACTGGCCCTTTAAGAGAAAGAACCAGAGTGCACACCCTAGGGGCACCACTAGCAGCAGCAGAGGAGAAAGAGGAGTGCACCAGATGGAAGCAAGTGGGAGCAGTGTGACAGGAGTATCCCAGTCAGGTGAGAAGGCAGTAGCAGGACCCTGGCAGCAGTGCATCGCCAGATATTGCACCATGGAGCACATTTCCATCTAAAGTACATCTGCCAAAAGATTGATTGTGTTTTGTTTTTTTTTTTGTAACAACATACTTATAGGTTCCATGCAGTGACTGGTGGCAGTGGGTGGCAAGTTATCAGGAGCACCATATTTATTGTTCTGCTGGCAGCCCTGCCCTCCAGTACACCATGAACCATGTACATTGAATAATGCATTGATATTATGAATTTGTAGTGAGCTATGGTTTTAGCAAAGAGTGAGAAGAGAAAATACAAAGGTAAAACCTAGCGCTAAGATAGTGTGGGGGCATGAATGGGACTTTTCTCTATACAATCTTGTCTTAGCTCTCTCTCAATTCATCAGAGTTGATTATTTTTGCTTTAAGCAAAACTAAAGACATTCTCATTCTCAGTTCCCCACAGATCCTTTTTCAGGTTCACTCTGCATGAACATGTGGTAAATAAGTCCGCTTGCAATTTAGCAACCAATGGTTGGTTTCTGTAGTAGGTATTTGCTGTCATTTCAGTGTTAATCGCTTCATTTTATTGCTCCTTCTTCTCCTCTTGAATCTGATTTCCCACTGTAGAATATGTTTGATGAAGCAATTGCAGATTAATATACTATAATTCAGGAAATGTGGATAATAATACAGTATATGCAGTGTACATAAGGTAAAAATACACTGTTAGTTGAGTCAATGTAAAATTGATCTGTTATAAGCAGCTTCAAAAAGAATTACAAGTCAGAGTTTCCAGGACCTCCTGCCTACACAATAATACATTTGACCCATAATCTACCATATATGCATGTGTGGTAAAGTGTACGGCAAAGTCCTGGACGGGGTGTATATCTCGCCTGGTTTCCTCAGCCAGGTGAGATAGAGGAAACCCAGGGTTTAGCTTGCTCTAGCAGACCATAGTCTGCAGCGTTTTTCATTATAATAAATGGGCTGGTTTTTCTGGACTGGAGGGCAGGATTGGTAGTGGGTACTCTCCAGTCCACTTCGGGATTTGCCTCCCCTAACCCCAGGTGAGGTTTCCTGTGGGTTTTTTGATTGTGGAAGGAAACTCAACACAAAAGGCGAGCTCTGGTATACTGCAGGAGAGAGAAAGACCAAACGCTCCTGGAGGTGAGCGTTTACACTGGACCGCTGTGCTCACTATGTTATGGTTACCTGCATGAGGACAGTGAGGTACGCTGTTGTTATCTAGCGCCGGACAGGCCTAGACATTTATTTTGATTGGACACTTTTGTTTTGTGCTGGAATTACCACAAATAAAGCTCTATCACCGTTTTAAGTAATCTGCTGTGTGTGAACTTGGTCATTGCTGCCCCACCGTACGTGCTGATCCCTACAATTGGTGGAGAATGTGGGCAGTGTGTTGCTAGGGGCAACGGCATGACAAACCAAGTGAGAGCTAAATATTGCGGACTTTAAAAAACCCAGAAGTGTATGTCTTGGGTGAAAGCTGCTGCTGCTTTGCAAGGCCCATCCAGCACAATGGAGGAAGTAATAAAGCAGCTGGTGCAGGCTAATCTGAGACATGAAAAGTCCATGGAGCAGCAACAGAAGTTCCATGCCGAGGCCTTACAAGCCCAGCAACAAGCACAGCTGCAGTTCAATATGCAGCAACAACAGGCCATGGCGCAGCAACAACAGGCCCTAGCTCAGCAACAGGAAACTAATCGCCTGCTGACGGAACAGATTGCTGCGCTCAGAGAGACTGCCGTGTCTCAGCCCCAACGGGTGGAGGTAAGCCCACCAGAGACTACTAGTGTGAAAAGGGCTGTACAGCGGGCCATGCAAAAAATGACACCTGATGATGATGTCGAGGCCTACCTCACTATATTTGAGAGAGTGGCGGAGAGAGAGAGGCTACCAGCTACAGAATGGGCAGAGGTGGTAGCGCCCTTTCTGTCAGGAGAACCGCAAAAGGCCTACTATGACCTCAGGGAGCAGGATGTTCGGGACTATGCGAAGTTAAAAATGGAGATCCTCGCTCGCCTTGGTGTTACGCCAGCTGTTCGTGCCAGGAGAGTGCAAAATTGGAGCTACACCCTGGACAAACCTGCCTGGTCTCAGATGCATGACCTGATTCACCTGGTGAGAAAGTGGCTGGAACCAGAGTGCTCTACACCAGCTCAAATCGTGGAGAAGGTGGTGGTCGACCATTTCTTCAGGACCCTCCCAGCAGAGCTACAACGGTGGGTTGGACATGGAGACCCCAAGACTGCGGAACAGCTCGTTAACCTGGTGGAAAGATACCTAGCAACCGAGGATTACCTCCATGACGCCCCTGCAGCTCCGACACCTCCCAGGATGGCCCAACCTGTGACATCTGTGGGTAAGAGAGTTCCAGCTGGAGGTGGGTGGACAAGAGGTAGCAGGGCTCTGGAGCATGGCAGAGTGCAAAAGATTGAACCTGAACCCCAGAGGCCCTCTGGTCTTAAAAAGGACCCTCTTCCAAGGAGGCCGGGACTCCCCAGTGCTGGAGGTGCCATGAGTGGGGACATATAGCTGTCTATTGCCCCTTTACCTCAGCACCCATGGAGTGTGACGCTAATCGGCGACAGTCACTGTTTGCAGAGTCTGTGTGTGCAGCCCTTCCAGGGTCAGGGACTGAGCCCCATGTTTGCCTGATAAAGGTAAACAACCGCTCTGTGAAGGCCCTTCTGGACTCAGGTAGCCTGGTGACTTTAGTTCGGGCCAGCCTTGTGGCTAGGGACTATGTGCCAGGCAAACAAGTGAAGGTACTCTGCATTCATGGGGATATTATTGCTTACCCTGTAGCCTCAGTCTGTTTGGAAACCCCATCTGGGGCTGTGACCTATGAAGTTGGGGTTGTAAAAAGACTAATGTATGAAGTTATACTAGGCCGTGATTTCCCGTTATTTTGGGAGTTGTGGAAAACGGGTAACACTTCTGCTGCCAGTGAAGAAACTCCAGCAGAATATGTACCTTCCCCAGTAAATAGTGGTACTGATAAGGGGCAAAGTGGAAATGTGAGTGTACCTGAAGTGCAGGATGATGATTACTTTCCCTTGCAGGTGTTAGCCGGGGAAGAAGAAGAAGAAACTTCCCCATCGGGACAACAAATGCTAGACTTAGAGGTGTCCCAAGGTAACTTTGGGACCGAGCAAATGAGAGATCTTACTCTGACTAATGCTCGGGCCAATGTTACCGTAATAAATGGTGTACCACAGGAACCTGAGGCTGATACAAAATTTCCACACTTTGCCATGAATGGGGATAAGGTGTACCAGGTCACCAAGATAAACAATGAAGTTGTGGAACAATTTCTGGTGCCAAAATCGTACCGCCACAGGGTGCTTGACATGGCTCATAGCCATGTACTTGGGGGTCATTTGGGAACCAAAAAAACCCGAGAGAGAGTCCTTCAGAGGTTCTTTTGGCCTGGGGTATATGAAGAAGTGAAAAGGTATTGTGAGTCATGTCCCACATGTCAGATAAATGCCCCAACGTCACACTTCCATAGCCCCTTGGTGCCCCTTCCCATTATCGAGGTACCATTTGAGAGGATTGCAATAGACCTGGTGGGGCCCATTGTCAAATCTGCTAGGGGACACCAGTACATTCTCGTTGTGGTGGACTATGCCACTCGGTACCCAGAGGCAGTACCCTTAAGGAGCATGACTTCTAAAAATATTGCCCGAGAGTTATTTTAGATGTTCTCTCACACCGGGCTCCCTAAAGAAATCCTTACTGACCAGGGTACGCCCTTTATGTCAAAGGTCATGAAGGAGCTGTGCAAATTATTTAAACTTAGGCACATTCATACATCAGTATACCACCCACTAACGGATGGGTTAGTGGAAAGGTTTAACAAAACCCTAAAACATATGTTAAAGAAGGTTGTAGAAAGGGATGGTCTGAACTGGGACTATCTGTTACCCTACCTAATGTTCTCCATAAGAGAGGTACCCCAGGCATCTACAGGGTTTTCACCCTTTGAGCTAGTTTATGGCCGACATCCAAGGGGTTTGTTGGACATCGCCAAGGAAACCTGGGAGACCGAGGCAACCCCTTATAAAAGTGTGGTTGAACACGTCGCCCAGATGCAGGATAGAATAGCAACAGTGATGCCAATTGTCAAGGAACATATGAAAAGAGCTCAGGAGGCCCAAAGCAGAATTTATAATAGATCTGCTAGGCTGAGGGTCTTTAATCCTGGGGATAGGGTCCTGGTTCTAATACCTACCGTCGAAAATAAATTTCTGGCAAAGTGGCAGGGTCCCTATGAGATTGTAGAGAGAATAAGTGAGGTGAACTACAAGGTGCATCAACCAGGCAGGAGAAAACCCTTCCAGGTCTACCACATAAACCTGATCAAGCCGTGGAAAGATCGGGAGTCGTTAGTAGCCACCCAGGCTGTGGCTAAAGAGGTGGTACCGCCAGTTCCCCCAGTAAGGATAGGTGAGGCACTGTCAGGGCACCAGAAGCAGGAGGCAAGGGAATATTTACAGGAAAACAGGCGCAAGTTTTCTGACTTACCAGGCCGTACTCACCTGATAAAATATCATATTAAGACTGAGCCTAACCATAGAGTGAACCTGAAGCCGTACCGCATACCAGAAGTCCGCAGGCAGGCGGTATCCTCTGAGGTCAAACATATGCTTGAGCTAGGTGTTATTGAGGAATCTGTCAGTGAGTGGTCAAGTCCCATTGTACTGATCCCAAAGCCTAATGGGACATGGAGGTTCTGTAATGACTTCAGAAAATTAAATGAAGTATCAAAGTTTGATGCTTACCCCATGCCCCGAGTAGATGAACTAATTGAGAGACTTGGGAGGGCAAGATATATTACAACACTTGACCTTACAAAAGGTTATTGGCAGATTCCACTATCTGATGAGGCTAAGGAAAATACTGCATTCTCCACACCAGAAGGCCTGTTCCAGTATGTAGTGATGCCATTCGGGTTACATGGGGCCCCGGCTACATTCCAGAGGCTGATGGACCTGATCTTGAGACCACATCGAGATTATGTGGCTGCTTACCTGGATGATGTGGTCATTTTTTCGTCTGACTGGAGAAGTCACCTCTGTAAGGTACAGGCAGTGTTGGACTCCATCAGTGATGCGGGCCTAACTATAAACCCAGAGAAGTGTGCAGTGGGTCTAGAGGAGGCAAGATACCTGGGGTACATAATTGGAAAGGGCTTGGTAAAACCCCAGATCAACAAGGTTGAGGCAATACAAAACTGGCATAGACCCCTAACAAAAAAACAGGTCAGAGCCTTCCTTGGCATAACCGGGTATTACCGTCGGTTTGTACCCAATTTTGCCGCAATGGCTTCCCCACTGGCGGACTTGACAAAGGGTGGTAAGTCCGTAATGATAAAGTGGACTCCAGAGGCAGAAAAAGCTTTTCAGAGCCTAAAATCGGCCCTGTGTGAACAACCCGTACTTATCTCCCCAGATTTTAAAAAGCAATTCCTGGTCCAGACGGATGCGTCTGATACAGACTTGGGAGCAGTCCTGTCACAGGTGGTAAATGGGGAAGAACACCCAGTGATGTACAGTACCTAAGCAGAAAACTGACCCCTGCAGAAAAAAACTATGGCATAGTGGAAAGGGAGTGTTTGGCTGTCAACTGGGCGTTAGAATCCCTGAGGTATTATCTGCTGGGTAGACAGTTCGTGTTGGTGACAGACCATGCTCCTCTGGCATGGATGAAGCAAAATAAGGAGAGAAACGCAAGAGTGACCCGGTGGTTTCTCTCCTTACAGAATTTCAGTTTCAAGGTGGAGCATAGGCCTGGGAAATTACAAGGTAATGCAGACGCCTTATCCAGAACTCACTGTATGTTCAGTGGAAGTGCCCAGACCTCTGGTCTGGAGAAGAGGGGGGGATATGTGGTAAAGTGTACGGAAAAGTCCTGGACGGGGTGTATATCTCGCCTGGTTTCCTCAGCCAGGTGAGATAGAGGAAACCCAGGGTTTAGCTTGCTCTAGCAGACCATAGTCTGCAGCGTTTTTCATTATAATATATGGGCTGGTTTTTCTGGACTGGAGGGCAGGATTGGTAGTGGGTACTCTCCAGTCCACACCCCAGTCTACTTTGGGATTTGCCTCCCCTAACCCCAAGTGAGGTTTCCTGTGGGTTTTTTGATTGTGGAAGGAAGCTCAACACAAAAGGCGAGCTCTGGTATACTGCAGGAGAGAGAAAGACCAAACGCTCCTGGAGGTGAGCGTTTACACTGGACCGCTGTGCTCACTACGTTATGGTTACCTGCATGAGGACAGTGAGGTACGCTGTTGTTATCTAGCGCCGGACAGGCCTAGACATTTATTTTGATTAGACACTTTTGTTTTGTGCTGGAATTACCACAAATAAAGCTCTATCACCGTTTTAAGTAATCTGCTGTGTGTGAACTTGGTCATTGCTGCCCCACCGTCCGTGCTGATCCCTACAGCATGATATGCTTGTATGATATGCATGACATGCTTCTTAGTATGTGGAAAGTGTTAAGATCATCAGGGTTAATACTGTATGTCTGCAACAGTTATAAACTTCCAGATATGTTCATCTTTGCAACTGATTCTTTGTATCACTTTATAATGAAGGACTTTGCAAATAATCTTAATCAAAAAGTGTATCATTTTGTTTCTACCCTATGTAAATCTATTAGGAACAGACTACAAACAAATCATGTGTACAGTCATGGCCAAAAGTTTTGAGAATGATACAAATATTAATTTTTACAAAGTCTACTGCTTCAGTTTTTCTAATGGCAATTTGCATATACTCCAGAATGTTATAAAGAGTGATCAGCTTAACAGAAATTACTTGCAAAGTCAATATTTGCCTAGAAAATGAACTTTATCCCCCAAAACACATTTCAACATCATTGCAGCCCTGCCTTAAAAGGACCACCTAACATCGTTTCAGTGATTGCTCCATTAACACAGGTGTGGGTGTTGATGAGGACAGGGCTGGAGATCAATCTGTCATGATTAAGTAAGAATGATACCACTGGACACTTTAAAAGGAGGCTGGTGCTTGCCATCATTGTTTCTCTTCTGTTAACCATGGTTATCTCTAAAGAAACACGTGCAGTCATCATTGCACTGCACAAAAATGGCCTAACTGGGAAGAGTATTGCAGCTAGAAAGATTGCACCTCAGTCAACAATCTATCGCATCATCAAGAACTTCAAGGAGAGAGGTTCCATTGGTGCCAAAAAGGCTCCAGGGCGCCCAAGAAAGACCAGCAAGCGGCAGGACCAGCTCTTAAAAGTGTTTCAGCTGCGGGATCGGGCTACCAGCAGTGCAGAGCTTGCTGAGGAATGGCAGCAGGCAGGTGTGAGTGCATCTGCACGCACTGTGAGGCGGAGACTCTTGGAGCAAGGCCTGGTCTCAAGGAGGGCAGCAAAGAAGCCACTTCTCTCCAGAAAAAACATCAGGGACAGACTTATATTCTGCAAAAGGTACAGGGAGTGGACTGCTGAGGACTGGGGTAAAGTCATTTTCTCTGATGAATCCCCTTTTCCATTGTTTGGAACATCTGGAAAACAGCTTATTCGGAGAAGAAGAGGTGAGCGCTACCACCAGTCTTGTCTCATGCCAACTGTAAAGCATCCTGAAACCATTCATGTGTGGGTTGCTTCTCAGCCAAAGGAATCGGCTCTCTCACAGTCTTGCCTAAAAACACAGCCATGAATAAAGAATGGTACCAGAATGTCCTCCAAGAGCAACTTCTCCCAACCGTCCAAGAGCAGTTTGGCGCTCAACAATGCCTTTTCCAGCATGATGGAGCACCTTGCCATAAAGCAAAGGTGATAACTAAATGGCTCAGGGAACAAAACATAGAGATTTTGGGTCCATGGCCTGGAAACTCCCCAGATCTTAATCCCATTGAGAACTTGTGGTCAATCATCAAGAGACGGGTGGACAAACAAAAACCAACAAATTCAGACAAAATTAAAGCATTGATTCTGCAAGAATGGACTGCTATCAGTCAGGATTTGGTCCAGAAGTTGATTGAGAGCATGCCAGGGAGAATTGCAGAGGTCCTGAAGAAGAAGGGTCAACACTGCAAATATTGACTTGCTGCATTAACTCATTCTAACTGTCAATATAAGCTTCTGTTACTCATAATATGAATGCAATTATATTTCTGTATGTGATAAAAACATCTGATAAACACACATAAAAACCAGAGGGCAGCAGATCATGTGAAAATATAATATTTGTGTCATTCTCAAAACTTTTGGCCATGACTGTAGTCTAAATTTGCAGTCAGACTCTTCTTTATTTGTCCCCTGTTTATCAATCTCTCACATCATTCTGGAGGTATAATGGCCTACTCTTCTTTACAACATTGCTTAAGCTCATTGACTTTTGTGGGCATTCATTTATGCACAGCTGTCTTAAAGGAAGTTTATCCCCATTGTACTGTAGATGTCATAACATTGATAAAAAATAGCCTTTTTTTTTTGTTTGAGAAAGCTGGGGATGCTGAGGAAAATAAGTTTGATCTATTATGCAAATTAGTCAGTTGGAGCACTGGGGGGGTTCCTAGAGATCCCCAAACACCGCTCTTGCCATTGAACACACCACTGTTCATGCCCGTGCCACCCCTTGTGCAGTGGAAATTGATCGTCCAATTGCCCCAATGGTACCATCCCCTTGGTGAAATCTCAAACGCACAATATGCTCTTGTAAGCATACTGTGCATGTGCCTTCTGTTCAGCTTGCCCCAGTATGCTCATACAAGCGAGGACTACAAGAGCATACTGCACATGCATGAGATTTCACCAATGGTATGGTGATGTCGGGGCAGTGGGAGGATTAACACCCACTGCGCGGGGGTTGGGGCACAAACATGAACAGGGCATGTTTTCAACTACAAGAGCAGCGCCCAGGGATCTCTTGGAACACCAAATATTCCAACTGACTAATTTGCACTAATTTTTTGCAAACTTTTTTTTTTTTTGTATCTTTTTTTGGCATCCACAGCACTGTTAAACATAAAAAGTTAGGCATTTTTCTCAGTGTTATGGTATCTACAGCGCTATGGGTCAAAGGGTTGGGGGAAGTGATAGACTCCCTTTAGGCCGGGGTCCCATGTGGCATAAAAGCTGTGGTTTGGCAGTTCTAGCGAATCCCATCCACACATTGCAGAAATATACGCACAGCGGAAACGCTGCGATTTCCAAAACCGTCACAATTTTGGAAATCGCAGCATGGTAATTATACCTACGGAAATGCAGGCGGTTTCCATATAGGAAATTTTATATTGAGGCCCCACGTTGTGGAAAAGCTGCCTTTTTTTTTGCTGCAGTTTTTTGACCCAAAATCTGGAGTTAATTTAGAAAGAGGGATAATTGTAAGAGCTTTCTATATATTTCCCATTCCTATTGAAGTCTTTCTTGGCTTTGGCTCAAAAAAATGCAGTAAAATCTGCAACAAGAAAAGCAGCTTTTCCGCAACGTGGGGCTTCAGCCTTAAGGAAACAGTTTCCATAGGTATAATTGACATGCTGCCATTTCCAAAACTGCGATGGTTTTGGAAATCGCAATGTGTCGGCTGCGCATATTTTTCCACAAAGTGGGGATGGGATTCGCTAGAATTCCATCCACATGGCTGTGACTGCAAAACGCGTTTACGCCATGTGGGGCCCTGGCCTAAAGCTGTCTTTTCTTGAAGTACTTCTTTGTTAAAAAAAAAAAAAAAAAAAAAAAAAAAAAAAAAAGACATACACACAGTGTTAGAATTGTTGCCAATCACTAATATAATTAAGCAGTGTGCAGTAAAAATAAATGACTGGAAAAAAAACAGGGCATGGGACAGACAAAAGTAGTGAAATGAGGAAACACGTGCAAAAACTAACAATAGGAATGTGGGTGGCAAGAAAAGCAGTACTTCTGGTCTTGGTGGCACCACCAGTAGCCGCAGGATTGTTGTACTTCCTGAACGTGAAGATGAAGTTTTTGATTACTTAGCTCACTCATCTCACAGGAGAATTTTGCAACCAAGAGTGATGGGATCATTTTCCATTTATTGTACTGCTGATGATACTTGCTGCTACACCTAAACCGCTACCACCACTGCCACCACTTAACCCGCTGGTAACATTTTTCGATTTTCGTTTTTGACTCCCCGCCTTCCAAACCCCATAACTTTTTCATTTTTCCGTTCTTATAGCCATATGAGGGCTTAATGTTTGCGGGATAAATTGTTCTTCATGATGCTACCATTTATTATTCTGTACAATTTACTGGGAAGCTGGAAAAAAATTCAGAATGGGGTGGATTTGAAGAAAAAGTGCATTTGTGCAACATTCTTACAGGCTTCATTTTTATGGCGTTCACTCTGCAGCCAAGATGACATGTCACCTGTATTCTATGTTTCAATATGATTCCGGGGATACCAAATTTATATGGTTTTATTTACATTTTAACCAAAAAAACATTTTTCTAAAAGTCACCATATTCTGACACCGGTAAATTTTTTAATATTCATATATGCATAGGGTGTTTTTTTTGCGGGGTCAGGTGTACTTTTTAGTTATGTCATTTTGGGGTATATCTGTTGCTTTGATCACTTTTTATTCAAATTTTTATCAGAGGAAAATTTTTATCAAAATTGTTCATCACTTTTCAACTCGCAGCTCACGGCTTTTCCCCCAAAAAAGGCTAATTTTTGGAGCATTTTAAATGTTCAAATGCATAAAAGCAAGTGGCAGTGCAGTATATGGTTATCCACTGCTTACCATACATTTTTCCATACACATACATGTCACTTTCACGTTGACATAACTTCGACTGTGTTTGCGAGCTATAAATTGGATAGAGAGATTCCTAGGAACCCTATTAGTCTTCTAAACTATGTTTTAAGCCAATTTAAAGTGTGGTTCATATCAAATTTATTCGACCCAAAAGTAATCTTGGTACCGGACCACCTGAAACAAAACAAATCTTGATAGGTTTGCAATCACTGTGAGTTTTCTTTGTCTGTCCTCAAGCATAATGGCCAAGAGGTTGTTCAGTGCTACCAGTGGCGTTGTAACACCTAGAAGGATGAAACTGTCCACTATCCACAGCGTGGAAAAAAATTATTTAAAAAAAAAAAATGGATCAGGCAAGGATCTGTGAGGATTTTCTAACACATCCGACTGAAGTCATCATCTCTCTTTATAATCATCTTCCATTTACTGTACTGCTGCTGATGTTGTCTTTTACTCCTAAACATCTACCACCACTGCCACCAGACATGTCCTGCGGCCTGCTCCATTGTACTGTGCCCTACCGGTCTACCACACATGTTGCAACGGCTACCAACACGGCCACCACTCAGTGGCATCAAAAAAAACAAAATCCTTCTGATTTCACATTTGTCCCAAGTATTAAGCTTTAAATAGTAAAATGCGTAAAAGTAAGTGTCAGTGCAGTGTATGGTTAAACTCGGAGTTTGCATCCACTGCTTACCGTACATTTTTCCATAGACATACATGTCACTTTCACAAAACTTTGGCTGTATTTGCCTTAGAGAGCTAGATATTGGATAAATAGGTTCCTAGAAGCCCTGACAGTGTTCTACACTATGGTTTAAGACAGTTTAAGTTTGTTTGGTTTAAGATTGGTCTGTACTGAATTTATTCAATCCAAAATTAATCTGGGACCTGAACCTGGAACAAAGGAACCCTGAGAGGTTCACCCATCTGTAGTGGATGAGTATCGTGTATTTAAGTGACACACATACTCCCTGTCCACTGGCGGCTGCAAGCACCCACAGGCTGTTAGAACAGTGGTTCTGTGTGGAGTCCGGGTATCGAACTTTAACAGATCACATACTGTTGACCTATCCTGTAGTGAGTATATGCTCAGGGTATATATAAATTAAAAGGTATTTAGGCCATTTCTAGCCATCCTTAGGATGCCCACATTTATCCAATAACCACAGTCATGACCAGTTTGACTTTTCACTCATTAAAAACAAGTGTCCACATTGCTTGCTGATTCTGCTAAAAAATTACTGCTGACTGGGTGAACCTAAACAAAGATAGGAAAGTAGCTCTACTCAGTACCACCCTGTCGCAAACTGTAAGAAATTGCATAGGAAGAGAAGGCAAATTGTGTGGTGTCTCCTCCCACTCTTGTGTCTGTAATGATTTCATCACACCTATATCAAGACACAACACATAGCAGAGGAACTGTTTTGAAATGTCTCTAGCTCTAGTCTAGATTTAAAATGCAGATGGTGATCAGTGGTGGGCACAGCATAAAAAAACAAGTGGTGCAGAATCTAAGTGGTGGCAAACTCCTGGCATCCCCTTCCAGTTCAGTAGGCAATGCATGGTCATGTGGCTGAGGTGTGGTCACGTGGGTTACACATGGCTAAGGCATCCACGCCTGTCCCCAATGGGATTCACAAGTTACAGCTTCAAGCATACAACAATAGGGATCTCATAAAGAGGGTTAACCCTTCTATTATACAGATCTCTGAGGCAAGGGATGTGTATAATACAGAACAGTCTATCCTCTCAATCCATTATTACTACTAATGTTTTTTTATGTGCAATTCTGCCAGAATAAACTGTAAAATAGCTAAGAAAAGCCCAAGTGAACAGAGATCCTGGGATACTGGACACCAAATCCAGGTTATAATCAAGGTCGGACTGGGGTGCCTAGGGCCCACCCTGGAATTGATTCTAGGGGCCCACCCTACTGCCATATGAAATATCGCCTGTCCAGTTTTTGGCATCAGGCACGTTTAACGTGCATTTTCACGCACAATACAGTGTGCAAAACAGAACTGTATTATCCTTTGTACTACATCAAAGTGAGTTTTCTCTTCAGCAGTGCAAATATCACTTTTAACTGATCCTTAGTTTACTGTCTTTGAATAGAAAAATGTATTTTATTGTATATATGGGTATGCATGGTACATATCTGAGATCTGTGTGATGCAGATCTTAAATACATTCAGGCATGAGACCTAGCACACAAACTATATTACATTCTACACACATACACGGAAAAGCAAACCAAAATTATTTTATTGCACAACCAAAGGCAACCAAATAAATAACATTTAAATAAATATAAAATTAAACATTAACTTATCCTCCGTCACAGATAGAGTTCATTGATCAATTGTCCTAAGGATAGTTCATCAATATCAGATCTATGAGGGTCTGACATCCATCAACCCCACGATCAACTGTTCTCTGCAGCTGATACACAGAGAATGAAGTAGGAAGCAGACAGTGCTACTCTCTGTGTAGTGGTCAGATCAGGTAATGCAGATCAGCGCCTATTCACCTTAATGGGGGTTAAGCTGCAGTGACTTGGTTAATTCACTACATAGAGAACAGTGCTGCATGCTGCATTCCCATTGCATCAGTTGCTGAGACAGCTGATCAGTGGGGCTATTGTATATCAGAACACCACAGATCTGACATTATATATTATCTAATATAATATATATTTTTATATATTGACTATCTATCCTTAGGATAGCACATCAATAATTCTAGCCCAGAAAACCCTTTAATAATGGTCTGACACTTCCTGTTCCATAGTAGAATTCATTATTAGAACAGGCAGGATTACAATGAAAGCGAAAGATGATATCTACATACAAATAACATAGCGAGCACTATTCACAGTAGCTGATGGTCACCTTTTCTAAAACTCTTTACTACAGTGACCTCTACATAGGTCCCAGGGTATAACTAGACAACTCTACACACAGATTTCAATGAACATCTCCAGACTATTGTGTCTATGCACCATGTGGCTGCTATAAATCATATCTGTGAATACTGTTAATAGCAACTCAGACAAGATGGCTGCCCCCATAAACATGTTCAGAAAACAGAATTAAAAAAAAAAAAAGTATAATCAGGTTAGGTTCACACTTGCATTCCATTTGGGGAATCCATTCCCCGCTTTTTTGGGTCCCCAAGCGGTCAAGAAGAACGGCAACTGAGCGCAGGTGTGAACCTAGCATCAGAAAGTAGATTGGAAAAGAAGACAGTGGCTCCATACTTTGTATAGTGGGTGTGCTCGGACTCTTCAGCTCTGCTACCATTCACCGGAATAGGAACTGAGCTGAAATTCTCTGGCATGGCCACTATATAGTGGATGGAGACATCTGCTTCTGGTTCTGTACATTATATAGTTCCAGATCCAGTTGCTACCTGAAACAGCTCATCATCCCCACCCCCAATCTGATACTGATGGCCTATCCTGTATGAACAATTCTACAATGTATTTAAACACTATGCGGAACATAACACTACAACAAAAGAAGGGTAGAATAGCAATTGCTATACAAGACAAGTAATATGACAATAACTGCTTTGTATGTCAGGTTTAGGATTATCATCTAATACAGAGACGACATCAATTACAGAGAAGAATTAGTAGAGCCGTGTTCAGACAGAGCAACAAGAACCCTAAACAAGGAATCAAACGGAACACGGAGGGTGGCACAGAGACCCGAACAGGCAGAGACGTTACAATAAGGACATGCTGCTGGTTTAGGTGTCCCAAACCTGGTGACAGGTTCCCTTGAAGGGGTTGTCTGACCTCTGGTGCTGATGTTTTCTTCTGATGGGCCTTAGCAGTGTTGTGCCATTTGTATAGAGGTCCCCACTGAAGTCTGTAATTAACTGCAGCAAGGAACTATCCTTAAAGAGGTTGTCCAGGATAACCCATTTTTGGCAAGGAGGCCGGGAAGGTAAAAAAAAACCAACATACTAACCTGTCCCCTGTGCTCCGGTGTCTCCCACCGCGGCCTTGTCCTGCTCCTCCCGGGTCTTGTTTTGGAGGAAGTCCTCGCCTCATGTGACCCCTGAGACCAATCAGCGGCCTAAGTAAAGTAACCGGGATGTCACCTGGGAGCAGTAAGACTGGACCACGGTGGGAGACACCGGAGCACTGGGAACAGTTGAGTGTGTTTTTTTTTTTGTTTGTTTTTGTGTTTTGTTTTTTTTTCACCTTCCCCGGCCTGGACAACCCCTTTAACACTAACATTTTTTCTGTCCATTTGCTATCTGTAAAAAACATCATCCATGTGCTGTCCATTTTTCACACTTACATTGCTACAGATGTGGAGTGATGCAGGAGTGATATTTTGTGCCTGCATTGCTCCCCCCCTTGCAAAAGCTGCTTGTAAATGCAAGTGAATTACCTGTGAATGCAGGAGACGCCTGGCAATTCATATGAATAGCTTGTCAGCTCCTGCTTCTCCCAATCCAATGTGCTTGGGTTACTCCTATCCAGAGACTCTTCTGTAGCTTAGGAGTCCCTTCATAAGCTCATTCTGGGGTACAAACCTTTGAGATGAGACAGAATTCTGTCTTATCTCCAGATCCCCTGTGTCAGAATAGAAGACAGTTTCTATTTTACCACAGAAGACAGATGAAAGAAGACAACTGTAGGCGAGTATAATTTTTTTTATTATGCTGTGTTTTTTCTCTTTCAGGTTACGATGATCCATTAGGTCAGATTCGTTGGACTCCATCGATGATCATCATTATTGTTTTGTTTTTTTATAATTATTTAATAAAATGGTCAAAGAGGGTTGTCTGAGGGAGTTTTTATTTCAATAAAAAAAAAATTCTCATGTCTCTTGATGTTTTTTTTTAAATATTTTCTTACCCATTTAGTAATGGCAACTGTCTGATAGACAGCATCCATTGCTAAAGTGTGGCTTAATGTTAGCTGGTGAATATTGTAGCACTAACCCTCCAATTATTACCCCAGTACCTAACACCAAAAAGAGACTGCCGGGGATTGGGGCCATCGCAGGTTGGTATTATTAGGCAGGTGGCTCTTCCCATCCTTGTAATGTCAGGCTACTGCTTGTTATATCTGTCTGGTTCAGAAATATTGGGAGGACCCTATGCTGCTTTATAATTGGAAAAAAAACGACATAGGGTCCCCCCATTTTTCATAACCAGCCGGATATAACAAGCAGCAGCAGCCTGACATTACAAGGGTGGGAAGGGCCACCGTTTTTGGCCCTTTCCAGCCTAATAATACCAACCTGTGACCGCCCCAATCCCCAGCAGTCTCTTTAGAGAGCTGGGTATTGGACGATACCCAGCTCTTGCCGGCACCCCTGATGGTGTTGGGTACCAGGGTAATAATTGGAGGGTTAGTGCTAGAATATTCACCATCTAACACTAAGTCAAAACTTAGTAATGGATGCTGTCTATCAGACAGTCGCCATTACTAAGTGGGTAAGAAAGTATTTACAAAAAATCAAGAGACATGAGAGAATTTTTTTTTTTATTGAAATAAAAACTCCCCCAGACAACCCTCTTTGACCATTTTGTTAAAATTAAACAAAAACGATGATCATCGATGGAGTCCAACGAATCCGACTTAATCCAAGCGATCCATCATAACCTGAAAGATAAAAAAGATCCCAGCAGTATGAAAAATTTTAAAATCTATAGTAAACCTTCAGCTGTCTTCTTTCTTATTTGGTAAATTTAATGAACACTGGCTTCTATTCTGGCGCAGGAGACCTGTAGTTGAGACAGAATCTTGACTCATCTGTGAGACAGAATTCTGTCTCATCCTAAAGTTAGGTGTGCCAGAATGAGCTAGTGAAGGGACTCCTAAGTTACATAAGACTTCCTTCACTAGCTATGTGACCTGAATTACTCCCGCTCACATTTAAAGTAAGCTATTGAAGTGAAATACTGTCAATGCGACTGGGAGTAAACCAATCACAATGAAGTGTAATAATATCGATTCAGCGTGGCGGCAGCTGACAAGCTAAATGCTGTCTTAGTACCGTGGAAATCAGGGTAGTACAAAGGTACTACCCAGTTTTCCAAGATACTGACACGCCTCAAAACTGGATCAATATTTTTAAACACTTCAGTGTCGTAGGGTTGAGAGGCGGGAGCTGAATCAGCTGATTGGTGCAGGATCTGGGAGTCAGCCCCCACACCGATCAGATGCTGATGACTAGAGATGAGCGAATCGATTCCGCAGAAGTGGAATTCAATCCGAATTTCAGGAAATCTTCGATTCTCCATGATTCCGGATTTCCTGATGCTTTGTGGTAACGGATATTTAGTAAGGACCTTTGTGACATCAGACAGTCACAAGATAATCTCTAGTGATGTGATTGGGTAGGCATGTCTTTGCTTGTTAGCAGATCCTTCCACATGAATAAAAGTTGTCTGTGCTGAAGAGAGAGAGAGAGAGAGAAACATGACCGCAGCATCCAAGGGCTTCCGGCATTTTGCCGCCCACCCCGGCTCTCTGTAGCCCAGAAATAGCTGTTTATTCGCCGTGAAGTAATTCGGATCGAAGCAAATTTTTTGGGAACTTCGAATCGAAGTGCCAAATTGAACTTTTGAGAAACTCGCTCATCTCTACTGATGGCCTTTCCTGTGAATAGATCATCAGTATCTATTGTATTCACATCCTGGACAATCCCTTAAAACAGATGACTAGATGTTGTGAAGCACCTACCCTGAATCACTGTCTATGCTTCCAGTAAAGGAAACACCAATATCCAAATGGTCCAACCGTCTGCAGTAGTCTCAGGTCTGCACAAGGGCATGTGCTCTGGTGGATTCCACAGTTTTCATGTTAAGCCTAGATAGAAGAATGCTTAATGCTATGATTTCATTCACTGCAGAGAGGAAACAGACTTGGGTGCTATATTATCTTATTTTATATCGGTAGGACACAGTCTAGTTGGGGCTTTAAAGGAGTTTTCCAAGGCTGAGTAATTGATGACCTATGAAATCATCAATTAAAAATTGGAAAAGGATCATCACCTGTTCACGTGACGTGAGTGCTGCAGCCTCTTCAGTACTTACCAAGCACAGCTCCATAGTGATTGTGCTTGATATCACAGCTCAGCCCATTCACTTGAATGGGACTGAGCTGTAATCAGGCCATGTGATCAATGAACATAATGTCACATGTCCTGTGAAATAGAATCAGCAGAGAGGGCCACTGCCTCTTTAACCAGCTGAACCACAGGGGGACAAGGTGTCAGACCCCCAACAGATCTCCAGTTGATGAGGATAGGTCAGCAATAAAAAAAAAAAAAAAAAAAAAAAAAAAGGAAATTCCTGGAAAACCCCTTTAGGTTAAGCCCCACATGGCGTCCCACAGCAAAAAACCTCTGCGGGAAAAACCACGGTAGCAACACATCGCGGTTCTTCCTGCAGCGCTTTTGACAGAAAGTTCGCAGAGTTTTCCTCTGTGAACTCTCTGCTTCACTTATACCTTTAGGGAAACCGCTGGCGTTTCCGTAGGTATAATTGACATGCTGCGATTTCTCTAAAACTGCAGTGGTTTTGGAAATCGCCGCATGTCTACAATGCGTATATTAATGTAAAGTGGGGATAGGAATCACTAGAATCCAATCCACTTTGCTGTGACTGTAAAACGGTACTTTTTTTTTCCACGGCGTTTCCGCCACAGACGAACCGCGGTGTTTACACCACATAGGGCCCCGGCCTTAAGGACAGAGAAGTGCCCTGACTAAGGCTCTTGAAATGTGGTGACACAAGTCCTCACTGACCTACACTTCCTGCACCTGAATTCCTTACATGCTCCAGAATTATTAAGAGGCCAGGATCACCTAACTACTACTACTTTATCCATAGGACAGACGATAATGAATCCAGGTTCCTGGTCCTGAGAATGGGATTGTTTTTCTCCCCACAGTGAATTTAATCTGACAGAATCCAGGTTGAATGTAGCCATGCCCTGCTGGATAGGAAGCATCCATGCCATATTTTACATTAATGGGAGTAACTGAGATAGCCGAAGTCCTGTACTTTACTATTTCAGGCACTTTCATTGAAGTTAATGGGAGCCCGGTCACCTCCCGTCCAGCTGGGCACAGCTACATTCAGCCTGGATTCAGTTAGAAGAAAAACACCCCGATTCTGAGTGCTCTATCCTATGGATAACAGATAACTATTCTTCATGGCATAACCCGATTAAAAAGGTTATCCACCTTCTAATATTCTAGGCTACATTCAGACAACAGTGTACACCCGAGGAGAATCTGTTTTCAAGGATCCCTCATTGACCTGAGCCTATTGAGGGATCCATAAAATCACCAAAAATAGCATATTCTATTTCTTTCTTGGATCATTCACACAGACCGTTAAAACAATGGTTGTGTGAAAAGATCCATTAAAATCTATCAGATAATAATATAATACAACAGCCAGCACGTGGCCTTGGAATCCTGTTGTGTGAATGAGCCCTTAGATCTGTAGAAGTCTGACAACCTGGACCCCTGCAGATCAGCTGCACCAGGACAGCGTGACTCCCAGTAATGATTACATACCAGGAGCCACGCTGCTCACTCACTGCACAAAGTGTAGCTGCGGCTTTTGGTATTGTAGTGCTGCCTCATAGACTTCAATGGGACAGCGTTGCAGTACCTAAACCCACCACTACACTTTATATGGCTAGTGAGCAGCGTGGCTCCTGGTATGGTAACATTACTGAGAGCCATGCTATTCGACTGCAGCTGATCTTCAGGGGGTCCTGCGTGTTGGACCCCTGCAGGTGGTATATCAATATTAGAATGTGGATAATCCCTTTAAAGGGGTTGTCTAGGCTAAAATTTATTTTTAATTAGGCTGGGAGAGGTGAAAAAAAAAAGAAAAAAAAAAACAAAAAACACATACCCCTGTCCCTGGTGATCGTGTGTCCTTCCGGCCCTGCAACACATAACTTCTAAGGCCAATCCGCAGCCACGGCGAAGGACACAGGAAGTCACTGTGATGTCCCTGGGTCCCTTCTGTAGGCCGCTGATTGACCTAAACAGTCACATGACCACCAAGGCCAATCGGCGGCCTCAGCGGAAGGAAGTCGGGACATCACAGCCAGAAGACAGCCAAGTAGCAGGACTGGACTGCACTAGGAGGACACTGCAGCATTGGGGACAGGTGAGTAGGGTATTTTTAATTTTTTTTTTTTCACCTGCCCTGGCATAAAAAAAAAAAAAATAAATTAACAACATATTGACAAAATTACAGTAAATACTATGGGGCTGATTTAACACAGCTTGTGTGCTAAAAAAAAAAACTGATGTACAAGCCATTAAAAAAATTGAGACTTTTTGAGATTTGCACACCACTTTTCTGCCCTGTCATTTTTATCATCATTTACTTCAATTTTCTAGTGTTAATGATGCCAGAGAACTACATCAGCAAGGTGCTGGTGTGGAACTCTGTTTAGGCGCATGGACTCCGGAAGACGCGACTAATTTATGTGTGCATCTCATTATAAATCAGGTGCAAAACTCCGGCAGGTGGAAAACATTGTTTTTGATGAAAAAGCCGTGACTCCCGTCATGTGGATCGCTGTGTCGCCTTGTAACTCCTTCACTCATGTTAGTGAATGGAGTCGCATTGCAACCTGAGGGTCCCAATGCGACTCCATTCACTAATGTGTGAAAGAGTCCCAAGGAGACACGGCCATCTTTGGTTGCATGACAGAAGTTGTAGTGTAGCCATAACCTTATGCTAGGTTCACATCTGTGGCAAGCTCTCTGTCATACAGGTCCGCCACGGGACTTGAATGACTGAGAAGCAGACTGTTAAACTGGCAGTTACACATGGACACTGGCAGACCCCATTGACTATAATGAGGTCTGCTGGGTGTCCGCCATTTTCAAACTGAAAGTGATGGACAGAAAAGTCCTCAGCGGTTTCTGCGACTTAGGCCCGGTTCACATCTGCGTTCGGGTTTCTGTTCAGGTAGTCCGCATAGGAACTCCCCGAACGGAAACCTATATGCATAAAAAAGCAGTTTACCCAGGAAACCCGCGGACCCCATAGACTATAATGGGGACCGTGTGGTTTCCGCTCGGTTTCCGCACAAAACATGCGGAAAGGAAAGTGCTGCAAGCAGGTAAACTGCTTTTTTATGTGCATAGGATTCCATTTGGGGGTCCCCAAGCGGACTCCCCCGAACGAAAACCCGAACGCAGATGTGAAATGAGCCTAAGGTATTGTTATGCTGGAGCCCTAGAGCAGGCACCAGCATAACAATACTGTGGGATATTCGTTTTGGGGGGTGGACTACAACTCTCAACAGATCCAGATCATCTGGAGCTGCTGGGGGTTGTAGTTCTCAGAGGGGTCAATGAAGTTGAAAGATTTGGGGGCAAAATAGGGGAAAAAGTTGTTTTGTGCGTGTGGGTAAGTAGTACTTACCTTCCACACTGTTGGTCTGAGCTCCTCTGCTGAATCCCGCTGCCGCGCACAGCGTCATGATGTCAGTGACGCTTGCAGCAACGCGATGCAGTTGGATTGGCTCCAGCAGCTGCCCATCAGGATGCAAGCTTCAGGAGGCGGGCCCATCATAATAAGGTAGGGACAGTCTCCCGCTGCTGCGCTCCGCCGGCAGCCTGCCATCTTCATGGTAGTAAAGTCCTTCCCCTGACCACTAATCCTCATTTTTCCAATGCAAATGCATTGGTCATTGGCCTGATCGGGATGGTCAGGGGCCCCTAACCATCCAGATCGGGCCCCTGACCATTGCATTTGCATTGGCAAAATGAGGACTAATACTCAGGGCTCGGGGTTCACCAGGGGATTCACCGGTTCCCCCGTGGGCCAGTCCGATAATGCAGCTAAACAGATCCCTGTTACAGAAAGAAAGATCTGAGCACAATCAGGAAAACTGCTTGCTGTCTATAAATATTATCCCATCAGCAATAACACAAGCAGCTAGTCAGAAGTAGATAGAGTGCACTTCATTGTTTGCTGCAAAACACTGTAGACTGTAGACTCATCTCTGTACAGTGTACAGGCAGGGAAAACTGTGGGTAAAGATAAAGAGGATGTGAAGAAGGACTTGCCCCTCCATTTACCGTGTTCTCGTCTTGAGCCTGCTGGTTTCTGTAGATGAAACTTCCCTAGTAATAGGCAGTGAAAAGCAAATTAGGAAGGAGGGAAATATCTAGTGGCAGCAACTTTGGAAAGTCTTTTCAGGCAGAAAACAGCAACATTTTTAACCCCTTCCCGACAACCACCATAATAGTATGGTGGATGTCGGGTATTTAAACATAGGGGCCATTCAGGAGCTGTGTGGCCGTCATAGCCAATTGGTCTCTATTGTATTATACAGCAGAGACCTAGCGCTAATGCCCACGGGCATTAATCTCCCCGACAACATTTTGTCCGCGACACCTGGGCCCTGCCATTTTGCAGGGGATTGTCAGCACCCGGAGTGAGATCCGGTTCTGGTGTCCCATTGACATGACAGTCGAGAGCTTATTGAAGGCTCCCAGGCTTGTCTGCCATTTACTTCTATTGCAGGCTGCTCTATGCAACCTGCAATAGAAGTGCTAATATTTTGCAATGCATTAGCATTGTAATGCATTGCATTATTGATCAGACCCCCTGGGGTTCAAGACCCCTAGGGGGTGTAACAAATGCAAGAAAAAAATATATAAAAAAAATATAAAAAAAATAAAAAAATATTAAAAATTTTAATCAACCCCCCTTTCCCTAGAACACATATTAAAAGTACTTAAATACTGTGAAACACATACACATTAGGTATCCAAAAATGCCCAGTCTACAAATCTATAAAAATATTTTTCCTGTATAGAGAATGCTGTAGCAGGAAAAAAAAATCAAAAGTCCCGAACAGCCGTTTTTTTCGCTGCTTTGACTCTTATAAAAATGTTAATAAAAAGTGATCAAAGCAATAGACATTCCCCAAAATGATATAACTAAAAAGTACACCTGGCCCGCAAAAAAAAAAAAACAACATATGCATCCCAGTACAAAGAAAAACTTTTTTTTTGCAAAATTTTAGATCTTTAAGAGTTTACAATGTAAAAAAAAAGTATATAAATTTAGTATCCCTGGAATTGTACCAAAACATAGAATAGAGGTGACATTTCATTTCGACTGCAGAGTGAATGCCGTAAAAACAAAGCCCGTAAGAAATTTGCACAAATGCACTTTTTCTGCAATTCCACCCAATTCTGAATTGTTTTCCAGCTTTCCAGTACATTGTACAGAGTTATAAATGGTACTATAATGATGAGAAATGTATCCCGCAAACATTAAGCCTTAATATGGCTCTGTGAATGGAAAAATAAAAAAGTTATGGGGTTTGGGAGGTGGGGGATCAAAAACGAAAATCGAAAAATGTCACCAGCGGGAAGGGGTTAAATAAAGTGCATTATATTTTGGTCCAGAATCACATACTCAATTAAATGAGACTGAAAAGTTAGTGACCATTTAACTAATATCCAATTTCATTAATTCACCAATGAAACAACATGCTAATGACATTCTTACCAGGGTGGCCACATGTAGACAAAAATAGGATTATTAGCCTTTCACTTTGTAATAATGTCATAAAATCATGCTCTGTTTCAAAAAGCTGCTTAACTTATGATACACATATCTGTTAGTCAAGAGGACAGGTAAGAAACAGACATGGTCAAACTTCTCAAGATTCATTTCGTTCATTGGGTTTGGGTGGCTTGGATCCAAGGTTAATTTCGGCTTGAATAAGTTTGGTACGAATCATAACTTAAATTGGCTTAAAACATAGTGCATAACACTGTCAGAGCTCCTAGGAAACTGTCTATCAATTTTCTAGCTCTCTAAGGCAAACATAGCCAAAGTTATGTCAAAGTGAATGTGACATATATGTCTATGGAAAAATGAATGGTAAGCAGTGGATATAAACTCAAAGTTTAACTATACACTGCCCTGACATTCCATTTCACACATTTTAACATTTAAAACGCTCCACAAATTATACTTTTTTTGGGAGAGGGAAAGGTGCTTACCCATGGTTTTATACACACATGGCAGTCATATTACAAAAAGCAATGGTTTGTAGAAAAATAAGCCTGTTTTGATACTTGTAAGTGCTACAGGATTGTTGTAATTTGGGAGACAAATTTGTGGCTTTGAGTCTAGTTGAAAAGTGATGAAGAATTGGCTTTTCAAATAAAGCCACCAAAAATAAAGCCACCAAAAATAATCCCATTATGGGAGCAGAGGTGAAATCAAAATAGTTTTTTTTTTTTTTTTTAGGCTAACAGTGTGGCACCAACAGTATGCTATAGTAGAATGTGATGGACCAGGCCGCAGGACATGTGTGGCTGAATCATGGTAGTTGTGGCAACATGAATAGCAATGCGGCATGGAATGATATGATAGACCAGGCTGCAGGATATACATATCTGGCTGAGTGGCGGCAGTTGTGACAACACAAGTGGTAGTGTGGCATGGACAGATATGGCAGACCAAGCCACAGGACATGTCTGGCTGAATGATGGAAGTGGTGGTAGTTGTGGCATTAGGAGTGTCAGTACAGTATGGAATGATATGATGTACCAGGCTTCATTATATGTATAGCTGAGTGGTGGCAGGGGCAGTAGCTGTGGCAACATGAGTGGCGATATGGCATGGAATGATATGATGGACCAAGATGCAGATGACAGTGATGGTAGCTGTTTAGGAGTAGCAGACATCAGCAGGACAGTAAATGGAACAGGGAGATGGTGTCACCAGCTGGAGGTGTGTAAAAATCCTCATGGATTCTTGCCTGATTAATTTTGACAAAAGTAATTTTTTCCATGCTAGCTGTCAACAGTTTTGATCTTCCAATGTGTTACACTGCCACCAACAGCACTGAATACCCTCTCAGCCATTACGCTTGAGGCAATTGCAAACTGCTCTAAACTATTTTTACTTTGCACATTCATTTTTGGGAAGCACTCTTGGGCTCAAAATGATAATTATACCCCATGAAAAATTCCTTGAGGGTTGTAATTTCTAAAATGGGGGTTTCCATTGTACTGGTACATTAGGGGTTCTGCAAATGTGACATGGCACACAAAAACTATTCCTGCAAAATCTGCCCTCCAAAAGTCAAATAGTGTTCTTTCCATTCTGAGCACTACCATGTATCCATACAACATTTTACGACCACATATGGGATATTGCCGTGTCCAGGAGAAATTGTGTAATGAACTGTGGGTTGCTTTTTCTTCTTTAACACCTTGTAAAAATTAAAACTTTTTAGTAATTTTTCATTTACATATCCCAATGTTAAGAAAATCTGTGAAACAGCTGTGGGGTCAAAATGCTTATCCCCGGAGATAAATTTCTTGAAGGGTGTAGTTCCCAAAATGTCACTTTTTGGGGGTTTCCACTATACTGGTCCCTTAGGGGCTCTGCAATCTGAAAACTGTTCCAGCAAAATCTGCTTTTCAAATGCCCAGTGGTGCTCTTTCAATTTGGCGCTCTGCCGTGTGTCCAAACAGCAATTTACATCCACATATGGGGTATTTCTGTCCTCAAGTGAAACTGTATAAGAAAATTGAGACATTTTCTCCTTTAACCCCTTGCGAATGTGTACATTTTAGGGCTAAATGAAATTATTATTGAAAACAAAAATTTAATGTCTAAATTTCACCTCCATATTGTTTTAATTCCTGTGAAATACTTAAAGACTTCCTAAATATCATTTTGAATTTTTTGAGGGGTGCAGTTTTGAAAATGGGATGATTTATGAGGGGTTTATAATATGTATAGGCCTTTAAAATCCCCTTAACAACCAAAGTGGTCCCTAATGGACGATTAAAAGATGATTCCAATAAAAAGCAGATATATGGTAGATAATATTTATTAACATATTTGGATGGTATATCTATCCATCTAAAAAGCAGAGCATTTCGCATCAAATTTTCTATTTTTTTTTATAAATAAATTGAAAAATCAATATTCAGTGATCAATCAATGACAAAGTTTACCACTAACATGAACTACAATGTGTCAAGAAAAAAAAATCTTAAAATTACTTGGGTAAGTTAAAGGGTTTGTCCAGGCAAAAATGGACAACCCGATTAATATTTTAAATTGAATGGGGGTTCGTTCTTCTCGGTCCAGTGTTGATATGTGGCAGAAGTCCCAGCCATACGTGTCCGCTAATGCCAATCAGCGGCCTCAGCAAAGGGCATGCAATGCCACTACCTGTGACACCATGGGTCTCTTTCAGAGGCCTGCTGAGGCCGCTGACTGCCTTCAGCGGAACTCAGGAAGAAACCTATGAGAAGATGCCGGAGCAGAAGGACTGGACCACGCTGGGAAGACACTGGAGCACTGGGGACAGGTGAGTATGATTTTTTTTTTTTTCACCACCCCCAGCATATTTAAAATAAAAAAATGCCTGAATAATCTCTTTAAAGCCTATAAAAGACACATGTCAGTTTGAAAAATAGGGCCATGTCCTTATGGCAAATTTTGGCCATGTCCTTAAACACTGTGTATATAGATGAAACTGCCCTATTGCACCACAGACTTAGACAAAATTAGAATATTGGCAGTGAGAGGGTTAACTGTCTTTTCTCTGTAATTCTATATTAGAGCAGGAATGAAGCAGTCAGACTTGCACAGATATGCACCTTCACTCCATGCTATCATTTCTATCACTTTCTGCATTTAATTTCTTAAATCTGGCTAAATTCTACTATTCCTAATTTGATTCTATAGCTTTTCTGCCTGCAAATTTGTAAGCTTTTCAGAACTGTGTTCTGTATGATGGAGTGAGATGAATCACAGGTCCTTCCCTATATCCAGTATTACTGCACATTCCTTGTGGTCCTGCTTACAGCACCTTATATAGTGTATATGACATTTGCAATATGAGGTGTCCTCCTATTACTGTTTATTGGCTTAGAGACTGTTAAGTGATGTCAGGTGGTTCTAGAATGTCACATTGACTCACAAAACACAAGTCTCTTTTGTATTTTTCCTGTGCAATACAAATAGCAGCAGCCATTTTGGTTCATCTGTGATGAATCAGCATTTGTTCGGTTTCCTTAAAAACTGAACAATTTGGAATATTCGGTTCATAACAAATTGGTTTGCCCATCTTTAGTATGGAAGAACACATCTGTACCTCTTTTTGCCTCTCAATTAATATAGTAGGTTTTACTTTTCTGCTGGATCCCATGTGGGAGGAATTGAACACATGGATGTTGATCTCTGGTCATGTTTAAGCCAGAACCCCAGTGCTGAATGGCATCCCACTTAAGCACCATGCAGCCCATATTATTATTGCTCTTACCTTTTTGAACAATCATAAAAAATGTAAAAAAAAAAAAAAAAAAAAAAAGAACGCAAAAACAATCTGGAAAATTTGTAAATTGATCTTCAAAAACCCTAAAAATGTATCATGTAAGGTAATACTAGTATTCAAATTCTGTGCTGTCTGTATCTGGTGACATCTGTACACTATTTGTATTATGAGATCATGGTCCATAGGTCTCACAGATTGCGGTCTGTTGGATTCAGTGGTGCATGGTCACCCAGTATAGCGGAAATCAGTCGTATCCTGAGCCTGAAGTCAACTAGACATCTGGATGGGATGCTACTGGCAATATTTAAAATATACATCTTCCTGTGCAAGCACTTTATGTTTACAAACCATGAACTGAAAGCCAGCGAAAATTATGAAGACTAGCTCCAATGAAATATACAGAAACATAAACAACGATGGAGGCATGTTCCATCAGATCTAAAGGGGAGAATATCTTCTCTGTTACAGTTGCTGCAAGGGCACAGTTTTGTGACACACAGAGTACAGGCACTCCATGTAATCACAGTCTCCTTTATCTGAACTTATTAAAGGGGATTTCAGAGTGCACTGGATTTGGTTAAAGGTTTCTCTTTTTTTTTTTAAAAAAATTTAAAACAGCAACACCTTTGTTTATGGTATTACAACTTATACCTATTTAAATATCTCAGTATTTTCATAGCAGAACTCAGAGCAGTGTGCCAATAAATATATTTTTAGCACATATTTATATTTATTATATAATTTTAATAAGGATTAGTTGGAGTTTCCTGCACAGCAGATGGAAAAACTGTGAGGAGCCTCAATGCTCAAAGGAGTTGTCCGAGGTGTATTAATTCAATTACCTGGTCCTGGGGATACTGATGATGGACCTGGGGGTTCCAGCGACATCTCGACCATTACCTGTGATATCAGGGGAGAAGGGAGTGGAGTGACCCATGGAGCAAACACTTCCTCGGATCACATGACGCAGGGGGTTGTGACATTGCTAGTGCTCCAAGGTCCATGCCCCTGATCAGAAAAGTAAATTAATACTCCCAGAACAAGCCCTTTAACCATCGCTTTTGTGTTACTCTGTTGGGCATTGTGAGTAATGCATAAGTTAATATTTCTTTAAAATAATTTTCTGCCACTTTTTTTGTGAAATAATCCTTAACTCCTTAAAAAAAAAAGGCCAATTTTGACTTTAAGGGCCAGGAGAATTTGAAAAAAAATTTTCAATCTTATTTTCACCTTATTATTTTCATTTTTGTCTCCTTGCACTGCATCAGCCAATTTATTTACTTTTAAGGCTACATAGCTATTTGAGGTTTTGATTTTTGTAGGAAGTTACCTATTTTTCAAGGCATCATTTTTAGGTAAACATATGGTAGCATTTATATTTTATTTTCCTTGAATGAAATGAATAAAAATACAATTTTGTCATTGTTCTTTTTCTTTATAATTTTTCTTTTATGGTACAATAATCATTTCTTAAACAGGAGTTTCTTCCCCATCTTGAAAATAATTGTGTTTTAGAACAGGACATTATTTTGTTATTTTACCTATATGTGATTATACTTCATATGAGAAAACTACTAATATTCTATTAGTAATGAACAGTTTATAATTAGCCCTTTGGTTTCGGTTAGACCAGTCATAATCTAATGCAGTAGAGATAACAGTATAAGCTACTGTAGAACTACCTGTTTAACTTATTGCTGTTGTTTAATTCCAATACATCTATGCTATCACTAAATTTCAACACAAACTGAAATGTTAAGAAGTTAATGACTGTTTATTTGGCCCGAAATCTTCCACACAATGGTTCTGCCACAGCATTTATAAAAAGGAGCTTTCTCTAATTGTATTTTTTTAGAGGCCAATTGTTCTCCCATTTCATCCAAATTTCTAAGCCTTTCATTAACTAAGAGGGACTGCTTGCCAAATTCATATCATGTGAAGAAGCAAGAGGATCTCTAATGTGATGATGACATTTTCTACAGCTGCAGCTCCGAATGAATAAAGAAAAATACAAATTGCATCATGCAGATTTTTTTTTAACTCAAAGCAAACTGGGAATTTCATGTAAATTGAGCAAAGTTACCAAACACATTGATGACAGACAAACAATAATTACAGTATGCAACTTTGACAACTATTGTCTTACAAAAACATCAGCAATGCAGTGAAAAGTCAAAGGCACATGAGAAAGATGACTTTCTTTAACTAAGTTTTGTTAATATCTGACACTCCCATCACACACAGAATACAGTGCAACTGCAATAATTCCACTGCCTATGCACAAGAACTACTACAAAACGGTCTACTACGTACAAAAATATAACTACTATCCCCAATGTACAAGAATATAACTGCTATAATACTGTCCTATATTACTGTCCTGATATACAACATAAAAGATTAAAACAGAAGCTTTTATTGCAACAATTGGTGTAAGGTTGGTGTAACTCAATTAGCCAGGCCCTTATGGAGCCACCCATGAGAATACATCCTTTTCACTACACTTTGATTTTAACTCTTAGAGCTCCTTTATGCTTTGTAAAATCCCTGCCATCATGCTATAGCCATAAGAATTAAAAGTTCAAAATTTTCCCCAGGAACACACAAATACACACACACATACACTAAAAAGAATCTTCCAATAATCTAGTTTACAAACCTACTCTGATTCTAAACAGATTTCTACAATAGTATAAGAAGTGATCTAGTCTATTAACTTATCCTGACAACAACCAACTCAGCAATTTGAGATGAATGTCGGCTAGGTAGGTGGCTCACCTTCATTACAGCCTGATTATTCACAACTACATAGGCTGTATGAGGGGTGCTCTGCTCGCCATAGAGTCTAGAACCATTCATAAAGGATCAGCTAAAAGATCATCTGAGCAGTATGGGAAAGGAAGAAGCATTTTAATACTCTGGTAGATGTCAAATCAATATAAAACACATTGTAAGTAAAATAAGACAAAGATCGTTCATGTATCACACAACTTGTACAGTCATATTGTAAGGGAATTGCCAGTTGAGCAATTCCCCAGTGCTGCTGCAGAAATCTGAGAGGAAGGGAATGACAGAGACAGTATGCCCTAAACTAACCCAGCCCCTGTCCCTGCCTATTTGCCACACTGTCCTAATGACAGGAGCAACTGGGCGGCAAAACCCTTCCTAGAAATAAGTGTCACACAGAACAGGACAAGACAAACAACACAGAAGCAGAGTAAGCAAGCCAAGGGTTTAGTAACAGTCGAGCAACGCAGTACAGAATCAAAATCCAAGAGAGTAGTCAAGGGAAGCTAAAGGTCAGAGGTAAGAAATACACTACAATACCAAGGAACAGCTTAGCAAGAACAAGGTCACAAGACAGAATCTCAATAGCCAGTGACCATGAGTGAGCTGATGACCTGTTTATAGCAAGTCCAGAACCTGCCTCAGACTTGATTGCTAGACAGGCTGTCAATCATACAGGCAAGGCTAAGATTAATTATCTGAGGAGCAGAAAGAAACAAGGTGCAGGAGACGGGTGTGGCTGAAATTCAATTACATAGAAGTAGTAGTACTAGGACAGTGTTCAGACTGAGCAACAACAACCTTAAGCAAGGAATCAAACTGAACACGCCTCCTGCGCCCCAGCGTGCGAGCGGAGAGTGGCGCAGAGATCCGAACAGGCAGAGACACTACACGTATATTATACAACTTATATACTCAGATCTGTTTACTTGTCTCATGTAAATCTTATCACAGTGCACAGTCTTTCAGCCCTGTGAATGACATGCTCCTCCAGCTGCATTTGCACCTTCCATGTCTCGCACCACTCATTGTACTGCAGATCCCACAAACCAAAATTTCTCTACAAGCCTGTGTAATATAATATACATTTACTGTGTATATTATTTGATTTGCATAATGTTATATTAGATTTTTAGTAATCATAATAAGTATTCTCGCATGGCAAAGGCAATGCCTTCATATGCAATGTACTTCATAGTGTCAGGTTCATCAAACAATCAAAGCCCGGCCACCAGCTTGTTGAAGAATATAGGAAGTGGAAAGAAGAGACAACAGGGAAACTGCTGAGAGAGGAGATAGGAAAACCCTTTGTGAAAACACATTGTATGCTTGAAAAACTTACAGGTATGGGAGCCCCTGGGCAGCTGGCTCCAACCTTAAACTAGTAATCTATTGTTAGACACAACCATCTTGCATAATCAGACAAAATACAGACAATAAAACACTGTAGTCTCATGTATAGTTATAGCGATACTGCACACATTCACACTTCCATTGAACCTTCAGTTCTGTTTTTTTTTTTTGTTGATGCTGCAAAAATGGAGTCCACATGAGATTGGGTACAATATTGGGTACAATTGTGTGGCTAGATTATGCCCTTCCAAATAAAATATGGTTAGGTACAAACACCTTAGACCTGCATGTACAGAATGAGACACCAGATATCATCAGCTGATTTACCAAGATATTTTTTTTAGCTAATTTTCACAGTGGCTACTACAGCCCAAAAGCAAGAAAGGAAAGCCAATGCTACCAGGTCTAATTGTGATAACTTGTAAGGGCTTTAGCCTTCCTCATAAGTCAATAGAACTGATGTGTGTCCATAGACTTCATGGCATTACAGTGAAAAGTTTAGTGTAGTTAGGGAGCACAAAAACTGGAATAGAAGTTATTGCTTTTTATCCTTGCAGTAACCTAGTCTAGTTAAGCTGTCTGCCTTGAAAACGTACAGGCAAGAAGTTAGTAACAACCTAGATCCAGACTGACAGAAAAGAAAGGATTATCCAGATGGACTACTCAGAACTTTCAGGGTTTCTGGAAAGCATCTTGTGGGAATTGTGCACTGTAGCTAAAGAGGACTTGATTTGGTGCCCTCAGTCCTGTACAGACCAGTAAACATTCTTGCTTGTTTATTTTTACTGACAAGTGATTGCCTCTGACTTGCTGTAAATTAAGTCAAAACTACCTGTATCAGTGGCCTCCTGTTCTCTGGATAATGGGTACTAGTGTACTTTGGCAGGCTCTAACCCAAGCTTGAGGAGTACATTTATACATCAATTTTGACTCCCCATCTTGCAAAGCCTATAACTTTTTTATTTTTCCAATCACAGAGCCATATGCGGGCTTAATGTTTGCGAGACCAATTTTTCTTCATACATAATGGCTCCATTAATTATTCTGTACAATGTACTGGGAAGCTGGAAAAAAATTCAGAATGGGGTGCAATTTGAGAAAAGCTGCATTTGTGCGACTTTCTTATGGGCTTCATTTTTACAGCGTTCACTGAGCAGCCAAATTGACATGTCACCTGTATTGAATGTTTTGGCACAATTTCGGGGATACCAAATGTGTATACTTTTATTTACATTTTACTACCTTAACAAAAATCCAAAACTTTGCAAAAAAAAAAAAAAAAAAAAGTTTTTTCTTAAAGTCGTCATATTCTGAAACCCATAACTTTTTTATGTTTCTGTGTATGGAGATACATAGGGCGTCTTTTTTGTGGGACCAGGTGTACATTTTTGTTATACCATTTTGGGGAATGTCTATTGCTTTGATCACTTTTTATTAAAATTTTTATCAGAGGCGAAACAGCGGCACTTTTTTTTTCCTGCTATGGCTTTTACCATACGGGAAAAATATTTTTATATGTTTGTAGACCAGGTGTTTGGACACAGAGATACCTAATGTGTATGTGTTTCACATAAATTTCTTTTTTTTAATATATTTTTTTTTACTTTTTTATACTGTAAACCCCAGGGGGTCTGATCACTAATGCATTGCAATGCATTGCAAAATACTAGCATTTAGTGTCATATGAAAGAAGAGAATCTCCTCTTTCATTATGACACCAAAAGTGACAAGTTTGCATGTTTTATAATGTCTGCTTGAAGTGACAGTACTCCACCCTCATTTTCTCTACATGTTACACAGCCCCGCACTCCCCTGTGTAACATTCAGTGAAAGGCAGAAACAGATCTCAATACAGACACAAGGAAAAGAGTGAAAAAATACAAGTTTTCACAGAAAGGAGCCAAAATGTGTGAATAAATTATATTACAAAATTTATTCATGGCACAAATCAAAAAATCAAAAGTCTGAAAGTTTAGTTACGCTTCAAAGAATATACTGCACCTACTATAATATGGTATTTATTTTTACTACTTCTGCTATTGTTATTATCAATTCTGCAAGTATTTCATGTATAATAATATTGCTGGTTGATATTTACATGGGTTGTGTTAGAAATGACTAGCTGAGAAGATGTACAGCATAAAAAGGTCAGTACATTAATTCTATACACAGATGGTAAAGCTCCTGGGATCACAGTCCATGCCAATATCTATAGACAGAGTATTCTCTCTTTGTAGGGCAGCATATGGTAAAAGTGGTTTAGAGAGTGTTGCTTATATGCTATATACTGTATACATAAGAGATAGTAATAACAAATGTGAATTTTGTTTTTCATTTATTTTGAGTGATATTTCTTGTCATAAAAAGTGTCTAGTTAAATGTATTTTAATCATGTTGAATATCACATAAGTTTCACATTTTTCTCTGCACTGGTTATTTAAAGGAAAAGTTTACCCTTTTTTTTGCAGTGCAGTCAGTATTGGGATAGAAACAACTATCTATCTATCATCTATCTATCTATCTATCTATCTATCTATCTAACTATTTATGCTTCTATCCAAAGAAACAGCAGCTCTGCAGGATTTCATGATGCAAAGTTGATTCTTTATTCCATGTCACAGCAGCAAGGCTTCAGTCCATGGTGACTGGACCTGTCTCAATCTTAGGACCGAAACTTTGTTGGCAGCCTATTTAAAGTTGGTAATGGCCTCCTGACCCATGCTTGTCAGTAGTCCTTGTTGACATTTTGATAGCCCTTGTGTGCTTGACCAAATTCTCCTGTTCTTGACTCTCTATTTGCTCTGTCCCTTGGATTTTTAACTCTGAATGCATGACTTTTTCATCTGATTTCATTCCTATGCCTCAATGCCGATGTGTCTAGTTGTAAATCTGTGACTATTCTGAGGACCATAACCCGAGTATCTGGCTGGTTAATTTCAAATCTATCTATCTATCTATCTATCTATTTATCTATCTACAGTAACTATGAATGTAAATATGTACTAAGAATTTTTCTTCAGCTATAATTTTAACATCTACTTCTAAACAACATCTAAGTTGTTTCAGTTAAATGAAAATCTGATTAAGTCGTCCCAGGTTTTATCCACTATTTATAGCTAATCCTTAAACTACTTACTAAATTTATACCCATAACAATAAATATTATTAAACAAAGTGTTACCAACTACAGAAAATGATGAGATTTCTCATTAAAAATCATTAACAAAATCTGAAAAACAGATACAGTAACTGCCTAAACAATGATCACAATGGGTGGTCCATTCTAAACTTTCCTCAGTGCTTTACTTTTTATTGGAATGAGACTGGAAAGAAAGATTAAATCAGTTTTAAAAGTTCTACTGTAGAAACACATAGGCAGCAGAAGAGAATTCAGGCTGCTGCATTCCTGTCACATTCAGAAGTGGATACATCCAGCTTAAAGATTTATAGCAGTGCAGAGATTAATATACTCACTATCATTCTGTGCCAGACAAACTTGGGCCCAGATCAGCAAACTAACAATTGGACTGTATGATACAAGATCAGGTAAAGCAGACACAAAAATTGATCTAAATATGTATGTCATGAACTTTTTTCCACATCTTAACAGCAATAAAAAAAATAAACATATGTATAAAAAGAAAAACACAAAAACTAAACAATAACAATTGAATAATTGATAGATAAATTGTAAGATAACAGTCCCTCAGGAAACTGATCAGCTACATTCTAGCAGATAAAACCCTCATGTGTATGGGCGGCTTAAGTAACAGCTGTAATTGAAATGTCAAGGGACCTACATACCGTATGTGTCCTTCCTGAGATCTTGAGATTAGTGGCATGAAAAATGGCTTAGAAAAAAAAAACTTTAGCGTTACTCTATAAAACATTATGAGTAACACAAGTTTTTGTTATCTTGCGCCTTCCATTTTGGAATATTGCTAGTTAAGAGGAGAGTAAGGGAAAGCTACGTCTGTAAGTAACTAAACAAAGTTTTTACACAATTCTATAACTATCAGCCCTATTATGAAACATAAAAATATAGTGTAATAACAATGTTTAAGTTTTCAGTATGTAAAGGGATTGTCTATTAAAGGTGTTTTGTAATAATGTTGAGAGGGAAAGGTTCCACATTGGAACCACCTATGTTAGAGCAAAGAGCCACTTAAACAGCAATTTTAATTTGTGTGCTCAACTATGTGTCTTAGTGGCAACCATGATGCCAGCAGCTTTTCACAAATAACCAATCCAGTTAAATAAAAAAAAATATAATACCTACATAAGCCTTGCAATTTTTGAGGTATTGTATAATGATTTACTAACAACACATTTTGATATATTTATGGTGAGTTTGGAGTTGTGTTACTCAACTTTTGCGAAATTTGTAATTACAAAAAATCTATAGGGCAAAAGTCCATCTCTTCAAAAATTCCTTTCTCCCAAACACTACCTGTGCATTTACAGAACATTCAGTAAACGTTACCATGGAACATTCTACTATTCCGTTTCCTATGACCTTCTGGTGACAGTTCTCTTTCCCTTTCTCTTTGGAAACCTTACTTCTTATTCTGTTCATAAGCCAGGAGGTTATGTTGATCAGAGCAATATAAAGTTTCATCTTTAGGAAATTCTGCATCTGTAACTACAATCTAAGGGGCTCCTGGAATAGATATTTAATTGAGGATGTTAGCAAGAAACACAAAATGACCAACCATAAGTAATAATTACTGTAAAGAGTTTGACCCTGAAAAGCGAAAGGTTTCTTACCAAGGTCAGAAGTCTCTTGTAATTCCATTCCTGATGCAATTATTTCTTGATGATGTGAAGAGCCAAATGTATTTTTCTAAAAGCAAAAACATAAAATAAGCATTAAAAGTAGAGCAATGATAACAATAACAACTAGAAACAAATGAGAGATGTTTTGGGTATCTTTTTTTCCTACCAATGTACAGCTAATAAATCTTTAAAATAGGAAATGTAGCAGGTCATTAAAATAACATTTACTAACATTAGTCAAAAGAACGAGCCTTCACTGTAGTCATTTCAAGTAATTAGTTGTTAACTTTAATTATCTAACGTGTATGAGACAGTGGAAAGCTAATCATTGATACCTTGATTTGTTGCTGTTTTTATGCTGATATGGTCCTTTAAAGTATGTAGTATTCCCTCATTTAACCACTTCCATCCCCTAAGATGCCTTAACACTTAATCTACTCATACACTTTCGATACCTTTTGCCCAAATGCCAACAGCTATTCCACCCAGATATACATGCATTCTCAACTGAAAGTCTTACCTCCAATGGGAGCAAAGGATTTGGCATGTTGAAAGACATTATGCCTGATCCCTCTTTGACACTAACTTACATTAGAAAGTCTACAAGTTCCACCAAAATCTACAGATTCAACAAACTTTCATCTAATGTCACATTAGATTTATTACATTTTTTGTATCATTAATGTTTATGTGAAATGGTTTAACAGAGAGGTTCTCAACCTGTGGTATGCATACGTACATGCCGCAGTCAGAGTCCCCCCATCATGGTAGTTTGTGGGGTTTGCCACCCACAAACTTACGGGTCTTTTCTGACACTCAGAGTATAATTAGCGGAGGCCCTGGGGAGGTGAATAGACATAACAAACAGTTTTAGATCCCATGGCCTTCAGTTCCCAAACCTCTTTGGGCCTCTTCTGGCCTCCTGAGTGATGTCAGGGACCACAGAGGCCCAATCACAGTCACAAGGGTCATCTGTTGTAATGATGTAATGGCCTGACATCACTCAGGAGGTCAAAAGAGGCCCGAAGAGGACCGGAAACCTGAGCCGGAGCTGAAGAGACCCCAGAGTATAATAGTAGGTTGTAGGTGGTGAATTCCCAAAATTTCAGATTTGGCTGAACCCTAAAAAATTGGGTTTGACTGAACCTGAAATTGTTGGAACATTTGCAATGAGAACCATCTGTCATCCTTATGTATGTGGCAGGTTTTTTTTTTCATTTCATTTTCATTTGTCTGGGACATTACAATATATGGGGGCTACTATGGGGCATTATACTGTATGGGGCCACTATTGGACATTATACTGTGTGGAGGGCCACTATGGAACATTATACTGTGTGCAGGGCCACTATGAGGCATTATACTGTATGAGGCCACTACAGAACATTATACTGTATAGGGGCCACTATAGGACATTATACAGCGTGAAGGACTGCTATGGGACATTATACTGTGAGGATATCGCTATAGGACATTATACTGTGTGGAGGGGCCACTATGGGACATTATACTGTGTGGAGAGCTGCTATGGAACATTATTCTATTACAGGAATCTTTGGCATGAATGGGGGGCCAGCACTTTCTGAACAGCCCAAGGCCCATGGTAACCTTAATCTGCCCTGGTGGTAAGTAATGAATGCAGCTTACCACTGATTGTTGGGGCCATAATACACATGTGGGAGTAGTGAAGGGGCCATTACCTAACTGTTAACGAAGTCTTCTAACAAAGCCTTACTTTATTAATATTTATAAGTGATCACTACTTTGGGACATTTTCTCACTAGGGAGTACTTCGCTTAAAAAGGTTGAGAAACACTAGTGTATCATACAGTACCTTGCAAAAGTATTCATACGCCTTGAACTTTTTCACATTTTGTCACCTTACAAGCACAAACTTAAATGTATTTTATTGAGATTTTAAGTGATCAACACAAAGTAGCACATAATTGTGAAATGGAAGGAAAACGATACGTGGTTTTCAGAATTTTAACCAAATAAAAATCTGAAAAGCATGACATACAAAAGTATTCAGCCCCCTGTACTCTGATACCCCTAAATAAAATCCAGAGCAATCAATTGCGTTCAGAAGTCACTTAATTAGTAATAGAGTCCAGATGTGTGTAATTTAATCTCAGTATAAATACATCTGTTCTGTGAAGGCCTCAGTGGTTTGTTAGAGAACAGTAGTGAACAAACAGCATCATGAAGACCAAGGAACACACCAGACAGGTCAGAGATAAAGTTGCAGAGAAGTTTAAAGCAGGCTTAGGTTACAAAATGTGAAAAAGTTCAAAGGGTATGAAAACTTTTGAAAGGCACTATATCTAATCATTATCTGTTGTGCAATTGTTTTGCATAATCTTTATGATATGAGTGTACAATAAGTAGGCGTAACCATTATAGGATACAGAACCAAATATAATTCTGAATAAAATATTAATCTTACCTAAATGTAAGCTTGGTTCAGCAGCTTGAATACAATACAAAGAAGAGTCGGATTCCCTAGCATTAATCCAATGCCACTGTTTTTTTTCATCCTTTGAAAACAAGACAATCATTGTAACCTTTGGGATTCTCCCTTTTTACCTTTTTTGTAACTAAACCATCCATCAGATCTCTCTATCAAAGATCTCAAAATGCTCACAATCCTAGTCAAAATGGGTTATCCATTTTCTCCTTTTATTAGAAAAACTTTCTGCATTTCTTATGCCTCATTTAACCAATTTGTTAAACTCCCCATGCACTGGCTCCAATCATAATCCCCAACACAGCATTGAATCCTGACATAGCAAATTACAGACCAATATCCCTGTTGAAGATATACTTTAAATTATTAACATCTGCCCTGGTGAACTATATAAACCATTTCCTTTATACAATCATAGGTAGAGATGAAGCAGAATGTGTGCCTGATAGACAGGCTAGTGACAATGCTCATAGGGTACTTACATTTTTCTCTTACTTGAAAATGTGATCAAATTGTAGCAAAATTTGCACCAAGAATTGCATACATTCCTTATACCACATTTATTAACTGTTTTAGACACATTTTGTGCTATGAATGACAAGAGGGTGGAGCCTATATTGAAATGTGTGAAGCCTGCTTAAAATGTTCCAATGCGTTGGTTGGTGCATTGTTGTCAGAGACTAAGCTAGCTAATAGGAGGTATAATGGGCAGCAACTAAGATATCTAATAGGTAGTATAAAATTAAATTAGACCAGGGTTATTCAACTAGCGGACTGTGGTCCAAACTCGGACCACTGCCGCCTGCTGTCTAAAACCTTGCCTTCTGGCCCTTTCATCATGACAGCGGATGTGTGAAACAGTCATCTCCCGTCCACTGTCCCATAAGCCCTGATACATTACAATAGAGGCAGCAGAGATTGGAAATAATCAGTTGCCTGCATAGGACGACAATGCATAGGGCACAGTAGTCAGAAGAGGAATGTTTCACCCAGGCCGCTATTATTTGCCATTCTTTGTAGGGGAATTACACTGTGTGGGACACTCAAAAGCATTATACTGTGTGGGAGACACTAATGGGTAATTTTACTGCGTTAATTTATTTAACATATTCCATTTATAGCACCAACACTATCCCAAATAGGGCTCACTATCTAAATTCCCTATCTGTATATCAGTGTGGGAGGAAACTAGTCTACCTGGAGGAAACCCACGCAAACATGGGGGGAGAACATGCACACTCCATGCACATAATGTCCTTGGCTGGATTCAAACCTAGGACTATAGTCCTGCAAGGCAACATGTGCTTAACCTATGAGGACCTCTATGCAGTCAACTACCCTCCATTAATATTAACCATACAAAAATTGTGCTCCATAACTCTCTCTTGGTTTGAAAACATCAGTTCTATTAAAATGATGTTACTGTACTTATGAAACTAATATTCCTCATCAGAACCCTACAAGGTCTCCCTCCTTTTCTTAAATGTATACTGTATATTTCTTTCCTTTATATGGCAAGACACTAAACCTTGCATATCCAGGCATATTCTTTATATCCCCAGGACTGATGAAGGTCTAGAAGTTCCCAGTTACCATAAATACTACCAAACAGCCACTATTTCACAACCACATTACACAACTATTCCAATATACTGTACTCATGTCAGTATGCACTTATAATACTGACATCTCTTCCGTCCAAATACCATTTTCTGAAGCTTACCACCAGACCTTGAGCCCAGACTAACATTCAGCGATAGATTTAATAACTTACCCCATCATGTGTGGTCCACTATGGGGCATAATAATGTGTGCAGGGGTCACTATGGGGCATATTACTGTGGGCAGAGGCCACTATGGGGCATACTACTGTGAGCAGGGGCCACTCTGGGGCATAATTCTGTGTGCAGGGGCCACTATGGGGCATAATACTGTGTGCAGGGGTCGCTATGGGGCATAATACAGTTTGCAGGGGCCGCTATGGGACATAATACCGTGTGCAGGGGCCGCTATGGGGCATAATACTATGTGCAGGCGCCACTATGGGGCATAATACTGTGCAGGGGCCACTATGGGGCATAATACTGCGTGCAGGGGCCACTATGGGGCATAATACTGTGTGCAAGGGCCACTATGGCGCATAATAGTGTGTGCAGGAATGCGGTTTATGCGGGGGGGGGGTTGGGGGCGACGGTTCAGGGGGGCCCCATGTCAAATGTTTGCCTTGGCGCCCAGCCATTCCTAGTTACGCCACTGCCCCCAAGTATAATAATAGCAGTTCCGATTCATTCCAAACAAGTTCCTTATGAAAGAACCAGAGGGCTAAAACTCACAAATTTTGAAACAAATCTTGTAAGGTTTTCCATCTCTAATTATACATAAGTATCCAGGGAAGGACACACCATTGGTACAACCTGCAAAGGGATCCAGTAGATCTGGGGGCCTTAGCACGTTAACAGCAGCTTTCTACTGTCTAATAGATTGCAGGTAAATGTCTAAGCCTGGTCTGTATGGGTAACTATCACTGGTGGATTGTTAGAGAGATGTAACGGAGTTATTCTATATTGAGGTACTGAAAAACAAGGGGCCTATTACTATTCTTGCACACTGGCCCTCAGCATTCTGTGTCTGCCCATGCAAGGATCTTAAAGTGTCCCTGTTCTATCTTAAACTGCCTTCTCTTATCTACACTCAATTTAACCTTCTTATATTTTTCTAGCTGTCAAAGAACCAGTCACACACTACTGGAAAAAAAAGATTCATTCTACTTCTATATAGTTAAATCCAGACTTGATAATATCTGTGTCAAAAAAAAAAATATCATGCTACATTTGAAAAGATATAGCTCCCATGAATCCATTATTACCATCCACATAAATCCACCTCCCCAGTTTCTCTCCGACTGTTAAATAGCTGGCAATCCATAGTTGTCCCACCTTTGAGTCAGAAAGACTGCTGCTTAGGCCTCATACACATGAAATGCACAGTGTGCTAGCCATGTTTGGTCCTCCCACTGCCCAAGGACACAAGCTGAATGCAGGATGGGCGTGTTTAGAGGTGATGCAGCAGTGCTCAGTAATAGAAGAAAACTCCCCCTGTGGTCCAAGATCCTCATTTTAATAAAGAATAAAAGTGCTTTTTCTGCGCATCCCTGGGGCTCTGAAACATACGAAAGGTATTGTTTTAATTCTGCTAACAGCATCTACAGCACTATGGGAGTGGTTTAAAGTAGCTGGAGGCAGCGATAGATTCCTTTTAAGAACCTTAAGATCATTTTGGATATGATATCTTATTTGAAAATAAGATGGTAAAGATGTTGGGAACGTCTCCCCTTTTTTTGCTTGCTATTGTTACTGAAAGTGTGTTATAAGTACATTATCTACAGTATATGTTTGTATCACTGTCAAACTTTTTAATAAAAATGACTGACAAAAAAATCCAACTCTACCCAAGACGCATTTTTCCCTATCTGAACAGATTTGTTAGTTTCCTTTTATATCTATTTTTAGCTCACCCCTCAAATTCAAAAAATATTATATATTTGATTTACCCATCTCCAATGTCATATTCTAGATCTTACTTTGTCTTTATCAAAGAAGCATCTATTGTCTATCAATCCTGTCACTATGTTACAGTACACAGCTGGTTGGCAGTCTCACTGCATACACACCACTTTCTTTAACAGTTTTTAAGTATACATTCAATTGCCTGATTGGAGACATCTTCTCATAGCTTTAGGAAAGGATTCAGTATGTTTTAGGGCTTGGACTGAACTGGCATAGAAATTCTAAATCTGAAATGTTGCTATAATGACAGAAGAAGTGACAGATACGTTAGTCAAATATTCTCTTTTATCAAATATTTTTGAGATGAAGAAAATCTTCTTCTGTCTTATGGGTTGTCTTGCCTTCCTCAGGATCAACAATGTTGAATAATATGTTATTAAGATTTTTTTTTCTATTTATTGAGCTGTGCAGCCGGGAAGTTACACTTCTTACACATTTGTTTTCACTATATCCAGCTTGCAGCTGTTTGTACTGAATGCAGTGTCATGCTGTGTCTATAAGCAACACCGCCTTTCTGTGTTGGCTTTGACAATTGGGCATAACCAGTTCTCCTTGTCAAAAAAATGTAAGACTCACCGGTGACATCCTCTCTACTTAAAGGTGTTCTCTTCTTTTGCAGAGTTTCTTGTTGAGACATCTTTGGCCCCTTGCTCCTATAGAAATCAGTCTTTATAGCAAAACAATTAAAGTCACACCCAAGACTTAAATACAAACTTAAATACAGAACTCCATAAAAAGAAATACAGACCCCCTAAACCGTTAGTGTCCAGACCATCCCCCATTTAAAAAATGTAGACCCCAGTACAGACCCCACTAAATAAAAAAAAAAAACCTCCTAAACCAGAAACTCTAAATATTGACCAGACTTCTTAAATAAATTTGGACCTGAAACTCACTTAATAGGGTTTAGTATCAGTATCAACTCCCTAAATAAATACAAAGCCCCAACCTAGACCATCTGAATATAGACCTCCTAAATACAGTAAAATCATATCCCAGACCCCTAAATACAGACCCTAGACTAGACCAACTAAATGAATACAGATTCTAGACCACCTATATACAGCCCCCTTACACTTAGACCCTCCTTTTTTCTTTCCCCTCTGGCTTTAGGACCTGCACAGATACAGTCATGTGACCTTATCTGTGCAGGTTTTTCACCAATAATGGGATTGCACATGTATAGCAATATAACATTGTACAAGTCATTCTGCAGTTCCTGAAGATCGTTGTAGAAAGGAGTTTTGTTGCAAAACACAAAAAAAATGGAAGGTATATTATTGTAGTTTAGTAAAGGAGGGCACAAATTGAATAGAATAAAAGATCACTGCAAGATCATGCTATACACAAGGTTTGTTTGTAATTGTGGGTTATGGAGAAGCATGTATGTATTAGCACACACATTTTAGCTCAGTTTTGCATCACTTAGTCAGAAATACTTGGAAGACAATTATTAATGGTATATACAGTATAGATACAGGGAATTGCTTGACTACAATTGACTCTTTAGCTATAGATATTATATTAACTCTGTTGCCTAAAATTTAAAGGCACAGGGCACTTGATACTTCTGTTCGGCCTGACTGAAACCTATGTGTGATAGTGTTTGTATTAATATCTAGTACAGCATTCAGTAAGTCAGATATATTGGTATCACAGATTGCTAGGAAGAGAGCTCATAGTTTGGAGTTCAGCAACAATGACTTTTCTAGTCTTGTTACTGGGATGTATCACTGATCATTTTAAATGTTTGTCAAACACCAATAGTAAATGTGATCTTAATTATTTACCAATTAAAGTTACTTTTTAAGGATATGGTGAAAAGGATTCTGCCTAATAGGCAATTTAGTTACAAAAAGTTATATATATTTTTTGCCTTGGCATGCTATCAGTGAGGTTATTAATGGTTGTCTGAGGAATGTTAAGCCACACTGAATGCACTTGGGCACATACAGTGCCTTGCAAAAGTATTCATACCCCTTGAACTTTTTCACATTTTGTCACCTTACAACCACAAACTTAAATATATTTTATTGAGATTTTAAGTGATAGACCAACACAAAGTAGCAGATAATTGTGAAGTGGAACAAAAATGATACATGGTTTTCAAAATTTTAATCAAATAAAAATCTGAAAAGTGTGAGGTGCAAAAGTATTCAGCCCCCTATATCAATACTTTGTAGAGCCACCTTTCGCTGCAATTACAGCTGCAAGTCTTTTGGGGTATGTCTCTACCAGCTTTGCGCATCTAGAGACTGAGATTTTTGCCCATTCTTCTTTGCAAAATAGCTCAAACTCAGCCAGATTGGATGGAGAGCATCTGTGAATAGAAATTTTCATGTCTTGCCACTGATGCTCAAAGGGATTTAGGTCTGGACTTTGACTAGGCCATTCTAACATGAATATTCTTTGATCTAAACCATTCCACTGTAGCTCTGGCTGTATGTTTAGGATCATTGTCTTGCTGGAAGGTGGATCTCCTTCCCAGTCTCAAGTCTTTTGCAGCCTCCAAGAGGTTTTCTTCCAGGATTGTCCTGTATTTAGCTCCATCCATCTTCCCATCACCTCTGACCAGCTTCCCTGTCCCTGCTGAAGAAAAGCCTCCCCACAGCATGATGCTGCCACCACCATGTTTCACAGTGGGGATGGTGTGTTCAGGGTGATGAGCAGTGTTACATTTCTTAGCACATAGCGCTTTGCATTTAGGCCAAAAAAGTTGAACCTTGGTCTTATCTGACCAGAGCACCTTCTTGCACATGTTTGCTGTGTCCCCTATATGGCTTGTGGCAAAGTGCAAATGGCACTTCTTATGTCCTTCTTTCAACAATGGTTTTCTTCTTGCCCCTCTTCCATAAGGGCCAGATTTGTGGAGTGCAAGACTTATAGTTGTCCTGTGGACAGATTCTCCCACCTGAGCTGTGGATTTCTGCAGCTCCTCCAGAGTGACCATGGGCCTCTTGGCTGCTTCTCTGACCAGTGATCTCCTTGCTCGATCTGTTAGTTTAGGTGGATGGCCATGTCTTGGTAGGTTTGCAAAGAACAGGTATATTTATACTGAGACTAAATTATTACCCACAGCTGGACTCTATTAACTAATTATGTTACTTCTGAAGGCAATTGATTGCACTGGATTTTATTTAGGGGTATCAGAGTACAGGGGGCTGAATACTTTTGCACGTCACAATTATCTGCTACTTTGTGTTGGTTTGTCACTTAAAATCTCAATAAAATACATTTAAGATTATGATTGTAAGGTGACAAAATGTGAAAAAGTTCAAAGGGTATGAATACTTTTGCAAGCCACTGTAAGTCATCAAGATTGGCTGTTGGCAGCTCCTATTGCACTTGCCAACCAATGGCATCACAGAAGGGCGCAATAGGAGATAAGTCCAGAGATGCTGCAGGCCATAGTAGCATATTTAGGCCACCCAGGCTGCTCCCTGGAGTTGTCTTGTTTAAAAATGGCTCCAAATCAATGTAACACCAAGCTGTTAGTTAACCAAAAGGGGCCCCGGGGGGGGAGTGGGGCCCCCCCGGGCCCCCCCCCCCAACCCAAAAAAAAAAGAAAAAAAAAGGGGAGGGGGGGGGGGAAAGCCCCCCACCCAGCATTCATTCCCATCTTGGGGGGAAAAGAACACATGTGGCCGGCCCCGGGTCGGACTGGGGTGCCTAGGGCCTACCAGTGGGATTGATTCTAGGGGCCCACCCTACTGCCATATGAAATATCGCCCATCCAGTTTTTGGCATCGCCCATCCAGTTTTTGGCCCTAACTATTAAAATATTAAAATATTTATCCCATACGGTGAACGGCGTAGCGGGGAAAAAAAATCAAAATGGCCAAATAGCGTTTTTTTTTTAACACTTTGCCTCCTATAAAAAATTGAATAAAAAGTGATCAAACCATCAGATCTTTCCCCAAATGGTATCAATAAAAACGTCATGTTGTCCCGCATAAAAAGACGCCTTACCCAGCTCCATACATGTAAATATGAAAAAGTTACAGGTGACAAAATATGGCGATGCAAAATTTTTTTTCTATTTAGCAAAGTTTTAAATTTTTTAAAAGGTATCCAAACATAACAAATACTATATAAATTTGGTATCGCCGTGTTCGTACTGACCCGCAGAATACAGGTAACATGTCATTTTTACCACACAGTGAATGCTGCAAAAATTAAACCCATATGAATTTGGCGCAAATGCAGTTTTTCTCCAATTGCACCTGATTCTGAATTTTTTTCCAGCTTCCCAGTACATTGCACAGCATATTGAATAGTGACATTACAAAGTACAATTTGTTTCGCAAACAATAAGCCGTCATGTGACTCTGTGAATTGAAAAATGAAAAAGTTATGGCTCTTGGAATGTGGGGAGGGAAAAATGAAAATGCAAAAACAAAAAATGGCCCGGTCATTAAGGGGTTAAAGGGGTTTTCTAAGGCTGAGTAATCGATGACCTATGCAATCATCAATTAAAAATTGGAAAGGGATCAGCACCTGTTCACGTGATGTGCGTGCTGCAGCCTCTTCAGTACTTACCAAGCACAGCTCCATAGTGACTGTGCTTGGTATCACAGCTCAGCCCATTTACTTTAATGGGACTGAGCTGTGATCAGGCCATGTGATCAATGAACATAATGTCACATGTCCTGTGAAGTAGAAGCAGCACTCAGAGAGGGCCACTGCCTCTTTAACCAGCTGAACCACAGGGGGACAAGGTGTCAGACCCCCAACAGATCTCTAATTGATGACATTTCTAAGGATAGGTCAGCAATTAAAAAAAAAAAAAGGAAAGCCCTGGAAAATCCCTTTAAGCTAAGCCCCACATGGCGTCCCGCAGCAAAAAAGCTCTGCTGGAAAAACCACAACAGCAACGCATTGCAGTTTTTCCTGCAGCGCTTTTGATAGAAAGTTCACACAGGTTTCCTCTGTGAACTTTCTGCTTCCATTATACCTATAGGGAAACCGCCGGCATTTCCGTAGGTATAATATGTGGCATCCCAGAGCTGGCTATGGCTGGGCTGAGGGTGATCTCTGTGCATTGTATTATTTCCTGTTGCTTCATAGCCTGTGTGACATAGCAGGGGGTCCTGAGTCTCACACAACACAGCGCCACCTAGTGAGCCTCACACATGCATTACACCTCCCATAGGATTGAATAGTAACCCAATGTCCAATGGGAGGACATCGCCTGGGAAAAGGGGAGGAGTCAGCTGATCACTGGGTCCTCATGGTAACACCCCTGCAGGAAGGTCCTGCGTGTGAGGAGTTAGAAGTGTGGAGTGTTAGGAGGAGGAGGTGAGGAGATAAGTGTGATGTCCTGTGAAGAAAGCAGTGAGTTTAGTGCAGGAATCTCAAGTCCTAGACAGGCCCAGGAAGGTTGGAGAGCTGACATACTCCAGCTATTCAGAAGATCCTGTCCCCTGTCTGCCTAGCCATCGCCCTGAAGGAAGTCAAGCATCATCATCTTGTCAGCCTGAGACTGTGGAGAGAACATTCTGGAACACGCGCTCCATAGCAAGTATCACAGGATCCAGGGGCCAAGGCCAGACCTGTGGAATATCCTGCCACCCTGACTATTGCACCCCGAAACTCTGAGCTATCAGGACCACATAACGTGAGTGGGGAATATTATGTACTAGTATCATGGTGGGAATCCTCCTATGAGCCAAATAGGAGCCCAGACGCACCTCAGGGCTGTAACACTGAAGTATAAGGGGCTAGGAACACCTTTCATCAAGTCTACCCTGCACCCCAGGACTTTGCTGTGTCACCAGGCGTACCCCGTTGTTTTGTATTGAAGAAACTGTTTAAGCATTTGTGCCTCCACATCCATGGAAGTAAAAGTTCAACTTTACAACCGTTTCTGTGTCTGACTCTGCACCGACAACATCAGGGCGCCCCAAACACCACCAGTCGGCACAGTATAGGGGAAGCGCCCCGGGGGAACAATCACCACCAACATTTGTGCAGCCCCCTCATCACCGGTACCAGTGGTGGTAACGTGGGACAGCACCAGCGCTGCGCCCCCGTGCCCAGAGACCGTGACAAGTCTGCGCTGTTTGCACCCCGCAATCCCAACTGCAGCGTTACCTTCCATCTGGTCACCGCAAATTGACATGCTGCGATTTCCAAAACCACAACGGTTTTGGAAATCGCCGCATGTCTGCAACACGTATATTAACGCAAAGTGGGGATAGGAATTACTAGAATCCCATCCACTGTGCTGTGACTGTAAAACGCCGCTTTTTTTTTCCACGGCGTTTACGCCGCAGGTGAACCGCGGCATGTACACCACGTGGGGCCCCCGCCTTAAGGACAGAGAAGTGCCCCGACTATGGCTCCTGAAATGTGGTGACACAAGTCCCCACTGACCTACACTTCCTGCACCTGAATCCCTTACATGCTCCAGTATTATTATGAGGCCAGGGTCACCGAACTACTACTACTTTATCCATAGGACAGACCATAATGAATCCCGGTTCCCGGTCCTGAGAATGGGGTTGTTTTTCTCCCCACAGTGAATTTAGTCTGACTGAATCCAGGTTGAATGTAACCGTGCCCTGCTGGATAGGAAGCATCCATGCCCTCTTTTACTTTAATGGGAGTAACTGAGATAGCCGAAGTCCTGTACTTCACTATCTCAGGCACTTCCATTCAAGTTAATAGGTGCACGGTCGCCCCCCGTCCAGCTGGGCACGGCTACATTCAGCCTGGATTCAGTTAGAAGAAAAACACCCCGATTCTGAGGGCTCGATCCTATGGATAACAGATAACTATTCTTCATGGCATAACCCCTTTAAAAAGGTTATCCACCTTCTAATATTCTAGGCTACACTCACACGACAGAGCCCAGCACAGTGTACACCCTAAGAAAATCTGTTTTCAAGGATCCCTCATTGACACGAGTCTATTGAGAGATCCATAAAATCACCAAAAATAGCCGGTTCTATTTCTTTCTTGGATCATTCACACAGACCGTTAAAACAATGGTCGTGCGAATAGATCCACTAAAATCTATCGGACCGTTTGCTACTAATACAACAGCCAGCACACAGCCTTGGAATCCTGTTGTGTGAATGAGCCCTTAGATCTGTGGAAGTCTGACAACCTGGATCCCTGCAGATCAGCTGCACCAGGACAGCGTGACTCCCAGTAATGATTACATACCAGGAGCCACACTGCTCACTCACTGTACAAAGTGCAGCTGCGGCTTTTGGTACTGTAGTGCTGCCTCATAGACTTCAATGGGACAGTGCTGCAGTACCTAAAGCCACCACTACACTTTATAGGGCTAGTGAGCAGCGTGGCTCCTGGTATGGTAACATTACTGAGAGCCATGTTATTCCAATGCAGCTGATCTTCAGGGGGTCCTGCGTGTTGGTACCCTGCAGGTGGTATAACAATATTAGAATGTGGATAATCCCTTTAAAGGGGTTGTCCAGGCAAAAATGTATTTTTTAATTAGAGTGGGAGAGGTGAAAAAAAACGGAAAAAAAAAACACATTCACCTGTCCCCGATGCTCGTGTGTCCCCAGTCCTGCAGCTCTGTTGGCGCATGTCCCCACCACACATGACTGCTAAGGCCAATACGCAGCCACGGCGAAGGGACGTCACTATCTGTGACGTCCCTGGGTCCCTTCTGTAGGCCGCTGATTGACTTAAGTAGTCACGTGACCGCCGAGGCCAATTGTCGGCCTCAGCGGAAGGGAGCCGGGACGTCACCGCCAGAAGACAGCCAAGTAGCAGGATCGGACTGCACTGGGAGGACACTGCAGCATCGAAGACAGGTGAGTAGGGTATTTTTTTGTTGTTTTTCACCTCCCCTGGCATAAATAAAAATAAATAAATAAATAAAAATTAACAACATATTGACAAAATTATATTGTATTGGGGGTTGGTTAAAAAGGTTATATCTGCCATATAAATAAATAATCCGTGTTAAATCAGCCCCATAGTATATACACTGTATGAATAGGATGCATGACATTAAATAGGATGCATGACATTTTTTATTTTAACATCATGCATCCTATTTGTACAGTGTAAATACTATTTATTTATTTTTCTTACTTATATAGCGCCATCATATTCCGCAGCGCTTTACAGACATTGTCACTGTCCCATATAGGGCTCACAATCTACATATGACTGACAATGTGTGTAAAGTGCTGTGGAATATGATGGCGCTATACAAGTAAGCAGAATAAATAAATGAAGGGGCTGATATAACACAGCTTGTGTGCTAAAAAAAAAGTGATGTACAAGCCATTAAAAAAGTAACAATTATTTTGCGCAAGTGAAAATTTTTGCAAAAAAAATGACTTTTTGAGTTTTTCACCACTTTTCTGGCCCTGTCATTTTTATAATCATTTACTTCAGTTTTCTAGTGTTAATGATCCCAGAGATCTACATCAGCAAGGAGCTGGTGTGGAGTTCTGTTTAGGTGCACGGACTCCAGAAGACATGACTAATTTATGTGCGCACCTCATTATAAATTAGGCGCAAAACTCCAGCAGGTGGAAAACATTGTTTTTGATGAATAAGCCGTGACTCCCGTCATGTGGATCATCGTGTCGCCTTGTAACCCCTTCACTCATGTTAGTGAATGGAGTCGCATTACAACCTGAGGGTCCCAACGCGACTCCATGCACTATCGTGTGAAAGAGTCCCAAGGCGACATGGCGATCTTTGGTTGCATGACGGAAGTTGTAGTGTAGCCATAGCCTTATGCTAGGTTCAAATCCGCAGCAAGCTCTCTGTCATACAGGTCCGCCATGGGACCCGAATGACTGAGAGGCGGACTGCTATCATGGCGGTTACACACAGACACCGGCAGACCCCACTGACTATAATGAGGTCCGCCGGTGTCCGCCATATTCAAACTGAAAGTGACGGACAGAAAAGTCCTCAGCGGTTTCTGCAACTTAGGTATTGTCATGCTGGAGTCCTAGAGCAGGCACCAGTATAACAATACAGTGGGATATTCGTTTTGTGGGGTGGACTACAACTCTCAACAGATCCAGAGCATCTGGAGCTGCTGGGGGTTGTAGTTCTCAGAGGGGTCAGTGAAGCTGGAAGATTTGGGGCAAAATAGGGGGGAAAGTTGTTTTGTGTGTGTGGTAACTAGTACTTACCTTCACACTGTTGTTCTGGGCTCCTCTGCTGAATCCCGCCGCCGCGCACAGCGTTATGACGTCATTGATGCGTGCAGCAATGCGCTGCAATTTGATTGGCTCCAGCAGCTGTCAATCAGGATGCAGGCTTCAGGAGGCGGGCCCATGACAAGGTAGGGACAGTCTCCCGCCGCTGCGCTCCGCCGGCAGCGACCATCTTTATGGCCCCTTACCATTACTAATCCACATTTTGTCAATGTAATTGCATTGGTCAGGGGCCTGATCGGGCCCCTGACCATCCAGATCGGGCCCCTGACCAATGCATTTACATTGGTAAAATGTGGACTAAAAATTAGGGGCAAACGGGGCCCAACGGGAACCACACCGGTGCCCGGCGGGCCCATCCCTGCCCGGTCGTCTCTTATATAATAAATTTTTTTTGGTTTGTTTAAAAAAACTCTTTTTCCAACCTTAGCTTTGGAAAAAAAAACCAAATAAAAAGAAACAAAAAATTATTTATTTATATCTTTTTTTTCAAAAAAAAAATTTTTCCAAAACAACCCTCTCCCCACATACCCCTTTTTCTTTTTTTAAATTTTTTTTTTTTTCCCCCAAACACTTTTTCATTTTTAGCATTTTACCATCCTCTGGAGTGATAAACCCAGGTCTCTCAGTTTCAAGGATTCTGTCCTTCTCAGTTTGCAACAAGTGGCAATATCTGACATGTCGACAAACAGGATACATTGCACAATCATCACACACCCTTGATCCAATTTCATGCCCCTCCCACATGCCACAGACTGGAACTAGGTGCTTGAAAATATGATCATCTGCAGATCTTAGAGACTCCTGCAACCTCCTCAATTTGCATAACCTCATTGCTTGTGTCTTGGTGTTGCAATTTTAGTGTTAAGCAATGTACTTTTAGATGCCTCAGAACAATGATACAAATAAGTTGCAAAAGTATATATGCCCTTCAAGGATACATTCGAAGTTGAGAATAGATGTCCAGATTCATAGTGCAGTTTAGACTATAATGCATGTAATGGCCTGAATAATAAGTAATGGGATTAGATGCCATGGGCAGACAGACACATTTTCCAAACATAACTTTCTGGTAACCTTTGATACATTTTATCTCTTATGTTGAAATGGCTTTCAGTGCATTGACTACTTGATTTTATTTGCCAGATGTATTTTATGCAAGGACGCATTTCTCATCAGAATTGATGGGTGTACCACAATAAATGCCATTGTTATAAAGACCATGTCTAATCATAAAACAGAGTCCTGAAGAGGCAGGGACAGATTACTCATATATTTTGGCAGCTTGTCAAATGCTACTGACAACTGGGCTCAGATATTCTTTCACAGCTAAAAAAAAAGAAATAAAAAAGTCATATATGCACATCATAGTAAGCTTCAACTTCTGCTTACATTGTGGAAACATACAAATTATGTCCCCAGATCAAAAATCTGATACAGGGTCCCCATCTATCCTATGCATTGGGGCCCCTTGAAAGATTAAAGGATTTGCACAGGAGTCGAAAACATGGCTTCTTTTTTCTCAGAAAGTGACATCAGTTCCATTGGTCGCATCTCCATCCCATTGAAATGAATGAGACTGAGTTGCAGCATTGCCATGTGACCAATGGACATTATGTCACTTCCTGAGAAAAGAAAGCAGCCATGTTTTTTTTTTTTTTTTTTTTGAAGTCCTGAACAACCCGTTTAAGCACTGGGTGTAAGTGGCCACATCTGCATTCCTTATAGGTCCTTAAACATCCTTGATCACACAATTAATTTTTAGCCTACGCATAGCGTAACACAACATGGTTGACATTTCCATAGACATTGGAAATATATTATAATGATACTGAATATTCACAGATGATTGATAGATTTACAAAACATTTCAAATCTTCACTTTTTGCGGTTTGATTTGTGTATACTAGATAAAATAGCTGACATGTAAAAGCATTGAGAAAGCAGAGAAAAAGGATCACATGACCTCAGGGATCAAGCAGGTTTTCTCTTTTGACTTGCAAGTGCACTCATTACAGGGGACAGCCAATCAAGACAGACTATAAGTGTAAGGTCAGTGGAGTCACTCTGTCTGTGTCTGTCACACTGTTAGACTAGCAGCACAGGCTGTGTATGTCAGTAACTGGACTACTGTAGTGCAGAAGATATAGCAATTAATCTCAATCACATTTCTTAGAGTTAAAAGGAGTCTGTCAGCAGGTAAATCGGTACAAAACTAATGACAGTACCTTGTAGGGCAGTTTCCAAAGATGCCTTTCTTATTCTGCATTGCAGCTCAATTTACATGAAAATCAGTATTTTATTCTAATACAAATTTGCTAAAAAGGGCTTTAGGGACGTTTTTTCTCCTACCTGGGCTTCATTTTCCTCTCTAGATAATTGATCCTAACTGCAGACAAAGTGTGACAAAGTGGAAGATGTCACTCAAGCAATGGGGGTAGTTCTTGGCTGCAATTAGGAGCAATTATCTAGAGCAGAGAGTGGAGAAGAAATGCCAAAAAGGGCTTTAGTGGCATTTCTTCTCCACCCTCTGCTCTACAGTAGATAATCTGCATAAGAATAAAATGTATTTTTTTTTTCCCATGAAAATGGAGCAGCAATGTGGAACAAGAAAGGCATCTTTGGAAAGTGTACACTCCACCATACAAGGTACTGTCATTAATTAATATGTTGACCAAGGTACTTTCATTAGTTTGATACTAATTTCCCTGCTGACAGACTCCCTTTAAAACATTCAACTGCAATCTGTATTTAAACCAAACAATTAGTCTGTACACTGTACAACACTCTTCGTGTACTTATCTGGGTAATTCGATAGGTTTTTTTCTTGACAAACGCCATAAAACAATAAAATTATATACACTAGACTGATACCTCTGCAATTTAATTTTTGTTGTATTAAAGTGGTACAGTAACATTTATTTACTGTTTGTTTACTGTGTTTGCATTTAAGAAGTAGAACAGTGTTAGATAAACTCCAAGAAGCTCTCACAGAGTCATACCATACACAACTTTTGTGGCAATTAGAAAAGGCCCTAGACATTAAGGGATGGGGCCAATATGATAGGGAAGAGGATAAGGGTAAGAAGGGGTTGAAGAGAACAATAGTTTGAGCGGGAAAATTAGGGGAGGTGTCAGAGGTGTTAAGAGGAAGAGCATGGTGAGACAGAGGTCAGTCAGTTTAGACAGAGGAAGCATGATGATGTTTAATAAACGGCCTTATAGGCCTTGTTAATCCATTATGTTGTGTAGGTCTTGTTATTGGGATATGGAGTGGGGTGGTGGGCGGTTACAGTTTTTTATGGTTTAAGCGGAGTGGAGCACTATTCCTCCTCCCCGACTCATGCACTTTTAGTTTGGAACTGAATTTTTTAGTCTGACCTGGCAAACCTGAACCAAACTGAACTTTCAAAAGTTCACTCATTTCTAGTTTTTATTTTAGCACTTTTCAGAAAAGTAATTTTTAAGATGATATCTCCAACTAAAGTAAAAAGTTTGCATATGGAACAGTGCACAGCAAGCAAGATTCCTGCACCAGTCGTCACCCATGGCTTCATTACTGATTTACAAAGTATGATAAATTTGACTGGATCAGCATAATTCAGCAGAAGCAGCGACCGTCTGCTCATTGCATCCTTAAACAGTGTCTGGAAAACAGTAATACTGACTCCAGATCACCTGTGGAAATCCTGACAGTATGTTACATTGTGACAAAGAAATCACTTCTCACACACTCTGTGAAAGGGTGGGCCAAACTCCTAGATTACTTTTCTTTAAAATGATAGAGGTTTAGTAAGGCTGTATATACACATTCCAACATCATATTACAATATACTGTATAATGAATCTACATACACTCAGACACACAGTACCCCAGAGCTGCATTATCTATCCTGCTCTTATCCTCAGTTACACCCAGTATTATACTTCAGAGCTGCACTCACTATTCTGCTTGTGGAGTCACTGTGTATATACATGACATTACTAAATCCTTTACTGATCCAAAGCTCCAGTCCTAGACTAACTTATCCTGTTAGAGATGGGTCTGTCCATAAATTTGATTACTATTTTTTTATTACAACCAGCAAAATTGTAAATGCAGCGTATAATAGCGTATAATAAAATCTGTAACCCAAGATCAGTACAGGATACTATGCAGTCATTCCACCAGCATAACAAGAAGTGCAGCAGAAAGTAAATGATATAATGTATTTACAAGGTGACTAAATTTTAAAATTCTTAGAGTAATGTAAATTGTAAACTGATGGTTTAGTGAACAGACAGCTAGATCTTGCTTGATACATTAGTATATGCCATTTAGGAAACAAAAAAATATGAGAAGATTTTAGGACAATTAACCTTCATTTTGTTTTTTTATTTTTATTTTTTTGAATGGACTTATTACTAGGATGTACATTTGGACACATATTTTTGGTTCCACTGTAGGAACAGCCTGCACCTTTGTCTTGTACGCTGTCCCAAGATGTGAGACATATCCTTCTATGTCTACCTTGATAGGAATGGACAGTTTCTCAGCCACCGAACAGTCTTTATTAGAGATGGGCGATCCTCTCAGGATTCATTTTATTTCAAGTTCCAGAGGCTCAGGTTCTGTTTGAACAAGTTTGGTATGAACCACACCTTAAAATGGCTTAAAACATAGTGTAGAACACTCTCAGGTCTCTCTAAGGCAAACACAGATGAAGTTATGTTAAAGTGAAATTATTATACTCTGGGGTCTCTTCAGGGGAGGTATAAAAAAAATCATTTATACTGACAATCTGTTTCCTCTTCTAGCACTCTTTCTTTGCCTCCTTGGTAACATCATGAGCCTGGGGTCATCGCTGAGGCCTATGACTGGGACTCAGAGGTGACATGGGCATGCCGATTGTCATGACGTCATGATGCTCAGCAAGCTCATGCAACCATTGATAGCCTAATCACATGCCTAAGCAGTGACTGCGGGAACATGATGTCAACCGGCAGAGCGCCGGACACCAGAGGTGAAATGGAAGGTGAGTATGAACTTTTTTTTATTTTTGTCATCTCCCCTGGGCCTCCAGAGTATAATGCAGTGGCCATATTAATTTGCCCTAGACAAATCTCCATCAGGTGAATCCCATCCTCACTTTGCAGAAAAATATGCACAGCAGACACACTGTGATTTCCAAAACTGTTGCAGTTTTGGAAATTGCAGTATGTCAAATATACCTATGGAAACACCGGCAGTTTCCCTATAGGTATAATTGAAGCAGAAAGTCCGCAGAGGAAACCTCTGCAGACTTTCTGTGAAAAATGCTGTGGGAAAAGCCGTGATGCTTTGCTGCCACAGCGGTTTTTCCCTTTTTTTGCTGCAGAATGCTACGTGGGGCCTTAGCCTCAAGTAAAGGTTGAAAAGTGGAGCTGCAGCTACACAGATCTGCTTGGCTGCATTACCAGACTATACTCCATATATTTGCATTTTTGCACTTTTTTGTCATTTGCATGGTTATCCATGTTTTCTTGTTTGCTAAGATACACATATGCATAGTTTTTGATAATACAGTTGTACCCATAGACTTAGCTATAGGGGATGTATTATATGTATTAAATGTAGTTATAGATTTCATTCACTTTTTCCAATACCCATTTTAGGTCCCTTCCAGCACTGCAGTAATTTGATCTGTATTTTTCTAAACCCACTTGGCTTGCCACATTCTCTGTAACTGATATTAAGGGGTGTGCGCTGTATCTGTGTCTGTGAGACAGTTTACACTTTACAACTTTGCCTCCAATTTTATCTATCGTGTTTTTTTTCTCCTTTGTCGTATAGAGTTTGATATTTGATATTTTTTAATAGTGATAAAATAAAGATTACATACATTTTCTATATATTGATGTTGCCGCATTATGACTATGAGGGAGATCATTTATGTAAGGGGGAATAAAAAATATAAAGGGTCATTACGGAGCATTAGGGGAATATCGTTTATTTAAGGGGCATAAAGAATACAAGGGGTCATTGGGGGTATTATGACTATAAGGGGAGATCATTTATATAGGGGCACAGAATGAATATAAGAGGTCATTAGGGGGGCATTATGACTATAAGGGGAGAGATCATTTATAGAGATGAGCGAATTTCTCAAAAGTTCGATTCGGCAGTTCGATTCGAAGTTCCAAAAAAATTAGCTTCGATCCGAATTACTTCGCGGCGAATAAACAGCTATTTCCGGGCTGCAGAGATCCTGGGTGGGCGGCAAAATGTCGGAAGCCCTTGGATGCCATGGTCAAGTTTCTCTCTCTCTCTCTCTCCAGCACGGACAACTTTTATTCATGTGGAAGGATCTGCTAACAAGCAAAGACATGCCTACCCAATCACATCACTAGAGAACATCATGTGACCGTCTGATGTCACAAAGGTCCTTACTAAATATTCGTTACCACAAAGCATCAGGAAATCTGGAATCGTGGAGAATCGAAGATTTCCTGAAATTCGGATCGAAATCCACTTCTGCGAATCGATTCGCTCATCTCTAATCATTTGCATAAGGGGCCATTATGAATGTAAGGGGTCATTAGAGGACTTTATGAATATAACTTGGATCATTTATATAAGGAGGCATAATATAAGGAGGCGACTGCGCAGTATCAAATTAAGGCTTTATCAACTTGGGCTTTATTACAGGGGTTTTCCAGCTCATTGTTATTGATGTTCAGCCCTCAGGATGGATCATCAATAAGAGATCAGCTGAGTAATGACCCTTGGGACCTCCACTGATCAACTGTTTGAACGGGCTATTGAGCATGTGCAGGCATAGTGACCCCCTTCACTGTTTATATTGTATGCTGTCTGTTTTATAGTGACTCTGTGATGTAATTACAGCCTTATCCTATAGAATTATATAGGGCAAGGTTGTGGCACTATAAAACAAATAATACAATTTAAACAGAGAAAGGGTCATGATGCTTGCAGAAGTGTTGTGATCCCCTTCAAGCAGCTGATCAGCGGGGGTCCCAGGTGTCGGAACTCTACTATTTTTTTTTTTTTTGGAAAAGGAGCCAAAGATGTCTGTGTTGCAAAGTTTACACAGACAAGTCACAGCTAGAAGAAGTGGTCATGGCTGCCCAGTCCAGACAGAAAATGTGAATGATTACAGTCAGAGACGTCACATGTAAGTCACGAAATGTTACCTGTGGTGTATTCAACTAAATTGTCTGCAGAACCCTATGCAGAGTCTGTACTTACCACTATACGGTCACCTTATAGTGATAATATCAGTGTACCCGAGTTGTGCCCACTTGAACGTGTTTGCTCCCACTGTGCTGAACCCCTAGCTATGCCTTTGATTTACATAGAACTGAACACAAGTAACTTTCTTACAGGAGTCTGTGCAAATGAAAAGAAATACAAAGACTAGCCCTTGCAGAAACTATTACATGTGCTGAGCTCTATGTAATTATATAAAATGATTAACAACAAACACATTACACACTACGCAGAAAAAAAACTCTATAGAAAAATGCATATCATGAATTTGTTTCTATAAGGGCAGAATATTTCCCCAGGTGCCTTCATCTGGCCCTATGTGAAATGCATGTTTTCAGTGTCTTTTATCTTTATACCTACACATACTGGCAGCCTTAAAGGAAGGCCGGAGCGAGGGGGGGCACCCCCACTGGGAGGAGGCACCCCCTGGGTGGAGGCTGCCATGACGGGGCCCTGTAGGTAAGGCCCATTGGTTGTTAGGGGGTGGGTCCGGTGGAACGGCGGGAGTTGGCAAGGGAAGGGTACTTAACCCCCCCTGGCTCAGGTTACTGCTTTAGTCGCTGAGGGGAAAGAGCCACGATCCTGCCCGCCTTTCCTTAATTTTCTTTATTAGCTCTCTGGTTATGTTTTATCATGGGAAGTGACTTTAGTCGCAGCAGTTGGCGGGGTGGGGGTCCTTGGAGTTGGTTGAAATTATGGGGGGTGGGAAATTGGTGTGGTCTGTTTCCCCATTTGTTAAATACGGTTTGGGTCTGGCTGATTTTTGGACTCCTGCTGGGTGGTGTCCCGGGAAGTGGTTATATGTGTTAAACTGCCATCTGTATTGGTGTGGTGCCCCCAAGACTGTGGTTTGCGGCTGGGGGTAATCGGTGTGGTGAACAGATTGGCGGCCAGACCTTTTTTAGCTCCAAGGACCTCCCCCAAGGTGGCAGTTTTAGCTCAGGAAAGTTGGGTTATGTTTACAGGTTATTTATTTAATTATATATTTTGTATAGAGATGTTTATTTTGTTATTTATAATACGGTTATTTATATGTTTGTATTTGTTTAATAAAGTGGCTGCTGTGGCCAATTAATCCAACCCCAATGTTGTGTTGTTTTTTATCAGGGTAAGAGAGGGTTGGGGGAGGGAATGAAGGCGTCAGCATCGGTAAGTATGGGGTTTGTAGGGGGTCTGCCATCATCCTCAGTGCCAATGTCAAGAGTTAATACTACTGTGTATACACAGATACTGCAGTTCTTAGGTCTGCTTGTCACTATTCTATTTACTTCACCTCTACTGCAGTGTCACTCACCTCTGTCACCATGTCAGCAGATGTAATTTGTAGCTGATAAGAACCAATTAGTTGATGTGATACAAGACCTGCTTGTTTACTTTAACCACAGATTTAGATTAGGTATTTGTATCTGCTAAGGATCCATTAAAATGCCTCACTCAGCCCTCAGACATATTGTAAGACACATAATCAGATCTCTTTTCTATCTGCAGCAAACACAATGCATAAAAGTAAAACAGTAACAATAGGGTAATATAAACATTATAGACATTATAAACTACATTTTAAAGTGAATTCCACAATTAGCTACTTTTTGATGTGTCAAAATGACTAGGATGAAATGCACTGGAGGTCTAAGAGATTTCAATAACTTTGAAACGTCATCACATCATTTAAATAAAATAAAATAAAAGTTCCTCTAAGCTGGGTAAAACTAGCCCACTACAGTACCAGAAGATCCTAGTGGGTCCAGGTTTTGACTCAACAATGGACTCCAGTGATCCAGCAGAAGACAATCCTATTTGAAACTAAAACTCACCTTATAAGTCTAGGGACAAATCTTGTAGCTGTAACTTATTCAGATGTATATACTGTATACAATATGACATGTGTCAGACTTTAAGATGAGATTAAAAGATATCAGAATTAAAATATACCTAATCTTTTGAATAACTTTTCAGGCTAAGCTGCTGTGTGTATGTACATAAGAAGTAACCATATTTCTGAACATTATATGACTTGTATCCTGCAGTTTTATCTATTTTCCACTTTGCAGGCTTTATCTCTATTTCTCAATAGTCCCTGTATTAGTGGGTATAGACTGGCTCCTATAGACAGCACATGGAGAAAACAGAAGATTCTGCTCTGTAAAGCTTTCTCAGAAGTTTTATCAGCAACACATAGGGTGTTAAAGAGAAGTACTGAACAGCTCTGATGTGAATAAAGCAATTGGGATAAGAAGACTTACTATTACCAGCAGCATCTTCTATTTGCGTGTGTCTCCGCTTTTCTCTCTCTTGACCCCTGTCCTCTTCATCCTCTTCTATGGATAGATGTAATCTGATACTTAAGGGAGCATTCACAGTCCATCTTTGGAAACCAAGACAGATTCAATAGAGATTTCAGAGTTAATGCAAGCTGAGGAGGAGGAAATACATGAAAAAAGCCTGATAAGTGGAAGCATTTTTCTCTGATAAGATCTATTACAAAGTTTCTTCTATTCACATGTGCTATTAATTTAGACAATGTTTTTTGAAAAGTTAGCAAATGCTAAATATCTCTGGTTGGCCTAAAGCATTCCGGTCTGACACTGCTTCTAGTTAAGAAGTCCTGACCAGAACATCTTCACATCAAGTTTCCAGATAGCAGAACTATGACTTTTTATTTTGAATTTATAGACTAGGAATAATGTTATTATGCTGGATCAGCAGGTCTTAAGATAAGTAAAGTTGTGAAATATACTGTAAATTCTTGCAAGTTGACCACTAAAATAATCTTCTGCAAAATTGATTCCTTGCAATCAGTTATAATCAGCAGGAAAAACAGGCAGAGAGAATTCAATTTCTCTTCAGCAACCACCAGAAACTATGCATTGCATGTACCCATTGGCAGAGGCATAACTATAAGATCCTGGGACCCAATTCAAAATCTATAATTCCTACCTACCTTGTGCCATTTAGAATAGTGGTTTATTTTTTGTAGCAGGGTCCTCCTCAGGATCCAAAGCCAAGTAGTAACTGTTACCTTTGCACCCCCCTGTAGCCACGCCACTGCTCATTAAAATAAAGGTATCTTTTGTCCAATTGGTCCTCCATGTATGAGACATTTAAGCTATCTGCTTCAAATCCACCTAAAGGCTAAGGCCCCACATAGTGAAACACAGCTAAAAAATGCAGCAGATTTTTTTCTCAGCAGATTTTCTTCCCTTATTGATTGATTGATTGAAAACGCAGTTCTTCTGCATTGTGTCTCACTCACTTTGCAGGTACTGTAAAATGCAGCGTTTTTTGCCACAGTATTTCCCGCAGCAGAAAGAACACTGCATTTTCGCAACGTGGCACTTCAGCCTTAGGCTAAGGCCTGACGTTGCGTTAAAGCAGGTTTTTGTTGAAGATTTTGCTGCATTTTTTGGGGAAGGGCCCAAATCCAAGAGTGACTTCACCAGGAATGGGAAATATAGAATGCACTTATATTCCCTTTTGCTCTATCCACTCATGACTTTGGCTCAAAAACACACAGCAAAATCTGCAACAAAAAAAAGCTGCTTTTCCGCAACGTGGGGCCTTAGCCTGAAGTTAAAAATGCTCCCCTATTGATACAACCAGTTCCTGGTGCTCACATTTTAGCAGAAAAAACACTCAAGCTAGCACTCATCTATCGACCCCAGGTAAAAAAGCAGTATTTCTCAAGGAATTAACAGGAGTTGTTATCCATTTTAACCCTAGACCACCAAAGGTGGGTCATACTTGAAAATGTATATGCACAGATAGATGACTGTCTTTCATAATAAGGGAAAAAACTTTTTACTTCTATGGATGAACTAGGCTTCTCTGCAGCAGTCCACTCTCCAATTTACAGAAAGGACCACACTCTTGACCTAATATTCCAAAGAGAGTTGGAAATCTCAAAAATAACAGTAAATCCCGGTCACTTGGTCAGATCATCAAACTATTGACTTCTCATTCAATTCTCCAGATGCCAAACACAGAATCCTTAAAAGATTATCTCCCAAGAAATATGGAACAACCTCAGCCTCCATTGACATTATGACACAGCTTCAGATCCTAACCATATCTTTTGCTTTTGATGTTATTTCTTCCTGGGGCACCAAAATCTTCACCCAAATCCTCAGGCACCCTGGTTTGACCACTCCAACAAAGTTAACTTTAAAAAAGAGGGTGGAAACTTGAACATCAATGGCTGAAACATCACTGAAGGACAAAATATCACTGACCCTATACCTCCAGCACTACCAATCAGCCATAAAAGTGAAAAAGTCCACCTTTCTGTCATAAGAAATAGAAAACACCAGGAACAGGCTGGCACAGCTGTTATGCACAGTATATAAACTCTGCAATTCACACTGCCTACTATCTAGACCAACTATACCATCATCACAACAACAAATTTGTGAAAAAATTGCTTATTAATTTAGGAACAAAGTTTCAGCAATGTGGAATGGAATCCAAAAACAACAACAATTGACCTTAAGAGCCCAAAGGCCTACAATAACAATACCTTAAGTTGCTGGCTGCAGTTTAACTGAGTAGATAAAAAATATGATCACAAACATCCTTCAGAGCCTACTTAGAATAACATGTGAACTAGACTCAGGACCAACATCGCTTCTCCTGGAATTTCCTGACCTGCTCATTCTGGCAATTAAGAACATAGTTAACTGTTCTATGCAGAGAGGGATCTTCCCTGATCTACTGAAGGCAGCCATCATCAAGCCTCTTCTAAAGTTGACCTTCATGGACCCAGATGCCTTGAGAAGCTAGAGACCTATCTATAACCTACCCTTACTTGGGAAAGATATAGAAAAGTATGTTGCTATCCAGCTAGATACCAGGCAATCTGTTAATGGGATCTATGAACCTTTTCAGTCAGGCTTCAGGAAAAAAACATAGCACTGAATCAGCACACACATGAGTACTAAATGACCTGCTCATAGCCAGGGACAGCGGCAAATGCACCATCCTAATTATCTTAGACCTCTCAGAGGCATTTTACACAGTAGACCATGAGTGTTGTGGAATTGATGGCATGGTTCTTGATTGGTATAGTTCCTTCCTGGTTGACAGACCACAAAGAGTATCTCTTGGCTCATCATCGTCTTCCACCAGTCCCCTCAAAGTATGGAGTTCCACAGGTCTCGGTGCTATCCCCAATGCTGTTTGCAGTTTACATGCTTCCATTAGGCAAATTAGTCCAGAGTCATGGCTTGGCCTATCACTGCTATGCATATGATACCCAACTATACATATCCTTGAATCCCCAAGACAATGACCCATCTCCAGCCATAAATTCATGATTAGCTGAACTACAAGAATGGATTAAAGCCAGGTTGGAGGTCAGAGCCTAATGGCAACTTGTACATCCATCACCTTTATCCCTAGGAACATAAAGCTCAGACTATGTGCAAAACTTGGGCATAGTTATTGATGGGGGGAGCTGTCTCTCAGGAACCAGGAACTGCAATGCCCTATACATAGATCTTCCAGATAAAGAAATATAACACTTTCAGCTAGTCCAAAATACTACAGCTAGGTTAAAAAACCAAACAACCCCAACATGCTCCCATAACAACTATCCTTGTCTCACTGCACTGGCTTCCTGTAAACTAGAAAATAACTTTTAAAGATTGCTTGATGACCTTCAAATCCATAAACAACATAGGTCCTGACTGCTTGAAAGAACTTCTGAAGCTCTCAGATCAGCAGGCACTAATAAACTGTCCATCACTTAAACAATTTTGTCTTTTGCCATGTAGCCCTCGCTCTCTGGAACACATTACATCTCATCCTTGAATAATTAAATCAAGACTCAAAACGCATCTCTTCAGTCTGGCATTTGAGAGCAAATAATACCCCTTACTATATATATTTGCAAATATACTAATAATCACGGGACTACGCTTAGAGTCTATTGTGAGAAAAGCACATTACAAATGTTGTTATTGTACTCACTCTTCAAATTCAGGCAATTGGAACAGCGCACCCCCTCTATTGACTCAAATTTCTCTCAAACGATATGTGAAGATTGTTTTTCAAACTTAGACAAACCTTTTAGGTACGGGTCTGTTTCAACATTGTGGCAGCCATATGTGGATAAAACCTTGTTAGCATTCGGCCATCAATGATTGGAAAGCTTCCACCAGCCATACATTTCACATACAAAACATGCCAGCCATTTAGAAAAATTACTGATGGTGTGATACCATACATGGACATACTGGGCTTGCTGTAGGAAAAGTAGCTTTTGGCAATGATATTCCTATGCTTTAACATACTGTATATAACAGGGTAGCTGCTGGAGTGGCAGAATTATGTCACTGGAGTAAGTAAATTTAAGCATGCCTAGACACACATAAACACACCTCTTCCCTAAGATAAAATAGTAATAAGGGCTGTCTAGATGGACCGTGTGGTCTTTTTCTGCTGTCAGTCTTCTATGTTTCTATGCTTCGAGGAGTGTGCTGAGGGTTTTATTACAAGACAATCTGGATTAGGTGTTAAACTCAGAAATGGGACTCGATTGTCGAGTTGAGAGAGGGAAGACTCCCCCTGTCCTACCTACCTCTATTCCACTCTGTCCTCTGGGTTCCATAGTAAGGGATACTGCTAGATAGCCAAGGGTTTAATTTCTGCACTGTGATGTATTGCCTTGCTGTTTGTGAAGAAAATGAAAGCTCGCAGCCAGTTTTAAACGACAATCGAATGTGCTAGACTGGCATTTGTGTGCCAACCATCTGACCCAGAAAAAGGCGATCTTATGAGATAATTGGTCCCAAGTTGTCATACATAGAGAATGCATGGGAAAGATTGATGGGATAAGATACTGTAACGGCAATAAAGAGACTAAAGAGTTATAATTAATTATCATATTTGGACATTTGATTGCAGTCTCCACTAGCAACCACTCAGAAATCAAGCTGCAGAACAAGTACTGTATAATGGTACACGGTATAGTAAGTGAGATGAATGCTGCTGTGTTTGCCATAGTACCAGCTGTAAGTATATTGGTCACACTTAAATGCAAGTTGTTTGAGATTATTAGTCTGACTGTTTTTTAGCATCCGCTCTGCTCGGTTCACATAAGTGTGTTCACTGAAGGAAACCCGGCAATGAGGTTTTCTATGGAGGAGAAGCGATGTTTTGCAGTCTATTGATTTTTAAACTGCAATGATTTCCCCCTATGCATGAAAAGGAATATTTCACTGTCTTGTTTGATCTTTTTTGCTCTTATTGCAACTTTTCCTTACTCATCTGTCATATTAAAGGTATAGGACGCCTTATTGATCATTGAAATTCACTGGCTGCACCACTTTTATGCCATCTCAACTCTTAACCATTTACTATTATCCTTATTAATAACACATTTATCTTCAAATTCTCTAAAGATTGAAAGGAAATGTTTAGTTCCAATGCAAGAAGTAGTCTATTCCTTCTCCAGATCTTTTATGAGCCTAGAAATCCTTTATTTATCTTTACTATGCGTATGACTATTCCTCCTCTTAAGCTTGGCTACTCCTCCACTAGCTTTCCTATATGCCATTCCTTCTCCAGTTCTTATGAGTCAGGCCACTCCTACACCAGCTGTCATATTGCGTGTGATACACCATTCCTCCAAGAGCGTTCCTACCGTGTTATGCCACTACTCCTGCAACTTCTATATCTACTAGGCCCACCTACTACACCTCTCCTATAAAGAAGGTCATCATCCTTTGAGATCCTTTATGTGCCAGACCAATCTCCCTCCAAATTTCTTGAGCACTTCTCACCAAGTTATCGTCTGCCTTTTTGTGTCATAATAGTTCCTAACTCATGGAGGGTTTAGATATCTCCTTTGTTTTTTTCCTGTAGCCTATTTGGATAAATAACCCATTCCCCAGATATACAGTAATATAACATGAACGACTTTCTCAACTATTTCCAATACCTTCACTTCTCCTATATACTTTTATAAACATAGCCCAACTGCAGTATCTCCTGTACCAGACTATACCTTTTCAGGTGATTACATCCCCATCTATGCTTTATGGGAACTTGTATACTGAAGATATACAGATTGGCACTGCCTTCACCTGCATATGTATTAACTTATTGTTACACAAGGAAGCATAGCTCATTTTAGAAATGGGACTTTATGACCACTGGAGATGAATGGTCACAATGAATGGAATGTTTTCCTAACTAGACAGTAAAGTTTTTACTAAGTATTTTTGATTCTATTTATATTGCACAACAGTATGTATTATTTTAACTATGCAAGGAATTCAGTCTTCTATAATATAGTTGTATTGTAATGTGACTATATGCTCTGTTATTGGACGTTGTCTCTTTAAAGGTAGAGAGTCCAGCTTTCAAATCTGTAAATAGGCCAGGTTACTACTCGTGCTGAAACCTTGAAGAAGCATAATATATAAGAAATGGCTTTAGGCCATGAGACACCCCCTACTTGTTACCTGTTTGCCTAATAAAGAAGGAGAGCATTTAGATTGGTGATTGCCGTAGATACTTTATTTTACTGCTGTCCTATGGGAACATGCCCAACTTGTGCTGCACAAATTATGCACTTTAAGGCATGGTTCACACGTAAGCGTAAACCAAAAACTATGGTGTTTTACATTAACTGTAAAATGTATGGGATTCTGGCTAATCCCATCCACACATTGCAGAAAATAATCGCAGCATGTTAATTATACCTACGGAAATGCTGGCGGTTTCCATATAAGTATAATGGAAGCAGAAAATTCACAGAGGAACACTCTGTGGACTTTCTGTGAAAAGCACTGTGGGAAAAACCACAATGCATTTCCGCTGCAGTTTTTGCTGCAACACTTTATAGCTGCGACTCTCTTTTGACTTTAACCTAAAGGCCTTTTACATGTACCTGTAACAGATGCTTATTGATGGTTAAGCAGATGGCTAGGTGCTAGTTTATGGATCTAAGGGGCCTTTTTCACGGACAGGTTAATTGTACATAACAAGTGTCAGTCGATGATTTAGCAGCTTAGTTGGTACTCATTTAAAGTAAATATTTTGCCAGAAAATAACCTGATGTCTAAATCACATTTTAATGTTAAACATATTTTTTAAGAATTTTTTGTGGTGTTGTTTTCAATTTTCCCTATTATCTATATTTAAAAAAAGTCATTACAAAATCAATTCCAACCACTAAGTCTAAAATACAGTAATCTTTGACTTCCTGTTTTCTTGAAATGGGCCATAGACACAATGGTCTGTACCAGACTGTGTCTGACCTGTGACCTGTGCAGAGGTTGTTGTGCAGAGAGGGGGAGTAGATAAGTTGTGAAATCATCTATTGTGACTTCTAGATTTAGTGTCTTATCTACATTTACATGATAGCTGTGATCATCAGTGTGCTGATAAGTGAGGTTACTGCTGCAATGAAATCTACTGAAAACAGGAAGTGTCAGCATATTATTTGGCTTAGTGGCCCGAGTCAAATTTGCAGGATTTTTAGGAATATAAAAAAATATAGATAATATAAAAACTTTTTAAAATAAACTACAGAAAATTGTTTGTAAATATGTTAAACATGAAGCTTGATTTAAAAAAAATAAATAAATAGGTCATCAACCTGAACACACCATCCCCATTGTGAAACGTGGTGGTGGCAGCATCATGCTGTGTGGAGGCTTTGGCAGGGACAGGAAAGCTGGTCAGAGTTGATGGGAAGATGGATGGAGCTAAATACAGGGCAATCCTAGAAGAAAACCTGTTGGAGGATGCAAAAGACTTGGAGACTTTGAAGGAGATTCACCTTCCAGCAAGACAATGACCCCAAACATACAGCCAGAGCTACAGTAGAATGGTTTAGATCAAAGAATATTCATGTGTTAGAATGGCCCAGTCAAAGTCCAGATATGTGGCAAGACTTTAAAATTGCTGTTCACAGACGTTCTCCATCCAAACTGGCTGAGCTTGAGCTATTTTGCAAAGAAGAATGGGCAAAAATCTCAGTCTCTAGATACACAACGCTGATAGAGACAAACCCCAAAAGACTTGCAGCTGTAATTGCAGCGAAAGGTGGCTCTACAAAGTCTTGATATAGGGGGCTGAATACTTTTGCACGTCACACTTTTCAGATTTTTATTTGATTAAAATTTTGAAAATCATGTATCATTTTCATTCCACTACACAATTATCTGCTACTTTGTGTTGGTTATCACTTAAAATCTCAATAAAATACATTTAAGTTTGTGGTTGTAAGATGAGAAAATGTGAAAAAGTTCAAGGGGTATGAAAACTTTAGCAAGGCACTGTACATGGGAATTTGTGCTTCTAAATAATATTTATCTTTCATGTCACATAAAAGATGCAATCTGCTGACAAATGATCATTTTCTTGTTTATCAGCTGATCTTTTATACTGACCTGTGTTAAAAGGTCCTATGAATATTGGTCCAGCGGATTATCAGACTACGTAACAGACCCTTTAGTTACAGAGAAATTCATTCTAAATTGACAAAAGGTATGACTGCACTTCCTGTTGGAAAAATTCCCATGTAGTTAGAAAAAAACTATAAAAGCTGCTCTACCTTTTGTGACAACTTGGGGAATTAGACTCAAAATGGCGGCAGACTCCTGGTCCGGACAGCGGTGGTTCGTGGTACTGGGCGCCGGAAAGATAGCGTTCAGACGGTACAAGTGTAAAATAAAACTGGCTTTATTCAGCTTAACTGCAACATAGCAAAACAACAAAAACCTAGGCCACAGTTAGGGCCCTAACTCACTCCTTGAGCCCCTAAGTGTCCTGACTATTGCTCAGCTCCAGCAACAGTCCCCTGTGGACCCCAGCCCTCCTGGCACAGACCGTCTATCTGTCCAGCTGGGTCCACCATCTCCTGCTCCCTGCAGGATACTCCAGCCTTCTGGAGTTACTCTCTCCCACCCAAAAGCGTGGCTGAGAGCCTTTTCTGGCCTGGACCTGGGTTGCTCAACAGCGCCCTCTGGCTCACATACTCACACTTTTTATTAACTAAAATGATACCAATATGGAAATTCTCATTAAAATTTATTTATTAATTTCTTCTGCAATTTACATCATAAGCTAAAGCCTTGAAGACAAATAAAGAAAATCCTTGTGATTCCAGGAATTCCAGTGTTTTAACAAATGAAATATCTGAAATAATGCAACCATATAATATACACTATTCTATAAGAATCTATCAAAAGAGGTCAATATGTACTGCAGAAAATCTGAGTGGTTTCCTCTAGGATGAGATTGTGGAACCAGAGGTCATAACAATAGATCATTTATGTGGGGCCATATATCCAAGACCTCATATGTACAGTATGTGTGCACAGGGAACAGCTGATTTACTACCACAGGATTTTGCTTTCCGTTCTTCTTCCTGGGTTTACATTTTATAGATGATATTGACCACCAAAAGGCAATTAGGACAAAGACATGTCACAGTATAGTTAGCAGTAGGCACCAGATTCTTACCTCTCAGTGCCAGTTGATATATGCTTAACCTTCAAAGACGTCTAATAACTAATTTGAGCATGTTTATTCTTGAAGTAAGAGCTTGTAACCTTCTAAAGCCATTAAAGTTTGCTATTACTAATTAAGTTGAAAACATTTACTAGCATGGACCGCAATAATACTGCCCCTTTGTACATCAATATAACTGTTATAATACTTCCCGCTATGTACAATAATATAACTGCTATATTACTGCCCCCTATATATAGGAATATAACAACTACAATACTGCCTTCTGTAGATTAGAATTAACTATTGCAATACTGCCTCCTGTATGTGAGAATATAACTACTATAATACTGGCAGATATGTACAACAATGTATCTGCTATAACACTACCGCACATGTACAAGAATATAACTACTATAATATTGCCACTATGTACAGCATATACTATACTGGTGTAATATTGTCTCCTATGTACAAAAATATAATTAGAATAATGCTGAAACTACCGTACTGTATGTACAAGAATATAACTGCCATGGCACTGATTTCTATAGACATGAACATTGAACTGATACAAAGAAGAATTTTAATGTCTGATTGCAGTTAAACTAAAATTGCTTTTCAAGAGGGAAAAAAATCTACAAAACCCTGATATTTACAGAACAGCTGTGTATATACTTAAACCTATTTAGAGTTTGCAAATTCCCATTCGTCATGTTAAAATCCCTCTAAAATACATACGTGTCATTCTCTCTGTTTGCTGATGTTTGGATTTGCTAAATTGCGTATTACATAAATTTACACTTGAGATCTGAGAGTGCAACATCAACACATGTCCCATTTGTATTTACCAGCTTCCAAATCCAGCAGCATTTCAATTTAGAAAGAAATAGCTGTAAATCCCAAGGCCTTTTTTTCCCTTCCATGATCTTTCCATTCATACAGGTTTTCAATACAAAAATCCCTGCTCTTAGCCTTGGAGCAGACATCTCCAGTTATCAGGGCTGGCTTCTACTTTCTTTACCTCTCAGTCTATAATACTCTCTGATATTTTACTAAAACAAACTTTGAAGAGGTAAAGTGCAATGTTTTTAATGTAAATTCCATTTATATGATATCTACTCGACACATCCCAAAGTGGTAGTTGAGTATTGAATAACAGCTTACACAATTTCCTCCTTTGTTGACAGAGAAGCACCATAATGCTCTTACTCAGCGTGTGTAGCACTGTACCAAGGAAGGTGAGTGAAATCTAGTCTCCATGGGAACAGGACTTTCTTGGATGTTTAAGTAAATGGCAACAGGTAACAGGAACAGGTTACTGTCTCCTACGCAATGAACTTGGATACATTATTTAAAATATTTTTGGATCTGCAAAGAAGAGAAATATAAAAATTTGCATTTTAGACATCTATATTTTTACTTTTTTTTTTTTTTTTTTACAGTGAACAAAAAAGGCAAGTTCTAAATTGTGGGCTTGAAGGGATTATTATTCTGTTCATAAGTTCCGGCAATAACTTTTAGTATAAGTGAAGCACCACCAGATCTGCAAATGCCCTTCCACTATGTCTTAATTTTGATAGGCAAGATCATAGAAGATACAGATAAAAAAAGAATCAGAATCAGGGTATAGAAATTCAATCAGTAGTTTTATTTTAGGATAATACATCTACAGCCAAAAACATTCAATTCCCAGTGCTACACAATTTACACGTTCAGTCAGTATGTAAAATCTTTTTTCTCCACAGTTATGCTAATCTTCTTTTGGTCCTGTCAATGTCTATTCATTCAAGACCATAAATATGAGCCTTGTGAGAGCTACAGTCTGGTTTCCCAGTATTCTTCTTAGTCTACAATCCTGCAAAGCCTCTCCTGTTTTATCATTAAAAACAGTAGCCAAAAACGCTGTGTTTTACAGTAACAGCAAAGTGAATCGTTGATTGTAATGTCAATCTGTATTCCCTTAGTCCAGACAGCAGCACAATATGGGGTATCTCTGCCCCTATGTGTTGTTTAGGACAGTGGAACCTTTAATTAGCACCAAATTTAAGGTGTCTCCTACTGGTCCTATAAGAGGGCACCTGAGACCTCCCTCCACTGTGTAAATTATAAAGTAAAAGGAAACAAGCTTCTAGGGAGGGAAGCCTTGTGCTGCTGTCTGGACTAAGGGAATACAGACTGACATTACAATCAACGATTCCCCTTACGTCCGACAACAGCACAATATGGGGAGATAGCAAGTAATTCCCCTAGGGAGGGTTTCCTCGCCTTACAACGTCAAGGACTGTCTGACCAAAGGCAGTTGTCTGGGAACTGCGGACGTCTAAACGATAATGTTTAACAAAGGTCAACTGAGATGACCATGATGCAGCCGCACAAATCTGGTCCAAAGGTAAGGACCGGTACTCCGCCCAAGAAGTCGACACAGCCCTGGTCGAGTGGGCCGTAGAAAAAACTGGAGGGAGTAACTCCTGAATAAGGAAGGAAGACTTAATTGTCTCCTTGATCCATGTGGATAGAGTAGGCTTGGAAGCCTTGAGGCCTTTGTTTTTACCCTGCATGTTAATTAGTAGGTTTTCGGCCTTCCTAAACGGTTGAGTGCGGGATAGGTAAATCCGCAGACACCTTACCACATCTAAGGTGTGGAGCTTTTCTTCCTCCTCAGAGGTTGGAGTGGGGAAAGACACTGGTAGCGAAATTAGCTGATTGCTATTATAGCATGAGGGGACCTTAGGGTTAAACCCAGGCAAAAAATCTAAGGTGCACCCTATCTGCAAAAAACACAATGTACGGTTCTCTAGAAGAGAGAGCCTGGAGTTCCCCTACTCTTTTTGGCAGATGTAATAGCCAACAAAAAATGGTTTGTAGGCCAAATATTTTAGCTCCGTAGTCTCCAAGGGTTCAAATGGAGGACCGCACAGGCCTGTAAGGACTACCGCAAGGTCCAACTGGGGAACTGGAGATGATACTGAGGGCTTTAGCCTCATTGCCCCTTTAAGGAACCTTGCAACCAGAGGATCCTGAGACAGACGTCTGTTCAAATGAGCGGAGAGGGCCGCAATCTGCACTTTCAAACCGTCCTGAAGAAAATTTAAAATATCAGCCGTTGAAGGTTGTAGATTATTAATACCCTTCTTGGAGCACCACTCCATGAAAATCTTGGCTGTCCTCTGGTAGTTCTTATTGGTAGAGTCTGCTCTTGCAGAAGAAAGGGTCTTCAGGATGGCCTCTGACAGTCCTCTATCCTGCTGTAGGGACTGCTCAACCTCCAGGCTGTCAGGTTGAATCTCCAGAGATCCTGGCACTTCAGAGATCCTTGGGAAACCAGGTTCTGGATGGGGGGAAGCCTCCAATATATCCCTCGACTCATCTCCATGAGTTGGGAAAACCAAGCTCTTTTTGGCCAGAATGGAATGATGGCTATCACAGAGACTTGGTCCTGTCTGATTTTCATCAATACCTTCGGTATTATTGGAATTGGAGGGAAAATGTATGCCAGTCTGGACCTCTAAGGGATGGACAGGGCATCCACTGCCAAGGGATTGTCCTCCTGGTAAAGGGAACAGAACGTCTCCACCTTGGCGTTGAGTCGGGTTGCCATGAGGTCTATTTCTGGAAGACCCCACTTCAGGGTAATCTGATGAAAGACTTCTGGATTGAGTGACCATTCTCCTGATACGGCATGACCCCCGACTCAACCGATCCGCTACTATGTTCAGGGAGCCCTTGATGTGAACTGTGGTTAAATGGGTTAGATTTTTCTCTGCCCATGTAAATATCAGATCTGCCTCCCTGAGGAAGGTTGGTGATCTGGTGCCTCCCTGTCTGTTCACGTACAGCACTGTGGTCATGTTGTCTGACCGGATTTTGACTGCTCTTCCCTTGAGAAGAGGCGAGAAATGGAGTAAGGCATGATATACAGCTCTGAGCTCCTTCCAGTTGGACGAGGTCCTTCTTTCTGGAGCGCTCCAGATTCCCTTTATGGAGTTTTCATCCAAATGGGCTCCCCATCCCGAGAGGGATGCATCTGTAGTCAACAGGGTCCAAGAAGGTTGGACCGTGGACCTTCCGTCTTTCAGGTGCAACCACCACTTGAGGGAAAGACGAGTCCTGGGGGGAGAGTCGAATCTTCTTGCTGAGTGTAAGAAGGGAGCGATCCCAAACCTCTAGTAATTCCTTCTGGAGGGGACGTAAGTGCCACAAATCCCATGGGACTGCCTCCACTGAGGAAGACATCACGCCCAGGATCTTCATCAATGTTCTGATGGAGGCTATCGGCTTTTTGAAGAGGTGCCGGACTGCACCGACCAGTTTCTCCTTCCTTGCTGGTGTCAAGGAGACCTGCAGGCGGACTGAATCCAGGAAGTAGCCGAGGAACTTCCTTCGGGTTGAAGGGATCGTTACCGACTTCTCCCAGTTTATAAGCCATCCCAGACTCTGAAACAGGGACACGGCTGTCTGTAGATGCTGGAGCAGAACAGACTCTGACTGGGCTTTTATCAACCAGTCATCTAGATAAGGCACCACGAATATCCCCTGAAGTCTGGGGGGGGCCGCTATAGGAGCCACTACCTTTGTAAAGGTGTGGGGAGCAGAGGAGATCCCGAAGGGTAGTGCTGTGAACTGAAAATGCTTCGTGTGGCCGGAAACTACTACGGCAATCCTTAGAAACCTTCTGTGACGAGGATAAATAGGAATATGCAAATAGGCGTCTTTTAGATCCAAAGTCACGAAAACATCGCCTTGGAGGAGAAAAGTGGTGACAGACTTTATGGTTTCCATACGGAAGTGCTTCTTTTTGATGAAGCGGTTGAGGTACCTTAAGTCTATGACCATTCTCCACTTGTCTGACGCTTTTGGTACCCGGAAGACAGGAGAATAGACACCGGATCCTTCTTCTAGAGAAGGGACTTCCTCCAGGGCTCCCTTGTGAATGTACTCTCGGATGGAGCATTCCAATGTAGTCTGCTGCATTATAAGGAGGCTGCGAGTTAACACAAACCGATCCTGAGGAGGATGGAGGAACTCGATTGCATATCCTTTTTGGATTACCTGCAGGACCCATGGGTCTTGAATTTTTCCTGCCAGCAGGTGAAAAAATGGGAGAGACGACCCCCGACAGGAATCTCGGCCACAGGAAGACTGCTCCTGATGTCAAAAGCTAGGCTTCTCCTTTTTTCATCAGACTTCGGGAATCTCGGACGGCGCCTCTAGAGGAATATCTAGAGCCTCTTTGGGACTGCCGTCCACGATGAGGCGGATAGCCTCTATCACGGCCAGAATTAGATCTACCTCTAAAGGCCTGGGGTAAAGTTTTACCCCTTCCTATCAGCCAAGCCCTCCAGGATCTCGTCTAGGGCACTGCCAAAGACTCTACCTGGCTCAAAGGGTAATGCGCACAAATTATATTTTGAGTGGAAATCAGCTCTCCAGAGTTTTAACCATAGAGGTCTTCTTGCTGCAGTGGTAAGTGCCAGAGATTTGGCCGCCAGCCTTAATTGATGGTGGGAGGCCTCCGCTAAATATTCAGCTGCCAGGGAAACCGAGCCTAGAAACCCTAGCAGCTCATCTCTGGAGACTCCAGAGTCGATGTCCCTCTCGAGGTGAACCAGGTCAGTGCGTAATTTGGCTGACACTTCACAAGACGCAACCGCCACAGCGGTCTGGGCCGAGGCAGCTGAATACGCCTTCTTGAGGGTATTGTCGATGCGCCTGTCCATGGCGTCGTGCAAATTTGATCCATCATCTGATGGTACCCATAGTGCGGCGGGACAGTTTGGCCACCGCCATATCCACCTTGGGAGGAGGACCCCATTGATCCCATTGAGCAACTGGGAATAAAAGCCTTGAACCTCCTAGAAACCACAAGAGGTTTTTCAGGACATTTCCACTCTGAAGACATTAATCTTTGTAATGTCTCGTCCACTTGGAAGACCCTAGGCCCTCTATAGGTGGACGTGGAGGCTTCCCCGTCAACATCACGATCCTTAGACCGGATGGATTTCAGCAGCCGGCTTAATTTTTCGAATGGGAAGCACGGCCTGCTGGAATCTTCAGTGGAATCGTCAGATGAGAGTGTCTCGTCCACTATCTGATAATCTTCGTCAGCGATGCGTAGGGAGGACTGTGTCTCAACCCGCGGTCTCTTGGCAATCTGGGGCGATGGATCTCCTTAAGAGACTCCTCCATATAGTCCTTTACCCAGGTGACAACCTCTCTTATAGAAGGTTCTTCTGACAGAGGTCCGTGGCATTGGCGACAGCGGGTAAAATCATAGCCGTCAGGTAAAGGGGTATTGCAATTCAAACACATTAGGTGTTTACGTTTAGAGACTTTTCCTCCCTAAGCCCATCGCCGTTACCTGATGCAGAAGATGACATCTGAAACATCAAAAGCCACATGACAATGTAGAATAGAAGATTGCCAAGCATTGCACAAGAAGAAAAAAACCAAGGGTACCTTACTTTTTTTAAATTGGTCACTTGAAAAAAAAAGATCGCATCAGGGAAAAAAACTCAGACACCGCAAACCGCAGCAGAGAATCTAGTAACCACGAGCTCACCAAGTAAAGGACTGAGAACCTTTTAAATGTAATACAGCAGCGAGGGGAGGAGCCAAACAAAGGAAAATATTCATACAGCGCCAAACGAGGTCAAATGCCATAATGGAACATAGAGGAGCATAAGCCTAAGCCAGAGGCTCCACATACAAGCAGCAAAAAACAAATCTATATTTTGCCATTAAAATTCCAATTTTCAAAGTTACCGCACTTTTCCGAGAAAACCGGAAGTAGGCCGCGGTGATGCGCAAAGGCTTCCTTCCCCGGGGAACACGAGACCGAAAAAGGTTCCGGCCGAAGAGGTTCCCCGCTTACTTCCGGGATCGCGCTGCCTGCAGAGCGATGAGCCGGGTAACGCTGCGCTGCGGGGCGGGAAAAAGGCCCCGAAGGACCGGAGGATCTTAGGAACGTAGGAAAGGACGGA